>OV702284.1:368758420-371158420 GCA_916181665.1 Avena sativa
ACAACTAACACAGACTGACGCTGTTTTCAGCAGAATTACCTTGGTGTCTATTTTTTGTGCAGAAAATCAACTATCATGAAAAATCCTGGAAAATATTCCAAAAATCCTAATTCACCAGAAGATCCACGGAGCCAGAGTATGAGACGGAGTGGATGCCTGGGGGGTCCACACCCCTGCCAGGCACGGGCTAGCCCTGGCCGCGCCTAGGGGGTGCAGCCACCCCAGGCCACCCCCTCGGCCTCCCTCTGCGCCTATAAGTTGCCTCTTGACCTAAAAACCGAGGGGGTTCGATGTTTTTCGCAAAGAGTTCTGTTGCGCCGCCACCACCAGAGACCAAGATTCGGAACTAGAACTCCGTTCTGGCACCCTGCCGGGACGGGGAATTTGGGGAGGATCATCACCATCATTATCACCAACGCCTCTCCATCGACCATCAATGTTTCCCTCATCCATGAGTGAGTAATCCCCCGCTGTAGGCCATGGGGATGGTAGGTATTGGATGAGTTCTATCATGTAATCGAATAATATTGTTAGGGCATAGTGCCTAGTATCTCTATTAGTGCTATTTGACTTTGTTGCAACTTGTTGTGCTTAATGCTTGTCACTAGGGCCCGAGTGCCATGATCTCAGATCTGAACTTATTATTGAATCATTATGATAGTATTGTTTGTGATCTTATCTGCAAGTTGTGTACATATATCATTGTCCGGATCCAAAGGCCCCGAAGTGACAGAATTTGGGATAACCGGAGGGGATGGCTGTGATGTGAGGATCACATGTGTTCACGGAGTGTTAATGCTTTGATCCGTTGCTCTATTAAAAGGAGCAGCTTAATTGCCAGTAGTTCCCTAGAGGCCCCACTGCCACGGGCTGGCTGGACAGAAGATGTTGTGCAAGTTCTCATTGCGAGCACGTATGACTATATATGGAGCATATGCCTAGGATTATTTAGTACTCGGATGCTTGTTATTATTTATATGCAATGCCCTAGATCTTGAAGTTACATGTTTAGACTCGTTCATGCAACTCCCGTCCATCCTGTAGGGGTTCGTAGCATGGAAAACAAAAATTTTCTATCGCATACAAACAAACAAGCCAAGATCTATCTACTAGATTGTAGCAACGAGTCGATGGAATAACTCACCCTCGAAGATTCCAAAGTGTTTAACGAGAGCAGATTCTCGTGGGTGATGTAGTCGTACTCTTTCCGATCTCAAGATCGCGTAGACGATCCTTCCGGCGCCGCGTTCCCGCAGCGCTCCCGCAGTCGGTCACACGTTCGGTACTCGACGAAGACCTTCCTCTCCCTTGTTCCAGCAGGCAGCGGAGGTTGTAGCACTCTCCTCGCGATTCCGGCAGCACAACGGCGTGGTACCGGAGGTAGAGGGGAGATCCCGCAGGGCTTCGCCTTAAGCCGGTGCGAGTATGGTGGAGCTTATGAGAGAGGCTATTAGTGGTCTAGTAATTAGACACACCAATTAGAGGGCTCTAAACCAATTAGAAGGCTCTAAACCGAAACAGCTCTAAACCGGGGTCTAGGTCTAGTTTCTAGTTTAGAGGATAGGAACTTGTGTGTGTTGGGAGGGGAGCCCTGCCCCTCCCTTTATAGGTGGGAGGGCTGGCGCGCTAGGGGAGGGAGGGAGTCCCTCCCCAACTCGGCCTAGGGCTGGCCGCCGGCTTGGGGACTCCTTCCCCAAGTCGGTCTCCTCTTCTCCTCCTCTTCCCACTTTCCAAAACTGGCAGTTTGACTTTCAAACTAGCCGTTTGACTTTTCCAATTTAGGAATTAAATAAACCCTTTATTTTGGACAGCGAGAACACTTAGTACATGATGCAATCATTCCATCTTGCAATGACACATTCATGTACCCCTTCCCCCCCGGAGTGCCGGACATTCCGGGACCTTCTAGAATGTTCCCGATGAAAACACCGGAACCATTCCCCAACTCCGAAATGGGACTTTCCTTATATGAATCTTATTCTCCGGACCATTCCGGATCACCTCGTGATATCCCGGATCCCATCCGAGACTCCGAACAACATTCGGTCTCTTTCTCATAATACCATAACTACTCAAACAACGTCGAATCCTTAAGTGTGTCTCCCTACGGTTCGTGAATTATGCGGACATGATCGAGACACTTCTCCGAACAATAACCAATAGAGGAATCTGGAAATTCATATGGCTCCCACATATTTCTACGATTACTTTGCGATCGGATGAACCACTTACATACGATACCAATTTCCCTTTGTCTCACGATATGTTACTTATCCGAGGTCATGATCGTCGGTATCTCTGCATACCTAGTTCAACCTCGTTACTGATAAGTACTCTTTTCTCGTTCCCGTGATATGTGATCCCTTGTGACCAAGTCACATGCTTGCAAGCTAATTGGATGACATTTCACCGAGAGGGCCCAGAGAATATCTATCCGTCATGTGGATGGACAAATCCCACTCTTGATCCATGTGTTTCAACCAATACTTTCCGAACACCCAATGCCACTTTTATAGCCACCCTGTTACGGTGTGGTGTTTGATGACATCAAAGCATCCATCCAGTAAAGGCAATATGCATGATCTCATGGTCGAAGGAATTAGGTTACTATGTATCAGAAAGCATATAGCAATTGAACTATTGAAATGACTTGATCTTTATGCTACGCTTGTCTATAGGAGTATGTCCACCATATCATTCTCCTAACGATATGATCTTGTTGTTGATAACATCTCAATGTTCATGACAAAGAAACCACATCATCAATCAACCAACAAGCTAGTGAAGTATAGAGGCCATACTAGGGACTTCAAATTAAGTTTACAAATCACACAAGTATTAATGGTTTCCTTGTTAATACTATTATAGCATGAATGTAAACATTTATCATAAACACAAAGATATATAATAATAACTACATTTATTATTACCTCTAGGGCATATCTCCAACAGTCTCCCACTTGCACTAGAGTCATCTAATCTAGATTACATGGTAATATACCGAACACCCATGGCAGTTTGGTGTTGGTCATGTTTTGCCCTCGGGAGAGGTTTAGTCAACGGATCCGCCACATTCAGATCTGTGTGTACTTTGCAAATCTTTATATCCCCATCCTGGATATGTTCTCGAATAGCGTGGAAACGCAGCTTGATATGCTTCAGCTTCTTGTGTGACCTTGGTTCTTGCGCATTGGCTATGGCGCCCATGTTATCACAGTAGATAGACATTGGGTCCAGCGCACTTGGAACCACACCCAGCTCTGTAATGAACTCTTTCATCCATATCGCTTCTTGTGAAGCCTCCGAAGCAGCCATGTATTCCGATTCAGTTGAAGATCTCGCCACAACGCTTTGCTTTGCACTCCTCCAGCTAACTGCTGCACCATTCAAAATAAATACGTATCCAGATTGTGATTTAGAATCATCCGGATCGGTGTTCCAACTAGCATCGGTGTAACCATTAACAACGAGCTGTTCATCACCTCCATAAGAAAGAACCATATCCTTAGTTCTTCTCAAGTACTTAAGGATGTTTTTGACCGCTGTCCAATGATCCACTCCTGGATCACTTTGATATCTGCTAGTTAGACTAACAGCATATGCGATGTCGGGTCTAGTACATAGCATGGCATACATTAGAGATCCTATGGCTGAGGCATAGGGAGTCTTACTCATCTTTTCTCTATCTTCTGCCGATGTCGGACTTTGAGTTTTACTCAAGGTCGTATTGGGCAACATGGGCAAGAACCCTTTCTTGCTATCTTCCATTCCAAACCTCTTTAGAACTTTGTCCAAATGTGTACTTTGTGACAATGATATTTGGCGTTTCGATCTATCTCTATAAATCTTTATGCCTAATATGTAAGCTGCTTCGCCAAGATCCTTCATTGAAAAACTATTATTCAAATATTCCTTGACACTATTAAGAAGGTCTACATCATTCCCAATCAACAATATGTCATCCACATACAGTATTAAGAATGCTACAGAGCTCCCACTCACTTTCTTGTAAATACAAGCTTCTCCATAAGTTTGTATAAAACCAAAACTTTTGATTACCTTATCAAAACGTTGATTCCAACTTCGGGATGCTTGCTTCAATCCATAGATGGACCGTTGAAGCTTGCATACCTTGTTAGCATCTTTAGGATCGACAAAACCTTTGGGTTGTATCATATACAACTCTTCATCAATGTCTCCATTGAGGAATGCTGTTTTGACATCCATCTGCCATATCTCATAATCATAATATGCAGCGATTGCTAACATAATCCTCACAGACTTTAGCTTCGCTACCGGTGAGAAAGTCTCATCGTAGTCAACTCCTTGAATTTGTCGAAACCCTTTTGCGACAAGTCGAGCTTTATAGACAGTAACATTACCATCAGCATCTGTTTTCTTCTTGAAAATCCATTTGTTCTCGACAGCCTTCCGGCCATCCGGTAAGTCCACCAAAGTCCATACTTGGTTTTCGTACATGGATCCAATCTCGGATTTCATGGCTTCTTGCCATTTATTGGAATCTGGGCTCATCATCGCTTCCTCATATGTCTCGGGGTTATCGGTGTTGTCCACCAACATGACATTCATAACGGAATCATACCAATCTGGAGTGGTACGAGTTCTCGTTGACCTCCGAGGCTCTGTAGTAACTTCAACCGAAGTTTCATGATCACCATCATTAGCTTCCTCTCTTATTGGTGCAGGCACCACAGGAACTTCTTCCGGTGCTGCGCTACTCGCAATTTCGAGAGAAGGTTCGACAACCTCGTCGAGTTCTACTTTCCTTCCAGTCACTTCTTTCGAGAGAAATTCCTTCTCTAGAAAGGATCCATTCTTAGCAACGAAGATTTTGCCTTCGGATCTATGATAGAAGGTATACCCAACAGTTTCCTTCGGGTATCCTATGAAGACGCATTTTTCCGCTTTGGGTTCAAGCTTGTCCGGCTGTAACTTCTTTACATAGGCTTCGCATCCCCAAACTTTAAGGAACGACAATTTAGGTTTCTTCCCAAACCATAATTCATACGGTGTCGTTTCAACGGATTTAGACGGTGCCCTATTTAAAGTGAATGCGGCTGTTTCTAATGCATAACCCCAAAATGATAGTGGCAAATCTGTAAGTGACATCATAGAACGAACCATATCTAAGAGAGTTCGATTACGACGTTCAGACACACCATTACGCTGTGGTGTTCCCGGCGGTGTCAACTGCGAAAGTATTCCACATTTCTTCAAATGCTCGCCAAACTCGTAACTTAGATATTCACCTCCACGATCAGATCGTAGAAATTTAATCTTCTTGTTACGTTGATTCTCTACCTCACTTTGAAACTCCTTAAACTTCTCGAAAGTTTCGGACTTATGTTTCATAAAATAGATATACCCATATCTACTCAAGTCATCCGTGAAGGTAAGAACATAACGATAACCACTGCGCGATGCTACACTCATTGGACCACACACATCGGTATGTATGATTTCCAATAAGTCTGTAGCTCGCTCCATCATACCAGAAAATGGAGTCTTAGTCATTTTACCCATCAGACATGCTTCGCATCTTTCAAGTGATTCAAAATCAAGTGATTCAAGAAGTCCATCGGAATGGAGTTTCTTCATACGCTTCACTCCAATGTGACCAAGACGACAGTGCCACATATAGGTCAAATTATCGCTTGATTTCAAACGTTTAGCCTCAATGTTATTAATATGTGTATTTCTACTATCGAGATTCAATATGAATAGACCATCTATCAAAGGTGCATGTGCATAAAACATATTACTCATATAAATCGAACAACCATTATTCTCGGATTTAAACAAGTAACCGTCTCGCAATAAACAAGATCCCGATATAATGTTCATGCTCAACGCAGGCACCAAATAACAATTATTTAAGTATAAAACTAATCCCGATGGTAGATGAAGAGGTAGTGTGCCGACCGCGATCACATCAACCTTTGATCCGTTTCCCACGCGCATCGTCACCTCGTTCTTCACTAGCTTCCGTTTATTCTGCAGCTCCTGTTTCGAGTTACAAATATGAGCAACCGAACCAGTATCAAATACCCAGGCACTACTACGAGTACTAGTGAGATACACATCAATAACATGTATATCAGATATACCTTTCTTCTTGATGTTGCCGTTCTTCAAATCCGCCAAGTACCTTGGGCAATTCCGCTTCCAGTGACCTTCTCCCTTGCAGTAAAAGCACTCAGTATCAGGCTTGGGTCCAGCCTTGGTCCTCTTCGTCGGCGTGGTAACTTTCTTACCACCCTTCTTGAAGTGTCCCTTCTGCTTAGACTTGCCTTTCTTGAATTTGGTGGTCTTATTGACCATCAACACTTGGTGCTCTTTCTTGATCTCCACTTCTGCAGATTTTAACATAGCAAATAGTTCTGGCAACTCTTTGTTCATGTTCTGCATGTTGTAGTTCATCACAAAGTTCTTGTAACTTGGTGGTAGTGATTGGAGGATGCGGTAAACTCCCAAAGTATTAGGAATCACTATACCCAAACTTTGAAGTTTATTTGCGTGCCCAGACATTTTAAGCACATGCTCACTGACGGAGCTACCCTCTTCCATCTTGCAGTTAAAGAACTTTTCAGAAGCTTCATAACTTTCAATTGCCGCATGAGTCTCAAAGATTAATTTGAGATCCTCGACAATATCATATGGATCTGACTCTTCAAACCTTTTCTGAAGCTCCGATTCTAAACCATACAAGATAGCACACTGAACTATGGAGTACTGATTCTTCCGAGCGAGGTAAACATTCTTTACTTCATCGGTAGCATCAGCTGCAGGTGGGTCACCTAGCGGTGCATCCAGCACATAGGTCAAATTACCAGCTGTGAGGACAATCCTCAAATTGCGGAACCAATCCGCGAAGTTGCTTCCATTGTTTTTCAACTTTTCTTTCTCTAGGAACGCATTAAAATTGATGGTAGGGGCTGCCATTGATCTACAACATATTTGCAATAGTTTAGACTAAGTTTATGACAAATTGAGTTCAAATTAATTAATGAAATTAAACTAGGTGAACTCCCACTCAAAACAACATCCCTCACATTGTTTTAGTGATCACACGAACCAAATCCACTACATCAACACCGATCATCACGAGAGCTGATATAGTTTTAATGGCGAACAATCATCATGTTCATCATATCTACTATATGATTCATGCTTTGCCTTTCGGCGATCCGTGTTCCTGAGGCCATGTCTGTACATGCTAGGCTCGTCAAGATCAAACCTTAGCTTCCGCATAAGCAAATCTGGCTTGCTTACGTTGTAGTCACCCGCGGAATCAAAGACACCCGATCATCACGTGGTGCTTCGAAGCAGCAAGCTTTGGCAACGGTGCATACTAAGGGTGAACACTTTTAGAACTTGAAATTTATGTGCATGAGGGATCATCTTATAATGCTACCGTCGTCTACTAAGCAATACAAGATGCATAAAGGATTAACATCACATGCAATTCATAATATGTGATATGATATGGCCTTTCTTCTTTGTGCTTCCGATCTCCATCTTCAAGCACGAACATGATCTCCATCATCACCGGCATAGCATCAAGGTCAATGACGCTTCTTCATGGTTGTCGTCCGCCAATTTCAACTATTACAACTATTTTGAATAGACACGCAGGCCTTAACAGAAATTAAAGACAACCATATGGCTCCTGCCGGTTGCCAACTTACAATAAGGATCATTGCATACATCAAATATAATCACAATCATGGCCATATCACATCACTGCACACCCCTGCAAAACAAAGTTAGACGCTTCTACTTTCTTTGCATATTTTACGTGGTTTGGGGCTTTCCATAAGTGTCGTTCTAACTTACGAACAAGAACCACAACATTGATACTAGCATTGTTGATCACCCGTTGTAAATTGGATCTTTACTATGCTAGGAGAAACAGGCACCCGCAAAGCCACTTATGCAAAACGAGTTGCATGTCAAGCGTGGAGCAAGTCTCATGAACGATGTCATGTAAGGTTAGCCCGGGCCGCTTCATCCCAACATACCGCAAGATGCAAAGTACACAAAAGGCAATCTACAATAAAAGCATCAACGCCCACAATGACCATTGTGTTCTACTCGTGCAACAGATCTACATATAGACACGGCTCTGATACCACTGTAGGGGTTCGTAGCATGGAAAACAAAAATTTTCTATCGCATACAAACAAACAAGCCAAGATCTATCTACTAGATTGTAGCAACGAGTCGATGGAATAACTCACCCTCGAAGATTCCAAAGTGTTTAACGAGAGCAGATTCTCGTGGGTGATGTAGTCGTACTCTTTCCGATCTCAAGATCGCGTAGACGATCCTTCCGGCGCCGCGTTCCCGCAGCGCTCCCGCAGTCGGTCACACGTTCGGTACTCGACGAAGACCTTCCTCTCCCTTGTTCCAGCAGGCAGCGGAGGTTGTAGCACTCTCCTCGCGATTCCGGCAGCACAACGGCGTGGTACCGGAGGTAGAGGGGAGATCCCGCAGGGCTTCGCCTTAAGCCGGTGCGAGTATGGTGGAGCTTATGAGAGAGGCTATTAGTGGTCTAGTAATTAGACACACCAATTAGAGGGCTCTAAACCAATTAGAAGGCTCTAAACCGAAACAGCTCTAAACCGGGGTCTAGGTCTAGTTTCTAGTTTAGAGGATAGGAACTTGTGTGTGTTGGGAGGGGAGCCCTGCCCCTCCCTTTATAGGTGGGAGGGCTGGCGCGCTAGGGGAGGGAGGGAGTCCCTCCCCAACTCGGCCTAGGGCTGGCCGCCGGCTTGGGGACTCCTTCCCCAAGTCGGTCTCCTCTTCTCCTCCTCTTCCCACTTTCCAAAACTGGCAGTTTGACTTTCAAACTAGCCGTTTGACTTTTCCAATTTAGGAATTAAATAAACCCTTTATTTTGGACAGCGAGAACACTTAGTACATGATGCAATCATTCCATCTTGCAATGACACATTCATGTACCCCTTCCCCCCCGGAGTGCCGGACATTCCGGGACCTTCTA
Source organism: Avena sativa (assembly GCA_916181665.1). NCBI lineage: Eukaryota > Viridiplantae > Streptophyta > Magnoliopsida > Poales > Poaceae > Avena > Avena sativa. Next base: position 368,767,446 of record OV702284.1, read on the forward strand.
GAATGTTCCCGATGAAAACACCGGAACCATTCCCCAACTCCGAAATGGGACTTTCCTTATATGAATCTTATTCTCCGGACCATTCCGGATCACCTCGTGATATCCCGGATCCCATCCGAGACTCCGAACAACATTCGGTCTCTTTCTCATAATACCATAACTACTCAAACAACGTCGAATCCTTAAGTGTGTCTCCCTACGGTTCGTGAATTATGCGGACATGATCGAGACACTTCTCCGAACAATAACCAATAGAGGAATCTGGAAATTCATATGGCTCCCACATATTTCTACGATTACTTTGCGATCGAATGAACCACTTACATACGATACCAATTTCCCTTTGTCTCACGATATGTTACTTATCCGAGGTCATGATCGTCGGTATCTCTGCATACCTAGTTCAACCTCGTTACTGATAAGTACTCTTTTCTCGTTCCCGTGATATGTGATCCCTTGTGACCAAGTCACATGCTTGCAAGCTAATTGGATGACATTTCACCGAGAGGGCCCAGAGAATATCTATCCGTCATGTGGATGGACAAATCCCACTCTTGATCCATGTGTTTCAACCAATACTTTCCGAACACCCAATGCCACTTTTATAGCCACCCTGTTACGGTGTGGTGTTTGATGACATCAAAGCATCCATCCAGTAAAGGCAATATGCATGATCTCATGGTCGAAGGAATTAGGTTACTATGTATCAGAAAGCATATAGCAATTGAACTATTGAAATGACTTGATCTTTATGCTACGCTTGTCTATAGGAGTATGTCCACCATATCATTCTCCTAACGATATGATCTTGTTGTTGATAACATCTCAATGTTCATGACAAAGAAACCACATCATCAATCAACCAACAAGCTAGTGAAGTATAGAGGCCATACTAGGGACTTCAAATTAAGTTTACAAATCACACAAGTATTAATGGTTTCCTTGTTAATACTATTATAGCATGAATGTAAACATTTATCATAAACACAAAGATATATAATAATAACTACATTTATTATTACCTCTAGGGCATATCTCCAACACATCCATCCCTATGCCTACCGCACTCGAATCTCATTGTTTACTGTTGCTGTTACTATTGCTCTTGTTCCACTGCTGCTGTTGCTACTGATAAACTTCTGTGATCAAGAACTATTTCCAGGTGCAGCTGAATTGACAACTCAGTTGTTAAGGCTTGCAAGTATTCTTTGGTTCCAGTGTGTCGAATCAATAAATTGGGCAATACTACCCGCGACGACTATTGCGATCCCCTATACTTGTGGGTCATCAAGACTATTTTCTGGCGCCGTTGCCGAGGAGCATAGCTTTATTTGTAAGTTCACTTGGATCTATTTTTTTCACTGCTAATCCTTTCATCATGGGGAAGTCTCGTGATGGAAAGTTTCCGATCTTACCATCCACTACAAGAAGAGGTACAGTCCTAAACACCTCTGATGCTCTTGATTCACCGTCTGTTATAAGTAAGCTTGTTATACCACCACCACATACTCATGCTACACACACTGCTATTACTGCTAAGTCTGAAACTGCTTTTGATACTCATGATGTTACTTCTACTATGCTTGATGCGAGTGGTTCATTAGGTACTTTCCTAGATTCTACTATGGCTAGTCTAGGAAATACCGAAAATCCTAGTGAAGACACTGTTACACCTGTTAGCTCACCTAAGTCTAGAGAGAGTTACGATATTAATGATGGTTACATTGATTTCACTGATGAATTTGTTGAAGTGCCGAAACACACATGATACTAGTGCTATTAAGAGCCTCCTAGCGAGACGCACCATTATGTAGGGGTTCGTAGCATGGAAAACAAAAATTTTCTATCGCATACAAACAAACAAGCCAAGATCTATCTACTAGATTGTAGCAACGAGTCGATAGAGGAACTCACCCTCGAAGATTCCAAAGCGGTTAACGAGAGCAGATTCTCGTGGGTGATGTAGTCGTACTCTTTCCGATCTCAAGATCGTGTAGACGATCCTTCCGGCGCCACGTTCCGGCAGCGCTCCCGCAGTCGGTCACACGTTCGATACTCGACGAAGACCTTCCTCTCCCTTGTTCCAGCAGGCAGCGGAGGTTGTAGCACTCTCCTCGCGATTCCGGCAGCACAACGGCGTGGTACCAGAAGTAGAGGGGAGATCCCGCAGGGCTTCGCCTTAAGCCGGAGCGAGTATGGTGGATTATGAGAGAGGGCTATTAGTGGTCTAGGGATTAGACACACCAATTAGAAGGCTCTAAACCGCAGGCTAAAGCAATTAGAAGCTCTAAACCAAAACGGCTCTAAACCGGAGATTAGAGGTAGAAACTTGTGTGTCTCAAGGAGGAGCCCTGCCCCTCCTTTTATAGGTGGAGGGGCTAGGCGCGCCAGGGAGGGAGGGAGTCCCTCCCCAACTCGGCCTAGGGCTGGGCGCCGGCCAAGGAGGAGAGGAACTCCTCCTCCAAGTTGGTTTCAACCTCCTCTTGCTTGTTTCCCACAGTTTCCTGTTTCCCACAGTTTCCTGTTTTCCACAGTTTCCTGTTTTAGCCGTTTGACTTTCAAACTGGCAATTTGACTTTCATGTTTTTGGAACAGCAAGAACACTTAGTACATGATGCAATCATTCAATGACACACTCATGTACCCTCCCCCCCCGGAGTGCCGGATAATCTGGAACCTTCTAGAACATTCCCGATGAAAACACCGGAATCATTCCCGAACTCCGAAACGGGACTTTCCTTATATGAATCTTATTCTCCGGACCATTCCGGATCACCTCGTGATATCCCGGATCCCATACGAGACTCCGAACAACATTCGGTCTCTTTCTCATAATACCATAACTACTCAAAAAACGTCGAATCCTTAAGTGTGTCTCCCTACGGTTCGTGAATTATGCGGACATGATCGAGACACTTCTTCGAACAATAACCAATAGAGGAATCTGGAAATTCATATGGCTCCCACATATTTCTACGATTACTTTGCGATCGAATGAACCACTTACATACGATACCAATTTCCCTTTGTCTCACAATAGTTTACTTATCCGAGGTTATGATCGTCGGTATCTCTGCATACCTAGTTCAACCTCGTTACCGATAAGTACTCTTTTCTCGTTCCCGTGATATGTGATCCCTTGTGAGCCAGTCACATGCTTGCAAGCTAATTGGATGACATTTCATCGAGAGGGCCCAAAGTATATCTATCCGTCATATGGATGGACAAATCCCACTCTTGATCCATGTGTTTCAACCAATACTTTCTGAACACTCAATGCCACCTTCATAGCCACCCAGTTACGGTGTGGTGTTTGATGTCATCAAAGCATCCATCCGGTAAAGGTGATATGAATGATCTCATGGTCGAAGGAATTAGGTTACTATGTATCAGAAAGCATATAGCAATTGAACTATTGAAATGACTTGATCTTTATGCTACGCTTATCTTTAGGAGTATGTCCATCACATCATTCTCCTAATGATATGATCCTGTTGTTAATAACATCTCTATGTTCATGATCAGGAAACCATGATCATATATTAACCAACAAGCTAGTTTAACAAGAGGCTTTACTAGGGACTCTTATTTAAGTTTACAAATCACACAAGTATTAATGTTTCCGGTTAATACAATTATAGCATGGTATGTAAACATTTATCATAAGTGTGAAGATATGATAATAACCACTTTATTATTGCCTCTTGGGCATATCTCCAACAGTCTCCCACTTGCACTAGAGTCAATAATCTAGTTGCGAACCTTTGTGTATATAACACCTATGGCTTTCCGGTGTTGTATGTACACAATTGCTAGTGGTCAACTGATCTCCAGATCTGACACTTCCAGGTCTGTGTGTAATTGCATGTCTTTGCGTCTCTACGCATCACTCATTCTCTAATGAGATGGCTTTGTATAAATTTGGTCTTTCGGTGTGACCTTTAGCTCTTTGGGGTTAAAACATGTTGATAATATTGTCGCACAATATATCTTCATAGTATTATCCCACTGTGAACTACACCTAGTTTGATAACAAACTACTTGACACAAATGCCCTCTTTAGCTGCTATTATAGCAGTCATATACTTAGCCTTTTGTTGTAGTATCTGTCACAATGTCTTAACTTTGGAACTCATCCAAATCCATTATGGAACTCACTTTCCATTATATTGTGCCACCCTTAGTTTAGATTGAGATAAACTTAATTTGTACTTTGTGACAAAGCTAGTATCAATGTAGTACTTTTACAATGAACTAACCATCTATTTGTCACTTCTACAAATATTATACTCTTAGTTCTTCCAAAAGATCATAAGAATATCCTTACTATTGTCCAATGATCATCTTTCGAATCATTCTGGTATATGCTCACAATATTTAGAGCATAGGACATATCTGGATTTGTACATATCACAGTATGATTGATATAAATATTCTTTGTGATTTCATACATCAAGTATCAATCTATACTTGATTATTTGTTTCACTTTACCAAATGTCAATACACTTGAATATATCATCAATATTGAACTCATTCAATCCTTTCTGTGCGACAAGAACCTTTCTTGTAGTTTCTATATTGAACTCATTCAATATCTCGTCTATGTACTTCTGGCACAACCATATTAGCATCTATTGATGCCAAATATTTAGGTTTTGCCTAAGTCTTTCATCGAGATGAAATTCTTAATATGTGTTAATAAAAGATACATTATTTCCAATCAACAATATGTCTTCCACATAATGTATTAGAAACATGTCTTAGCGCTCCCACTTAATTTCTTGCAAATGCAAGCATCTTCATTGTCTCTAATGAACTTTTAAACTCCTTTAACAGTTTCATCACAGTGAAGATTCCAACTCCGCGATGCTCACTTTAACCATTGAAGTTTGCATATTGCTTTTAGCATCCTTTGAATTAACAAAACCCTATGGACGGTGTCATGCACACGTCCTAGGTAACAATTCTATTAGAATAACTTGTTTTGTTTATTCAACTACCATATAACAAAATTATATGTAGTGGTTGCTACATTAATCCGTCTAGACTAAATATCGCTATGAAAGATCAGATCTTGTCATAGTCAACCTTTGAACTTTGTTGTGAACTCTTTCCCAACATGTCGACTATTTCATAGATGTAAAACATCCATGTCTATTTATAGATCCAAACACGACTGTAAGGTCTTACACCTTTCTCGAGGGTCCTTCAAGTTCAAAACTTGATTTCTCGTGTATGGAACTATCACGGATTTTATGGCTACAAGCCATTTTACGGAGTCAAGGCCCATCATCGCTTCTTTGCATGTAGTCGGATCATTATTGTTAAATAATGATTTAACTCTCAAATCTTGGTATTTGATTGTTCATCCGACCTACTTGTTTCAATAGGAACTTAGATCTCCGTGACCACAACCTTTGAGGCACGTGAGCCATGAGCATTGTTGCTGCCTCCGGAACACTTTTCGGCGCTGCGCAACTTTGCACATACAGCTAAGGTTCTTTTAACCTTATCAAAGTTCTATTGTCCTCCCACTTAACTTTTCACGAAAAATTCCTTCCCAAAGAAACTTGACGTTCTAAGCAACAAACACTTTTGTCTCCGGTGTTTATGGAGAAATACTTAACAGTTATACAAAGACAGGTTCATCCGACTTTGGTTGCACACATCTTTCTTATGCATAGCATACCAATGTTTAAGAAAGGACAACTTGGGTTTTATCCCAAACCATAACTTTATATGGTGTCAATTCAACGGATTATGATGAAGCTCTTTTCAGTGAAAAAACGGTAATCTCTAAAGCTTCTAATCTTTAAAATATAATGGCAGTTTTATGAATTATACCTTTGATCTTACCATGTCAAACAAGGTTTAATTACATACCTCGAACGCCCCATACCCTTATGGTGTTTCGGGAAATGCAAATCCACGGAACGATTCCTTAAATCTTAGGTATTATGCTAAACTTATAACTTAAATATCTTCCTTTATGATCTTATCATAAACTATTCATATTCTTGTTACAATGATTTTGCACTTCATCTTGAAAATCTTTGAACTTTTCAAATATTTCACACTTCATCCTTATTAAGTAAATATTCATATATTCACTCAAATTTTCGGAGAAAGCATATGAAGTTGAAATCCATCGCTCTTGACTACACATAATGGATTTCGTACAACAATATGTACAAATTCCAATAAGCTAGTCTTTCGTTCCCTTTTGGCCTATGAACGAAGTTTCAATTATCTCTAGGAAAGTTTCACAAGCGTCATTTGATCAAAAATCAGAAGACTCCAAAATTCCATCCACATGGAGTTTCTTCATGTTTTCTTTCCATTATAATTTAAACGGCGATGTCACTTCCGAAGTGATATTTCAATCAATTTGTCTTTCGACATTTTTAGCACTAGTTTTATGGATGTGATTTCTCCAACAAGATTTGTGAATCATCCATCTTTTATGGATTACGGCAATTATTTGAACAACCCTTTTGTTCTCATAATACCTGATAAAACAAATCTTTGAAGGCAAGCTTTGATGTTTAACGAGCAACACAATAACCCTTTATTTTGTTCTCGATGAACATCATCACATATTCTTTTACTAGTTACTTAGGCCATTGTAGTTCATGAATTGTGTTGTTTCGTATGACGATTCACACCAACAAATTCAGTATCAAATACTTAAGAACCACATTGTTTAATAAGCAAAGAATATAGCCATAACATGTATATCATCCATATACTTAAACTGAACAATTCTAGTCTTTTCTTTTCTGCCATATATTTATGAGATTCTCTTTCAGTATTTCCTTTTCTGTTTGAAAGAATCTATCATCATCAATAGTGGAGTCATACATATGACACATAGTCCAAAGCGTGTATAGTTAAATACCAATGTCTTTGGACTTGCACTTTGAAGTAGATCACCATCATCAAATGTTTGGTGTTCTTTCAAATTCCTTTCTTTAGTAATCTCTTGGTGTAGTAAACATTTTACCTACATCAAATATTCACCCTCATCATGGATTTATCCATGATCAAGCTACTTTTAGCTTATAACGGTGAATCATGAGTATAATGTTGCTCTCCAAATCCTTTTGGACGATTAGGACAACTAGTGTCTCCAACCTTTTGCAAATTCTCATCAAATATGAGAACATGACTTTAGACATATTATACTCTATCATGTTGCAACCAAAACTTCGTTTCAGATATCACAATATCTTCCACACATCATGGTTTCTGAAACAACTCTTTCAGATCCTAGATAACCTTGATATTAAGAGAATCCTTTGAATATCAAGAATCATGGAGACAAACATGATACTTATATACTAACATTTGGAATTGTTACTCTTGATTTAATACTAATTATTAAACTTCATGGAGTAACCGGAACTTACTGAAAGTTTGCAATAGGACTTTTAAACTTTAGATTAACACTTCAAAACAATACGATACCAGTTCGTAAAGTAACTAACCAGAATTCTATAGTTCTATCATCTCAATTATAACTAAGCGCAAGGTGGTAAACGGATGCCAATGACTACAACAACTATGCAAATTCACTTTGATTTAGTTTATGATAAATTGAGTTCTAATTAATAATTAAATTAATCTAGGTGAACTCCCACTCAAAACAATATCCCTCACATTGTTTTAGTGATCACACGAACCAAATCCACCACATCAAAACCGATCATCACGAGAGTTGATATAGCTTCAATGGCGAACAATCAACATGTTCATCATATCTACTATATGACTCATGCTCTACCTTTCGGTAATCCGTGTTCCTGAGGCCATGTCTGTACATGCTAGGCTCGTCAAGATCAAACCTTAGTTTCCGCATGAGCAAATCTGGCTTGCTCACGTTGTATATACTTGCAGAATCTAACACACCCGATCATCACGTGGTGCTTCGAAACAACAAGCTTTAGCAACGGTGCTAACTAAGGGTGAACACTTTATGACTTGAAATTCATGTGCATGAGGGATCATCTTATAATGCTACCGTCGTCTACTAAGCAATACAAGATGCATAAAGGATTAACATCACATGCAATTCAATAATATGTGATATGATATGGCCTTTCTTCTTTGTGCTTCCGATCTCCATCTTCTAGCACGAACATGATCTCCATCATCACCGGCATTGCATCAAGGTCAATGACGCTTCTCCATGGTTGTCGTCCACCGGCTTCAACTATTACAACTACTTTGAATAGACACGCGGGTCTTAACATAAATTAAAGACAACCATATGGCTCCTGCCGGTTGCCGACTTACAATAAGGAACATTGCATACATCATATATAATCACAATCATGGCCATATCACATCACTGCACACCCCTGCAAAACAAAGTTAGACGCCTCTACTTTCTTTGCATATTTTACGTGGTTTGGGGCTTTCAATAAGTGTCGTTCTAATTACGAATAAGAACCACAACATTGATACTAGTATTGTTAATCACCCATTGTAAATTGGATCTTAACTATGCTAGGAGAAACAGGCACCCGCAAAGCCACTTATGCAATACAAGTTGCATGTCAAGCGTGGAGCAAGTCTCATGAACGATGTCATGTAAGGTTAGCCCGGGCCGCTTCATCCCAACATACCGCAAGATGCAAAGTACACAAAAAGCAATCGACAATAAAAGCATCAACGCCCACAATGACCATTGTGTTCTACTCGTGCAACAGATCTACATATAGACACGGCTCTGATACCACTGTAGGGGTTCGTAGCATGGAAAACAAAAATTTTCTATCGCATACAAACAAACAAGCCAAGATCTATCTACTAGATTGTAGCAACGAGTCGATAGAGGAACTCACCCTCGAAGATTTCAAAGCGGTTAACGAGAGCAGATTCTCGTGGGTGATGTAGTCATACTCTTTCCGATCTCAAGATCGTGTAGACGATCCTTCCGGCGCCACGTTCCGGCAGCGCTCCCGCAGTCGGTCACACGTTCGATACTCGACGAAGACCTTCCTCTCCCTTGTTCCAGCAGGCAGCGGAGGTTGTAGCACTCTCCTCGCGATTCCGGCAGCACAACGGCGTGGTACCGGAAGTAGAGGGGAGATCCCGCAGGGCTTCGCCTTAAGCCGGAGCGAGTATGGTGGATTATGAGAGAGGGCTATTAGTGGTCTAGGGATTAGACACACCAATTAGAAGGCTCTAAACCGCAGGCTAAAGCAATTAGAAGCTCTAAACCAAAACGGCTCTAAACCGGAGATTAGAGGTAGAAACTTGTGTGTCTCAAGGAGGAGCCCTGCCCCTCCTTTTATAGGTGGAGGGGCTAGGCGCGCCAGGGAGGGAGGGAGTCCCTCCCCAACTCGGCCTAGGGCTGGGCGCCGGCCAAGGAGGAGAGGAACTCCTCCTCCAAGTTGGTTTCAACCTCCTCTTGCTTGTTTCCCACAGTTTCCTGTTTCCCACAGTTTCCTGTTTTCCACAGTTTCCTGTTTTAGCCGTTTGACTTTCAAACTGGCAATTTGACTTTCATGTTTTTGGAACAGCAAGAACACTTAGTACATGATGCAATCATTCAATGACACACTCATGTACCCTCCCCCCCCGGAGTGCTGGATAATCCGGAACCTTCTAGAACATTCCCGATGAAAACACCGGAATCATTCCCGAACTCCGAAACGGGACTTTCCTTATATGAATCTTATTCTCCGGACCATTCCGGATCACCTCGTGATATCCCGGATCCCATACGAGACTCCGAACAACATTCGGTCTCTTTCTCATAATACCATAACTACTCAAAAAACGTCGAATCCTTAAGTGTGTCTCCCTACGGTTCGTGAATTATGCGGACATGATCGAGACACTTCTTCGAACAATAACCAATAGAGGAATCTGGAAATTCATATGGCTCCCACATATTTCTACGATTACTTTGCGATCGAATGAACCACTTACATACGATACCAATTTCCCTTTGTCTCACGATAGTTTACTTATCCGAGGTTATGATCGTCGGTATCTCTGCATACCTAGTTCAACCTCGTTACCGATAAGTACTCTTTTCTCGTTCCCGTGATATGTGATCCCTTGTGAGCCAGTCACATGCTTGCAAGCTAATTGGATGACATTTCACCGAGAGGGCCCAGAGTATATCTATCCGTCATATGGATGGACAAATCCCACTCTTGATCCATGTGTTTCAACCAATACTTTCTGAACACTCAATGCCACCTTCATAGCCACCCAGTTACGGTGTGGTGTTTGATGTCATCAAAGCATCCATCCGGTAAAGGTGATATGCATGATCTCATGGTCGAAGGAATTAGGTTACTATGTATCAGAAAGCATATAGCAATTGAACTATTGAAATGACTTGATCTTTATGCTACGCTTATCTTTAGGAGTATGTCCATCACATCATTCTCCTAATGATATGATCCTGTTGTTAATAACATCTCTATGTTCATGATCAGGAAACCATGATCATATATTAACCAACAAGCTAGTTTAACAAGAGGCTTTACTAGGGACTCTTATTTAAGTTTACAAATCACACAAGTATTAATGTTTCCGGTTAATACAATTATAGCATGGTATGTAAACATTTATCATAAGTGTGAAGATATGATAATAACCACTTTATTATTGCCTCTTGGGCATATCTCCAACACATTATTCCTAAGTTGTCCTCTGATCCTAAGTTTGCCACCTCTCCCATAGATATTAAAGATAAAGATTATGATTTCTCTCTTGATTTATCCTATTTAGACATTGTTTAGAAAGAACCTTTTTGTGGGACTGAAAATGAGAGAGCTGTGGCTCATATGAATAAGCTTTCTACTATGAGTGCTTTATTATCTAATGATTTTAAGATGCGCAAGTACTTTGTTACTAAGATCTTCCCTTTTTCACTAAAAGGAGAAGCTAGGGCTTGGTTTAATAGATTACCTCCTGGTTCCATTGATAGCCCTGATTGTTTGATTTCTTCTTTCTTCCAGAAATATTTTCCTCCTAGTGCTAGACATGCTGCTTTGCAGAGACTTTTTGGTTTTAAACAGGGAGAATAAGAGAAATTGCCTAAGTCATGAACAAGGTTCTGTGCCTTGATTCATGCATATCCTGGATGTCCATTACCTAAGAATGAGCTTCTTGATATTTATTATAATGGACTAACTGATGATTCTAGGACATACCTAAATAGCTTTGCTGATTGTGTTTTCAGGAAAAGAACTCATACAGATGCTGAAGAATTAATGGCTAAAATAAGAAATAATTATGATGATTGGACTTCAACTGAGCTAAGTACACCTGAGCCTATTACTCCTGAACTAGGTTGTGCCTGAACCAGTTCCAATACCAACACCAAAGAAGAGGGGAGTTACTGCATTAAATGATGAAGTGATGAAGGAAGCTAAGAAGTGTCTAAAGGAGAAAGGTATTAGAGATGAAGATGTGAAGAATCTACCTCCTATAGAAGAATTATGCAAGCCAATTTGTCACATCCCAAATTTTTCCAAATTTTGAAATGTGAAAAACAAACAAACAAAATAAACAATTGTTGAAATTTAGGGTGAAAAGGAACTTTTTGCTTCTAAGTGGAAACATCAAAACCCTACTTGAACAAATTTGAATGAAAAATGCAACAAAACTAATATTCCAAAGATCAAATGCATTCATGCATGGAAAGAATCTTGAATTTAAACACTTGGAAAAGTTAAACCAAAACCCTAAATCTTAATGAAAGAAATCATCATTCAAGATCACCCCAAGACTATGGCTTTGTCCCATATAAAAATTTAGCATCAAACATTTCTAAATAACCAAAAATGGTAAACAAAAATATTATAAAATCATGGAAATTGGTTTCACTCAATTTGGAGCCACGGATAAAAACTTGTGACTTTAAATAGCTAAAAGGAAAGTAATTCCAAGACTAATAAATCTCCTAACAAAAATCAACACTAAATTGTGAGCAAAGTAATCCTAAAAGGATTTAAAAAGATAAAAAAATATTAAACAAAATTATACAAATTGGAATCACTGATTTTGGAGCTATAAATAAAAAGATATGAATTTTATAAGACAAGGAAATAAATAAATAAGAAATATTTAAAAGATAATTTAAATCTTGGCCAAATCCATAAGCAAATGGAATAAAATTAATTCAAATAAAATAAGAGAATAAAAGATTATTTAAATAAAATTATATGGGTTTGAACCATATTTAATTTTATTTGAATAAAGACAAAATTGCCTAATATAAATAATTAATTAAATCATGAGAAAATAATTAAAATTGCCAAAGTGGATTAAATAGAACACTAATAAATATATAAAACCTACTGAAAAGGTTTAGAAAAGGTTTGAAGTCAAATTGAGTTTGAAATCATTTGATTTGAATTAAAACAGAAAATAGAAATGGAAAAAGAAAAAGAATGAGAGAAAAAAATGGAAAAGAACCCCCAGCCAGCCTAGCAAGCCCCAGGCCCAACAGAAGCCCACCCGGCAACCCCACCCCTCTCTCCCTGTTTCTTCTCACCCGCACACATACCCGCACCCTCGCTGATGCCCTGGCCCCATGCCACGTTGGCATCGTCATCTTCGCCGCGCTGACCACGCCCTTCTCCCCTCTGTCGTTTCTGCGTGGATTGAATTCGCATAAATTCGTGTAAATGGCGCAGTGATTTCCTCCAGCACCACGCTCACTAAAACGCCTCCCCTCCTCTCCATTCCCCCTCAACCATCGCATCCTAGGAGCCCCCATGTTGCCCACAATTCGAGCCGAACCACTGTTGCCTCCGATGAGCTCCGTCGTCAATTCCGGCGAGCCCAGACATTCCCCTTGCCCCTATCCTACACTGGCTTGCTCGCCAACGTCGTGTGCACCTGCTGCCATACTCCGTTTGCTCGCGCGAGCCCCTGACGCTCGACAACGACCTCGCCTGCTTGCCACCGTCGTCTGCCTCATCTCCGGCGAGCGATAGCCGTCGACCCCGTGCGCCCCTTGCTCTCTGGTGACTTCCCCGCGATCCTTGAACCCGTGCGCATCTCACTGATTCCTTTCCTTGCTCGCTTGCATCCCAGGTACTCGCCTCCGACGAAGCCCGTGCGTAGCCGACGCCAGTAACATCTCCGGCGAGAAATACACGACAACTCTGTGCGCCCCTGCCCCTCCTACGGCCACCTTGAGCACTGCGACGACCCCGCGAGCACGGTAACACCCTCCTTCCCCTTCCTCGCTTCCTAGATTCGCCGGACCACCTCCACCAGACATGCCGCCGCCGCGCACCGTCGCCAGCGCCGCCCGTCTATGACCTAGCACTCTAGCACCGTTAGATCTAAATTCTAGGGCATAGATTAGATGACTTAAACAAAGCAGTACGCCTGATCTGTGTCGTGAAATTTCACTTAAATCCAATGGCCCACGATGCTGATGAAGGGAATATGCCCTGAGAGGCAATAATAAAGTGTTTATTATGTGTATTCCAAGTATATGATAGATGTTTATTTTGCATGCTATAATTGTATTAATACGGAAACATTAATACATGTGTGTTTAATAAACAAACATAAAGTTCCTAGTTATGCCTCTCTCATAAACTAGCTCGTTGATTAACAAGATGATCAAGGTTTCCTGATCATGGACATTGGATGTTGTTAATAACAGGATCACAACATTAGTTTAATGGTGTGATGAACATTCATCCGAAGCATAGCATTACGATCAAAGTCATTGAGTTTATATTTCTATAACAACTTACAAAGTGATCCTAATACTTAGACCATCAGATCATGTCAATCACTAACACCGGAAGAGTTTCTTGATAACATCAAACGTCACACCGTAACAGGGTGATTATAAAGATGGATTCAGAACTAATAAAGTGTTATGTTGAGGCTCATGGATCGAGAGTGGAATTTGTTCATCCCGATGACAGATAGATATACTCTGGGCCCTCTCGGTGATATCACATTGATTATCTTGCAAGCAAGTGATTTGATCACTAGAATGTTATATCGCGGGAACGAGAAAAGAGTGCATGTCAGTAACGGGATCAAACTAGGTATGGAGATACCGATGATCGAATCTTGGACATGTAATATATCGTGAAACAAAGGGATTAAGATACTAGCGTAAAAGGTTCTGACGATCACAAGAAAGTCATCGTTGAATGTGTGGGAGTCAGTATGCGTCTCCAGATCCCGCTTCTGATTATTGATCCGAGAGGGGTCTCGATCATGTCCGCATTATTCACGAACCGTAGGGTGACACACTTAAGAGACACCGACATCCAATTGGAGCAAAAGTTTCATGCCGAAAGAATGAACAAGCGCAGGAATTTATGTCACTAGATACCGAAACAGGTTTTCGGGTGAAATTGCATAAAGTGGTTATGCATGTGAAATAGAATTCTAGCAAGGGGTTATTTGTGAATGTTTTTCATTAAAGTAATTGACAAAATTCTGAATAAAATAAAAGAGTTTTATTTAATGAGAGTTTGCATTAAATTTGGTGGAAATTTAATGGAAATTTGAGTGGAGAAAATTGAAGGGCCATTTTGTGAGTGGAGTGTCCACCCACATGAATGAGGGAGAGGTGGGGGCACCCTCCATGGCCGGCGGCCATGCCCCCTTGAGCTGCCCCCTCCCCTATAAGAGGAGCCCCTCCTCTCACTTGTCTCTCACACCTCCTCGAGAAGGATCTCTCTCCCCCTCTAGAATTTATCCCCCATGGTCTCGGACTAGCGAGATACATGTTCCCGGTGGCTATTCGGCAAGAAAGAGTTGTGCTTCCGCTGCATCGCTGGAGCGAGGAGGCGGAGGTTGCTCGGTGCCTCGAATGTGTGTGCGAGCACGGATGCGCTGCTGATTTGCGGCGCTAGGACTTCCTCTCGATCTTGAGATCGGCAAGAGATCGTCTACATCAACCACGAGTTGAACTCGTTAAGCTTTGTCGGTCTTCAAGGGTATGTTCTCTACGGATATACATCTGCCCGTTGTTTGTATCTAATAGATAGATCTTGGTACATAGTTCACATCATAGGAAATTTTTTATTTTCTATGCTGCGAACCCTACAGTGGTATCAGAGCCGGATCTATGCGTAGACACTTTACACGGGTAGTACACATATGAGTATGTGGGCGATGATGATCATGTTGTTGCTCCTTTGTTGTAATTTTGGATATTGGTGGCATAGTGGGATGAAGCGGCCCGGACAAACTTTACATGTCCTCGCACATGAGACCTGTTCCACGCTTGACATGCAACTAGTTTGCATAAGTGGCTAGCGGGTGTCTGTCTCTCCTACTATAGTCAATATCTATTTTGCAACGAGTTGTCAACAATTTAGTTATCCTCGTTGTGGTTCATGTTCGTAGGTAAGAACGGTTCTATCTCGAAAGCCCTAAGCCACGTAAAACTTGCAATGGATAAATTAGAGGCGTCTAGTTTAGATTGTTGCTGGGCTAGTGTTATGATATGGTGATGTTGTAAGTAGAAGTATGGGATGATACTCTTACAACACACATAGCGTGTAAACTCCATAGACCTTGGATTTACACATATAGGTATGATAGTGATCATACCACGATGCACATGATAGAGATCATCTGCGGGAACCATAACATTTCACTAATAAACATGTGATGTTTGATAGCATCTTATATTGCTTGTTTAGCGCTTTGTTAGCATAATAAGATGATCCCTCATTTAAATATCAAGATAAGAATGTGTTCTTCCTTTAGTATGCACCGATTATGTTTCGTCGCTCTAAGACATCACGTGATGATCGGGTGTTCTTGGATCCACGACCATATTTCGGGTGTAAAACAGTTACACACGCGAATACTAAGGTTCTAACTTGGTGAGCCTAGCATGTACAGACATGGCCTCGGAACACGGACCTAAAGGTTAAGCATGAGTCATATAGTTGATATGATGCCCATATGATGCTCGCCTTTGAAGCTATACTGACTCACGTGATGATCGGACTTGGTATAGTGGATTTGGTTCATGTAATCACCAAAAAGGCACGAGGGATGTCGTTTTTGAGTGGGAGTTCATTCGTAATATGGATTAGTTGAACTCAATCTATCATACACTTAGTCTAAACTTTACAAATTCTGTTGTAGATGGCACCACCTGCTTTTAATTTCAATGTGTTCATGGAGAAAGAGAAACTTGCAACAAACGGTAGCAACTTTACCGAATGGGCCATGAATTTGAGGATTCTCCTCTCTGCTGCACAAAAGCAATACGTGCTAGAAGCGCCACTAGGCCCCCCACCTTTTGAGGATGCCCCTGACGAGGAGAATAATGTCTATCAGACTCGTCAGGAGGACCACAACTTAGTTCATTGCGGCATATTATATGGGCTAGAGCCGGAACTTCGAAAGCGTTTCTAAAACGGCAATGCATTTGATACAATGGGTGAGTTGAAAATGATTTTCGACACACATGCTGCTGTAGAGAGCTACAACGCTTCAGAAAAGTTCTTTAGCTGCATGATGGAAGAGCACAACTCCGTTAGTGAGCATGTACTCAAGATGTCGGGTTACGCCGATAAGCTTGTGTCCTTGGGAATAACAATTCCCATTGACTTAGGCATCCATCGTGTTCTGCAGTCTCTGCCACCTAGCTATAAGAGCTTTGTGATGAACTATAATATGCAAGGCATGAAGAAGTCTCTCCCCGAGCTTCTGTCAATGCTTAAAACTGCAGAAGTGGAGATCAAAAACGAACATCAAGTGTTGATGATCAATAGGAACACTGGTTTCAAGAAAGACAAGAAGGGAAAACGGAAGGGAAGTAAGGGCGGCAAGCCTGTTGCCGTGCCTGAAAAGAAACCCCGAGTTGGACCTAAGTCTGATACCGAGTGCTACTATTGTAAGGGGACTGGCCACTGGAAGAGCAACTGCCCCAAGTATTTGGAAGACAAGAAGGCTAGCAAGGCAAACAAAGGTATATATGATATACATGTTATTGATGTGTACTTGACTAGTGCTCGCAGTAGCACCTGGGTATTTGATACCGGTTCAGTTGCTAATATTTGTAACTCGAATCAGGGGCTGCGGAACAAGCGACCGCTAGCAAGGGGTGAGGTCAAGATGCGTGTCGGCAATGGATCAAGCGTTGATGTGATCGCCGTCGGAACGCTGCCTCTCCATTTGCCGTCGGGATTAGTTATAAACTTGAATAATTGTTATCTGGTTCCTGCACTAAGTATGAACATTGTATCTGAATCGTGTTTGATGCGAAGTGGTTATTCATTTAAATCCGAGAACAATGGTTGTTCCATTTATATGAATGAAATCTTTTATGGTCATGCATCGATGATGAATGGTTTATTTCTATTAGATCTCGATGATAATGTTACACATATTCATAATGTTGATGCTAAAAGGATTAAACTTAATGATGATATATCCGCATATATGTGGCACTGCCGTCTAGGTCATATTGGCGTTAAACGCATGAAGAAGCTCCATTCAGATGGACTGTTGGAATCACTTGATTTTGAATCATTTGATACATGTGAGCCATGCCTTATGGGCAAGATGACTAGAACGCCGTTTTCCGGTTCAATGGAACGGGCGACAGATTTATTGGAAATCATACATTCTGATGTATGTGGTCCAATGAGTGTGTCGGCGCGAGGTGGATATCGTTATTTTGTTACTTTCACGGATGATTTGAGTAGGTATGGTTATATCTACTTGATGAAACACAAGTCTGAAACCTTTGAAAAGTTCAAGGAATTTCAGAATGAAGTGGAAAATCATCGTAATAGAAAGATCAAATTTCTACGGTCCGACCATGGAGGTGAGTATCTAAGTTACGAGTTTAGCACTCACATGAAAGAGTGTGGAATTGTTTCACAACTCACGCCTGCCGGAACACCACAGCGAAATGGTGTGTCAGAACGTCGTAATCGTACTTTATTAGATATGGTTCGATCTATGATGTCTCTGACGGACGTGCCGTTGTCATTTTGGGGTTATGCACTAGAAACTGCTGCATTCACTTTAAATCGGGCACCATCTAAATCCATTGTAAAGACACCGTATGAATTGTGGTTTGGAAACAAACCTAAGATGTCATTTCTTAAAGTTTGGGGATGCGATGTTTATGTGAAGAAACTTCAACCGGATAAACTCGAACCCAAAGCGGAAAAATGCGTCTTCATAGGTTACCCTAAGGAAACTATTGGGTATTCCTTCTATCACAGATCCGAGGGCAAGGTTTTTGTTGCCAAGAATGGATCCTTTCTAGAGAAAGAGTTTCTCGCGAAAGGTGTGAGTAGTCGGAAGGTAGAACTCGAAGAGGTTATTGAACCTTCTCTTCAAAGTATGGCGAGTAGCACAGCGCCGGAAGTTGTTCCGGAGTTGGCTCCACCTATTGAAGAGGGAACTAATGATAATGATCATGAAACTCCGAAAGAGAGTACTACCGTACCTCGCAGGTCAAGCAGGACGCGTGTAGCTCCCGAGCTGTACGGAAATCCTGTCATGAATTTCATGGTTGATGAAGATGATGACCCTGCGACGTATGAAGAAGCGATGATGAGCCCGGATTCCAACAAATGGTTAGTAGCCATGAAATCCGAGATGGAATCCATATATGAAAATCAAGTTTGGAACTTGGTGGAATTACCTCACGACCGAAAGGCCGTGGAGAACAAATGGATTTTCAAAAGGAAAACTAATGCTGATGGTAATGTGACCGTCTATAAAGCTCGACTTGACGCAAAGGGGTTTCGACAAATTCAAGGAGTTGACTACGATGAGACATTCTCTCCCGTAGCGATGCTAAAGTCAGTTAGGATTATGTTAGCAATTGCTGCATATTTCGATTATGAGATATGGCAGATGGATGTCAAAACCGCGTTTCTCAATGGTAATATTGAAGAAGAGTTGTATATGATACAACCAAAGGGTTTTGTCGATCCTAAGGATGCTAACAAAGTGTGCAAGCTTTAGCGATCCATCTATGGATTGAAGCAAGCATCACGAAGTTGGAATCTCCGCTTTGATGAGGTGATCAAAGAGTTTGGATTTGTCCAAACTTATGGAGAAGCTTGTATTTACAAGAAAGTGAGTGGGAGCAATGTGGCATTTCTGATATTATATGTGGATGACATATTATTGATCGGAAATGATATAGATCTTTTAAACAGTGTTAAAAGTTATCTAAACAGCAAATTTTCAATGAAGGACCTAGGTGAAGCGTCATACATATTAGGCATAAAGATCTATAGAGATAGATCTAGGCGCCTAATAGGGCTATCGCAAAGTACATACCTTGATAATATTTTAAAGAAGTTTAAAATGGACGGAAGTAAGAAGGGGTTCTTACCTATGTTGCAAGGCAAGACATTGAGTAAGACTCAAAGTCCAGCTTCGGCGGAAGAAAGAGAGATAATGGACAAAGTCCCCTATGCTTCAGCCATAGACTCTATAATGTACGCCATGCTATGTACAAGACCGGATGTGGCACATGATATTAGTTTGACTAGTAGGTACCAATCGGATCCAGGTTCGGAACACTGGATAGTGGTCAAGGATATCCTTAAGTACTTACAAGAACTAAGGATATGTTTCTTGTATACGGAGGTGAAGAAGAGCTCGACGCTAAGTGTTATGTTGACGCTAGCTTTGACACCGATCCGGATGAATCTAAGTCTCAATCCGGATACGTATTTCTCATGAATGGTGGAGCGGTTAGTTGGAGGAGCTCCAAACAACCTGTGGTAGCGGGATCAACAACGGAGGCCGAATATGTTGCTGCTTCAGAAGCGGCTCAGGAAGCAGTTTGGATGAAGGAGTTCATATCCAAACTAGGAGTGGTTGCAAACGCGTTGGACCCAATGGTGATCTATAGTGACAACAATGGTGCCATTGACAATGCCAAAGAGCCAAGGTCTCACAAGCATTCCAAGCATATTAAGCGCCGGTTTCACTCCATCCGCGAGCATGTCAAGGATGGAGATATAAAGATTTGTAAAGTACATACGGATCTCAATGTAGCAGATCCGTTGACTAAAACTCTCCCTAGAGCAAAACATGATCAACACCAGAACTCAATGGGTGTTAGATTTATCACTATGTAACTAGATTATTGTCTCTAGTGCAAGTGGGAGACAGAAGGGAATATGCCTTGAGAGGCAATAATAAAGTGTTTATTATGTGTATTCCAAGTATATGATAGATGTTTATTTTGCATGCTATAATTGTATTAATCCGGAACCATTAATACATGTGTGTTTAATAAACAAACAGAAAGTTCATAGTTATGCCTCTCTCATAAACTAGCTCGTTGATTAACGAGATGATCAAGGTTTCCTGATCATGGACATTGGATGTTGTTAATAACGGGATCACAACATTAGTGTAATGGTGTGATGAACATTCATCCGAAGTATAGCATTACGATCAAAGTCATTGAGTTTATATTGCTATAACAACTTACGAAGTGATCCTAATCCTTAGACCATGAGATCATGTCAATCACTAACACCGGAAGAGTTTCTTGATAACATCAAACGTCACACCGTAACAGGGTGATTATAAAGATGGATTCAGAACTAATAAAGTGTTATGTTGAGGCTCATGGATCGAGAGTGGAATTTGTTCATCCTGATGACGGATAGATATACTCTGGGCCCTCTCGGTGATATCACATTGATTAGCTTGCAAGCAAGTGATTTGATCACTAGAATGTTATATCACGGGAACAAGAAAAGAGTGCATGTCAGTAACGAGATCAAACTAGGTATGGACATACCGATGATCGAATCTCGGATATGTAATATATCATGAAACAAAGGGATTAAGATACTAGCGTAAAAGGTTCCGACGATCACAAGAAAGTCATCGTTGAATGTGTGGGAGTCAGTATGGGTCTCCAGATCCCGCTTCTGATTATTGATCCGAGAGGGGTCTCGATCATGTCCGCATTATTCACGAAGAATTGGAGCAAAAGTTTCATGCCGAAAGAATGAACAAGCGCGGGAATTTATTTCACTAGATACCGAAACAGGTTTTCGGGTGAAATTGCATAAAGTGGTTATGCATGTGAAATAGAATTCTAGCAAGGGGTTATTTGTGAATGTTTTTCATTAAAGTAATTGACAAAATTCTGAATAAAATAAAATAGTTTTATTTAATGAGAGTTTGCATTAAATTTGGTGGAAATTTAATGGGAATTTGAGTGGAGAAAATTGAAGGGCCATTTTTTGAGTGGAGTGTCCACCCACATGAATGAGGGAGAGGTGGGGGCACCCTCCATGGCCGGCGGCCATGACCCCTTGGGCTGCCCCCTCCCCTATAAAAGGATCCCCTCCTCTCACTTGTCTCTCACACCTCCTCGTGAAGGATCTCTCTCCCCCTCTAGAATTTATCCCCCATGGTCTCGGACTAGCGAGATACATGTTCCCGGTGGCTATTCGGCAAGAAAGAGTTGTGCTTCCGCTGCATCGCTGGAGCGAGGAGGCGGAGGTTGCTCGGTGCCTCGAACGTGTGTGCGAGCACGGATGCGCTGCTGATTTGCGGCGCTAGGACTTCCTCTCGATCTTGAGATCGGCAAGAGATCGTCTACATCAACCACGAGTTGAACTCGTTAAGCTTTGTCGGTCTTCAAGGGTATGTTCTCTACGGATATACATCTGCCCGTTGTTTGTATCTAATAGATAGATCTTGGTACATAGTTCACATCGTAGGAAATTTTTTGTTTTCTATGTTGCGAACCCTACAGCTGATCCTGACGAAACGGTATCAACCAATAGAAACACGCCGCGTGGCCAGTTCTGTCTGTTTAAAAATTCCAGAAAATGTTTTTGGATGATTAAACTTGCAAAAATCATAACTTTTGATCTGTATGTCCAAAAATTGCAAATTTTATATCAATGGATTCAGAAAAATGTAAAATTTGCAACTATGGCACTGGTTTGGTCAGTTTATTCTGAAAAGTTAGGTGTTTGTGCAGAAACATTAATAGGACTATTTAGGATATAAAAATTGTTCTAAAAATTATTTTTGAGTAAATCCTTTTGCAAATGGATTCGTGTTGAACCCTCTAACCATAAACACTAACATTTGAGTTTAAAAATATATTTGGTTAACACTAGAAATTATTACTTAGATTAAAAGCATTTCTAGTAAAACAAAAAGGACTTAAAAAGGGCTATTTTCACTAACTTGTTTTCAAATGTTTTTCCACTTTTATAAATGACCAGTAGGTGTTTTGAAATGTTTAGAACCTTATTAGAAACCACTTTTCCAATAAAACAATATTTTGCATGCTTGCATGCATTTCCTTGTTTTTATTGTTTTGTTTTGTTATTTGTTTGAATCCTAGTTTGAGTGTGTGCTTGCTTGATTGAATTGTAGTGAACTTTGAAGAGTGTGACAATTTCAAAGATCAAGGAGTGTACCTAGATTCTCTACTAAAAAGGCAATAGGTGCTTCATATATTTTGTCCTATTATTTTGACTATGCATTAGTGATATTTTGAGTAGGACTTGCATGGAAATTTTTCTAAGTATCTATGCTATGTTAAGCCTTGGTAAATCCTAGTAGATGTTGTCTTAGTAGAGTTTTCCCTAAGTTAAGATTCTTGATACTAGTATGCTTAGCTTAGATAATAGAAAACAAGGGTGGATTATTCATGCTATGAAATATTTCTAAGTCTATGACTTGTGTTTTTGCTTAATAAAACAACTATGTGAATGAATCACCTGGGTGGAATGGAAAGAATGGTTTGTGTTGAGTGGTTACCAGGGCCCATTTCTATGGCCTACCCTGGTGTATCACACTTGCGAAAAGCCACCCAGGAACAAAGAGATTTGAGATGTTTAGTGTTAAGAAGCTTCTAGTGCAACCACATGGCATATGGGCTCTGCCTTGATCATATAGGTTGCAATAACTTAGCCAGATGGACAAATGGTGGTAGTGGTGATAGGATGGAACGCGGCCATGTGGTCTAAGGGAAGTCTTCTGAAAGATCTCGTCTCTATGCATGTCGAGTCTTGTGGGGAAAGTGCACCACCTCTCGAGAGGGTAAAACCTAAGTACCTAGTCGTGTCCCCGGCAATGGACAATTTGAGCATCAAAGACATTGTAGCTATCAAGGATCTCCTCATCCCAATTTCTAAGTTAAAAACTTGTGGTTGAACAAGGGTAAAGGTTCACCAATTTCTATTGGTGGTTCCTTGGGTGATTTTGATAAACAAAAACTTAGTGTTTTTCAACTAATAAGGAAAACCTTATTTTGAGCAAAGCAAGCCTAAACTACACCTAGCCAAATTCATATAGATGTTAGATACTACTATTCTACCATAGTATCACTTATCAATAGAATTCAAATGTATTGACCCTTGTGTCTGTAACTTATTATGTTGCAGGTTTGTTTGATGTTAGTGAAGTTTGTTGAGTAGGTATTACAAGTTTACAACCAACATGATTGCCTGTGGCATATGAAGATGAAGGACTCCATGCTATATAGTTATATCTGTTGCATTGTAATGAGATAGCCATATGAGCTATGTAAGATGTAATGAATTATTTTATTCCTGGTTATGAGTTGTAATATGACCTTTGTTTCTTTATATTACATCTTAAACTGTGGGTGCTAGCTAATCGATCCAGGGACTAGCACTGTAAACACATGGATCTCTACCTTAACAGGTTGGGACCTCTACATATGGTATCAGATCACTGTGTTGCATGTAGAATTGTAACCCTAGGATTGGACAAAACCCCTTAGAAAAATAAGAGTTGTATTTGTTCAAACTTATTTACAAAAAATCTTGTAAACTCTTTCCTCAACATTTTGTTTTGATTCTAGATCTCTTCCTTTTCAACTTGATGGACAAAAACTTCAACATGAGCAAGGACTTCACCATCACCAATGACTTCAACTCCAGTTTCACCAAGGACTTCAACTTGGACATCACTAAGGACTACAAGTGAGACAAGAATAATACTCGAGACTTGGAGACTAAGGAAACACAACTTAGGAGGAACCATTATCACCTTTGAGCCTTGTGACCAAGATGCAAGAATTTCTTCCAAGGATACCATGATCTTGTTCATGAAGAAACAACTAAGAAGAATATAATGATATCAAGTGAACCCTATAGTTGGACCACCACACTAGTGTTTAGTTTAAATCGATTTATTGATCACACCAACTTATGTGGTGTATCAAAAATATTTTGTTTCCTAAAATATGCTTGAATCTTGTTGTTTGAGTGGATTGAATGATTGTGATTGTTTGCACATTGCTTGTGTGAATTGTTGTATGTGAGTAGAATTCTTCCTCTAGAATCTTTTGCTTAATCTAATCCCAGTCCAACCCAAGCATATGACTTCTCCAAGAGACCACAACTCCAACATCAAGGATGACAACAACAACCTTGGGATGCACATGACAGAACAACTGCTAGCAACCCAAGCCCAGTTGAATCAAGTGACAACCCAGTTTTTAGCCAACAACATTGAGTTAGATCCAGCCATGCTAAATTTCTTGGAAATCCAATCCCGGTTGTTGCAAAGATGACCAATCAGATGATCAACATGAGAAGCAACCCTTCCCAAAGTGATTGTGACAACAATGATTTCAAGGATGATATTATAAAAGGAACACAAGCCTGCAAAATCTGTGGAGACATAGGACACACTTATAAAGAACATATGGATCAATGTCCTAATTGTGAAGAGAAACATCCATCTAGACAAACTTAAATAAAATTATATGGGTTTGAACCATATTTAATTTTATTTGAATAAAGACAAAATTGCCTAATATAAATGATTAATTAAATCATGAGAAAATAATTGAAATTGCCAAAGTGGATTAAATAGAACACTAATAAATAGATAAAACCTACTAAAAAGGTTTGAAACCAAATTGAGTTTGAAATCATTTGATTTGAATTAAAACAGAAAATAGAAATGGAAAAAGAAAAAGAATCAGAGAAAAAAAATGGAAAAGAACCCCCAGCCAGCCCAGCAAGCCCCAGGCCCAACAGAAGCCCACCCGGCAACCCCACCCCTCTCTCCCTGTTTCTTCTCACCCACACACATACCCGCACCCTCGCTGACGCCCTGGCCCCATGCCACGTTGGCATCGTCGTCTTCGCCGCGCTGACCACGCCCTTCTCCCCTCTACCGTTTCTGCGTGGATTGAATTTGCGTAAATTCGTGTAAATGGCGCAGTGATTTCCTGTAGGGACCACGCTCACTAAAATGCCTCCCCCTCCTCTCTATTACCCTCAACCACCGCATCCCAGGAGCCCCCAGGCTGCCCACAATTCGAGCCGAACCACTGTTGCCTCCGATGAGCTCCGGCGTCAATTCCGGTGAGCCCAGACATTCCCCTTGCCCCTAGCCCACACTCGCAACCGTCATGCGCACTTGTTGCCATACTTTGTTTGCTCGCGCGAGCCCCTAACGCTCGGCAACGACCTTGCCTGCTCGCCACCTTCGTCTGCCTCATCTCCGGCGAGCGATAGCCGTCGACCCCGTGCGCCCCTTGCTCTCTGTTAAATTTCCCCGCGATCCTTGAACCCGTGTGCATCTCACTGATGCCTTTCCTTGCTCGCTTGCATCCCAGGTACTCGCCTCCAACGAAGACCGTGCGTAGCCGACGCCAGTAACATCTCCGGCGAGAAATACACGACGACTCCGTGCGCCCCTGCCCCTCCTACGGCCACCTTGAGCACTGCGACGACCCCGCGAGCACGGTAACACCCTCCTTCCACTTCCTCGCTTCCTAGATTCACCGGACCACCTCCACCAGACATGCCGCCGCCGCACACCGTCGCCAGCGCCGCCCGTCTATGGCCTAGCACTCTAGCACCGTTAGATCTAAATTCAAGGGCGTAGATTAGATGACTTAAACGAAGCAGTACGCCTGATCTGTGTCGTGAAATTTCACTTAAATCCAATGGCCCACGATGCTGATCCTGACGAAACGGTATCAACCAATAGAAACACGCCGCGTGGCCAGCTCTGTCTGTTTAAAAATTCCAGAAAATATTTTTGGATGATTAAACTTGCAATAATCATAACTTTTGATCTGTATGTCCAAAAATTGCAAATTTTATAGCAATGGATTCAGAAAAATGTAAAATTTGTAACTATGGCACTGGTTTGGTCATTTGATTCTGAAAAGTTAGGTGTTTGTGAAAAAACATTAATAGGACTATTTAGGATATAAAAATTGTTCTAAAAATTATTTTTGAGTAAATAATTAGTAAATATTTTTTTGTATTTTTGAGTAAATAATTAGTTAGGTGTTTGTCCTGAAGATGATAATATGTCTATTATTCTTGGGAGACCTTTTCTTAAGACTATAGGAGCTGTCATCAATTGTAATCAAAGAAAACTAACATTTAATATTAATGACAAAGAGCATACTGTCTATTTCCCCAAGAAGGTTGCTAAGAGCTATTGCGTGAATTCCATTGAAAATATTGAGAGCATCATGGTTAGAGAAATATATTGTCCCATTCCACAAGAAAAATTTGAAACTATTATGATTGGGACCATTGCTATCAAGCATGAGGTAACATAATCACCTTGTGGATTGCAAAGTTTTGTTTCATATAAGATTGCTTTGGTAATAAGACTTGATCAACCTTGTTAACAAAAGGATTTTAATAAACAAAATAATGTTTCCACCGTGGTTATACTTGTTTTCTTTGACTTTTCTCCTTCCTAGTCTTTGTTTTTTCTCTTGTTAGCTTTGGTTTTGCTAGTTGTTTGCTCATTAGAGTGTCTTAGAACTTCTGTAGTTTGGTTTTTGTTTTCTTTTGCTTCTTCTAAAAAAACTGTTTCTGCGAGAAAATCAATTTTCATACCCTAAAAATTGGCCAAAAATAAAGTTTCCTGAAAAATTCTAGAAAATTCAAAATAATTTTTTCCTCAAAAAAGGGGCAGATGGACACCTAGAGTGACCCACCCCCCCCCCAGGCACCAACACCCCTGGTAGGCGCGGCCTCCCTACAGGTGGCATCTAGGTGGGGTGTGGCCCACCTGGGCCCCTCCAAGGTGCCTCCTACCAGCCATCTTCTTTCTCTCTCCCAAAAAATACCGGAAAGCTTTCTCAATCTCGAGTTCTTGTTGTTCTTGATTGTGATTTTCGATCTCCTTTCTCAGCCCATCTTTGCTGTTGATTCTTGGAGGGATTGCTCCTTGGTATGTGCCTTCTCCACTTGTCCAATTAGATTTGTGATTGGTAGATTGTATCTTGAGTATTTTGCTGCTATAGGTGTCAGGTTGTGTGAGCTTGCATGCTTGTTCTATGCTTAGAGATTTCATTTTGATGCATGTGTATCCCTCTAGCAAGTTCCTATAGTATTTGCTCATCATCTATCAACTTGGAAATCACTTGGTTTGATGTTTGTCTAAAAATTTCAGCAAGGAAGATGAGTGCTTATCCACTGAATCAATATGACTTGATGATACCTGAGCCAATGAAAGTCCATCGTGAGGAAGGAGTCTTCCCTACCATATATCCACGCCAGAAATTTATGAGAACCGCGGGAATCCTCCAGGATTTCCAAACTATGATTACCAATGTAGGGTTGGAACACTTTGTTGAAGGTGAACCACTTCAATATGTTAAGCTAACCATGGCTGTGGTGCGGGACTTCCGATTCACTTGGTATTCATCTAATCCCATGGTCCATTACAAAATATACAATATAGCTGTCGACCTGCCATTTGCTAATTTCTGTGCAGCTATTAGAGTCCCTTGTTGGGGATCTTATGAGAAGATCAAGGAGAGGCCTAAGAAACTCATGGATTTATATGCTGAAATTTGCCAAGGTTTCGACTTCTTAAAGTAAAGTGGTAAAATTCGGAACATTCAGTTCCCATCTGTAAGATATTTTGCTTATTTCATTACCAAGTGTGTTCTTTCTAGAAAGTTATCTTCCTTTGATCTATCTTTTATCGCAGATGCTTTGAATAGCGATAGATCTTATAACCTGGGTGCGTTGATATCTTACCGTCTTACTACTAACTATGAGAAGGGCGGAGTTTGTGGAGGTCTCATTGCCTCTAGGTTGCTAGCTTACCTTCTTACTACCATTCAGATTATCAGTTCCCCATTGAGAGACTTGATCTTGATTCCATGGTTCAACATAATTTTGTTTCTTTGAGGGCTATTGTGAGAGGTTTACCGTACGAATTATCTTTTGCCAAGCGTGGTTGGAGAGGGGGTAGGACTGAGAAAGTAGCTTATTTGCCTGCACCTGCTTTGTTTAATTTTGATAACAGGCAAGGATGGTCGCTCACGGAGGAGTTTGACACATACGTGGCGGAGGTCTCCCAGCATGAGGATAATGATGGAGTGGATGCCGAAGATGATTCGGTTCAGCCCTCCAACTTGGGAGAGTCTTCATACCAGCAGCCTTCTTATGATTGGGGCACGTCTTCTTCTTCATCGCAAGCGCCTAACTACGATCATTCCTATGATGACCCACAAGCTTGGGGTTACTACCCGCGCTATTGAGCCCCACTTAGGCCAAAATCCTAAGCTTGGGGGGAGGTACACCGACATCACACTCATCTATATATCATGTTTGATCGGTTCTTTGTATATCCGTTGTTTCATTTTCTTTTTGGTTCTTGTTGTTGTTTTCTCAAAAACACAAAAATACCAAAAATATTTTTGTTGTTTCTCTTGGTTTGTTTCTTTGCTTTTTGGTTTTGGTTTGCCTTAAAAGAAAAAGGCAAAAAGATTTTGCTTTGTATGTTTCTTTTGGTTTGTTTTTGCTTTGTTTTGTTTTGTTTGCTTGTTTTAAAAACCGAAAACACCAAAAATATTTGTTCTTCTTCTTTGGTTTTGTGAGTTCTTTGCAGGGATCAGCCGTCCTCAGTGGAGTTTGGTTTCATGTTATTGTTCAAGTCACACAAGTGAAGGGCAATAATGAAGATTAAGACAACTTGAGGAGTGGTAAGAGTCTGGTAACGAACTCTATTTGTTTTCGTTTTTGTACATATACTCATCATTGTGAGCATGCTTAGCCTGGTCGTGTAAGGTGTATGTTATTATGAATGCTTAGTAGTTCTTGCTTGCTTGTGATTAGCTCCAGCTTGCTAATAGTTTGTAGCATGTCATATGAATGTTTGCTTGCATTGTTTTATTCATACTTTGGTATGATATTATGGTATCCTCCTCTGAATGGTTCATGTGAATCGATTTGGCACATGCTCACGCATGCATATGACTAAACAATAGTCAGTAAGCCTCGATGATTTATTTTGCCTCAGAGTTCTTGTATCACTTTCATGCCATAATTAGTCTTGTTTTGTTGCAAGCATGATTATGACAGTTATTGCTCTCTCGTTTGTCGCTCCCTCTTTATTGCTAGACTTCACTTGCACTAAGTATGAGCTCTACCTGTGCTTCCAACTCCCCCAAACCAATATTGCCAACTGTGTCCACCATACCTACCTATTAGAATCATTTGCTATTTCAGTGCATATTCAATATGCCTTGTTTTCTTCCAAATAAAATGTTTGACTCCTTTGAGAAAGTTAGTTAGTAAATCTCTCACGAACTTGATGGCAAACTTTATTCCTTGCACTTAATAATCCTGAACCATTGTGATTTGTCCATGAAAGTTATATGCTTGCAAAGTATATGCTGGGAGTCAGCAGAACCATGTTGTCATGGGGAACGCTTTCAACACTTATGGATACATATCCAGTTGATACCTTGCTCTTTTGTTTGCGGATGTCTTCGGTGCGAAATAAAAGGGGAGATTGTAAGTTCATGGAGTCTATACATTGTGTTAGAGAAACGCCTGAGCCGCTAGCCTAAGCCATGCCTAATCGTGGTGGAAACTTGCAGCATCACCATGATGAGCATTTATGAAGCATCCTGAATAAAAAGCTATGCACATAGTAAATAAAAAGATCGCTAAGATGCTCATTGTCTGCTTGCCTTGTCATTTTGATCACGGGATAGCTCCTGTATCATGTGCAAGGGGTACCCCGTTGGCGGTTCTCTATGATATGCATGTATTTACAATAAAAAGAACTTACAGGAAACCAAAGTTGAGTAGTATGCGGAGTGGCCCTCATACTCAAGGGACATGGGATTTCCAGTTTATGGTCTGTCAAGCATATAACTCAGATTGGACCTCACTTTCACCTTAACTACATGAAGATTCCTATGATAGGGGCAATGAAAGCTCAAAGCTAACGAGTACCTTTATTTCAGCATTTGGAAGCCTTTCAAACTTTTCAAAACCTTTTCACTTCCTTGTTGAGTCACCACTTATTCTTTGAGCACCTTCTTGAGAGCATAGTTGTCATTCTTGTGTTTGTCTCAAAACTTGGTTAATTATGTCATGACTTTGATGCTTATATCTCTGATATCTTTACTTCTAGTCTTCACTTGAACTTCAGAGGTGCCTTAGCATTTATATTGTGCTCTACAAACAAAGGCAAGCGAGATACCACTCTATCATACCTTATTATGAGCATTGCAATGTTGCTTATGTTTATGTTTCATGCTACTTATTATTATTGAGTTGGTTTCTCTTCATAGCTTGCAATGACTATTGAGTAGACTTAGTTGCATACTCTTTATCATGAATGGTTTAAGAATCTACTCCTATGCTAAGAATATATATATCATATGAAGAAAATGTGTTCGTGAAAGTTCTTTTATCGCACTCAGTTTTTAACTGAATTGCTTGAGGACAAGCAATAAACTAAGCTTGGGGGATGTGATACGTCCAAAATGTATCTACTTTTCCAAACAATTTTGCTATTGTTTCTTCTCTAAACTTATGTGATTTGGATACAACTAACACGGACTAACGCTGTTTCAGCATAATTGCCTTGGTGTCTAGTTTTTGTGCAGAAAATCAACTATCGGGAAAAATTCCGGAAAATATGCCAAAAATCCTATTTCACCAGAAGATCCACGGAGCCAGAGTACGAGACGGAGTGGATGCCTGGGGGCCCACACCCTTGTCAGGCGCGGGCTAGCCTTGGTCGCGCCTAGGGGGTGTAGCCAGCCCAGGCACCCCCTCGGCCTCCCTCTGCGCCTATAAGTTGCCTCTTGACCTAAAAACCGAGGAGGGGTCAACGTTTTTCCAGAAAGAGTTCCGCTGTGCCGCCACCACCAGAGACCAAGATTCAGAACCAAAAACTCCGTTCTAGCACCCTGCCGGGACAGAGAATTTGGGGAGGATCATCGCCATCGTCATCACTAACGCCTCTCCATCGACCATCAATGTTTTCCTTATCCATGAGTGAGTAATCCCCTGCTGTAGGCCATGGGGATGGTAGGGATTGGATGAGTTCTATCATGTAATAGAATAAGATTGTTAGGTCATAGTGCCTAGTATCTTTATTAGTGCTATTTGACTTTCTTGCAACTTGTTGTGCTTAATGCTTGTCACTAGGGCCCAAGTGCCATGATCTCAGATCTGAACTTATTATTGAATCATTATGATAGTAATGTTTGTGATCTTATCTGCAAGTTGTGTACACATATCATTGTCCGAATCCAAAGGCCCCGAAGTGACAGAAATTGGGATAACCGGAGGGGATGGCTGTGATGTGAGGATCACATGTATTCACGGACTGTTAATGCATTGCTCCGGTGCTCTATTAAAAGGAGCACCTTAATTGTCAGTAGTTCCCTAGAGGCCCCGCTGCCACGGGTTGGCTGGATAGAAGATATTGTGCAAATTCTCATTGCGAGTATATATGACTATATATGGAGCACATGCCTAGGATTGTTTAGTACTTGAATGCTTGTTATTATTTATCTGTAATTCCCTAGATCTTCAAGTTACATGTTTAGACTCGTTCATGCAACGCCCGTCCATCCATCCCTAGGCCTACCACACTCGAATCTCACTGTTTATTGTTACTGTTACTGTTACTATTGCTCGTGTTCCACTGCTGCTGTTGCTTTGCTGTTGCTATTACAAACTGTTGCTACTGATAAACTTCTGTGAGCAAGAACTATTTTCAGGTACAACTAAATTGATAACTCAGTCGTTAAGGCTTGCAAGTATTCTTTGACTCACCTTGTGTCGAATCAAAAAATTGGGTAATACTATCCGCGAAGACTGTTGCGATCTCTTATACTTGTGGGTCATCAGCGTCTTGCCAACCTCCGCGCGGCTCGGCAATCCGCGATGCCTCCACCGCTGGTGGGCTTGTTCTGGAGTGCGTTGGCGCCGGGTTTCGGCCAGCATCGGCCATGACAGCAGTAGGCGGCGGCGCGGCCGCATTGCCAAGAGGTTACCTGACAGGGAAGGGGACGGCATTTTTCAAAAACGTCCTCCTCTAGCTGCTTATTCTTATCCCGTGTTAACTTACCTGACATTGTATCCTTCAGCCCGCCACGCAAATACGACGATACGGAGCGGTGACCGTTTGTGTAGCTTCGGTACGTATTCAGTAACCGTAAATTTGTATTTCTAGTGTACAATGACCGTATTTAATTTGTTGGACAAATTTAGTTGCTATCGAATTTTACTCATGCCACTAGGTCCCAAAGCAAGCCATCAGCGTTCACACTACCATACTCGTCTCTGTCGCTCATCCAGACCTCCAGCCCGACCATGCGGCAGTTCTTTCGGTGGAAAAACGCACCCCGACGCAGCAACCAACGCGCGGGCCGTTGCAAACTTGCAACAGGCTCCGGCAACAACACGAAACTACTTCCTGGGCCTTGTTTGGCAGCCTTTTAGTATACAAGTGCAACCACGTGTATTTTGCCAGACTAAAATGTTATCCAAAAATACACTCAGCAGCTCATTTGACAGCCTGGTTTGACATTGTGTAACCCCGGGTAAAACCCAATAAACAGGTCCGATTGAAGAGTATTCTAGAAACGAGGTCCACCTCACGCTTTTTACACTCAAGATTTGGGTGATGGATATATTTTCACCCAAAACATGGTGGATCTCACGTAAAAAAACGGTGGACCTCATTAAGGCCCGTTCGTTTCCAAGCAGGGATTTGGTGTATCCCGTCTTTCACCCAATCCTAACTCATCCTTTAAAACCCGTCCTTCTAATCAGTTCTATATTTCAAAAGTGCTCGGTTATTCCATCGCTATGCCACAACCCACAAGTGCCACCCCAATAGCTGTATGAACTGTTCGCTAGCTCGCGCTTCGTTGCCGTGAAAATTTATCGAAAGAGTTAAATACATCAGCAGTTCTTGTATTTGTCGGGCTGTCTCAATTAGTCCGTGTACTTAAAATTTGCTGAATTTTTCCATGTACTTGTAAATCAGTCTTGATTTATTCCAATTCAATGTTTTCTGTCTAATTTGGACTAACGCAGATGACATGTAGACTAAAATCTTGCAAGAAAACCCTACCGCATTCGATAAAATTGCAAAATATAACCATAATTGGGGCTATGGTTTAAAAAGTAGGAGATGAACGTTACACGACTTGCTCCTTTGGTCGTGTCCCTCATCAAGACAAGTCAACATGACTTCGCTTTTGGGGCCCACGTCTCCGGTGCGGCTAATTCTTGTCGAGGACATCGCTACGGTGGTATCCGAGCTCGATGGAGTCGCGAACGGAAGAGATGAGCCTTTGCTTCGTGGGGCATATAGGGTTGTGCTCTTCCAATTGAGGATCCTACTCCGGCGACGTCGGGCCAATGGCTATGACGGTGCTCGAAAAAATCTGTACGCAGAACAAAGGCGGTTGCGCCTCCTTGCACACGAGATTTCCATACGGGCAGCGGAGACACGCCTCTCTTATCTCCGCCAGACGTGCTCATGCGGGTGAACAGGGGCGCAACCTCACACCTTGCTCGCAGACCATCAGTGCGTCGCCAGCCAGGCTGTAGGGTAGGGGCGCTACCGTGCGAGCTGAAGTAGAGGGGAGGGGACACACACGAGCTATAGGGAGTTGATAAACCTCACGAGCTCCGACTGGATGAGGGAGGAAAGATGGGGATGGGGGAGACGATGGAATTAAGGAAAAAGGAAGAAAAATAGGAATAGAAAGGAAAAAAAGAGTCGGTGTCTAAGGTGTGTTTGTTTTTTGCAATTTTCTCAGATGCTGGAGGGTATTCTTGCAATATTCCAGTCCACATGTTGTCAGAGTTAGCACAAATTCTATGACAAATATTGAATTGGACTAAATCAAGCCCGATTCACAAGTACAGAAGCAAAATTCAGCAAATTCAAAGTACAGAGACTAAATCAAGGCAACCCGACAAGTACATGGACTGTTATTGTATTCAACTCTTATCCAAATGTGAAGTGGGGATAATTGTTTTACAGAAGAAGTCAGCTGTGTCGGACTGGATGCACTGGGCCAAATTTCCAGTCCGGGTATAACATCATTAGGCTGGAAAACCGGAATCCGTCTCACCAATCCAGACCAATCCATATCAATCCATGACTTGGTGGGGTTAAACGAACGAGCCCTAAGAAACACTGGAATCCACAGTTACCAAAGGAGGCCCGAGTAGTTTGATCCAGACTCTCTCAAGTAGCACTACTAATCTCTATCTCTATATCTCTATCTCTATCTCTACTATCTAAAAAGAATTTAGGTGTTCTGTTTTCTGTCACTACGTCGCCCCTTCGTCGCGCATCGCTCCGTCGTCAGTTGCATCGCATTCCATCACCACGCATTAAAAATCAGAACCGCACATAGGCGTGATCCTCGCATGCCGCTGATCACTCGCCCCCCAAAATAGCCTCTAAACTTTCCCCCAAAATCCCAAGGGCTATTTGATAAAATGCCCCACTTTACTTTGCCATTTGCCCCAAAAGGCACATTTACTTTGGCATAGATGAAATGCCCTGCTTTACATTGCACATTTGCTAAAATGCCCCGTTTGAATGATTTACTGATACTAGTTGAAAAAATCTCCTCTTAATCTAATTTCTAACCTGCAAGTGGATTGATTTACCAGTACCAATTGGAAAATCTCCTCTTGAGTGGATAGCTGTGCACCCGTACAAGTGCATCTCTGTTTCTTTCTCTCCTATACGAATACACAGGTGATGCCAGCCACGGCGACGACCGGCCGGCCGCCGTGACCAAGCCCCAATAGCGTGCTCTCTTGTCCTAGTCGCGTCCCTCTCCACCCTTTCCTCCACGTCCCTGTGCTAGGGCGACCTGGCGGCGTCACCGCCTCCCGGCGACTTGCAGTCCGTCTCCTAGCAACCGGTCTGTGCAGTGGCGTCGGGGGCTTCACCGAGACGGCCTTGCCAGCCATGCGGGCCTCAAGCTTGGCGATCTTGGATGAGGAATGGTTACTTGCTGGTCTTTCCCGCCCTTCTCGGCACAACCAGCGAAAGAGGGAAAGGGAGAGAGGAGCGAAGAGGAACGCCGCGGCGGGGAGAGAGAGAGGGCGGCGTGGCAGTCAGCCGGTTTGTCGCCATCGCCGGCGTAGACTTCTTGTGTTCGTATAGGAAAAACAAAAGCATAGATAACCTCAGGCAGCTTTCGATCAATCCACTTGCAGGTTAGAAATTAGATTAAGAGGAGATTTTTTTCAACTAGTATCGGTAAATCACCTAAATGGGTCATTTTAGCAAAGGGGCAATGTAAAGTGGGCATTTCATCTATGCCAAAGTAAATGTGCCTTTTGGGTCAAATTGCAAAGTAAAGTGGGGCATTTTATCAAATAGCCCAAATCCCAACCCCAGCGTCATTTCCCCCCTCCCCTTTCTGTCGTCGTCCGGCGATGTTGCCGCAGAAACGGATCTTCCGTCCCATCCAGTCTATGATGTCGAGCATGTGCCATGGCAGCCGTCACCAAGGAAGCCCCGCGCCGGTGGAGGCCTTGGTCGCCGCCACAGAGGTAAGCAAGTTGCGGATTGAGGAGATGAGCGGTTGGCCCAGCCGGTGCTTTCCGTCCGTTGAAGATCTTGTAGATCGAGCACCACGCATTCTATTTCCCAACCTTCATGGATTCTCCATGTTTCTCCCGATATGACTTGTTTCCATGGATTCCTCCATGTGATCTGCTTCTATTTTTTTGCTGGACCAGATCAGCTCATGGGAACGTGAGCAGATTTGCTTTTCTCGTCTCATCTTTTCTCCCATGGCCGATGCCTTATCTCTCTCTGCAACCGGAAGGAAAGCCCGTTTAGCATTGTTCTTGGTCCCAATCTCACGGATGCATGCGTATTTAAACTGGATTTGATCGGTTTAAGGTTGTATATTTCCCCATATGTTTGGATGCACATTTATTAGCTTGATTGTGTTTTCTTCTCCCTGTGTAATGTTTATTCCTTTTTAGTTTTCTTTGATCTGTGATATTAGAGCAATTGTAGCAACCATCTCTGTTTTTTAACGTTAGCTCGGCTGATTGATGTTTTATCATATCTTGGCTAATTGATGTTTTTGTCTAATTGCTATTTTGTCATATATCCATCTCATGCTTGAAGATACAGGCATAAATTATTTGTTGACAATGCAGAAAAAATTATGGTGACGACCAGCGGAAAACTTAAATGGCGATACGACCAGAAGAGAGATGCTCACCTGAGCTTTCGCCAAGGCCACTGCCGTGAGCAACGACGTTGGGGTACTCCATGTCACCATAGTCGACGCGTCAAGGACAAACCAATGGAGAAGAGCCTCCACCCTCTATGCCACCCATTATTCTGGCATGCCTGTGATCGACAATGAGGGAAGGTTCATCTGCGTCACCTCGACAAAATACAAGGCCATGCTCTCCAACGGGGTTAGTGCTTTTAATTACTATTTCTACTTCTCATGCCTGCCATTATTTGATAAATAGGTTTGTGATGATAATACTATCTAGGACTTGTGCGT
Organism: Avena sativa; assembly: GCA_916181665.1. Classification (NCBI taxonomy): domain Eukaryota; kingdom Viridiplantae; phylum Streptophyta; class Magnoliopsida; order Poales; family Poaceae; genus Avena; species Avena sativa. Next base: position 368,804,237 of record OV702284.1, read on the forward strand.
GTTCCACATAGATTGGATCGTCCTCACGATATGTATATGATAATGATGGAGCTTCTGAAATTCATGTGTTTTTTGGTGAAAAGAAAATTTGCATTGTGAAGGAATTGTTGGTATCCACTAATTTGGAATTCAGTTGTATGAAATCTTCTAATCTAATAGACATAGATTGAGCATTTGTTCAGAGTTAGGGTACATTATAATATGTTTCTTGATTGATCTGTCGAGCTTTGATGTATGCCAAATTCAGATATGTGCTCCATGCATTGTCTAAAAGACATAGATGCAGAATTTGCATTCATCAAAGCACAAAAACTTTGATGTATGCCAAATTCAGATATGTTTGTGTGCCAACCATATTTGTCTAAGTTAGATTTCTTTTTTTTTTAGAATGCTAAAGCACAAATATGCATGCATTCCAGTAACCGAGAAATTGGCTAAAACAATTCTAGAGGAGTTGGTCTCAATAATTGTGAAGTTTGTGTGGGGGGGTTCTTGGACTGCACATGTTGGTGTGTCGTGATGGCTGGCGTCCGAGCAGCCCACCAAGTTGTATTGCGCCATGGACAGGCGACAACGGCTACGTCCAACACACCTAGAGGGATACTTCTACGGTGTCATCTTCATGGACAGGCGGCTTGCCGAGGTATGCAATGTGATTGGGCTGCTGGTGGGCGGTACAACAATGATAAAGGCAGGGCTGTACTACTTGAGGTGTAGCCAGACCTATCACTTGTTCAGAATTTATTCTCGCTTTCTAATGGTTTGGTTATCTGATCATAGGTATGCAATTTGTGCTTTATAATTTCAGCTTCTCAATGTGTGGGTGCTTGTTTCTCCTCAGCACTACAACCTGGAGAGTTTTAAATAGGATTGATATTTCTTGCCGCAAGTTCAGGAGATGCTTTTCCAAGTAGTAAGGTATGCAAGCCTATTACTTGTTCCATCTATTTATCTACTTTTGCAAGTTCTTTGAGATATGCTAGGAGGATGGGTGATTCTTTCGCTTGAAAAAGGTGGATGGAGGATCAAGTGATTATGTGTCAAGCGTAATGTTAAAATGTGTAATATTTTTTTGATAAAACATATGCAAATCTGCATCTGCAGTCCAGGGATCCTGCTGGGTGTTCGTCGCCGCCATGGTTGCCGGCGCAATTGAGTAGCTATGAATATTAATCGGCAACCCAGTTTGGTGTCTTATTTGGTAAGAGATGCAAATAGAAAAATCTTTGTCACAATTATCTGTAGTTTCATTGGACATAGAGAATACTTCTTGATTGTATTACAGTTCCACTCAAACTAAATAAAAATTTCTGGGACACCCGACCAGTACGCCATCGACGACCTCGACCCCTCCACGCGGTCTGTAGACCCGTATATCCCGTCCTTCTCTCATGTCTATGTCGACGTCCTTGACCCTTCCCCGTTGTCCGTAGAGCCACCTATCACGCTCATCTCCTATGTCGCCCTTGACTTCTCCGGCGATGCATCGCTTGCCCGCGCCCTCGACGGTGTCATGATCTAACCGTATCCTACGTGTGGGCCGTGGTCGTCGAGCAATCTGTTCGGGCGAGGCAATTTGAGCCAGGTGAGGCTCGTTGCTGGGTATGCAAGGTATTCAAAACTACCATTTCTCGTATATATTTAATATGTGAAGAGATTATAGAGACTTACAAGAGTAGAATTGCTACTATTGCATTTCTGTGATAAATTCTGTTAAGAAAACTTACGCACGCCTGGTGGCAACTGTGGTTATTAAATATATCTTAAATAAATCATAGCCTGCTTCGGTTTTACATGAGAGGGTATTGATAAATCACATGGATCACAAATAATAATTTATTTCTACATCTTAGAAAAATTAGGGATGTGATTCAAAACGAATGCCGCTAAAGATCTCAGTTTTCTAGGAACTGCCACAACATTTTTACTCTTAAGTTTTTTTTACTGCCGACTAAAGAACACACTGTCCTTCTAATTTAGACAAAGTTCCATTTTAGCAGTGGGGTGTATATCTGATGTATTCTTGTCATTGCAAGGTTAATTAACTATATTAACATAATGGCACTCATGTTAATTTCTCCAAAAGATAGTGACAACTGACTGAATTGACGAGTAATCTTTTCTTGAATAAAGATGGATTGACATACAGAAGTATCAGGCTCTACATTCTTTGTAGCTGACACACAATTCCTAGAGACAAATACATCGAGCCAACTTCTCCTATAGGAGACTTGTGCCGAGACATTGGAGACAATTATAATAAGCAGAAGTAACATATCATGTTTACATGTGGGACATGGGTTTTTTGAAGTGACTGTAGCAACACACAGACATTTTTTCTATCTATCTTTAAAATTAAATAACTCGTTCTCACATTGATTTTTTTGAATTTTTCAGGGTAGCACGCACATTTTGTACATGTGAAATTTTATGTGTATTATATTTATATGCTCGACAAAAAACTCGATAGTCCGTGGCAACGCACGGGCACTTGTCCTAGTACTACTTAAAAAACCGAACTGTTCCATTTTCAGCCACCGGCGTTTTGTTTCGTCGCTTCGTCGATCCCACAATCGTTCCTGCTGGGCCTGGCCCATCAAACGTTTTTTTCTCTATACTGACTGTCAGCAAAAATCATCAAGCGTTTTTATCTGCTACAATCTGCTACAATCACGCTAGAAAACTGCCAAAAACAACACTGCTACAATCACGCTAGAAAACTGCCAAAAACAACACGCTAGAAAACTGCCAAAGTCACAATAAAAAATAGATCTGCCTTCACATCACCAAAACTCATGCTGCTAACATCGCGCCCGAGATTTATAATTCCCCAGCTGCTAACATAACACCACCAAAACTCGCGTCCCGGATTTATAACTCCGGCAGGGCTCATGGCATATAAGTTGCTCTTCTCTCACGTTCAATCTTACCCAGATTCCAGATTCCAGCATTGTATTTTATTTAGGTGACCCATCTTCAAGCTACCGCCATGGCGACTCGATACATTCTCGAACACGCAGGCTCAAAGAGAGTGATGGCACCCTCTAGGTAACACGATATCCCTCCTGCATCAGAAACCTTTCTTAATAGCACATCAGAAACTTTTCTTAATAGCCCATCCACAAATAGTAGAGATAGGTAGATCATGGATAGAGGTTTACTAATGTTTCTCTTCTCTTATATAGCAGAGTTGTTAGATTCCAATCTGTTGAAAACCTTCACATGTACAGCAGATCATGGGAGACAACAGCAAGAGTAGTTTTTGGGCGAATAAACACATAAGAACTGGAGATGTAATCTACCGTGCAATCCTCGCCGACCTCTCGGTAATAAAAATACACCAATGCAACATATTCTTTATCATCATCAGTATTAGTATCAACTTCTTTAAAATCTTGTATTTCCAAAGCTCATCTACATTATCTCACTATGGTAGAATCTGATGGTACTAAACAAGGTAGAAATGTATGACACACAGCTTGATAATATACTTGGCTATTTTGACACGGGGACAAAATGGAGGCAATCGCATATGGGCAGCAAGCCTATCGTCTCGCCAATGAGCTGCAGATCAGCGAGGTGTATTTAATCAGAGGTCTGGGATTTCAGATAGCTGACATGCCACCACAATTTGGATTGGCCATATCAACCGACTTTTATGTCGTCATGCACTCGTGGACCCAGGTTCATCTTGCTGGGCCGAACATCTCCATCCCTGTGCTGCCCTTGCGGTTCATGGATTTCGATGATGCGGCAAGACTTAGGGACAACATGCTCATAGGTGCTTATTGTTCTTTATTTAAATGGTTCACACTTTCTGTAATCTCATACAGTACAATGCAAAAGTTTGATTGTTCCATTTTCCAGATGTCATTGGGATAGTCATGCGGGTCGGCCCCATAAGATTCCACAAGTCATATGACCGCAGCACGCCTTGCCGAGATGTCGTGCTGATGAACATTATGTAAGGCCGAATCTTTTCTTGCCAGTTTTGATATTCTAATGGCTATATTACTGTTATTTTGTTAGGCGGGAGTTAATATGTATGCGCATATGGGACCGACATGTCTCACGCCACCTGATGAAGTGGCGACGTGCCGAACAGGATATGTGTATCTTAGTTGGCACCCTCTTTGAGGTCAGCACGCGGCAAGGTAAATTTTCATGTAATGTTGACTATACTGAACCGTTTAACATACATTGGTATTCTAACACTCGAAATTGTCATGTAGGGGCTTTGAAAACAATAGACGAGAGCCATATTGTCTTTGAGCCTGATAATGTGCTAGCTTATGAACTAGCAGCTTATCGTCATACACTTGGACAAGCTCGTCGATCCATACAGAGCCGTGTCAGGGCGTTTGTACGACAAAGGATAAATATGGGGTTATATGACAACCTACGACTTGGGAGGTTGTAAATCGAACCGGATTTCTCTATGAAATAAATTGTCATGTGACATGTTTTCTTTTATCAGGCTTTGAAATAGTACTTTGTTAAATCTGTCAATGCGAACAAAATGTATGTCAAAGATATTACTTTGTTTTATCTACTCCCGAGTTTGGAACCACTCTATATTTTCTTCATGAAATAGTAAAAATATGCATGTACCTTGGAGACAAAAATGGCAGTTCTGTTATAGTTGATTGCACACGGGAGCATTCAAAGATTCCAATAGCTCTATACAGACCCTTCAAGCATCATTCTCCCAATAGATAACTGAGCACACCAAAGTAGCAGTTATTAACAGAACGATTAACAAGAGTAAGAGCATGAATACAAAAATGGATTGTTGGAGCGAATTGATCTGCTCCAGTGCAAGTTACTTGACTGGTCACTGCAGATTTTTTTCATATGTAAAAAAGTTATGCGTGTTTCAGTGGAAAGCTATTATGAATTCATGTCATGACATGAGCAACTCATATCCAATCCCTGACCATCTGATGTTGTTTTTCAGACTTAGTCATGATATTCTGAATCTGAATATTTTTGGTCTGTCTTTTTGAACTCATCTCTCCATTTAGTACCTTCTTGGTTCTATAGCTAGATTTGCTCATTTGCAGTATATGATGTCTATATAAACTGAGTTTGTGTGTATAATATATCTATCTAATTCACTAAGCACACATGTCATCCATGAACTAATTAGGATGAAGATATCCCAGATAAATAACTTGATATTACATTGATCACCTAGCTAAGAAGATCACCTGTTAAATGAAAGTTTTCCATGAAACGAATGCATTTGAAAGCATATAACCCAGATACTACTTTTTATTGGCTTGATAATCAATGAATTTGGATTTTAGGCAATAGAGATTGATGACACATACCAATGAAGAAGCATAGGATTGTACCAAGCATAGGATTTCAACATGAGCTGACAGGATCTTTCTTTCAGTAGCATTGGATTGTACCAGGCAATAATCAATAGGGATTGATGACACATGCCATTGGTATAACATTTTTGACTGAAATGCTTGGGAAGATTAAGACAGTAGTACTCCCTCCAGTAATAACTGAGTTGAGTTCACTAAAAGTCTAAAACATGTCTATATACATTCAAATTTAGACAAACCTAAATCAGTTATTTATGGACGAATGGAGTACTTTCTTGTGCTAATTTTCACATTTCGAGGAGACATATTTCGGGGGCAGATATTTTTTATTTGTTAAACATATACCCCTTCTAAAATTATATCTTGTTACACGATGAGTGAAAGCAAGGAGAGCATGCTCATGGGTTTGGCCATCCTTGGAGATTCATGCCTCCAAACCATGTCAACGATAATCACAGCACAGTCAGCCTATGAGGTCCTAGTTATCATGCGTACTGGCAATTAGCACTAAACCTCAACTAGCATGCGTATTTTCAGCCTACCTAATAAATCACCATAACTCACCCTACCAAGAATTTAGCCCACTACCACACAATTAGCAGTAAACCACCCTATTTTAAAATCCTTTCATGCGCCTGGCATTAACTACACGGTAAAGTAGCTGCAGTTTTAAGTTCCCCTGATACAGCAGACCTTGATTACCCCTCCTAGATCTATGCCACCCCTGCACTATAAGTATCAACTCCAGACCGCATCTCTAGCACTTTCTTCCTCAGCGAGCACATCCACAACTCACCCATACTATCAGGAATCTTCACAAAGCGGAGCATCGCCCAGTTGTCCCCTTCAGGTACATGATCGCAACACTATAAATATCAATTCTTCCATATACTATAGGGATAGCTTGGGATGCCTAATCTCTCTATCTTAATCAACAGTGTTATGTGTGTATCCAAGCAAAAAAAACATAGGGGTATTCTTTTCTCTGGTTTTCGTATCATGTTAGATGACAAGAACACATCCAACATTGTATATGATAGAAATGATTCTCACCTTCCTCTAAAAAAATGATTCTCACCTCATCATAGGTAGCCAGGAGGATGTATGGTGTCGCCATGCGGATGGGACTTGGGATTCCCGTGTTTAAATGTGCAAGTTAGGCCATGTAACTCTTGGATGCTAATAAGAATACTGAAATGAGATGCTTAATCCCAGTACACATCTATTGTAATGACTTAAGTTTTTAATCGATTGCATACAAAATTGTACTTGTATTTTCCCATGATACTACTGTGTATGAAAAATTTGTGCATAGCCTGGAAGATCAAACTCACGGTATTTAATTGGTCACCTCACAAACAATTGATTCTCAATTAAGCATCTTATTCCAAAGGGAAAACCTGGTTTCATTTTCTAGATTTAAGGAGTAGGCCAGAGTAGTAGATAAATGTTAAATTATCTTTCCGCTAGCAAGCACTAATCTTCAGTTTAGAATTCATTTTTGTTACTATGTCAACCTGCAGATTGATTTCTTTCTCACATAAATTTAATTTTGTCTATGTTGTTGTATAGATGGGCTCCACTGAGGTTCTCATGGACAACCAAGCGGACGGAAATATTAGTTTTAATCAAATTAAAGAATACATCACGTCCTTCCCTCCAAAAACGAAATTGGTGCGGATCTATGACGTGTGCTTGACGCGTGAAGATTTGGAGTGTCTATTCAAAGACAATGAATGGTTGGACGGCGATGTAAGATAACATATCCATATACTATTATATCATAACCACATGCTGAATGATAACCAAATAGCAATTATATCATGTTTGCTTCAAACTACAGATGTTAAATGCGTATATTTACTATCTACGGAGCCAAGAACATCTAAATAACAGAGCTGGTGGACAAGTATGGATTGATAGCACACATGTTACTTCAATACTGAAGCGAGATGCTAAAGTGCCCATAAGTCCAGGAAAACATCAGAAGATCTTAGAGCGAGCCATTACCTACTTAGAACATGACATGGTAAGCCTCCGTACATAACTTAGTGAGTTTAGTTTATCACTATTTTACTATACTAAACATTAAACATGTAGCCTAAACTTACTTTTTGTCAGGTCCTCATCCCAATTAATATTAAATCATCCCATTGGTAACTATATAATGTCGATCCAACAAACCGTCAGATACAGGTACTGGACTCGCTTGGTTCTCAGATGAGCCGGTCCGACCTACTACTTATTACGGTGAGAATTTACTTATTGGAACTTTTAGCATCTCGCTTCAGTATTGAAAGTCTAACTTGCCGACTCATCTAGCAGGGCTGTCAAGTAACATTTATTTTTACATGTATTACCATACTCTTTTATGTTTAACAGCTACAGGGTCTTGAGAATCATCTTAAGGTTGCCTCTCAGTATAGTGAGTTCAACAAAAGTAACAAGTGGCCAGATCTTGAAGTAACTACATGGCCAATAGTGGAGTGTATTCACGAGCCAATGCAGCTGGATGGGTACGTTAGATGTTTACTACATGATTCATTGTGATCGAAATAGTAACATGACACGTATGTTCTATTCAGAAATTTCTTAAATTTACCAATTCATATGGATCATCAAACAAATTGACTTTTATAATTTTGCAGCTCATCGTGTGGCTTGTTTACGATGAAATTCATGGAACACTGGACTGGCCAAGAGCTAGCACATGATATAACGCAGGTACGTTTAAATGGATCGACATATTACGTTACTATCAAATTGAATGCTACATCTAATAAATTTGAAAATCTTACTTGCAGAAGGATATCAAACTATTTAGGAAGCAGTTAACTACTATTCTGGATGAATCTGCTTTGAATGTGTTAAAAGGAACACCAGAATTTCATCAGCCAGAGAATATCAAAGACACAAGCAAAGTTGTAGTGTGGGACAAGAATGATCCCCTGCCTACTAAATCATCATAGACACACACAAATACACAAGCGAAGACACAAGCATATGATATAGTCAATCACCCTTCTCCTTTGAATGTGCCAAAGATGCCCATCAACAAGGACGAATTAGTTTCCAAGCTACGAAATTATGTCATATCCATCGACAACGTGGATTCCATGAAGTAAGTCAAATTTATCCAACATTTTGATATATATATATGATGCGCCAGTTTAAAAATATTATTTTTCCCCTATTGTTAACTCTGTGGTTACTTTCATAGAGAAATATGGGTCTGAAGCTCCAAGCCATATCCAATTAATTTAAGTCTCAAACACCTACAAGACTTGCTAAAGGATAACCAGGAAATAGACACCACGTGTTTCAACGTGTTTCAACATGGCTGTAAGGGTAAATGCTACAGATGAACTCCAATGGTTCAATGATACCCATAATCACTATATGGATCTACAGTTTTGTGTGAGTATTTATTTATGTTAAGTTCATCTTACATGACAACCACATATAGTTGTGCTCATAATTTTAATAACTCTTACTCTCATATTAGACCATACTGACTGAATACATCAGCGACCCAAGGCTTCGTCTACCATTTGACACTCAACGCTACATCATAGCGAGAATGTTTGACTGCTGGCCAGGAATGTGTTTCCATGTTTCATCATGTAACTAGGTAAGGCTGCTATTTTGATTTTGAATTTAACTATTTTGCTATGCATAGTATTTCTAAATCCAAGTTTATGCAGATTTTGATACATACCACATGAATGGCAACTTCATTCTCTTTGTGTTTAACCCAGGTGAACGAACAATTACTATACTTGATCCCATTCCTGTACCTGACGTGTGGAAAACAAGTTCTCTAAAGAAAGATACACTAAAGCTGAAAGAAATTGCATTACACCTAAATATTGCGCTTCAAGCAGCAATTCCTGGCTGGAATGATGACGTTTTCCTATGGCATCGGATCACACCAGTTGCCTTGCCAAGAAACCATGACAGGTTAGAATCCATGGCATTGGAAGTAGTTTTGACTGTTTAATTTACAATTCTGCTATCAACGATGTGTACATTTTTATAGCAACATGTCAGGATTTTTGGTTCTAAAATTTATGCGATCATGGTATGACAATGTAGTTACACGACAATATGGCCTGGTGAGTATTTAAAATTCATGTTAAATGTAAATGTGAGCTCTACGTGATAGTTACATATAATGCATTTGCAGGATGGTTACAACCTACGAAACAAAGTGTTGGTGCACATGCTTATTTACAAGGACAACGAGTGCGAGGCTAACATCCCACAAGTTGTTATAGATTGTGTCAAGGTCCTAAGGATAGATTTTTTCCTTTGAGTTGTCTGTTCAGTGGACGGTTCAGCGAAATATTTGTTATATTGTTGGTTTCACTTGGTCATGAACTTATATTCTTCGATGATTTCTTTAGATATGTCCTAATATTTCATGTTTGTAATCTACCTTGGCCTAAATGCTTGTCTCTTTTGTCGTGTTGACCTGCCTACATCCGTCACCTACTCTTCTTAGTATTCTGAATTTTGGCTGCACAAACAGTTGTTCATGATGTGGCAATTTTGATCTCTTCTCTTATGTACTTTCCTTGAAAATATGGTTACACATGTGTTGTGAAACAAAGGCTTGGTTTGTACATTATATCTATTAGTTTGGTGGAATCTGATTTCGGACAATGGAGATTTTTAGTAGTTAATGCATGTTATGTATTTTGCGGGTGCTGTCATGCGAGCATAATTAAAAAAAGCTGAGTTGGTGAGGACACAAGAACCTATTTTGCAATATCTTTCCGAACTAGGCGGCAAAAGGTAATATATCATGTGTGGATTTTGTTTGGAGTGGACTATCTTGCTAACCACACTGCTTGGGTAGTATACTACATGATGTGATCATGTGAGTTTGAAGCAATTCAGCATCACATGTCATATTCTAAATGCACAACAGAATTTTTAATAATAATAAAATACAAAAAACATGAGAATCTGGGAAACCTCCAGGAAGTGTCACCACTTAAGGGAAATAAATACCTTCAGTGCTTCAGTCAAGTCATGCCTCCTGATAGATAGATAGATAGATAGATAGATAGATAGATAGATAGATAGATGGATAGATGGATAGATGGATGGATGGATAGATAGATAGATAGATAGAGTGGTTGAGTTGAGTTAATTCAGGTCTATTTCTGTGAATGGACACCTAATTCCTAGATAATATATGTTGTTCACTTACTCATTTATTGCTTTAAGGAATCGACATACATTAACTCCCGCCTTTGATCAAGTAACTGCACAAAAATGTAACCATGGCTTTAGTCATATGTTCAAACAGTAGATGTCATTGTCCCTCTTACTGAAATGAGGCTATAAGATGGAAAGAAGAGGACTAACACTTCTACATGCTTGCACGGTCTCTGACTCAGGATCCTGTCCACTCCCGCGAACTTCCTGCACGAAGCACAGAGAGATGTTGAGTGAAACTTGAATAGGCAAAAGAAGCTAATGAAGGAGCACACACCGTGCTAAAATACCGCTGAAGCAGGCATTCATTCACCAGTCCACTTGTCCCACAATAATAAAGCAAGTCTAACAATACCTGAACATGAGAAATTTTGGTTATTACAGAATACACTGAACATTCAGTACTTTACAAAAAAAAGGAAGCGATAAAATCATCACTGAAACTGGAGTGTAGATCATTAGGAAGAAATTTTGGTTATTTTGACAGAAATTGCATTGATGCACATCCAGCTTGCAGCAAAGTTACTTGAGGTTAGGGTATTGATATCACCCACGCACTTAAGTTCTAGAAAACGCATGAGAAGTGCACAATTAGGAAGATACAATGCATGCTAAGGTTCAGTCTTAAATGTCTTATTTTCTATTACCGTACCTTTTATCTGCTCCCAGAGGTGATAAGATAGGAGATCAGCTTTAACTGGAGATTGCAAATATATATTAATGAATACTCTCGACAACACCGGCAATCCAATTTGAACCATGAGTTGGTAAATGGACATATGCATTATGCTAGCAAATTCATCTATTTTTATCCCTAATATTGCTATAACTTGACTGCAAAATGGTAAACAGAATATCTACGCATCTTTATGGACTCCACAAATATTGACAACAACATTACATTGAAATTTCTAAAATGGTTGCGGCACAACTTTTAGGCCAAAAGAAATGCATGCATCACCATTATATACCAAACATAGATCTCATGAATTGTATGTTCATGTGTTGCAAAGGTAAACAGAGCACTGCAATGGAATTGACGTTCCTTTGCATGGGCACGTTTCCCCGTTGCAACAGCAAGATGTATAATTAATATGGGAGATTGCCTTCCTTAAAAACCCTTAGAATAGTTTCCCAAGTAACCTTTTTTCCAAAACAAAAACAAAAATAGATTTTCCACCTTAATTAATCGCAAATCCTGCAGGCACCTGCGATTAATTTAGTATAGGAGAGAGAAAACCAATCTGTCCGCAACATCCTCCCTTGCCCAAATATCGCTCATCACCGGCAAGCCAACAAGAAGGGCGAGCACACAGCTACCTATGAAAATATCTACACTGGGGAAAATTGGTGGAACCCGTCGACGCATCGATTTGGTCTCAGGTAAGTTTGATAAGTCATTCATTTTTACAATCTGCAATTAGCTTCTGACAATGGAAAATCGGGGTTGGGAGAACGGAAATCATACCGAGCCGAGTGTAGCACTTCAGGCTGACGACGCCTCCTCGCTTGTGCAACGAGGGGAGAGGAAGAAGCCATCGACCCCGAGGCGGGAAGAGGAGGTGTCGGATGACGCCAGCGTGTTGAAGGTAAACTCCGCAGCGGGGAAAGGATAAGCCATGGCGGGGGGAAGGGGGCGGCAGCGACGCAGGAGCTTCACTTCTTGTTGTGGCCGCGCCAAGGGGAACGCGGAGGAGGATGGCGCGGTCACATTGGATCGAGGGCCGCTGCGGCGCCTGGCTTTGGAGAGGAGAGGGCGGGCTCCGACGTGGGTGGAGAGAGAGGAGCGGGGTTGCAGCCTGCAGGGGATTTGGGATAGGCAGAGATAGAAGAGATGGACACGGGCGCATGGAGAGACGAGGCCGCAGGCGAGGCAGCAAAGGTGGCTAGCGGTGGAAGTCTTGGGCGGAAAGCGTGCGCGGATGGAGCTTGTGCCGAGGACCGGCGAGGTCGAGCAACAGAGAGAGTCGAGGAGCTTCACGTCAGTCCCACACGCGCGCGTCGTCGTTGGCCTCGCAAGCCCGGGAGGCGGCGTTGGGGTGCCAGGTCGAGGGCACAGGGGCGCGACGATGGACGCAGGGATGCGAGGCGTCGGAGGAAGGTGGAGACGGCGGCGGGTTCGAGCTACAGCTACTGCCTCAACAGGCAGGAAGGAGACCACGGTTGAGGGAGATGAGCAAAGAGAGTGGTGCTATGCTACTGTTCGTTTTCCACAACAGATAAGGTGTTGTTTCATCTACGAGCATTATTGTCTTCAGCGGTGTGTACAAAAAGTTCAATTTAGTTCTCAATTTTTTCCACCAGGCCATAGTTGTAATTCTTCAGTTTTTTCCTTTCATTAGAAAATATTTTTGTGCTGATTGGTGCCTTTCCTAAGATTTATTATATTCTCTTGTCTTAATTTGCTCATGAATGAATATAGTATATATTTATATATTGATTGTACTGGTAGCAGGATACACATATTTTTTACTGTGCTAAAATTATTAACAGAAATATAACCGTGCAATAATAAAAAAATTGCAATTTTAGCAGCACACTATCTTTATTTTTTTGTACTAATCGATACAACAATAATAAAAAAGACAAACAACTTTAATTTTTGTGAATTATGTTGTCATATTTTCACCTATTGACCCAAACATGATTCGATCAATCGTCATTTTGGTTAAAATGTTTCTGACAATTTTAACCATTTATAGATACTTTTAATTTTTTATATAGATATATTTGACTTCCCGCGTTAGTGGATTAGATCTTCGTCAAGGGTTATAATTGGGAAGGGATTTTTTTTCGCTTGATTGATGCTTAACAACTTTTGTACTTGCTCCACGAGAAAACAAAACCATGTAGTTGCTTCAATAATTATGTAGTAATTATTATACTTAAAATCAAAATACATAGAACTGTTTGCATTGTCCACATCCATTACATGTATTTTAATCTTCCTTTTTATTACTTCTGTGCTCTGATTCATCATCCCAATAAAATAGTGGTTCTTTATATAACGTTCAACCTTTGTAAATTATGAAATTAATTTTGTGTAGTTAATGACCGAGCCTATTGAATCATGCAAATAATAAGCCTACGTGTTTCCTTGCATATGGATTCTACAACCGGATCCAGTGAACATGCTCTTTTGAAAGACTTGTCCAACACCATCAACACAAGTAACAAGCATAATATATATTGTATAAGTATTTCAGACGATGCTCAACAACTAACTATGGTGTGTATTTTATTTGGTGTCGTTAACACCAGTAATGGAGGGGAACCCAAAGATGCCAAAGAACGCAACGGGCAACGCGCTAGAGAGCGATATGCACAAATGGATAAACAAAAGAAAGATGGGCTACTTAAGAGGCGTCGTCAAGCATATCACCAGAACAAAGCCTGAGCGGTAGTTAATACACGTGAGTCACGAGATAGTCCAACCGCACTCTCTCAACTACAAAGCAGACCCATTGTTCCAGGTGCACTTTATAATTATGTTTATCATTTAATGGTTTCGTGTTTATCATCCAACCAAATCACTTGATCCTTGATTTTTTTTCCTAGGAGAAATGGATTGGAACAAGGAAAATATGGTCCCCGGTGATAATGAGGCACACCAGATGCATTCGGTTCATATCTCATCTCGAGGGCAAGAAAATGTCGTTGCTGGTATGAAGTGAAATAATTCTCTAATAAACTGAGTGTAATTATAATAAAACCGATGCATCTATGTCCATAATTCATATCTAATGTACCTACACATGTGTTGTTTTTTCAATGTAGACATTGTTGAGCTAAACAATAGCTGCACTGATGGACCGACATTATTCATCAGTCAGACACAGTTCGTAAATCCAAAGGAGCAGAAGAGGCAACGATATAGGGAACGTTATGCACAAATGGATAACAAAAAAAGGAAGAATTACTAAAAAGACAACGTGAATCTCGTCAAAAAAAATCAAGTTGCAAGGAGAATGAGGTTCCTGATGAAGATGATGAATGGCTAAGCAGGAATGACAACTATCAAAGGCAGTCAATTCATACCCCATCTCAAGAGGACGAAATCATCACAACTGGTATCATGGCAACTCATTCCTTCTTAAGATGAATACAATTAATATTGATAGTGCTTTCTACGTCCGATTTAGCAAAAGTTAATATTGATAGGAGGGAGTATCAACTTATCTAACCATGTGAAGGTATTAATGTGATTTCTTTGTGATATGTTCATATAGTTGGACCCACGTCATCCCTCATCGAACCACAACCAATAGATCGCATCGAGCAGAAGAGGCTGCGAAATAAGGAACAATATGCACAAATGAGTGCTGATAAGAAAAGCGAACTACTAGCAAGAAGGCGTGAAGCCTATCATCAGAAGAAAACATTAGCAGGTAACGAATGCACATGTTTATAAGACAAAAAAAATTTGATAATAGCATGAGATTTATTTATGTTGTCTCCGTACCAATATGGACTCTTACTTCTTAGAATTATTATGTCATTTTATCAGACCAAATTGAAAATAAGCGTGCAAGGGATAGGCTGCATTATGCTGATATGACTCCCGAGCAAAAACGTTCAAAGAAGGCTCTCCGCGAGTTACGTTGCAACTGACGAGGTTTGATCTCGTCAATGCCCATTGTTATGGACTTGGGTTTTGGAGAAGATGGGGATGCTGAAGATCGTGGAACGGTTAACAGACAAGCAACCAGGGGACACGAGATTTACCCAGGTTCAGGCCCCCGGAGGGAAAACCCTACTCCTGCTTGTCTGCTCTTGATTACAGCGGAACCGAAGGTTACAGGGTGCGCAGATTCGATCTGGCGTGGAGGTGTGTGCGAAAGTATGAGTCGAGAGATCTAGGACGTGCCCTCCTGGCATTTATATAGACTTAGGCAGGTCCCGGCCATAGTCCTAGTCGGTTACAAGTTCTAGGGTTTTGCCCCTTTGAATTTCCTATCTATGCTAGTCTTGCTCTCCAAGGATCCGAAGGCGTCATGGGCCTTGGCCATCCGAAAATCTTCATGGGCCAGTGTATATCTGCTGTGGGCCTTCCTTGGGCTGGACCAGGTATGCTGAAGTCACGTACCCGTAGGGTATAACCATGTCAGTAGCCCCCGAGTGATCAGTCAAATCATAGATTCGGCTGAGAACTCTTCCATCTTTCGGGTGCAACTATGTATTAATAGTATAGGTGTGTAGCGATTGATGACACGTGTGCCTGACTCACCCGACGGATCAGGGTCAGTTAACTGTCTTAGGACGAAACAACACGATCTTCTTCAAGTTCGAGTCCCTCAACTTGGACCTGGAACATATGCTGGCGTAATTCGACTCAGGCCGCGGAGGACTTACAGGAATGGAATTCCAGTGATTTTAATTAATGTACCCAACGCGTCCGTCGAGATTTTTCATCACGCCAGTTGACATGGATTTGTACTAGCAGAGCGCAGTCATGTACGTTGCCAGGCCGTCAGATGATATCTGCAGGTCTTATCTTTGCGTCGCGGACGCAGCATCCGAACATTTGTCACCACGGAGGTGTTTCGGGTGGCCAAGGAGATTTTCGCTCACTCGGCTTTTGTTGGGACAGAGATGCCAAAAAAAATTTGCGTGCTGATCCGAAAGATCACAGTCGAAGAATTCATAGGGTGCGCGACCAGCGCTCCCTATGGGAGTAGCCCCCGAGTGTCTGTTTGAGTCGTAGACTCGAGCAGAGACTTTAGTTCAAGCATTGTTCAGTTGTTAAGTCCGTAGGACTCAAAAAATTTCGGATGCTTAAATCCATCCTCCCTATGGGAGTAGCCCCCGACTCCGTAGTGGAGTCGTAGACTCGACGTGGGACTCGAAGAAATACTTTGTCGTTATTCATCTTTTGGGTGCGCGGCCAGCGCTCCTGATAGGAGTAGCCCCCGAGTATTTAGTCGAATCAAAGATTCGAGTGAGTACTCTTAGCTGTGGAGCCGAAGAGTTGTAGTTGGTGCTAATATAGCTTTTGATGACATAAGTGCTGACGATCAATGACCTCAAGCGTCTGCTACGCCAGAGATGACTTGACTGGACGAACGTGGGTCCGACTTGCTGACTTTGATTTGACCGGTCACGCGGGTCGTGGAGATAATTACGGCGCCTCCTCGATTTCCGCGTGTAGTGGACGGCGTGGTAACAACGGTTCGTTGTGATGTTGACACGTGTACGGCCAGATCTGCCGTTGGCGTTAGGTCTTCTGGATGGACGGCTGCCGTGCGTCGTCTTCGCTGTTATAATCATTGGGGGAAGCCTCGATTTGTTTTCACCGCATCAGTTCTTGTTTCACTGCCTCCTTGTGTTTTAGCGATTCTTGTTGCGCACTGGGGTTTCCTTCCACATTTCTGTCGTTGTTTCTACGTTTTCATCGCCAGCATCGCCGTAGCACCATGGGGAAGCCAAAGAAATCGTCATCTGCGGTTGGGACCAGCGCCGCCGGAGCAAAGAAGGGCACCACCGCTACTCGTGTCACCGATGGTGGCTGGCGGCGGTCTGAGACGCGGGAGAGTGATCTCCGCAAGCTTCGCGAGCGGGGCCTGATCCCGCAAGATAGGGAGGCTGTCAAACTCCCCGGCAATGAGGTAATCCCCCGTCCCCCATCTGGGTATTGGGTTATGTTTCTCGCCTTCGTTTTGCGTGGGTTGTCTTTTCCGGTCCACGACTTCCTCCGTGGACTGCTCTTCTTCTATGGGATTCAGCTTCATCATCTGTCTCCCAATTCTCTTCTCCACATTGCGTGTTTTATCACTTTTTGCGAGTGTTGGCTTGGCATTGAGCCGCACTTTGGCCTCTTCCGGAAGCTCTATTCCGTGAAGAGGCAATCTGGTTCGGATGGTGTGTATCCCA
This sequence comes from Avena sativa, assembly GCA_916181665.1. NCBI lineage: Eukaryota > Viridiplantae > Streptophyta > Magnoliopsida > Poales > Poaceae > Avena > Avena sativa. The sequence goes on from OV702284.1 coordinate 368,821,672, forward strand.
TTGGGGGTTTCATCATCTCTCTTAGTCCCAATCTGCTCTTCTTTTCCTTTTCCATGTCCGAATCTGTCCAGTACTGGCGGAGGCGATGGTTTTATATTCGCGACTCCGTAGTGCCCGGGCAAGATTTTGGTCTTGTTCCCTTTGACCCCTCCCAAATGATTGGGCGAAAGAGGTCTTGGAAAAACCAAATCTTGGACGGTGAGGTGGCGGAGATAGAGGCCCTTTACCGTCGGGTGGAGGATCTCCAGCTGATTCCGGAGAAAGAGGTGAACGGCATGGACATCATCCGGACTTTTCTTGAGCGTCGGGTGCAGCCTCTCCAAGCGAGGGCGCACCCGATGTTTCTTTATTTTGGGCGCCGTGATCCGACGAGAGTTTCGGCTGAGAAAATGTCCGAGGGGGATCTTGACAGGGCCCTTCGCGCGCTGCTGAAGTTCAAAGCCGGAGAAGAAATCCCGGGGAAGTCGCTAACTCCTCCATTTTCCTCGACGTTGGCCGTACCGCAGGTGTAGATTTGTGCACGTAGTGCTTTTGGTCGGCTGTGTTTTTGTTTCCTTTGTTTGCTAACAAAGTTCCTTCTGATTTTGCAGAGCTTCAAAGTGCCGGGCATGGCACCGCCGTTGCCCGAAAGGGATCCGAATGCCCCGGATAATGAAGTGGTTGATTCCGTGTCCGAGCTACCGTCGGCGCGATCTCCGGCGGAGGATGCCGACGAGTCGAGTGAGGACGATACGCGAAAGCGGTCACGGAGCTCCAGTGAATCTTCGGATGCCTCGACTCCTCCGACTCCCAGAAACCCTCTGGGCCTTGAGCGTCATAGTGACAGTCATGGAGGTTCTTCTTCTCCCATTCCTGCCATTCCTGTGCGGGCTGTAGCGCCGCACCCGCCAGCGAAGCGGAAGAAGGAAGAGAAAAAGGAGGAGAAGAAGGAAGAAAAGAAGGAGGAGAAGAGAGCCCGAAGGACTCCTCCTGTCTTTGACCTGAGCTCACTGGGCTCGTAAGTTTCTTGCTGTACTATTGTCCTTTTTCCTTCATGATTGTTGTGCTTGTGCTGATTGGTTCGTATGCAGGCATTCCTCCCATGATTCCTCCAGTGGTGGTGCGCGGGAGATGATGGGGGAGTCGAAAATTGCGTCTCATCCTCCTCAGACGGTGGCGACTTCGGGTGGCGCGGCTCCGGATCCTCCGTTGCAGGAGGTGCAGGTGGGAATCGGGGCTGCTGATTGTGCGATCGTGACGGTCCCGACCCGATCGATCTACAACTCCGCGGCGACGGAGAATCACCTCCTCTTCGGCACTTTCGACTTCACCGCCCACTCGCCGGCCACCATGAAGGATTTCGAGCCCGTATGCGACGGACTCGAAATTTTGTTCGGGAGCTTCTGCTTCCAGGTGGGACAAACTGGCACCCTCCGCCTTCCTGAGCGGGTTCCCGTGCCATCAATCAGGCCCGCCTCGTGGGCTCCACATCCCGTTCTACGCACATCACCATCGACAGATGAGTTCTACAACATCAGCAGCTGCAACTCCGATCTGTGCGATCCGCCTTCGGATGAAGGGACCTACGGTTCCGGATCTCAAAGCTGCGGCAGCAGCGAACCGATCTACGAGCGCTACCAATGCGCCGCAGTCATCCAGGAGCAGCAAACGCCTAACCCACCGCCCAACATGAACCCCAACCTGCAGGATAGAAACGGCGGAAAAGGCGGGAACAGAAGAAGCCAGTCCCCCCCACCCGAAGGGGAAAACAACGGCCATGTCATCCAACTTAGCAAAGAAGGATGGGTCCAGGCACGCCGTGCCGTCGCAGGCGACATAGTCCTACCTGTGGACTCCCCACGGTCGGCGCCAATTGACGAGGTTTGATCTCGTCAATGCCCATTGTTATGGACTTGGGTTTTGGAGAAGATGGGGATGCTGGAGATCGTGGAACGGTTAACAGACAAGCAACCAGGGGACACGAGATTTACCCAGGTTCAGGCCCCCGGAGGGAAAACCCTACTCCTGCTTGTCTGCTCTTGATTACGACGGAACCGAAGGTTACAGGGTGCGCAGATTCGATCTGGCGTGGAGGTGTGTGCGAAAGTATGAGTCGAGAGATCTAGGACGTGCCCTCCTGGCCTTTATATAGACTTAGGCAGGTCCCGGGCATAGTCCTAGTCGGTTACAAGTTCTAGGGTTTTGCCCCTTTGAATTTCCTATCTATGCTAGTCTTGCTCTCCAAGGATCCGAAGGCGTCATGGGCCTTGGCCATCCAAAAATCTTCATGGGCCAGTGTATATCTGCTGTGGGCCTTCCTTGGGCTGGACCAGGTATGCTGAAGTCACGTACCTGTAGGGTATAACCATGTCAGCAACAGTCAAAGCCAAGAATCAATAGCCATGGAGAACCCATGTTGGACCCCTGAGGTTGTTCATACCTCTGCTCCTCAAGGCTCCATACCCACAAGTGATTGGTATATTCCTGAGTTCAGTGGAACCCCTATTTATATCCAATCTGCTTCGGAGCAAATGTCAGGGGAGATGACCCCCAACATGGATGTTTGCAATATACCACGGAGGATGCATGTAACACCTGGAGAAAGGCATGCATTGCTAGGTCTTAGAAATGAAGTGTTCTATGCAAATGGTAAAGCGCGTGACTGCACAGGTAGATGAAAACTCATCCATGATCATGGAAGACGTCAATGGTTTTGAATGGCCAACACAATCAGTCGTTATTAACAATGGTAATATTCATATCTTCATTAATTGTTCTTTATTGCTCTAATTTAATTTATTATTAGAAGTTGTAATGCTCATACTTTCATGTTGTATTCATATAAACTATGGTAATGTCCATATCTTCATTGTTCTATTTCCCCAATATAAGTCGTTAAGTTGTAATGACCATACTTTCATGTTATATTCATAGAGGCTACATCTACAATGCCAGAGGTTGTTCAAATACATCAAATATCGGCCAATGTTGATGGTATTTCTTTTACCATATTCATTCTACGAAATATTTGAAACATCTGCTCATAAATAATTACTATATGATAGGTGAGGACGAGGGCATCATACTAGAAGAAGACTCAGAAGACGAGGAAGGTTATTTGTTCGCCGGACAAGGTAATTTTCTCATGTTCCACGTCAGCACGTGTATATATTGTGCATATTTTTTGACTCATGTACTAACTACCATTCTAGAAGAGGATATCGATGAGGATGTTCAAACATATGAGTTTCATGATGACTCTGCGTCAATTTCAAGCGTTCCAGATCCATATGACATGGTGTACAACACAATCCCAAATGAGACACACATGTTAAAGCCCGTTGTGGACTGCAAATATTGTAGTGCAAAGAAGTTTGAGCATGAGTCTGAAGGATTTTGTTGTCGTAAAGGGAAGATCAAACTAACTAACCTAGATACACCACCCGAGCTCATGAGGCTTTGGACGAGTGAAGACCCTGATGCAAGGCATTTCCCTGACAACATCAGGTTTTTAATGGGCATTTCTCATTCACCTCCCTATATTGTCACCTGGATGAGAATACCACTAACACATCAAAGCATCCTATATACACTTTTCGTGCCCATGGCCAAATGTACCACAACTTACGGTCATTTGGCAAATAAGATGGTTTGGAGCGCAGTCACCTGGAGCTTTACTTCTTTGATGATGACCCGAGTTTAGAGCACGGGTATCGTAGTTGTCGCAAAGAGTAGTTCGCGAAAGACACAAAAATAATCACACACCTGGTCAACATACTTCGTGAGAACCCATATTCTGAACATCTTCGGAGTATGGAACATGTTGAGGATGTGGATGACTATCATATCACACTAAACCTTGACCAAAGGATGGATCAAAGAACATACAATGCACCTTCCACTTCAGAAGTAGCAGCTGTGTGGGTGGAGGGGAGCGAACGCCGAAGACATTTTTAGAACAGCGTCATCCTGCAAGGGAAGAATAGTGATATATTTGGTATCAGGTCCTATCATGGATGCTATGACACATTGTCCTACCCTCTATTCTTCCCTAAAGGCGAACTTGGGTGGCATACTGATATTCCCAAGGAAAACGTGCCTTATGAAACTGTGATGGCATCTCGTGCAGCTCGTTTAGCTCGTCGTAATAACGATGAGTCCTCCCAGTGCCCACCCGGAGATAACGATGATGATGATGATGATAATGTTTACAATGATGATGGTGTAGGTTAGTGTTCAAATCAGTTCTTTCATGTGTAGTTCATGCTATGTATTAGGATCTCCCTTTTTGACAACATTTATTTTAAATTTCATGTGTAGGTTCCGTAGGTAGACTATGTGTCTCTGTGCGGGACTACTACTGCTATAAATTTCATATGCGTCCTGGGATATTCAACCCAATCCTACATGGCAAGCGTCTAATTCAGTAGTTTGCGGTGGACACATATATCAAGATCGAGAACTCCTGATTGGACTATATTTGGAATCATCAAGATACAATAAGGTCGAACATGTACCAAGGCTTAGTGGATAGCTTGCATGCCGGTGAGGGTAGGGCAGATGTTATTGGAAAACGTACAGTGTTGTCTACATCATTTATCGGTGGTCCACCAGACAAGAGGCGTCGCTACATGGATGCTATGGCCTTGGTGAGAAAGTATGGCAAGCCAGACATATTCCTTACAATTACATGCAACCCCAACTGGGAAGAGATCAAGCGCGAGCTCTCCCAGGACAGACACCACAGGATCGCCCAGACCTTGTGGTGCGTGTTTTTAGGGCGAAGCTGGAGGAACTCAAGCATAAGCTGCTTAAGAAGGACATCCTCAGAAAGGTGAGGGCATATGTGTATGTGGTGGAGTTCCAAAAGAGGGGCCTTCCACATGCACACTTCTTGCTTATCATGGAGGGACGATACAAGCTCACATGCCTAGAGCAATATGACCGTCTTATCTCAGCCGAGCTCCCAAACAAGAAGAAGTACCCAGAATTGTATAAGATGGTCGTGAAGCATATGATGCATGGCCCATGCGGTGCTTTGAACCGTGATTTCCCATGCACGAAGGGTTGTCCTGCTTGCAAGAATAACTATCCTCGACCTTAAAATGAGGCTACCTTACAGGGCAAGGACTCCTACCCTCTATACAGAAGACGTAATGGTTGTACAGTAATGGTTCGAAAGGAATGGCTAGATAATAGGTGGGTGGTCCCATACAACCCTTACCTTCTACGCCACTTCAATTGTCACATCAATGTAGAGCCATGCGGTAGCATAAAGTCCGTTAAGTACATATACAAGGGCCATGATCGAGCTTCTATTTTGATGAGCGAGACTGACAGGGCAGATAGCAATGAAAACATAGATGAGATCAAACAATATAGAGACGCGAGGTGGGTGACGCCTCTGGAGGCCTTGTGGAGGATATACGGCTTTAAGTTAAGTGAGAACTCGCCACCTGTGATGCAGCTGCAACTCCATCTACCAAACATGCACATGGTTTCATTCAAACAGGGCCAAGATATCCGACGAGAAGTTAACCGTGAAGATGTTGAGAAGTCAATGCTTACAGAGTACTTCGAGGCAAACAGATTACATGAGGAGGCTTGTTCTATCTTGTATAGGGACTTCCCTGAATGGTATACTTGGCAGAAAGGTAAGAATAAATACTGGAAAAGAAGGTCACTAAAGACAGATGGTACACCTTCACGAATACAAATTGGAAGAATTGTGTCGGCTCATCCAGCGGAGGGGGAACACTATTACCTGCGAGTCCTTCTAAACCATGTCACCGGGGCCACCTCCTACGATGACCTTAAGATGGTTAATGGAAACATCCTACCATCCTTTAGGAAAACTGCGGAGAGAAGGGGGTTGATTGAAGGGGACAATACATTAGATGACTCCCTTACTGAATCTACATTGTATGAGATGTCATCATCTCTACGAAGGCTCTTTGTGACAATATTGGTATTCTACGAGCCTAGCGATGTGCGTGGGCTTTGGGAGAAGCACTTCAATGCAATGTCGGAAGACTATCGTCGCAATGATCCATCGGATGTTGTAGTTCAAAAGGTTCTGATAGATATCAGGAATATGTTGCAGTCAATGGGCAAGGACATAAAGTCATTTCCTCTTCCTGATATCGATGAGGAATTTGATAGCGCTACCGGTGTGGAAAGGGAGATCTTTGAGGAGTCCATCATCGAGCCTAATGACGAGGACAAAAACCTACCAGAAAAACTTAATATATACCAGAGGGTCGCATATGATGAAATTATGTCTGCTGTTGGTGGCGATGAGGGTGGTGTGTTCTTTGTGGATGGACCTGGAGGCACCGGAAAGACTTTTTTATACAAAGCTCTGCTCGCAACGGTACGAGGGCAGAAAAAGATTGCTATAGCAACAGCTACATCCGGTGTTTCAAGAACAGCTCATTCACGGTTCAAGATACCATTGAGCATTGATGATGGTGGGTTATGCACCTTCACTAAACAGAGTGGTACTGCCAAGCTACTACAGGTCGCTTCACTCATTATTTGGGATGAGGCTTCTATGACAAAAAGACAGGCAGTGGAGGCGCTGGACAACAGCATGCGAGATATATTGAGCCGACAAGACCTACCATTTGGTGGAAAGATAGTTGTGTTTGGTGGAGATTTTAGGGAGGTCCTCCCTGTTGTCCGTAAGGGTTCGAGGGCTTAGATAATTGATTCGTCGCTACGTAGGTCTTACCTTTGGGATTGCATGCGTCATCTAAAGCTCGAACGCAATATGAGGGCACATAGTGACCCATGGTTTGCGGATTACCTATTGCGCATCGGTGATGGTAAGGAGGAGACCAATGGCGATGGTGACATTTGCCTTCCAGACGAGATATGTGTGCCATGTACCAGGAAGAAGGGCACTGACCTTGGTACAATAATAGACAATGTGTTTCCCAGTCTTGGTGCTAATATGGAAAACCCGAACTACATCACCTCTAGAGCAATTTTGTCAACACGAAATGATTGCGTGGATAGGATTAATTTGAAGATGATCAATAGATTCCAGGGAGATGAGATGGTGTATCGTAGCTTTGATTCCGCGGTGGACGACCCTCATAACTACTACCCATCCGAGTTCCTTAACACGCTGACCCCTAATGGGCTGCCCCCACATTTATTGAAGCTGAAGATGAACTTCCCTATCATATTGCTCAGAAACATTGACCCTGGGAACGGACTCTATAATGGCACGAGGCTGGTGGTTCGAGGATTCCAGAGGAATGTCATCGATGCAGAAACTGTGTTGGGACAACATGCTGGAAAGAGGATCTTCTTGCCAAGGATCCCGCTTTGTCCCTCTGATGATGAAATGTTCCCTTTTCAGTTCAAGAGGAAGCAGTTTCCTATCAGGCTTAGCTTTGCCATGATGGTCAACAAGGCACAGGGGCAGACTATCCCGAATGCTGGTATCTACTTGCCTGAGCCCGTAGTCTCTCACGAACAGTTGCATGTAGCACTATCTAGATCCACCGCTAGAAAAAATGTCAAGATTCTTGTCATCCCGAATGGTGGTAACAAGAACAAGGACGCAAATGATAGCAAAAAGAAGAGTTCATATTACGACAAGAACACGGGATCTGATTGTCCTGGTGGTAACTACACAAAGAACATCGTCTATAGAGAGATATTAACATCATAGATGAGATATTTGTCACTTATATTTTCAACATTCAAACCTTTTCCTCTATTTTATTTAAATATTACTTATTTTGTGCATATCAACTCCACTACTATGGCCATCATTTGTTTATGAGGGAAACCAAATTAGTTATATACATGTGTTAGGTTCTTTAGCGCCATAAATGACTCGACGGGATCCATGGGCCAAGTATGTAAGTACATAGTATTCTTGTGTTTGTTTCTTGAATTAAATACTTGAATGTGTACTATCATGAATCTGTTTGTCTATAAATCTATAAATACTTGAATTTGTACTAAAAGACTAGCCATAGTTCTTTCTTGAATCTATACTAACACAAATCACTTTTTTTATTTATGCAGAAAAGTATTATATGGGTTCTTCTTCTTCGACAAAGATAAGATATTACAACTAGTTGATGGTTTGTTTGTGCAAACATAAGACGACTTCCCTTGTCTATTCTCTTATTATGCCAGAACGAGTATATTTTAGTACTTCCTATGATCTATATTAGTTGATTTTAGATTCATCTAGATACGAATGTATCTAATCAAGTTTTAGTGCTAGATATACTCGTATCTAGACAAATTTGAGTCAACTAATATGGGTCAGAGGGAGTAGATAAATTCTGTGACAACCCTACCGATTTATTTTACCTAATGCTGTCAAGTGAATCCTTTCAAGAATTAAATCAAGTTCAGAAAATCATTACTAATATGAATCGCTCATCTAATGGAAAGAACATCAGGACTTATAAGTGGGGAGCCAAATATTCAGCTCGACAACACTATTTGTTTCAGACTAATTACTCCACCTGATCCTTTTTATACACAGTATATGAAAATCTAAATTGTGGCCTACATTAAAAGTGTTTGTGTGGCTATTACTGTCAGATAGATTGAACACGAAAACCTTTTTAAAACACATGCACTTCAATATTGGTCAGAATCACTCATATTCTGTTTGCCGTTCGGGCAAAGTTAGAAATCCTGAAGTACTTATTCTTTTTATATCAATCGGTGCTATCTATTGGGCTAGACTGAATATAATAATGCAAGATTTCAGGAGCATTTATTCTTTGAAATCTTCACTACTGCTGCATGGGGAATACATGATGAAAAAAACAATCTTATTTTTAGAAGAGTACTGCCATCAACGGAAGCATGGAGAGTTGGGTAGAGTGCAAACAATGTTATCAGGATCTGAAGTGAATAGACGCTCATACAAATTCACAGCAAAGATGTAAAGCATTACTTGCCTACCTATGCTCACCTCAAGGATGCTCCGTTAATTTCTCTGTATTCTATTGATTGGTATCCTGATATCACGATCAGTGTTGGTGTTGTTGGACATATTATTGTTAGTACTAGTATGTTTACACACGTGGCATGTAAAAAAACTTTGTTCCCGTGACAACACACGGGCATTTTACTAGTCGTCTAAAAGAAAAGTAGCACTACTGATCCGCTTATGCTGCTGTACGCGTGCACAAAATAGTTTCGTACTCCCTCCATTACAAAAATATATAATGTTTTAGCCTTTTTGTAGAACGCATATATCTAGACATCTTTTAATGCGTAGATTCGAAACAAAATAAGTCTAGATACATGTGTTTGAGATAAAAGCTAAAAATGTTACTAAGATAAACGACACCTGAGCAACATGTTTATGGAACATCTGTCAGACTGTTAATATGAGACGGTCAAAACGACACCTGAGCAACATGTTTGAACCTGAGAAGGTATTTCCATGGGATCAACATGCTGAAAAGGCCGCATTATTAACAACTCAACGAGGAGTTTATCTTTCTTTTTCTTAATACATAAGATAAACTGTCGTCATTACCAAAAGTATCATGATACTACTGTGGATCTCTACAAGTAGCATTGCGAAATCAAAGAAGGATAACTGAACACTTCTCCGAATAGGCAAAGAGCTTTGGGTACGCTATAACACCGCCGGTAATACTGTTACCTTGGCTCAAGATGTTTCTCCACAACAAAGGCACGCGGCACTAACTAACTTATGCCGACCTGACGGTCCTCTGACTCAGAGAAGAAATCAGTACCCAGAAGGTCGTCTTGGCCATTGTACTGTACCTTGTTAGCTCCAATAGTCTCGCCGCCGCCAAACCCTCCGGCGTAGCTGTTGCTACTGGGCCTGCCGGTATCAGTCAAATTTCCAGCAAAGTTGTCAGTACTGCTCACATTTCGGGCAAAGTTGCCACCAGCAGAGTTACCAGCACTGCTCACATTTCCGGCAAAGTTGCCGCCAGCAAAGCCAGAATGTCCACTGCTGAAACCGCCAGCGCTTCTGCCAGAGATTGCATTGCCACCACCTCCGCTGCTGTAGTCGCCGACGCCATAGGTGTTGGGGGAATTGTACCCACCAGCGCTGCCATAGCTACCAGTACTTCCAGCTGAATTGCTGGCATTATTGTAGCTTCCGCCACCGCCATATCCGCCAGCAGCTGCATTGTTGTGGATGCTAGAATACTCACCAGCACCACCATAGCTACCAGTATTTCGATCTGAGTTGCCAGCATTATTGTAGCTTCCGCTACTGCCATATCTGCCAGCAGCTGCATTGTTGTGGATGCTAGAATACTCACTGCCACCACCAGCGCCTCCATAGCTACCAGCATTTCGATCTGAGTTGCCGGCATTATTGTAGCTTCCGCTACTGCCATATCTGCCAGAAGCTGCATTGTTGTGGATGCTAGAATACTCACCGCCACCACCAGCGCCTCCATAGCTACCAGTACTTCCAGTAGAGTTGCTGGCATTATTGTAGCTTCCACCACTGCCATATCTGCCAGCAGCTGCATTGTCGTGGATACTAGAATACTCACCGCCCCGACCAGCACCACCATAGCTACGAGTACTTCCATCTGACTTGCTAGCGTTATTGTAGCTTCCGCCACTGCCATATCCGCCAGCAGCTGCACTGTTGTGGATGCTAGAATACTCACCGCCACCACCAGCCGCCATAGCTACCAGTACTTCTAGTCGAGTTGCTGGCATTATTGTAGCTTCCATCACTGCTATATCTGGCAGCAGCTGCATTGTCGTGGATACTAGAATACTCACCGACCCGACCAGCGCCACCATAGCTACGAGTACTTCCATCTGAGTTGCTAGCGTTGTTGTAGCTTCCGCCACTGCCATATCCGCCAGCAGCTGCACTGTTCTGGATGCTAGAATACTCAACGCCACCACCAGCGCCGCCATAGCTACCAGTACTTCCGCCACTGCCATATCCGCCAACAGCTGCATTGTTGTGGATGCTAGAATACTCACCACCCCCACCAGCGCCGCCATAGCTACCAGTACGTCCATCCGAGTTGCTGGCATTATTGTAGCTTCCACCACTGACATATCCACCGGCAGCTCCATTGTTGGGGATGCTAGAATACTCACTGCCACCAGCGCCACCACTGTAACCATCATATCCTGCACTACCATATCCACCACCGTTGTCATGTCCTCTACTTCCATAACCACCACCATTGCCTGCATATCCACCACTTCCATGTCCTGTGCTGTCATATCCGCCACCTCCGTAATTTCCAGTGCTGTATCCACCTCCACGTATTCCACCAGCACGGTCATTGGCGTAGTCCACCTTTACTATTCGTCCTTGAAGGTCCTAAAGAAGATGGATGTGTCAGACATTTGCAACAAAAATAAGCATAACTGGATTTACTAAAAAGAACATTACATCTAGTCTGGTAATGACATAAATCTGCACATTATATAAAAGTGCCACATTAATCCAAGCCGGACAAAAAATCCTAACTTCTGATGATACAAGATTTTCACAACTAGGGCAGGTTACTTCTACAGCTCGGCAAAATATCCTAGCCACATAAAGTAAGTCAAAATAATTTAAATATTAGCAGGAACATTGTGTCATGCATTGATATGCCACAATCTGCAAATAGTCAGCTAGTATTACCTAAATATGCATTCTCTTGCTGGCCTGATCTGGTAGGTACACTGATGTTCATGGAGCATGAGATTGAACATCTAGAACAATCCATCTAGGAAAAGTGTCATCTTCTTAAGATTCTTTCAAGTTAAAATATATTCATACAAGTTACAAAAATATATTAATATTAACAACAATAAGCGGCTCAAATTGTCAAATGTCTCGAGCTCTAGCATAATTGGACCAATAGTTGTATAACTCCTGAACTTTGTGCTTATTAACTATGGATGTTTATGTACTGCACAAAATTGTTACTCCAAAGGGTTCATCTACTTCATTTAGCATCTACTTTAGTTGATTTTCTTTGCTAAGTACTGTGATATTGGCAGAACTATTTGTGTTTGTTACCTGACATTCCCTTCATTTCTTTTTCCAGCATGACTTTTAACTGCCAAAATTCTAGTAAGATATGATGTGTTTTGATGCACAGAAAAGACAATTGTCATTAGTTTAAACTAAGCAGATAAGCATGATTTATCGCTAGTGAATAAGTGCCAGTTATCGAAGGCAAGAACTCAATACGGATAATTATATTGCATCATTAAAATGATAAGCAGTTTGGAAACTGCAGCACATGAAAAGTGTCTTGTGAAACACAATAAGCAAGAACGATGAATAGACAACAGGACAAGCTACTCCTCAGGCAAAAACATGCAACCTTAAATTTGGGACTATCTTTGCAAAGTGAGACAGACGATATAAACAAAATAATAGACATGAATGGTATAGCATATCTACAAAATCACCTTGCCATCCACGGCACTAATGGCAGCTGCAGCAGCTTCGCTAGATGCATAGGTAACAAATCCAAAACCCTTTGACCTGCCAGACTCCCTGTCCATGATGACTCTAGCTGAATCCAACCCAAACAAAATAAAGTGTTAGCGGCATGGGAAACATGCAAAAAATATTTATCAAATGTGTCACAGTAAGTGGGCAAACAACCTTCGATGACATCCCCATAGCCAGAAAAGGCATTCCTCAGAGTTGGATCATCAGTGGTATATGATAGTCCTAAAAGCAGGCAGACCAGACATGTTATTAGAGATAATTTTCTGGCATCAATAATATGCACGAACCTGAGCTAAAACAGAGATCCATCTGAACATACCTCCAACAAAAAGCTTGGAAGAAGACATGCATCGTACTGCCTGGAGTAGTGACGAATTTGAGGACCCCGATGTCCTCCTCAGCACACTTCCCAGTCTACTAGCGAAAGCCATTGCACAGACCCCCTGATACAGACCTCGGGGAACTGAAGACGAAAAACAAAACATGTCTCAGACAAATTCGCAATCAATAACGCAAAAATATTAACCCGAAATGGGGATCCAGTTGAAACCCCAAATTCTCAAACTGCTATCAATCAAGAGTACCAATACGGGATCTCAAAAGCAGAATTTAGTTGCGGGAAATAGACACCGAAATGCACGGCGGGTGCACCCGCCGCGCCTCGATAGTCCGTCAAAACGATGGGATGGTTCAACTGAGACAAGCCAGTGTCGAGGAAGGGGAAGGAGATCCGGTTCGACCCGGTTGTTCACGCAAATGGAACGCAAGGGGACCGAAATCCTTACCTGCGAAAGGGAATCGCGTCCGGACACACCACTAGTCGATGGGAATCGGAGGAGTGGGGAGGATTGCGAGTGAATCGAACTCCGACGTAGCAGGGGTGTCTCTTTGCGGTGGAGGGATAGGGTTTCGGCGGCGAAGAAATTGGGACGGCGGCGGAGGGTCCTAACCTACCTGTGATTAAACCCTAATCGGTGGGCTTGTTCCTTAAACCCCTGCGAGGCTGCGACCTACGCAGAAGAGCCGAGTAAGCAAACGTGAAGGGGCTGGATCGCACATAGAAGGAACTTTTTGTTACACCCATCACTTCGATCCAAAATTCCAAATTAAGGAACTTAGATTTATATAGTACTTCCTCGTTTTATGATTAACGGAGTATTTTTTTTAATAAATTGATCGGCATTTGAATGGAAATATGAATTGATACTCCAACCAAGAGAATAGACCAGAAAATGTTTTAGCCTTTTCGTCCTTTGATCCTTTTGGTTTGGGCGCGCTACGTGTTCTCCTGTGATCGGGAACTTTCTATCCCACGGCTCCATTGATCGACACGTGTCCTCTAGGACCAGTAACGCACACGAGGAGTCACCGATCGGAAAAAATATCTCCTTTGCAGCGCTCCCATTATGACTGATCAGATCTTTTGGTTGCACCACGACGGTGGTTGCCCCATGACAGCCTCCCCGTGCGATGATCCTCCGCCGGCGAGGAAGCTCCACCTCTAGCTTGCAACTCCGTCGCCGCCAGCCCAAGGTAGCAGAGTCGGCCTACGTAGGTAGCAGAACTGGTCGCCGTATGTAGCAGCCTCCATCACCGAGTGTAGCAGCCGCCGTCGCCGCCAACGCGTGTAGCAGCAGCCACCGCCTCCGCGAGTAGCAGCGGCCGTCGTTGCCTGTAGCAACGTCCGCCAACACGTGTAGCAGACTCCTCCACCACATGTAGAAAACGCCATCGCCGCCACATGTAGCATACGCCTCCGTCGTCTGTAGCAGAAGCCGCTGCCGCATATAGCAGATGCCATCGTTGCCGGTAGCGAACACTGCCTTGGCCGGTAGCCGCCGCATATAGCAGATGCCATCGTCGCATGTAGTAGAAGCAACCACCGATGCCGATTTTAGTAGCGGATGACGACCGTCCTTCCAACACCTCCCTCATCCTGCTACACTGTAAGGAGAGTAGCAGCAATAGGGCGACCATCTACGCCATCACCACCACCTCGTTGGGGAGGGCCTCCAAGGCACCTCCGTACCCCATCGGCCACACACGGGTGAGAAAAATGTGAAAAGAGAGGAGCAGGGGAACATTCAGTTTCACAGCCGTGAAGAGAAAATAGGGGAGGAGCTTGGACACGCCTGATTCCATGAATGAGCAGCGATGCTGGCGCGAGATAGGTGAATTGGGTGGCAAAATCGAGTGGGCACACGCGATGGGATTGGGGAGGCAGCGTGCATCATGCGTCTTGGGCGGAGGCGACAGCATGCGGCTTGGGAAGCGGCAACGCGTGGCTTGGGACTAGGTTGTGGCGCCAGGCGCGCAAGACGCCGTGAGCTCTGCCAAGGAAGAGCACGGGAAGGAGGAAGTGGAACACGAGAGAAAACTAGTGGTGAGCAAAAGGATAAGACGGAGATTCGATGGTGTGGGCCCACAGGAGGGGCATGTGGAGGAGGACCCGGACAATGTATCTCTAAAAACTTTCAAAAAAAGAAAGTTGGCAAGATCCACAACCTGACACGCGGCAACCTACCAAAAAATATTAACCTAAGCTCTGATCGGCAAGGAGAGCCCAGTGCCATCGCAGTTCGATCAGCCTTGACATCCGTCCCACACTCAATCCGATCGCGAGCGACACCAAACGTGCGTGAACCAAAGACATCAAATCCGATTAGGCGGGCCTAACCATACCATACCATACGTGGCCAACTTGCGAAAGAGAACAAACGGGAGGGTGAGGTCTCTCCCGTTCTTTCGGCCTGGTCTTGATATGGCCGGGAGCTAGCGACAGGTTGGGTTTGGATATTTGCCGCCGGAAAAATTGAATCATAGCTTCCATATATCCGCTCGTGGCCGCCTACTCACCACCATGTACTCCGCGGCCTGCGCTTCTTTATTCGAAAGCGAACAAGTACTGAGCTTAGACTTGGATGAAGCCTTGCCGTGATGAACGATCTTATCGTCTATCACTATCGACGATTGCATTAGCGGGTGACGTAACACGATCGACTTGTGTCTGCTTAAGGGCAAAGGCAAATTTGTTCCGGTGTGCGTGGTGTGGTCTGGAACGAACGCGGCTGATACTGGGCGGCTCACGACATCGGTCCACGGCGGCACCACACGCACTGTCCCACCCACGCGCGCCACCATCGCAGCCGCAGCTCTGACTGGGCCCCCTAGCCATCGTTGACTGCTCCCGGACCCCGCGTCGCTCCGCTGGGAGCACGAGCGCCGACCAACAGCCCAGCCGTGCGGGACCCGCGGGACCCATACTCGGCCGTACGTGAGGTGGTGGGCTCTCGGGCCGCCTCGCTTTCCGAACCCTCGACGCGGAAAGCAACGGGTGAGCGGGGCCGCACCAGCGAGGCGCCAAGCGCGTGCGCGCACCCAGCCCGGGACGTGCCCGCGTCTGGACACGGCTATGGCGGCGGTCGGCGAAAAGCACTGGTCCGTGGGGTGGAGCTGGAAATAACGGAAAGCGGGTAGGGCATACTTCGTCCAGGCAGTGCTCCTATTCTTAAGGTGAGTTTTTTTTTCAAAATTCTATCGATGATCTATTAAAAATCATTAACAGTAATACAAATAGCCTTAAAAGTAATAAAAATCACAAATAGTTCATTGGACCACCTAACAACGATCGCAAACACTAGCGCGAGCTAAAGACGTGCCGCCGTCCTCGCCCCTCCATCACCGGTGCCCGACAAAACTTATCGTAGTAGAGCTTGTTGTAGTAAACAGACGGGAAGTCGTCGTGCTAAGGTCACAATAGACTAGCACACCAGAGCAGCAACCATCGACAATGATGACAACCGTAGATCGGAAGAGACTGGCTTGAAATCACAGTAACAAACACGAAAATGAATTGGATCCCAAGAGATCCGCCGGACAAACGACTTCACACGCCCTCCGTCGATGCTAAAAGCACCACCGGAGCGAGCATAGAGTGGGAAGGACCTTATTCAGACTTCAGAACGTAGCCTTCGCCTTAACATCCAGAAAAAGACACTAAATAACTAGCTAAACAAAGATTGGAAAATCTCCCGCCAGCGAGAGGTCGTGGTCCGCCACACCTCCAAAGGCCTAGGACCACCGAAGACGGGGCGGACCAATGAGAGAACGAAACCCTAGATGGGTTTTAGCAAGCTCCTTTTCCCTGGCGGCAACTACGTACCGGTTGGTTTGGTTTGCCTTATGTCTTTTATTCTTTAGGTTAGGTTTGAATTAGAAATATAAAATGAATTATAAGTACTCCTCTGATACATAATAAGTCACTTATTTTGTACCAAGTTTGCCCTAGCTTAGTATATAATGAGTCACGCTAATTATGAATTGTCGGGAGTGATGGGATTTAGGTGTGATCTCATTTGCATCTTGTCTCTACCTATTCTCGAAAAGAGCCTATAAACAGCAAAATCCATGGTAGCCCCTGTTTCTGATTTGGTGAATCAGATTTTGTTACTCTCTCCGTTTACCAATCTAAATCTTTTAGATATTTTAAAGCGGGCTAGATACATTTCAAAATGAGTACATAAACACTAAAAACACACCCGCACACATGTATTTTATGAAAAGGCTATAATGTCTTATGTTAGGGAAGGAATGGAGTAATATTCTTTGTATTCACCCAAAAATTCACTTTAGAGCACGGCTAAAAGCACGTGGTATTTCTAGAAATTCTGAACAAAATACCTAGGTACAGTGAACTATACACTGCGAGTACAATGTGAAATAACTTCTAGTCTGGGCTTAGCAAAAAAGACAGATCGGACCAATTTTAGAAGCTTCGACTTTTGCATTGTTCACTACACCCATATTTTTCATTTTTGCTAAGCGTAAAATATAAGGTATTTCATGTTGGAAATTTAAACGCTTGGTACGGTAGAGTATTGACTATGTCTGTATATTATTTTCAGAATTTTTTGAAACTTTAAATTCAAGACTTTGAAGTTTGAAGAAGCGGGCAGCCCATGCTCCAAAGGCTGCACTCCACACATTCACCACTCCATTTCACTTTAAGAGGAAACACTCCAACTAGATATATGAGATCGAACTTCTTCCATCACTCTACACTTGTCGGTTGATACGCTCCATGCGGTTAATAGTAAGAGAGTGAAAAACGAACGATCCATCCATACCTACCTACTGACTATGGTACACAACTTTTCTTGTTATATAATGAAAAAGCAGAAAAAACATGAAGAAAAACTATATCTTTTGGAAGTTTGCCATCTCCGAGCAAACTAATTGTGGAGTTGTAAGCTTCAAAATAAGAGGAGTACCGAGATACTTCTTTCTGTTAGAACATCTATAGTAGATACCGCAAATCCCTCGGCCCGTAAAATTTCGGCCATATATGCGGTATCACGGCCAGAAAATGACCTTTTTAGATACCGCAAAATGAAGGTACTGCATCCAGGCCCATCCATACCGCATATATTCGGTGCGGAGGGCCTAGATGTGGGAAACCACATCCATTTCTCCCCGCCGTACCATGTGCAGAACCCCCTCCCCCCCTCCCCCCCGGCCGTCGTGGCCGCCTCAGATTTCGGCCACCTCCGGCGATGGCCGCCAAATCGCCTCCGCCCACCTCGTCCCACCCACCATTCCTACCCCATGGTCGGCCAATCGTGGGTCAATTTGGCCGGCTGAGGCGGCGCTTTGAGCTCCCGCGGACGGGGCTTCGGTGGTCGAGCTCGCGTGGCACCGCCTAGTGAGGAGGAGCCGCGTCGCCGCCGGTCCGAACAGGCGCACGTGGGGTGCACTTGCGCGCACCCGTGTTACCTCGCCGACTTGTGCTGGGTTCTGTAGGGGTTCGTAGCATGGAAAACAAAAAATTTCTACCGCATGCACACAAACAAGCCAAGATCTATCTACTAGATTGTAGCAACGAGTCGATAGAAGAACTCACCCTTGAAGATTCCAAAGCGGTTAACGAGAGCAGATTCTCGTGGGTGATGTAGTTGTACACTTGCCGATCTCAAGATCGCGTAGACGATCCTTCCGGCGCTGCGTTCCGGCAGCGCTTTCGCAGTCGGCCACACGTTCGGTACTCGATGAAGACCTTCCTCTCCCTTGTTCCAGCAGGCAGCGGAGGTTGTAGTTCTCCCTCGCGATTCCGGCAGCACGACGGCGTGGTGTCAAAAGTAGAGGGAAGATCCCGCAGGGCTTCGCCTAAGTCGGATGCGAGTTATGGTGGATTAGGGTTTCCCGGAAAACTAGGGTTTAGAGATCCGGGAGGAGGAGGAGGTGTCGGCGGTGGCTAGGGCGGCGGCGACGGACCGGCGGTGGCGCGGCGGCGGTGGTGGCGGCGCTGGCGGCGGTGCTGGGCGGCGGCGGCGCGGGTCGGCGGCGGCGACGACTCGTGGAGAGGGCTTGGAACTTGTGTTGTTTGGGGCAGCCCTCCCCCTCTATTTATGAGAGGGAGGGGTAGCCTTGGGAGGGGTGGGTTTGAATCCAAACCCAAACCCAAGTTGGATTGAGAGAAGGACTTGTTTCTTCTTCCACTAGGAAACCATTGTTCTAGTTTGACTTTTCAAACTTCCTGTTTGACTTTCAATTTAGAGCTTTATTTCTCTCTTGCATATGCCAACACCAAGTGACCTTGGACATGATCCGATCATTCCACTTACCCATGACACATTCATGGACCATTCTCCTTTCGGACCGGTGAACCTTCTAGACCCTTCTAGAACCTCTCCGATGAAATCATCGGAAACTTTCCCGAACTCCGAAATAGGACTTTCCTTATATGAATCTTATTCTCTGGACCATTCCGGATCTCCTCGTGATATCCCGGATCCCATCCGAGACTCCGAACAACATTCGGTATCCCTACTAACATTCCATATCTACTAAACAACATCGAATCCTTAAGTGTGTCTCCCTACGGTTCGTGAATTATGCGGACATGACCGAGACACTTCTCCGATCAATAACCAATAGAGAAATCTGGAAATTTATATGGCTCCCACATATTTCTATGATTACTCTGCGATCGAATGAACCACTTACATACGATACCAATTTCCCTTTGTCTCACGATAGTTTACTTATCCGAGGTTTTGATCGTCGGTATCTCTTCATACCTAGTTCAACCTCGTTACCGATAAGTACTCTTTTCTCGTTCCCGTGGTATGTGATCCCTTGTGAGCCAGTCACATGCTTATAAGCAAATTGGATGACATTCCACCGAGAGGGCCCAGAGTATATCTATCCGTCATATGGATGGACAAATCCCACTCTTGATCCATGTGCCTCAACCCATACTTTCCGAACACTCAATGCCGTCTTTATAGCCACCCAGTTACGGTATGGTGTTTGACGTCATCAAAGCATCCTTCCGGTGATGGTGATTAGCATGATCTCATGGTCGAAGGAATTCGGTTACTATGTATCAGAAAGCTTATAGCAATTGAACTATTTAAAATGACTTGATCTTTATGCTATGCTTATCTATAGGAGTATGTCCATCATACCATTCTCCTAATGATATGATCTTGTTTTTAACAACATCTCAATGTTCATGATCGGGAAACCACGATCATCTATTAACCAACAAGCTAGTATTATAAAGAGGCTTTACTAGGGACTCTATTTTAGTTTACAAATCACACGAGTATAAATGTTTCCGTTTAATACTGTTATAGCATAAATGTAAACATTTATCATAAACACAAAGATATAATAATAATTATATTTATTATTGTTGTTGGAGATATGCCCTAGAGGCAATAATAAATGTAGTTATTATTATATCTTTGTGTTTATGATAAATGTTTACATTCATGCTATAATAGTATTAACAAGGAAACATTAATACTTGTGTGATTTGTAAACTTAAATTGAAGCCCCTAGTAAAGCCTCTTCATAATACTAGCTTGTTGGTTAATAAATGAGTGTGGTTTCCCTGTCATGAACATTGAAATGCTATTAACAACAAGATCATATCGTTAGGAGAATGGTATGATGGACATACTCCTATAGATAAGCGTAGCATAAAGATCAAGTCATTTTAATAGTTCAATTGCTATATGCTTTCTGATACATAGTAACCTAATTCCTTCGACCATGAGATCATGCATATCACCTTCACTGACATGGTTATACCCCGCGGGTGCATGATCTCAGCATACCTATGTAGGGGTTCGTAGCATGGAAAACAAAAATTTTCTATCGCATACAAACAAACAAGCCAAGATCTATCTACTAGATTGTAGCAACGAGTCGATGGAATAACTTACCCTCGAAGATTCCGAAGCGGTTAACGAGAGCAGATTCTCGTGGGTGATGTAGTCGTACACTTTCGATCTCAAGATCGCGTAGATGATCCTTCCGGCGCTGCGTTCCGGCAGCGCTCCCGCAGTCGGTCACACGTTCGGTACTCGACGAAGACCTTCCTCTCCCTTGTTCCAGCAGGCAGCGGAGGTTGTAGCACTCTCCTCGCGATTCCGGCAGCACAACGGCGTGGTACCGAAAGTAGAGGGGAGATCCCGCAGGGCTTCGCCTTAAGCCGGAGCGAGTATGGTGGAGTATGAGAGAGAGCTATTAGTGGTCTAGAGATTAGACACACCAATTAGAAGGCTCTAAACCGCAGGCTAAAGCAATTAGAAGCTCTAAACCAAACGGCTCTAAACCGGAGATTAGAGGTAGAAACTTGTGTGTCTCAAGGAGGAGCCCTGCCCCTCCTTATATAGGTGGAGGGGCTAGGCGCGCCAGGGAGGGAGGGAGTCCCTCCCCAACTCGGCCTAGGGATGGCGCCGGCTTGGAGGAGAGAAACTCCTCCTCCAAGTTGGTTTCAACCTCCTCTTGCTTGTTTCCCACAGTTTCCTGTTTTCCACAGTTTCCTGTTTTAGCCGTTTGACTTTCAAACTGGCAATTTGACTTTCATGTTTTTGGAACAGCAAGAACACTTAGTACATGATGCAATCATTCAATGACACATTCATGTACCCTCCCCCCCGGAGTGCCGGACAATCCGGAACCTTCTAGAACATTCCCGATGAAAACACCGGAATCATTCCCGAACTCCGAAACGGGACTTTCCTTATATGAATCTTATTCTCCGGACCATTCCGGATCACCTCGTGATATCCCGGATCCCATCCGAGACTCCGAACAACATTCGGTCTCTTTCTCATAATACCATAACTACTCAAAACAACGTCGAATCCTTAAGTGTGTCTCCCTACGGTTCGTGAATTATGCGGACATGATCGAGACACTTCTCCGAACAATAACCAATAGAGGAATCTGGAAATTCATATGGCTCCCACATATTTCTACGATTACTTTGCGATCGAATGAACCACTTACATACGATACCAATTTCCCTTTGTCTCACGATAGTTTACTTATCCGAGGTTATGATCGTCGGTATCTCTGCATACCTAGTTCAACCTCGTTACTGATAAGTACTCTTTTCTCGTTCCCGTGATATGTGATCCCTTGTGAGCCAGTCACATGCTTGCAAGCTAATTGGATGACATTTCACCGAGAGGGCCCAGAGTATATCTATCCGTCATATGGATGGACAAATCCCACTCTTGATCCATGTGTTTCAACCAATACTTTCTGAACACTCAATGCCACCTTTATAGCCACCCAGTTACGGTGTGGTGTTTGATGTCATCAAAGCATCCATCCGGTAAAGGTGATATGCATGATCTCATGGTCGAAGGAATTAGGTTACTATGTATCATAAAGCATATAGCAATTGAACTATTGAAATGACTTGATCTTTATGCTACGCTTATCTATAGGAGTATGTCCACCATATCATTCTCCTAACGATATGATCCTGTTGTTAATAACATCTCTATGTTCATGATCAGGAAACCATGATCATATATTAACCAACAAGCTAGTTTAACAAGAGGCTTTACTAGGGACTCTTATTTTAGTTTACAAATCACACAAGTATTAATGTTTCCGGTTAATACAATTATAGCATGGTATGTAAACATTTATCATAAGTGTGAAGATATGATAATAACCACTTTATTATTGCCTCTTGGGCATATCTCCAACAGTCTCCCACTTGCACTAGAGTCAATAATCTAGTTTCAAACCTTTGTGTATTCAACACCTATGGCTTTCCGGTGTTGTATGTACACTATTGCTAGTGGTCAACTGATCTCCGGATCTGACACTTCCAGGTCCGTGTGTAATTGCATGTCTTTGCGTCTCTACGCATCACTCATTCTCTAATGAGATGGCTTTGTATAATTTTGGTCCTTTGGTGAGACCTTTAGTTCTTTGGGGTTAAAACATGTTGATAATATTGTCGCACAATATATCTTCATAGTATTATCCCACTGTGAACTACACCTAGTTTGATAACAAACTTCTTGACACAAATGCC
Source organism: Avena sativa (assembly GCA_916181665.1). Taxonomy (NCBI): domain Eukaryota; kingdom Viridiplantae; phylum Streptophyta; class Magnoliopsida; order Poales; family Poaceae; genus Avena; species Avena sativa. The sequence goes on from OV702284.1 coordinate 368,844,468, forward strand.
CTCTTTTGCTGCTATAATAGCAGTCATATACTTAGCATTTTGTTGTAGTATCTGTCACAATGTCTTAACTTTGGAACTCATCCAAATCCATTATGGAACTCACTTTCCATTATATTGTGCCACCCTTAGTTTAGATTGAGATAAACTTAATTTGTACTTTGTGACAAAACTAGTATCAATGTAGTACTTTTACAATGAACTAACTATCTATTTGTCACTTCTACAAATATTATACTCTTAGTTCTTCCAAAAGATCATAAGAATATCCTTACTATTGTCCAATGATCATCTTACGAATCATTCTGGTATATGCTCACAACATTTAGAGCATAGGACATATCTGGATTTGTACATATCACAGTATGATTGATATAAATACTCTTTATGATTTCATACATCAAGTATCAATCTATACTTGATTATTTGTTTCACTTTACCAAATGTCAATACACTTGAATATATCATCAATATTGAACTCATTCAATCCTTTCTGTGCGACAAGAACCTCTCTTGTAGTTTCTATATTGAACTCATTCAATATCTTGTCTATGTACTTCTGGCACAACCATATTAGCGTCTATTGATGCCAAATATTTGGGTTTTGCCTAAGTCTTTCATCGGGATGAAATTCTTAATATGTGTTAATAAAAGATACATTATTTCCAATCAACAATATGTCTTCCACATAACGTATTAGAAACATGTCTTAGCGCTCCCACTTAATTTCTTGCAAATGCAAGCATCTCCATCGTCTCTGATGAACTTTTAAACTCCTTTAACAGTTTCATCACAGTGAAGATTCCAACTCCGCGATGTTCACTTTAACCATTGAAGTTTGCATATACTTTTAGAATCCTTTTGAATTAACAAAACCCTATGGACCGTGTTATGCACATGTCCTAGGTAACGATTCTATTAGAAGAACTTGTTTTGTTTATTCAACTACCATATAACAAATTATATGTAGTGGTTGCTACATTAATCCGTCTAGACTAAATATCACTATGAAAGATCAAATCTTGTCATAGACAACTCTTTTGATTATTGTCGTGAACTCTTTCCCGACATGTCGATAACTTCATAGATGTGAAACATCCATGTCTATTTCTTTATAGATCCAAACACAACTGTAAGGTCTTACACCTTTCTCGAGGGTCCTTCAAGTTCAAAACTTGATTTCTCGTGTATGGAACTATCACGGATTTTATGGCTTCAAGCCATTTGACGGAGTCAGGGCCCATCATCGCTTCTTTGTATGTAGTCGGTTCATTATTCTCAAATAATGATTCAACCCTCAAATCTTGGTATTTGATTGTTTACTAGACCTACTTGGTTCAATAGGAACTTAGATCTCCGTGACCACAACCCTTGAGGCACGTGAGCCATGAGCATTGTTGCTGCCTCCGGAACACTTTTCGGTGCTGCGCGACTTTGCACATATAGCTAAGGTTCTTTTAACCTTATCAAAGTTCTATTGTCCTCCCACTTTACTTTTCACGAAAAATTCCTTCTAAAAGAAACTTGACGTTCTAAGTGACAAACACTTTTGTCTCCGGTGTTATGGAGGAATACTTAACAAAGACAGGTTCATCCGACTTTGGTTGCAAACATCTTTCTTATGCATAGCATACCAATGTTTAAGAAAGGACAACTTGGGTTTTATCCCAAACCATAACATATGGTGTCATTTCAACGGATTATGATGGAGCTCTTTTCAGTGGAAAAAACGGTAATCTCTAAAGCTTTTAATCTTTAAAATATAATGGCAGTTTTATGAATTATACCTTTGATCTTACCATGTCAAACAAGGTTTAATTACATATCTCGAATCCTCCATACTCTTATGGTGTTTCGGGAAATGCAAATCCACGGAACGATTCCTTAAATCTTAGGTATTATGCTAAACTCTGTAACTCAAATATCTTCCTTTATGATCTTATCATAAACTATTTATATTCTTGTTACAATGATTTTGCACTTCATCTCGAAAGTCCTTGAACTTTTCAAATGTTTCACACTTCATCCTTATTAAGTAAATATTCATATATTCACTCAAATTTTCGGAGAAATCATATGAAGTTGAAATCCATCGCTCTTGACTACACATAATGGACTTCGTACAACAATATGTACAAGCTCCAATAAGATAGTCATTCGTTCCCTTTTGGCCTATGAACAAAATTTTAATTATCTCTAGGAAAGTTTCACAAGCGTCATTTGATCAAAATCAAATAGACTCCAAAATTCCATCAATATGGAGTTTCTTCATGTTTTCTTTCCAATATAATTTAAACGGCGATGTCACTTCCTAAGTGATCTTCCAATCAATTTGTCTTTCGACATTTTTAGCACTAGTTTTATGGATGTGATTTTTCCAACGAGATTTTTGAATCATCCATCTTTTATGGATTACGGCAATTATTTGAACAACCCTTTTGTTCTCATAATACCTGATAAAATAAATCTTGAAGGCAAGCTTTGATGTTTAACGAGCAACACAATAACCCTTTATTTGTTCTCAATGAACATCATATTCTTTTGCTAGTTACTTAGGCCATTGTAGTTCATGAATTGTGTTGTTTCGTATGACGATTCATACCAACAAATTCAGTATCAAATACTTAAGAACCACATTGTTTAATAAGCAAAGAATACAGCCATAACATGTATATCATCTATATACTTAAACTAAACAATTCTAGTCCTTTTCTTTTCTGCCATATATTTATGAGATTCTCTTTCAGTATTTCCTTTTCTGTTTGAAAGAATCTATCAACATCAATAGTGGAGTCATACATATGACACATAGTCCAAAGCGTGTATAATTAAATACTAATATCTTTGGACTTGCACTTTGAAGTAGATCACCATTAACAAATGTTTGGTGTTCTTTCAAATTCCTTTCTTTAGTAATCTCTTGGTGTAGTAAACATTTTACCTACATCAAATATTCCCCCTCATCATGGATTTATCCATGATCGAGCTACTTTTATCTTGTAACGGTGAATCACGAGTATAATGTTGCTCTCCAAAACCTTTTGGAGGATTAGGACAACTAGTGTCTCCAACCTTTTGCAAATTCTCATCAAATATGAGAACATGACTTTTGCCATATTATACTCTATCATGTTGCAACCAAAACTTCGTTTCAGATATCACAATATCTTCCACACATCATGGTTTCTGAAATAACTCTTTCAGATCCTAGATAACCTTGATATTAAGACAATTCTTTGAATATCAAGAATCATGGAGACAAACATGATACTCATACACTAACACTTGGAATTGTCACTCTTGTTTTAATACCAATTATTAAACTTCATGGAGTAACCGGAACTTACTGAAAGTTTGCAATAGGACTTTTAAACTTTAGATTAACACTTCAAAACAATACGATACCAGTTCGTAAAGTAACTAACCAGAATTCTATAGTTCTATCATCTCAATTATAACTAAGCGCAAGGTGGTAAACGGATGCCAATGACTACAACAACTATGCAAATTCACTTTGATTTAGTTTATGATAAATTGAGTTCTAATTAATAATTAAATTAATCTAGGTGAACTCCCACTCAAAACAATATCCCTCACATTGTTTTAGTGATCACACGAACCAAATCCACCACATCAAAACCGATCATCACGAGAGTTGATATAGCTTCAATGGCGAACAATCAACATGTTCATCATATCTACTATATGACTCATGCTCTACCTTTCGGTAATCCGTGTTCCTGAGGCCATGTCTGTACATGCTAGGCTCGTCAAGATCAAACCTTAGTTTCCGCATGAGCAAATCTGGCTTGCTCACGTTGTATACACTTGCAGAATCTAGCACACCCGATCATCACGTGGTGTTTCGAAACAACAAGCTTTAGCAACGGTGCTAACTAAGGGTGAACACTTTATGATTTGAAATTCATGTGCATGAGGGATCATCTTATAATGCTACCGTCGTCTACTAAGCAATACAAGATGCATAAAGGATTAACATCACATGCAATTCATAATATGTGATATGATATGGCCTTTTCTTCTTTGTGCTTCCGATCTCCATCTTCTAGCACGAACATGATCTCCATCATCACCGGCATTGCATCAAGGTCAATGACGCTTCTCCATGGTTGTCTTCCACCGGCTTCAACTATTACAACTACTTTGAATAGACACGCGGGTCTTAACAGAATTTAAAGACAACCATATGGCTCCTGCCGGTTGCCAACTTACAATAAGGAACATTGCATACATCATATATAATCACAATCATGGCCATATCACATCACTGCACACCCCTGCAAAACAAAGTTAGACGCCTCTACTTTCTTTGCATATTTTACGTGGTTTGGGGCTTTCAATAAGTGTCGTTCTAACTTACGAACAAGAACCACAACATTGATACTAGTATTGTTAATCACCCGTTGTAAATTGGATCTTAACTATGCTAGGAGAAACAGGCACCCGCAAAGCCACTTATGCAATACAAGTTGCATGTCAAGCGTGGAGCAAGTCTCATGAACGATGTCATGTAAGGTTAGCCCGGGCCGCTTCATCCCAACATACCGCAAGATGCAAAGTACACAAGAAGCAATCGACAATAAAAGCATCAACGCCCACAATGACCATTGTGTTCTACTCGTGCAACAGATCTACATATAGACACGGCTCTGATACCACTGTAGGGGTTCGTAGCATGGAAAACAAAAATTTTCTATCGCATACAAACAAACAAGCCAAGATCTATCTACTAGATTGTAGCAACGAGTCGATGGAATAACTTACCCTCGAAGATTCCGAAGCGGTTAACGAGAGCAGATTCTCGTGGGTGATGTAGTCGTACACTTCCGATCTCAAGATCGCGTAGACGATCCTTCCGGCGCTGCGTTCCGGCAGCGCTCCCGCAGTCGGTCACACGTTCGGTACTCGACGAAGACCTTCCTCTCCCTTGTTCCAGCAGGCAGCGGAGGTTGTAGCACTCTCCTCGCGATTCCGGCAGCACAACGGCGTGGTACCGGAAGTAGAGGGGAGATCCCGCAGGGCTTCGCCTTAAGCCGGAGCGAGTATGGTGGAGTATGAGAGAGAGCTATTAGTGGTCTAGAGATTAGACACACCAATTAGAAGGCTCTAAACCGCAGGCTAAAGCAATTAGAAGCTCTAAACCAAACGGCTCTAAACCGGAGATTAGAGGTAGAAACTTGTGTGTCTCAAGAAGGAGCCCTGCCCCTCCTTATATAGGTGGAGGGGCTAGGCGCGCCAGGGAGGGAGGGAGTCCCTCCCCAACTTGTCCTAGGGCTGGCGCCGGCTTGGAGGAGAGAAACTCCTCCTCCAAGTTGGTTTCAACCTCCTCTTGCTTGTTTCCCACAGTTTCCTGTTTCGCACAGTTTCCTGTTTTCCACAGTTTCCTGTTTTAGCCGTTTGACTTTCAAACTGGCAATTTGACTTTCATGTTTTTGGAACAGCAAGAACACTTAGTACATGATGCAATCATTCAATGACACATTCATGTACCCTCCCCCCCCCGGAGTGCCGGACAATCCGGAACCTTCTAGAACATTCCCGATGAAAACACCGGAATCATTCCCGAACTCCGAAACGGGACTTTCCTTATATGAATCTTATTCTCCGGACCATTCCGGATCACCTCGTGATATCCCGGATCCCATCCGAGACTCCGAACAACATTCGGTCTCTTTCTCATAATACCATAACTACTCAAAACAACGTCGAATCCTTAAGTGTGTCTCCCTACGGTTCGTGAATTATGCGGACATGATCGAGACACTTCTCCGAACAATAACCAATAGAGGAATCTGGAAATTCATATGGCTCCCACATATTTCTACGATTACTTTGCGATCGAATGAACCACTTACATACGATACCAATTTCCCTTTGTCTCACGATAGTTTACTTATCCGAGGTTATGATCGTCGGTATCTCTGCATACCTAGTTCAACCTCGTTACTGATAAGTACTCTTTTCTCGTTCCCGTGATATGTGATCCCTTGTGAGCCAGTCACATGCTTGCAAGCTAATTGGATGACATTTCACCGAGAGGGCCCAGAGTATATCTATCCGTCATATGGATGGACAAATCCCACTCTTGATCCATGTGTTTCAACCAATACTTTCCGAACACTCAATGCCACCTTTATAGCCACCCAGTTACGGTCTGGTGTTTGATGTCATCAAAGCATCCATCCGGTAAAGGTGATATGCATGATCTCATGGTCGAAGGAATTAGGTTACTATGTATCATAAAGCATATAGCAATTGAACTATTGAAATGACTTGATCTTTATGCTACGCTTATCTATAGGAGTATGTCCACCATATCATTCTCCTAACGATATGATCCTGTTGTTAATAACATCTCTATGTTCATGATCAGGAAACCATGATCATATATTAACCAACAAGCTAGTTTAACAAGAGGCTTTACTAGGGACTCTTATTTTAGTTTACAAATCACACAAGTATTAATGTTTCCGGTTAATACAATTATAGCATGGTATGTAAACATTTATCATAAGTGTGAAGATATGATAATAACCACTTTATTATTGCCTCTTGGGCATATCTCCAACAACCTAGTCCAGCCCAAGGAAGGCCCACGGCAAATGTACGTCGGCCCATGAAGACTTTCGGGTGGCCTAGGCCCATGATGCCTTCGGATCCTTGGAGATCAAGACTAGAGTAGATAGGAAATTCAAAGGGGTAAAACCCTAGAACCTGTAACCGACTAGGTCTATGCCCGGGACCTGCCTAAGTCTATATAAAGGCCAGGAGGATACGACCTAGATCTCTCGACTCGTACTTTCGCATACACACCTCCACGCCAGATTGCATCTACGCACCCCTGTAACCTTCGGTTCCGCCGTTATCAAGAGCAGACAAGCAGGAGTAGGGTTTTCCCTCCGGGGGCCTGAACCTGGGTAAACCTTGTGTCCCCGTGTTGCTTGTTTGCTAGCCGTTCCACGATCTCCAGCATCCCCATCTTCTCCAAAACCCAAGTCCATAACAATGGGCATTGATGAGATCAAACCTCGTCAATTGGCGCCGTCTGTGGGAACTGGGGGCGCTGATTGTGCGATCGTGACGGTCCCAACCCGATCGATCTACAACTCTGTAGCAACGGAGAGCCATCTCCTCTTCGGTGCTTTCGACTTCACCGCCCACTCACCGGCCACCATGAAGGACTTCGAGCCCGTAGGCGACGGACTCGAAATCTTGTTCGGGAGCTTCTGCTTCTAGGTGGGGCAAACTGGCACCCTCCGCCTCCCTAAGCGAGTGCCCCTACCATCAATCAGGCCTGCTTCATGGGCCCCACACCCCGTGCTACGCACAACATCATCAGCAGATGATTCCTATGATAGCAGCAGCTGCAACTCCGATCTGTGCGATCCGCCATCGGATGCAGGGACCTACGGTTCCGGATCTGAAAGTTGCGGCAGCAGCGGGCCAATCTACGAGCGCTACCAATGCGCCGCAGTCATCCAAAGCGACGTGTATCAGCAAACACCCAACCCGCCAGAACGGAACGGTGGGAACAGAAGAAGCCAATCTCCCCCACCCGAAGGGGAAAACAACAGTGGCCACGTCATCCGCCTTAGCAAAGAAGGATGGACCCAGGTCCGCGAAGCTGTGGCAGGCAACATAGTACTGCCCGCAGACGCCTCGCGAGATATGCTGATGGCCTACCACCTGCTCCTAATCGAGGAGCACAAGAAGCAGGTCAAGATGCAGGAGGTGCTTGACAAACGCAAGCAAGCAGCCTCAGAGTCCAGCGCGCGACGAGCCGCGCTCTCCGCCATGGGCATCGGCTCCAGCTCGAACGCCAACCCAGGCAACAATCACCGCTCTCGGATGGAGAACATGGATCCCAAGGAGCGTCGCGAGTTGACGCGAACTCTCCACACATCCTTCATGGAAATGGACGCCGACGGCAACGTCATCCCGAAAACGCCGCAGGCTGCAATCATGGCAGCCATTGCGTACCTCGCGGCCCACCCACCTCCCGAGGGGGACCCGAAGAGGGCCAAGCACAAGTCCGCACTTACCAGACTCGGACTCGTCGGAGCCGCGCTCCACCAGGAAGCTCCCAAGGAGCCGAAGAAGAAAGATCCGGTCAGGTTCGACCGCAGCCCCACCCCTTCATCCGAAGAGGAGGAGCATGACCTTCCCCGAAGGAAGAAGAGTTCGCGACGCCGCGACCGCGACTATGACGCCAGAGATGCGCTCACACAGCACAAAATCGACAAAGCGCGAGCTAAGCGCGCATGCTCGTCTGAATCCGAGATAGACGAAGACGAAGGAGAACTCTGCGGAGCTCGATGCTTCAGCAGATCCGTCCGGCGGACACGGATGCCGCGAAATTTCAAGCTTCCTTCGGATACTCCGAAGTTCGATGGCACTCAAGACCCAAAAGCTTGGCTCAGCGATCACTTACCATCCGTCAAACTGCACGGTGGAAACAAGGAGACCGCCATGCAATGCCTTCAGCTGCAGCTGACAGGCGCAACCCGGATCTGGCTCGGCAGCCTATCCTCAGGGTCCATCCGAAGCTGGGATGAGCTAGCTTACAGCTTCATCCGAAACTTCAAGGGTACCAGCAAAAGGCCCGCCTCAATCGAAGAATTGCGAGCCTGCACTCAGCGAACGGGCGAATCCATTCGCTCGTACATACTACGCTGGTCCAACACAAAGAACTCCGCAGCCCACATCTCCGAAGAGAGGGCCATCGACGCCTTCAGGGACGGCGTCAAGCACCAAGACTTCAAGGAGGACCTTGGGCGCGTCAAACCCAAAATGCTCGACCACCTCATGGACATCGCCAACACGTGGGCTGACGGAGAAGGCTCCATTCACCGAGCACAATCGGAAGAAGAGGACGACTATGGTCGACGGCGAGAGCGCCGTAGCAAGAGAAGATCGTGTGTCTACGACGATCGCGACGGACCCGACATGGTCGCGGCTGGCTACGCCGATCGCCGCAACGACGCCAACCGCAACCGCGGAGGAAACTTCCGCGATGGAGGACGCCCAGTGCAGTCGTGGCAACGCCGCGACCGCGATAACGGACCCTCAGCATACGAAAAGCTTTCGGGTCCATGCACCATCCACTTCTACATCGACAAGCAGGATGGCAAAAAGAAGGCGAGCCACATGCTCAAGGACTGCCGCGAGTTCCAGAAGCTCAGCGAAAGCATGGTGCAGATGAGGCAGCAAGCTCCAATCCCTGCGTTCGGAAACACACCCGCGCCAGGTGAGATAGCGCATGGAGCTCCTCCACCGCCACCTGTAGGAGGCCCGAACCAACCGGTCGCACCAGCACAGAACAACGCTGGCAACGGGTATCCCCTGCCGAAAGGAGCACTCATCCAGAAGGGGCGCCCTACGAATAGGGTGCAGAAGAAAATCACCCGACAGATCAATCTAGCCATGGCAACTCCACCCGCCATCCCTGAGTACCTCAGCGGAACGGAGTCCTGCATCACGTTCACTCGTTCGGATCACCCTTGCCAGATCCCTCGCCCAGGTCATGCTGCCCTGGTGCTGGAGGCGCAGATCGGAGGTTTCGAGATGAGTCGCGTCTTCATGGACGGCGGCAGCGGCATCAACCTGATGTTCGCAAGCACTCTAGCAGCAATGCGGATCCCGCAGTGCAGCCTGGAACAATCAGACACAACGTTCCACGACATCGTTCTAGGGAAGGGCATATTTCCCCTGGGCAAGATATGGCTCGACGTCATCTTCGGCAAGCCGGACAACTTCCGACTGGAACGGCTCGAATTCGAAGTGGTGGACTGGCCATCACAGTACCACGCCATCCTCGGGCGTGTAGCATTCGCAAGGTTCCTGGCTGTCCCACATTATGCATACCTGCTACTCAAGATGCCAGGACCGAAGGGCGTCATCACAATCCACGGGAGCTTCACCCGATCGGACCAATGCGACAGAGATTTCAACAGAATCTCCCAATCATTCGGTATGAAGGAGGAGCTCCTTAGGCTCCGCGAGGTGACGGACAACGGGGCACCCCTAGTTGCACGACAAAACGCACCTGACATGTCTTTCGACTCCACGGTCAACACAAAGAAGGTGCAGGTCCACCCGACGGATGCCTCCAAGATGGCGCTGATCACCAACGACCTCAGCCCCGCATAGGAAGGCGCGCTTGTCGAATTCCTCCGTGAGCGCTGGGAAATCTTCGCCTGGTGTCCTGCGAACATGCCAGGAGTTCCCAGGGAATTCGCCGAGCACGCACTCAACGTCTTTCCAGACACCAAGCCCGTCAAGCAGTCCATCCGAAGACTGCCCAAGCAACGAGCCGAAGCTATCGGCAAGGAAATCAACAGACTACTCGCTGCAGACTTCATCAGGGAAATCAAAGAAAGCGAGTGGCTTGCAAACACAGTCATGGTCCCAAAGAAGGACACGGACATCCTGCGGATGTGCGTGGATTTCACGTCGCTAAACAAGCACTGCCCAAAGGACCACTTCCCCCTTCCTCGGATCGACCAGATCATCGATTCGACTGCAGGTTGCGAGAAACTCTCCTTCCTCGACGCCTACTCAGGCTACAACCAGATTCGACTCAAGGTTGAAGATCAGGAGAAAACGGTGTTTATCACACCGTTCGGGGTATTCTGCTACAACACAATGCCTTTCGGGCTAAAGAACGCAGGTGCCACGTACCAGCGATGCATGCAGGCCTGCCTCAAGGACCAGACCGGTAGCAATGTTCAAGTCTATGTTGACGACATAGTCATAAAAACCAGGGAGGCAAGGGCACTTATCGACGATCTCCGCGAGACGTTCGACAACCTTGATCGCTACAGGATCAAGCTCAACCCCGAAAAGTGCGCCTTCGGCGTCCCATCGGGTCAGCTGCTTGGGTACTTCATCTCTCAGCGAGGGATCGAGGCGAACCCGAAGAAAATCAGAGCCATCATGGCGATGGAGAAGCCGAAAAACATCAAGGGTGTCCAGCAGCTCGCAGGACGAATAGCGGCATTGAGCAGATTCATCAGCCGCATGGGCGAGAAGGCCTTGCCATTCTACCAGATGCTACGCAAGGCAGATAAATTCGAGTGGACGCCCGAAGCCAACGATGCATTCTAAAGCCTCACGCAGCTCCTCTCCACCTCGCCCGTCTTGGTCACGCCAAAGGAGCGCGAGCCTCTGCTGCTGTACATAGCAGCCACACACCAGGTGGTCAGCACCGTACTAGTGGTCGAACGACCCGAAGCAGGCAAGACCCACGGGGTCCAGCGCCCAATCTACTACCTCAACGAGGTACTGACATCAACAAAGCAGAGGTACCCTCACTACCAGAAGCTCGCCTACGGCGTGTTCATGACGGATCGACGGCTGAGCCATTACTTCCAGGAGCACCAGGTGATGGTCGTCAACGAGGCACCCCTGAACAGCATCTTGAATAACCCAGAAGCCACAGGACGCGTGGCCCTATGGGGCATCGAGCTGTCACCCCTGGACATCATCTACGAGAAGAGACTCGCAATCAAGTCTCAAGTCCTCCCGGACTTCCTCGTACATTGGATGGAGCTGCAGCTGCCAGACACCCCAGACATGTCGCAGTCATGGACCATGCACTTCGACGGCTCCAAGCGCGAAGCTGGAGCAGGAGCCGGGGTCATACTGACCTCCCCGCAAGGCGACCAGATGAAGTACGTCCTCCGGATGAAATTCCGAGCCTCCAACAATGAGGCCGAATACGAAGCCCTCATCCACGGCATGAGAATGGCAAAGATCTGCGGCGCAACGCGCCTGGTCATCTACGGTGACTCCAACCTCGTCGTCCAGTTAGACGATGAACGAGTGCGATGCACACGCCGAAAACATGATCGCGTACCGCGCACTCTGTAGGGTTTCGTAGCATGGAAAACAAAAAATTTCTACCGCATACAAAACAAACAAGCCAAGATCTACCTACTAGATTGTAGCAACGAGTCGATGGAATAACTTACCCTCGAAGATTCCAAAGTATTTAACGAGAGCGGATTCTCGTGGGTGATGTAGTCGTACTCTTTCCGATCTCAAGATCGTGTAGACGATCCTTCCGGCGCTGCGTTCCGGCAGTGCTCCCGCAGTCGGTCACACGTTCGGTACTCGACGAAGACCTTCCTCTCCCTTGTTCCAGCAGGTAGCGAAGGTTGTAGCACTCTCCTTGCGATTCCGGCAGCACAACGGCGTGGTACCGGAAGTAGAGGGGAGATCTCGCAGGGCTTCGCCTTAAGCCGGAGCGAGTATGGTGGATTATGAGAGAGCTCCTCGGAGATCTAGGGTTTAGACACACCAAGGAGGAGAGGCTAGAGCCGGCGGCTAGGGTTTGGGGCACCCCAAGTCGGCGGCTAGGGCAAAAACCCTAGGGGGAGGTGGCGGCTATGGTGGGCAGCAGCTGCTAGGGTTTGAGGAGAGGTACTTGTGTGTGCTAGGAGGGAGCCCTGCCCCTCCTTATATAGGTGGAGGGGCCGGCGGCCAAGGGGAGGGAGTGGAGTCCCTCCCCAACTCGGCTTGGGTGGTGCGCCGGCTTGGGGAGGAGGGACTCCCTCCCCAACTCGGTTTCACCTTCCTCCTCTTTTCCTCTTTCCAAATTTAGCCGTTTGACTTTTCAATTAAGCTATTTGACTTTTCAAACTAGGATTTGAATTAATACTTTATTTGGAACAGCGATGACACTTAGTACATGATGCAATCATTCCAACTTGCAATGACACATTCATGTACCCCTTCCCCTCCGGAGTGCCAGACATTCCGGAACCTTCTAGAACATTCTCGATGAAAACACCGGAAACATTCCCCAACTCCGAAACGGGACTTTCCTTATATGAATCTTATTCTCCGGACCATTCCGGATCTCCTCATGATATCCCGGATCCCATCCGAGACTCCGAACAACATTCGGTCTCTTTCTCATTATACCATAACTACTCAAACAACGTCGAATCCTTAAGTGTGTCTCCCTACGGTTCGTGAATTATGCGGACATGATCGAGACACTTCTCCGAACAATAACCAATAGAGGAATCTGGAAATTCATATGGCTCCCACATATTTCTACGATTACTTTGCGATCGAATGAACCACTTACATACGATACCAATTTCCCTTTGTCTCACGATAGTTTACTTATCCGAGGTTATGATCGTCGGTATATCTGCATACCTAGTTCAACGTCGTTATCGATAAGTACTCTTTTCTCGTTCCCGTGATATGTGATCCCTTGTGAGACAGTCACATGCTTGCAAGCTAATTGGATGACATTCCACCGAGAGGGCCCAGAGTATATCTATCCGTCATATGGATGGACAAATCCCACTCTTGATCCATGTGTCTCAACCAATACTTTCCGAACACTCAATGCCACCTTTATAGCCACCCAGTTATGGTGTGGTGTTTGATGTCATTAAAGCATCCATCCGGTAAAGGTGATATGCATGATCTCATGGTCGAAGGAATTAGGTTACTATGTATCAGAAAGCATATAGCAATTGAAATATTAAAATGACTTGATCTTTATGCTACGCTTATCTATAGGAGTATGTCCACCATATCATTCTCCTAACGATATGATCTTGTTGCTGATAACATCTCAATGTTCATGATAGGGAAACCACAATCATTTATCAACCAACAGGCTAGTGATGTATAGAGGCTATACTAGGGACTTCAAATTAAGTTTACAAATCACACAAGTATTAATGTTTCCTTGTTAATACTATTATAGCATGAATGTAAACATTTATCATAAACACAAAGATATAATAATAACTATATTTATTATTGCCTCTAGGGCATATCTCCAATAGTCTCCCACTTGCACTAGAGTCATCTAATCTAGATTACATGGTAATATACCGAACACCCATGGCAGTTTGGTGTTGGTCATGTTTTGCCCTCGGGAGAGGTTTAGTCAACGGATCCGCCACATTCAGATCTGTGTGTACTTTGCAAATCTTTATATCCCCATCTTGGATATGTTCTCGAATAGCGTGAAAACGTAGCTTGATGTGCTTCAGCTTCTTGTGTGACCTTGGTTCTTGCGCATTGGCTATGGCGCCCATGTTATCACAGTAGATAGACATTGGGTCCAGCGCACTAGGAACCACACCCAGCTCTGTAATGAACTCTTTCATCCATATCGCTTCTTGTGAAGCCTCCGAAGCAGCCATGTATTCCGATTCAGTTGAAGATCTCGCCACAACGCTTTGCTTTGCACTCCTCCAGCTAACTGCTGCACCATTCAAAATAAATACGTATCCAGATTGTGATTTAGAATCATCCGGATCGGTGTTCCAACTAGCATCGGTGTAACCATTAACAACGAGTTGTTCATCACCTCCATAAGAAAGAACCATATCCTTAGTTCTTCTCAAGTACTTAAGGATGTTTTTGACCGCTGTCCAATGATCCACTCCTGGATCACTTTGATATCTGCTAGTCAAACTAACAGCATATGCAATGTCGGGTCTAGTACATAGCATGGCATACATTAGAGATCCTATGGCTGAGGCATAGGGAGTCTTACTCATTCTTTCTCTATCTTCTGCCGATGTCGGACTTTGAGTTTTACTCAAGGTCGTATTGGGCAACATGGGCAAGAACCCTTTCTTGCTATCTTCCATTCCAAACCTCTTTAGAACTTTGTCCAAATATGTACTCTGTGACAATGATATTTGGCGTTTCGATCTATCTCTGTAAATCTTTATGCCTAATATGTAAGCTGCTTCGCCAAGATCCTTCATTGAAAAACTTTCAAATATTCCTTGACACTATTAAGAAGGTCTACATCATTCCCAATCAACAATATGTCATCCACATATAGTATTAAGAATGCTACAGAGCTCCCACTCACTTTCTTGTAAATACAAGCTTCTCCATAAGTTTGTATAAAACCAAAACTTTTGATCACCTTATCAAACGTTGATTCCAACTTCGGGATGCTTGCTTCAATCCATAGATGGACCGTTGAAGTTTGCATACCTTGTTAGCATCTTTAGGATCGACAAAACCTTTGGGTTGCATCATATACAACTCTTCATCAATGTCTCCATTGAGGAATGCTGTTTTGACATCCATCTGCCATATCTCATAATCATAATATGCAACGATTGCTAACATAATCCTCACAGACTTTAGCTTCGCTACTGGTGAGAAAGTCTCATCGTATTCAACTCCTTGAATTTGTCGAAACCCTTTTGCGACAAGTCGAGCTTTATAGACAGTAACATTACCATCAGCATCTGTTTTCTTATTGAAGATCCATTTGTTCTCGACAGCCTTCCGGCCATCCGGTA
Organism: Avena sativa; assembly: GCA_916181665.1. Lineage (NCBI taxonomy): Eukaryota > Viridiplantae > Streptophyta > Magnoliopsida > Poales > Poaceae > Avena > Avena sativa. The sequence continues at coordinate 368,859,788 of OV702284.1, forward strand.
AGTCCACCAAAGTCCATACTTGGTTTTCGTACATGGATCCAATCTCGGATTTCATGGCTTCTTGCCATTTATTGGAATCTGGGCTCATCATTGCTTCCTCATATGTCTCAGGGTCATCGGTGTTGTCCACCAACATGACATTCATAACGGGATCATACCAATCTAGAGTGGTACGAGTTCTCGTTGACCTCCGAGGCTCTGTAGCAACTTCAACCGAAGTTTCATGATCATCATCATTAGCTTCCTCTCTAATTGGTGCAGGCACCACAGGAACTTCTTCCGGTGCTGCGCTACTCGCAATTTCGAGAGAAGGTTCGACAACCTCGTCGAGTTCTACTTTCCTTCCAGTCACTTCTTTCGAGAGAAATTCCTTCTCTAGAAAGGATCCATTCTTAGCAACGAAGATTTTGCCTTCGGATCTGTGATAGAAGGTATACCCAATAGTTTCCTTTGGGTATCCTATGAAGACGCATTTTTCCGCTTTGGGTTCAAGCTTGTCCGGCTGTAACTTCTTTACATAGGCTTCGCAACCCCAAACTTTAAGGAACGAAAATTTAGGTTTCTTCCCAAACCATAATTCATACGGTGTCGTCTCAACGGATTTAGATGGTGCCCTATTTAAAGTGAATGCGGCTGTTTCTAATGCATAACCCAAAAATGATAGCGGTAAATCTGTAAGTGACATCATATAACGAACCATATCTAAGAGAGTTCGATTACGACGTTCGGACACACCATTACGCTGTGGTGTTCCTGGCGGTGTCAATTGTGAATGCATTCCGCATTTCTTCAAATGCTCGCCAAACTCGTAACTTAGATATTCACCTCCACGATCAGAACGTAGAAATTTAATCTTCTTGTTATGTTGATTCTCTACCTCACTTTGAAATTCCTTAAACTTCTCGAAAGTTTCAGACTTATGTTTCATGAAATAGATATACCCATATCTACTCAAGTCATTCGTGAAGGTAAGAACATAACGATAACCACCGCGCGATGCTACACTCATTGGACCACACACATCGGTATGTATGATTTCCAATAAGTCCGTAGCTCGCTCCATCATACCAGAAAATGGAGTCTTAGTCATTTTACCCATCAGACATGCTTCGCATCTATCAAGTGATTCGAAATCAAGTGATTCAAGAAGTCCATCGGAATGGAGTTTCTTCATACGCTTCACTCCAATGTGACCAAGACGACAGTGCCACATATAGGTCGAATTATCGCTTGTTTTCAAACGTTTAGCCTCAATGTTATTAATATGTGTATTTCCACTATCGAGATTCAACAAGAATAGATCATCTATCAAAGGTGCATGTGCATAAAACATATTACTCATATAAATCGAACAACCATTATTCTCGGACTTAAACAAGTAACCGTCTCGCAATAAACAAGATCCCGATATAATGTTCATGCTCAACGCAGGCACCAAATAACAATTATTTAAGTATAAAACTAATCCCGATGGTAGATGAAGGGGTAGCGTGCCGACCGCGATCACATCAACCTTTGATCCGTTTCCCACGCGCATCATCACCTCATTCTTCGCTAGCTTCCGTTTATTCTGCAGCACCTGTTTCGAGTTACAAATGTGAGCAACCGAACCAGTATCAAATACCCAGGCACTACTACGAGTACTAGTGAGATACACATCAATAACATGTATATCAGATATACCTTTCTTCTTGATGTTGCTGTTCTTCAAATCCGCCAAGTACTTTGGGCAATTCCGCTTCCAGTGACCTTCTCCCTTGCAGTAAAAGCACTCAGTATCAGGCTTAGGTCCAGCCTTGGTCTTCTTCGTCGGTGCGGTAACTTTCTTACCACCCTTCTTGAAGTGTCCCTTCTGCTTAGACTTGCCTTTCTTGAATTTGGTGGTCTTATTGACCAACAACACTTGGTGCTCTTTCTTGATCTCCACTTCTGCAGACTTCAACATAGCAAACAGTTCTGGCAACTGCTCGTTCATGTTCTGCATGTTGTAGTTCATCACAAAGTTCTTGTAACTTGGTGGTAGTGATTGGAGGACACGGTAAATCCCCAAAGCATTAGGAATCACTATACCCAAGCTTTGAAGTTTGTTTGCGTGCCCAGACATCTTAAGCACATGCTCACTGACGGAGCTGCCCTCTTCCATCTTGCAGTTAAAGAACTTTTCAGAAGCCTCATAACTTTCAATTGCCGCATGAGTCTCAAAAATCAATTTGAGATCCTCGACAATATCATATGGGTCTGAATTCTCAAACCTTTTCTGAAGCTCCGATTCCAAACCATACAAGATAGCACACTGAACTAAGGAGTACTGATTCTTCCGAGCGAGGTAAACATTCTTTACTTCATCGGAAGCATCAGCTGCAGGTGGGTCACCCAGCGGTGCATCCAGCACATAGGTCAAATTACCAGCTGTGAGGACAATCCTCAAATTGCGGAACCAATCCGCGAAGTTGCTTCCATTGTTTTTCAACTTTTCTTTCTCTAGGAACGCATTAAAATTGATGGTAGGGGCTGCCATTGATCTACAACATATTGGCAATAGTTTAGACTAAGTTTATGACAAATTGAGTTCAAATTAATGATAAAGTTAATCTAGGTGAACTCCCACTCAAAACAATATCCCTCACATTGTTTTAGTGATCACACGAACCAAATCCACCACATCAACACCGATCATCACGAGAGTTGACATAGTTTCAATGGCGAACAATCAACATGTTCATCATATCTACTATATGATTCATGCTTTACCTTTCGGTGATCCGTGTTCTGAGACCATGTCTGTACATGCAAGGCTCTTCAAGATCAAACCTTAGTTTCCGCATGAGCAAATCTGGCTTGCTCACGTTGTATACACTTGCAGAATCTAACACACCCGATCATCACGTGGTGCTTCGAAACAACAAGCTTTAGCAACGGTGCTAACTAAGGGTGAACACTTTATGACTTGAAATTCATGTGCATGAGGGATCATCTTATAATGCTACCGTCGTCTACTAAGCAATACAAGATGCATAAAGGATTAACATCACATGCAATTCAAAATATGTGATATGATATGGCCTTTCTTCTTTGTGCTTCCGATCTCCATCTTCTAGCACGAACATGATCTTCATCATCACCGACATTGCATCAAGGTCAATGACGCCTCTCCATGGTTGTTGTCCACCGGCTTCAACTATTACAACTAGTTTGAATAGACACGCGGGTCTTAACATAAATTAAAGACAACCATATGGCTCCTGCCGGTTGCCAACTTACAATAAGGAACATTGCATACATCAAATATAATCACAATCATGGCCATATCACATCACTGCACACCCCTGCAAAACAAAGTTAGACGCCTCTACTTTCTTTGCATATTTTACGTGGTTTGGGGCTTTCAATAAGTGTCGTTCTAACTTACGAACAAGAACCACAACATTGATACTAGTATTGTTGATCACCCATTGTAAATTGGATCTTAACTATGCTAGGAGAAACAGGCACCCGCAAAGCCACTTATGCAATACAAGTTGCATGTCAAGCGTGGAGCAAGTCTCATGAACGATGTCATGTAAGGTTAGCCCGGGCCGCTTCATCCCAACATACCGCAAGATGCAAAGTACACAAGAAGCAATCGACAATAAAAGCATCAACGCCCACAATGACCATTGTGTTCTACTCGTGCAACAGATCTACATATAGACACGGCTCTAATACCACTGTAGGGTTTCGTAGCATGGAAAACAAAAAATTTCTACCGCATACAAAACAAACAAGCCAAGATCTATCTACTAGATTGTAGCAACGAGTCGATGGAATAACTTACCCTCGAAGATTCCAAAGTATTTAACGAGAGCGGATTCTCGTGGGTGATGTAGTCGTACTCTTTCCGATCTCAAGATCGCGTAGACGATCCTTCCGTCGCTGCGTTCCGGCAGCGCTCCCGCAGTCGGTCACATGTTCGGTACTCGACGAAGACCTTCCTCTCCCTTGTTCCAGCAAGCAGCGGAGGTTGTAGCACTCTCCTCGCGATTCCGGCAGCACAGCGGCGTGGTACCGGAAGTAGAGGGGAGATCTCGCAGGGCTTCGCCTTAAGCCGGAGCGAGTATGGTGGATTATGAGAGAGCTCCTCGGCGATCTAGGGTTTAGACACACCAAGGAGGAGAGGCTAGAGCCGGCGGCTAGGGTTTGGGGCACCCCAAGTCGGCGGCTAGGGCAAAAACCCTAGGGGGCGGCGGCGGCTATGGTGGGCAGTAGCTGCTAGGGTTTGAGGAGAGGTACTTGTGTGTGCTAGGAGGGAGCCCTGCCCCTCCTTATATAGGTGGAGGGGCCGGCGGCCAAGAGAAGGGAGTGGAGTCCCTCCCCAACTCGGCTTGGGTGGTGCGCCGGCTTGGGGAGGAGGGACTCCCTCCCCAACTCGGTTTCACCTTCCTCCTCTTTTCCTCTTTCCAAATTTAGCCGTTTGACTTTTCAATTTAGCTATTTGACTTTTCAAACTAGGATTTGAATTAATCCTTTATTTGGAACAGCGATGACACTTAGTACATGATGCAATCATTCCAACTTGCAATGACACATTCATGTACCCCTTCCCCTCCGGAGTGCCGGACATTCCAGAACCTTCTAGAACATTCCCGATGAAAACACCGGAAACATTCCCCAACTCCGAAACGGGACTTTCCTTATATGAATCTTATTCTCCGGACCATTCCGGATCTCCTCGTGATATCCCGGATCCCATCCGAGACTCCGAACAACATTCGGTCTCTTTCTCATTATACCATAACTACTCAAACAACGTCGAATCCTTAAGTGTGTCTCCCTACGGTTCGTGAATTATGCGGACATGATCGAGACACTTCTCCGAACAATAACCAATAGAGGAATCTGGAAATTCATATGGCTCCCACATATTTCTACGATTACTTTGCGATCGAATGAACCACTTACATACGATACCAATTTCCCTTTGTCTCACGATACTTTACTTATCCGAGGTTATGATCGTCGGTATCTCTGCATACCTAGTTCAACCTCGTTACCGATAAGTACTCTTTTCTCGTTCCCGTGATATGTGATCCCTTGTGAGACAGTCACATGCTTGCAAGCTAATTGGATGACATTCCACCGAGAGGGCCCAGAGTATATCTATCCGTCATATGGATGGACAAATCCCACTCTTGATCCATGTGTCTCAACCAATACTTTCCGAACACTCAATGCCACCTTTATAGCCACCCAGTTACGGTGTGGTGTTTGATGTCATCAAAGCATCCATCCGGTAAAGGTGATATGCATGATCTCATGGTTGAAGGAATTAGGTTACTATGTATCAGAAAGCATATAGCAATTGAACTATTAAAATGACTTGATATTTATGCTACGCTTATCTATAGGAGTATGTCCACCATATCATTCTCCTAACGATATGATCTTGTTGTTGATAACATCTCAATGTTCATGATAGGGAAACCACAATCATTTATCAACCAACAAGCTAGTGATGTATAGAGGCTATACTAGGAACTTCAAATTAAGTTTACAAATCACACAAGTATTAATGTTTCCTTGTTAATAGTATTATAGCATGAATGTAAACATTTATCATAAACACAAAGATATTATAATAACTATATTTATTATTGCCTCTAGGGCATATCTCCAACACACTCTACAACGCACTCGAAGGAGAATTCGACGGCTGCGAGCTTCGACACGTTGGAAGAGAAAGCAACGAGGAGGACGACAGACTCGCCAACATCGGCTCCACCTGCACAAAGGTGCCACCGGGTGTGTTCCTCGAACAGATCTGCGTGCCATCCATCAAGCGGAAATTCCCCAAGGGATCACCCGAAGAAGAAGAACACTCGGGGGCTACGCTGCCCGAAGGACATGAAGGACCCGAGAAACTGGACACAGAGGTCGCCATGGTCAACCTAATGCAGGACATGCCAGTCGAAGAAACTTGGACGCGACCATACCTCCAGTTCTTGATAAACGGAGAACTACCTGACAGCCCGACAGATGCCCGACGCATATCTCGTCTGTCACATCCCAAGATTTTCCAAATCTTGTAATGTGAAAAATAAATAAATAAAATAAAACTTTGTTTGATTTTCAGGGCCAGAAGAAACTTTTTGAACTCAATTGGAACTACAAACCCATTTGAATCAAATAAATCCTAAAGAGTTTAAAAAGATAAACTTTTATTAAAGGAAAATAAAAATATTTAAAATACTATTTTGGATCTCTTAATAAAAGATTTGGTATTCAAAAGAAAAGATGGATTTATAAAGCCAATTAAACCTTGGCCAAGCTTTTGAATTAAAACATTTTATTTTAAATAAAATAGCAAAGGTTTAATTAAAAATAATAAAGGATTGTTTAAATAAAATAATAAGGATTTAATATCCAACTTTATTTAATAAAAGGTTTTACCATTTCAATTAAAACATCAAAGCATATTAAATTATTTTAAATAAGTTTTCTAAGTATTTTATTTTCTTAATTAAAACTTACTAAAGTGTTTTGGCTTTATTTTAGATTTCAAAATAAATATCTCAATGAAACAAATCCTATTTTAATAAAGAAGTCTAATATATTAATTAATAATGGACACTAAAATAAAAGGTTATTTTGTTTTAAAACAAATTTCCCAATATTATATATTTCCCAAATTAAACCTACTAATTTGATTTTGAAAATATTTAGGTTCAAATAAAGATTTTATTAATAAAATCAAACCCTATTTTGATTTAATAACTAAGTTCCATTTTATTTAATTATTAATGGACCCTAAAGTAAAAGGATTATTTTATTTTAAACAAGTTTTCCAAATATTCTTTATTTCCAAATAAAACCTACTGTTTGGGTTTTGAAAACATTTTGGATTTTAAATGAAGATTTTATTAAATAAAACAAACCCTATTTTATTAAATAACTAATGATCCATTTATTTAATTAATAAATGGAACCTAAAAAGATTTAAAATAATATTTTATTTTAGAATGTGAATTATGATGTTAAGCAGAACCAAATTCATATTTGAAAAGCTTGATGATTGTTTGAATCATTTTGAATGTGTTTGGTTGTTTGAATTTCAAAACAGGAAAATAGAAATAGAAAAGGAAAAAGAATCAGACAGAAAAAAAAATAGTGCAAAGACCCAACCCAACAAGGCCCAGCCCAACAGTCCCACAGCCCAGTTTTCCCTCACCCCGAAGAAAACGATTCGCACCAAATAACTAACCCACACCGAGACTGACTGGTGGACCTCCCCCTTTCTCTCCATTTCTCACTGACAGAGGACCCCACACCCTACTGCTCTTCTTCCCCACCCCGCGGACTGGTTCTTCCTCCTCACTTCACCGTTGCAGACTTGATTCCTCAGACTTAATTCGCTTTAATGTCACGAGTAAACCCTGCAGTGATCACGCGTGTTAAATCACCAGTCACTCCTCTCCATTTCCCCTCTGTTTCCTCCCCCGAGCACGCCTCCAAGTCCATCCCAATTTCTCCTCGACTGCCTCTGTCTCCGACAAAGTTCCGGCGCCGATTCCGGCGGCATCTCCTCGCCCTTGTCTTCCCGAGCAAGCAGGTAGATTCGCCAGACCCAGGAGCACCGCTCTGTAACCTCAGCTTCCCCGCGGGCACCCCTGAGCCTCGCCAACGACAACCTCCAGTACCGCCGCCGTCTGCCTATACTCCGACGACGCCCACAGGTTAATTCCGACCGCCCCGCGCCTTCTAGTTCACGCACACGACTCTGTCTTGTTCCTGCACATCTAACCGTGTCGTCATTTCGCTTTGAGGTGATCCACAGCGCCGTCCACGACGACCACCTGACGCGCCCGACGCCGTCCTCTACTCCGGCGAGCAATTGCCGCAGTACCTAAGCGCCCCTTGTCAAGCCAGCAGTACCCTGAGCTTCGCCGTGACCCCCTGAGCCCGGTGAGCATGCCCTTTCTCTCTCTCGCTTCCTGTATCGCCGGAACCGTCATCGACCGACCGCTCCGCCGCCGGTAGCCACCGCAGCGCCGCTCGCAAATGGTCGAGCACGCTAGCACCATCCGATCTAGATCGCAGCGTCACGATAGATTCACTTAACCGAAGGGGTATCGAGCAATCTGTGCCGCACGACCCAACTTAAATCCAACGGTTCGCAACGTGATCCTCACTGAACCGGTATCAGCCAGTGAGATAGCGACGCGTGGCAGGATCTGTTTTAAAACAGAATTTGAAAAACAGATTTAAGTAGCATTTTGAAAACCTTATAACTTTTGATCCACACGTCCAAATTTGACAAATTTTATATCAATGGATTCAGGAGAACAAGCCCTAGCCAACCATGGCCTTAGTTTAGCAAATAGTATCTGTTAGCTTGTTTGAATTTGCAGAAACTTTTGTGAGCTTGTTTAGAGTATAAAAATTGGTTAAAATTAAATTTAAGGATAAAACCTTTGCAAATTGGATTGTTGTGAGCTTACTGACCCTATGAACCAACCCTTGGTGTTAGAAATGATTTTAGTAAGATTTAGGTTAGATTACTTGACTTAGTCATTTTCTAGCCAAATAAAAAGAATTGATTTTATTATGGAAATGTTTATGGGAAGAAAAACTTTGAGTAGATGGTTTGGACCAAACCTAAGGACTAAAACACCAAGTTTTGCAATAGCAACTCATTTGGTGAACCCTATAGGCTAATGCCTTAGTAAAAAAATAATTCTACACCACATAAAATAACACTTTGTTTTGAAAATGGTTTTAAAGTGAAATCTTTTGCAAATGACTTGGCCACTTTAGGAAATGACCATTAGATGTACCCAAATGACTATGACCCACTAGGAACCACTTTTTCAAACAAAACAAAGCTTGGCATGCTTGCATGCATTTCTTTGACTTTGTTATTTATGTGTGTTGTTTTGCTTGATTGGTAGATTGAGTTTGTGCCTTGCTTGATTGATTTGTAGTGACTTGAAGAGTGTGATTGTTGCAAAGATCAAGAAGTGAACCTATACTCTACCAAAAAGGCAAGTGATGCTTCATACTTTTTATCCTATCACTTTCTCTATGCATTAGTGATTTTGCTAAGTAAAACTTGCATGGATTTTGCTAAGTATAGATCTTGCTATAGGAAAACCTAGAAGATGAATCCTTAGTAGGATTTTCCTAAGTTAGAGATTCCTACTACTACTAAGCTTAGCCTAGCTAATAGAAAACATGGGTGGAAAATATATTCACACTATGGAAAAATATTCTAAGTCTGAGGACTTAAGTTTTGTTTAATAAAACAACTAAGTTAATGAATCCCCTGGGTGGAATGGGCTTGCTTGGTGGAGAATGGTTGAGTGGTTCACAATGCCATAGGCTTGGATTGTGTATCTCACTTGTGGATGGCCACCCAGGAAACAAAGGGATTTGAGATGTCAAATGTTGAGAAGCTTCAAGTGCAACCACTTGGCAATATGGGCTCTGCCATGATCATATAGGTTGCAAGAACTTAGCCAAATGGACAGTGGGTGGTAGTGTTTGATAGGTTGGAGCGCGTACATTTTGGTCTAAGGGAAGGCTTCTGAAAGATTTTGTCTTGGGAAACCAAGTCTTGTGGGGAAAGTGCACCACCTCTGCAGAGTGTAAAATCTAAGTACTTAGCCATGTCCCTGGTAAAGGACAATTTGAGCATCAAGACATGGAAGCAATCAAGAATCTCATCATTCAAATTTCTAAATTAAAACTTGTGGTTTGAACAAGGGTTGTTTGAATTCTTCAATCATTGATGGAGAGATGGCTTGGTACAAGGATCTTGAAATCTTTGATTGAGAAAAATGATTTTGTCAAGCAAAAACTTAGTATTTTCAAAATGATAAGAAAAATCTATTTTGAGCAATGCAAGCTTCAACTCCACTTAGCCAAATGCATATAGATGATAGATTCCACTATACTACCATAGTATCACTTGCCAATACAATTCAAATGTATTGACCTTTGTGGCTGTAACTTGTATGTTGCAGGTTTGATTGATTTTAGTGAAGATTGATTGTTTAGGATTACAAAGTCTACAACCAACATCTGCCTGTGGCACTTTGAAGATGAAGGACCCCATGCTTATAGTTATTCCGCTGCAATGTAATGTAATAGCCATATGAGCTATGTTTGATGTAATAAACTTATGTTATTCCTGGTTATAAAGTATATTATGACCTTTGTTTCTTGATATTACATCTTAACTGTGGATGCTAGCTATTGATCCAGGGACTAGCATTGTAAAACACAGGAGGGATCAACCTTATTAGGTTGGGACCCCTACAGATGGTATCAGAGCATTGTGTTGCCTGTAGGATTTGTAAACCCTAGGATTGGACAAAAACCCTTAGAAGAATAGGAGTTATATTTTGTTCAAAAACTTATTTACAAACAAATCTTGTAAACTCTTTCCTCAATCATTTTGGTTTCAACTCTACTTCTCTTCTATTTCAACTTGATGGAAAAACCTACCAATGGCCAAAGACTACACCATGTGCAAAAGACTTCCTCAACTTCTTCAACTCTAATGACTTCAACATCTTCAGCATATTCACCAAGGACTTCCAACATGGATATCACCAAGGACTACAAGTGAGACAAGGAAATCTTACTTAAGATTTAGAGACTGAGGGAATGCAAAATAAGAAGAAACCATCAACAACTTTGAAGTATTGTGACCAAGGGTTTTTCTCAAGGAAACCATGATCTCATGCAAGAAGGATCAATCATGAAGGAATGAAAGGTCACAAGTGAACCATGTAGATGGACCACCATATTTTAGTTAAGTCAAAACCACCAACTTATGTGGTGTAACAAAAATATTTTGTTGCCTAAAAATGTGCTTGAACTTTGTTGATTGAGTGAAATGTTTGTTTGTGATTGCTTGCACATTGCTTGTGTGAATTGTGATGTGTGTGATTAGAAATATTCCTTAGAAATATCTTGCCTATTCTAATCTCCCTTCAAACCCAAACAGATGACTACTCCAAGAGACACCAACACCAACCAAGAGGACAACATGAGAGAACTTATAGTAACCCAAAACCAGTTGAGCCAAGAGACAACTCAACTTTTAGCCAACAACAATGGACTAGACCCAGCCATACAAAGGATTTTGAAACTTCAAGCCCAATTGATGCAAAGATTGGTTACTCAAATGATCAACATGGGAGAAAACTTTTCCCAAAGAGCTAATGACAACAAGGATGACAAAGATGTTATTCTAGAAGGAACCCAAGCTAGCAATATTTTTAGAGACAAGGATCATGCATCCAAGGAACATGAAAATCAATGCCTCAAGAAGAGAGAAAGATCTCCCCCTATGAAGAACATGAACTAGAAGAACTCTTAGCTTTGGAGAGACCCAAAAAGAAGAAGAAAGACATAAGCCAGTTGCAATGTTACAATTGCAAAGAGATGGGACACTATGCCAGTGAATGCCCAGAAAAGAAGAAGAGACAAGAAGACAAACAAAAGCTAGTGAAACCCAAGATAAGGAAGGATTTTAGCCAAGTGATGTGCAAACACTGCAAAGAGTTAGGACATTATGCAAACTACTGTCCTGAAAAGATGAAGCATAAGATAAACCAGCCTATGAGGGATATCAACCTTGTCACATGTTTCAAATGCAAGGAACTAGGCCACTATGCAAACAATTGTTCAGAAAGGATGGAGAACAAGTTAAACAAGCCTATGGAGAAACTCAACCTTGGCCCATGAGTCAAGTATGGAAACCAAGGACACATGCAAATGTTGCTTAGAGAAATTTTCCCAGGATCCCAAGAAGGACATTATGTAATTTTTGTTTGAAAATATTTTAAGGGTGGTAGTACCCTAGTTGTTTTGAACATGCTTGTAACCCCAGCCTCCCCAAATCTCGGGACGAGATTTATTTTAAGGGTGGTAGCCTGTCACATCCCAAGATTTTCCAAATCTTGTAATGTGAAAAATAAATAAATAAAATAAAACTTTGTTTGATTTTCAGGGCCAGAAGAAACTTTTTGAACTCAATTGGAACTACAAACCCATTTGAATCAAATAAATCCTAAAGAGTTTAAAAAGATAAACTTTTATTAAAGGAAAATAAAAATATTTAAAATACTATTTTGGATCTCTTAATAAAAGATTTGGTATTCAAAAGAAAAGATGGATTTATAAAGCCAATTAAACCTTGGCCAAGCTTTTGAATTAAAACATTTTATTTTAAATAAAATAGCAAAGGTTTAATTAAAAATAATAAAGGATTGTTTAAATAAAATAATAAGGATTTAATATCCAACTTTATTTAATAAAAGGTTTTACCATTTCAATTAAAACATCAAAGCATATTAAATTATTTTAAATAAGTTTTATAAGTATTTTATTTTCTTAATTAAAACTTACTAAAGTGTTTTGGCTTTATTTTAGATTTCAAAATAAATATCTCAATGAAACAAATCCTATTTTAATAAAGAAGTCTAATATATTAATTAATAATGGACACTAAAATAAAAGGTTATTTTGTTTTAAAACAAATTTCCCAATATTATATATTTCCCAAATTAAACCTACTAATTTGATTTTGAAAATATTTAGGTTCAAATAAAGATTTTATTAATAAAATCAAACCCTATTTTGATTTAATAACTAAGTTCCATTTTATTTAATTATTAATGGACCCTAAAGTAAAAGGATTATTTTATTTTAAACAAGTTTTCCAAATATTCTTTATTTCCAAATAAAACCTACTGTTTGGGTTTTGAAAACATTTTGGATTTTAAATGAAGATTTTATTAAATAAAACAAACCCTATTTTATTAAATAACTAATGATCCATTTATTTAATTAATAAATGGAACCTAAAAAGATTTAAAATAATATTTTATTTTAGAATGTGAATTATGATGTTAAGCAGAACCAAATTCATATTTGAAAAGCTTGATGATTGTTTGAATCATTTTGAATGTGTTTGGTTGTTTGAATTTCAAAACAGGAAAATAGAAATAGAAAAGGAAAAAGAATCAGACAGAAAAAAAAATAGTGCAAAGACCCAACCCAACAAGGCCCAGCCCAACAGTCCCACAGCCCAGTTTCCCCTCACCCCGAAGAAAACGATTCGCACCAAATAACTAACCCACACCGAGACTGACTGGTGGACCTCCCCCTTTCTCTCCATTTCTCACTGACAGAGGACCCCACACCCTACTGCTCTTCTTCCCCACCCCGCGGACTGGTTCTTCCTCCTCACTTCACCGTTGCAGACTTGATTCCTCAGACTTAATTCGCTTTAATGTCACGAGTAAACCCTGCAGTGATCACGCGTGTTAAATCACCAGTCACTCCTCTCCGTTTCCCCTCTGTTTCCTCCCCCGAGCACGCCTCCAAGTCCATCCCAATTTCTCCTCGACTGCCTCTGTCTCCGACAACGTTCCGACGCCGATTCTGGCGGCATCTCCTCGCCCTTGTCTTCCCGAGCAAGCAGGTAGATTCGCCAGACCCAGGAGCACCGCTCTGTAACCTCAGCTTCCCCGCGGGCACCCCTGAGCCTCGCCAACGACAACCTCCAGTACCGCCGCCGTCTGCCTCTACTCCGACGACGCCCACAGGTTAATTCCGACCGCCCCGCGCCTTCTAGTTCACGCACACGACTCTGTCTTGTTCCTGCGCATCTAACCGTGTCGTCATTTCGCTTTGAGGTGATCCACAGCGCCGTCCACGACGACCACCTGACGCGCCCGACGCCGTCCTCTACTCCGGCGAGCAATTGCCGCAGTACCTAAGCGCCCCTTGTCAAGCCAGCAGTACCCTGAGCTTCACCGTGACCCCCTGAGCCCGGTGAGCATGCCCTTTCTCTCTCTCGCTTCCTGTATCGCCGGAACCGTCATCGACCGACCGCTCCGCCGCCGGTAGCCACCGCAGCGCCGCTCGCAAATGGTCGAGCACGCTAGCACCGTCCGATCTAGATCGCAGCGTCACGATAGATTCACTTAACCGAAGGGGTATCGAGCAATCTGTGCCGCACGACCCAACTTAAATCCAACGGTTCGCAACGTGATCCTCACTGAACCGGTATCAGCCAGTGAGATAGCGACGCGTGGCAGGATCTGTTTTAAAACAGAATTTGAAAAACAGATTTAAGTAGCATTTTGAAAACCTTATAACTTTTGATCCACACGTCCAAATTTGACAAATTTTATATCAATGGATTCAGGAGAACAAGCCCTAGCCAACCATGGCCTTAGTTTAGCAAATAGTATCTGTTAGCTTGTTTGAATTTGCAGAAACTTTTGTGAGCTTGTTTAGAGTATAAAAATTGGTTAAAATTAAATTTAAGGATAAAACCTTTGCAAATTGGATTGTTGTGACCTTACTGACCCTAGGAACCAACCCTTGGTGTTAGAAATGATTTTAGTAAGATTTAGGTTAGATTACTTGACTTAGTCATTTTCTAGCCAAATAAAAAGAATTGATTTTATTATGGAAATGTTTATGGGAAGAAAAACTTTGAGTAGATGGTTTGGACCAAACCTAATGACTAAAACACCAAGTTTTGCAATAGCAACTCATTTGGTGAACCCTATAGGCTAATGCCTTAGTAAAAAAATAATTCTACACCACATAAAATAACACTTTGTTTTGAAAATGGTTTTAAAGTGAAATCTTTTGCAAATGACTTGGCCACTTTAGGAAATGACCATTAGATGTACCCAAATGACTATGACCCACTAGGAACCACTTTTTCAAACAAAACAAAGCTTGGCATGCTTGCATGCATTTCTTTGACTTTGTTATTTATGTGTGTTGTTTTGCTTGATTGGTAGATTGAGTTTGTGCCTTGCTTGATTGATTTGTAGTGACTTGAAGAGTGTGATTGTTGCAAAGATCAAGAAGTGAACCTATACTCTACCAAAAAGGCAAGTGATGCTTCATACTTTTTATCCTATCACTTTCTCTATGCATTAGTGATTTTGCTAAGTAAAACTTGCATGGATTTTGCTAAGTATAGATCTTGCTATAGGAAAACCTAGAAGATGAATCCTTAGTATGATTTTCCTAAGTTAGAGATTCCTACTACTACTAAGCTTAGCCTAGCTAATAGAAAACATGGGTGGAAAATATATTCACACTATGGAAAAATATTCTAAGTCTGAGGACTTAAGTTTTGTTTAATAAAACAACTAAGTTAATGAATCCCCTGGGTGGAATGGGCTTGCTTGGTGGAGAATGGTTGAGTGGTTCACAATGCCATAGGCTTGGATTGTGTATCTCACTTGTGGATGGCCACCCAGGAAACAAAGGGATTTGAGATGTCAAATGTTGAGAAGCTTCAAGTGCAACCACTTGGCAATATGGGCTCTGCCATGATCATATAGGTTGCAAGAACTTAGCCAAATGGACAGTGGGTGGTAGTGTTTGATAGGTTGGAGCGCGTCCATTTTGGTCTAAGGGAAGGCTTCTGAAAGATTTTGTCTTGGGAAACCAAGTCTTGTGGGGAAAGTGCACCACCTCTGCAGAGTGTAAAATCTAAGTACTTAGCCATGTCCCTGGTAAAGGACAATTTGAGCATCAAGACATGGAAGCAATCAAGAATCTCATCATTCAAATTTCTAAATTAAAACTTGTGGTTTGAACAAGGGTTGTTTGAATTCTTCAATCATTGATGGAGAGATGGCTTGGTACAAGGATCTTGAAATCTTTGATTGAGAAAAATGATTTTGTCAAGCAAAAACTTAGTATTTTCAAAATGATAAGAAAAATCTATTTTGAGCAATGCAAGCCTCAACTCCACTTAGCCAAATGCATATAGATGATAGATTCCACTATACTACCATAGTATCACTTGCCAATACAATTCAAATGTATTGACCTTTGTGGCTGTAACTTGTATGTTGCAGGTTTGATTGATTTTAGTGAAGATTGATTGTTTAGGATTACAAAGTCTACAACCAACATCTGCCTGTGGCACTTTGAAGATGAAGGACCCCATGCTTATAGTTATTCCGCTGCAATGTAATGTAATAGCCATATGAGCTATGTTTGATGTAATAAACTTATGTTATTCCTGGTTATAAAGTATATTATGACCTTTGTTTCTTGATATTACATCTTAACTGTGGATGCTAGCTATTGATCCAGGGACTAGCATTGTAAAACACAGGAGGGATCAACCTTATTAGGTTGGGACCCCTACATCGTCGGTCAAAATCCTTCACCATCATCAATGGCGAGCTGTACAAGCGCAGTATTACGGGTGTACTACAAAGGTGCGTCACCATCGGTGACGGGAAAGCCATCCTCCAAGACATCCACGAGGGCATTTGCGGCCATCACGCAGGCAGCCGCTCCCTTGTCGCCAAAGCTCTACGAGCCGGATTCTACTGGCCAACGGCCATGAGCGACGCAAAGGACATCGTCCGAAGATGAACGGGTGTCAACGGTTCGCCGACAAACCGCACGCACCCGGGTCAGAGCTCAGACCCATACCTATAGCCTGGCCCTTTGCTCAATGGGGCCTCGACATGATCGGCAAACTGCCAAAGTCCTCGAAAGGGGGACCCGTTTACCTCCTGGTCGCAGTCGACAAATTCACCAAGTGGGTTGAGGCCATGCCCGTCACCAACCAAAAGGGAAAAACTGCCGTCAAGTTCTTCGAGTCCATTGTCTACAGGTTCGGCGTACCGCACAGCATCATCATCGACAATGGATCGAACTTTATCTCCAAGGAGTTCCAGGACTTCTGCGAAGGCCTCGGGATCAACATCACGTACGCCTCAGTGGCACACCCGCAAACAAACGGGCAAGTGGAAAAGGCCAACGGCCTAATCGGCGCCGGTATCAAGAAGCACCTCATGAGTCCACTGGAACGGAAAGCGGGAGCCTGGACAAAAGAGCTACCATCCGTACTGTGGAGCTTACGGACTACGCCAAACAGCTCCACCGGCTACACGCCGTTCTTCATGGTACACGGAGCCGAGGCCGTGCTACCAGCCGAAGTACGCCACCAGGCCCCCCGGGTCGTCGCTGACAGCGAAGCCGAATCCACGGCTGCACTCGAAGATGCCGTCGACACACTCGACAAAGCAAGAGACGTAGCAGCAGCTCGATCGGCGGTGTACCAGCTGAGTCTCCGCAACTACCACAGCCGCCGGCTACGCCCAAGGTCCTTCGTCGAAAGAGACCTCGTTTTGCGACTCAAGCAAGAGCGACCGAAGAAATTCGAGTCGCCATGGGAAGGACCCTACATCATCACCGGAGTCATCCCAGGTGGCGCCTATCGCCTCAAGCACGTGGAGTCTGGAGTCGCATACTCCAACCCATGGAACATCGTACACTTACGGCGATTCTACCCATAGTTACCTACCCCTTTACTTTCAATAAGGCTTTTCAGCCAAGGCTATTCAGCCGAACAATGTACTTCCTCCATTACGATATAAATAAAGCTAAGTGCCTTGCCCCAAAATTTTGTTTCGTTATTTGCAACTTTACTTTATGCTACAAACGCACTCGGGGGCTCCCCCACCTCACGATTTCATCGACTGAGAATCACACGTGTACACCCTGAGTAGCTGACAACGTCATGCAAACAAAAAGGACACGTACTCAAACAGAGCACTGCGTGCTCACAATAAACATAAACCTTTATAACACAGGGAACAACACGCCCAGTCGAAATATACAAATTTTACATCTACCTCTTTTACAGGTACTACCTATTCTGAAGAATCACTTGAGCACGCTGCTCAAACAAATCTACTACCTGTTCGGCATACTGCCTTACAGCCGCGTAATGCGGACGCATATCCCACTCGCCACCATCCGGCCGAAGAGGTGGACCAGCTGCTACAACAGACAAATCTATATCAGGCCGGTGCAGCCTCACAAGGGACAAAGCAGCCTTCACGCCCGTGACGAGCTGTTGCCGCACCAACTCCTTGACATTGCTCACACTTCGAAACTTCGATAGAAGACCCGCAAGGCTTGTTGGCACAGCATCCAATGGAAACATGACATGCAACACTAAGTCAAGCGACGTCTGCACCTGACAAAGCACCCGCGAAACCTGGTGCACATGATCCTGCACCGTCGCCAGAGCCATGGCGCGGTCACGATCCATCCAGAAGAAGCCGCCAGCCTCCATGTCCTGTTGAGTCAAGAAATTGACCCGAACAGCGACACGCTCCTTCTCTTCCCTCGGAGTAAGGTTAGCACCTGCGACAATAGCACAAAATAAGAGGCAAGGCCAGCAGGCTCATTCGAAGAACTGAGTTGCAGCTCGAAACAAAGAACAACTTACATTGAAGCTGCTTAGACAGCCGAAGCAGTTCCGCCATCAAGTACTCCTCTCTGGCTGCACCGCGATCCGCCTTGGACTTCCAAACATCGGCATGACCTCGCAACCCGAGCAACTCCCTCTCAAGACTATGAACACGGTCCCGAAGAAAAGCGAGTTGCGAGAAATCATCCAAAGATGGACGCAGCTGCGCTGCAGGCGAGGTGTCAACGGGGTCAGCACCCGAAGGAACCTAGCATAGCAGAAAAGCAAAGGACATAAACGGACAGAGAAGAGCACAACTCAGAAGAGTTCATTAAGCATATAAAGGCCACTACGTGGCACAATGATTGCGTTCCTCACAAATATTTACAACAAAAGAAGACTACAAACTATCCTACATCTACAATGCCTAAGACGCGGCACCCTGAGTAGCCTCGGAGCCGGATTGCCTCGTCTTGGCCTCCCCCTGTTGCCGCAGCGCATACTCAGACAACAGATCAATGAGCTTTGGCCCATATCGCTTGCAGCGAGCAGAATAGGCAGCAAAAGCTACCTCGGATCCATCTGCGGTCGTCGGCATCCGGGAAGTGATCTGGGGAAGAGCCAGCTCCGCTCCAGCCGCCAAAGCCAACGCCAGCCCGACGGACGCGCCGATGCCCTTCTGCTTGCGCTTGTACGCCGCAGGCGCTTCGGCTGACAAGGCCTCCGCCAGGGCGTCAACATCATCAAGGGCCGCGCCCTTAGGGACAAGCTCCTTGTAGAAGCGGCCAACGACTTCTTTTGCCTTGGCAAGCGAGCCAACGACGGTGCTGCAGCGATCTTCGACCGCTGCAGTAGCATCATCTAGAGCACTCCCGTGCTCCAGAGCGCCGCGGTCAAACTCGATGCCTGCGGCATCTGAGGCAAAACAAAAAGAGAAGACTAAGGACAGTAACAAAGAAGAAAGGCAAGAAAACGAAAATACAGAAGCAAACATAAGGCACTCACCCGAAACAGCCTTGGCAGCGGCCATGAGCTTGTCGGCCACCTCTCTTTCACGCGCAGTCGCAGCCATGGTAAGCTGCTCCTCGCGGTCCGTAGCCTCCTGCTGCAGACGCTCCTTCGCTTCGGCTGCCTTGGCCAGCTCCAGCTCAAGGCGCTCCTTCGCATCAGCGGCGCCCTCAGCCTTCTTCTTCGATTGACCAAGGCTCTTCTTGAGAGCGTCGATCTCACGAAGAGAAGTATTATGCTCCTCTGCATCCAAAACAATCAAACATCAGAAAGCAGGACAGAAATAAAGGAAAGAAGTACCCAAAGTATACGGGTACCTTGAAGCTGTCGGAGGTTGGCCTCCAGCACCAGGCGCTCCTGCACCAGCCGCTTGGCTTCCTGCACAAAAGGCTGCAGGAAGAAGAACCACCATTCAGAAAAAGGACTCGGGGGCTACGCCCAACAGGAGAAAGCAGAAGAAAACGACTCACACGAAAAAACTCGGGGGGCTCCCCCAGTGATAGACGACTTACATGATCCAACGATGATGCTGAAGGCCCGCTGGCGGAATTCTGAGGCGCAACCACCTGCACCTCCTGCATAGGAGGATTCGGAGCAGCGCCCCCCGAAGTTGCCACCGTCTGAGGAGGAGGAGACGCAACCTTCGACTCTCCCATCATATCTCGAGCACCATCGCTGGAGGAGTCATGGGAGGAGTGCCTACACACGAAATATTTAGCACAAGAACAAAAAGTCAACAGCAGAAAGACAGCAGTATAAAGGAAACTTACGAGTCCAGCGAGCTAAGGTCGAAGACAGGAGGAGTCCTTCGGGCTCTCTTCTCCACCTTCTTCTCTTCCTTCTTCTCTTCCTTCTTTTCTTCCTTCTTCCGCTTCGCTGGCCGGTGCGGCGCCACAGCCCGCACAGGAATGGCAGGAATGGGAGAGGAAGAGCCTCCATGCCCGTCACTGTGACGCTCAAGGCACAGAGGGTTTCTGGGAGTCGGAGGAGTCGAAGCATCCGAAGACTCATTGGAGCTCCATGATCGTTTGCGCGTATGGTCCTCGCTCGCCTCGTCGGCATCTTCCGCCGGAGATCGCGCCGATGGCAGCTCGGACACGGAATCCACCACGTCATTATCCGGGGCATTCGGATATTTTTCAGGCACTGGCGGTACCATGCCCGGCACCTTGAAGCTCTGCAAAACCAGAAGGGACTTTGTTAGCAAACAAAGGAAAATAAATACACAGTCGACAAAAAGCGCTACGCGCACAAATCTACACCTGTGGAACAGCCAACGCCGAAGAAAATGGCGGAGTCAGCGACTTCCCCGGGATTTTCTCTCCGGCCTTGAACTTCAGCAGCGAGCGAAGGGTCCTGTCAAGATCCCCCTCAGAGATTTTCTCAGGTGAAACCCTCGTCGGATCACAGCGCCTAGAATAAAGAAACATCGGGTGCACCCTAGCCTGGAGAGGCTGCACCCGACGCTCGAGAAACGTGCGGATGATGTCCACGCCGTTCACTTCCTTCTCCGGAATCAACTGGAGATCCTCCACCCGACGGTAAAGGGCCTCTATCTCCGCCACCTCGCCATCCAAGATGTTGTTTTTCCAAGACCTTTTCGGCTCAATCTTTTGGGAGGGGTCAAAAGGAACAAGACCAAAATCTTGCCCAGGCACTACGGAGTCGCGGATATAAAACCATCGCCTCCGCCAGTACTGGATAGATTCGGACATGGAAAAAGAAAAGAAAAGCAGATTGGGACTGAGGGAGATGATGCAACCCCCACTGGGATAAACACCATCCGAACCAGACTGCCTCTTCACGGAATAAAGTTTCCGGAAGAGGCCAAAGTGCGGCTCAATGCCGAGCCAGCACTCGCAGAAAGTGATGAAGCAAGCAATGTGAAGAAGAGAATTGGGCGAAAGATGATGAAGCTGGATGCCATAGAGAAAGAGCAGTCCACGGAGGAAGTTGTGGACTGGAAAGGAAAACCCACGCATAACGAAGGCGAGAAACATAACCCGATACCCAGCTGGGGGACGGGGGATTACCTCGTTGCCGGGGAGTCTGACGGCCTCCCTATCCTACGGGATCAAGCCCCGCTCGCGAAGTTTGCGGAGATCACTCTCCCGTGTCTCTGATCGCCGTCAACCACCGTCGGTGACACGGGTAGCGGTGGCGCTTTTCTTTCCTCCGGCAGCGCTGGTACCAACCGCAGATGATGACTTCTTTGGTTTCCCCATCGCGTTACGGCGACGCAGGCGGTGAGAGCGCGGAAGGGAAGATGGAAATGTGGAAGGAAATTCAGTGCGCAGCAAGAATCGATGGAGCACAAGGAGGCAGTGAAAACAAGAACTGATGCGGTGAAAACAAACTGCAACTTTCTCCAATGATTATAACGACAAGGACGATGCACGACAGCCGTCCATCCAGAAGACCTAACGCCAACGACAGATATGGCCATACACGTGTCAGCATCACAACGAACCGTCGTTACCACGCCGTCCACTACACACGGAAATCGAGGAGATGCCATAATTATCTCCACGCCGCGCGTGACCGGTCAATTCAAGGTCAGCAAGTGGGACCCACGTTCGTCCAGTCAAGTCATCTCTGGCGCAGCAGACGCTTGAGGTCATTGATCGTCAGCAATGATGTCATCAAAACCTATACTAGCAACAACTACAAGTTCTTCGGCTTCAAAGCTAGGAGTACTCACTCGAATCTACGATTCGACTAAATACTCGGGGGCTACTCCTATTAGGAGCACTGGCCGCGCACCCGAAGGATGAATACGAACTATTTCTTCGAGTCCTACGTCGAGTCTGCGACTCCACTACGGACTCGGGGGCTACCCCATAGAGAGGACGGATTTAAGCATCCAAAATTTTTTGTGTCGTACGGACTTAACAACTGAACAATGTTTGCACTAAAGTCTCCGCTCGAGTCTACGACTCGAACAGACACTCGGGGGCTACTCCCATCGGGAGCGCTGGTCGCGCACCCTATGAATTCTTCGACTGCGATCTTTCGGATCAGCATGCAAAAACTTTTTGGCCATTCTGCCCCAACAAAACGCTGAGTGAGCAAAGATCTCCTTGGCCACCCGAAACACCTCCGCGGTGACAAACATTCGGATGTTGTGTCTGCGACACAAAGATAAGACCAACAGATATCATATGATGGCCTGGCAACGCACACGATTGCGCTCTGCTAAGTATGAACCCGTGCCAACAGGCACGATGAAAAATCCCGACGGACGCGTTGGGTACATCAATTAAATTCACTGGAATTCAACTCCTGTAAGTCCTCCGCGGCTTGAGTCGAATTACGCCAGCATATGTTCCAGTTTCGAGTTGAGGGACTCGAACCTGAAGAAGATCGTGTTGTTTCGTCCTAAGACAGTTAACTGACCCTGATCCGTCGGGTGAGTCAGGCACATGCATCAACAATCCCTACACATTGGACTATTTAAATACATAGTTGCACCCGAAAGATTGAAGAGTCCTCAGCCGAACCTACAATTCGACTGATCACTCGGGGGCTACTGACATGGTTATACCCCGCGGGTGCATGATCTCAGCATACCTAGTCCAGCCCAAGGAAGGCCCACGGCAAATGTACGTAGGCCCATGAAGACTTTCGGGTGGCCCAGGCCCATGATGCCTTCGGATCCTTGGAGAGCAAGACTAGAGTAGATAGGAAATTCAAAGGGGTAAAACCCTAGAACCTGTAACCGACTAGGTCTATGCCCGGGACCTGCCTAAGTCTATATAAAGGCCAGGAGGGTACGACCTAGATCTCTCGACTCATACTTTCGCATAGACACCTCCACACCAGATTGCATCTGCGCACCCCTATAACCTTCGGTTCCGCCGTAATCAAGAGCAGACAAGCAGGAGTAGGGTTTTCCCTCCGGGGGCCTGAACCTGGGTAAACCTTGTGTCCCCGTGTTGCTTGTTTGCTAACCGTTCCACGATCTCCAGCATCCCCATCTTCTCCAAAACCCAAGTCCATAACAATGGGCATTGATGAGATCAAACCTCGTCATTCACTGGAAGGATGCTTTGATGACATCAAACACCACACCGTAACTGGGTGGCTATAAAGGTGGCATTGAGTGTTCGAAAAGTATTGGTTGAGACACATGGATCAAGAGTGGGATTTGTCCATCCATATGACGGATAGATATACTCTGGGCCCTCTCGGTGGAATGTCATCCAATTATCTTGCAAGCATGTGACTGGCTCACAAGGGATCACATATCACGGGAACAAGAAAAGAGTACTTATCAGTAACGAGGTTGAACTAGGTATGCAGAGATACCGACGATCAAAACCTCGTATAAGTAAACTATCGTGAGACAAAGGGAAATTGGTATCGTATGTAAGTGGTTCATTCGATCGCAAAGTAATCGTAGAAATATGTGGGAGCCATATGAATTTCCAGATTCCTCTGTTGGTTATTGTTCGGAGAAGTGTCTTGATCATGTCCGCATAATTCACGAACCGTAGGGAGACACACTTAAGGATTCGACGTTGTTGAGTAGTTATGGAATGATGAGTAAGAGACCGAATGTTGTTCGGAGTCTCGGATGGGATCCAGGATATCACGAGGAGATCCGGAATTGTTCGAAGAATAAGATTCATATAAGGAAAGTCCTGTTTCGGGGTTGGAGAATGGTTCCGGTGTTTTCATCGGGAATGTTCTAAAAGGTTCCGGAATGTCCGGAACTCCGGAGAGGAAGGGTACATGAATGTGTCATAACAAGTTGGAATGGCTGCATCATGTACTAGGTGTCATCGCTGAACAAAATAAAGGGTTAAATCAAATCCTAGTTAGAAAAGTCAAACGCCAATTTGAAAAGTCAAACGGCTATTTTGTTTGGTGGAGGGAGAGTAGGAAACCTACTTGTAGCATCCCAATTGTCTAACAATTGTAATGCTACTTGGTCTAGTAATATAATGGCTACTTCAAATATATAATTGTTGCATCATAATTATATCATGCTCATGTCATCATGCCACCTTGCATTTGAGCATCATACAAAACCCTTTTTGTTTTGGATCTTCTCTCATATGCATTGTCAATTGTATTTGCCTCTTGATATTGTATTTGGTTATTGATATATTGTTTAAATGCCCAAGTTGAGTTGGGGGCATATCTTTTATTCCACTCCACCACCTTTCTTTGACACCACCTTATACTTCCACCATTCCAATAACCCATGAGCTTGTAATTCTTTTCTTTGGATTTTTATTCTAGCTCATGTGGGTTGGGTGGATCCAATTCTAAATTCTTTTGCTTGGCCTTGATTCCACTTCTTGGGAATGCATAAGAATAATGCCATAGCATCATTATTGTTTTCACAAGGATAATACATGGCATTTATTAATTTGCATGGGCCATGCAAGAGTACCATCACCTTTAGCCATTTGTTTTACTCTTGGTTTAAGTAGGTTTTTCTCT
The DNA here is from genome assembly GCA_916181665.1 of Avena sativa. Classification (NCBI taxonomy): domain Eukaryota; kingdom Viridiplantae; phylum Streptophyta; class Magnoliopsida; order Poales; family Poaceae; genus Avena; species Avena sativa. The sequence goes on from OV702284.1 coordinate 368,884,491, forward strand.
TTTTGGGGTCATCTCCATCCCTCACCACCATCTCATCTCTCCTCTCTCCTAAACCCTAATCCCTCTCCCTACCCCTCTCTCCTCTCTTTTGACACCTCTTGTTTTGGTCATGTTTCAAACCATAGCTACCACCACACCTCTCTCTCTAATCCCTCACCTTTCTCTAACCTAGTTAACCCTAAACCTAGTCTTCCTCTAACCTAACCCTAGTTACACCATCTCCCCCTCTCACCTCACCTCTCCTCTCACCAACCCGAGCTACCCTACCCTATCCCTAGCAAAACCCTAACCGAGCCTCCCCTCTATCTCCCTCTCTTCTCTCCCTGCCATGAGGGCCGCCCAGCCCGAGCCTCCCCACCAAACATGCCCTGCCCTGCCTGGACCAGCCCCAGACCGAGCCAGCTAGCGCACGTGAACGAGGAGGGAAAAGGTGGCCGAAGCCACCTCTATCCCTAACCACTCCCCCACGGCACCCCCTCTCCTCTCCCGTCCCTATCTACCCCCTCGCTCGCCTGCTGCCTCCCCCAGATCCACCCCAGGTCCCTGCCTCTCCCCCTCTTTTCCTCCACCGCCGCCGTCTACACCATCGCCGCCCACCGTCGGCCTCCACCTTTCCTCCTCTTACCAGCCGGTGGCGTGGCGCTCTGGGTGCCGCGGAAGACCAAGGGCCCTCCCATGCATCGTCCTGTACGTACCAGCGAGGAGGAGGAGGACCAGGCTCGCCAGGACCGGCGCCGCCCGACGAAAACCCTAGCCCGCCGGAGCGTCTGCGTCGTCAACGATCCGCCACGCCCCCGCCCGATCCAACACCACCGCCGAGCTCGCGGTGAGCACCTCCTTCTCCCTGACATGCTCCGCCTCGCTGTCGCCGTCTAGATCTCTAGTTTGTTTTGCCGAACATCCTCGGTGCGCCGTGGCCGCGAGCCTCTGCACGTCACTGCGTCGCCTCACACCCTACCTAGCCGCACGAGCGCAAGCCAGCACAACCCCCTAGCCACCCCAGCGGTAACCGCCACCGCGCGCGCACGCGAGGTCGCGGGATCGACCCCTGCATCGAGCCCGCCTGTCGAACACCGATTTGTCGTCAGAGATTCAGAGAAGATCCACAGTACCGCGGCGCCGTTTTACAGAACCCCCCCCCCACCTTTTTGATTCCTCAACCCGCGCTCCTAGAGGTCCCACTAGTCAGCCTCCATGGCCTTCTCCCAGAAAACCCCCTGGCCTCTTTTAATCTCAACCCGCACTCCAGCTCGACCCCATCTGTCAGCCTCCACGCGTTCGGCCGCTGGCACGTGGACCCGTAGCCACTGGTCCCACCTGTCCGCCGCATAGGCTAGCACAGCTCGCGGTGAGGAAAGTCCAACGCGCGCCGTTTCGCCCAGTCAGCATGTGGCCCACTTGTCACTGTCTGTGGCTAGCTCTGTGTGAGTAGCAAAAGGTTTTTCTGTTTTCTGTTTTGAATTAAACTTTTCAAATTTGTTTTAAATTCAAATTCAATCTGTTTTCAAATATCTTTTAAAATACAATTCCAAATTAGACATGTTATATATGTTTTGAAATCAGAAAAATATGAGGAATTAAAATATGGCCTTCAAAATATATTTTGGACACTTTAATTTTCAAGTTGATTAAAATTACAACAAATGCCCTTTTTCCTTAATTAATTAATAACTTTTGATTTATAACTCCAAATTTGACAAATGATATGTCTAAAATGTTTAGCTCGACGAGACCTTTCTGTTTATGCATTCCATGTTCTGAATTGCAGCATGCATCATGTAATTATAAAGCATACAGCAACTTATATGAGGTTAAAATGTGACCAAAACTCAATAAAATGTTTATTTCTTGTATTCCACACCTCACCCATGCCATGCTACTTTATTGCCATGCAAATTGTGCATCATTCATTATGGCATGATTGTTTGCTTGTCGCATTTTATTCATATGCTTGTGCACTTTATTTATGTTGGCCCTTGTTTGTTTGGTTCTTCTTCGAATAGACGCTGAGCAGGGGATATATCAAGAAACCCAGGAGCACTACCCAGATCCTTCTCTCGCTTCAACTGAGCTGCCAGGCAAGCACTACCACATGCTTGCATACATATAGTACCTATTGCCTCTATCTTATTCTTGCATCATTGAGTCGCGATTGCATTAAACTGAACCCCAAGTACTGCATAGCCTTTACTTTTAAACCCCACCGAAGCTTGTTCCTCCATCCCATGAGCCATTACTACAGGAGTTGTTTGAGCCATGCGAGTCGTAGAACAACATGTGTAGGGTATGTGATTGTCTGATGGATAACGAGGTACCTATACAACTTAACCTGAGTAGTAATGGGATAACTAATGAAAGTGGCACCGGTGAGCAATATCTGCTATTTGGTTTTTCCTGCTCACTTGTGTCCCGTAGGACCCCGAGTACTTGATTCCTGTTCCTTGAATATTCGTGCTATCCACATCCGGGAGGCTTATGGGACCCCCCTAAGCCAGAGCTTGATTCATTCTTATTTCTTGGGGCCACAAACTAGTTTGAGGTTTTATTTACTATCCTGTACTTATGCCATGCTTTACTGCTTTATTTAAAATTGTGCGAGGTACTGCACCTGTACTGTTTAGGATCGGGACACGATTTCGCGGTATCTACAAGACCAGTCACACTTTCGGGTTCCCAGTCGTTTACAGCCGTCCACCCAAACCTTGAGTCCGTCTCGGAGCCGGCCAGCTTCGTTGCGGGTATACTTAATGGGGTGGCCCCCTGAAATATTTCTGAATCTTGTGGTTGCTTTGTCGTGAAAGCCTCGTTGGGTTTTGATTTGGTTTTTCCGAGGTTGATCAAGTGTGTGTTGCTATTTGTGCACCCCTGCAGGGTAAAACTTTCTGAAAGTCGTGTCCGCGGTTATGGACGACTTGGAGCACAGTTTCTCGATCATAGACAAGTATAACTAAAGTACCGCCTTTAATTTGACTAAGTAACTGACTAGTAAATAGTGCAACACTCATGGAATGGATAATAAAACTGCCAATGGATGGGGGGGTGTTCGTCCGCTTCCTCGTTGGTAAGCGAGGAGGAGGATGGATCTGCTAATATTACTGTTATAACTGTTGGTATTAATTCACGGACATCCGTCTATCTTTGGTTAGGCGGATGGTTAGCGAGTATCTATAGAACTGTTAGGTATTATCTTTTGCTGCAATTGCGTCACCCCAGGTTGTGTCCCCTTTAGAGGCATAAAGACTTGCTGAGTACCCCTAGGGTCTCACACGATAAATTGTTTGATTCAGATGAACAGGTACACTCACAAGATAGATACTGGGTGGAGGAGACGGACGATGTGGGCAACGATCATTCGGTGTAGAGATTCCGGGAACGGGGATCCGTGAGATCTGTGGGCGGGATGTGTTTATTTATGGGGCATCTTATGCCGATTTGCTTCTTATCCGTACTCGGATCTTGTTTGCCGCTTCCGTCTGATACTCTTATGTTTGATGTATGAGGAGATATCCTAAACTATTATATCTATCTAGGACATTTGGATCTTGCCGTATGGCGTTGCAATATTTCTATTTCTTTTAGATGGAATGGCTCTGAGGACTGTTGTATGGTGGCTTGCATACATACTCATTTGTGTATGTAGTTGATCCCTTCGCCTGCCGATTACGCCGCCCGTTCTTGTCCCGATGTTCGGAAATGGTTAGGACGGCCGAAAGGTCTACCTGTGAGTGGCATTTGGGCCCCACCGTACTATTTTAACCATTTCCGCTCATCCAGGCTTGTAACTAGGAGCGTAATTCACCGAGGTAGTTACAATTGGTATCATAGCCATCCCGCCCTTCAGGGTCTCAGCCAAATGGTCGTTGTCAGTCTAGCAAATATTTTTGGTAGGTATGTATACTAGGGAAAAAACAAAACGCGAGAGTAGGAGTGCTTCCACTTTTCTTCTTACCCACCCACCCACCCTTTTCTGGTAAGGAAGTGTAACGTTTTCAATCCTCTTCTTAAAAGTTTAAACTAGGATTCACGTGTTCTGGGTTTCCGTAGTACCATAGGTTGTGTGTGTGTGTGTGTGTAATTCCTTGTCTATCTGTTGCATCCAAGTTGTTATCACAATCGGCCTTTTGGGTATCAACTGTTGGTACATTCCATACCGACAGGCTTTTGCAAACCGACGCGATCTATCTGATTCGTTGTATACCGCCGCGATCTGTCTTACTCTTTGTTATCCGATGTTATCTTGTTTGGGGTGTTCGTCTCCGTAGTTACCAATCTTTAGGTTCATCGTGAGAAGAAGGTGTTGGGATATGTGTTCTACTTAATCAGGTGCAGAGTAATGATTTGAGTGCGGGATGGAGTCGCGACCATACCACTACTCTTATCATTCGCTCTTGTATATTGAATTGGTAGAGTCACTAATCTTGAGGAGTCAAAGAAACACAACCGTGATGCAGAAAGCTCTTCAGCTATGTCAACTCCTTCTAAGCGTCGTGTCTAGGTTCCTAACACCCCACCGTCGCTCCCGGCTCCACCAAGACCTTCAAGCTTTGCGGCAAGGCCACCAAACTTCCTCACTGCTGCTCCCAGAGGCTACAACCACCACTACCCTGGAGCGCCTGGCGGAGTCCCTGGCTACGTTGCTCCACGTCCACCTGGTGCTTGTTACATTTGTGGAGACACTGGGCATCAAAACTGGAACTGTCCGATGAAAAACAAAGCTCTTCCTCCACCACCTCCAAGATCAGCGGCAAGCTCTCCTTTGGTTCGTGCACCACCACCTCGGGCTCTCAACATCAACACCAAGCCCGGGTCTATTGTTGCTCGTGCCAACTGTGTCAACGCCGCTCAAGCTGAGCATGCACCTGGAGTTGTGATGGGTATGCTTTCCGTTAACTCAGTCCCTGCACGAGTTTTGTTTGATTCTGGTGCATCGCATTCGTTTGTTTCTCACAAGTTTGCAAATGAAAATGAGTTAGCTATGGTTCCTCTCCTTAAGCGATTGATGGTCCTATCTCCTGGTTCAAACATGAGGGCTGCTCATATCAGCCATGGCAATCAAATTGAGATTGGTGGCTCTTCGTTCTCGGCGTCCTTAATTGTTCTGGGCAATTTTGACATTGATGTCATCTTGGGCATGGATTGGTTGACAGCAAATGCAGCTGTGATTGATTGTGCTGAACGCTCGGTTTCTCTGAAGATTCCTGAAGGCCATATAGTCTATTCTCCAAGTCTGACTCCTGCTATCCAGCTTTTCTCTTTGGCAGCTCTGAATGATGATGCTATGGAAGCTATTCAGAGTGTTCCGGTGGTTTGTGAGTTCCCAGATGTCTTTCCTGAAGAGTTGCCGGGTATGCCTCCGGATCGTGAGGTTGAGTTTGTAATTGAGCTTGAACCTGGAACGGCTCCTATCTCCAAGCGGCCTTATAAAATGGGTCCTGCTGAGTTGGCTGAACTCAAACATCAGCTTGATGAACAAGAGAAGTTGGGTTTCATTCAACACAGTACTTCTTCTTGGGGTAGCCCAACAATCTTTGTGAAGAAGCGGGACAGGACTGATAGACTTTGTGTTGACTATCGGGCTCTCAATGCTAAAACCATCAAGAATAAATATCCCCTTCCGCGGATTAATGATCTCTTCGATCAGCTAGCTGGAGCTGTGGTATTCTCTAAGCTTGACTTGAGAAGTGGTTATCATCAAATCAAGATTCGCAAGGAAGATGTTCCTAAAACAGCTTTCACCACCCGTTATGGCCTGTATGAGTACACGGTCATGTCCTTCGGTCTCACCAACGCACCTGCCACCTTCTCGAGGCTTATGAACTCGGTTTTCATGGAGTATCTTGATAAGTTCATTGTGGTCTATCTGGATGACATCCTAGTCTATTCTAAGTCAAAGGAAGAACATGAAGAACACCTTCGGTGTGTCCTAAACAAGCTTCGTGAGAACCGCCTGTATGCAAAGTTCTCCAAGTGTGAGTTTTGGCTGCCTCAAGTAACCTGTCTTGGTCACGTCATCTCTGCCAAGGGCATTGTAGTCAACCCGGAAACTGTGAAGACAATTGTTGAATGGCTTCCTCTTGTAAATGTCAAAGAAGTGCGGAGCTTCCTTGGTTTGGCTAGTTATTGCCGTCGCTTCGTTCAGAACTTTTCGAAGATAGCGAAGCCTCTTACCGATCTCCTCAAGAAAGGCAAGAGATACCTTTGGACTCCTGCATGTCAAACAAGCTTTGAGACACTCAAAGAGAAGCTCACTTCCACACCAGTCTTGGTTCCTCCGGATACATCCAAGCCTTTCCAGATTTTCTGTGACGCCTCTTTGCAAGGATTGGGTGCGGTCCTTATGCAAGAAAAACAAGTTGTTGCTTATGCCTCTCGACAGTTGAAGACGCATGAGATCAACTATCCTACACATGACCTCGAACTCGCAGCAGTTGTTTTTGCTTTGAAATTATGGAGGCATTACTTGCTGGGCAACCGTTGTGAAATCTTTTCTGATCACAAGAGTCTGAAGTATATCTTCACTCAGCCTGATCTCAACCTTCGGCAGAGGAGGTGGATTGAAGCAATCAATGACTTCGATTTGACCATCAACTACACTCCGGGCAAAGCTAATGTCATGGCCGATGCTCTCAGCCGCAAAGCTTATGTCAACAACCTCATGATGGAAGAACAATAGCCTCTCTTGTGCGAGGAATTCCGTCAGCTCAACCTTGAAATTGTGGAACAAGGGTATCTCCTGAACCTTCTGGATACTCCTCTCTTGGAAGAAAAGGTTCGCTCCTTTCAGCTTGGTGATCCGCACACCAGAAAGATCATCTCCAGACTTCAGCTTCCGAAGTATGAGTCCTTCCACGTCGATGACCAAGGCACGCTTTTCTTTGAACACCGGATGTTTGTTCCGAACTACCCGGGTTTGAGAGAGCAAGTTCTCAAGGAGGCGCATGATTATGTTCTTTCTATCCACCCTGGCAGCACAAAGATGTACATGGACTTGAAAACACAATATTGGTGGCCGGGTTTGAAATGATATTGTGCCAAGTATGTCTCGGAGTGTGATGTCTGCCGCAGAGTTAAAGCTGTCCATCAGAAACCTTCCGGTCTTCTACAGCCATTGAAACCCCCGGAATGGAAATGGGAGAAAGTAGAGATGGACTTCATCACTGGTTTTCCAAGGTCGCAGAAGGGCAACAATGCAATCTTTGTTGTCATTGACAGGCTTTCTAAAGTGGCTCACTTCTTCCCCGTCAAGGAAACAATTTCTGCAATTCAGTTGGCTGAGCTCTATATCAACAGAATTGTCTCTCTGTATGGGGTTCCGCTTAAGATCAGTTCAGACCGTGGGAGCATCTTCACTTCCAAGTTCTGGGAAAGTTTCCAAAATGCTTTGGGAACAAAGTTGAACTTCAGCACAACTTACCACCCTCAGTCGCAAGGACAAGTTGAAAGGATCAATCAGATTCTGGAGGATATGCTCCGTGCTTGCGTCATCTCTTTTGGCATGAAGTGGGAAGAATGTCTTCCTTATGCTGAATTCTCTTACAACAACAGCTTCCAGAAAAGTCTAAAGATGTCACCATTTGAGGCTCTCTATGGTCGCAAGTGCAGAACTCCGATTGGTTGGTCGGGTGCAGGAGAAAGAATATGGTTTGGCCCTGACATTGTAACTCAAGCGGAGGAGAAGGTGCACATCATTCTTGAAAATCTGAAGATTGCTCAAAGTCGCCAGAAGAGCAATTATGACAGAAAGCACACAGACATGGAGTATGTCCCTGGTGATCTCGTTTACCTTCGTGTCACTCCCATGAGAGGCACGCACCGTTTTGGTATCAAAGGAAAGCTGGCTCCTAGATACATCGGTCCATTCAAAATTCGTGGAAGAAGAGGAGAAGTTGCTTATGCTCTTGAGCTCCCGGAAAAACTCAAGGTCCATCATGTTTTCCACATCTCTCAACTCAAGAAGTGCTTCAAGGATCCCGGCAGGACCGTGGACCATGAGCTTATCAATCTCCAAGAAGACCTGTCTTATCAAGAACACCCCACAAAAATCCTTGAAGTCGCAGAATGAAGGACTCGCAACAAGTCCATCAAGTTCTGCAAGGTGCAGTGGTCGCACCATTCTGTTGATGAAGCCACTTGGGAACGTGAAGATGAGCTCCGTGCCAAGTATCCTACCCTCTTTGTGTCTTCTTCTTCTTCCTAGAATCTCGGGGCGAGATTCCTGTTTAGTGGGGGAGAGTTGTAGCATCCCAATTGTCTAACAATTGTAATGCTACTTGGTCTAGTAATATAATGGCTACTTCAAATATATAATTGTTGCATCATAATTATATCATGCTCATGTCATCATGCCACCTTGCATTTGAGCATCATACAAAACCCTTTTTGTTTTGGATCTTATCTCATATGCATTGTCAATTGTATTTGCCTCTTGATATTGTATTTGGTTATTGATATATTGTTTAAATGCCCAAGTTGAGTTGGGGCATATCTTTTATTCCACTCCACCACCTTTCTTTGACACCACCTTATACTTCCACCATTCCAATAACCCATGAGCTTGTAATTCTTTTCTTTGGATTTTTATTCTAGCTCATGTGGGTTGGGTGGATCCAATTCTAAATTCTTTTGCTTGGCCTTGATTCCACTTCTTGGGAATGCATAAGAATAATGCCATAGCATCATTATTGTTTTCACAAGGATAATACATGGCATTTATTAATTTGCATGGGCCATGCAAGAGTACCATCACCTTTAGCCATTTGTTTTACTCTTGGTTTAAGTAGGTTTTTCTCTTTTTGGGGTCATCTCCATCCCTCACCACCATCTCATCTCTCCTCTCTCCTAAACCCTAATCCCTCTCCCTACCCCTCTCTCCTCTCTTTTGACACCTCTTGTTTTGGTCATGTTTCAAACCATAGCTACCACCACACCTCTCTCTCTAATCCCTCTCCTTTCTCTAACCTAGTTAACCCTAAACCTAGTCTTCCTCTAACCTAACCCTAGTTACACCATATCCCCCTCTAACCTCACCTATCCTCTCACCAACCCGAGCTACCCTACCCCATCCCTAGCAAAACCCTAACCGAGCCTCCCCTCTCTCTCCCTCTCTTCTCTCCCTGCCATGAGGGCCCCCCAGCCCGAGCCTCCCCACCGAACATGCCCTGCCCTGCCTGGACCAGCCCTAGACCGAGCCAGCTAGCGCACGTGAAGGAGGAGGGAAAAGGTGGCCGAAGCCACCTCTATCCCTAACCACTCCCCCCACGGCACCCCCTCTCCTCTCCCGTCCCTATCTACCCCTCGCTCGCCTGCTGCCTCCCCCAGATCCACCCCAGGTCCCTGCCTCTCCCCCTCTTTTCCTCCACCGCCACCGTCTACACCATCGCCGCCCATCGTCGGCCTCCACCTTTCCTCCTCTTACCAGCCGGTGGCGTGGCGCTCTGGGTGCCGCGGAAGACCAAGGGCCCTCCCCTGCATCGTCCTGTACGTACCAGCGAGGAGGAGGAGGACCAGGCTCGCCAGGACCGGCGCCGCCCGACGAAAACCCTAGCCCGCCGGAGCGTCTGCGTCGTTGACGATCCGCCACGCCCCCGCCCGATCCAACACCACCACCGAGCTCGCGGTGAGCACCTCCTTCTCCCTGACATGCTCCGCCTCGCTGTCGCCGTCTAGATCTCTAGTTTGTTTCGCCGAACATCCTCGGTGCGCCGTGGCCGCGAGCCTCTGCACGTCACTGCGTCGCCTCACACCCTACCTAGCCGCACGAGCGCAAGCCAGCACAACCCCCTAGCCACCCCAGCGGTAACCGCCACCGCGCGCGCTCGCGAGGTCGCAGGATCGACCCCTGCATCGAGCCTGCCTGTCGAACACCGATTTGTCGTCAGAGATTCAGAGAAGATCCACAGTACCGCGGCACCGTTTTACAGAAACCCCCCCCCCACCTTTTTGATTCCTCAACCCGCGCTCCTAGAGGTCCCACTAGTCAGCCTCCGTGGCCTTCTCCCAGAAAACCCCCTGGCCTCTTTTAATCTCAACCCGCGCTCCAGCTCGACCCCATCTGTCAGCCTCCACGCGTTCGGCCGCTGGCACGTGGACCCGTAGCCACTGGTCCCACCTGTCCGCCGCATAGGCTAGCACAGCTCGCGGTGAGGAAAGTCCAACGCGCGCCGTTTCGCCCAGTCAGCATGTGGCCCACTTGTCACTGTCTGTGGCTAGCTCTGTGTGAGTAGCAAAAGGTTTTTTTGTTTTCTGTTTTGAATTAAACTTTTCAAATTTGTTTTAAATTCAAATTCAATCTGTTTTCAAATATCTTTTAAAATACAATTCCAAATTAGACATGTTATATATGTTTTGAAATAAGAAAAATATGAGGAATTCAAATATGGCCTTCAAAATATATTTTGGACACTTTAATTTTCAAGTTGATTAAAATTACAACAAATGCCCTTTTTCCTTAATTAATTAATAACTTTTGATTTATAACTCCAAATTTGACAAATGATATGTCTAAAATGTTTAGCTTGACAAGACCTTTCTGTTTATGCATTCCATGTTCTGAATTGCAGCATGCATCATGTAATTATAAAGCATACAGCAACTTATATGAGGTTAAAATGTGACCAAAACTCAATAAAATGTTTATTTCTTGTATTCCACACCTCACCCATGCCATGCTACTTTATTGCCATGCAAATTGTGCATCATTCATCATGGCATGATTGTTTGCTTGTCGCATTTTATTCATATGCTTGTGCACTTTATTTATGTTGGCCCTTGTTTGTTTGGTTCTTCTTCGAATAGACGCTGAGCAGGGGATATATCAAGAAACCCAGGAGCACTACCCAGATCCTTCTCTCGCTTCAACTGAGCTGCCAGGCAAGCACTACCACATGCTTGCATACATATAGTACCTATTGCCTCTATCTTATTCTTGCATCATTGAGTCGCGATTGCATTAAACTGAACCCCAAGTACTGCATAGCCTTTACTTTTAAACCCCACTGAAGCTTGTTCCTCCATCCCATGAGCCATTACTACAGGAGTTGTTTGAGCCATGCGAGTCGTAGAACAGCATGTGTAGGGTATGTGAGTGTCTGATGGATAACGAGGTACCTATACAACTTAACCTGAGTAGTAATGGGATAACTAATGAAAGTGGCACCGGTGAGCAATATCTGCTATTTGGTTTTTCCTGCTCACTTGTGTCCCGTAGGACCCCGAGTACTTGATTCCTGTTCCTTGAATATTCGCGCTATCCACATCCGGGAGGCTTATGGGACCCCCCTAAGCCAGAGCTTGATTCATTCTTATTTCTTGGGGCCACAAACTAGTTTGAGGTTTTATTTACTATCCTGTACTTATGCCATGCTTTACTGCTTTATTTAAAATTGTGCGAGGTACTGCACCTGTACTGTTTAGGATCGGGACACGATTTCGCGGTATCGACAAGCCCAGTCACACTTTCGGGTTCCCAGTCGTTTACAGCCGTCCACCCAAACCTTGAGTCCGTCTCGGAGCCGGCCAGCTTCGTTGCGGGTATACTTAATGGGGTGGCCCCCTGAAATATTTCTGAATCTTGTGATTGCTTTGTCGTGAAAGCCTCGTTGGGTTTTGACTTGGTTTTTCCGAGGTTGATCGAGTGTGTGTTGCTATTTGTGCACCCCTGCAGGGTAAAACTTTCTGAAAGCCGTGTCCGCGGTTATGGACGACTTGGAGCACAGTTTCTCGATCATAGACAAGTATAACTAAAGTACCGCCTTTAATTTGACTAAGTAACTGACTAGTAAATAGTGCAACACTCATGGAATGAATAATAAAACTGCCAACGGATGGGGGGGTGTTCGTCCGCTTCCTCGTTGGTAAGCGAGGAGGAGGATGGATCTGCTAATATTACTGTTATAACTGTTGGTATTAATTCACGGACATCCGTCTATCTTTGGTTAGGCGGATGGTTAGCGAGTATCTATAGAACTGTTAGGTATTATCTTTTGCTGCAATTGCGTCACCCCAGGTTGTGTTCCCTTTAGAGGCATAAAGACTTGCTGAGTACCCCTAGGGTCTCACACGATAAATTGTTTGATTCAGATGAACAGGTACACTCACAAGATGGATACTGGGTGGAGGAGACAGACGATGTGGGCAACGATCATTCGGTGTAGAGATTCCGGAAACGGGGATCCGTGAGATCTGTGGGCGGGATGTGTTTATTTATGGGGCATCTTATGCCGATTTGCTTCTTATCCGTACTCGGATCTTGTTTGCCGCTTCCGCCTGATACTCTGATGTTTGATGTATGAGGAGATATCCTAAACTATTATATCTATCTAGGACATTTGGATCTTGCCGTATGGCGTTGCAATATTTCTATTTCTATTAGATGGAATGGCTCTGAGGACTGTTGTATGGTGGCTTGCATACATACTCATTTGTGTATGTAGTTGATCCCTTCGCCTGCCGATTACGCCGCCTGTTCTTGTCCCGATGTTCGGAAATGGTTAGGACGGCCGAAAGGTCTACCTGTGAGTGGCATTTGGGCCCCACCGTACTATTTTAACCATTTCCGCTCATCCAGGCTTGTAACTAGGAGCGTAATTCACCGAGGTAGTTACACTACTTGGGGAGGAAGTCCCTCTCCCTCCACCGCCGGCCTTGGAAGCCAAGTTGGGGAGGGACTCCCCTCCCCTTGGCGCGCCCCCTCCACCTATATAAGGAGGGGCAGGGCTACCCCTCCAAGACCTACACCTTGCCCCTCTAAACCCTAACCCTAGCCGCCGCCCTAGGGTTTCTCCTAAGCCACCGAGTTGGGGCTTCTAGTTTCCCTAGCCGCCGGCCTAGCCCCTTCTACTTGGTGTGTCTAAACCCTAGATCACCGAGGCTCTCTCATAGTCCACCATACTCGCTCCGGCTTAAGGCGAAGCCCTGCGAGATCTCCCCTCTACTTCCGGTACCACGCCGTCGTGCTGCCGGAATCGCGAGGAGAGTGCTACAACCTCCGCTGCCTGCTGGAACAAGGGAGAGGAAGGTCTTCGTCGAGTTCCGAACGTGTGACCGACTGCGGAAGCGCTGCCGGAACGCAGCGCCGGAAGGATCGTCTACGCGATCTTGAGATCGGCAAGAGTACGACTACATCACCCATGAGAATCCGCTCTCATTAAACACTTTGGAATCTTCGAGGGTGAGTTATTCCATCGACTCGTTACTACAATCTAGTATATAGATCTTGGCTTGTTTGTTTGTATGCGGTAGAATTTTTTTGTTTTCCATGCTACGAACCCCTACAGTGGTATCAGAGCCGTGTCTATATGTAGATCTGTTGCACGAGTAGAACACAATGGTCATTGTGGGCGGTGGTGTTTTTATTATCAATTGCTTCTTGTGTACTTTGCATCTTGCGGTATGATGGGATGAAGCGGCTCGGGCTAACCTTACATGACATCGTTCATGAGACTTGCTCCACGCTCAACATGCAACTTGTATTGCATAAGTGGCTTTGCGGGTGTCTGTCTCTCCCATTATAGTATAGATCCAATTTACAACGGGCACTTGATAGTTCAAACATCAACGTTGTGGTTCTTGTTCGTAAGTTAGATCGACACTTATTGAAAGCCCCAAACCACGTAAAATATGCAAAGAAATTAGAGACGTCTAACTTTGTTTTGCAGGGGTGTGCTGTGATGTGATATGGCCATGATTGTGATTATATTTGATGTATGCAATGTTCCTTATTGTAAGTTGGCAACCGGCAGGAGCCATATGGTTGTCTTTAATTTTATGTTAAGACCCGCGTGTCTATTCAAAGTAGTTGTAATAGTTGAAGCTGGTGGACGACAACCATGGAGCGGCGTCATTGACCTTGATGCAATGCCGGTGATGATGGAGATCATGTTCGTGCTTGAAGATGGAGATCGGAAGCACAAAGAAGAAAGGCCATATCATATCACATATTATGAATTGCATGTGATGTTAATCCTTTATGCATCTTGTATTGCTTAGTTAACGACGGTAGCATTATAAGATGATCCCTCATGCACATGAATTTCAAGTTCTAAAGTGTTCACCCTTAGTAAGCACCGTTGCTAAAGCTTGTTGTTTCGAAGCACCACGTGATGATCAGGTGTGTTAGATTCCGCAAGTGTATACAACGTGAGCAAGCCAGATTTGCTCATGCGGAAGCTGAGGTTTGATCTTGACGAGCCTAGCATGTACATACATGGTCTCGGAACACGGATCACCGAAAGGTAAAGCATGAATCATATAGTAGATATGATGAACATGTCGATTGTTCGCCATTGAAGCTACATCAACTCTCGTGATGATCGGTGTTGATGTGGTGGATTTGGTTCGTGTGATCACTAAAACAATGTGAGGGATATTGTTTTGAGTGGGAGTTCACCTAGATTAATTTAACTATTAATTAGAACTCAATTTGTCATAAACTTAGTCTAAACTATTGCAAATATGTTGTAGATCAATGGCGGCCCCTACCATCAATTTTAATGCGTTCCTAGAGAAAGAAAAGTTGAAAAACAATGGAAGCAACTTTGCGGATTGGTTCCGCAATTTGAGGATTGTCATCAATGCTGGTAATTTGACCTATGTGCTGGATGCACCGCTGGGTGACCCACCTGCAGCTACTGCTACCGATGAAGTAAAGAATGTTTACCTCGCTCGGAAGACTCAATACTCCATAGTTCAGTGTGCTATCTTGTATGGTTTAGAATCGGAGCTTCAGAAAAGGTTTGAGAATTCAGACCCACATGATATTGTCCGTGAACTCAAATTGATCTTTGATACTCACGCGGCAGTTGAGAGCTATGAGGCTTCTGAAAAGTTCTTTAACTGCAAGATGGAAGAGGGTGGCTCCGTCAGTGAGCATGTGCTTAAGATGTCTGGGCACGCAAACAAACTTCAAAGCTTGTGTATAGTGATTCCTAATGCTTTGGGGATTTACCGTGTCCTCCAATCACTACCACCAAGTTACAAGAACTTTGTGATGAACTACAATATGCAAAGCATGAACAAGAAGTTGCCAGAACTCTTCTCCATGTTAAAATCTGCAGAAGTGGAGATCAAGAAAGAGCACCAAGTGTTGATGGTCAATAAGACCACCAAATTCAAGGGACACTTCAAGAAGGGTGGTAAGAAAGTTACCGCACCGACAAAGAAGACCAAGGCTGGACCCAAGCCTGATACAGAGTGCTTTTACTGCAAGGGAGAAGGTCACTGGAAGCGGAATTTCCCAAAGTACTTGGCGGATTTGAAGAACGACAACATCAAGAAGAAAGGTATATCCAATATACATGTTATTTATGTGTATCTCACTAGTACTCGTAGTAGTGCCTGGGTATTTGATACCGGTTCGGTTGCTCATATTTGTAACTCGAAACAGGTACTGCAGAATAAATGGAAGCTAGCGAAGAACGAGGTGACGATGAGCGTTGGAAATGGATCAAAGGTTGATGTGATCGTGGTCGGCACGCTACCTCTTCATCTATGATCGGGATTAGTTTTATACTTAAATAATTGTTATTTGGTTCCTGTGTTGAGCATGAACATTATATCTGGATCATGTTTATTGCGAGACGGTTACTTGTTTAAGTCCGAGAATAATGGTTGTTCGATTTATATGAGTAATATGTTTTATGCACATGCACCTTTGATAGATGGTCTATTCTTATTGAATCTCGATAGTGGAAATACACATATTAATAACATTGAAGCTAACGTTTGAAATCGAGCGATAACTCGACCTATATGTGGCACTGTCGTCTTGGTCACATTGGAGTGAAGCGTACAAAGAAACTCCATTCCGATGGACTTCTTGAATCACTTGATTTTGAATCACTTGAAAGATGCGAAGCATGTCTGATGGGTAAAATGACTAAGACTCTATTTTCTGGTATGATGGAGCGAGCTACGGACTTATTGGAAATCATACATACCGATGTGTGTGGTCCAATGAGTGTAGCATCGCGCGGTGGTTATCGTTATGTTCTTACCTTCACGGATGACTTGTAGATATGGGTATATCTATTTCATGGAACATAAGTCCGAAACTTTCGAGAAGTATAAGGAATTTCAAAGTGAGGTTGAGAATCAACGTAACAAGAAGATTAAATTTCTACGTTCTGATCGTGGATGTGAATATCTAAGTTACGAGTTTGGCGAGCATTTGAAGAAATGTGGAATACTTTCACAATTGACACCGCCGGGAACACCACAACGTAATGGTGTGTCCGAACATCGTAATCGAACTCTCTTAGATATGGTTCGTTCTATGATTTCACTTACAGATTTACCGCTATCATTTTGGGGTCATGCATTAGAAACAGCCGCATTAACTTTAAATAGGGCACCATCTAAATCCGTTGAAACGACACCGTATGAATTATGGTTTGGGAAGAAACCTAAATTGTCGTTCCTTAAAGTTTGGGGTTGCGAAGCCTATGTAAAGAAGTTACAGCCGGACAAGCTTAAACCCAAAGCGGAAAATGCGTCTTCATAGGATACCCAAAGGAAACTATTGGGTATACCTTCTATCATAGATCCGAAGGCAAAATCTTCGTTGCTAAGAATGGATCCTTTCTAGAGAAGGAATTTCTCTCGAAAGAAGTGACTGGAAGGAAAGTATAACTCGAAGAGGTTGTCGAACCTTCTCTCGAACTTGCGAGTAACGCAGCACCGGAAGAAGTTCCTGTGGTGCCTGCACCAATAAGAGAGGAAGCTAATGATGATGATCATGAAACTTCGGTTGTAGTTGCTACAGAGCCTCGCAGGTCAACGAGAACTCGTACCACTCCTGATTGGTATGATCCTGTTATGAGTGTCATGTTGGTGGACAACACCGATGACCCTGCGACATATGAGGAAGCGATGATGAGCCCAGATTCCAATAAATGGTAAGAAGCCATGAAATCCGAGATTGGATCCATGTACGAAAACCAAGTATGGACTTTGGTGGACTTACCGGATGGCCGGAAGGCTGTCGAGAACAAATGGATTTTCAAGAAGAAAATAGATGCTGATGGTAATGTTACTGTCTATAAAGCTTGACTTGTCGCAAAGGGTTTCGAAAAATTCAAGGAGTTGACTACGATGAGACTTTCTCACCTGTAGCGAAGCTAAAGTCTGTAAGGATTATGTTAGCAATCGCTGCATATTATGATTATGAGATATGGCAGATGGATGTCAAAACAGCGTTCCTCAATGGAGACATTGATGAAGAGTTGTATATGATGCAACCCAAAGGTTTTGTCGATCCTAAATATGCTAACAAGGTGTGCAAACTTCAACGGTCCATATATGTATTAAAGCAAGCATCCCGAAGTTGGAATCAACGTTTTGATAAGGTTATCAATTTTTTTGGTTTTATGCAAACTTATGGAGAAGCTTGTATTTACAAGAAAGTGAGTGAGAGCTCTGTACAATTCTTAATACTGTATGTAGATGACATATTGTTGATTGGGAATGATGTAGACCTTCTTAATAGTGTCAAGGAATATTTGAATAATAGTTTTTCAATGAAAGATCTTGGCGAAGCAGCTTACATATTAGGCATAAAGATTTATAGAGATAGATCGAGACGCCTAATATCATTGTCACAAAGTACATATTTGGACAAAGTTCTAAAGAGGTTTGGAATGGAAGATAGCAAGAAAGGGTTCTTGCCCATGTTGCCCAATACGACCTTGAGTAAAACTCAAAGTCCGACAACGGCAGAAGATAGAGAGAGGATGAGTAAGACTCCCTATGCCTCAGCCATAGGATCTCTAATGTATGCCATGCTATGTACTCGACCCGACATTGCATATGTTGTTATTTTGACTAGCAGATATCAAAGTGATCCAGGAGTGGATCATTGGACAGCGGTCAAAAACATCCTTAAGTACTTGAGAAGAACTAAGGATATGGTTCTTTCTTATGGAGGTGATGAACAGCTCGTTGTTAATGGTTACACCGATGCTAGTTGGAACATCGATCCGGATGATTCTAAATCACAATATGGATACGTATTTACTTTGAATGGTGCGACAGTTAGCTGGAGGAGTGCAAAGCAAAGCATTGTGGCGAGATCTTCAACTGAATCGGAATACATGGCTGCTTCGGAGGCTTCACAAGAAGCGATATGGATGAAAGAGTTCATTACAGAGCTTGGTGTGGTTCCAAGTGCGCTGGACCCAATGTCTATCTACTGTGATAACATGGGTGCCATAGCCAATGCGCAAGAACCAAGGTCACACAAGAAGCTGAAGCATATCAAGCTATGTTTTCACGCTATTCGAGAACATGTCCAAGATGGTGACATAAAGATTTGCAAAGTACACACAGATCTGAATGTGGCGGATCCGTTGACTAAACCTCTCCCGAGGGCAAAACATGACCAACACCAAACTGCCATGGGTGTTCGGTATATTACCATGTAATCTAGAATAGTTGACTCTAGTGCAAGTGGGAGACTGTTGGAGATATGCCCTAGAGGCAATAATAAATGTAGTTATTATTATATCTTTGTGTTTATGATAAATGTTTACATTCATGCTATAATAGTATTAACAAGGAAACATTAATACTTGCGTGATTTGTAAACTTAAATTGAAGTCCCTAGTAAAGCCTCTTCATAATACTAGCTTGTTGGTTAATAAATGATTGTGGTTTCCCTGTCATGAACATTGAGATGCTATTAACAACAAGATCATATCGTTAGGAGAATGGTATGATGGACATACTCCTATAGATAAGCGTAGCATAAAGATCAAGTCATTTTAATAGTTCAATTGCTATATGCTTTCTGATACATAGTAACCTAATTCCTTCGACCATGAGATCATGCATATCACCTTCACCGAAAGGATGCTTTGATGATATCAAACACCACACCGTAACTGGGTGGCTATAAAGGTGGCATTGAGTGTTCGGAAAGTATTGGTTGAGACACATGGATCAAGAGTGGGATTTGTCCATCCATATGACGGATAGATATACTCTGGGCTCTCTCGGTGGAATGTTATCCAATTAGCTTGCGAGCATGTGACTGGCTCACAAGGGATCACATATCACGGGAACGAGAAAAGAGTACTTATCAGTAACGAGGTTGAACTAGGTATGCAGAGATACCGACGATCAAAACCTCGGATAAGTAAACTATCGTGAGACAAAGGGAAATTGGTATCGTATGTAAGTGGTTCATTCGATCGCTAAGTAATCGTAGAAACATATGGGAGCCATATGAATTTCTAGATTCCTCTGTTGGTTATTGTTCGGAGAAGTGTCTCGATCATGTCCGCATAATTCACGAACCGTAGGGAGACACACTTAAGGATTCGACGTTGTTGAGTAGTTATGGAATGATGAGTAAGAGACCGAATGTTGTTCCGAGTCTCGGATGGGATCCGAGATATCACGAGGAGATTCGGAATGGTCCGGAGAATAAGATTCATATAAGGAAAGTCCTATTTTCGGGGTTGGAGAATGGTTCCGGTGTTTTCATCGGGAATGTTCTAGAAGGTTCCGGAATGTCCGGCACTCCGGAGAGGAAGGGTACATGAATGTGTCATAACAAGTTGGAATGGTTGCATCATGTACTAGGTGTCATCGCTGAACAAAATAAAGGGTTAAATCAAATCCTAGTTTGAAAAGTCAAACGCCAATTTGAAAAGTCAAACGGCTATTTTGTTTGGTGGAGGGAGAGTAGGAAACCTACTTGGGGAGGAAGTCCCTCTCCCTCCACCGCCGGCCTTGGAAGCCGAGTTGGGGAGGGACTCCCCTCCCCTTGGCGCGCGCCCTCCACCTATATAAGGAGGGGCAGGGCTGCCCCTCCAAGACCTACACCTTGCCCCTCTAAACCCTAACCCTAGCCGCCGCCCACCATAGCCGCCGCCGCCGCCCTAGGGTTTCTCCCAAGCCGCCGAGTTGGGGCTTCTAGTTTCCCTAGCCGCCGGCCTAGCACCTTATACTTGGTGTGTCTAAACCCTAGATCACCGAGGCTCTCTCATAGTCCACCATACTCGCTCCGGCTTAAGGCGAAGCCCTGCGAGATCTCCCCTCTACTTTCGGTACCACGCCGTCGTGCTGCCAGAATCGCGAGGAGAGTGCTACAACCTCCGCTGCCTGCTGGAACAAGGGAGAGGAAGGTCTTCGTCGAGTACCGAACGTGTGACCGACTGCGGAAGCGCTGCCGGAACGCAGCGCCGGAAGGATCGTCTACGCGATCTTGAGATCGGCAAGAGTACGAGTACATCACCCACGAGAATCCGCTCTCGTTGAACACTTTGGAATCTTTGAGGGTGAGTTATTCCATCGACTCGTTGCTACAATCTAGTAGATAGATCTTGGCTTGTTTGTTTGTATGCGGTAGAATTTTTTTGTTTTCCATGCTACGAACCCCTACAATTGCCTCTAGGGCATATCTCCAACAGGTTCGGGCTCGGCCCCGGCGCGCACACGATGTCGAGGCGGGCAACTCCTGCGCCTCCGGGCGCCTTTGTCGGTGGTTCGCGCGCCGCCTCCAGCTCCGGCGCTCGCTCTCGCTCCAGCTCCGGCTCCGGCTTGTTAGGGACACATCGCCGACAACGGCAACTCGGGGGAGGAGGACGACTCCGGCTCGGAGGAGGACGAGGCGGTTTCTGAGGCGAAGTTTAACTCCCTCGGGACCGTCGTCTCCGACGTGTGGGAGAGAGCGCGTGCGCGAGCAACGCGAGTTCCGCCGCGTTTGCCGCCACTCCGCACGCGAGCACGCCGCCCGGCTCAGAATCTTCGTCGTCAACTACTCGGACGACACCACCGACTCGGACGATGAGTAGGCGAGCTTCGACGCCGCCGTTGAAGGTACGGTGAGTAGGTACCACTAGCAGTAGCTAGGGTTCTAGATGTAGGGTGCGGCATCCAATTTTTTGATGTAAATTTCATGATCAAAATCATCCACTATGTATGAATCTGGCGCCAACTAGTGATAATTTTCAAATATGCAGTTCTGTTTTGCGTATCTATTCCACGCTATGAATTTTGGTACTGCAAAACTGGTTTGCGGTTTACCACAAACGACTTTTGTGGTACGCGGTTAGGTAGTATCTGCTAGAGATGCTCTTAGTCAGTATTTCAAATGAAAGAGGACATTGATTAACCAGAGATGATTTGGTCAATAGATTCACAAATACTCTTTTAGAAACTACATATACCTATGTATTTCAAATTTTCAATGATATATGCATTGCAGAACAAATACATGTTCAACAACCCCCCCCCCCCTCCCCCCCTCTCCCCCCTCCGATTAATATGTAGGTTGGGACAGAACAACGGAAGAAAACAGAACGAGAAGAGATGATGGCAGGTGGAGAAAAAGAGAAGACTCGGGGTTAATTTTTTTCCAAGTAATAGAGAGCTTTATTTAACCAAAAGCATGCGCTGAACAATCAGCGAAGAGGCTGCTCGTCAGGAAGGTAGGAGTCTTGTTCTTGTCCATCCAACTCTCGGTCGCACATAAGGTGCTCGCACGCTTTGCACACAGATGAGCAGAGTAGTTAGATGTCTGCATTATATGATGAATCTCGGTCACGGTTACTTGGCATGCTCAGTTTGCTGAACGTATTAGTTCATATACTGTTCTTTTCAGTAATTGCTTGTGATGCGGATGTGTATATATATATATATATATATATATATATATATATATATATATATATATATATATATATATATCAAATAAATCATTAATTCTACACTAGAACCCTGCATGCGGCATGTACAATATATTGTTTCTTCTTACACCAATGGCCATTGAAAAATCGTGAATGACGGAATTTCATAGTAGTGAGTGGTGATGACCCATCGAAAAACAAATCCTCTCTTGTCACTTGGCATTATTACCTCTTTTCATCGTCTTCACTCTTGTCTTGGCAACTACCATACCCACGATATACGACATGCCGACATCCAAAGTGTCGCTGTTGACGATGCCCAAGTTGGCCGTCTATCACTCCAGGACTCTTATCTCACGATGCCCTCTACAGGCCAACATCCACACGCCGTTGTCGATGAAACTGGACCAAAGATCCATGAAAGTGACAATCTTCGTCAATTTCCTCTCTCAAAAGTTCCTTCGATCTTGATTTTAGGGTATGATTGATTTATGCCATCGCGTGCCCTGCAAAATTTTGCCAACCATTGGCTAGCCAAAATATTGGTTAAGGATTCCATGGCCCCTTGTTGTCCAAAAAAATTGGTAAAAGTTATGAAGAGAGTGTGAGATAGGTGGGCAACTTTTCATAGGCAACCATAATTTTGGCTACCAGCCAAATGAGGACCCATATCATAGACTGCCAAAAATTTGGCTTAAAATCTCAATTACGTAGCACAAATAAGATGATGATTATCAAAATGCTGGCGCTATCGAAACACGGAACATGGCAGCCAAAATCTAGCCGTCACATCGTAGTGCAGTGTGACTGTGTGACAGTAACCAGAGTCCACCTCGCTGGTCGCTGCCAACCACACTCACCGTGGTCCTCCTGTGTGCGGCTGCGCTCGACTCGCCTCCTCGCCCGCCCACATGCTCCGACCTTCCAAACCAAGCAAACCCCACGCCACCCCCACCACCACGCGGAACTCCACCCAGGCCCAGCTCCCCGTCGCAAAACCCCAGCCTCCCCCTCGCCGCCGCCGCCGCCCCTGCCACCGGCTCCCGAGCCTCCTCAACTGTCTCACTCCAATGCGACGGCGGCGGCACCCGCCGCCGCCGCTTCCCATGGCCGACCTCCTTCCTCAAACCCTACCCACGCTCCTCCTCCTCCTCCTGTTCACCACGGCCGTTCGAGCTTCTGATGGCGGCGGCGGCGAGCGGGAGTCCTTGCTTAGGTTCAAGGCGGCCGTGACCGCGGACCCGGGCGGGCTCCTCCGCGACTGGACCCCGGCGTCGCCCGACCACTGCCTCTGGCCGGGCGTGTCCTGCGGCGCGTCCGGCGAGGTCGTGGCGCTCAACGTCTCCTCGTCCCCCGGCCGCCGCCTCTCGGGCGCGCTCTCCCCGTCCGTCGCGGGGC
This sequence comes from Avena sativa, assembly GCA_916181665.1. Lineage (NCBI taxonomy): Eukaryota > Viridiplantae > Streptophyta > Magnoliopsida > Poales > Poaceae > Avena > Avena sativa. The sequence goes on from OV702284.1 coordinate 368,907,515, forward strand.
TGCGCGGCCTCCGCGTGCTCGCGCTCCCCTCCCACGCGCTCGCGGGCCCGCTCCCGGCCGCGATCTGGACGCTGCGCCGCCTCCTCGTGCTCGACCTCTCCGGCAACCGCCTCCAGGGCGAGATCCCGCCGTCGCTCGCCTGCGCCGCGCTCCACACGCTGGACCTCGCCTACAACGACCTCAACGGCTCCCTGCCCGCCGCGCTCGGCTCGCTCCTGGGCCTGCGGCGCCTCTCGCTCGCCTCCAATCGCATCGGCGGCGCCATCCCCGACGAACTGGGCGGTGCCGGCTGCCGCAGCCTGCAGTTCCTCGATCTCTCTGGGAACCTCCTCGTCGGCGGCATCCCCCGGAGCTTGGGGAACTGCAGCAGACTGGAGGCGCTCCTGCTGTCCTCCAACCTCCTGGATGACGTCATCCCGCCGGAGATTGGGCGTCTCAGTAATCTGAGGGCCTTGGATGTGTCAAGGAACAGCTTGAGCGGCCCTGTGCCAGCGGAGCTTGGTGACTGTCTTGAACTTTCAGTGCTAGTGCTGTCCAATCCTTATGTGCAGGTTGATGGATTGAATGCGTCAGATAATGGGGATGTTGAGGACTTCAACTATTTCCAAGGAGGGATTCCAGATGTTGTATCTGCGTTGCCAAAGTTGAGGGTGTTATGGGCACCCAGGGCTACACTGGAGGGGGAGTTGCCAGGGAACTGGAGTTCCTGCCAGAGCTTGGAGATGATAAATTTGGGAGAGAATCTGTTCTCTGGTGAAATTCCTAAAGGTCTGTTGGACTGCAGGCATCTCAAGTTCTTGAATTTCAGCTCCAACAAGTTTACAGGTTCAGTTGATCCATCACTTCCTGTGCCTTGCCTGGATGTATTTGATGTCAGCGGAAACCGGCTCTCTGGCTCGATTCCAGTGTTTCTATCAAAGGATTGTCCTTCATCTCAGCTCCTCCCATTTGATGACTTGGTGTCAGAGTACTCTTCCTTCTTTGAATTTCAAGCGATCGCCGGCTTTGTTTCATCTTCAGTAGTCATGGCTACTGATTTGACGAGCTACCATAGTTTTGCCAGCAACAATTTTACTGGAACACTGACATCCTTGTCGATTGCTGCCGAGAAGCTGGGAATGCAGGGGGGCTATGCTTTCCTGGCTGATGGGAATAATCTTGCTGGTGAGTTGCAACTTGGCCTATTCAATAAGTGCAACAGTTCAAGGGGTTTCATTGTGGACGTTAGCAACAACCTGATAACAGGAGGGATTCCTGTAGAGATTGGATCATTGTGCAGTTCTCTTGTTGTTCTTGGTGTTGCTGGTAACCACCTTTCTGGTTTGATACCAACAAGTATTGGACAGCTGAATTATCTTATCAGCTTGGATTTGAGTAGGAACCAACTTGGTGGTGAAATTCCCACTTCTGTGAAAAACTTACCACACTTGGAGGTCCTCTCTTTAGGCCATAACCTTCTAAATGGAAGTATTCCAAATGATATTAGTCAGCTGCACTCTCTTAAGGTTTTGGACCTGTCCTCAAACCTCCTCGCAGGAGAGATCCCTCGTGCACTTGCTGACTTGGCAAATCTCACTGACCTCTTCCTTGATAATAATAAACTTACTGGGAAGATACCAGCTGAATTTGCTAATGCGGCATCTCTTACCAAGTTTAACGTGTCATTCAACAACTTGTCTGGTCCAGTGCCAACAAATAGCAGTGCAGTTAGATGTGACAGCGTTATTGGGAACCCTTTGCTACAATCTTGTGACATGTATACCCTGGCGGTTCCGTCGGCTGCTCAGCAGGGTCGTGGTCTGAATTCAAATGACAATGACACAGCGCCCGTGGATCCACAAAACCAAGGAGATAACAGTTCATTCAATGCAATTGAAATAGCTTCGATAACATCTGCAACAGCTATCGTTGCTGTCCTTCTTGCTCTGATTGTACTATTTATTTACACAAGAAAGTGCAGACCCTGTATGTCAGCTCGATCAACTAGAAGAAGAGAAGTTATAATCTTCCAAGAAATCGGGGTGCCGATCACGTATGAGACTGTTGTTCGAGCTACTGGAACTTTCAACGCAAGCAATTGCATCGGAAGTGGCGGTTTTGGAGCCACTTACAAAGCAGAAATTTCACCTGGAGTGCTGGTAGCTATAAAAAGGCTCTCTGTTGGGAGATTCCAAGGAGCGCAACAGTTCCATGCTGAGATCAAAACTCTCGGGAGATTAAGACATCCCAATCTTGTTACCTTGGTAGGTTACCATCTTGGTGAGTCTGAAATGTTTCTCATATATAACTACTTGCCTGGAGGAAATCTTGAGAGATTCATACAAGAGAGATCGAAGAGACCGGTATCCTGGAAGAGGCTGCACAAGATTGCTTTGGACATTGCAAAAGCACTTGCTTACCTGCATGACACTTGTGTTCCTAGGATCCTTCATCGTGACGTGAAACCAAACAATATTTTGTTGGACACTAACTGTAACGCTTACCTCTCAGACTTCGGACTGGCAAGGCTCTTGGGAAATTCAGAAACCCATGCAACCACTGGTGTAGCTGGAACTTTTGGTTATGTTGCTCCGGAGTATGCAATGACTTGCCGTGTTTCAGATAAAGCTGATGTGTATAGCTATGGTGTTGTACTGATGGAGTTGATATCAGACAAGAAGGCCTTGGACCCGTCGTTTTCTCCTTACGGTAATGGGTTCAACATAGTTGCTTGGGCTTGCATGCTGCTCCGTCAAGGCCGTGGTCGGGAATTTTTTGTGGACGGTCTCTGGGACGTGGGCCCACATGATGACATGATAGAGGTGTTGCATTTGGCAGTGATGTGCACTGTGGAATCGCTCTCTGTAAGACCAACTATGAAGCAAGTTGTTCAACGGCTAAAGCAGCTTCAGCCTCCAATACGTGCACACAGATAAGGGTGCATGCTTCACATACTGAAAATTTAGAAGGTACAGATAGCTGTAACTTGGGGCCGTTGATGAGTTTTGTGCTAATCATTTATTTAACTAGATTTTATCTTGTAGATGCCAGCTTTGTATAATAGAGTTCTCAACTTAATTGGCCACTAATGTATCTGCTCATAAGACGAGCAGATGTAGATTAACAATCTTAATTCTAAAGATTTCCTTTACTATTGGCTGAGTCCATGTTATTATATAACTCTGATGATTCTTCAGTGTGTGAATTTCAATGCAAGAAAATGCATCCAGAAAAGTTTGTTGTCATCATGCAAATCTTCTTAGGTGTTGGTATAAACATACTTCTCGTCGTTTGTGAACTTCTATGTGTAGAAATGTCTCGTAGTCAAATTCATTCAGCATGTAGACATTATGTACAGCAGCCAGGAGCAGCAAGACGAATTTGCAGCTTTTGGTAGTTGACACATTTGTGTCTTTCTTACTGATTTGTAGCTCCTCTTGTTAGAAAGATCGACACCCATTTGGCCATTTTGCTCTGTTGGGAGATCAATTGAAAGAACATGGCAACTCAGAAATTGAAGAAAAATGTAGAGATATGGCCTGACTGCTAGTAGCTTATTGTATCTGAGAACAGGCGACACCATCACATCCTTCGGAGTGAAGTGCTCTCTCCTGAGTCTCAGTTTTGCCTTTACTGTACGTACTTTTCTTCAGTATAGCACCATGCGTCTGAGCTTAATACACAACAGTGGCGACATTAAATATGTGCTTGGTGAAACTAATCTCTCTGGGATAAATGGATAATATCACTGGAAAGTTTTAGTCCACAAGTCTGTTAGTCTGTTAGGGTCACTTCGGAAACAACCTTGGGTCTTATCATCTAAAGAAAATTTTCAGTTCATTGTTCCCTATTTGCTCTCGTGTGACCTGCTGGTTGTTAGTAGAACCAAATAAATCCTCAGAACAAGAAAAACACAACAAGCGCACAATACGAGATAGTCCCAACATAATGAATCAATGTATCGCCAGTAAAAATATCCTTCCTGAGATTAATTTGTCTCACAGCGTGAAATCCATACCGACTTAATACTAAGAAGAACCGGGTGGGGGAAAACAAATTCTATCTGAACTGAAGCGTATGGTTCTCCTCCTTATCAGTTTCTCCTCTTGGCGGTCCATTCCTGGAAGCGGCGTAGGCTGGCCGGGAAGTCGGTGAAGAGGCCGTCGACGCCGACGTCGTTGAGCCAGTAGTCGTACTCGGCGTAGGGGTCCTGCCTGAAGTTGTAGTGGAGGAAGCGGTTCTCGTTCCGGTACGTGTAGGGGTGCACCTGCAGGCCCCTTGCGTGCGCCATGGCGACGAGGTCCGTGGGCGTGGCCAGCCTGTTGTCCTTGGTGGGCGGCACCACCGTGTCCTTCCATGGCCCGATCCCGACGACGTACTCCTTCATGTAGTCGAGGTACTCGTCGGAGGTGATCTCATCGTAGGACTGGTTGGTGTCCTCGGTGCGCACCGTCACGTCGTCGACGAGGAACACCTTGGGCGAGTCGATGAGGTCGGCGGCGTAGATGAGCGACGTCGGCGCGAAGGACTGGATGAAGAGGGGCTTCTCCAGCCACGACTTGGTCATGTACTTGCCGCCGTACCCGTACTTCTTCAGCGTCGCGATGAACTTGTCCTCGTACTTCTTCCCGTCCGCCCACTTCACCTGAACGCAGAATTCAGAGTCAGGATTCATCAGGAATGAATGAAATGCTAGTAGTTACTATGTATGATGAACTGTGCTTATGTAGGTTATAAGTGGGTACGTGCTGGTTGACGAAGACGGGGCTCTTCATCTCCGGGTAGATCCCGACGACCCGCTTGGCGTTGAGGGCGATGTTGATGAACTCGTCGAAGGTGATGAGGGGAGAAATGCCTGCAAAACAAAACAAAAATCAAAGGGATTGTTTGTTAATCTAGTAGACGAATGGTCTGACCGATTCTAATCTGATCTCTGTGAGCGATGTACGTGCCGTTGTGTGACTGTTCACGGAACGACCATCTCTGCTTGGCCCTCAGCGTCTTGAGCTCGGCCAGCGTGAAATCAGCTGCGATCGAGAAACCAGGAGTGAGTGAGTGAGTTCGTTCGTTGGAGATTAAACAAACAGATCGTCGCTACAGATCAGGCCGACGGTTACGAGGACGGGATCGACGACAGATGACGTACTGATGAAGAACCCGGTGACGTTGGCCCACTGCACCTCGAGCGTGCGCCTGCGGGCGGCGAACTCCTTGTGGTCGGCGACGTCGGTGGTGTCGTCGAGCGTCACGTCGTGGAAGCAGACGAGGTGGCCGTCCTTGGTGGCCGAGATGTCCGCCTCGATGAAGTCGGCGCCCTCCTCGATGGCGCGCATGTACGCCACCGCCGTCTCCTCGGGCAGCTCGCCGTTGGAGCCCCGGTGCGCGATGTTGAACGGCCGCGACGTCTGCAGCGGCCGCTTCGCCGCGGCTCCCACCAGCGGCCGCGCCGTCGCGCCGCCGCACGCGCACCCGAGGACCAGCAGCGCCGCCGCCGCGACGACGATCCCTGCACGCACGCACGCACGCATAAGGAAGAAGATCAGACGTATAGGCATGATGAGGATTTGATTCGTCGATAGAGATCACGAGAGAGATCGGAGGAGTGCGTACGAAGGGAGGCCATTTTCGCGTTCGGTGCCGGCGGCGTGGCGCTACCGCTGGCCGCCTTATGTGGTGGAAGCTAGTTAGGATTGCGGCGCCGCCGAGTGTGTATATATACGAGGAAACGACGAGAATATCCCATATCCTATTCCCTGAAATAAAGCCCATATCCTAACAAGATTTTAGGGCTGAATTATCGGGGAAACTTGTTAGGTGCACAGAAAATTTCTAGGCGCTGATGTGGCTCCGCGGAAGAGACGGGTCAAGTTCGCATCACGTTCTCAAGCAGGATCTGACGGATCCAATCCAAGCTACAATTTTGGCAGTTTCACCAAGTGCGAAGGGACAGACGGCGATGCAGTTCGCTGGAGCTAGGGAATCCGATTTGGGGATTCAGAACAGCAACTGAATGCACATATAGACAGGACATACACATACTCCCTCCGTTTACAAATATAAGATGTTTTAGATTTGTGAAGAAGGTGTATCTAGACACCTTTTAGTGTATAGGTTCAAATGAATCTAGACACTAAAAGGTGTCTAGATACATCCCATTCACAAACCTAAAACATCTTATATTTATAAACGGAGGGAGTACATACTTAGCGTGAACACCAAGCATTACATACATAAACATCAAAAAATCATGATAATTTATAATCAAAATTCTCAGCAGCACTGCACCGGCCGCAAGGCTCCACTACATTCAACTCGACCGTAGAGGGGACTTTCTCCAACAGGTATCTTTCCACAGCCAAGAGTGCCTTATGGGCTTCCACCATCATATCTTCGGTCACAGGGTTGCACTCACTATAGCCATCGCAACACCTAAAATCATAGCGGACGGTCTCCAGCGTGAAGCGCTCCAGCGACGTCGCGTTCTCGAGAATATGGCATGCGAGCTCGACCATGCTCTTCGCAGAGCTGAAACCGATGATCGTCACGTCCTTGATGCTGCCATGGCTGTGGCCTGGCATCTGCCTTAGCTGCGAGAGATCGCCTAGAACCGAATCATGCTCCACACTGTCTTGCGTCACCTGCCCATGATAGATAACAATGTCACTCATAACAGAGAAGACAAGGCCACTTTGCTTTTCATGTCAAACTTTGACTAATAATTTGGTCAAACAAATATAAGTTATATGTAATCCAAAAATATATCAATGCTTTGCAATGATAAACTTTTGAATGACATGTAACTCACATTTGGTCGACCAAATTATTAGTCAAAGTTTGCCTCAAAAAGGGAACTGGCCTTGTATTCTTGGACGGAGGGAGAACCGGGTATCATTTGCAAGATGAACTCGACTTACCGACAACATGAAGGTCTCCAAGGAAGGACAGGCATCAAGAAAAGAAACCAGAGAAAAGTAATCATAGTCAGGGCAAAAAGACCCTGTTGATACCATGAAAGAAATAGCCAAGTCCTTGAGGTGGAAGAACTTGCCAGGTAAAACCGGTATCGTGATCTGTATAAAAAAAGCATCAGATTAATGATATACCAAGGAAATTGCCAGTTGTTATTATTTATATGCACAATGCTGGTAATATAGAGTAATAATCCAGAGTTTTAGAGTATTACTGCCAGAGATGAAATTATGTAGAGAGCTTCAAGATATGGGACAATCTGTGGAAGTTTGGCGCCAGCATAATGAACAAGATTCCAACCGGAAGCTGTAATCGTAAGGTCTCGCAGCGCATCTCCCAATGACAGTTTTACTGCACCACCAGTGTATTGGAAAATGGAGAGATTAGGAGCTTTGCTCTCTACAACTTCAAGATTATCACATTCATGGACCACCAAATGGTTTAGCCGCTGGAGCATGCAAGGTATCTTCAGGCAAATAATCTCTTCGCAAGACATGAGTGTCAGTTCCTCCAAAGCAAAAGAACAGGATAGAAGGCAACCTAACTCGTCCCCTGTAATATACACATCACACAAGCTCAGACAAGTCAGGCTTCTCAAGCAACTAAATCCAGCCATGGGACGGAAGACACAGTAAGTGAGATGAAGAAGCCGAATTGAGTTTGCACGCCCATCAAGTAAAACTGAGCATGGAAAATTGTACTCTGCGTCATAATCCAGCAAAAGTTCAAGTTCTTCAAGCCCTGGCTTAACAGCAAGACGAAGCCACTTATCAAGATAACAGGTGCTGATGTTGGCAGCATCGAACAATTCAAGCCTGACCACCTTCAGACCAATGCCTGAGTGGTTTTTCAGGATATGATCGATTTTCCTGACACGATCACTTGATTCTTTATCTGATGATTTACTCTTTCTGTACGGGTTCCAACCCAAGACCAGTGCTTCCTTACTGAAGGTGAGATTGGGATGGCATCTCCAAGAACGTAGAAATGAGTGAGACACGCATGCAGCACGTGCAGCATCTCGCAGTGACATCAGAGAATGTATATGCCCCCAGATTTCCTGCATTCACATGCGTTGGAGAAAAGTTCAGCATTAGACTTGTTGAGGCATCCGGTTACTTAAATTTGAGAAAGAAAAAATAAGGCTGTATTGTTAGGAACTAGGTGCTTCCATGAACTAAAGTGCATTGTGGTAGTTAAACTGAGCATTGTGCAGACATGATCCTTCATGGAACACTTCTATTAGTTGCTTTTGATAGGATCTCTAGATTTACTCTCATTGAAGAGAGGGGATGACACTAGGAGTTGGGGCAATTTTCTGGTTTTATTTCTCGCACAAACTCACATACAAATGCCATGCCAACCACAGGGGTTGGGGATACATATTTATAGGCTGCTAGCCAGCCAAGAATATGCTAAATGCTAGTCCAAGATACTAGTCTAAGATGCTGCCTAAAAGCAGTCAAGGATGCTTGGTCCTTGCTGCTCCTAACTGATGCTGCTAAAGCAGTCAAGGATGCTTGGTCCTTGCTGCTCCTAACTGCCCGTCCTTGCTACAAGGACCATGTGTGTTACAGCCCCACAAAGACCAACAGTACAGAGACTTATTCATCATTCTCCCCCTAAGTCTTGTGCGTTGTCTTGTGGGAAGGCTGGACCATCCCAATCCTGGAGCAGAGTCCAAGGAACGTGATCCGCCCAAGGGGCTTGGTGAGCAGGTCTGCAAGCTGATCCTTGGTGTTGATGTAGCTCGCCGCGATGCTCCCTTCATCCAAACAGCGTCGGATGAAATGGTACCTCACTCGGATGTGCTTGCTCCGTTCGTGGAATACGGGGTTCTTCGCCAGGGCCAGAGCGGACTTGCTGTCCACCATGAGCTGCACTGCGCTGGTGTCTCGACCGAGGAGATCACCAAGCAGTCGAGCAAGCCAGAGGGCCTGAGTGCAGGCAGTGGAGGCCGCTATGTACTCGGCCTCGCAGCTGGACATGGCCACCACCTGCTGCTTGACTGACTGCCAGCTCACGAGGCACTTGCCGAGGAAGAAGAGGATCCCGCTTGTGCTCTTGCTGGTGTCGATGTCGCCGGCGTGGTCGCTGTTGCTGTACCCGACGAAGTGTGCCGTCCCAGGGCACCTAGGGTAGTAGAGGCCGTGGTCGAGAGTCCCCGCAACGTAGAGGACGATCCTCTTCACAGCCTGCTGGTGTTCCGTCGTCGGTCGCTGCATGAACCGACTAACGTAGCCGACGGAGAATGCCAAGTCCGGCCGTGTGTGGGCGAGGTAGCGAAGGCTCCCCACAAGACGCCGGTACTGTGTAGCGTCCACCTCCTCCGTCGTGCTGTCGCGACTCAGTTTCAGCCTCTCCTCCATCGGAGTGAGAGCTGGGTTGCAATCGGTGAGCCCGGCTAGCTCAACGACGCGCTTGGCGTAGGCGGTCTGTCGAAGTGTGATCCCGGAGTGGTCCTGGTGCACCTCGATCCCCAGGTAGAAGGAGAGGAGCCCCAGATCACTCATCTGGAAGGCGGCCTTCATTTCTTCCTTGAACGCCGCCACCTCTGCATCCTTGGTGCCGGTGATGACCAAGTCGTCGACGTAGACACCTACCAACAGGGCATTTCCTCCATTGCCCCGTCGGTAGACGGCCGCCTCGTGCGGGCTTTGCCCGAAGCCCATCGTCTTGAGCGTGGAGTCCAGCTTGGCGTTCCATGCCCTTGGTGCCTGCCGCAAACCATAGAGAGCCTTGTGTAGACGAAGTACCTTGCCCTCCTGGCCAGGAATCGCAAATCCCGGCGGCTGTTGAACGTAGACCTCCTCCTTCAAGTCGCCGTTGAGGAAGGCAGACTTGACATCCATGTGATGGACGCGCCAGCCCTCCTGAGCGGCTAGCGCAAGGAGGAGTCGCACGGACTCCATCCGTGCCACAGGAGCGAAGGCGTTGTCGAAGTCGACCCCCTCCTGCTGCAAGAAACCTCGGGCCACCAAGCGAGCCTTGTGCTTGACGATGGCGCCGGCTTCATCCCTCTTCAGCTTGAACACCCACTTAAGGCTTCATCCCAGGTGCGGTTCTTCTCGACCGCATCCATCTCCAACTGCATCGCGGCTTGCCATGCCGCGTCTTGCTCTGCTTCTGCAAAAGACCGAGGCTCACCGTCGTCACATGCAAGTTGCAGTTGCGCCTCCAGGTTGCGTGGCACCGGTCCCGGCACCGGCTGGTCGCCGAGAAGACCCTCCATCGTACGGTACCGCAACGGCTCGCCGTCGTAATACGCGTCGATGCGCTCCTCGTCGTGAGCGAGCGGGGAAGCGAACTCCACCGGGCTGCGCTCGACGCGAGCTGGTGCTGGTGTAGACGTGCCCGGAGGTGTGACTGCTGGTGCCGGAGTGGACGTGCCCGGAGGTGTGACTGCTGGTGCCGGAGTAGACGTGCCCGGAGGTGTGACTGCTGGTGCTGGAGCACGTGGCGTCGGTGGCGTCGGCAGCTGTGGTGCCGTCGGTGTGACAGCCACCGAGACAGATGGAGACTTGGGAACTGAGGTAGACGCGCTCGGCGAGGAGGAGCTGCCTGCTCCCCCGGCTCCCTCGAAGTGGACGTACTCGACAATGAAGTCGTCATATGTCGGAGTCGAGCCGTCGTCCACCGCCTTGTCCCACGCCCACCCTCGCCCTTCGTTGAACACAACATCTCGCGCCGTGCGCACACGCTGTGTCTTCGGGTCGAGGATGCGGTAGGCCTTCGAGCCCTCCGCGTAGCCGATGAACACTCCCGGAGTGCTCCTGTCGTCGAGCTTGCCTATGTGGCCGAGCTCCTTGGCGAACGCGAGGCAGCCGAAGACCCGTAAGTGGGAGACCGCCGGCTTGCACCCATGCCAAGCCTCGTACGGCGTCTTGCTGTCAAGTGCCTTCGTAGGTGAGCGGTTGAGGATGTAGACGGCTGTCAGCACCGCCTCCCCCCAGAAGACAGCCGGCATCCCTCTCTGCTTGAGGAGGGCCCGGGCCATCCCCACAACCGTCTGGTTGCGCCGCTCGACGACGCCGTTCTGCTGCGGGCTGTAAGGGGCGGAGTAGTGGCGCTGAATGCCCTCATCAGCGCAGTACGACGCGAATTTAGTGGCTGTGAATTCGCCGCCGTTGTCGGTGCGCAGCACGCGCAGCTTGCAGCCGCACTCCGCCTCTGCAGCAACCTGCGTACGCCTGATGGCGTCCGCTGCTTCTCCCTTGCTGCTGAGAAGCACCACCCGCATGTAGCGGGAGAAGTCATCGACGAGCAGCAGGAAGTAGCGTCGTCCTCCCGGTGTGGCCGGAGTCACCGGTCCACACAAGTCCCCGTGCACGAGCTCGAGCTTCTCCTTAGCTCTGAAGCTCGCCTGCTGGGGGAAGGGGAGTCGCCTCTGCTTCGTCACCACGCAGATGTCGCAGAACTGCTCCACGTGTTCGAGGCACGGCAGACCTCGCACCATCTCCTTGCTGCTGAGCCGCTTCAGGGCCTCGAAGTGAAGGTGCCAGAAGCGCTCGTGCCACTGCCACGCCTCGTCGTCCCGACGAGCGGCGAGGCAGAGGGGTTGTGCCACCTGCACATCAAGGACATAGAGCCGATTTGCGCCTCTAGGTACCTTGGCAAGAAGGCGACGATGGCGATCCCAGATGCGCAGGATCCCGTGCTCGATCAGCACGCGCGAGCCGCTCTCATCCAGTTGTCCCAAGCTGATGATGGAGTTCCTCAGCGCAGGGATGTAGTAGACACCGGTGAGCATCCGGTGCTCTCCGGTCTTGGCGGCGAAGATGACGGAGCCGACACCCTGAATCTCCACGGCGGAGGCATCTCCAAACTTGACGGAGCCTCGCACGTCGGAGTCGAGCTCGGCGAAGAACTCCCGTCGACCAGTCATGTGGTGGGTGGCGCCGGTGTCAAGGCACCACCCGCCAGTCTTGTCGGTGCCGGAGCCGTCGCCGAGAAGGGCGTGTGCCTTTGGCTCGTCGAGGTGGAGGGGAGCCGCTGCAGTCGGTGCCGCAGGGCGTAGCTCGATGCTCGCATGAGCCATGAACAAAGCCGGCTCCTCCTCCCCTGCCTGTGCGACGTGGGCCTGGCCGTGTCGTGGCTGTCGACACTCCTTGGCCCAGTGGCCAAGCCGGCCACAGTTGTGGCAGGCGTCATCTTGGGCCAACTTGGGCCTGCCGGCGGCGCCTCCGCGGGCGCCACCTTGCACCCTGACCTGGCCGTCTTTGCGCCCCTTGCGCGGTTTGCCGCCCCTGCGGCCACCTGATGCGGAAGAGGACTCCCCCTTCTTCCTGTCACCGTGGCCGGCGTCCCACCGCTCCCGAGTGAGGAGCAGCTTCCCAGCAGTGGTGATGGACCCCGAGGGAAGGTGTGGCTCGTCGAAGTCGACGACCTTGAGGCGACCGATTGTCTCCTCGATCGACATCGTGCTGAGGTCCAGCAGGGATTCGATCGAGCGAGCTATCTGCCTGTACTTCGTGGGGACGCAGCGAAAGAGCTTCTCGACAGCTTTTTCCTCGTTGTAGGTGGCGTCGCCGAACCGCTCCATCTTCTGCAGCAGTGTTGAGACGGAGAGCAAAGTCGTCGATGTCCTCACCTGGCTTGAAAGCCAGGTCATCCCACTCCTTGCGGAGTGCCTGCAGAGCGGCCTTGCGAGCACGGTCGCTGCCGATGCGCGACGCAGCGATGGCCTCCCAGGCCTCCTTGGCAGTCCGCTTGTTGGAAAGCGAGAACTGCATCTCGGGCGGGACAGCGGCGAGGAGGGCGTCCAGCGCCCGTCGATTGTCATGGTGGTCGACGTTGGCATCCTGGACTGCCTCCCACATGTGTCGCACCTGGAGCCGGACCTTCATGACCGCGGCCCACTCGACGTAGTTGGTTTTGGTGAGGGTAGGCCACCCAGCACCGGGACCAACGTCCCTGACCACAGCCCGGACCTCGTAGAGGCCACGGTCTTGGTCGTTTCGGCCGCCGCCGCCGTGCGCGCCTCCTGGAGCGCCACCGCCATGCGCGCCTCCTCCTGAAGCGTCACCGCCGTGCGCGCCTCCTCCTGGAGCGCCACCACAGTGCGCGCCTCCTCCTGGAGCGCCACCACAGTGTGCGCCTCCTCCTGGAGCGCCACCACAGTGTGCGCCTCCTCCTGGAGCGCCACCGCAGTGCTCACCTCCTCCCGGAGCGCCACCGCCGTGCACGCCTCCTCCTGGAGCGCCACCGCAGTGCTCACCTCCTCCTGGAGCGCCACCGCCGTGCGCGCCTCCTCCGGGAGCGTCACCGCAGTGCTCACCTCCTCCTGGAGCGACACCGCCGTGTGCTTGGGCATGCTCGGCTGCCCACCGCGCCGTCCGCTCGTGGGCTGTATCGATGCTGCTTCCGCCTGAAATGGAGCCGCTGATGCTGCCGCGCAGAGCCTGGGCCTCTGCCGCTGTTGTACGTGATGCCTCCACCGCTGCTGCTGCTTCTGCCTCCGCTCTGGCTGCTGCCAGTTCCGCCGCTGCCAGCCTTGAAGCCCTGGCTGTCGCCACAACGGCTGCTACTGCCGCCCGCTCACGCTCCTCTGCCGCGGCGAGCTCGGCCTCCTGCCGACGCCGCACGCTCGAGGTAGCCGAGTGCTGAGAGCGACCTTGGGACATGGCTGGCCGCTGGGGGGCTGTTGCGTGGAGGGAGAGCTACTGCTAACGAGCTGCTGCTCGAATGCGCGGAAGGGGAGAGGCCACCAGGGACAGCTTGAGCTGCTGCACTTGCCCGCTGGGGCTGCTGCACACCCGGTGAAGGGGATGAGCAGGAAACACTCAGCCTACAAGACAACCTCGCTCTGATACCACTTGATAGGATCTCTAGATTTACTCTCATTGAAGAGAGGGGATGACACTAGGAGTTGGGGCAATTTTCTGGTTTTATTTCTCGCACAAACTCACACACAAATGCCATGCCAACCACAGGGGTTGGGGATACATATTTATAGGCTGCTAGCCAGCCAAGAATATGCTAAATGCTAGTCCAAGATGCTAGTCTAAGATGCTGCCTAAAAGCAGTCAAGGATGCTTGGTCCTTGCTGCTCCTAACTGATGCTGCTAAAGCAGTCAAGGATGCTTGGTCCTTGCTGCTCCTAACTGCCCGTCCTTGCTACAAGGACCATGTGTGTTACAGCCCCACAAAGACCAACAGTACATAGACTTATTCATCAGCTTTCTTAAGACGTATTGTTAGTGACTTGTACAGATTAAATAATGTGCAACCAATCCCCAAAATGCGCATCAAAGTAATCAGCATTCAACAGAGTTAATTTCTGTGCATTTGAGTCCAACAAGATGCACTGGATATTCAATTGCTCAATTGCACGTGATAAACAAGTCAGTTTTGCAACAACAGACAGAAGTGAACATGTAACTTCAGCTACGCTTCAAACAGTATAATAAATCCATGTAATAGAATGTAACAGGCATTAGCAGCTACAGTGAAGATACATGACAGGAGCACTGGTAAGTGGTAACTAAGGTGAGGGATAACAAAGCAGATGGACTAGATAGATTGTCATTCTACAGATACTAGAATATGCAGTTTAATCTATATTTTTTGCTAGAATTAGGAAGTAATTTTATAAAATTAGCACCGTAGTTCGAGCACGAAGCTGCTTTCAGAAAAGCACTTACGTAATTACTCCTATATTTTTCGATGTGGAATCTAGGCACCTTGGGGCAAGAAATGGCCCTCACTTATTCAGTTCTAAAATTTGACAATGCTCATGTTTGAACTCACATTTGTCTTGGCCCAATTTTATTATGCACTAATTTTGGTAAAGCAAAATTGGGCATTAAAACAAGCAGGCCCTAGATTATGGTTTTTAGCGCGCTGCCTTAGGGATGCTTAGGCGGTAGAGCCTCCCCAAGTGCCTTAGGACGCCATACAACTATGCTATAGATCATCGCGTAATCCTTCAAAGAAGCAGAAATGTATCAAAGTTATGCCAAGTTGAAACTTCAAACAAGCGGTGGATATAGACACCCAAACAACATCAACATTCAAACTAGTGGTAGATATAGACACCCAGATTCTGGACAGAAGTGGTCGTGGCCACATAAATTGAATGCTTATTGATCTACCCATGAAACACCCTTCGTAGAAAATAGTGTGTCTTGCTTTACGAGATTATCAGCTGGGTGAGGATGGCATGTGCCAAATCAAAATTAAAAATATACTAAGGACAAGTTACACACTTACTGTTCTGCTGAGTATAAATAGCAAGGATAGTGGATATAATCACATCAGAAGAAGTACAATCCAATAGTATAAATGGGTAGCCTAGGAAGTCTGCTCCTTATCAAGATTGCATTTACCAAGCATAAATCCACCAATGTGATGCTAGAGCAATCATAATGGTATTTTACGTGCAATATAAACTGTGAAATATCAACGATTTCTGACAAACCTCAGGAAGGCTTGGCCCTAGGCGTCTCGATTTTTTACCACCTGAGGGTTTGTCTTTTTGTAGGCAGGTCAACTCTTTCCTTTTGGCCAACGAAGTAACCAATCCATCTGCAAGACATCGTGCATGGTTAACAGATATGTCAATAGAAGAAAACAACAAGCACAGGCACACCCAATTTTTTTCTGTTATCCAATTTGGGTGCAAGGAAATAAAACTTCAATCAACCACAGGACGTAGGTATCTTTGCAAAACATCGCCTAAACTCCACCTCCATCACTCTCCTCCCTCCAATTGCCACAAAATGTTGCACAATTTTATTTTTTCTAGAGAAAATTTCCTTCTATTTTTATGACCAAGTAGAAATAGAGTTTAAGATGGATCTCGATCAAACAAATAAAGGAGCGATCTTGCCATCTGATGGACAAAAGATAAATTTTCGTGTGGCACATAAAGACCTTAGATACAGCATGTCAAAACGACGTTAAGATCAACTCGTGTTTTAGCTCAGCTTGGCAAAAACAAAAAAATTGTCTAGTATGAGCACCTTTTGTAGCTCGCTAGCTTTTGGCTCAACAGCTCAAATTAACATAACTATTGTAGCAACTGATTGCAATATACTACTAGTAGAATATTTTGGACTGATTTTGTCTCTCAGTAGTTGTACTCGAGTAATCTTATTTAAAACAGGAGCAGAGCCAAGTTTAGTGTAGCTCATCGATTCCTTTAAGCTGAAACAACAGATACAAGCGACATATATAAACCCAAAAGAGAGAGGAAGCTTACTACGGGGTTGCATCTGCCGGTGACGCCGATCCCGTTGCATCGACATGAGCCGCTGGAGCGCCGGCAGCCCCATGATTCGGTATGAGGATGCCGGAGGTCGAGACTCGGGACGACGAAATCAAAACAGGCAGTCCCCGCCTCTCGGAAAAGTCGCTCTGTCTATTTGCAGCCAAATCTCAATTTCTATTTGAATGCGAACCGAATAAGGCGCGAGCGGAGGGGGAGGAAATCGCGTCGGAGCCGCCGCCGACCACGAGAGGAAGCCACGAAAGCCTAGGATGGGCCAGGTCGCCAGGACGCGTTTTCCTGGCTCGTTGGCCCTATCCGGAAAACGGAAATAGCCCTCTCCGGGGGAATCCCGATCCACTTCCCCAAGAATCGGCGTCACGGAGCAGAGCTCTCTCTCTCTCCCTTACCTCTCGGGGAATCGGTCTCGGAGAGCGACCAGAGGTTTTTTGTCGCGACAATGGCCTACCCTGACGATTCGCGGAGGAGGTGGTCCTGCTTGTAGAGGAAGTGGAGGCGACGGGAGTGCTGCTGGGGAACGGCCGTGAAGGTGGAAGTGGCGGTGCTGGTAGCCGGCCATGGAGGAGGCGTGAATTGCCGGGGAGGCGCCGCGGTGGAGAGATACAGAGTTAGCTAGCTAGCTGCTGCAATGTTCGGAGAGATCAGGATGTGCTGCTACATTGCTTGATTTTTCTAATGCATAGAGCTTTAATGATTAATTAGGATTACAACTTTCTAAGAGTATCAAACGAGAAAATCTGGGTCATAGTTAATCTAAGGACACCCACAATGTGTAGCCAAATGTAATTCTAAATTGAATATTTGGCTTTTAAACTAGTTTTTACCATTGTAGAGGTAGTTCCAAATTTACAAAAAAGGGGAACTGAAACATCCTCTTGCTCCGATGCCAAATCCATTCTACCCAATAAGGGCTTGTTTGATTCAAATGATTTGTAAGACATAGGAATAGGAAAAGTATAGAAATAGAATGGTATGACACTTAGAATCTTATAGGAATGAAAAATACAGGAATCAATAAGATAAGTTGTTTGATTGCACCGCAGGAAAATCGCAGGAAATTTTATAGGGTTTAGGTACATGTCATAGTTGTCATAGACACAAAGGAATTTTTCTAAGAGGTCTCACCTCTTGTTAGAAATCCTATAGGATTCTAGTGTAGGAAAGCCATGCATAGGAATTTTGAAGGATTTATTCCTTTAAAACAAACACACCCTATTGGAAAAATTCCTATGGATAAAAATCCTATAGAATTCCTTTGGAAATCCTTTGAATCAAACATGCCCTAAAATATTGCATCTCCAGGATAAGACCGAGAAACTGTCTGAGCTATGAAAAGAGAACATGGGTATTCTATAGCATTTTATTCTGCGGTGGGTCCTTGCAGTGTCCTGTTAAGCAAGAATTGGAAACCACATACGCTGGAGCTTGCAAGCTAATTTGGCGTCGATACCAAAAGTACAGGGTTGGAAAATTGGCAGCGAGCATGATGTGGCTGCCCTAACTCATTTAGCACATAAGTGGAGCAAATTACATCCCAGGTTCTACAACTACCAAATTAGGACATTTTAGTCCTACTTCTATCAAAGCGTGAAGCAGCAGTCCCGCTTTCAAAAAAAAAGCGTGAAACAACAGTCCTAAGACTATCAATTTCAAAAAAAATTGGTCCTCCTCTCAGAATCGTGACATGACTTGCCACGATGAATTTTTTTTTTGCACGTTAGTCCTTGAGAATGGAGCACGTGCATTTATTTAGGAGGATCCGTAATCTCCTGAAATCAAGTTGGCAGTTTCAACACCCGCGCGTATCTCTAGTCGTTTCCTCCCTGCGCGACGGCGGCTGTCCCTGATCGCCCTCGTCGTTGACGGTTGTGTGTCCGACGTGATGCCTCCAGAGATGCATTACAGGATGAGCAACAAGGATCCGCTAGACTACAGTAAGCTCTAAAATCTCGACCCTGACCATGAATTTGATCGGCGCGGAAGGACTTATCTAGGGAAGGTCATGATCAGCAGCATAAGAGTCGTCTTTTTCAGTGGGAATCGACTATAATTGAAGATTTATGCGCCGGTAGGAGCGAGCCATCGTTTTGTTGTTGATTTGATCGGGTTCATGGTGGTTCCTACGTATGTGTTCTGCCGTTGCACTATTTCGGAATCATAGTTAGTGTGTTTAAGTAGTTAGTTTGATTCATTTGAGCAGCCTGAAGCCATAAATTTTTAACTTTTTTCATTGTTCAAAAATTATTAAGTCTGAATTTTTTGTCACTGGCCAATTTTCGATCACTCTCACTAACTAAAGTTCTTTAGTTTGAATTGTATGTGTTCTCATAGTTGATTCTATGTTGTTTACAACAGTATAATCTGCAAATACTAAGTTAGATGTAGTGTTTCTTGTCTTGCAGAAAGTTCACACTTAATTTGAGTACTGCATTTGCCTCTAAACTTTGACCAAACTATGTTTTATTTGTAACAGTGTGCAATCCAGAGATCATTTCAGATTTTTTTCATTGTGGAAGTCGTTCACAATGGGTTTTTTATGGGCTAAGAGGTGATTTGACCTATGAGACATGTTCTACTGGATTTTTTGACAATTGTTCAGCTGATACTTGGTCCCTTTTCTGGTTGGATGAGATTCTCCACAAGTTGGGTTATGTGAAGAATGGTAAGCTACAACTGTACTAGGTTTTGCCGAACAAGGAAATGTTGGACGGTTTAGTGCCAATTGTGAATGATGCAGTCATAGTAAGGATGATCAATGCTTCTCAACAACACAAGACTCTTCAGGTGTTTCATTGACCATAAAAGTTTTATGCGGGATTAAGACCCGAAGTCATACAAACTCCCACAATTGCAAAAACTGGGAGTGGTGAAGCAGGTGTGGCAGGTTCAGCAACACCAAGTACATGTGTGTCAGCTGAAGCAACCGGGAGTGCAGGTTCAACAAGTGCGGCTAGAGGTAGTGCAGGAATTAAGAATGAAGACAAAAAAGGGGTAGATTCATCAACAAGACCAAGAGTAGGAAGATCACACGACAATGAAGCTTCTGGTTCATGTATTGATGAGCAACAAGACAATAACTGACAACATCCGGATTTTTAATCCCAGATGCCTGTTATGCCATACATCGCAATCCCAGGATTACCATTTTTGCGAGACATAACAGATTTGGATATCACAGTACATCATCCATTACAAACCATACATAAGGTCTTACACAAATAAGGATCTCATGATCCAGTTCTTAATACAAACCAAGCAGCGGAATAACGTAAAGGTAACGATAGCGTGGGCGAAGCTCCATCTTCACGGTCACAGACAATGCTGACGATGGGAGATGATCCTAGTTGTCGTAACCTTCCTGCGGTCCGTCATCCTGATACTCCTCTTTATAGTCTGGCCACGGGAATAGCCAGGGACAAAGCCATGAGTACTTTTTAAGTACTCGCAAACTAATACTAACAAGTTAAGGGGGTTTTGTAGTAGGATACTAAACTCTAAGGTTGTTTTGCAAAAAAACAGATTTACCTCTACTAAGTTGGGAAGCAAAGAAAACTAGTTGAAAGTTTTATAACACCTAATTGGAAACTTGAATTTCATATCACAATTCTGTTATGGTCAAGTCAAAATCATAAATCATTTCATAAGTCATTTTGAAAACATCTGACGGGGGAACAGTACGGCCGCTCCAACTGTCCATAACCGCAGACGCGGCTATTCGAATAGTTTGACACTCTGCAGAGATTGTACACTTTCACCACAACATTCGATACATCCGTCAGGAACAAGTCCTGAATTCACCATACTCAGTATGCGGATAATCAATCCTAACATTTCAATTACACGCCCTAGTATAGGCACCTCTCCTGTGAGTTTGGCCTCCCAACCATGACCAACTGTCATCTTGGGTACTGCACAGGTGGGCAATCTTCACAAGGTAGCCTCAGCTTAGACCTTGGCCGTGAGGGAACCCATACTAAGGTATATAAATTTCCAGTCAAGCCCTACCCAATTTTCAGGTATTGTGGTTGTACGGTAAAATTGGAATGGTATCGCATCCAGACAAACATCAGTTTTATAAAGGGCTAAGGCTCATGCCTCAACATTTTCATCATCAAAATCATCTGGTGTTCAAGAACACATGTCAAAACATTTCAGTATAATGACTCACCATTCTAAGGTTTTTATAATCATTTTCACCAAGTATTCCCATCTAAAGTTGATCAAGTTTTATGCTTAGCACTAGCATCTACAAGTGGGGGTAAAGACTCATGAGGGGTGGTAAAAAAGTGGGGATTAGCTAAGTTCAATCTCACGCCTTAGGATGACATCAAGATTATCTAACTTAGGACAAATTTTATGCTCTTTATGCTACCTTCAATTATCTTTAT
The DNA here is from genome assembly GCA_916181665.1 of Avena sativa. Classification (NCBI taxonomy): domain Eukaryota; kingdom Viridiplantae; phylum Streptophyta; class Magnoliopsida; order Poales; family Poaceae; genus Avena; species Avena sativa. The sequence goes on from OV702284.1 coordinate 368,928,080, forward strand.
AGAATCTACAAGTCACTAAGTAATCTATAAGAGAAAGCTTTGATAAAGAAAAATAAAGTATTAAGCTTGCAAGTAAAGCTAGGATTGGGTATCAAGTGGGTGTGATCACATATGCTTAAGGCATATGGTTGGCATAGTAACCAGCAAGTAGTAGCTTGCAAGTATTAGCTTGCTAAGATATCATTATAAACTTTCTAAGTTGTAAGTGTTAGCTTGCCTTGTGAAGAGCAGTGATTGAAGTTCTCCTCGGCTTCTTCCTCGTAGTATCCTCCTTCCTCCTCGTATCCTTGGTCGGTACTAGCGTCTATAAATGAATATAAGGTACACAATCACCAAACAATACTTAACTATTTCCAATCATCACACAAAGGTTCAAACTTGAGGATCTAGCATCATCACTAGCATTATAGGATTAAAGCACTTGTCTTATTTATTTTATTTTGAGAAAAGTAATTTCTACTCATTGAAAAACTACTTAAGATTTAATATTATCTAACTCAAACATGGGATCATGTTGACACATGTCATCACCACATATTTCAGTACATGAGAATGTGATTTAAAGTGGTGTCACAATTTAATAAGGTTTAACCTTTTTATTTTAATTAAATAAAGTGATTAGAAATGCCTATGTGGCATTCTTTTATTACTTGAACATTATTTCTGCAAGTAAACCCATATATTTTTATATATTCTGAAAGGTATGATCAAATGTGATTTTTGAGAGTTGGAATCAACTCAAAAGCTATTATGGTTGAATTTTGAAAAATGTTTGAATGCAGAAAAGCTTCTGTCTTGTTATTTTTACCATGGTTGATCTATAACTTCAAATGGTTTGAATCTAACGGGCTTGGATTAAGAATTCCAGTACCTTTCTACAAAAATTGGTTTCATGAATTTTGGTTCAGTGAATCGAGCTAGATTGATTTTTGAATCTAGGTACCGAACTGTATTTGAAATTAAATGAATAAAAGTAAAATTGAATTGTTGGGTCGCGCGGGAGGTGTAACTGGGCCGGCCCAATACGCACAATGCGTACGCGGGATGGTTAAGTGGCCGTCCCCATGCGTCAGTGAGACAGTGAGGGTGAAGCGTTATGGGGTGATGTGGACCGTGGGATCTAGTTCTAATCGAACGACTCTGGTTTATCGTCCACGTCAGGCAGCGCCGGCGAGACAAAACCCTAGTGCAGCAGGTGGGGGTTGTGGGAGGCTCACCAGGGCTCAGGCAAGGGTCGGCGACGGGGGCGAATGATGAAGTCAACGACGGCGAGTCTCCTGGTACCGGCAGCTTCTCCTGGGGCGGCTCCAATCAATGGCTACCTTCTTCTCCAGCAGCGGCAGGCTCCAGCCAAATTCCGGCGAGAGAGAGCTCGCCTTTCTCCGGGAAGAAGTTGCAAGGATCAGTGGGAGGTGGGGAGTGAAATGGTGTGGAGGAATCAAGCTGGGGAGGGCTCCTTTTATAGGCGAGCAAGAGGGGCAGCACGGCGTGGGCTGAGCTCGTCGGAGGCGATAGTACAGGTGGCTATCGGTGTGGCTGAGGGTAGGGGACGGTGCACGGTCTCCTGGCGAGCGTTTTTGGTTTAAAGGCGAGGCATAGGGCGGTGGGTGTTGGTCTGGAACGTGCGGTGCTCTGCGCGGTACCGACGGAAAACTTCGCGGCGTTCGGCGGCTATGGGGTATGGTCGATGAAACGAGCATGTCTAGTGGTCTCCTGGGACGGTGTGGTTCATGCTGGCGGGCGACAAGGGCTCGGGGTGGTCGGGTTGAGTGGGAACGGCGCGTGCACGGTGGTGCGCGTCGGCATGGTCGACAGCGGAGCGGGCAGGGCGTTTCCGGTGGTTCCTGTCTCTATCTTCGAGCTGGGGCTAGTCTAGAAGGAGCGGTGAGGTATGGGCAGCATGCCAAAGAAGGTTGGCGCAGCTAGTTCTTCCTCTAGCTTGCTGTCCACATTGGAGTGGCAAGGTGAGGTTCGGCCTGCTCACCATTGATGGTAATGGCAAGCTCACAGTGGGGCTAGAGGTTACCAACTAAGCTAGATGATCTACTAAATGTTTGCTGTGAGTTAGAGAGGGAACAAGTTAGGTCAATTCACTGCTCACAATAGTGTTAGATGTTTGTTTGATTTATGTTTGCAAGGTGTTTGATGAAATGGCCGAAAGAAATTCAAATTTGAATTTTGGATTCAAACTTGGTGGGTCTGCTAGGCACATACTAGGGAGTCTCTGGTTAGTTGGGTTAGTCAGGGGCACTGGTTTGGTTGGGTTTTGATAATGGGTGATCTTCACATATGATAAAGATTCAATTTTGGATTGTGATTTGAATGAGGTTGCCAAATGTTTCTGTAAGTTTGAAAGGTGGGCTTTGATTCACTTTTACTTGTTCTATCCAGGGGTGAAAAGAATTGGGAAGGTTTCTGTTTGAAATCTTGGACTAGAAACACTCAAAGTGACCTAGTGAGCAAGATTGGAAAAAATGACCATTTGCCTTAATTGATTTGTTTTTTTTGATTTTCTCTTTATTTGTTTCTGCTTGGAAAAGGTTTATATGATGTTATTTTCTTATTTAAACCATTTCTTGCTATTTAGGTTAATCACAAAAGTTCATTCATGCATTTATCAAATCATATCATTCACACATGCATTCATATGATTTTAATTAATCAAAGTTTTTGTTAACCCTAATTTTAGTGATTAAAGTTTGATGATCAATGTTTAATATTTTTGGGATGTTACAATAACAGTGACAATGAGTTTGAGTTTGTTGACAATGAATTTGATGCGGAATTAGGAGATGATGACCTCTTCTTGGACAATGTTGACATAGAGGTGAATGAAAATAATGAGCAAGTGCTGGTAGAGGAACAAGAAGATGATGCTGGCCTAGATGATGCTGATATAAATATGGATGAGGAAGAAAGAAATAAGTTGATGTACAAATTCAAGGCATTTAATCCTGAAGTAGATATGCATAATCCAACTTTCAAAATAGGAATGGCATTTAGTGGTGTTGAGGAAGTAAGGAAAGCACTAGAAGCATATAGCATCAGAGAAAGGAGGAAGATAAAGAAAATGGCATTTAGTGGTAGAGATAGGAAAGCTGTAATATTGGAAATACATGGTGACGAGGAAGCTTAGTTCAAGAAGTTATGGGATTATGGAGAAGAGCTAAGGAGGTCAAACCATGGCTCAACATTCTTTCTCAGCACCAATTCAGTGAAAGAACCTGAAAGTGATGAAGTGAAAGAGCACCTGGACACATTGTACCGGTCATATGATGCTTGCAAGAGAGGGTTCTTAGGTGGATGTAGGACACTTATTTGCATTGATGGTTGCCATATCAAGACCAAATACAAAGGCTAGTTGCTCACTGCAGTAGGAATAGACCCAAATGACTGTATTTTTCCCATTGCTATGGGCATGGTGGAGGTTGAGTGTACTAGCTCTTGGGAGTGGTTTTTGAAAACACTAAGGGATGATTTGGGAATCACCAACACTACTCCTTGGACAATTATAAGTGACAATCAAAAGGTACACACTGAATTTGCTTGTTTTGTCCAGTAATGATTGCAATATTAATATTCATTAGCAAGATAAATACTTATGTGGATAGTGTCTCTTTTTCTCAAGGACTGATAAATGTTGTTAAAAAGGTTTTCCCTGATGCTAAACATAGATTTTGTGTTAGGCAGTGATACATCAATTTTGCATCACCATTCTATATCATAATTTGCCTCTATTCATTGATATATTTCATATTAAGAGGTGTTACTTATGTCTTTTCATCTGTTTTTGCATGTTGGATGATTCTTGGAGGATGAACTGCCGGGGTTAGGTTTCTGATGGAAAAAGCGGTGTTTTGATGCAATTTCACGAAGATCACAAAAATACCAGAAAAACTACAGAAAATTATATTTTCCCAAAAGACGAAGGATGCCCGAAGGGGAGGTGGAGTTGGGCCACAGGGGGCCCACACCCCCCAGGCGCGGGCCACCATGGGCCACGCCTACAGGGGGTGTGGCCACTCTGGCCCACCTCCTGCTCCGCCCTCTCGCCTATATCTTCTCCTCGAAAACCTAAAGTCGAAGAGAGAGACCACAGAAAGATTCCATCGCCTCTGCGGGGCGGAAAACACCGAGAGAGAAAGATCTCTCCGGCAGATAGATTTCTGCCGGGGAAATTCCTTCCCGAAGAGGGGAGATCGTCGCCATCAATACCATCATCAAGCTAGACTTCATCAGGATCATCATCATTATCCACACATCATCTCCACCAGCACCATCATCACCACTCCATCCTGCTGTAACAATTGTGTTGAATCTTGCATAGTTCTTAGGGGAAACTTTCCCGGTGTTGATTACTATTGTAGTTGATGCTTGTGAGTGGAACCATTGAATTATTGTTTATGTTCAGATTGTTATCCATCATTATATCATCTCTTATCTTGATCCATATGATGTCTCATGAGTAGTTCGTTTAGTTCTTGAGGACATGGGAGAAGTCATGTTGTTAGTAGTGGAATTGTGTTGAGGTATTATTCAATGGTTTAATATTTAAGTTGTGGTGATATTCTTCTAGTGGTGTCATGTGAACTTCGACTACATGATACTTCACCATTTATGGGCCTAGGGGAATGCATTGTGTACTTGGCTACTAATTGTGGGGTTGCCGGAGTGACAGAAACCTGAACCCCCTTTAGGAAACCTTTGCACAAGGGAGTGTAGGATCTCAGAGTTTAAGGTTGTGGTTAGGTTTTTATCTTAATTGCTTTCTTGTAGTTGTGGATGCTTGCAAGGAGTTTAATCAAAAGTATGTATTAGTCCAAGTAAGGTTGGTACATTAGCACAGGTTCACCCACACAACACTTATAAAACCAAAGAATATTAATCAGCTATATGAAACGAAAGCATTTGATAGTATTCCCATGTGTCCTTGAGAACGTTTGGTCCTCATTAGTATTTCCACCTAATTGTCCTTTGCTAAGAAAGGATTGGGCCACTTGCTGCAATTATTTACTGTCTTTATTGACTTGCACTTTATTTCCTTGTTTTATCAGAAAACCCCTAAAAATCCGTTTGCTAAGTATTTACAGATATTTCCTGCTCCATACCACTAGTCAACACCTTCTGCTCCTCGTTGGGATTGACACTCCTATTTATCGAAAGTACTACAATACACCCCCTATAGTTGTGGGGCATCAAGACTATTTTCTGGCGCCGTTGCCGGGGAGTGAAGAGCTATTGAAGAGTGGAACTGGTAAAGGAAGCTTCTTATTTCCGTTTCTTACTTTGTTTCCAATATGGATAACCCACTTGGTTTTCTGTTTGGGATAACTACTACCACTGTTAGGGTAGTATATGAATCACCACATGTTGAGATAGATCCTTTTAAGATACCTACAAGTATTATTGGTCGTGTTATGGATAATTATTATTTTGGGGATGGAACTGTCCATCCTGGTGATCACTTGCTTTTTATCCATGAATTATGCAGGTTGTTTAAGTGTGAAGGTATCACAACTGAACAGGTAAAGAAGAAGTTACTCTCTATATCATTGAAAGGAAGAGCTGAAGAATGGTGTAAGCTGCTGAAGAATGGACAATCCATGGAATGGGAGGAAATAGTACCTCTCTTTTATTCTAAATTCTATCCTCCCGGTGAGATTCATAAGGATAAATATCTAATATATAACTTTTGGCCTCGTGATGGAGAGAGTGCATCCCAAGCTTGGGGGAGATTGAAGTTACTAATGCTTAAATGTCCTATTCATGAACTCCCTAACAATATTATTATCAATAAATTTTATGCAAAGCTTTCTCTTTATGATAAAGATTTATTAGATGCTTCTTGTGCTGGATCATACACACGTATGAAGGAAGAAGATAAATGGGATCTTCTAGACCGTATTCAAGAGAACACTGAATCTTGGGAGAATGACAAAGGAAGAAAGTCAGGTATAAATTATGATTATGAATGCATTAGGTCTTTTATGGGAACGGATGACTTCCGTGATATTAGTGCTGAGTATGGTCTTGATTCTCAAAGTATTGCCAATTTTTTAAGGCATTTGCCTCTTATATTGAGATTCCTAAAAAGAATTGGGACAAGTACCATGCACCTTATAAACATATTGTTACCCATGGTCCTGCTAGCATTGAAGTTTGTACCGTTGATCCTATTTTGTCTGAACCTCATGTTGAGAAAATCCCTTTTCCTGCTAAGGTAAAGGAACATTCTATTATGGCTAATGTGGTTAGCAAAAGTACAAAGAAAGTTGTTGAACCTAACGAACAAATAAACATTGAACCTGTAGTAGCCATTTATAAAGATCTTGTCACTAAAAATGTAGAAGATGGGCATATTATCTTCTGTGAAGACGCTTCTAATATTGTCTCTCATCCTAGTAAAGCTAGAAAAACTAGTGTCCCTATGCTTTTCTGTGAGAATTGGTGATCATTGCTATTATGGTTTATGTGATATTGGTGCTAGTTCTAGTGCTATTCCTTATGAGCTTTACAGGGAAATTATGCATGAAATTGGTCCTTGTGAACTTGAGGACATTGATGTGGTTATTCACCTTGCTAATAGAGATACAGTCTATCCAATTAGCATTGTAAGATATGTGGAGGTTCTTTGTGGTAAGATTAAATATCCTGCTGATTTTCTAGTACTTGGTTCAGAAGCTAGTACAACTTGTCCTATCATTTTTGGTAGACCCTTTCTAAACACTTGTGGAGCTATTATAGATTGTAAGAAGGAGAAGGTTTTAACTAAGTTTGATGGAGATTCTTATGAGTTTAAATTTTCCAAATTTTCTAAAGCTCCTTATGAAAATGAATTGCCTAACGAGGATTTCAGGATGGAACAACTTGCTTCTGTTGATCCAGTTTATGACCTTAGACCTATTTTTGATGATTTTAAGTATGCTCATTCTGATGATAAAGTTGTTTCTTGTGATAGTTATATTGTCAACTTTATTCACAATGCTACTGAAAGTTATTATGAGAGAGGGAAACATGGTTTTATGCATCTCAATAATATTAAGTTTCCCCGTTTTATGTTGAAAGCTTTGGAGTTGCATTTGTTTTGTCTTCCTATGCTAGTTGCCTTTTGTTTCAATATTTTGTTTCTCATGAGACTCCCTTGCATAGGAAGTGTGTTAGACTCAAATGTGTTGGATACTTGCTTATTGATGCTCTCTTTCACCTCAAATCTATATCTCCTATGTGAGCATCTTTGAAATTATCAAGCCCATCTTAAAGGCTATAAAGAAAGAGCTTTTGGGAGACAACCCGTTTTAAGTTTGCTTTTGATTTTTGTTTTGTTGGGTATTTAAAGTTATTACCTCAGTAATGACCTCTCCTTATCCTTTTTGTTTTGGTTTTTGTGTCAAGATCAACTACTTTTGAGAAGTAGAAAGAGTTATGAAAAGTGGCTGTCCTGAGACAGAATTTTGTGCTGCATTGTAAAAATCCGTGAAGGAGCTAAGTATTTCGGATGGAGCTGTAATTTTCTGTGCTTATTCTCCAAGTTGTTATCCAACTTTCTTTAGTTTTGAACTTTTTGTTTTGAGCAACAGAAGATTTTCGAAAAAATCAATCTTTACCTGCTTGTCTGTTTTGACAGATTTCTGCCATCATTTGCATTTACCTCTTATATTGATTCCCTTTCAGATTCTTTTTGGGTTTTTGGAAAGGAGTTGCTACAGTAGATTTTGTTTTGATGGATTTCAGTTGATGTTTGAACCTAAAGTTTTATTGTTATTTCATACACTAATGTTGCCAATGAGGTTCGTGTAAGGCTTTGTATGAAACGAATTTTCAGGTGATGGAGAGAAGGAATCTGTAGAGTCTGTCTTTGAATAGGTAAAAAGTGCTGCAAACAGAAGGTTCGTGAAAAACCTTTTTATTTATAGTTTTGATGTTTTTATTACATATGGAAGGTTACGAGACAAAACAGAGAAGGAAACGGAGCCCAGGTGGCCACACCCACCAGTGGCGCGGGCCCCAGCTGGCCACGCCACCAGGGGTGTGAGCCCCCTGGAGTCCGTCTCCGCCCCGTTTTCGCACAGTACCTTCCTTATGTCATATAACTTCGTAATATATAACCCCGCGGATACCCCGAGGTTCGTATATCGTGTTCTTGTCGTGTTTTCGTTTCGATCTGTTTTTGTCAGGAAATACTCTCAAGTTTAGAGGCACCATGGTCTCCGCCAACGACAAGGGCAAGAAGCCCGTGGAAGATGATCCTCAAAACCCCAAGGAGGAGGAGATCTTGGTTGGGGATGAAGAAGACATGAAGGAGGACGAGCATCCGGACACCCGCGCTACCGTTGCAAGCATTGGAGTGGTGGCAAACCCTACCAAGCTTAGGAGGACAGCACAGATGTCTACAGGAGGGAGAACTCCGCGTCATATCCTCGCTCCACGGTCACTTCCTTCACGCACCAAGAATCCCTTCCATACTCTTATACATGAGCAACAATTTAAAAAGGTGCCCAAAGGGAAGTCCCTCTGTTTGGGATATGCCCCGTTTTAACCATGCAGGGAACAAACACTCTAAGAAGGAAGAATGGGGAAAGAATAGCAAGGACTGGGATTCTCGGTCCGACATGATCATGAACCGCATTGATCATAATTCGGAGTTGATTCATACTCTAACCTTCGATACTGAGGATTTGAGGGAACTGATTGAAAATCTTATCGAGAGAACACCACCACCACCACCGAAGGAGTAATTCGTCATCAGGTTTGGCATCTCCTTGGCTTGTTACAAGATTTGGGGAGTGTCGCGGTATCACATCATTATCTTTTATCTTTTTACCTTTTTAGTAGATTCATATCTTGGATAGAGAAGTTATCTTATAGGTTGGTTTGCATTGTGGAAGTATCTCTCCTTTAGTTGGCTATCTATGTATCCCTTGGTGTGAGTGCCTTTATGGAATATTAATGAGAAGTCTCATCTCTTACTTTTTGCACTTCTTATTTTAGTTTACAATCTCTATTATATGATTGATCTTGTTGATCGGTATTGGTATCACTTTGGAAGCATCAAGTAGATCTAAATTGGTTTTGGCAAACCGAGCTCTGGTCAGTAGCAACACATTTGAAATTTGCAAGGAAAAGAGAAAAGCTTACATGTATTTTGTATCATTTATTTTCTTTCTTGATTGGCTCATAAGCTTGGTATTCTTTATTTAAGATCTTTTGTGTCTTCAAGGAAGATTGCATGTTTGGCTTTATCACTTGTATGTTTGCTTGTTTCCTTCAACTCTTTTGCTTGCTACCCAGCCTTGCTAGCCAAAAACCTGTGCTGAGAGGGAATACTTCTCATGCATCCAATCCTTTAAACCAAAACCTGTGCCATTTGAGTCCACCATATCTACCTATTAGCATTATTTCTATTCCAAGTAAATTCTCAAGCTTCATCTATCTTTCAAATTAAAAAATTATTTTGTTATGAGAAAACTGGTTAGTAAAGCTCTCACGAACTTGATGGCACACCTTATTTTCTTGCCCCTAATAAACTTGAACCATTGTGTCATCGAAGTTGTATATGCTTGGACTTATACGTTGGAATTAGCATAATCATGCTGTCACGGGGAACGCTTTCAACATTGCACCTATACATTGTACACAGTTGATATCATGCTTTTTTGTTTGCGGATGTCGTTAGTGTGAAATAAAAGGGAGCTTGTAAGTCCATGGAGTTATGTATGTGTGTTAGAGAAACGACTGGGCCGCTAGCCTAAGCCATGCCTAATCATGGTGGAAACTTGAACCATCACCATAATGAGCAATCTATGAAGCTTTCCTCTTATAAAAAAAGAGACATATTGAAAAGAGGAAAGAGAGAAAAAAGCACCATTTTCCCATGGTAAATAAGAGATTGCTGAGATGCTCATTGTCTTCTTGCCTTGTCATTTTGATTATGGGATAGCTCCTGTATCATGTGCAAGGGGTACCCCGTTGGCGGTTCTTTATGATACACATGTACTTACTATGACAAGAACTTACCGGTAACTAACGTTGAGTAGCATGAGGAGCGGCACTCGTACTCAAGGGACATGAGATTGCCAACTTATATTTCGTCAAGCATATACTCCATCCTTGTTCAGTTTAACCTTAATCACCTCAAGATGCTTATGATAGGGGTAATGAGAGCTCAAAGCTTGTAAGTACCATAATCTTTTGAAAGCTCTTTATGAACTTGAAATCCCTGCTTCCCTCTATGAAGGGCCTTTCTTCTACTTCTAAGTTGAGTCAGTAAACCTACTCCTCTCTATCTCCAGCAAGCATTTGAGTTGTTGTGTTTCAAGCATTCATATGATGATGTATTCAATCATGTTCTTTATCTTCCTTGTTGCACAAGACTCTTATCTAAATGAGTATTACTTTGAAATCCATCTTTGTGGAAAACCTTTTTTGTTTGAGCAAAAAGAGTACTCCTGTTATAGACTTCTTTACAAAAGCTTTGCTTGAAAATTGTTTACCAACTATTCTCTAACCAAGAACAAAGTTTGCCAATCCCAATTATGATTTATCTTTATGCATCTTTATTGTGACTTCCATACTTGTTGCAATCTAAGTTATATAATGGTGAGTTGCTTTCTACTATGAGTTGTGTATTGGTAAGTGTGATGCTTCTTGTCCGTATTATTTTTATCGACACTTCAGTCCATAAACCTGTGGACATGTTTAGTGAGCTCAGTTTTCGCTTAGGGACAAGCGAGCTCTAAGCTTGGGGGGGGGGGGTGATACGTTCATTTTGCATCACCATTATATATAATAATTTGCCTCTATTCATTGATATATTTCATATTAAGAGGTGTTACTTATGTCTTTTCATCTGTTTTTGCATGTTGGATGATTCTTGGAGGATGAATTGTCAGAGTCAGGATTCTGATGGAAAAAGCGGTGTTTTGATGCAATTTCGCGAAGATTAGAAAAATACCAGAAAAACTACAGAAAATTATATTTCCCCAGAAGATGAAGGATACCAGAAGGGGAGGCGGAGTTGGGCCACCCTATGTCGCGCCTAAAGGGGGTGTGGCCACCCTGGCCCACCTCCTGCTCCTCCCTCTCGCCTATATCTTCTCCTCGAAACCCTAAAGTTGGAGAGTGCGACCACAGAAAGATTCCGCCGCCTCTGCGGGGCAGAAAACACCGAGAGAAAGAGCTCTCCGGCAGACAGATTTCTGTCGGGGAAATTCCTTCTCGGAGAGGGGAGATCATCGCCATCAACACCATCATCAAGCTAGACTTCATCGGGATCATCATCATCATCCACACCATTATCTCCACCAGCACCATCATCACCACTCCATCCCGCTGTAACAATTGTGTTGAATCTTGCATAGTTTTTAGGGGAAACTTTCTCGGTGTTGATTACTATTGTAGTTGATGCTTGTGAGTGGAACCATTGAATTATTGTTTATGTTCAGATTGTTATCCATCATTATATCATCTCTGATCTTGATCGATATGATGTATCATGAGTAGTTCGTTTAGTTCTTGAGGACATGGGAGAATTCATGTTGTTAGTAGTGGAATTGTGTTGAGGGATTATTCAATGGTTTAATATTTAAGTTGTGGTGCTATTCTTATAGTGGTGTCATGTGAACGTCGACTACATGATACTTCACCATTTATGGGCCTAGGGGAATGCATTGTGTACTTGGCTACTAATTGTGGGGTTGCCGGAGTGACAGAAACTTGAACCCCCGTTAGGAAACCTTTGCACAAGGGAGTGTAGGATCTCAGAGTTTAAGGCTGTGGTTAGGTTTTTATCGTAAGTGCTTTCTGATATGTCCAAAATGTATCTACTTTCTCGAACACCTTGCTATTGTTTCTCCTCTAAACTTGTGTGATTTGGATACAACTAACACAGACTGATGTTGTTTTTAGCAGAATTACTTTGGGGTCTTGTTTTTGTGCAGAAAATGAACTATCAGAAAAAATTCGAGAAAATATGCCAAAAACTATTTCTCACCAGAAGATCCACGGAGCCAGAAGGGGAGACAGAGAGGAGGCCTAGGGGGCCCAGACCCACCCCAAGCGCGGGCCCACTGACCCCGCGCCTGGGGGAGGTCTGGCCACCCGAGGCAGCTCCTCGGCCTCCCTCCGCGCCTATAAGTTGCCTTCTGACCTAAAAACAGAGGAGGGTTCGATAGTTTTCCAGAAAGAGTTCTGCTCCGCCGCCGCCACCAGAAACCAAGATTCGGATCCAGAAACTTCGTTTTGGCACCCTGCCGGGACAGGGAATTTGGAGAGGATCATCGCCATCGTCACCACCAACGCATCTCCATCAACCACCGATGTTTCCCTCATCCATGAGTGAGTAATCCCCCGCTGTAGGTTTGGGGATGGTAGGGATTGGATGAGTTCTATCATGTAATCGAATAAGATCTGTTAGGGGCATAGTGCCTAGTATCTCTATTAGTGCTATTTGACTTTGTTGCAACTTGTTGTGCTTAATGCTTGTCACTAGGGCCCGAGTGCCATGATCTCAGATCTGAACTTATTATTGAATCATTATGATAGTATTGTTTGTGATCTTATCTACAAGTTGTGTACACATATCATTGTCCGGATCCAAAGGCCCCAAAGTGACAATAATTGGGATAACCGGAGGGGATGGCTGTCGTGTGAGTAACAGTTTGTTCACGGAGTGTTAATGCTTTGCTCCGGTGCTCCATTAAAAGGAGCACCTTAATTGCCAGTAGTTTCCTAGAGGCCCCGCTGCCACGGGCTGGCTGGACATAACATGTTGTGCAAGTTTTCATTGCGAGCACGTATGACTATACTTGGAGAACATGCCTAGGATTGTTTAGTACTTGGATGCTTGTTATTATTTATTTGCAATTCCCTAGATCTTGAAGTTACATGTTTAGACTCGTCCATGCAATGCCTGTCCATCCATCCCTATGCCTACCGCGCTCATAACCTACTATTATCGTTACTGTTACTACTGTTATTGTTTCACTGTTGCTGTTACTACTGCTGTTGCTACTGATAAACTTCTGTGAGCAAGAACTATTTCTAGGTGCAGCTGAACTGACAAGTCATTTTTTAAGGCTTGCAAGTATTCTTTGGCTCCCCTTGTGTCGAATCAATAAACTGGGTAATACTACCCGCGAAGACTATTGCGATCCCCTACACTTGTGGGTCGTCAAGACTATTTTCTGGCGCTGTTGCCGGGGAGCATAACTTTATTTGTAAGTTCACTTGGATCTATTATTGTTCACTGCTACTCCTTTCATCATGAGGAAGTCTCGTGATGGAAAGTTCCCTATTTTACCATCCACTACAAGAAGAGGTACATTCCTAAACACCTCTGCTGCTCTTGATTCACCGTCTGTTATAAGTAAGCTTGTCACACCACCACCACATACATATGCTACACACACTGCTACTACTGCTGAGTCCGAAACTGCTTTTGATGCTCATGATGTTACTTCTACTATGCTTGATGCGAGTGGTTCACTAGGTACTTTTCTAGATGCTACTATGGCTAGTCTAGGAAATACCGAAACTCCTAGTGAAGACATAGTTACACCTGTTAGCTCACCTGCTAGTGAGAGTTATGATATTAATGATGGTTACATTGAGCTCACTGATGAGTTTGTTGAAGAGTGCCAAAACACATATGGTTCTAGTGCCATGAAGAGTCTCCTTGCTAGAAGTACTATTATGCCTAAGTTGTCCTCTGATCCTAAGTTTGCCACTTCTCCCATAGATATTAAAGATGAAGATTATGATTTATCTCTTGATTTGTCTTATTTAGATATTGCTGAAAAAGAACCTTTTTGTGGGACTGAAAATGAGAGTGTTGTGGCTCATATGAATGAGCTTTCTACTATGAGTGCTTTGTTCTCTGATGATTTTAAGATGCGTAAGTACTTTGTTACTAAGATCTTCCCTTTTTCACTAAAAGGAGAAGCTAGGTCTTGGTTTAATAGATTACCTCCTGGTTCCATTAATAACCCTGATTGCTTGATTGCTTCTTTCTTCCATAAATATTTTACTCCCAGTGCTAGACATGCTGCTTTGCAGAGACTTTTTATTTTAAACATGGAGAAGAAGAGAAATTGCCTGAGTCATGGAAACGATTCCGTTCCTTGATTCATGCACATCCTGGATGTCCATTGCCTAAGAATGAGCTTCTTGATATTTATTATAATGGACTAATTGATGATTCTAGGACCTACCTAGATAGCTTTGCTGATTGTATTTTCAGGAAAAGGACTCCTACAGATGCTGAAGAATTAATGACCAAGATAAGCAAGAATTATGATGATTGGACTTCAACTGAGCTGAATACACTTGAGCCTATTACTCCTGAACCAGTTGTTCCTAAACCAGTTCCAACACCAACAACAAAGAAGAGGAGAGTTATTGCATTAAATGATGAAGTGATGAAGGAAGCTAAGAAGTGTCTAAAGAAGAAAGGTATTAGAGATGAAGATGTGAAGAATCTGCCTCCTATAGAAGAATTATGTAAGCCAGTTCCCCACTCATCTACTATTGAGGTACACTCTCTCCAATTTAATAAAGGTGATATTCCGTATGGTAAGCCTCCTTATCAATGCTTAGAGGAACTTGATACATTTATTGTTAAACAAGGTAATTTTAATAAACAAGTTCAGAATCATTTATTCAAAAACTCTAGAGATATCCATGAGTTGAAAGATATTGTGGAAAGAACTTATAATGATATTAAAATGCTTTGTAAACACTTTCAAATGGTTCAAACTCAACTTGATCAACTTGCTAAGGTACAAAAGGATATGCTAGTTAATGCTTTAGGAAATAAACATGCTTATGGAATTAGAACTAGGAGTGGTGCAACTACTCAAGATCCTTTATATCTTGAAGGACACCCTAAAAGAATAGAGCAGGATTCCCAACAAGGTGAAGATAGTGGTAGTCCTCGTAAGAGGAAGAAAAAGAAACATAAGGTAGTTGAGGAACCACTTGAACCTGCTGTAGATCCTAATAGTATATCTGTCTCTGATGCTGAAACTGAAAGTGGTAATAAAAATGAGTCTCCTGATAAGGAGGAAGGTGAGGAAGAACCTGAGAAGCACACTAAGAACACTAGGTACACAAAGGAAGATTTTATTGCTAATAAACATGGTAAAGAGAGAGAAACTTGGATGCAGAAACCTATGACTTTTCTAGGTAAGAAACACAAGTCAAAGGAGGAAGAACACTACAACAAGTTTTGTGAGTGGATGAAACCTTTATTTTTGCAAATCCCTTTGACTGATGCTATTAAGTTACCTCCTTATTCAAAGTATATGAAGGATATTGTCTCTAATAAAAGGAAGATTCCTAATGAGGAGATTTCTACCCTACTTGCTAATTATTCCTTCAGTGGTAAGGTTCCATAGAAACTTGGTGATCCAGGTATACCAACTATTCCTTGCTCTATTAAGAACAATTATGTTAGAACTGTTTTATGTGATTTGAGCTGGAGTTAGTGTTATACCTTTTTCTCTCTATAAGAGACTCTAGCTAGAAAAGTTGATACCAACTGATATATCATTGCAAATGGCTGATAAGTCAACTACTATTCCTATTGGTATATGTGAGGATGTTCCTGTTCAAGTTTCTCATAATTGCATGGTTTTAACCGATTTTGTTGTGCTTGAAATGCCTGAAGATGATAATATGTCTATTATTCTTGGGAGACCTTTTCTTAATACTGTAGGTGTTGTCATTAATTGTAATCAAGGAAAAGTAACATTCAATATTGATAAAAAAGAGCATACTGTTTGTTTCCCCAAGAAGATTTTTAGAAGCTATTGCCTGAATTCCATTGAAAATATTGAGAGCATCAAAGTTGGGGAAATATATTGTCCCATTCCACAAGAAAATTTTGAAACTATTATGATTGGGACCATTGCTATTGAAGGGAATATGCCCGAGAGGCAATAATAAAGTGGTTATTATCGTATTCCTTATTTATGATAAATGTTTATTTTACATGCTATAATTGTATTAATATGGAAACGTTAATACATGTGTGTTTAATAAACAAAAAGGAAGTTCCTAGTTATGCCTCTCTTATAAACTAGCTCGTTGATTAACATGATGATCAAAGTTTCCTGATCATGGACATTGGATGTTGTTAATAACGAGGTCACAACATTAGTGTAATGATGTGATGAACATTCATCCAAAGTATAGAATTACGATCAAAGTCATTGAGTTTATATTGCTATAACAACTTACGAAGTGATCCTAATACTTAGACCATGAGATCATGTCAATCACTAACACCGGAAGAGTTTCTCGATGACATCAAACGTCACATCGTAACTGGGTGATTATAAAGATGGCTTCAGAACTAATAAAGTGTTATGTTGAGGTCCATGGATCAAGAGTGGAATTTGTTCATCCCGATGACGGATAGATATGCTCTGGGCCCTCTCGGTGATATCACATTGATTAGCTTGCAAGCAAGTGATTTGATCACTAGAATGTTATATCACGGGAACGAGAAAAGAGTACATGTCGGTAACGAGATCAAACTAGGTATGGAGATACCGATGATCGAATCTCGGACATGTAATATATCGTGAAACAAAGGGATTAAGATACTAGCGTAAAAGGTTCACACGATCACAGAAGTCATCGTTGAATGTGTGGGAGTCAGTACGGATCTCCAGGTCCCGCTGCTGATTATTGATCGGAGAGGGGTCTCGACCATGTCCGCATTATTCGCGAACCGTAGGGTGACACACTTAAGGGATACCGACACCATTCAGAGCAAATGATATGTCAGAAAAATAAAAGGAAAGCGCAGGAATTTATTTCACTAGACACCGGAACTGTTTCGGTTGAAATTGCTGAAACTGGTTCTGCATGTGAAATTGAAATGTTGTAAGGGGTTTTATGTGAATGTTTTTTAATTAAAGTAATTAAAAAAATTCTGAATAAATAAATAAAAGAGTTTTATTTAAATGAGAGCTTGCATTAAATTTGGTGGAAATTTAATGCATGTGAGTGGATTTTTGAGTGGAGGCTTTTTAATGGGAGTGGAGGCTTTTCATTTTGAGTGGGAGATCCACCCACATGAATGTGGAAGAGGTGGGTGCAGCCCCATGGCTGGGCGCCATGCCCCTTGGGTGCCCCCCTCTCCCCTATAAAAGGCCCCCCTCTCCTCCTCTCAAAACATACCTCCTCGCGAAGGATCTCTCTCCCCCCTTTAGAATTTCCCCATGGTATCGGATCAGCGAGATACATGTTCCCGGTGGCTTTTTCTGGAAGGATTTGTTGCTTCCGCTGCTTCGCTGGAGCGAGGGCGCGGAGGTTGTCGGGGTACCCGTACGTGTGTGCGATCACGGATGCACCACTGCTTTGAGGTGCTGGACTTGATCGTGCTGGACTGGCTGGACCAGATGGACTTCATCACGATCTTGAGATCGGCAAGCGTTCGTATACATCATCCATGAGTACAACCTCGTTAACGCTATTCGGTCTTCGAGGGTATGTATTCTGTGGATGTATATCCACCCGTTGCTTGTATCTAGTAGATAGATCTTGGTACATAGATGTTCCCATCGTAGGAAATTTTTTGTTTTCTATGCTGCGAACCCTATAGTGGTATCAGAGCCAGATCTATGCGTAGATACTTTGCACGGGTAGTACACATATGAGTATGTGGGTGATGATGATCATTTTATTGCTTCTTAGTTGTACTTTGGATATTGGTGGCATAGTGGGATGAAGCGGCCCGGACAAACTTTACATGTCCTCGCACATGAGACCTGTTCCACGCTTGACATGCAACTAGTTTTGCATAAGTGGCTAGCGGGTGTCTGTCTCTCCTACTATAGTCAATATCTAATTTGCAACGAGTTGTCAACAATTTGGTTATCCTCGTTGTGGTTCATGTTCGTAGGTAAGAACGGTTCTATCTTCGAAAGCCCTAAGCCACGTAAAACTTGCAATGGATAAATTAGAGGCGTCTAGTTTAGATTGTTGCTGGGCTAGTGTTATGATATGGTGATGTTGTAAGTAGAAGTATGAGATGATACTCTTACAACACACATAGCGTGTAAGTTCCATAGACCTTGGCCTTACACATAAAGGTATGATAAAGATCATACCACGATGCACATGATGGAGATCATATGCGGGAACCATATCATTTCACTTATAAACATGTGATGTTTGATTGCATCTTATATTGCTATTTTAGCATTTTATTAGCATAATAAGATGATCCCTCATTTAGATATCAAGATAAAAATGTGTTCTTCCTTAAGTATGCACCGACAATGTTTCGTCGCTTCAAGACATCACGTGATGATCGGGTGTACTTGAATCCACGAGCATATCTCGGGTGTAAGACAGTTACACACGCGAATACTAAGGTTCTTACTTGGCGAGCCTAGCATGTACAGATATGGCCTCGGAACACGGACCGAAAGGTTAAGCATGAGTCATATAGTAGATATGATGCCCATTTGATGCTCGCCTTTGAAGCTACACCGACTCACGTGATGATCGGACTTGGTGTAGTGGATTTGGTTCATCTAATCACCAAAAAGGCACGAGGGATGTCGTTTTTGAGTGGGAGTTCATTTCTAATTTGGATTAGTAGAACTCAATTTATCATAAATTAAATCAAAGTGATTTTGCATAATTTGTTGTAGTCATTGGCATTCGTTCACCACCTTATGCATAGTTGTAGTTGAGATAATAGAACTATAGAATTCTGGATATATATACTTTACGAACTGGTATCGTATTGTGTTGAGTGTCATCAAAGTTTAAAGTCCTATTGCAAACTTTCAGCAAACTCTATTTACTCCGTGAAATTTAATAGTTAGTATTAAATTAAGAGTAACAATTCCAGTGTTAGTATCTTAAGTATCATGTTTGCCTCCATGATTCTTGATTGTTTTAATATCAAGTTTATCTAGGAGCTGAAAGAATTTTTTCAGAAACCATCATGTGTAACAGATATAACGATATCTGAAACAATGTTTTGGTTGCAATATGATAGAGTATAATATATGTTTTCATATTGGATGAGAATTTACGAAGGTTGGAGATGCTAGACATCCTAATCATCCAAAAGGGTTTTGGAAAGTAATGTTATACTCACGATTCACCTTTATAACCTACAGTAGCTTGATCATGAAAGTCGTCATGATAAGGATGAATAGAAGATGTATGTAAAGTGTTTACTACACTAAAATAATACTAAAGAATGGATTTTGAAAGAATATCGATCATTTTGATGATGGTGATCTACTTCAAAGTGCAAGTCCAAAGGTATTATTATTTGAATATACACGCTTTGGACTATGTGTCATGTATATGGCGCCACTTTTGATGTTGATAGATTCTTTTAAAAAGGAAAAGGAAATACTGAAAGAGAATCTATAAAATATATTTGGCAGAAAAGAAAAGATTGGAAATATCCAATTTAGGTATATAGATGATATACAGGTTATGGTTGTATTCTTTGCTTGTTAAACAATGTGGTTTTTGGGTATTGGATACCGAATTGGTTGGTATGAAATTTCCTACGGAACGACACAATTCATAAACCACAATGGCCTAAATAACCAGCAAGAGAATATGTGATGATGTTAATCGAAAACAAACAAACCATTGTTTGTATTTCTCGTTGACATCAAGGCTTGACTTCAAGATTTGTTTTAATAATTGTTATTTGAATCAGGTATTATGAGAACAAAGGTTGTTCAAATAATTTACCGTATTCCATATAAGATGGATGATTTACAAATCTAGTTGGAGAGATCACATCCATAAAACCTAATGCTAAAATGTCGTAAGACAAATGATTGAAAGATCACTTACGAAGTGACATCGCCGTTTAAATTATATTGGAAAGAAAACATGAAGAATCTCCATATTCATGGATTTTTGGATTCTTTGATTTGATCAAGTGACGCTTGTGAGACTTTCCTCGGGATAGTTAAAACTTCGTTCAAAGGCCAACGAAGAACGAACGACTAAATTATTGGAATTTATACATATCGATGTATGTAGTCCATTATTTATAGTCATAAGCGATGGGTTTCAACTTCATATACTTTCTCTGGAAATTTGAGTGAATATTCACTTAATGAGAAAGAAGTATGAAATATTTGAAAAACGTTTCAAAGACTTTCAAGATGAAGTGGAAAATCATTGTAACAAGAAAATAAATGGTTTATGATTTTATCATAAGGGATTTGTTTGAGTTACAAGTGTAACAAGAAAATAAATGAATTATGATTTTATCATAAAGGGATTTACTTGAGTTGCAAGTTTAGCAAAACACCTAGATTTACATCTCCCGAAACGCCATAGGAGTATGGAGTGTTTGAGATTTGTAACGAAACCTTGTTTGACATGGTTGGATCAAAGGTGTTATTTATAAAACTGCCATTATGTTTTAAAAAGATTACAGCTTTAGAGACTACTGCTTTTACACTGAAAAGAGATTCATCTTGATCCGTTGAAATGACACCATATGAGTTATGGTTTGGGGTAAAACCCAAGTTGTCATTTCTTAAATTTTGGTATGCTAAACATAAGTAAGATGTTTACAACCAAAGTCGGATGAGCATGTCTTTGTAGGTTATTTCGAATAACAATTGGTTATTCCTCCATAACACCGATGACAAAAGGGTTTATCGCTTGAAATGTGAAGTTTCTTGAAAAAGGAATTTTTCGCAATAGTTAAGTGGGAGGACAATAGAACTTTGATAAGGTTAACGAACCTTAGCTAAATGTGCTGAGTTGCGCAGCGCCGGAAATCGTTCCGGAGGCTGCCATAATGCTCATAGATTATGTGCCTCAAAGGTTGTGGTCACGGAGATCTAAGTTCTTATTGAACCAAGTCAGTCGGATAAACAATCAAATACTTAGATTTGAGAGTAAATCATTATTGTTTGACAATGATGAATCGACCACATACAAAGAAGCGATGATGGGCCCTGACTCCGTCAAATGGCTTGAAGCCATAAAATCCGTGATAGTTCCATACACGAGAAGTCAAGTTTTGAACTTGGAAGACCCTCCGGAAAGGTGTAAAAACCTATCAGTCGTATTTGGATCTATAAAGAAACAGACATGGTTGTTTCACATCTATGAAATAGTCGACATGTTGTAAAGTATTTTACGACAATGTTCAAGGAGTTGACTATGACAAGATCTGATCTTTCATAGCGATATTTAGTCTGGACGGATTAAAGTAGCAACCACTACATATAATTTGGTATATGGTAGATGAATAAAGAAAACAAAGTTCTTCTAATAGAATGGTTACCTAGGACGTGTACATGACATGGTCCAAAGGGTTTTGTTAAATTCAAAGGATGCTAAAAGGGCATGCAAACTTCAATGGTTGAAGTAAGCATCGCGGAGTTGGAATCTTCACCATGATGAAAAGGAGTTTTCATCAGGAGACGATGAAGATGCTTGCATTTGCAAGAAATTAAGTGGGAGCGCTGAGACATATTTCTAATACATTATGTGGAGGACATCTTGTTGATTAGAAATGATGTATTTTTTATTGACAAAGGTTAAGAATTTCATTTCGATGAAATACTTAGGCAAAACCCGAATATTTAGCATGAATGTCTATAGTGGATAGACTGTGACGCTAATATGGTTGTGCCAAACGTACATATATGAGATATTGAAGGAGTTCAATATAGAAACAACAAGAAATGGTTCTTGTCGCATGGAAAAGAATTGAATCAAGATTCAAGTGTATCGACACTTGATAAGTGAAACAAGATTCAAGTGCTTTGACACTTGATGAGTGAAATCACGAGAATGTTTTGATCAATCATACCATGATATGTACACATCCAGATATGTCCTATGCTCTAAGTGTTATGAGCATATACCAGAATGAATCATAAAATGATCATTGGACGATAGTAGGATATTCTTATGATCTTTTGGAAGAACTAAGAATATATTTGTGTAGAGGTGACAAACAATTACAAATAGTTCATTGTAAAGCGTTACATTGATACTAGTTTTGTCGCAAGATACAAATTAAGTTTATATCAATTTAAACTATGAGTGGCACAATAAAATGGAAAGGAGTTTTCATGATGGATTTGGATGTATTCCAAAGTTAAGATATTGTGACGAATACTACAACAAAAGGCTAAGTATATGACTGCTATAGTAGCAGCAAAGGAGGGAATTTGTGTCAAGTAGTTTGTTATCGAACTAAGGTGTGGTTCGCAATGGGCTAACACTAAAGATATATTGTATGACAATAGTATCGACGTGTTTTAAACCCCAAGGAACTAAAGGTCTCACCAAAAGACCAAATTTATACAATGCCATCTCATTGGAGAATGAGTGATGCGTGAAGACGCAAAGATATGCAAATACACACGGACCTGAAAGTGTCAGATCCGTAGATTATGTTAACCACTTGCAGTTGCGTATTTGGAACACCAGAAAGCCATAGATGTTCAATACGCAAAGTTTTCAAACTAGATTATTGTCTCTAGTGCAAGTGGGAGACTGAAGGGAATATGCCCGAGAGGCAATAATAAAGTGGTTATTATCGTATTCCTTATTTATGATAAATGTTTATTTTACATGCTATAATTGTATTAATATGGAAATGTTAATACATGTGTGTTTAATAAACAAAAAGGAAGTTCCTAGTTATGCCTCTCTTATAAACTAGCTCGTTGATTAACATGATGATCAAAGTTTCGTGATCATGGACATTGGATGTTGTTAATAACGAGGTCACAATATTAGTGTAATGATGTGATGAACATTCATCCGAAGTATAGCATTACGATCAAAGTCATTGAGTTTATATTGCTATAACAACTTACGAAGTGATCCTAATCCTTAGACCATGAGATCATGTCAATCACTAACACCGGAAGAGTTTCTCGATGACATCAAACGTCACATCGTAACTGGGTGATTATAAAGATGGCTTCAGAACTACTAAAGTGTTATGTTGAGGTCCATGTATCAGGAGTGGAATTTGTTCATCCCGATGACGGATAGATATGCTCTGGTCCCTCTCGGTGATATCACATTGATTAGCTTGCAAGCAAGTGATTTGATCACTAGAATGTTATATCACGGGAACGAGAAAAGAGTACATGTCGGTAACGAGATCAAACTAGGTATGGAGATACCGATGATCGAATCTCGGACATGTAATATATCGTGAAACAAAGGGATTAAGATACTAGCGTAAAAGGTTCACACGATCATAGAAGTCATCGTTGAATGTGTGGGAGTCAGTACGGATCTCCAGGTCCCGCTGCTGATTATTGATCGGAGAGGGGTCTCGATCATGTCCGCATTATTCGCTAACCGTAGGGTGACACACTTAAGGGATACCGACACCATTCGGAGCAAATGATATGTCAGAAAAAGAAAAGGAAAGCGCGGGAATTTATTTCACTAGACACCGGAACTGTTTCGGTTGAAATTGCTGAAACTGGTTCTGCATGTGAAATTGAAATGTTGTAAGGGGTTTTATGTGAATGTTTTTTAATTAAAGTAATTAACAAAATTCTGAATAAATAAATAAAAGAGTTTTATTTAAATGAGAGCTTGTATTAAATTTGGTGGAAATTTAATGCATGTGAGTGGATTTTTGAGTGGAGGCTTTTTAATGGGAGTGGAGGCTTTTCATTTTATGTGGGAGCTCCACCCACATGAATGTGGAAGAGGTGGGGGCAGCCCCATGGCTGGGCGCCTTGCCCCTTGGGTGCCCCCCTCTCCCCTATAAAAGGCCCCCCTCTCCTCCTCTCAAAACACACCTCCTCGCGAAGGATCTCTCTCCCCCTTTAGAATTTCCCTATGGTCTCGGATCAGCGAGATACATGTTCCCGGTGGCTTTTTCTGGAAGGATTTGTTGCTTCCGCTGCTTCGCTGGAGCGAGGGCGCGGAGGTTGTCGGGGTACCCGTACGTGTGTGCGATCACGGATGCACCACTGCTTTGAGGTGCCGGACTTGATCGTGCTGGACCGGCTGGACCAGATGGACTTCATCACGATCTTGAGATCGGCAAGCGTTCGTCTACATCATCCACGAGTACAACCTCGTTAACGCTATTCGGTCTTCGAGGGTATGTATTCTATGGATGTATATCCACCCGTTGCTTGTATCTAGTAGATAGATCTTGGTACATAGATGTTCCCATCGTAGGAAATTTTTTGTTTTCTATGTTGCGAACCCTACAGCTATCAAGTATGAGGTAACATAATCACCTTGTGGAATGCAAAGTTTTGATTAATATAAGATTTTTTTAGTAAAAAGACTTGATCAACCTTGTTAACAAAAGGATTTTTAATGAATAAAATAATGTTTTCACAGTGGTTATACTTGCTCACTTTTATTTTTCTCCTTTCCAATCTTTGCTCTTCGTCGTGCCTAACTTAAAGGCGTTAAAGTACTTGTTGGGAGATAACCCAAGAGTTTCCTTGAGTCTTGGAAATTATTACTTCAGTAATGACCTCTCCTTATCCTTTTTGTTTGCTTTTTGTGCCAAGAATGACCTCTAATGAGAGGGAAGTAAGATTTGGGGAGTTTCTGTCCTGAAACAGATTTCTACCATCCACCATAAAAATTCGTGAGGAGTCTCTGTAAGTTGGATTGAGTTTAAAATTTACGAATAAATCCCCCAGTATGTTAGATAACTTTCGTTAGGTCAACACTTTTTGATTTTAGCAACAGAAGGTCTTCGGAAAAATCGGTTTCTACCTGCTAGTCTGTTTTGACAGATTTCTGCCATTATTTGCATTTGCTTGTTATTGATTCCTTTTCGGGTTCTTTTTGGGAAATTGAGCTTTTTGAAGGATTTGCTACAGTAGCTTGTGTTTTAAATGAAAAGTCTTGCTGTTCCAAAGCTTTGCTAGAGGTCTAATATCTTTTGAATAAACTAATGTTGCTAATGAAGATTGTGTGAAGTTTTGTATGAAAGAAAAATTTCAGGGGTGGAGAGAGGATGATGTAATGAGATGAAGAATGGACAAAATCTCAATCTTGGGGGGAGCCACTCCGTGTTGCCCCAAGAATTACTCAAGAGGTACAATCGTCAAATCTTGGGGGTGCCCAAGGCATCCCCTTCTTCATCAATAAAAGCTCAGGTCTTTCTAGACACTTCGTTTTTATTGTTTCATGGACAGTTGTGTTGTTTTGCAGCGTCTTAGTTTTTTTTTGGTTTTTTTTGCTTCGTTTGGTTTTGCGTTGGTTGCCTTCTAAAAAAATCGAAAACACCGAAAATATTTGTTGTTATTCTTTGGTTTTGTGAGTTCTTTGCAGGGTTCAGCCGTTCTTAGTGGATATTGGTTTTCATGTTAATATTCAAGTCACACAAGTGAAGAGCAATAATGAAGATTAAGACAACTCGAGGTATGGTAAGAGGCTGGTAAAGAACTCTATTTGTTTCATTTTTGTACATATACTCATCACTGTGAGCATGCTTAGCCTATTTGTGTAAGGTGTATGTCATTATGGATGCTTAGTAGTTCTTGCTTGTCTATGATTAGCTCCATCTTGCTAATAGTTTGTAGCATGTCATATGAATGTTTGCTTGCATTGTTTTATTCATACTTTGGTATGATATTGTGGTATCCTCCTCTGACTGTTCATGTGAATCGACTTGGCACATGCTCACGCATGCATATGACTAATCAATAGTCAGTAAGCCTCGATGATTTATTTTGCCTGAGAGTTCTTGTATCACTTTTATGCCATAATTAGTCCTGTTTTGTTGCAAGCATGATTATGACAGTTGATGGCACACTTTATTCCTTGTGCTTAATAATTCTGAACCATTGTGACTAGTCCATGAAAGTTATATGCTTGCTTATTATATGCTGGGAGTCAGCAGAACCGTGCTGTCACGGGGAACGCTTTCAACACCTGTTGGATATCTCATCCAGTTGATACTTTGCTCTTTTGTTCCCGGATGTCGACGATGTGAAATAAAAGGGGAGGTTGTGAGTTCATGGAGTTTATACATTGTGTTAGAGAAACGCCTGGGCCGCTAGCCTAAGCCATGCCTAATCATGGTGGAAACTTGCAGCATCACTGTAATGAGAATCTAGGAAGCATCCTCAATAAAAAGCTATGCATATGG
The DNA here is from genome assembly GCA_916181665.1 of Avena sativa. Classification (NCBI taxonomy): domain Eukaryota; kingdom Viridiplantae; phylum Streptophyta; class Magnoliopsida; order Poales; family Poaceae; genus Avena; species Avena sativa. The sequence continues at coordinate 368,954,199 of OV702284.1, forward strand.
TAAATAAAAAGATTACTGAGATGCTCATTGTCTGCTTGCCTTGTCATTTTGGTTATGGGAAAGCTCCTGTACCATGTGCAAGGGGTACCCTATTGGCGGTTCTCGATGATATGCATGTATTTACAATGACAAGAACTTTTAGGTGACCAAAGTTGAGTAGCATGCGGAGCGACCCTCGTACTCAAGGGAATTGGGATTTCTAGTCTATGGTATGTCAAGCATATGATTCAGAGTGGACCTCACTTTCACCTTAACCACATGAAGATTCCTATGATATGGGCAATGAGAGCTCAAAGCTAATGAGTACCTTCCTTTCAGCATTGGGAAGCCTTTCAAACCTTCACAAAACCGTTTTCATAACTTTGTTGAGTCACCACTTATTCTATGAGAACCTTCTTGAGAGCATAGTTGTCATTTTTGTGTTTGTTCCAAAACTTGGTTAATTATGTCATGACTTTGATGCTTGTATCTCTGATATCTTTACTTCTAGTCTTCATGTGAACTTCAGAGGTGCCTTGGCATTTATATTGTGCTCTTCAAACAAAGGCAATCGAGATACCACTCTATCATACCTTATTATGAGCATTGCAATGTTGCTTGTGTTTGTTTCATGCTACTTATTATTATTGAGTTGGTTTCTCTTCATAGCTTGCAATGATTATTGAGTAGACTAGTTACATGCCCGTGCGTTGCTACGGGATAATGAATAAAATTCTAGAGAAGGATTGATTTACTGAGTTTTTTATTTTATTGAGCATTTTGCATGTATTTTTCATAAACCAAGGAAATGTTGAGAGAACTAAAAATTTCAAATTTGATGATCCAAAAAATCCGGAAAAATTATGAGTAGATAGAGAATAATTTACAATAATCGTGTGCAAAATATCATGTCAAAATATCTTATATTTTAACCCCCAAAAAAAGGAGAAAAAGTGTAGATCTAGACGTGAGCAGTGTAATTCTGAATGGGCCTCTGTGTTTTCCTAATTTGTCATATTTGTCTTTTTTGCTGCTCTAAAGCCATTTTCTGGGAAATGCTCCTTTCTCTTTTACTTAGCCAAATCTATCACCTGCATGCTCCAAGCCCAACCTTTCAACTGGATGTACTACCTATTTGGATGGATCTTTATTCTCATCCATCGTTTAATAAGCTTCTTCAAGATTGAACACCACATAAACTAAATGGGAATCAATATGAGTAACTTTTCTAAATCGATCAGAGATCAGAATTCAAATGGGCTTTGTCAAGTGATGTTACTCAAACTAAATCCAAAACATTTGTGGTATAGGTACATGGGTAAGTACATGCTTTAGACAGGACAAAATATGTTTCGTCATTTGCTTGAAATTGAAAGGCTTTAATAGCAATGCAAAATAATACTTTCTTTGAATCTTTATCAAGGTTTACAATATAGTTATCACACGTAACGGTGCTGCATCAAGTGACTCGTATTCATAAGAACACTCTTGCCTCCATCTAGTCTTTGTATATCCAACAAAAGGCTGACACATGTAGCACACCATAAAATCAATTAATTGTTTTAACATATTGTCTAAAGATCATGGAATAAGAGGCAGAAATATTATGAAAATTGAAAGGACATTGGAGTTGATCTAGCGATGGCAACAGTTATGTTGGGATCGTTATGCACCGAGGAAGACACATGTCTAAATCCTGCTAAACATGGTCGTTCTCTACGGCCTCGCAATGGCATCTTAATGCCCCTCACTCCTATCAATGAGCCATGATAATTCATAAAATATCAAGCTAACAAAAAAAAGAGGACCGAAGCAACAATGGTATGGTAGGATATAACAATTGGTACTTGTTCAGCATAATCCGGATAGAATCATCCAAGTTAGATTACATGGATCCTGCAGAATCAAAGATTAATCAGGCATGCAATATTGCTCAATCACTCATGAAATACACATGCTCGACAACAATAAACAATCAATTGCCTAAACACAAAGATAAGTACACAAATATTCCAGTTGACATGCATTTGAAAGTTTCATTGGCTAGTCGATAACTCGATATTTACTAAATAGAGTGCATAACATGTTCATGATTAAGAGGTCGTGTGTTCTCACAATTTTAGTGTAAAAGATGATTATTAAGGATAGAAGCATGTTTGTCCCATAGAACTAAAATTTAAACTACAAAACATGATTATTAGAGCATCATTGTCCCGTAAAAAAACGAAAAGTAGCTAGACAATCTGTGCACTGACGATCATTCTTACCTCAATAATAATGGAAGTATGACACCAAAAAAATTGTGTACTAAAGAGTGTGTTTCATACTCAATTAACTCCACTAAGTATACAAAATTACAAATAGAAGAACAAATATTTTCCTTCTGAAAATAGACATTTTCAAACAATACTTAATGCTCCCAAATCCAAAGGAAGAAATGTATGAAGAATAGGTATTTGTACTGCAGTCATCACTGTAACATGTACTTCAATATTCCATGAAACTTTCAATATTCGAACTATAAGCAAGAATTCCAACAAAAGTACCTGCTATTGGTACTCGACTCGGCATAGCCTGCACAACATCATTCCTGTGGAGGTTAGTAAACTTGCCAGCACAGATGATTTTGTGCTAGATGCGCGGATGGGAGGACCACGAAGCAATGTTGACGAAGTGAACAGTGTATTGATCGATGAAGGAACCCTGTATTCTTTTTAGGTAGTAGAGATATGTCCTTTTCACTAAAGACAAGTACATAAAACTGCAAGAAAGGAAAAGTGAACATGTAAACTGAATAAGTGGGCACACACAAGTGGATAGCCTAATCTGATGGCAGCAAATATATCAAATGAAAGGCCTCAATATTATATAAATTTTGGAATAATAAGAACATTTGTATCTTGCATAATCTAGGAGCACTAACCTGTAATAAAAGGAGAGATTTGCAAATACCCTCAAGGTCTGGGTGCCACTCGTAAAAGTAACACTGTAATGATCTCAGAAAAATAGATAATGTGTTCTAGATGTGTGTAGAAATAGTACGTTTAGTTAACTTAAACTAATAAAAGTTACTCCCTCCGTTCACTTTTGTAAGGCGCGAAAGAAAATTCTGACAAGCCATAAAAGGCCCAAAAGTACTTTTGTACCCCAATCGATTGATCAGTTTGAAATTTGCACTTAGTTTCTTCCTCGCCTAGGTCCAAGCATGCCCTGGTCGCTGCCTCCGAGCACGCCTCGCTCAGGTCCCTGAGAATGCCCTCGTCACCTCCGACCACCACTCCCTATCGTATGCCGATGCAAACGCCTCCGAACTCCTAGGTGCTCCTCGCCTTATTATTTTATTTAAACAATCCTTTATTATTTTTATCAAAATAAAACATTTTATTTCAAAAGCTTGGCAAAATTTTAATTTGGCTTTATAAAATAATCTTTATTTATAAATCCACCTTTTAAAAAAAACAAAATCTTTTATTTAAAAGATCCAAAAACAGTAATTTTAAATATTTTGAAGTTTCTTGTTTATTTAACTTTTCAAATCCCTTTGGGATTTTATTTGATCCAAATAGGTTTTGAAAGTTTCCAAATGGATTCAAAAAGTTTCTTCTCACCCTGAAATTCAACAAAGTTTTATTTTATTCATTTATTTTTCACATAGCAAGATTTGGAAAATCTTGGGATGTGACACAAAGTGTCCACTATAAACTCCTATGCATGGTGTGTTGCATCATTCCAAGTATATTCTTGTTTTCAGCTATCTTCCACTTAAAAAGTCTCTTTGTTATGCGAAAACGTAGTGATTAAAGCCCTCACAAACTTGATGGCACACTTTATATTCTTTGCCTCTAATAAACTTAAACCATTGTGTCATCTATGTTGTATATGCTTGCACTTATACGTTGGAATTAGCAGAACTGTGCTGTCACGGGGAACATTTTCAACATAGGACTTGTACTTTGTACACAGTTGATATCATGCTCTTTTGTCTATGGATGTCACCGGTGTGAAATAAAGAGGGAGCTTGTAAGTCCATGGAGTTATGTATTTTGTGTTAGAGAAACGTCTGGGCCGCTAGCCTAAGCCATGCCTAATCATGGTGAAAACTTGCAGCATCACCATAGTGACATCTATGAAGCATTCTTCTTATAAAAAAGAGATACATTAAAAAAAAAAAGAAGTAGATAAATAATAACAAGCATCCAAGTACTAAACAATCCTAGGCATGTGCTGCAAATATAGTCATACATGCTCGCAATGAGAACTTGCACAACGTCTTCTGTCCAGTCAGCCTGTGGCAGCGGGGCCTCTAGGGAACTACTGGCAATTAAGGTACTCATTTTAATAGAGCACCGGAGCAAAGCATTAACACTCCATGAACACATGTGATCCTCACACCACAGCCATCCCCTCCGGTTGTCGCAATTATTGTCACTTTGGGGCCTTTTGATCCGGATAATGATATGTGTACACAACTTGCAGATAAGATCACAAACAATACTATCATAATGATTCAATAATAAGTTCAGATCTTATATCATGGCACTCGGGCCCTAGTGACAAGCATTAAGCACAACAAGTTGCAACAAAGTCAAATAGCACTAATAGAGATACTAGGCACTATGCCCCTAACATATCTTATTCGATTACATGATAGAACTCATCCAATCCCTACCATCCCTAAGCATACAACAGGGGATTACTCACTCATGGATGAGGGAAACATCGGTGGTTGATGGAGATGCGTTGGTGATTATGATGGCGATGATCCTCTCCAAATTCCCTGTCCCGGCAGGGTGCCAGAACGGAGTTTCTGGATCCGAATCTTGGTTTCTGGTGGTGGCGGCGGAGTGGAACTCTTTCTGGAAAACTATCGACCCTCCCTCTGTTTTTAGGTCAGAAGGCAACTTATAGGCGCAGAGGGAGGCCGAGGAGCTGCCTAGGTTGGCCAGACCTCCCCCAGGCGCGGGGTCAGTGGGACCGCGCCTGGGATGGGTCTGGGCCCCCCCAGGCCTCCTCTCTGTCTCCCCTTCTGGCTCCGTGGATCTTCTGGTGAGAAATAGTTTTTGGCATATTTTCCGGGATTTTTTCTGATAGTTCATTTTCTGCACAGAAACAAGACACCAAAGTAATTCTGCTGAAAACAACGTCAGTCTGTGTTAGTTGTATCCAAATCACACAAGTTTAGAGGAGAAACAATAGCAAAGTGTTCGAGAAAGTAGATACGTTTTGGACGTATCAACTCCCCCCGAGCTTAGCTTATTGCTTGTCCTCAAGCAATTCAGTTGAAAACTGAGTGCGATAAAATAACTTTCACGAACACTTTACTTCATATGATGTATATATTCTCGGCACAGAAGTAGATGCTTAGATAATTCATAATAAAAAATATACAACTAAGTCTCTATCTCTACTACCTAAAAAGAATCTTCTGTTCCGTCTCCTCCCGGTACGTCGTTTCGCTTCGTCGCGCTTCCTCTCCGCTCGCCCCGCGCCTCACACGCCCTTCCTCATATAATGGGAAATCAAACTGCGGCCCCTCCTCCCCAAATCACGGTTGTGCTTGTCTCGTCCCTATCCAGTCTTCTCCCTCTCCATGGCACCTGCGTCAACCTGCCTCCACACCTCACACCATCTGCCTCCACACCTCCAAGCCCATGGGAAGGGAGATCGTCAAGCGGATCTACCAACACCCCCAGGACAAGGCCACCGACGCCAGCGATGTGGTCTTCAAGGACGAGACGCTCGCACCTGGGGCGGCGGCCGGCGATGAAGGCATAGCCGGCAGCGCTGGCAGCAACCGGTTGCTGCGGAAGGAGTCAAGTGTTTCTTCACAAAGTTCCGTACGTCTCCCGAAACCCTGATCCCCTTTTTATCTTGTCTCATGTTCTTCCCAGACACGGTCGTACCATGGTTCCTCACGTTTCCTCTCACCAGGAGAAAATCTGCTCGGTCTTGACGGAGGTCAGGGGCTGCTGCAGCTCTTCGTCCATCGCCCTAACCTCTTCTAGCGCTCTTGTAGGAACCGGTTATCCCCTTCTCTTCACCCCCTCTATCTATCCGGCCGATCGAACACGAGCTGGCGTCATGGAAGATCTCCCCCATCCAAGCTACTCAAGCCTGGTCGAGGCTCTGCAGCATGGAGACCCAGGGTGAAGTCCTGTATAGAAGTAGTTAGCCAAATGAAACTAACGGAGATGATGAAACTATCAGTATGGTTCTTTGCTGAATTTTTGTCAGTGCATACTGCAAAATATTATGGTTTATTTGATAAAGTATACTTGAAATATCCTTTACTTTCCTAATGATTGGTCTTTGCCTAGGTAGGCTCGGATGGGAGACTTGAAGCAAATGAAAGAACATTAGAGTCCCTCTTTAATATTCATACATTTACCTGCGACATAAGTGCATTCTGCAAAGCATGAGACATGGAGGTATGTACATGTTTACTTTCTAGATTATTATGACACGTGCTAGAGAGACTGACAAGGATATTACAATTCCATCCGACACGAGTAAATATTTCCTAGAACGATGAACTTTATCATACATGGCTTGATCTTATTCTAATTTGAAATTTACTAATGGACAAGTAATTCTCTTGGATCCTTATTTGCACACTATACATTGATGTATCTCATATAAATGATTTGTTTCTATAGAGCACAAAAGGTGCTAGAAGAAATGGCAGAAGCCGTGCCCAATCCTAATCTCATCATGTATACTAATACCATGATTAAAGGTTGGGAAAAGGTATCATTTTCAGATAGAACATTGGAATGTTTTGTTCCCTGAACTGAAATCAACTTTACGTGGGTGTTAACTAGGTCCCATCCTAAATGGCATGAGTCTCTGGCATATTACACATTCCGAAATTAGTTTGATCATCTTTATGTTTTGCACAATGGACAGGCTAATACGTCACTTTGGTCTCACTTTAAGATGGTTTTTGACTTGCATCTGAGCAGCTTGCGGAGTGCTATATTAGGACTCTTTTGTAGGATGATGTACATCCCACTAGGATATATGCTGAATTTTACCGTATCTCTTGTTCATCTCAATCTTAAATATGGGGATGTTCAGCGAACACATCCAGATCAATCCAATTGTTCACCATTTCCAAAAATAAATCTCCACGGTGCCATGCAATAGGACTTTAGAAATTTCTTAAAGTGGTAGAGCGATAACGGATGGCCATTAAAGGCTTTGCTTATTATGTTGGCCAAGATGTTCCCTAAACTAAAGCTGTAATCCGTTTTCCTAATAAGAAACTATTATTTACAAATTGCCATATTGAAGGTTGGTACTTTTGAGTTGGTGTCACAATTGCCAGCTGTTTCTGGTGGAAATGCTCCATACTATATTTCATTGATTCGTCCAAATTTATTCCGAGCTTCCTAATACAGGAAGCTGGCGCTAATGGTGGGAATGCACAACTTCACTTTGAGGAGGTTCTCAAGAGCAACATTTTAATTTATGTGGTATGCACTTCGTCTTACCGATGGAGCGGAATTTCTTTATGGTCAGCGAAATATTGCTCACTACATTTCTAGATTTTATTAGTGAAATTCCTGGTGTAGAGTTGAAATAGGCATCCACAATAATCAAAGACTTTTATTCATATTGATGAATAACTTAGGTCTTAATGACAAGCTAAGTAGTTTGTGATTAATCGAAGTGGTGAACATGTCCATGTCATGTCTGAAAAATTGTAGCCACATTCCTGGACTAGTAATTGGTAAGTTCTCTTGGAGTAGGCTACTTTGATGCATAAATATCTCCGAATGAGGAATTTTTTCTTGAGCATTTCATTGATTTGATCAGGTTTGTCAAAACGTGTACTCCCTCTGTCTAAGAATAGATGTCTTAGGTTTTCAAATTTTGGATGAATCTATATACTAAATAGTGTCTAGATTCATCCAAATTTTAACAAATTTGAGACATCTATTTTGGGACGGAGAGAGTACATGTTTGTAGAATTTTGTAACATCATCGTGCTTTTCTCTTTATTTCTTTACAATGACATTTCTTCCCTTCTGGAATTTTAATAGCGGAAACCGTCTTATATACTGTATTAATGCATTAAAAGTAGTTAGATTTTTTCTAATCTATTGTTCGCATATGCCTACTTTCTTTTACATGCCTTTAGTAATATGAACAAGGTGGCTTTCTTCTTGGACGTACTGATTGTTTTCAATTTTTACCAGACTGAATACTACGACAATTGTCATAATGATTGTCACTGATAAGTTGGTCATTTCCACGAGGACAGATTTGAATCATGTCATGTATCGTAGGCCGATGATCGTGGAAAAGGAAATAGGTGATGCCTGATATATATGGTACTTAATCGCATTCGCCAAACTAATATTAATGAATATATATGAGCTAAGAGTTCTCTTAGTTGGCGCTCATCACTATTCTGAATTATCACTTCTAGGCATGGTAACGAAGAGGTGGATCTGTACTATTTTCTATTATGAATAACAATTCTGAATTTCCTAGACATGGTGTTAAAAATAAAGGAGTAACATATGTAGAACTTTCAGTTTCTTATTTAGGTTCTGCACCTTAACCCGAATTGTGCTGAAATGACCTAACTAAATTGCAAGAAGGTTCTTACATGTATTATTTACACCAAACTTTTCTGCTTAGATCCTACTAATGGTTTGGCTTCCATGTAGGTTGAGGCATTGCTGATGGGAGGCAGTCTGAGATACAAACAATTTTTTCCTTAGCAAGAATTGAGTATATGTATATGTAAAAATCGTGCCAAATGTAAGTTGAAAGTCCGGGGACGCGCTTTGGCAAGAAGCGTAGCAGGTTAAATCACCGTGCTTATAAAGTTTCTGCAGTTCCATCTCATATGAACAGTCTGCGCTGTTCAATTTAGCTCATTTGATTGTGATTTGCTAAGAGACCATTGCATGCCTTCTAGCTACTGGCTAGAGATTGTTTTTTAGCCAAATAAAACAAGATGCTAAAGCTCGGTTAAAATAATGAACATTTAGTGTCCATGACATCCTGACCTCACTAGCTGATGTGATCCTAACATTTTGTATCCAGGACACTTGATTATGGAGTTTTGAATGTTCTCATGTTCAGCAAATAGCTATATAAAGATTTTTGTGTGTTCACATTCTGTACCGTATAAAGATTTAGCTACTGTCTCTCCATGATTTACTGAATTTACTTGTAAAGGTATAGTTAGTGCATGATTTACTGCATTTACTTGCAAAGTTAACATGCAATACGTTTCTAAACTACTCCACTTACTCCTTGAAATTTAAACTCTAGAACAGGGTACAACTTGAATATATTCCACTCATTTTTCTATGATTTTTTACCCGTTGTGCTCTTCCTTGGTTTTCTTCTTTAACCACTGTACACTTAAATGCTACTGCTCTACAAATTATTTGGAACAATTAGCCTGCACTTTTCTCCTCTACAAATGGCTATCAAGTTTTTTCTCCTAGGAACAAGTGCTTACTCCCATTTCTCAAAATTTAAACTGATTTGGATTCAGCCTGAATAGGGTACAATCTTGATGGCTAAATTGAAGTTTAAACTGATTGGAATCATTTTATATCATCAAATTTTTGTCACCGAAAGTTGACATGTCTCTAAATTATAGTCATCATGCTGATATCAAAAACCATTGCCACTAAAACTTGACAATACGTGCATCATTGTCCTCAGGTATTCCATTATATTCTTCAGGAGGAACATTTTCTTCTTAGGGAGTACAATTGAGGTCTAGGAAGACCATAGCTTCAGACAGATGCTGGGGCAGAGGAGAAGCTGTTGCTGGGGCTGCAGATCATCGGCGACGAAGTGGTGGGAGAGTAAGAGCACGCGGGGTGGCGAGGCACTGGGCGAGGGGACCCTGGGCGGCGAGGTGTTGGGCTAGGAGAACCTGGGTGAGGAGGAGCGTGTGGGTCGGCGAGGCGCTGGGCGGCGAGGTGCTGGCCAAGGCGCCTTCCTAAGAGAAGTAATTTGTCCTGATGTTTCGAGGTCTCAACAAAAGGGCGTGAAAACAGATAGAAACTCTTGAATGGAAATTGAAAAGAAATATAGTCCCAGTTCCTTCAGAAATGGTAAGATCTTTGGCGCAAGAAGAAGGGGCTCCAAATTTTATTAAAGCAAAGGTTTTTCCCATTTTAAATAAACACTAAAACTTATTTATTTATTTTAAATAAGTTTTCCAAGTATTTTATATTCTCAAATAAAACCTACTGAAGTGTTTTGGTTTTATTTTAGATTTCAAAATAAATATTTTAATAAAACAAATCCTATTTGATTTAATAATGAAGGTCTATTGTATTTAATTATTAATGGACCCTAAAGGTTATTTTGTTTTAAACAAGTTTTCAAGTATTCTTTATTTCCAAATAAAACCTACTGATTTGGTTTTGAAAATATTTAGATTTCAAATAGAGATTTTATTAAATAAACCAAACCCTATTTGATTAATAAACCATGGTCCATTTTATTTAATTAATAAATGGAACCTAAAAAGATTTAAAATATTATTTCATTTTGGACTTTGGTTGATGTGTTAAACAGAACCAAATTCAAATGAAAAGTTTGATGATTGTTTGATTTGTTTTGTTTGTTTGATTTGTTGTTTGGTTTTCAAAACAGAAAAAGAGAACAGAAAAGGGAAAAACATTTTGGAAGAAAAAAATAGAACCTGGACCAGCCCAGTCGACAAAGCCCAATAAGCCCAGCAACCAGCCCAGCCTTCCTCTCCCGAAGAAAATGTTTTGTACTCAGAATCTAACTCAGACAGATGATGACTGGTGGACCTCCCTCACACTTCTTTTCCCACTGACCAGCCGACCCCACCTCCCTGTTCATCCTCCTCACCCGCGCGACTTCTTCTCCCTTCCCCATCGCCGTTTCCTGCAGTGATTCCGCGGCACTAATTCGTCTTAACGCAGCCACCATTACTCGCCTTGACCATGCATGTTAAGACGCCTGTCCCTCCTCTCCACTTCCCCTCTGTCGCTCCATCTCGACACGCCCCCAGACCGCCCCAATTTCTCCCCGAGCAGCTCTGTCTCTGACGACCCTCCTTGTCGATTCCGGCCGAGCCTGACCACTCCTTACCTCCCCGACCAAGCTCACACCTTCCCCATCTCCCTACGCATCTCCCAGAACCAACCACTCGTCCGCGCGTGCTCTAGAACGCCGACAACAAACACGACAGAGCGCCGCCGTCTTCTGCCGTTCTCCGACGACGTCTCCCCGGTAAAATCCGACCACCCCTCTCTTCCCCGTGGATACGTTAATGACCGCCATGCTCTCGCGGACCTAATGGTGCTATTCGTTTGTCCTAGGGTGCCCCTTATCCTCACCCTCGACGACCTCCAGTACCGCCCGAGACCCAGCTCATCTCCGGCGAGCAATCGCAACTGCCCCCGAGCGCCCCTCGACGGACAAGCCACACGTTGAGAATCAGCACGACGCCACGAACGCGATGAGCTTACTCCCTCCCTTTTTCGCTTCCTGCCTCGCCAGCGCCGCCGCCATCTGGCCGCTCCGCCGCTCGCCGTTGTCCTAGCGCCGCCAGCTTTTGGCAAGTTAGTAGGAGCCGTCCGATCTAGATCCGATGCACACGACTGATTGACTTATCGAAGGGGTAAGATCGATCCTGCGCTGCACGTTTTCCTTTAGATCCTGCGGTCCACGTTGCCGATCCGGCCGAACCGGTACCGCCCAATGGAATCATGCTGCGTGTCGCCTGTTCTGTTTAAAAACAGATTTGAAACCAGATTAGAATGTGATTTTCAAACCATTGTAACTTTTGATCCACACGTCCAAAAATTGCAAATTTGGTATCATTGGAATCAGTGGAACAAGCCCTAGCCAACCATGCCTTTAGTTTAGCAAATAGTATATGTTAGCTTGTTGGTTTTTGCAGAAACATTTGTATGCTTGTTAAGGATGTAAAAATTGTTTAAAAATGAATTTGGGGTTAAAATCTTTTGCAATTGGATTGCTTTGAACCTACTAACATTATGAAACACTTTGTGGATTCAAAAATGAATTTGGTGAAACAAAATAATGATTCTTTGATTTAAAACCATTTCTAGTCAAATAGAAGTGTGTTTATTTTATAAAAATGGTTTTGGAAGAAAACCTTTGGAAAATGTTTTTTTTAAACTCTCTGACCCCAAACACCAAGATTTATGGTTTGAAAACTTATTTGGTGAACCCTATAGATTAATGCCTTAGTAAAAAAAACATTTCTACACCACATAAAATGATACTTTGTTTTGAAAATGGATTTTAAAGTGAAACCTTTGCAAATGACTTTGCCACTCTATAAAATGACCATTAGGTGTTTTCAAATGTTCATGACCCATTAGGAACCACTTTTTCAAACAAAACAAAGCTTGGCATGCTTGCATGCATTACTTTGACTTTGTTATTTTATGTGTTGTTTTGCTTGATTGGTAGATTGAGTTTGTGCCTTGCTTGATTGATTTGTAGTGACTTGAAGAGTGTGATTGTTGCAAGGACAAGGAGTGAACCCATACTCTACCAAAAAGGCAAGTGATGCTTCATACTTTTTGTCCCATTACTTTCTCTATGCATTAGTGATTTTGCTAAGTAAAACTTGCATGGAATTTTGCTAAGTATAAACCTTGCTATAGGAAAACCTAGTAGATGAAACCTTAGTGGAAATCTTCCTAAGTCAAGATACCTACTACTATCATGCTTAGCTTAGATAATAAAAAACAAGGGTGGAAATATATTCACACTATGGAAAATTTCTAAGTCTGAGGACTTGTGTTTTTGTTTAATAAAACAACTAAGTTAATGAATCACCTGGGTGGAATGGGTCTTGAATGGTGGTTTTTGGTTGAGTGGTTCACAAGGCCCATGTCTATGGTTGACCTTGTGTATCTCACTTGTGGATTGCCACCCAGGAACAAAGAGATTTGAGATGTCAAATGTTGAGAAGCTTCAAGTGCAACCACTTGGAAATATGGGCTCTGCCATGATCATATAGGTTGCAAGAACTTAGCCATATGGACAGTGGGTGGTAGTGTTTGATAGGTTGGAGCGCGTCCATTTTGGTCTAAGGGAAGGCTTCTGAAAGATCTTGTCTTGGGAAACCAAGTCTTGTGGGGAAAGTGCACCACCTCTGCAGAGTGTAAAATCTAAGTACTTAGCCATGTCCCTGGTAAAGGACAATTTGAGCATCAAGACATGGAAGCAATCAAGAATCTCATCATTCAAATTTCTAAGTTAAAATCTTGTGGTTTGAACAAGTGTTAAAGGATCTTCAAACTTTGATTGAGAAAAATGTTTTTGTCAAGCAAAAACTTAGTGTTTTAAAAATTGTAAGGAAAATCTATTTTTGAGCAATGCAAGCCTCAACTCCACTTAGCCAAATGCATATAGATGATAGACTCCACTATACTACCATAGTATCACTTGCCAATACAATTCAAATGTATTGACCCTTGTGGCTGTAACTTGTTATGTTGCAGGTTTGATTGTTTTTAGTGAGGATTGATTGATTAGGATTACAAAGTCTACAACCAACATGTCTGCCTGTGGCACTTTTGTTGGAGATATGCCCAAGAGGCAATAATAAAGTGGTTATTATCATATCTTCATAGTTATGATAAATGTTTACATACCATGCTATAATTGTATTAACAGGAAACATTAATACTTGTGTGATTTGTAAACATAAAAGAGTCCCTAGTAAAGCCTCTTGTTAAACTAGCTTGTTGGTTAATATATGATCATGGTTTCCTGATCATGAACATAGAGATGTTATTGACAACAGGGTCATATCATTAGGAGAATGATGTGATGGACATACTCCTATAGATAAACATAGCATAAAGATCAAGTCATTTAATATAGTTCATTTGCTATAAGCTTTTTGATACATAGTAACCTAATTCCTTCGACCATGAGATCATGTTAATCACCATCACCGGAAGGATGCTTTGATGACATCAAACACCACACCGTAACTGGGTGGCTATAAAGGTGGCATTGAGTGTTTGGAAAGTATGGGTTGAGGCACATGGATCAAGAGTGGGATTTGTCCATCCATATGACGGATAGATATACTCTGGGCCCTCTCGGTGGAATGTCATCCAATTAGCTTGCAAGCATGTGACTGGCTCACAAGGGATCACATACCACGGGAACGAGAAAAGAGTGCTTATCGGTAACGAGGTTGAACTAGGTATGCAGAGATACCGACGATCATAACCTCGGATAAGTAAACTATCGTGAGACAAAGGGAAATTGGTATCGTATGTAAGTGGTTCATTCGATCGCAAAGTAATCGTAGAAATATGTGGGAGCCATATGAATTTCCAGATTCCTCTATTGGTTATTGATCGGAGAAGTGTCTCGATCATGTCCGCATAATTCACGAACCGTAGGGAGACACACTTAAGGATTCGATGTTGTTAAGTAGTTATGGAATGATGAGTAAGAGACCGAATGTTGTTCGGAGTCTCGGATGGGATCCGGGATATCACGAGGAGATCCGGAATGGTCCGGAGAATAAGATTCATATAAGGAAAGTCCTGTTTCGGAGTTGGGGAATGATTCCGGTGTTTTCATCGGGAATGTTCTAGAAGGTTCCGGAATGTCCGGCACTCCGGAGGGGAAGGGTACATGAATGTGTTATATCAAGTTGGTATGATTGCATTATGTACTTGGTGTCATCGCTGTACCAAATAGAGGGTTTATTCAAATCCTAGTTTGAAAAGTCAAACGACTAGTTTGAAAGTCAAACGGCTAGTTTTGGGAAAGAGGATAAGGAGGTTTGAAACCGACTTGGGGGAGGAGTTCCTCCTCCCACCGCCAGCCCACCTTGGGTCCGAGTTGGGGAGGGACTCCCCTCCCCAGGCGCGCCTCCCTCCACCTATAAGAGGAGGGGCAGGGCTCCCCTCCTAGACACACAATCTTGCCCCTCTAAACCTAACCCTAGCCGCCGCCGGCCACAATAGCCGCCGCCACCCTAGGGTTTGCCCAAGCCGCCGACTTGGGGCAATCCCCTTGCCCTAGCCACCGGCCTAGCTCCCTCTACATGGTGCCTCTAAACCCTAGATCACCAAGGCTCTCTCATAGTCCACCATACTCGCTCCGGCTTAAGGCGAAGCCCTGCGAGATCTCCCCTCTACTTCCGGTACCACGCCGTCGTGCTGCCGGAATCGCGAGGAGAGTGCTACAACCTCCGCTGCCTGCTGGAACAAGGGAGAGGAAGGTCTTCGTCGAGTACCGAACGTGTGACCGACTGCGGGAGCGCTGCCGGAACGCAGCGCCAGAAGGATCGTCTACGCGATCTTGAGATCGGCAAGTGTACGACTACATCACCCACGAGAATCTGCTCTCGTTAACCGCTTTGGAATCTTCGAGGGTGAGTTCCTCTATCGACTCGTTGCTACAATCTAGTAGATAGATCTTGGCTTGTTTTTTTTGTATGCGATAGAAATTTTTTGTTTTCCATGCTACGAACCCCTACAACTTTGAAGATGAAGGACCCCATGCTTATAGATTTCTGCTGCAATGTAATGTAATAGCCAAATGAGCTATGTAAGATGTAATAAAATTATGTTATTCCTGGTTATAAAGTTATATTATGACCTTTTTTTTCTTGATATTACATCTTAACTGTGGATGCTAGCTATTGATCCAGGGACTAGCATTGTAAACACAGGGGACTCCACCTTATATTGTTGTAAGGTTGGGACACTCCCTCTACAGATGGTATCAGAGCATTGTGTTGCCTGTAGGATTTGTAAACCTAGGATTGGACAAAAACCCTTAGAATAGTAGGAGTTGTACTTGTTCCAAAAACTTATTTACAAAAACACTTGTAAACCCTTTCCTCAACCATTTTGGTTTCAACTCTACATCTCTTCTATTTCAACTTGATGGAAAAACCTACCCATGGCCAAAGACTACACCATGTGCAAAGGACTACTTCAACATATTCAACTCTAATGACTTCAACTTCTTTAACTCTAATGACTTCAACATCTTCAGCATGTTCACCAAGGACTTCCAACTTGGATACCACTAAGGACTACAAGTGAGACAAGGAAATCTTGCTCAAGATTTAGAGACTGAGGTAATGCAAAAGTTAGAAGGAGCCTACATCATTTGATGTATTGCAACCAAGAGTTTATCTCAAGGAAACCATAATTTCATACAAGAAGAATCAACCAAGAAGGATGGAAAGATCACAAGTAAACCATATAGATGGACCACCATATTTTAGTTAAGTCAAACCCACCAACTTATGTGGTAGAACAAAAATATTTTGTTGCCTAAAAATATGCTTGAAACTTGTTGTTTGAGTGGAATGTTTGTTTGTGATTGCTTGCACATTGCTTGTGTGAATTGTGATGTGTGTGATTAGAATTATTCCCTTAGAAATATTTTGCCTATTCTAATCCCTACCCAACCCAAACAGATGACTACTCCAAGAGACTCCAACATCAAGGTTTATGACACCAACAACAACCAAGAAGACATCATGAAAGAGCTCATAGCAACCCAAAACCAGTTGAGTCAAGAGACAACTCAGCTTTTAGCCAACAACAATGGACTAGACCCATCCATACAAAGGATTTTGAAACTTCAATCCCAATTGTTGCAAGGATTGGTTACTCAAATGATCAACATGGGAGAAAACTTTTCCCAAAGAGCAAATGACCACAAGGATGACAAAGAAGCTATTTTAGAAGGAACCCAAGCTAGCAATATTTGTGAAGACAAGGATTATGCATCCAAGGAGCATGAAGACCAATGCCCCAAGAAGAGAGAAAGATCTCCCACCTATGAAGAACATGAACTAGAATAACTCCTAGCTTTGGAGAGACCCAAAAAGAAGGAAAAGAAGAAATGCCCCAACCCTAACAAGGAGGATATTACTCAAGTGCAATGTTACAATTGCAAAGAGATGGGACACTATGCCAATGAATGCCTAGAAAAGAAGAAGAATCGAAGAAACAAACAAGAGGAAATGATACCAAAGGAAAAGAAAGATATTAGCCAAGTGATGTGCAAACACTGCAAAGAGTTAGGACATTATGCAACATATTGTCCAGAGAAGCCACCTCAAGACCTCAAACTTATCACATGTTTCAAATGTAAGGAGCTAGGCCACTATGCAAACCTCTGCCCAGAGAAGTTTCCCCAGGATCCCAAGCAAGTCAAGATGTAATTTAGTTTGAAAATTTTTAAGGGTGGTAGTACCCTAGATGTTTTAAGCCTACTTGTAACCCCTAGCCTCCCCAAATCTCGGGACGAGATTTGTTTTAAGGGTGGTAGCCTGTCACATCCCAAGATTTTCCAAATCTTGTTATGTGAAAAATAAATGAATAAAATAAAACTTTGTTGAATTTCAGGGTGAGAAGAAACTTTTTGAATCCATTTGGAAACTTTCAAAACCTATTTTGATCAAATAAAATCCCAAAGGGATTTGAAAAGTTAAATAAACAAGAAACTTCAAAATATTTAAAATTACTGTTTTTGGATCTTTTAAATAAAAGATTTTTTTTAAAAGGTGGATTTATAAATAAAGATTATTTTATAAAGCCAAATTAAAACTTGGCCAAGCTTTTGAAATAAAATGTTTTGTTTTGATAAAAATAATAAAGGATTGTTTAAATAAAATAATAAGGTTTAATATCCAAATTTTATTAAAGCAAAGGTTTTTCCCATTTTAAATAAACACTAAAACTTATTTATTTATTTTAAATAAGTTTTCCAAGTATTTTATATTCTCAAATAAAACCTACTGAAGTGTTTTGGTTTTATTTTAGATTTCAAAATAAATATTTTAATAAAACAAATCCTATTTGATTTAATAATGAAGGTCTATTGTATTTAATTATTAATGGACCCTAAAGGTTATTTTGTTTTAAACAAGTTTCCAAGTATTCTTTATTTCCAAATAAAACCTTCTGATTTGGTTTTGAAAATATTTAGATTTCAAATAGAGATTTTATTAAATAAACCAAACCCTATTTGATTAATAAACCATGATCCATTTTATTTAATTAATAAATGGGACCTAAAAAGATTTAAAATATTATTTCATTTTGGACTTTGGTTGATGTGTTAAACAGAACCAAATTAAAATGAAAAGTTTGATGATTGTTTGATTTGTTTTGTTTGTTTGATTTGTTGTTTGGTTTTCAAAACAGAAAAAGAGAATAGAAAAGGGAAAAACATTTTGGAAGAAAAAAATAAAACCTGGACCAGCCCAGTCGACAAAGCCCAATAAGCCCAGCAACCAGCCCAGCCTTCCTCTCCCGAAGAAAACGTTTTGTACTCAGAATCTAACTCAGACAGACGATGACTGGTGGACCTCCCTCACACTTCTTTTCCCACTGACCAGCCGACCCCACCTCCCTGTTCATCCTCCTCACCCGCGCGACTTCTTCCCCCTTCCCCGTCGCCGTTTCCTGCAGTGATTCCGCGGCACTAATTCGTCTTAACGCAGCCACCATTACTCGCCTTGACCATGCACGTTAAGACGCCTGTCCCTCCTCTCCACTTCCCCTCTGTCGCCCCATCTCGACACGCCCCCAGGCCGCCCCAATTTCTCCCCGAGCAGCTCTGTCTCCGACGACCCTCCTTGTCGATTCCGGACGAGCCTGACCACTCCTTACCTCCCCGACCAAGCTCACACCTTCCCCATCTCCCTACGCATCTCCCAGAACCAACCACTCGTCCGCGCGTGCTCTAGAACACCGACAACAAACACGACAGAGCGCCACCGTCTTCTGCCGTTCTCCGACGACGTCTCCCCGGTAAAATCCGACCACCCCTCTCTTCCCCGTGGATACGTTAATGACCGCCATGCTCTCGCGGACCTAATGGTGCTATTCGTTTGTCCTAGGGTGCCCCTTATCCTCACCCTCGATGACCTCCAGTACCGCCCGAGACCCAGCCCATCTCCGGCGAGCAATCGCAACTGCCCCCGAGCGCCCCTCGACGGACAAGCCACACGTTGAGAATCAGCACGACGCCACGAACGCGGTGAGCTTACTCCCTCCCTTTTTCGCTTCCTGCCTCGCTAGCGCCGCCGCCATCTGGCCGCTCCGCCGCTCGCTGTTGTCCTAGCGCCGCCAGCTTTTGGCAAGTCAGTAGGAGCCGTCCGATCTAGATCCGATCCACACGACTGATTGACTTATCGAAGGGGTAAGATCGATCCTGCGCCGCACGTTTTCCTTTAGATCCTGCGGTCCACGTTGCCGATCCGGCCGAACTGGTACCGCCCAATGGAATCATGCCGCGTGTCGCCTGTTCTGTTTAAAAACAGATTTGAAACCAGATTAGAATGTGATTTTGAAACCATTGTAACTTTTGATCCACACGTCCAAAAATTGCAAATTTGGTATCATTGGAATCAGTGGAACAAGCCCTAGCCAACCATGCCTTTAGTTTAGCAAATAGTATCTGTTAGCTTGTTGGTTTTTGCAGAAACATTTGTATGCTTGTTAAGGATGTAAAAATTGTTTAAAAAGGAATTTGGGGTTAAATTCTTTTGCAGTTGGATTGCTTTGAACCTACTAACATTATGAAACACTTTGTGGATTCAAAAATGAATTTGGTGAAACAAAATAATGATTCTTTGATTTAAAACCATTTCTAGTCAAATAGAAATGTGTTTATTTTATAAAAAATGGTTTTGGAAGAAAACCTTTGGAAAATGTTTTTTTAACTCTCTGACCCCAAACACCAAGATTTATGGTTTGAAAACTTATTTGGTGAACCCTATAGATTAATGCCTTAGTAAAAAAACATTTCTACACCACATAAAATGATACTTTGTTTTGAAAATGGATTTTAAAGTGAAACCTTTGCAAATGACTTTGCCACTCTATAAAATGACCATTAGGTGTTTTGAAATGTTCATGACCCATTAGGAACCACTTTTTCAAACAAAACAAAGCTTGGCATGCTTGCATGCATTACTTTGACTTTGTTATTTTATGTGTTGTTTTGCTTGATTGGTAGATTGAGTTTGTGCCTTGCTTGATTGATTTGTAGTGACTTGAAGAGTGTGATTGTTGCAAGGACAAGGAGTGAACCCATACTCTACCAAAAAGGCAAGTGATGCTTCATACTTTTTGTCCCATTACTTTCTCTATGCATTAGTGATTTTGCTAAGTAAAACTTGCATGGAATTTTGCTAAGTATAAACCTTGCTATAGGATAACCTAGTAGATGAAACCTTAGTGGAAATATTCCTAAGTCAAGATACCTACTACTATCATGCTTAGCTTAGCTAATAGAAAACAAGGGTGGAAATATATTCACACTATGGAAAATTTCTAAGTCTGAGGACTTGTGTTTTTGTTTAATAAAACAACTAAGTTAATGAATCACCTGGGTGGAATGGGTATTGAATGGTGGTTTTTGGTTGAGTGGTTCACAAGGCCCATGTCTATGGTTGACCTTGTGTATCTCACTTATGGATTGCCACCTAGGAACAAAGAGATTTGAGATGTCAAATGTTGAGAAGCTTCAAGTGCAACCACTTGGCAATATGGGCTCTGCCATGATCATATAGGTTGCAAGAACTTAGCCATATGGACAGTGGGTGGTAGTGTTTAATAGGTTGGAGCGCGTCCATTTTGGTCTAAGGGAAGGCTTCTGAAAGATCTTGTCTTGGGAAACCAAGTCTTGTGGGGAAAGTGCACCACCTCTGCAGAGTGTAAAATCTAAGTACTTAGCCATGTCCCTGGTAAAGGACAATTTGAGCATCAAGACATGGAAGCAATCAAGAATCTCATCATTCAAATTTCTAAGTTAAAATCTTGTGGTTTGAACAAGGGTTAAAGGATCTTCAAACTTTGATTGAGAAAAATGTTTTTGTCAAGCAAAAACTTAGTGTTTTCAAAATTGTAAGGAAAATCTATTTTTGAGCAATGCAAGCCTCAACTCCACTTAGCCAAATGCATATAGATGATAGACTCCACTATACTACCATAGTATCACTTGCCAATACAATTCAAATGTATTGACCCTTGTGGCTGTAACTTGTTATGTTGCAGGTTTGATTGTTTTTAGTGAGGATTGATTGATTAGGATTACAAAGTCTACAATCAACATGTCTGCCTGTGGCACTTTGAAGATGAAGGACCCCATGCTTATAGATTTCTGCTGCAATGTAATGTAATAGCCAAATGAGCTATGTAAGATGTAATAAAATTATGTTATTACTTGTTATAAAGTTATATTATGACCTTTGTTTCTTGATATTACATCTTAACTGTGGATGCTAGCTATTGATCCAGGGACTAGCATTGTAAACACAGGGGACTCCACCTTATATTGTTGTAAGGTTGGGACACTCCCTCTACACTTTGGAATAACTTGGTTTCTTGGGAGTTGGAAGCATGAGTAGAGCTTACTCATATAAGTGGAGTCTAGCATAAGACTGGGAGCAACCAACTAAGAGAGCAATAATGGCCATAATCATGAAGAGCAACAAAACATTACTAATCAAAGCATAGAGTGGTACTACAAGTCAAGGACTAAATGATCAAAGAGGCTATGGTGACTTGTTCATAGTCATAACATGGTGTGATCATGTGCCAATTCAACCCAAACAAAGCATCAAAGGAGAATACCACAATATTATGCTTTTGCATGCTAAAACAACGCATAATTCTTTCAAGGCACAGTATGGAATCCCAATTGTTTGGAACAAGACATGCTACAACAATAATCACTAAGTATAAGGTCAAAACAACACCTAGAATGTCATGCTAAAGTCTAAGTCACAGTCAACGCAAGCTCCGCTTGCACTTTCAAGCAGGAACTTCCTACTCCTTTCCAACACCAAGCAACTTATTTGAAAACAACACAGCGAGAACGGTGGTCCGAACTACTTTATTCAAGAAAACTAAACAAACTAAGAAAACCAAACGAAAACTAAGACGTTCCAAGAACAACACAACAATGCATGAAACAATAAAAAACGAAGTGTCTAGATAGACCTGAGCTTTTTATTGATGAAGAATGGGATGCCTTGGGCATCCCCAAGCTTTGGCGCCTGTACCTCTTGGATATTTCTTGGGGTGACACCAGGGTGAAATCCCCAAGCTTGAGATTTTTTCCATTCTTCATCTCATTACATCATTCTCTCTCTACACCTGAAATTTTTCCTTCATACGAAACTTCACAAATCTTCATTAGCAACATTAGTGTATTCAAAAGATATTAGCCCTTTGGGTTTAGCTTTGGAACAACAAAACTTTTCACTAAAAACACAAGCTACTGTAGCAACTCCTTCAAAAAGCTCAATTCACCAAAGGAGAACTCAAAAAGGAATCAATAAGAAGCAAATGCAAATAATGGCTGAAATCTGTCAAAACAGACCAGTAGGTAGAAACCGATTTTTTTCGAAAATATTCTGTTGCTCAAATCAAAAAGTGTTGAACTAACAAAAGTTAGATAAGGAGAGGTAATTACTGAAGTAATAACTTCCAAGACTCAAGGAAACTCTTGGGTTATCTCCCAACAAGTACTTTTCTTTAATGCCTTTAAGTTAGGCATAAGAAGCAAGAAATCAAGTATTTTCAAATGAGGAATTGAGATCAATACTTGCAAAATCTTAAACAATGAGAGGTATCTCATCCAAATGAGTCTTGGAGGATACCTTCTCATTTCTCTTTGGTTTACTACTTTCATCAAAAGGATTTTCAGGAACAATCCAATAAAAATTCTTTTCAAAGGCCTCATGCATCCCAAAAAGCTTAAAGGGTATGGGTATCTTAAATTCATCTCTAGGCTTGGTTTTATCCGAAGTACCCACAACATCTACACATGATCCTAGCATATTAAAGTGCTCAAAGACCTTTTTGGCTTCCTTAGCAACATCATGGAACTCTTTGAGTACAGTTCAAGAATAAACTCTCTCTTTTCAGCATTCTTTTCTTCTTTTAGTTTTAGGAACAAAATTTGCATCATGGGGTTAAGGCTAACAAACCTAGCATCCAATATATGAACTAAATAATATACAACAATTTCATAATTAGGAGAAAGTTTTGCTATAGATTTATCCTTAGTATCCTCATGCTTGCTAACATGATTAAAAAATTCATCAATATTGTCTTTCCCAATTATGGTGCCACTACCTATAGAAAGGTCCTTCAGGGCGAACTTGGGGAGCAACATGGTGAGCTAGAACAAGGTGGAAACTAGAGTAGGAACTATTTTTTTGTGTTTTTTGAATAAAGAAAGAAAACCAAACTAGACTAATTTTTTTGGAGTTTTTGATAAAAAGAGGCGAACAAAACCAAGCAAAAGAAATTAAGAAAACTAAAAACAAAGTAAAGAGAAAGGATGAGGAGGACTCCCCTTGTGAAGACGTCCTTAGACTCCCCGGCAACGGCGCCAGAAAACTTGTTGATGGCTCAGTTGATGTGGAGCCTATTGGGAACCCCAAGAGCAAGGTGTGAAGCAGCACAGCAGCAAGTCTTCCCTCAGTAAGAAACCGAGGTTATCGAACCAGTAGGAGGAAGGAAATGTCACACAGGTGTTGCAAGCAACGTGGAAACCTACACAACACAAAATCAAGACTTTGCCCCAACTAACAATGAGGTTGTCAATCTCACTGGTTGCTGTAACAAAGGATTAAACGTATGGTGTGGAAGGTAATGGTTTGCAGCAAGTAAACAGGTAACAATGGAAGATGTATCAATGGTAAAGATTGGACTGGGGTCCATAGTTCACTAGAGGTGCTCTCCTTAGATAAACAACATGGAATGAATGGTAAAAAAAATACAGCAGGGCAATTGACATGAACTGAGCAAGGCATAACAATGCAATACCAGACAAAAAAATCCTACGAGATTCGATTGGGAAATACAACAATATACATAGACTACCATCCAACTGCATCTATGACTAGAAGTCCACCTTCAGGTTATCATCCGAACCCCCTCCAGTATTAAGTTGCAAGCAACAGACAACTGCTTTAAGCAAAGTGTGTAAGGTAAACAATCCACTTGTTCTATGAACAATAGACCATTGTTTTCTCCCTAGTAGCAACAACACATCTACAACCGAAGAGATGTCTGTCACTTCACTTGGAAACTAGAGGCATGAACCCACTATCGAGCATAAATACCCCCTCTTGGAGTCACTAGCAACTACTTGGCCAAGATAGATACTAACAACAGAGAGCATGCAAGATCACAAACAACACATACATGATAGTATCAAATAGACAAAACTATTAATCAATATGTCATAGTAATCTCAATATCCATCGGATCCCCGCAAACACAACATGCATGATTACAAATAGATTGGATCTTGATCATGAACGGAGCTCACAAGATCTATACATGAAAGCACAAGGAGGAGATACAACCATCTAGCTACTACATGGACCCGTAGTCCAAGGTGGAACTACTCACGCTTCATACCGAAGGCTGGCATGATGAAGAATAAGGCCTCCGGGATGATCTCCCCTCCGGCAGGGTGCCGAGAAGAACTTCAGATCCCCCCGATCTAGGGACGATGGTGGCGGAGGCTATAGAAGGTTTCGTGGAGTTTTGATTGGGTGCCTAGGGTTTCTGCATCGGGGGCTTTTTATAGGCGAAGAGGCAAGGTGTAACATCCCAGCATTAGAGCTTAGAAATAAGCTAAACCCAGATGTGTGCATTGCATTCATGAATAAAAAATCTGAATAATTTTCGCGCTTTTGAACAAAACTTGTCAAAGTGATTGAAGCTTCTCTCAACCTGATGGAATTGAAGTAGACCATCAAGTTGACTACGATAAGTTTCAATATGACCTTTGCTAAAACCTTATTTGGGAGAATGTGATTTTATCTAAGGGTAGATCAAATATAATCAAATTAAATCATAATGTATTGCTTAATGATTAATATCTGATCCTAAAGGGATCATATCATAATATTCAGCACAATAACTCATGAATACCAAGTTATAAATATAACTTAAGTAATAAGAATGTAATAACTAATCATGACCTATCTTAATCTTATCTATTCCTACTATGAGTATCATGGTAATACCTAACCTTAACTCTTTAGTGAGATTGAGTAGGAAAGAAACCAAGTCAAGATTATTGATGAACATATCTTTCTTTCCATACCAATCTTGATCATCTCTACTGAATCTTATCTTAATATCTGTTGCTCATCAATGTTGAGTAATCAATTATTGATTCATAAATTCTTAAACTATCAGTTCTTGATCTATAAAATCTTGTCCTTATCTTAGCATTCACTTAAAATCCTTTAAAGAAGGAGGTAAGGAAAGGTATGTGGTAATGCTAGATTTAAATATCATCTATAGGATGGGAGTGTTGGAAGAGAATTAAATCAATAGGATTATTCATGGAGTTTACTCACTCCTGAAATGATAGAAGAGTATCTGAGGTAAAGATTACAAGGATGAATATTGAAGATAGTTAATAGGAGTAATCCTATGGGATCAAGTATGTATAGTCAATGAATCATATCTCTTAGTCCAACAGAGATAAACAAAAGGTAATTATAATACAACTGTAATGTTGTATGAATGAAAGCCTTGATTAGTCAAATGGAAACCTAAACCATCAAGGATCCAAGGATTATAATAATCATACTTTAGTCACCAAGATTGAATGCTTATATCATGTATAAGTGACATTGGTGGGTAAGACATGATTGAACTCTAATATAAGATACTAAAGTGAAGTAGATATAAGACAGTATGACTAAGTTAAAGCTAGAGTAGCATGGATTTATTGAAGTAGTGTTATTCCTCTTAAAGAATAGTAAGTTGTTGAGGAAAGTAGTTGATATATACATCTATTAGAGTAATGTTGGTGATTATGGAAGGGTATGAATGGAGTTAGAAGTAACTACTTGTTGGATTGGAGGTTATCATCAGTAGAGTAGTTGATATAACCAAGTCTGGATAGGTGAAGATTATGAAAAGCCTTAGTGTCAAGCTAATTGGATTTATCAATGGGTTTAGAAGAATAAAAGGTGGATAAGAATATTCTTGTATAGCAAAGCTCATCATGTTAACACACGATGATGGACATGGAGAAGTAGAATATCTAGGAAAGGAATTCCTTAATCAGAAGTCCAAAATTATGAATTATCGAAAATAGGAATTCTTAGTAAACACTAAACCCTAAATCTATAATCAAGCTTAACATCCAGCTCATCTGTTGGATAAATCATTTTATCTTCACACTGTTTTATGGGAATATTTCTCTATAGCAAATCACTTAAGCAAATCTTTCTCACTTTCAAACATTAAAATCATATATGCCTTGAAACTATAGTTATCAATTATTTCTCATAATTCATTCTAAAAGGATAACCCCACTATTTTAAAAGGTGATATCATTCCTGATCATAAACAGATGGGCAATATGTCTTCATTCATAGTGTTCATCCACATTTATAAAATGATACAAGTATTTTGAATCTCTTAAAGAATCATGGTAAATATTTATAATTCAAAACCCTAACTGCTATTTCAATCCTAAATATCACTATATATATCTAATGTCATATAAAAAATTATTAAAACATTATTCCCCTATTAGTGGAATTAGAATAATAGAAATTGTCATTTTAAGAACTTTAATAATTAAAACATCTTATATAATAATTGTTATGTAATAATAAATATGGATATATTATTTACATATCTTTAACCATCTTAAACCATTCTAATTACATTCGTTTAGAGGAAATAATAAAATCTTTTTTATAGGATCATAAACAAATCCTAAAAAAAATCAAAACCCTAGTTTCTACTTATTCCATTTAAGATAATAACTTCTTATATGTTTATGAATAAGAGAATGGAAAAAGAGTAAATAAATTAAGTATATAATAATAATTCATACCAGAATATTAAGTACAATTTTATAAAGAAAAATTTCTGGAAAACTTAAAACAAATGTGTAAATACAAAAAAATAAAGGAAAACAGAAAACAGAAAAGAATAAAAAAATGGACCCAGTCCAGAAACTGACCCGAAGCCCATTTCCTCTCTCTCCTTATTTGCTACTCACGAGCAACACTCAGCAGCCCGGTAACGGCCCAGCGAGGTCAGCCCGTTACTTTTCTCTCTGGCTGACTGGTGGGACCGAGGAGGGACTGTGGGTTGAGTTGAAAGAATCGCCAGGGGGTTTTTCACCAAAGCGACGTCGTCGTCTTCCTCCTCCAGCTGGAAGCATCTCACTGGACGCCGGCGATGCCGCCCGCCACCGCATGTGCACCAAGATAAGCACTGCCGACACCGGGGAAGGATAAGAACGCCATGGAGCTCATTTCTCTCGTCCTCATCCCCATTTCCTCCCTTCCTCCAGGATTCCTCCTCTAGCCGAAACCCTAGCTCGTCGAAGCCACACATCACCGTCGATAGAGTCCACCTCAAAGCCTATGGAGTGGTCGTGGAGAACCGCCACGTTCCCCTCTTCATCTTAGTAGAATCAATATATCAAGGGAAGCTCAGGTGGGTGAGAATTTTATCATTCCTTTCCGTCGGGGTTCGCCGGAAAAGTCGACCGTGTGCTTATCTCCGACCGCGCCGGTCCTTGTCGACCTCTCTATCGTCATCAGCGTGAGTTCCTGAACCCTCCAGTACCCATAAATCGCATCATCTCGTTGTAAATCACCGTCGCACCTTATGACACCGTCAGCCCTCGTCGGAGCCCGTTGGAGCCGAGGCTTCGATGACCATTTTTGAGCAGCGCCGCCACTCTAGGGTTCAGAATGCCGTGCTGATTCGAACTAGGCTAGTTTTGTTTGCTGGGGCGCCATAGATCGTCACCGGCGACCACCAACTGACAGTGGTGGTTGTGCTGACATCATAGCGATGTCATGCCGACATCACCCTTGACCTAGTCCACCGTTTGACCGGTCCACTGCTTGCGTGACATGTTGACGTGGTACTGACCCCACCAGTCAGTGACTGTGTCTAGGTTTGGCTGAGTATAAAAATTATTCCCTGTTTGTAATATTGTTTGAAATTTAATCAGAAAATGATTCAATCTTAAAAATTTAATAACTTAGGTTTTGTAATTCAGAAAAATATGTTTAATATATGAAAATTTTAAGAAAAATAAAATCTACAACTTAAAACTATTATCAAACATTATTATGATAATTATTTAAACAAATATTATTTAATAAATGTTTTATAAGTAATAAAACTTAGATAATAGATATTTTAATATTGGTAAATATTAAAAATATAAATAAAATACCAAAATCTTAGAAAAATAAAAACAATACTTTAAAACTATTTACATTATTATTTCACTTAATTTAATATTTATTATGTATTACGTATTTATAAAGTAATAAATATTATAAAAATCATATCTTATTATTTATAAATTATAAAAATAAATGTAATATACCAAAATGATAAAAAAAATGATACCTACATGTTAGAAATATAATATACCACTTTTGAGGTAATTAAAAATTTAAAACACTTTAACAACTTGTATTTAAACCTATTTATTTAATTAATAATTAAGATAAGGGAAAATAAAAATTGCTAATATTTCTAAAATTTGCCAATTAAGTCTAATAAATAATATTAGTCTTAAATATTAATAATATGAAGTCATAATGGTTCAAAACATTATAAGTACCATTTTATTGAATTATCTTTCAACCATAAGTGTAGATTATTTTTTAAAAGGATCCTTATCCAACATAAAATGTCCAAGAATGATTGTGACTAAATTAAATCTTTTCCATTTACTTCAACCACCAGATTACTATAATATCACAACACTATAGTGAATCCATAAATAGTTAAGTAATATTATTTCCTTGTTTATAAACTATAACCACTCATTTATAAAAAGGGAAATGATTCTATTCCATTATAAAACCAAGAAACAATTACACCAAGTAAAAGTATAACCATTCTTAAGTAACCTTAAGGAAACATTATAAAGTACACAAGGTACAAATATCATAATCATTACACCTTAAATCCATCCATGTTTTTAAAGTTAACTTTAGTCTACAAGACTTTAAATATAAGGCTAAAGACTTTGTTATATGTTTTATAGTTAACTTTGGTCTGTTATAATTAAGTCATAAAGCATATCAAGTCTAGACTATTCAAGCAAGCATAAACAATATCAATCACATTCTATCAATCATATACTAAAAACTATCAGAAATTGTTTAAACCTTAATAAATAAATCTTTTCTTCAAAAGTTATTCGTTTTGCCACTTCAGTCAACATATGACAATTAATCAGGAGCACATTACTTTATCCTTTGCTTGTATACTTAGGATTGTTAACACTTAAGTTCCTTATAAAATTCCTTTATTTGCAAGATTAAACTTGAAGATAAGATAATTCTTATATAAGCATTCCTTGAATAGCGTACCTCAATGG
This sequence comes from Avena sativa, assembly GCA_916181665.1. Taxonomy (NCBI): domain Eukaryota; kingdom Viridiplantae; phylum Streptophyta; class Magnoliopsida; order Poales; family Poaceae; genus Avena; species Avena sativa. Next base: position 368,983,596 of record OV702284.1, read on the forward strand.
TATATCTTATTGTTGTACACCATTATGTTTACATGATGTTTCACACACACTCACAAGCCTTAATAAGAAGCACAAGTGTGAAACTTACCTAAAAGGACAACACATTCTAAAGAAATCATTTCCAGTATCCAAACCCTAGAACAACGCTTATTCCGGGGATTCACGTTTATAAAGTGCATCACATTACTTATGCATAAAAGCATCTTGCTTCTTAAAACATTAGTCCTTACCAGACCAATGATGCTGATTTCAGATATTGGATCTTATATTTTCTTGAAGACAGTGAGTGCATAATCTTGCAATCACAAAAGGCAAGTTCACACTTGCTCGTGCCCTTTGGTTATTTTCTGTAAAGTATTTTACAAATCCAGTGTTGTCATCACCTGCATCTGAAAAAGGTCTGAAAACACTATTTTCATAATAATGTGATTATAGGTTATTTACCATAAGGTAATAACCTACTATGAAAGTTCCGGTGGTAAAGGAACATATCATCTAGGACTTAATAACCAATGTCGCTAGTGATTCTTGCGCCGTGTATCACACGTTAACCATGAGATTTGGAATGGGACGGAGAAGTCAGCTGTATCTTCTTCGCCTCACATTGTAAAGGTCCCAACCTTTAATAAGGTAGAGACCCTGTGTTTACAATGCTAGTCCCTGGATCAATAGCTAGCATCCACAGTTAAGATGTAATATCAAGAAACAAAGGTCATAATACAACTTTATAATCAGGAATAAAATAATTCATTACATCTTACATAGCTCATTTGGATATAGCATGGAGTCCTTCATCTTCAAAGTGCCACAGGCAATCATGTTGGTTGTAGACTTGTAATCCTAATCAACACACTTCACTAACATCAAAAACAAACCTGCAACATAATAAGTTACAGTCACAAGGGTCAATACATTTGAATTGTATTGGCAAGTGATACTATGGTAGAATATTGGTATCTATCATCTATATGCATTTGGCTAAGTGGAGCTTAGGCTTGCTTTGCTCAAAATAGATTTTCCTTATCATTTGAAAACACTAAGTTTTTGTTTGTCAAAATCTCCCAAGGCATCAACCAATAGACATTGGTGATCCTTTAACCCTTGTTCAACCACAAGTTTTTAACTTAGAAATTGGGATGAGGAGATTTTTGATAGATTCCATGTCTTGATGTTCAAATTGTCCATTGCCGGGGACACGGCTAAGTACTTAGATTTTACTCTCTCGAGAGGTGGTGCACTTTCCCCACAAGACTCTACATGCATCGAGACAAGATCTTTCAGAAGCCTTCCCTTAGACCAGAATGGACGCGTTCCCAAACCTATCATCCCCTACCACCAACTGTCCATTTGGCTAAGTTATTGCAACCTATATGATCTAGGCAGAGCCCATAATGCCAAGTGGATGCACTTGAAGCTTCTCAACATTTTACATCTCAAATCTCTTTGTTCCTGGGTGGCATTCCACAAGTGAGATACACAAGGTAAGCCATTGAAAAATGGGCCCTGGTAACCACTCAACAAAAATCCATCAATGCAAGTCCCTTTCCACCCAGGTGATTCATTCACATAGTTGTTTTATTAAACAAAACATAAGTCCTTGACTTAGAAATATTCCATAGCATGAATATAATCCACCCTTTGTTTTCTACTAGCTAGGCTAAGCATGATAGTAGTAAGAATATTACTTAGGAAAATTCTACTAAGGTTTCATCTACTAGGATTTCCCATGGCATAGTTAACACTTAGAAAATTCCATGCAAGTCCTACTCAAAACATCACTAATGCATAGTGAAAATAATAGGACAAAAGTATGAAGCACCACTTGCCTTTTTGTTAGAGAATATAAGTTCACTCCTTGATCTTGCAATAGTCACACTCTTAAAAATTTCACTACAATTCAATCAAGGCACAAATTCAATCTACCATTCAAGCAATTCATCACATAGAATAATAAAAACAAAGCAATGTATGCAAGCATGCCAAAGATTGTTTTATTTGGGAAAGTGGTTTCTAATAGGTTATAAACATTCTAAAACATCTATTGGTCATTTACAAAAGTGGCAAACCATTTTAAGTCAAGTTAGTGAAAATGTCCATTTAAATCATTTTTGTTTTGCTAGAAATGATTTAAATCAGGTAATAATTTCTAGTGTTTGCCAAATATATTTTTAAACACAAATGTTAGTGTTTTAAGGTCAAGTGTTTAATATTAAACCATTTTCAAAAGTTTTTACCTATAAACCATTTTTATACCAAGGCAATATTTTATTTGTTAGAAATGCCTTTAAACAAAGTAATAATTTTTATAGGGTTCACCAAATATATTTTTAAATCCCAAAACTTTGTGTTTAGGGTCAGAGAGTTTAATTCAAATCATTTTCCAAAGGTTTTACTCAAAAAGCATTTTTATACCATAATCAATATTTTTATTTAACTAGAAATGCTTTAATTCAAAGATTTATTCCTTAGCATCACAAAATATTTTTTAAATCCAAAAGTTGGTTTCTATGGTCAGTAGGTTCAAGAAAGTTCATTTACAAAAGATTTTACCCTAAAGAAAGCAATTCATTAAACAAATATCATGGTTGGAAATTAATCTTTTTGCTGATTCCATTGATATAAAATTTGGACGTGTGGATTAAAAGTTATGAATTTTTCAAACTCCAACATCTAATAGATATGTTTCTGTTTTTAAAACAAAACCTGTGCCACGCGTCTTGATTCTACTTGTCGATACCGGTTCGGCTGGATCAAGTGCTGTGGTGTGTTGGATTAAAAGGGGATCGTGCAGCTCTGATCTAGCGTACCCCTTTGCTTAAGTGAAACTATCGTAACCATGCGATCATCATCCAACGGTTTACATAGGCTTGACCAGAGATGGGCGGCGCTAGGGCAACGAGGAGCGGCGGAGCGACTCTGTCAGCGACGGTCCGGTGTATCTAGGAAGCAAGGGAGAGGGAGGAGGGTCTCACAGCGATCGCGGTGTCATGGGGAAGCTCGACGTAGTCTTTTCCTGGACAGGGGCGCACGAGGCTGACAGGAATTGCTCGTCGGAGATGTTGCTGACGACGATGTGCTCAGGCTATCATGGTTAGCGACGTTATGGACTGCGCTAAGACAAACCAGTGGTGCAGTTAGATGTGCGCGAGAGAGTAGGTTGTAGGAGTAGCAACCAGTGACGAGGGGGCGGTCAGGTCTCACCGTGGGGGGTCGCCGAAGTGGAAGCAATAGGCAACGACGTTCTGTCGAAGACGAAGGCGAGTATCTGGGGCACGCGCGGGCGAACTAGGGTTGCTGGAAGATGCGCCTGGTTCTTGTGAGCATGCTCGTGCAGTTTAGGGGGTCGAGGAGAGTCTGGTTTGGCCGGAATTCGCATTGAGGCTCGCCGGACCAGAGAAGGTTGCGAGTAGAATTCGCAGCAGCCTGGTGGCTCCGGTGGGATGGGATTTTAGGGGGAAAGAGAGAGGGGAGGGAGGCGTTTTATCGAGTGTGGTTGCAGGGAGTAAAGGTTGCGTCATTGACGCGAATTCATGCCGGCAATCAATGGCAGGAAACAGCCGGCGTGGTCTTCGCGCGGGTGAGGACGAAGGTAAGCTGGCGGTGGGGCCTGGCGGCAGCGAGAGAGAAAGAGAGGTGCAGTGGGGTCACGTAGTCAGCGAGTGAGCGGGTTGGGTTTGTGGTGAGAAAACGATTTAGGGGGGTAAGAGGAGGTGGGCTCGCTGGGCTTAGTGGGCTAGCTGGGTTGGGCTGGCTTCTTTCCCCCTTTTTTTTCTTCTCTGTTTATTTTTCTTTTTCTGTTTCTTTTATTATGTTTTGAATTTGTTCAAACAATTCAGACAACCATTTGAATTCAAATCTTTACCAAACTTTCAGTAAGTTTCTATTCTGTTTAAATATGTATTTTAAATACCATTTTAGGAATAATTCTTTTATTCTTTTATGGTTTATATTTTATTTAAAATGGGCACTTGACTTTATTCAAATAAGTTTTTATTTATATTTTCAAACTCTTATTTTAATCTTAATTTTACCAAACCCTTTTCAATAGGTTTTATTTATTTATTAGGGTGTTAAATAATTCATTTTGAATTATTAGGAGTATTTTTAATATGATTTATTAATCATTTAAATTGGGTATTTGTCTTTATTTCAAACAAAATCAAATATGGTTTTAATTCCACATAAATTTTATTTCAAATAATTCTTTGATTCCATTTAAGTTAATTAAATAACTTTTATTTCACTTGGGCAAATTCCGTTTATTATTTTCCCATGATTTAATTAATCATTTCTATTAGGGATTTTGTCTTTATTTAATAGAATGGAATTTGGTTAATGCCATATTATTTTATTTGAATATTCTTTATCCTTTTATTTTATTTGGATTTGGATTATATTTATTACATTTGCTTATGGATTAGGCCAAGTTTTAATTTGGCTTTTAAATATTCCTTATTTATTTATTTCTTCCTTTGCCTTATAAAATCATATCTTTTTATTTAAAGAGCCAAAATTGGTGATTCCAATTTGTAAAATTTCATTTAGTATTTGTTTATCCTTTTATATCCTTTTAGGGATTAATTTCTCATAATTTGGTATGGATTTTAGATAGGAGCTTTATTACCTTTGGAAATTATTTCTTTTTAACTTATTAAATTCATAAGTTTTTATCCATTGTTCCAAATTAAGTGTAACTAATTTCTATGGTTTTATAATATTTCTATTTGTCATTCTTGATCATTTATAAATGTTTGTTGACCAACTTTTATATGGATCCAATCCATAGTCTTAGAGTGATCTTGGAAATGATTTCTTTCATTAGGGTTTTAGGGTTTTGGTTTATTTTCCCAAGTTTAATTTCAAGATACATTCATTGATGAATGCTTTCCACTTGATTGAAATTTGTTGGATTAAAATTTGTTCAAAGTTTGTTCAAGATGAGTTTTGATGTTTCCATTTGGAATCAAAAAGTTTCTTTTCACCCTAAATTTCAACAATTATTTATTTTGTTTATTTATTTTTCACATTACAAAATTTGGAAAATTTTGGGATGTGACACGCATGTAGCTGGATGTGCAGGTCATGGCTGTTATCACTCGTAGCATGCATATTCATTGGTAATTCATAGAGGATATGCAGCATATGGGTGGGAACCCTCATCGTCCCACGATAGTTCTGGCATCTAACGGTCTGTACAAACCATTATCGTAATTCATTATGTGGGCATGGTGTACACCAGGGAGGCATGCGAGGTCGCGAAGGGGGAAGTGATTGGCTTCGATCATCTTGTGGGCCCCATATCATGGAATTGTGGACGGGAATAAGCTGCTCGGTTGTGCAACAAAGAGTTGATCTCTCATGGGTAAAGTGACACACCTCTACAGAGTGTAAGAACTATAACTTGTTACTCTCTGTTCCGGGAAGGAGCTGTGAACGCGGCGGGAAAGGAACTCCATGAAAGTTCTGGTAAACCCGTGAAGGCTGACGGACATAGCTTTTTAGAATAAAAGTAACTTTTGAAGAAATGTTTACAAAAACTTGCATTGCCTACGACCTACGGTCTGTGGCTATAGATATAGTGCATCAAACACCCCTTTTCTAGTGGACTCGCTGAGTACGCTCATACTCAACGTATCTTCTTAACCCTTGCTAGATTCTGAAGCCATTAAGACGACTTCTACATCAAGTTGTGCTCCAGGAATCCTCATCCAAAGCTAAAGCTCTTCAATGAAGACAAGGAAGTCAACATATACATCAACTCAAGTGAAGAGGAAGTTACTGATTAGATAGGAATATACTCTCTAGCCAAAGAACCTATTTCTGTAGTGTATTGCCATAGCATCAATGCCAACCCTTTAGTTAAAATACTAGTCTTAATAGTATAATAGCTTTTACATTATTTATCTTTAATTCTTCTTTGTAAGAAGTTCTTTCTCTCTCTTTAACCTAGATTGTTCTCTGGATCTTGTGTATAGAGTGAGTTGTAACCTTTATCCATGTATTGGACCTGTTGTGTTTCTATTGTGCCACTCTGAGGTATGTAATACTAGTGAACGGTGTTTCATTGGTGTTATATAAACGATTATAGTGTACTACATCATGCAGTGGTATGCTGGGTCATCGCACAAGGCTGGGAGGTGGCCGGAGGGACCACACCCTACCCAGATGCGGGGTGGGCCCACCCATGCCTAGGGGGGTGTGGCAGCCCTGGATCGCCCCTCCGTCTCTCATCTGAACTTCGTGACGCCCACGGTAGAATATTGACTTTGGATTTTTGTCCTGTCCAATTCCGAGAATATTGATTTTCTGCCTTTCTGGAACCAAAATCAGAAGAAAACATGCAACTGGCACTGTGGCAACTTGTTAATAGGTTAGTTCCAGAAAAGATATAAAAACACCTCAAAGTGTAGACAAAGCAAAGTAGATACAAAACAAGCATGGAGCATCAAAAATTATAGATACATTTCTGACGTATCAAACTGCAGCAGATGCTAGCACTTGTGGAACTACACAAGGAGCTGGAGATGATACTACTAAGAGATAAGAAGAGAAAGAGGAAGTGATGCTGGACCTGGAACTGCACAAGAACATGAAGAAAGGGACATGAGGAGTTTATACAACACTGGCCCTGGAAGTGCTTATTAATTGCTCTTCGGTGATGATAATGGCCAACAAAAAGAAATCCCTGATTTGAATGCTGAGCTTATTCTAGATTTAAATGGGGAAGAGTTGCCTCTCACTCAAAATGCTACCCCTGTTGATGACATGTAGCTGGAGTTTTATGAACTATAGTTTCTCACATAAATTCATGTAATGGATCATGGCAAGCTACTGTAAGAGTCTCACAAATTTTAGAATTCATTTCCTTGTTTTGGCCAGAGAAACTTCTTAGAACAAAGCATGACATGTAATGGATATTGTCATTTGCAAGTACTAGCATTTATATTTATGTCATTTTCAATGTATTGATGTAAGACCCCACCTTTATAAAGGTAAAGGTCCCTGTGATTGCAATGCTAGTCCCTGGATCAAATGCTAGCATCCATAGTTTAAGATGAAGTACACAGGTACAAAGGTCTTTATTACATCGTCATTCCAGAGATAACATAGTCTTTTACAACTCCATATCCATAGGCTAGTACAAGAGTTCATGGCATAAGTAAATAAAGTAAAGTCTTCATCTTCATGTGCCACAGGCAAGCATGTTGAGTGTAGACTAATAACCCTAATCCTCATTAGAGTAACCTGCAACATCACAAGTTACATCCACAGTGGGTCAAAACATTGGAATAGTATTGGCAAGTGATACCTTAGTAGAATATTAGTCTCTAGCTTCTATATGAATTTGGCTAAGTGTAGCTTACGCTTGCTTTGCTCAAAATAGGTTTTGCCTATTAGTTGAAAGCACTAAGTTTTTGTTTGATAAAAATTCCCAAGGAACCACCAATATACATTGGTGAACCTTTACCATTGTTCAACCACAAGTTTTTAACTTATAAATTGGGATGAGGAGATCCTTGATAGATTCAATGTCTTGATGCTCAAATTGTCCGTTGCCGGGGACACGACTAAGTACTTAGATTTTTCCTTCTCGAGAGGTGGTGCACTTTCCCCACAAGACTCTACATGCATCGAGATAAGACCTTTCAGAAGCCTTCCCTTAGACCAAATGGACACGTTCCAACCTATCACCCTACCACCATCTGTCCATCAAGCTAAGTTATTGCAACCTATATGATCAAGGCAGAGCCCATATACCATGTGGTTGCACTAGAAGCTTCTAAACACTAAGTATCTCGAATCCCTTTGTTCCTAGGTGGCTTTCCACAAGTGTGATACACAAGGTAGACCATAGATATGGGCCTTGTTTGTAGCCACTCAACAAAACCCAAACATACCATTCCACCCAGGTGATTCATTCACTTAGTTGTTTTATTAGGCAAAGACATAAGTCAAAGACTTAACCAAATTTCCATAGGATGTATATAATACACCCTTGTTTGCTACTAGCTAGGCTAATCATGACAGTATAACAAGTATCTTAACTTAGATAAAAATTTCTACCAAGACTACAACTACTAGGATTTCCCATAGCATAGAATATAGATACTTAGCAAAAATTCATGAAAGCCCTATATAAAATATCACTAGTGCAAAGTCAAAATAATGGGACAAATACATGAAGTACCACTTGCCTTGGTAGTTGGGGGAGTAGCAACAATCCTCACAATCACAATCACCACTAGCACCAAAATCTACACATAAAATGATAGCACCAAATTTACATTCAAAATAATCAAGCAAAAATACATGAATGCATGCAAATGCCATGTGATGATTTTTCTTAAACTAAACAATACAAGTAAATAGTACTAAACAATAAACTAAACATTTATAGACTAAATAAACTTAATTGGCCTTAAAACATTTTCTAAATAATTTATATACTCAAAATAAGCCTATAATTGTCTCTGCATAAAATTCCATTTTTACAGAAGCAAAGTACAAAACTAATACCTTAGATTTGTAGTATTTATATTTTTGAATCCATTGATATATTATTTGCATTTTTTGGATAAACAGATCAAAAGTTATGAATTTCACAAGTTTAAACATTCAAAAACCTTTTCTGGATTTATTTAAACAAAGCACCCACACGTGGCGTGCTCTGATTGGGCGGTACCGCTTTTGCGCCATTGGATCAAGTTAGATCCAACATGCCAGATCTAAATAAAACAATTCGATCTAGATCTAATCTATACCCTAAGATCTAGATCTAACGACGCTGGCCTACTCGACCAAAGTCTGGCGGCGCTGGCGGCGGCGACGCGGCAGCGACGCACTGCCAGTGGTGTTCCGGCGGCTATGGAGGGGGCTGGGGTTGGCAGAGATGCTTACCAGACTCGCGAGGACACGAGGATGCTCAAGCTGTTGTTGGCGTGGGCGGGGGCTTGCTGTAGTGGTCGCTGGGGCTCGTCGGAGTTGTGGGTAGCGTCGGGTTTGCTCGGACGGCGATGGAGGCGACAACCTGGGCCAACCTAGCACAAGCCAAGGACATCAGCGTGTTCACAAAGAGCTTGCAAACAAGTTAGCATGAACTAGGAGGCGAGGGGCGGTCGTATCTCACCGATATTTCTCGTCGAAGTTGGAGGCGACGTCGGATGCTCACGGTGCTCGTCGAAGCCAATGTTCTGGGTCACGAGCAGATGAATCAAGGATATGAGAAGGTGCGCAAGAAGCAGAGGATCATCCTCGAATGATTGAGGGGTGGGCGCGAGCACTACACTTACCGGAATACCTCGTCGGAGTGGCTCGGGCAGCGGCGATGCGAGTTGAAAAGCGAGCAGCCTGGCGGCGTTTGGGTGAAATTGGTTGCGGGGAAATGGTCGTGGTGCTGTGCGGTTTAAGTAGCCAGCAGGGGCGAGGAAATCGTGCTACAAATCAATGGCAATCAAGACCGCAATCACGCGACGGTGAATGGGGGAGGAAACGGCCGGCGACTGCGTCTGTGCACGCAGGGTGGGGAAGAAGGTGCTGAGATGGACAGGGCCACCGGGCAGTGTCAGCGGGGTAGGTTTGCGTGCGTGAGAGAGAGAGGAAAGGGTCTGCCCCGGGTGGGCTTGTTGGTCCTGTTCTAGTGCTGGGCCAACTAGGCAGCGGCTGGTTTTATATTTTTCTTTTTGTTTTTCCTTTTTCTATTTGATTTTCAGGAACCAAATTCAAACCATTTTCAAATAAGTTTGAATTCAAACTACCTCTAGATTTTTGTAGTGAAATCTTTGCACTTGCTGTATGGTCAAATTCACTTTGACACTTTGAAAAATAAATTAAACCATGCCTTTATTGATATATATATATATATATATTAGGCATACAAATGGTTTTATTTGAATTTTGTTTTGAGAATTTTTTTGAAATCCTTGCATTCAACTTTAAAACATTACTGATCAATCCAAAGCACTCTCATACCTTGAAGGTGAAAATAAAACCATTGCCTTACTTGCATAAAATAGTAGGCATAACATGGTTTCTTATTTTGAAATTTTTGTTTGAAAAGACCAAATGTTATGAATGCATGAATGATATGCAAACTTTACAAATCATGATTTTTGGGATGTTACAATTGATAGATAGCAACTCTTTTATTTCATTGTGTTCACGGATAGCAATGCTTTGATTTCAATGTGTTCACAGATAGCATATAGAATAGCAAGTTAATGCTACCTTATTGTTCACAGATTCAAAGTGCAAACTCAGTTAGACACTAAGTTTCAAGAACAAGCCACATTTTTATTCACATTGAAGCACACTTGTTACATCATTTGTTACATTCAATACACAACTTCACAGTACTCCAATTGCTAACATCACTAACACACGGTACACTTGCTACACTACTAACATCACAACACTAGCATACACACTAGACAATTACACAGCTCGCTACATTTTCTACACTACTAACATCAAAACAGTAGCTTATGATGTCTACACACTTCTATTCTTGTAGAAAGTTGTTGGGCCTCCAAGTGCAAAGGTTTGTAGAACAGCAACAAGTTTCCCTTAAGTGGATTACCCAAGGTTTATCGAACTCAGGGAGGAAGTGGTCAAAGGTATCCCTCTCAAGCAACCCTGAAATCAAGATACAAGAAGGCTCTTGTGTCCCCAACACACCCAATACACTATTCAGGTGTATAGGTGCACTAGTTCAGCGAAGAAATAGTGAAATACAAGTGGTATGTATGATTATAAGACAACGGTGCCAGAAAAGAGCTTTTGACGGGGAGGAAAAGGTTGAAGTTGTCCTATATATCCCCGGCAACGGCCCTAGAAAATACTTTGATGGGTAGGAAGAGACTAAAGGCAAACTAAAATATAGATGGAAGCAAACAAACATATAACAGATCTAGTTGCAAACGGTGTTTCAATGCTTAGAAACAAGGCCTAGGGATCATACTTTCACTAGTGAACACTCTCATATAAATATCTTATCTTCATTATACTACTCTGAAATACTCTCCGGTTGGATAACTCTAATCCACGGTAGGGCTATAAAAGCACTCCTTAAAGTTTGCAATCCCCGTATCACCTTGAGCGCTAGATGGTTCCTTCAAACACCACAATTTCATAGAGACAGCCAACTCAAAATATAACTCATAATAAGTATTTATGTAATATCTAGCCTAAGTACCATACGGTGTGCATGTTGGTACTTTCACACACATGGGGAAAAGCAGAGATCTATTAAAGCACTTGGGTAGCAGAGTAGATCTACTTGATTACAAAGCTCATGATCACAATATGATCATGCATAGACAGAGAGATGAACACATAGCTACCAGTAGATCCCTTAGCCTCGAGGAAGAAATACTCCCTCCTCATCATGGGAATCAGCAACATCGATGGAGATGGTGGTAGAGATCGATGGAGATGGCTCCGGCGGCAATTCCCCGTCCCGGCAGGGTGCCGGGACAGAGACTTCTGTCCCCCGAATCTCCCCTTCGGTGGCGGCGGTGCAGCGGAACTTTTTGTGGATGGAGGCCGATTCTTCTAGGGTTTTCTCATCAGGGGCTTTATATAGGTGGAAGGGCAAGGTCGATGGAGGGCCAGGGGGCCACACCCCTGGTGGCGCCACTAGGAGCCACCCGCGCCACCATAGGGTGTGGCCACCCTGGTGCCCTACTCCATCTATGCTTCGCGTTTCTGTATTGCTCCAGGAAAAATAGGAAGATTAGCTTTTGTCCCATCCAATTCTAATAATCTTTATTTTTTAGCTTTTCTAAAACCAAAAACAGCAGAAAACAAGCAACTGGCATGATGACCCACAAGTATAGGGAATCGCAACAGTCTTCGAGGGTAGTATTACCCAATTTATTGATTCGACGCAAGGGGAGCCAAAGAATACTTGCAAGCCTTAATAACTGAGTTGTTAATTCATCTACACCTGGAAATAGTTCTTTCTCTCAAAAGTTCATTAGTAGAAACAGTTTGTAGTAGCAACAGCAAATCAACAACAGCAGTAAAATAGGAGCAATAGTAACAGTAGTAGGAAACAATAGGATATGAGTGCGGTAGGCATAGGGATGGATGGACGAGCGTTGCATGGACAAGTGTAAACATGTAACTTCAAGATCTAGGGCATTGGAGATAAATAAGAATAAGCTTCCAAGTACTAAACAATCATAGGCATGTGCTCCATATATAGTCGTGCGTGCTCGCAATGAGAACTTGCACAATATATTTTGTCCTGCCAGCCCGTGGCAGCGGGGCCTCTAGGGAACTACTGGAAATTAAGGTGCTCCTTTTAATAGAGCACAGGAGCAAAGCATTAACACTCCGTGAACACATGTGATCCTCATACCACAGCCATCCCCTCCGGTTGTCCCAATTTTTGTCACTTTGGTGCCTTTGGATCCAGACAATGGTATGTGTACACAACTTGCAGATAAGATCACAAACAATACTATCATAATGATTCAATAATAAGTTCAGATCTGAGATCATGGCACTCGGGCCCTAGTGACAAGCATTAAGCACAACAAGTTGCAATGAAGTCAAATAGCACTAATAGAGATACTAGGCACTGATACGTCGGAAACGTATCTATAATTTTTGATGCTCCATGCTTGTTTAGCATCTACTTTGCTTTGCTTTGCTTTGTCCACAGTTTGAGGTGTTTTCATATCTTTTCTGGAACTAACCTATTAACAAGTTGCAATGGTGCCAGTTGCATGTTTTCTTCTGTTTTTGGTTCCAGAAAGGCAGAAAATCAATATTCTCGAAATTGGATGGGACAAAACCAAAGTCCATATTTTACCGTGGGCGACACGAAGCCAGAAGACGATACGGAGACGCACCATAGGGCGGCCAAACCCCCTAGGAGCGGGTTGTCCCACCCCACGCCTGGGTAGGGTGTGGCCCCCTGGCGGCCCTCCTGTCTCGCCCCTTCTCCTATAAGAAGCCCCCGATGCATAAACCCTAGGCACCCGATCAAAACTCCACGAAACCTTTTGTAGCCAATGCCACCATCGTCCCTAGATCGGGGGGGATCTGATGTTCTTCCCGGCATCCTGCCGGAGGGGAGATCATCCTAGAGGCCTTCTTCTCCGGTATGAAGCGTGAGTAGTTCCACCTTGGACTACGGGTCCATGTAGTAGCTAGATGGTTGTATCTCCTCCTTGTGCTTTCATGTATAGATCTTGTGAGCTCCGTTCATGATCAAGATCTATTCTATTTTTAATCATGCATGTTGTGTTTGCGAGGATCCGATGGATATTGAGATTACTATGTGAGATTGATTAATGGTTTTGTCTATTTCATTCTATCATGTATGTGTTGTTTGTGATCTTGCATGCTCTCCGTTGTTAGTAGTTATCTTGGCCAAGTAATTGCCAGTGACTCCAAGAGGGGGTATTTATGCTCTATAGTGGGTTCATGCCTCTAGTTTCCAAGGGAAGTGACAGAAATCTCTTCGTCTGTAGATGTGATGTTGCCACTAGGGATAAAACAACAGTCTCTTGTTCATGGAACAAGTGGATTGTTTACCTTACACACTTTGCTTAAAGCAGTTGTCTGTTGCTTGCAACTTAATGCTGGAGGGGGTTCGGATGATAACCTGAAGGTGGACTTCTAGTCATAGATGCAATTGGATGGAGGTCTATGTATATTGTTGTATTGCCCAATCGAATCTCATAGGATCTTTTTGTCTTGTATTGCATTGTTATGCCTTTCTTAGTTCCTGTCAATTGCCCTGCTATAATTTGTTTACCCTTCATGCCATGTTGTTTATCTAAGGAGATCACCTCTAGTGAACTATGGACCCCGGTCCAATCTTTACCATTGTTACATCTTCCACAGTTACCTGTTTACTTGCTGCAAACCATAATCTTCCACACCATACGTTTAATCCTTTGTTACAGCAAACCGGTGAGCTTGACAACCTCACTGATTCGTTGGGGCAAAGTCTTGAGTTTGTGTTGTGGATGTTTCCTTGTTGCTTGAAACACCTTTGAGACGTTTCCTTCCTCCTACTGGTTTGATAACCTCGGTTTCTTACTGAGGGAAACTTGCTGTTGTGCTCATCACACCTTGCTCTTGGGGTTTCCAACGAAGCGTCCCACGACAGTGTTGGGCGTCATCAAGCTCTTTTCCGGCGCCGTTGCCGGGGAGGCTAAGGACGTCTTCACAAGGGGAGTCCTCCTCAACCTCTCTCTTTACTTTGTTTTTAGTTTTCTTAGTTTCTTTTGCTTGGTTTTGTTTTCCTCTTTTTATCAAAAACTCAAAAAAATAGTTTAGTTTAGTTTGGTTTGCTTTCTCTTATCAAAAACACAAAAAAATTAGTTCCTACTCTAGTTGGTGGTGTGTTATTGCCTTGCTTGGTCATGTTTTCTATCAATGGATCGTTTCTTTGAAACTAGTTCTTATTGGCAAGCTGGGTTCACGGAAGAACAAAAGAATTATTATAAGGAACACCGTTTGTCACAAAAAGGGAAACACCTATGGGAACACATTGATAAATAGAATACTATTGCTAGAGAGGTGTGCTCTACTTATAATGTTACTTATTGCTTTGATAAAGCTTGTTGCTGTAGGAGGTATAAACACCTCCCTTTTCAATGTGAGTATAATGATAATGTTACCATATCCTCTTATGTTAAAGGAAATTATGACTTTTATGATGTTGAACAAATTGAAGAATTTATTGCCTTCCAGGGTGCATTTGAACTTGCCTGTTTGCTTGAAAATACTGATGATGCACCTTATGAATATGCGGTTTATGAGATACTTAAATTTTGCTTTGATAATTACAAGGAAGAAAATTTCTATATTCTTGAATATTTTAATAGATGCTTTCCACAAATGGAAGAGACTAATGCCTTGCAGGAGCCTATGGAAGAAGAAATTGTTGAAACTGAAAGCTCATTAGATGAAAAGAGGAGGAGAGTGATGAACAAAATGTTGGGTTCGCAGCATAGAAAACAAAAATTTTCCTACGATGGGAACAACTATGTACCAAGATCTATCTACTAGATACAAACAACGGGCGGATGTATATCCGTAGAAAACATACCCTTGAAGACCGACAAAGCTTAACGAGTCCAAACTCGTGGTTGATGTAGACGATCTCTTGCCGATCTCAAGATCGAGAGGAAGTCCTAGCGCCGCAAAACAGCAGCGCATCCGTGCTCGCACACACGTTCGAGGCACCGAGCAACCTCCGCCTCCTCGCTCCAGCGATGCAGCGGAAGCACAACTCTTTCTTGCCGAAAAGCCACCGGGAACATGTATCTCGCTAGTCCGAGACCATGGGGGATAAATACTAGAGGGGGAGAGAGATCCTTCACGAGGAGGTGTGAGTGAGAAGTGAGAGGAGGGGCTCCTTATATAGGGGAGGGGGGCAGCCCAAGGGGGCATGGCCGCCGGCCATGGAGGGTGCCCCCACCTCTCCCTCATTCATGTGGGTGGACACTCCACTCACAAAATGGCCCTTCAATTTTCTCCACTCAAAAACCCACTCAAATTCCCATTAAATTTCCACCAAATTTAATGCAAACTCTCATTAAATAAAACTCCTTTTATTTATTCAGAATTTTGTCAATTACTTTAATGACAAACATTCACATATAACCCCTTGCTAGTATTTTATTTCACATGCAGAAACACTTTCTGCAATTTCACCCGAAAACCCGTTTCGGTATCTAGTGAAATAAATTCCTGCGCTTGTTATTCTTTTCGGCATGAAACTTTTGCTCCAAATGGATGTCGGTGTCTCTTAAGTGTGTCACCCTATGGTTCGCGAATAATGCGGACATGATCGAGACTCCTCTTGGATCAATAATCAGAAGCGGGATCTGGAGACCCATACTGACTCCCACACATTCAACGATGACTTTCTTGTGATCGTCGGAACCTTTTACGCTAGTATCTTAATCCCTTTGTTTCGCGATATATTACATGTCCGAGATTCGATCATCGGTATCTCCATACCTAGTTTGATCTCGTTACTGACATGCACTCTTTTCTCGTTCCCGTGATATAACATTCTAGTGATCAAATCACTTGCTTGCAAGCTAATCAATGTGATATCACCGAGAGGGCCCAGAGTATATCTATCCGTCATCGGGATGAACAAATTCCACTCTCGATCCATGAGCCTCAACATAACACTTTATTAGTTCTGAATCCATCTTTATAATCACCCTGTTACGGTGTGACGTTTGATGTTATCAAGAAACTCTTCCGGTGTTAGTGATTGACATGATCTCATGGTCTAAGGATTAGGATCACTTCGTAAGTTGTTATAGCAATATAAACTCAATGACTTTGATCGTAATGCTATACTTCGGATGAATGTTCATCACACCATTACACTAATGTTGTGATCCCGTTATTAACAACATCCAATGTCCATGATCAGGAAACCTTGATCATCTTGTTAATCAACGAGCTAGTTTATGAGAGAGGCATAACTAGGAACTTTCTTTTTGTTTATTAAACACACATGTATTAACGTTTCCATATTAATACAATT
The DNA here is from genome assembly GCA_916181665.1 of Avena sativa. NCBI lineage: Eukaryota > Viridiplantae > Streptophyta > Magnoliopsida > Poales > Poaceae > Avena > Avena sativa. The sequence continues at coordinate 369,000,127 of OV702284.1, forward strand.
ATAGCATGTAAAATAAACATTTATCATAAATAAGGAATACGATAATAACCACTTTATTATTGCCTCTCGGGCATATTCCCTTCAGTCTCCCACTTGCACTAGAGACAATAATCTAGTTTGAGAACTTTGCGTATTGAACACTTATGGCTTTCCGGTGTTCCATATACGCAATTGCAAGTGGTTAACATAATCTATGGATCTGACGCTTCAGGTCCGTGTGTATTTGCATGTCTTTGCGTCTTCACGCATCACTCATTCTCCAATGAGATGGCATTGTATAAATTTGGTCTTTCGGTGAGACCTTTAGTTCCTTGGGGTTAAATAATGTCGATACTATTGTCATACAATATATCTTTAGTGTTAGCCCGTTGCGAACCACACCTTAGTTTGATAACAAACTACTTGACACAAATTCCCTCCTTTGCTGCTACTATAGCAGTCATATACTTAGCCTTTTTGTTGTAGTATTCGTCACAATGTCTTAACTATGGATTTCATCCAAATCCATCATGGAATCTCCTTTCCATTACATTGTGCCACCCATAGTTTAAATTGAGATAAACTTAATTTGTATATTGTGACAAAACTAGTATCAATGTAACGTCTTACAATGAACTATCTGTAATTGTTTGTCACCTCTACACAAATATATTCTTAGTTCTTCCAAAAGATCATAAGAATATCCTCACTATCGTCCAATGATCATTTTATGATTCATTCTGGTATATGCTCATAACACTTAGAGCATAGGACATATCTGGATGTGTACATATCATGGTATGATTGATCAAGACATTCTTGTGATTTTACTCTTCAAGTGTCAAAGCACTTGAATATTGTTTCACTTATCAAGTGTCGATACACTTGAATCTTGATTCAATTCCTTTCCATGCGACAGGAACCGTTTCTTGTTGATTCTATATTGAACTCCTTCAATATCTCATATATGTACGTTTGGCACAACCATATTGGCATTACAGTCTATCCACTATAGACATTCACGCTAAATATTCGGGTTTTGCCTAAGTATTTCATCGAAATGAAATTCTTAACCTTTGTCAATAAAATATACATCATTTCTAATCAACAAGATGTCCTCCACATAATGTATTAGAAATATGTCTTAGCGCTCCCACTTAATTTCTTGCAAATGCAAGCATCTTCATCGTCTCCTGATGAAAACTCTTTTTCATCACGGTGAAGATTCCAACTCCGCGATGCTTACTTCAACCATTGAAGTTTGCATGCCCTTTTAGCATCCTTTGAATTTAACAAAAACCCTTGGACCGTGTCATGTACACGTCCTAGGTAACCATTCTATTAGAAGAACTTTGTTTTGTTTATTCATCTACCATATACCAAATTATATGTAGTGATTGCTACTTTAATCCGTACAGACTAAATATCGCTATGAAAGATCAAATCTTGTCATAGTCAACTCCTTGAACATTGTCATAACATACTTTACAACATGTCGACTATTTCATAGATGTGAAACATCCATGTCTGTTTCTTTATAGATCCAAATACGACCGATAGGTTTTTACACCTTTCCGGAGGGTCTTCCAAGTTCAAAACTTGATTTCTCGTGTATGGAACTATCACGGATTTTATGGCTTCAAGCCATTTGACGGAGTCAGGGCCCATCATCGCTTCTTTGTATGTATTCGGTTCATCATTGTCAAACAATAATGATTTACTCTCAAATCTTAGCATTTGATTGTTTAACCGACCTTCTTGGTTCAATAGGAACTTTAGACCTCCGTGACCACAACCTTTGAGGCACATAAGCTATGAGCATTATGGCAGCCTCCAGAACGATTTCCGGCGCTGCGCAACTCAGCACATTTAGCTAAGGTTCGTTAACCTTATCAAAGTTCTATTGTCCTCCCACTTAACATTTATGAAAAATTTCTTCTTCAAGAAACTTCACGTTTCAAGCGACAAACCCTTTTGTCCTTGGTGTTATGGAGGAATAACCAATTGTTATTCGAAATAACCTACAAAGACATGCTCATCCGACTTCGGTTGTAAACATCTCACTTATGTTTAGCATACCAAAATTTAAGAAATGACAACTTGGGTTTTACCCCAAACCATAACTTCCATGGTGTCATTTCAACGGATCTAGATGGAGCTCTTTTCAGTGTAAAAGCGGTAGTCTCTAAAGCTTTAATCTTTTAAAACATAATGGCAGTTTTATAAATAACACCTTTGATCCAACCATGTCTCACAAGGTTTCATTACAAATCTCAAACACTCCATACTCCTATGGTGTTTCGGGAGATGTAAATCTAGGTGTTTTGCTAAACTTGCAACTCAAATAAATCCCTTTATGATAAAATCATAATTCATTTATTTTCTTGTTACACTTGTAACTCAAATAAATCCCTTTATGATCAAATCATAATTCATTTATTTTTCTTGTTACAATGATTTTCCACTTCATCTTGAAAGTCTTTGAAACATTTTCAAATATTTCATACTTCTTTCTCATTAAGTGAACATTCACTCAAAATTCCGGAGAAAGCATATGAAGTTGAAACCCATCGCTTATGACTACACATAATGGACTACATACATCGATATGTATAAATTCCAATAATTTAGTCGTTCGTTCTTCTTTGGCCTTTGAACGAAGTTTTAATTATCACGTGGAAAGTCTCACAAGCGTCACTTGATCAAATCAAAGACTCCAAAAATCCATGAATATGGAGATTCTTCATGTTTTCTTTCCAATATAATTTAAACAGCGATGTCACTTCGTAAGTGATCTTTCAATCATTTGTCTTGCGACATTTTAGCATTAGGTTTTATGGATGTGATTTCTTCAACTAGATTTGTAAATCATCCATCTTATATGGAATACGGTAATTATTTGAACAACCTTTGTTCTTATAATACCTGATTCAAATAACAATTATTAAAACAAATCTTGAAGTCAAGCTTTGATGTCAACGAGAAATACAAACAACGGTTTGTTTGTTTTTGATGAACATCATCACATATTCTCTTGCTAGTTACTTAGGCCATTGTGGTTCATGGATTGCGTCATTCCGTATGAAATTTCATACCAACCAATTCAGTATCCAATACCCAAGAACCACATTGTTTAACAAGCAAAGAATACAACCATAACATGTATATCATCCATATACCTAAATTGGATATTTCCAATCTTTTCTTTTCTGCCAAATATATTTTATAGATTCTCTTTCAGCATTTCTTTTTCCTTTTAAAAGAATCTATCAACATCAAAAGTGGCGCCATATACATGACACATAGTCCAAAGCGTGTATATTCAAATAATAATACCTTTGGACTTGCACTTTGAAGTAGATCACCATCATCAAAATGATCGGTATTCTTTCAAAATCCATTCTTTAGTAATCTTTTAGTGTAGTAAACACTTTACATACATCTTCTATTCATCCTTATCATGACGACTTTCATGATCAAGCCAATTTAGCTTATAAAGGAGAATCGTGAGTATAACATTACTTTCCAAAACCCTTTTGGATGATTAGGATGTCTAGCATCTCCAACCTTCGTAAATTCTCATCCAATATGAGAACATATATTATACTCTATCATATTGCAACCAAAACATTGTTATATCTGCCACACATGATGGTTTCTGAAACAATTCTTTCAGCTCCTAGATAAACTTGATATTAAAACAATCAAGAATCGTGGAGGCAAACATGATACTTAAGATACTAACACTGGAATTGTTACTCTCGATTTAATACCAATTATTAAATTTCACGGAGTAAATAGAGTTTGCTGAAAGTTTGCAATAGGACTTTAAACTTTGATTGACACTCAACACAATACGATACCAGTTCGTACAGTATATATCCAGAATTCTATAGTTCTATTATCTCAATTACAACTATGCATAAGGTGGTGAACGAATGCCAATGACTAAAACAAATTATGCAAATTCACTTTGATTTAATTTATGATAAATTGAGTTCTACTAATCCAAATTAGAAATGAACTCCCACTCAAAAACGACATCCCTCGTGTCCTTTTGGTGATTACATGAACCAAATCCACTACACCAAGTCCGATCATCACGTGAGTCGGCGTAGCTTCAAAGGCGAGCATCCATATGGTCATCATATCAAAACATATGACTCATGCTTAACCTTTCGGTCCGTGTTCCGAGGCCATGTCTGTACATGCTAGGCTCGCCAAGTAAGAACCTTAGTATTCGCGTGTGTAACTGTCTTACACCCGAGATATGCTCGTGGATTCAAGTACACCCGATCATCACGTGATGTCTTGAAGCGACGAAACATTGTCGGTGCATACTTAAGGAAGAACACATTTTTATCTTGATATCTAAATGAGGGATCATCTTATTATGCTAATAAAACGCCAAACAAGCAATATAAGATGCTATCAAACATCACATGTTTATTAGTGGAATGATATGGTTCTCGCATATGATCTCTATCATGTGCACCGTGGTATGATCACTATCATACCTTTATGTGTAAATCCAAGGTCTATGGAGTTTACACGTTATGTATGTTGTAAGAGTATCATCTCATACTTCTACTTACAACATCACCATATCATAACACTAGCCCAGCAACAATCTAAACTAGACGCCTCTAATTTATCCATTGCAAGTTTTACGTGGCTTAGGGCTTTCGAAGATAGAACCGTTCTTACCTACGAACATGAACCACAACGAGGATAATCAAATTGTTGACAACTCGTTGCAAATTAGATATTGACTATAGTAGGAGAGACAGACACCCGCTAGCCACTTATGCAAAACTAGTTGCATGTCAAGCGTGGAACAGGTCTCATGTGCGAGGACATGTAAAGTTTGTCCGGGCCGCTTCATCCCACTATGCCACCAATATCCAAAGTACAACTAAGAAGCAATAAAATGATCATCATCGCCCACATACTCATATGTGTACTACCCGTGCAAAGCATCTACGCATAGATCCGGCTCTGATACCACTGTTGGGTTCGCAGCATAGAAAACAAAAATTTTCCTACGATGGGAACAACTATGTACCAAGATCTATCTACTAGATACAAACAACGGGCGGATGTATATACGTAGAAAACATACCCTTGAAGACCGACAAAGCTTAACGAGTCCAAACTCGTGGTTGATGTAGACGATCTCTTGCCGATCTCAAGATCGAGAGGAAGTCCTAGCGCCGCAAAACAGCAGCGCATCCGTGCTCGCACACACGTTCGAGGCACCGAGCAACCTTCGCCTCCTCGCTCCAGCGATGCAGCGGAAGCACAACTCTTTCTTGCCGAAAAGCCACCGGGAACATGTATCTCGCTAGTCCGAGACCATGGGGGATAAATACTAGAGGGGGAGAGAGATCCTTCACGAGGAGGTGTGAGTGAGAAGTGAGAGGAGGGGCTCCTTATATAGGGGAGGGGGGGCAGCCCAAGGGGGCATGGCCGCCGGCCATGGAGGGTGCCCCCACCTCTCCCTCATTCATGTGGGTGGACACTCCACTCACAAAATGGCCCTTCAATTTTCTCCACTCAAAAACCCACTCAAATTCCCATTAAATTTCCACCAAATTTAATGCAAACTCTCATTAAATAAAACTCCTTTTATTTATTCAGAATTTTGTCAATTACTTTAATGACAAACATTCACATATAACCCCTTGCTAGTATTTTATTTCACATGCAGAAACACTTTCTGCAATTTCACCCGAAAACCCGTTTCGGTATCTAGTGAAATAAATTCCTGCGCTTGTTATTCTTTTCGGCATGAAACTTTTGCTCCAAATGGATGTCGGTGTCTCTTAAGTGTGTCACCCTACGGTTCGCGAATAATGCGGACATGATCGAGACTCCTCTCGGATCAATAATCAGAAGCGGGATCTGGAGACCCATACTGACTCCCACACATTCAACGATGACTTTCTTGTGATCGTCGGAGCCTTTTACGCTAGTATCTTAATCCCTTTGTTTCGCGATATATTACATGTCCGAGATTAGATCATCGGTATCTCCATACCTAGTTTGATCTCGTTACTGACATGCACTCTTTTCTCGTTCCCGTGATATAACATTCTAGTGATCAAATCACTTGCTTGCAAGCTAATCAATGTGATATCACCGAGAGGGCCCAGAGTATATCTATCCGTCATCGGGATGAACAAATTCCACTCTCGATCCATGAGCCTCAACATAACACTTTATTAGTTCTAAATCCATCTTTATAATCACCCTGTTACGGTGTGACGTTTGATGTTATCAAGAAACTCTTCCGGTGTTAGTGATTGACATGATCTCATGGTCTAAGGATTAGGATCACTTCGTAAGTTGTTATAGCAATATAAACTCAATGACTTTGATCGTAATGCTATACTTCGGATGAATGTTCATCACACCATTACACTAATGTTGTGATCCCGTTATTAACAACATCCAATGTCCATGATCAGGAAACCTTGATCATCTTGTTAATCAACGAGCTAGTTTATGAGAGAGGCATAACTAGGAACTTTCTTTTTGTTTATTAAACACACATGTATTAACGTTTTCATATTAATACAATTATAGCATGTAAAATAAACATTTATCATAAATAAGGAATACGATAATAACCACTTTATTATTGCCTCTCGGGCATATTCCCTTCACAAAAGGAGGAAGAATAGATTATCTACCCATGCCTACCTTCTAATGAGAGTAACTCTTTATCCCTTACATTATTTGATTGTCCCCCATGCTTACCAAAGGAGGATGAATGTTATGTTCCTGTGGATCCTTTTGAAATATCTACTTTGGGTAAAACCTGTGAAGGTTTTAATCCCACTATTTTTGAGCTTGATAGAAATTATGTGTTTGTAGATCATGAAAAGCATGCTTTATGTGATAGCTATATTGTTGAGTTTATTCATGAGGCTGCTGAAATTTATTACGAGAGGAAACTATGGTTGTAGAAGTTTTCATGGTACTGAAACACCTCTCTATGTGCTGAAAGTTTTGAAGTTACTCTTGTTTCATCTTCCTATGCCCGTCACTTTGTTCTTTGTGAATTTATTTGCATAGAAGATTCCTATGCATAGGAAGTGGGTTATACTTAAATGTGTTTTGAATTTGCTTCTTGATGCTCTCTTTTACTTCAATTCATATTTCTTATGTGAGCATCTTCTCAAGCTATCAAGCCTAACTTAAAGGAGTTAAAGAAAAGTACTTGTTGGGAGATAACCCAACAGTTTCCTTGAGTCTTGGAAGTTATTACTTCAGTAATGACCTCTCCTTATCCTTTTTGTTTGCTTTTTGTGCCAAGAATGACCTCTAATGAGAGGGAAGTAAGATTTGGGGAGTTGCTGTCCCGAAACAGATTTCTACCCTCCACCATAAAAATTCGTGAGGAGTCTCTGTAAGTTGGATTGAGTTTAAAATTTACGAATAAATCCCCCAGTATGTTAGCTAACTTTCGTTAGGTCATCACTTTTTGATTTGAGCAACAAAAGGTCTTCGGAAAAATCGGTTTCTACCTGCTGGTCTGTTTTGACAGATTTCTGCCATTATTTGCATTTGCTTCTTATTGATTCCTTTTCGGGTTCTTTTTGGGAAATTGATATTTTTGAAGGATTTGCTACAGTAGCTTGTGTTTTTAATGAAAAGTCTTGCTGTTCCAAAGCTTTGCCAGAGGTCTATTATCTTTTGAATAAACTAATGTTGCTAATGAAGATTGTGTGAAGTTTTGTATGAAGGAAAAATTTCAGCTGTAGAGAGAGAATGATGTAATGAGATGAAGAATGGACAAAAGCTCAAACTTGGGGATGCCACCCTGGTGTCACCCCAAGAAATATCCAAGAGGTACAAGCGTCAAAGCTTGGGGATGCCCAAGGCATCCCCTTCTTCATCAATAAAAAGCTCAGGTCTTTCTAGACCCTTCATTTTTTATTGCTTCATACACTGTTGTGTTGTTCTTGGAGCGTCTTATTTTTTGTTTGGTTTGCTTAGTTTGCTTGAATAAATTAGTTTGGACCCGCATTCTCGCTGTGTTGTTTCAAATAAGTTTCTTGGTGTTGGAAAGGAGTAGAAAGTTCTTGCTTGATAAGTGCAAGAGGAGCTTGCATTGACTGTGACTTAGACTTTAGCATGACATGATAGGTGTTGTTTTGACCTTATGCTTAGTGATTATTGCTGTAGCATGTCTTTTTCAAACAATTGGGATTGCTTAGTGTGCCTTGAAATAATTATGCGTTGTTTTAGCATGCAAAAGCATAGTATTGTGGTATTCTCCTTTGATGCTTTGTTTGGGTTGACTTGGCACATGCTCACACCATGTATGACTATGAACAAGTCACCATAGCCTCTATAATCATTTAGTCCTTGAATTGTAGTACCACTCTATGCTTTGATTAGTAATGTTTTGTTGCTCTGCATGATTATGGCCATTATTGCTCTCTTAGTTGGTTGCTCCTAGTCTTTTGCTAGCATCCACTTGTATGAGTAAGCTCTACTCTTGCTTCCAACTCCCAAGAAACCAAGTTATTCCAAAGTGTCCACTATAAATTCCTATGCATGGTGTGTTACACCATTCCAAGTATATTCTTGTTTTTAGCTATCTTCCAATTAAAAAGTATTTTTCTATGTGAAAACTTAGTGATTAAAGCCCTCACAAACTTGATGGCACACCTTATATTCTTTGCCCCTAATAAACTTGAACCATTGTGTCATCTTTGTTGTATATGCTTGCACTTATACGTTGGAATTAGCAGAACCGTGCTGTCACGGGGAACGTTTTTAACATTGCACTTGTACTTTGTACACAGTTGATATCATGCTCTTTTGTCTATGGATGTCACCGGTGTGAAATAAAGAGGGAGCTTGTAAGTCCATGGAGTTATGTATTTTGTGTTAGAGAAACGCCTGGGCCACTAGCCTAAGCCATGCCTAATCATGGTGGAAACTTGCAGCATCACCATAATGAGCTATCTGTGAAGCATCCTCAATAAAAAGCTATGCACATAGTAAATAAAAAGATCACTGAGATGCTCATTGTCTGCTTGCCTTGTCATTTTGGTTATGGGATAGGTCTTGTACCATGTGCAAGGGGTACCGAATTGGCGGTTCTCTATGATACACATGTACTTACTATGACAAGAACTTACAGGTTTCTAAAGTTGAGTAGCATGAGGTGTGGTCGTCGTATTCAAGGGACTTGAGATTGCCAACTTATACTTTGTCAAGCATATACTCCATAGTTTGTTCACTTTAACCTTAATCACTTCAAGATGCTTATGATAGGGGCAATGAGGGCTGAAAGATAACAAGTACCATAATTTTTGGAAGCTCTTTTTGAAACTTGAAATCCCTGCTTCCCTTTATGAAGGTCCTTTCTTCCACCATTATTTGAGTCTCCACCTTCTACCTTTAGGAACCTAAGAGAGCATAGTTTCCATTATGTGTGCAGTGTCCTAAAACTTATTGATTGATGCATATTGTGATATTACTTGTTCTTGTGCTATTTGTATCTAGTCACTCTTATGAACTTTGAAGGTGTCCTATGCATCTATTTGCTACTCTGTGAAGGACAAGCTGAATGCCACTATGCCATGTTTTCTGTATGTGAAATAAACAAACATTTTTCAATCCATGTTATTCATGATCATTGTTTGTAGCCTTTCATGTTGCGTGCATAGTTACTTTGTCTTATTGTTAGAACTCCATCTTTCATGCACATGTTTAGAGTTCTTTGATCCTAGATTTCAATGCTTGCAAATGGTTTGATCTTGGTTTTGACGGTGCATGTCACCTCAAAAATTATTCTTTTATCACTTACCTACTCGAGGACAAGCAAGAGTTAAGCTTGGGGATGCTTGATACGTCGGAAACGTATCTATAATTTTTGATGCTCCATGCTTGTTTAGTATCTAATTTTCTTTGCTTTGTCTACACTTTGAGGTGTTTTTATATCTTTTCTAGAACTAACCTATTAATAAGTTGCCGCGGTGCCAGTTGCCTGCTTTCTTCTGTTTTTGGTTCCAGAAAGGCAGAAAATTAATATTCTCGGAATTGGACGGGACAAAAGCCAAAGTCAATATTTTACCGTGGGCGACACGAAGCTAGAAGACGAGACAGAGAGGCACCACAGGGCGGCCAAACCCCCTAGGCACGGGTGGGCCCATCCCGCGCCTAGGTAGGGTGTGGCCCCCCTGGTGGCCCTCCTGGCTAGCCCCTTCGCCTATAAGAAGCCCCCGATGCATAAATCCTAGGCACCCAATCAAAACTCCATGAAACCTTCTGTAGCTGCTGCCACCGTCGTCCCTAGATCGGGGGGTCTGAATCTCTTCCCGTCACCCTGCCGGAGGGGAGATCATCCTGGAGGCCTTCTTCTCCGGTATGAAGCATGAGTAGTTCCACCTTGTACTACGGGTCCATCTAGTAGCTAGATGGTTGTATCTCCTCCTTGTGCTTTCATGTATAGATCTTGTGAGCTCCGTCCGTGATCAAGATCTAATCTATTTGTAATCATGCATGTTTTGTTTGCGGGGATCCGATGGATATTGAGATTACTATGTCTGATTGATTAATGGTTTTGTCTATTTGATTCTATCATGTCTGTGTTATTTGTGATCTTGCATGCTCTCCGTTGTTAGTAGCTATCTTGGCCAAGTAGTTGCTAGTGACTCCAAGAGGGGGTATTTATGCTCGATAGTGGGTTCATGCCTCTAGTTTCCAAGGGAAGTGACAGAAATCTCTTCGGTTGTAGATGTGTTATTGCCACTAGGGAGAAAACAACAATCTCTTGTTCATGGAACAAGTGGATTGTTTACCTTACACACTTTGCTTAAAGTAGTTGTCTGTTGCTTGCAACTTAATACTGGAGGGAGTTCGGATGATAACCTGAAGGTGGACTTCTAGTCATAGATGTAGTTGGATGGCGGTCTATGTATATTGTTGTATTGCCCAATCAAATATAATAAGATCTTTTTGTCTAGTATTGCATTATTATGCCTTGCTCAGTTCCTGTCAATTGCCCGGCTGTAATTTGTTTACCCTTCATGCCATGTTGTTTATCTAAGGAGAGTAACTCTAGTGAACTATGGACCCTGGTCCAATCTTTACCATTGATACATCTTCCACAGTTATCTGTTTACTTGCTGCAAACCATCATCTTCCACACCATATGTTTAATCCTTTGTTACAGCAAACCGATGAGCTTGACAACCTCACTGATTCGTTGGGGCAAAGTCTTGAGTTTGTGTTGTGGATGTTTCCTCGTTGCTTGCAACACCTTTGAGACATTTCCTTCCTCCTACTGGTTCGATGACCTCGGTTTCTTACCGAGGGAAACTTCCTGCTGTGCTCATCACACTTTGCTCTTGGGGTTTCCAACGAAGCGTCCCACGACAGTGTTGGGCGTCATCAGGAACCATGCCCTAACAATCTTATTCGATTACATGATAGAACTCATCCAATACCTACCATCCCCATAGCCTACAGCGGGGGATTACTCACTCATGGATGAGGGAAACATTGATGGTTGATGGAGAGGCGTTGGTGATGATGATGGCGATGATCCTCCCCAAATTCCCCGTCCCGGCAGGGTGCCAGAACGGAGTTTCTCAATGCGAATCTTGGTTTCTCGTGGTGGCGGCGCAGCGCAACTCTTTCTAGAAAAACATTGAAACCCCCCCTCGGTTTTTTGGTCAAGAGATAACTTATAGGCGAAGAGCGAGCCCGAGGGAGTGCCTGGGGTGGCCGCACCCCCCCTAGGCGCCGTCAGGCCTGGCCCATGCCTGTCAGGGGTGTGGGCCCCCCAGGCCTCCACTCCGTCTCGTCTTCTGGTTCCGTGAGTCTTCCGGTGAAATAGGATTTTAGGCATATTTTCCGGGATTTTTCCTCATAGTTGATTTTCTGCACAAAAACTAGACACCAAGGTAATTCTGCTGAAAACAGAGTGAGTCCATGTTATTTGTATCCAAATCACACAAGTTTAAAGGATAAACAATAGCAAAAGTGTTCGTGAAAGTAGATATGTTTTGGACGTATCAACTCCCCCCAAGCTTAGCTTATTGCATGTCCTCAAGCAATTCAGTTGAAAACTGAGTGCGATAAAAGAACTTTCACGAACACATTTTCTTCATATGATGTATATATTCTTAGCACAAGAGTAAATACTTAAACCATTCATAACAAGAAGTATGCAACTAAGTCTACTCAATAGTCACTGCAAGCTGTGCAAAGAAACCAACTCAGTAATAATAAGTGGCATGAAACATAAACATAAGCAACATTGCAATGCTCATAATAAGGTAAAATAAAGTGGTATCTCGCTTGCCTTTGTTTTTAGAGCACAATATAAATGACAAGGCACCTCTGAAGTTCACATGAAGACTAGAAGTAAAGATATCAGAGATACAAGCATAAAAGTCATGATATAATTAACCAAGTTTGGAACAAACACAAGAATGACAACTATGCTCTCAAGAAGGTGCTCATAGAATAAGTGGTGACTCGACAAGGGAGTGAAAAGGGTTTTGAAAGGTTTGAAAGGCTTCCAAATGCTGAAAGCAAGGTACTCACTAGCTTTGATATCTCATTGCCCCTATCATAGGCATCTTCATGTGGTTAAGGTGAAAGTGAGGTCCAATATGAGTTATATGCTTGACAGACCATAAAATGGAAACCCCAAGTCCCTTGAGTATGAGGGCCGCTCCGCATGCTACTCAACTTCGGCTACCTGCAAGTTCCTGTCATTGTACATACATGAATATCATAGAGAACCACCAACGGGGTACCCCTTGCACATGATACAGGAGCTATCTCGTGATCAAAATGACAAGGCAAGCAGACAATGAGCATCTCAGCGATCTTTTTATTTACTATGTGCATAGCTTTTTATTGAGGATGCTTCACAGAATGCTCATTATGGTGATGCTGTAAGTTTCCACCATGATTAGGCATGGCTTAGGCTAGCGACCCAGGCGTTTCTCTAACACACACACATATATATATATATACTCCATGAACTCACAAGCACCCCCTTTATTTCACACCGACGACATCCGCAAACAAAAGAGCAAGGTATCAACTGGATATGTATCCATAAGTGTTGAAAGCGTTCCCTGTGACAGCACGGTTCTGCTAACTCCCAGCCTATAATTTGCAAGCATATAACTTTCATGGACAGGTCACAATGGTTCAGGATTATTAAGTGCAGGGAATAAAGTGTGCTATCAAGTTCGTGAGAGCTTTACTAACTAACTTTCTCAAAACATAAAAACATTTTATTTGGAAGAAAACAAGGCATATAGAATATGCACTGAAATAGCAAATGATGCTAATAGGTAGGTATGGTGGACACTGTTGGAAATATTGGTTTTGGGGAGTTGGAAGCACAAGTAGAGCTCATACTCAGTGCAAGTGAAGGCTAGCAATAGAGAGGGAGCGACAAACAAGAGAGCAATAACTGTCATAATCATGCTTGCAACAAAACATGACTAATCATGGCAAGAAAGTGATACAAGAACTCTGAGGCAAAATAAATCATCGAGGCTTACTGACTATTGTTTAGTCATATGCATACGTGAGCATGTGCCAAGTCGATTCACATAAAACATTCAGAGGAGGATACCACAATATCATACCAAAATATGAATAAAACAATGCAAGAAAACATTCATATGACAAGCTACAAATTATTAGTACTGGAGCTGATCACAAATAAGCAAGAACTACTAAGCATCCATCAGTAACATACTCCTTACATGAACAGACTAAGCATGCTCACCATCACAAGTATATGTACAAAGATGAAAACAAATAGAATTCGTTACCAGCTCTTACCACACCTCAAGTTGTCTTAATCTTCATTATTGCTCTTCACTTGTGTGACTTGAATAATAACATGAAACCAAAATCCACCGAGGACGGCTGAACCCTGCAAAGAACTCACAAAACCAAAGAAGAACAACAAATATTTTTGGTTTTTCCGATTTTTCAAAGCAAGCAAACAAAGAAAAACAAAGCAAAATCTTTTTGGATTTTTCTTTAAGGCAAACCAAAGATAAAAAGTACAAACCAAGAGAAACAACGAAAATATTTTTGGTATTTTTGTGGTTTAAGAAAGCAGGAACAAAAACCAAAAAAGCGAAACAATGGATATACAAAGAACCGACCGAACATGATATATAGATGAGCGTGATGTCGGTAATACCTCCCCCCAAGCTTAGGATTTTTGCCTAAGTGGGGCTCAACTCCATGGTGACCAAGGTGCACCTCCGTAGTACGTCGAGGAGGCCCCTTCGTCCTGGTACGAACTCGAGGACTCACTTGTGTAGTACACAGAGGGGTCGTATGAGGGCGCGTCCTCCTGATAGTGTCCATGGAAGCCAAGAATGTGCAGCTTGTCATCCATCTCCTCCTTGGAGCGTGACAAAGGTCCCTGGGAAATACTGAAGAAAGTGGTTTGGGTGAGAGGGCTCTCTCTCTTCCCCGTCAATAAACAACATTCTATAAACCAAGCTCTCAAGGGTAGAGCCAGTAGTGACAAAATGATGTGATTTCATAGCAGCAAGATCAAGCCTCTAAGGAGCCAAAACTATATCATTTGGATCAACAGCAAGGTCCAAGGTAGCAACAACACATGCAGCAATAATTCCCCCATAAATGGGTCCCTTAGCAGCTAAGCGACGAGCAATGAGAGAACCGAGATTATACTTAGTTTCGTTGTTGAGCGCAGCAGCTATGAAGGCCAAATGATAGTTGGAAATATTACTAGTGTTCTCCCTACCAAGAACACTAGTGGCAAGATAATAAGCAAATTACCTGATGGCTGGGAGTTGAATATTTCTTATCTTTCCCTGTTGGGATCTACGGTCATCATCATTAGTTATCCCGCGGCAGAGCTCCAACAAATCAGCGGGTTGAGCGGGAATCTTCTTCGCCGACCCAGCTGTACCAAGTCCAGGGCCTCACAAAATTTCTTCAATGTCATGGTGTAAGGCCTGCCATAAATTTTGAAAGACACATCTGGCTTGAACAAGCTGTAGTAAAAGAAAATCTCTCCACAAATGTTTTAGTGAGCGTTGCATATTGCACGCTCTCATCCTGCATATAGCTTGTTAGTCCAACCCTCCGAACCAAGGTTAGAAAATCATCAAGAATCACAGCAGCCCGCAAAAAGGTTAGGCAAGGAAAGGTGGAAGGGTGAGCATCCCCCTCATCTCCCTCGTTGCCAAATCGCGGTCTAATGAGATCCTCATTGTATGAGGGCCTAGCTCGGGAGGATGATATTGAAGGCCTTGCCCTTCTAGGTGCATCACTCTCAAATATTTCACCAAATGTGTGGTTGTCCATGACCTCTTTTTTTTCTGAAATTTTTAGACAAACATCAAGCCAAGTGATTTCCAAGTTGATAAATGATGAGAAACTACTATAGGAACTTGCTAGAGGGCTACACATGCATAAAAATGAAATCTCTAAGCATAGAACAAGCATGCAAGCTCACACAACATGTCACCTATAGCAGAAAAATACTCAATATACAATCTACCAATCACAAATCTAATTGGACAAGCGGAGGAGGCACATGCCAAGGAGCAATTCCTCCAAAAATCAGCAACAAAGAGGGGCTGAGCAAGGAGATCGAAAATCGCGAGCAAGAACAGCAGGAACTCGAGCTTGAGCAAGTTTTCCGGTGTTTTTCGGGAGAGAGAAAGAAGATGGCTGGGAGGAGGCACCTTAGAGGGGCCCAGGTGGGCCACACCCCAGCCAGGCGCCACCTCGGGGCTGGCCACGCCCACCAGGGGTGTGCTGGCCTGGTGTGGCCCCCTGGGTCACTCCAGGTATCCCTCTGCCCCTTTTTCAAGGAAAAAATTATTTTGAATTTTCTGGAATTTTTCGGGAAACTTTATTTTTAGCCAATTTTCAGGGTATGAAAATTGATTTTCTCACAAACAGATTTTTTTAGAAGAAGCAAAAGCAAACCAAAAACCAAACTACAGAAGTTCTAAGACACTCTAACAAGCAAACAAGTAGCAAAACCAAAGCTAGCAAGAGAAAAGGCAAAGACTAGGAAGGAGAAAAGTAAAAGAAAGCAAGAATAACCACAGTGAAAACATTATTTTGTTCATTAAAATCCTTTTTTTAACAAGGTTTATCAAGTCTTGTTACAAAAAAAATCTTATATGAAACATAAATTTGCATTCCACAAGGTGATTATGTTACCTCATACTTGATAGCAATGGTCCCAATCATAATAGTTTCAAAATTTTCTTGTGGAATGGGACAATATATTTCTCCAACCTTGATGCTCTCAATATTTTCAATGGAATTCAGGCAATAGCTTCTAGCAACCTTCTTGGGGAAATAAACAGTATGCTCTTTATCATTAATATTAAAATTTACTTTTCCTTGATTACAATTGATGACAACACGTGCAGTATTAAGAAAAGGTCTCCCAAGAATAATAGACATATTATCATCTTTAGGCATTTCAAGCACAACAAAATCATTTAAAACCAAGCAATTATGAGCCACTTGCACAAGAACATCCTCACATAAACCAACAGGAATAGTAGTTGACTTATCAGCCATTTGCAAAGATATATCAGTTGGTATCAACTTTTCTAGCTGGAGTCTCTTGTAGTGAGAAAAAGTCATAACACTAACTCTAGCTCCGAAATCACATAAAGCAGTTCTAACATAATTATTCTTAATAGAGCAAGGAATAGTTGGTATACCTGGATCACCAAGTTTCTTTGGAACCTTACCATTGAAGGAATAATTAGCAAGCAGAGTAGAAATTTCCTCATTAGGAATCTTCCTTTTATTAGAGACAATATCCTTCATATACTTTGAATAAGGAGGCAACTTAATAGCATTAGTCAAAGGAATTTGCAAAAATAAAGGTTTCATCCACTCACAGAACTTTTTGTAGTGTTCTTCCTCCTTTGACTTGTGTTTCTTACCTGGAAAAGGCATAGGTTTCTGCACCCAAGGTTCTCTCTTACTACCATGTTTCTTAGCAATAAAATCTTCCTTAGTGTACCTGGTGTTCTTAGTGTGCTTCTCAGGTTCTTCCTCAACTTCCTCCTTATCAGGAGCATCATTTTTATCACCACTTTTAGTTTCAGCATCAGAGACATATATACTATTAGGATCTATAGCAGGTTCAAGTGGTTCCTCAACTACCTTATGTTTCTTTTTCTTTCTCTTACAATGACTACCACTACTTTCACCTTGTTGGAAATCCTGCTCAATTATTTTAGGGTGTCCTTCAGGATATAAGGGATCTTGAGTAGCTATACCACTCGTAGTTCTAATTCCATAAGCATGTTTATCTCCTGAGGCATTAACTAGCATATCTTTTTGTACCTTAGCAAGTTGAGCAAGTTGGGTTTGAACCATTTGAAAGTGTTTACAAAGCATTTTAATATCATTAGAAGTTCTTTACACAATATCTTTCAACTCTTTAATAGCTCTAGAGTTTTACAATAAATGATTCTGAACTTGTTTATTAAAATTACCTTGTTTGACAATAAATGTGTCAAGTTCCTCTAAGCATTGATCAGGAGGCTTACCATAAGGAATATCACCTTCATTAAAGTGGAGAGAGTGTACCTCAATAGTACATGAGTGGGGAATTGGCTTACAAAATTATTCTATAGGAGGTAGATTCTTCACATCTTCAGCTCTAATACCTTTCTCCTTTAGACATTTCTTAGCTTCTTTCATCACTCCATCATTTAATGCAATAACTCCCCTCTTCTTTGGTGTTGGTATTGGAACTGGTTGAGGCACAACTGGTTCAGGAGTAATAGACTCAGGTGTATTTAGCTTAGTTGAAGTCCAGTCATCATAATTCTTGCTTATTTTAGCCATTAATTCTTCAGCATCTGTAGGAGTTCTTTTCCCGAAAACACAATCAGCAAAGCTATCTAGGTAAGTCCTAGAATCATCAGTTAGTCCATTATAATAAATATCAAGAAGCTCATTCTTAGGAAATGGACATCCAGGATGTACATGAATCAAGGCATAGAACCATGTCCATGACTTAGGCAATTTATATTCTTCTCTCTATTTAAAATCAAAAAGTCTCTGCAAAGTAGCATGTCTAGCACTGGGAGGAAAATATTTCTAGAAGAAAGAAGCAATCAGGGCTATCAATGAAACCAGGAGGTAATCTATTAAACCAAGCCCTAGCTTCTCCTTTTAGTGAAAAGGGGAAGATCTTTGTAACAAAGTACTTGCGTATCTTAAAATCATCAGAGAATAAAGCACTCATAGTAGAAATCTGATTCATATGAGCCACAACACTCTCATTTTAAGTCCCACAAAAAGGTTCTTTCTCAACAATGTCTAAATAGGATAAATCAAGAGAGAAATCATAATCGTTATATTTAATATCTATGGGAGAGGTGGCAAACTTAGGATCAGAGGACAGTTTAGGAATAATGGTACGTCTTGCAAGGAGACTCTTAATAGAACTAGCACCATGTGTGTTTTGGCACTCTTCAATAAATTCATCAGTAAACTCAATGTAACCATCATTAATATCGTATCTCTCTCTAGACTCAGGTGAGATAACAGGTGTAACCGTGTCTTCACTAGGAGTTTCGGTATTTCCTAGACTAGACATAGTAGCATATAGAAAAGTACCTAGTGAACCACTCGCATCAAGCACAGTAGAAGTAACATCATGAGCATCAAAAGCAGTTTCGGACTCAGCAGTAGTAGCAGTGTGTGTAGCATATGTATGTGGTGGTGGTGTGACAAGCTTACTTATAACAGACGGTGAATCAAGATCAACAGAGGTGTTTAGGACTGTATCTCTTCTTGTAGTGGATGGTAAAATAGGGAACTTTCCATCACGAGACTTACCCATGATGAAAGGAGTAGCAGTGGACAATAGTAGATCCAAGTGAACTTACAAATAAAGCTATGCTCCCCGGCAACAGTGCCAAAAAATAGTCTTGATGACCCACAAGTATAGGGGATCGCAATAGTCTTTGAGGGTAGTATTACCCAATTTATTGATTCAACGCAAGGGGATCCAACGAATACTTGCAAGCCTTAACAACTGAGTTGTCAATTCAGCTGCACCTGGAAATAGTTCTTTCTCATAGAAGTTTATTAGTGGCAATAGTTTGTAGTAGCAACATCAGTAGTAAAACAGGAGCAATAGTAACAGTAGTAGCAAACAGTAGGATATGAGTGCGGTTGGCATAGGGATGGATGGACGAGCGTTGCATGGACAAGTCTAAACATGTAACTTCAAGATCTAGGTCATTACAGATAAATAAGAATACGCATCCAAGTACTAAACAATCATAGGCATGTGCTCCATATATAGTCGTGCGTGCTCGCAATGAGAACTTGCACAACATATTTTGTCCTGCCAGCCCCTGGCAGCAGGGCCTCTAGGGAACTACTGGCAATTAAGGTGCTCCTTTTAATAGAGAACCGGAGCAAAGCATTAACACTCCGTGAACACATGTGATCCTCACACCACAACCATCCCCTCCGGTTGTCCCAATTTCTGTAACTTCAGGGTCTTTGGATCCAGACAATGGTATGTGTACACAACTTGCAGATAAGATCACAAACAATACTATCATAATGATTCAATAATAAGTTCAGATCTGAGATCATGGCACTTGGGCCCTAGTGACAAGAATTAAGCACAACAAGTTGCAACAAAGTTAAATAGCACTAATAGAGATACTAGGCACCATGCCCTAACAATCTTATTCGATTACATGATAGAACTCATCCAATCCCTACCATCCCCATAGCCTACAGCGGGGGATTACTCACTCATGGATGAGGGAAACATTGATGGTTGATGGAGAGGCGTTGGTGATGATGATGGCGATGATCGTCCCCAAATAACCCGTCCCGGCAGGGTGCCAGAACAGAGTTTCTCGATCCGAATCTTGGTTTCTGGTGGTGGCGGCACAGCGGAACTCTTTCCGGAAAACATAAAAAAAAACTCGGTTTTTAGGTCAAGAGGTAACTTATAGGCGAAGAGGGAGCCCGAGGGTGTGCCTGGTGTGGCCGCACCCCCCTAGGCGCCGCCAGGCCTGGCCCGCGCCTGGCAGGGGTGTGGGACCCCCAGGTCTCCACTCCGTCTCATATTCTGGTTCCGTGAGTCTTCTGGTGAAATAGGATTTTTGGCATATTTTCTGGGATTTTTCCTGATAGTTAATTTTCTGCAGAAAAACTAGACATCAAGGTAATTCTGCTGAAAATAGCATCAGTCTGTGTTAGTTGTATCCAAATCACACAAGTTTAGAGGAGAAACAATAGCAAAAGTGTTCGGGAAAGTAGATAAGTTTTGGACATATCATGGCACTGTGGCATCTTGTCAATAGGTTAGTTCTATAAAGTGTATATAAATACCTCAAAGTTTAGAGAAAACATAACAAATTTGATACAAAACAAGCATGGAGCATCAAAAATTATAGATACGTTTACGACGTATCAAGCATCCTCAAGCATAACTCCTGCTCATCCTCGAGTAGGTAAGTGATAAAAATAATAATTTTTTAGGTGACATGCACCATCACAATCTTGATCAGGGTATTGTAAAGCATTGATAGCTGGGATCAAAGTACTCCAAACATGAGCATGAAAGATGTAGTTCTAGCAATAAGACCTAGCAATTATGTTGTAACATGAAAGGATACAAACAAAGATTCATGAATAACAATGCATTGAGAGACGTTTGTTTGTTTCACATATAGAAAACATAGCATAGTGGCATTCAGCTTGTCCCTCATGGAGTAGCAAAACATAAATGCATAGGACACCTTCAAAGTTCATAAGGGTGACTAGATACAAATAGTTCAAGAACAAGCAATATCAACATTATTAATCAATCAATAAGTTTTGGGACAATGCACATAGAACTAAGAATGACAACTATGCTCTCTTAATTGGTGCATAAGGATAGAAGGTGGAGACTCAATATAAAAGTGGAAGAAAGGCCCTTCAAAGGGAAGCAGGGATTTCAAGTTTCATAAAGAGCTTCCAAAAATTATGGTACTTGTTAGCTTTCAGCTCTCATTTCCCCTATCATAAGCATCTTGAAGTGATTAAGGTTAAAGTGAACAAAGTATGGAGTATATGCTTGACAAAGTATAAGTTGGCAATCTCATGTCCCTTGAGTACGAGATTCGTTCCTCATGCTACTCAACTTTAGTTACCGGTAAGTTCTTATCATTGTAAGTATATGTGTATCATAGAGAACCGCCAACGGGGTACCCGTTTCCCCATGATACAGGAGCTATCCCATATCAAAATGACAAGGCAACAGACAATGAGCATCTCAGCAATCTTCTTATTTACCATGGGAAAATGGTGCCTTTTTCTCTTCTTTCCTCTTTTTTGTGTTTTTCTCTTTTTCTATCTTTTTTTATAAGAAGAATGCTTCATAGATTGCTCACTATGGTGATGCTGCAAGTTTTCACCATGATTAGGCATGGCTTAGGCTAGCGGCCCATGCGTTTCTCTAACACATATACATAACTCCATGGACTTACAAGCTCCCCTTTTATTTCACACCGCCGACATCCATAAACAAAATAGCATGATATCAACTGGGTAGATATTTACAGGTGTTGAAAGCGTTCCCCGTGACAGCATGGTTCTGCTAATTCCCAACTTATAAGTGCAAGCATATACAACATAGATGACATAATGGTTCAAGTTTATTAGGGGCAAGAAAAATAAAGTGTGCCATCAAGTTTGTGAGAGCTTTAATCACTAATTTTCACATAACAAGTTTAATTTGGAAGATAGATAAAACATGAATATACTTGGAATGGTGTAACACACCATGCATAGGAATTTATAGTGGACACTTTGGAATAACTTGGTTTATTGGGAGTTGGATGCATGAGTAGAGCTTACTCAATACAAGTGGAGGCTAGCAAAAGACTAGGAGCGACCAACTAAGAGAGCAATAACGGCCATAATCATGCAAAGCGACAAAACATTACTAATCAAAGCATAAAGTGGTACCACAAGTCAAAAACTAAATGATCATAAAGGCTAAGGTGACTGGTTCAGAGTCATAACATGGTGTGAGCATGTGCCAAGTCAACCCAAACAAAGCATCAAAGGAGAATACCATAATACTATGCTTTTGTATGCTAAAACAACACATGATTCTTGCAAGGAACATTAAGAAATCTCAATTGTTTGGAACAAGTCATGCTACAACAATAATCACTAATCATAAGGTCAAAGCAACATCTAGCATGACATGATAAAGTCTAAGCCACAATCAAAACAATGCTCCTTTTGTACCACTATAAGCATGAAACATTCTACTTATTCGAAACAACTCACAAAGATAATAATAAATAAAGATCAGTGAGCATGTCTCACAAATCCATAAAGAAGAACTAAAAAGGTCTAAGCAAAAATCAGAAGAAAAGTAAAGCTAAACGCAGTGCTAGCAAAAGTGAACACTCACACAACAATTAGAGTGAAAACTATAGTGTTCTAAACAATGAAAATGGAGCGTGTCTCTCTCCAAAAGAAAAGTGCTAGGATCCAACCAACTTATTGCAGAAAAACAAGTAAAAGAAAACTAAAATCAAAGATGCTCCAAAAACAATACAACAGTGCATGAAACAATAAAAACGAAGTGTCTAGAAAGAGACCTAAGATTTTTATTGATGAAGAAGGGGATGCCTTGGGCATCCCCAAGCTTTGACTCTTGCACCTCTTGAAAATTTCTTGGGGTGACACGGGGTGGAATCCCCAATCTTGAGATTTTTGTCCATTCTTCATCTTATTACATCATTCTTCCCTTACACCTGACAATTTTCCTTCATACAAAACTTCACACAATCTTCATTAGCAACATTAGTGCATTCAAAAGTAATAAACCTTTGGGTTTTAGTTTTAAAACAGAAAAACTTTCATTAAAGACACAAGCTACTATATCAATAACTTCAAAAAGCTCAATTTACCAAAGATAACCTAAAAATAAATCGATAAAGAGGCAAATGCAAATAATGGCAGAAATCTGTCAAAACAGACCAGCAGGTAAAAACCGATTTTTTCGAAGACCTTATGTTGCTCAAATCGAAAAGTGTTGAACTAACGAAAGTTATCTAACAACCTGGGGGATTTAATAAAAACATTACAGCTCAATCCGATATACAAAGATTTTTCAAGAATTTTTACAGTGAAGCACAAAAATCTGTTTTAGGACAGCAACTTTCCCAAATCTTACTTCTCTCTCATTAGAGGTTATTATTGGCACAAAAATCAAACAAAAAGGATAAGGAGAGGTTATTATAGAAGTAATAACTTCCAAGACTCAAGAAAACTATTGGGTTATCTCCCAAGAAGTACTTTTCTTTAACGCCTTTAAGTTAGGCTTGATAGTTTGAGAAGATGCTCACATAAGAAATATGAATTGAAGTAAAAGAGAGCATCAAGAAGCAAATTCAAAACCCATATAAGTCTAACCCACTTCCTATGCATAGGAATCTTGTAAAGAAACAAGTCATGAAAGAACAAAGCAATAAGCATAGGAAAGAAAAACAAGTGCAACTTCAAGATTTTCAACATAAAGAGGGGAAACTTGATATTATTGAGATGCATAAAACCATGTTTCCCTCTATCATAATAACTTTCATTAGAATCATGAATAAAATTAACAATATATCTATCACATAAAACATTCTTATCATGAGCCACATGCATATAATAATTATTACTTTCCACATAAGCATAGACATTCTTATTAATTGTAGTGGGAGCAAATTCAACAAAATAGCTATCATTATTCTCATCACCATAATCATCAAATATAGGAGGCATATTGTAACCATAATTATTTTTCTCCTCAATAGAAGGTGGACTAAAAATATCATATTCATCATTGTAATCATCATATATTGGAGGTTTGATATCATCATAGGCAATATAATAGTTATATTCCAAAGTTGGGGAACTAAAAAGATCATTTTCATAAAAACTAGCTTCCCCAAGCTTAGATGTTTCCATAGCATTAGCAATAATGATGTCCAAAGAATTCATACTAATAAAATTTCTATTAGCATGCAAATAAAGTTCCATAGGTTTTTTAATTTTCTCTTCAAACACTTCATGTCCTTGCTCAAGATAAACACTATAAAGCTCTCTAATTTTGTTGTTGTTTTCCATTAAGCCTAACTAGTGAAAACAAGAAACAAAAAATACAAAATTACAGAATGTAAAGGAAATAACTTCAAGCACTCACACCGGAGGATGTGAGTACCTTTTACCTTAACTCCCCGGCAACGGCGCCATAAAATAGCTTGATGTCTACGCACTTCTATTCTTGTAGACAGTTGTTGGGCCTCCAAGTACAGAGGTTTGTAGAACAGCAACAAGTTTCCCTTAAGTGGATTACCCAAGGTTTATCGAACTCAGGGAGGAAGTGGTCAAAGGTATCCCTCTCAAGCAACCATGCAATCAAGATACAAGAAGTCTCTTGTGTCCCCAACACACCCAATACACTTGTCAGGTGTATAGGTGCACTAGTTCGGTGAAGAGATAGTGAAATACAAGTGGTATGGATGATTATAAGACAACGGTGCCAAAAAAGATCTTTTGACGGGGAGGAAAAGGTTGAAGCTGTCATGTATATCCTCGGCAACGACCCCAGAAAAGACTTTGATGGGTAGGAAGAGACTAAAGGCAAATTGAAATAAAGATGGAAGCAAGCAAACATGTAACAGATCTAGTTGCAAACGGTGTTTCAATGCTTAGAAACAAGGCCTAGGGATCATACTTTCACTAGTGAATACTCTCATATAAATATCTTATCTTCATTATACTACTTTGAACAACTCTCCGGTTGGATAACTCTAATCCACGGTAGGGCTATAACAACACTCCTTAAAGTTTGCAATCCCCATCTAGATAACCCCACAATATCACCTTGAGTGCTAGATGGTTCCTTCAAACACCACAATTTCCTAGAGACGGCCAACTCAAAATATAACTCATAATAAGTATTTATGTAATCTCTAGCCTAAGTGCCACATGGTGTGCACGCTGTCACTTTCACACATGTGGGGAAAAGCAGAGATCTATTAAAGCACTTGGGTAGCAGAGTATATCTACTTGATTACAAAGCTCATGATCACAATATGATCATGCATAGAAAGAGAGATGAACACATAGCTATCGGTAGATCCCTTAGCCTCGAGAAAGAAATACTCCCTCCTCATCATGGGAATTAGCAACAGCGATGGAGATGGTGGTGGAGATAGATAAATATGGCTCCGGGGCAATTTCCTATCTCGGCAGGGTGCCGGAACAGAGACTTCTGTCCCCCGAATCTCCCCTTCGGTGACGGCAGCACAGCAGAAGTTTTTGTGGATGGAGGCCGATTCTTCTAGGGTTTTCTCATCGGGGGCTTTATATAGGCGAAAGGGCAAGGTCGGTGGAGGGCCAGGGGGCCCACACCCCCTGGTGGCACCACCAGAGGCCACCCGCTCCACCATAGGGTGTTTCCACCCTAGTGCCCTACTCTATCTCTGCTTCGCGTTTCTGTATTGCTCTGGGAAAATAGGAAGATTGGCTTTTGTCCCATCCAATTCCGAGAATATTCATTTTTTAGCTTTTCTGAAACCAAAAACAGCAGAAAACAGGCAACTGACACTGCGACATATTTTCAATAGGTTAGTTCCAGAAAGTGTATACAAATACCTCAAAGTGTAGACAAAACATAACAAAGTTGATACAAAACAAGCATGGAGCATCAAAAATTATAGATACGTTTACGACGTATCAGCTTCTTCTTCTTCTTCTTCTTCTTCTTCTTCTTCTTCTCTTCTCTGCCTCTTCTTATTATGATATGCTTCTTCTCCACATTCACACAACAGTACAGAAAACAAACAACAGTACAAGTACAAACAACAAATTGATCAAGCCAGTTCTCCTTTTTCTTCCGGCTCATCTTCTCCTTCTCAGTACAAGTACAAACAACAAATTGATCAAGTCACTTCTCCTTTTTCTTCCAGTGCATCTTATCCTTCTTATTCAGTCTCTTCTTGTTCTCTACAATTGACCACATTCAACAAATTTCAGTTCAATTTTAGCTAATTTGAATAAAACTGACAAACTCAATAACATTTCCAATTCACAAAAATCAAAAGCACATACCTGGGAAGATTTGGAGCTTCCCGCGGATGCGGTCCACTGCCTCTGCCTCGCCTCTACCCCTGCACCTCCGCCTCGCCTTTACGTGAGAAAGCGCAGGTGAGGGGATCCCCTGCCCTCGAGTTCTCGAGACATCGTCGTCGCCGCCTCCTAAGGTTAGCCTACCGCCGCCTAGGGTTATCCTGCAGTCGCCACTGGTTTTTTTAAAGCAGGCATTGCTAGGAGAGGAAGGACGCCCCTGGAACCGTCATCACTAGGAGAGGAATGGATAGAGCGAGGGGGGTTTTCTATTACCTTTTCTCTACATATAGGTTTTTGTAAGACCCCACCTTTATAAAGGTAAAGGTCCTTGTGATTGCAATGCTAGTCCCTGGATCAATGCTAGCATCAAAAGTTTAAGATGAAGTACACAGATACAAAGGTCATTATTACAACATCATTCCAGAGATAACATAGTCTTTTACAACTCCATAGCCATAGGCTACAAGAGTTCAACTTAATCAAAATAAAGTAAAGTCTTCATCTTCATGTGACACAGGCAAACATGTTGACTGTAGACTCATAACACTAATCCTCATCAGAGTAACCTGCAACATCACAAGTTACAGCCACAGTGGGCCAATACATTGGAATAGTATTGGCATGTGATACCTTAGTATAATAATAGTTTCTAGATTCTATATGAATTTGTCTAAGTGTAGCTTAGGCTTGCTTTGCTCAAAATAGGTTTTGCCTATCAGTTTAAAACACTAAGTTTTTGTTTGACAAAAACTCCCAAGGAACCACCAATAGACATTGGTGAACCTTTACCCTTGTTCAACCACAAGTTTCTAACTTAGAAATTGGGATGAGGAGATCCTTGATACCTTCAATGTCTTGATGCTCAAATTGTCCGTTGCTGGGGACACGGCTAAGTACTTAGATTTTTCCTTATCGAGAGGTGGTGCACTTTCCCCACAAGACTCGACATGCATCGAGACGAGACCTTTCAGAAGCCTTTCCTTAGACCAAATGGGCGCGTTCCAACCTATCACCCTACCACCATCTGTCCATCTGGCTAAGTTATTGCAACCTATATGATCAAGGCAGATCCCATATGCCATGTGGTTGCACTAGAAGCTTCTAAACACTAAGTATCTCAAATCCCTTTGTTACTGGGTGTCTTTCCACAAGTGTGATACACAAGGTATACCATAGATATGGGCCTTGTGTAACCACTCAACATAACCCAAACATACCATTCCACCCAGGTGATTCATTCACTTAGTTGTTTTATTAAACAAAAACACAAGTCAAAGACTTAACAATATTTTCCATAGCATGTATATATCCACCCTTGTTTGCTACTAGCTAGGTTAAGCATGTCAACATATCAAGTATGTTAACTTAGAGAAAATTCTACCAAGACTATAACTAATAGGATTTCCCATAACATAGCATATAGATACTTAGCAAAAATATCATGCAAGCCCTATACAAAATATCAGTAGTGCATAGTCAAAATATTGGGACAAAAACATGAATCACCACTTTCCTTGGTAGTTGGGGGAGTAGCAACAATCCTCACAATCACAATCACCACTAGCACCAAAATCTACACATAAAATGATAGCACCAATTTACATTCAAATTAATCAAGAAAAAATATATGAATGCATGCAAATGCCATGTGATGATTTTTCCTAAACCAAACAAGACAAGTAAACAGTAATAAACATTAAACTAAACTTTTATAGACCAAATAAACTCAATTTAGTCTCTAAAACATTTTCTAAATAATTTATATGCTCAAAATAGGCCTACACATGTCTCTGCATAAAGTTCCATTTTAACAGAAGCAAAATACAAAACAAAGCACTCATATGTGTAGGATTTAATTTTGTGAATCCATTGATATATTATTTGCATTTTTTGGATAAACATAACAAAAGTTATGAATTTTACAAGTTAATCCATCTAATTAAATCAAATCTGGATTTTAAAAGAAAAATCCTGACACGCGGTGGCTTCTGATTGGTCAGTACCGTTTTGTGCGGATCACACTCGCGAGCCACTGGATCTAAGTGAGATATAATGGTCTAGATCTTCCCGTACCCTTTCACTCTCTCCTAATCTTAGCCGTTGGATCTAGATCCAGCGGATCTAGTCACTCTGCCATGAATGGGCGGCGCGAATGGCGAGCTGTGGCGGCGACGTCTCTTCCAGCGATGAACTGGCGATACTAGGGGGTAAAGGGAAAAGTGCAGTGCGTTACCGAGGTCATGGAGCTGAGGCGGTCGTAGTGGAGGTCACGGGCGAGGGCGGGGCGCTCGGGTTCAGCAGCTATTCCTCACCAGAGTCGAGCTCTCCGTCGGGCACGCGCGGGTGTTGACGAAGGCGACGCTACGAACCACAAGAAAGGAAACCGCAAGTGGAATTAGGTGCATACGAGGGTGGTGATGTAACATCCCTAAAATCATGTTTCAAACTCATGCATATCATCCATGCATCCATGATAATGTAAGAATTCCATTTCAAAAATCATTTCAAAACAGGAGCATATATGCTCATTATTTTATGTATGAATGTTCTAGCCTTTGTGCTACTTGCCTTTGAGAAAGGTACTTATATTCTCTCAGTAT
Organism: Avena sativa; assembly: GCA_916181665.1. Classification (NCBI taxonomy): domain Eukaryota; kingdom Viridiplantae; phylum Streptophyta; class Magnoliopsida; order Poales; family Poaceae; genus Avena; species Avena sativa. Next base: position 369,028,896 of record OV702284.1, read on the forward strand.
TGTTTTGAATCCTAACTTAAGTGATTCCAAAGGTTTGAGCCAAGTTTCAAAACAAATATGAAATAAAACCAAGGTTTATGCCTTTTATTTTATCTCCAAAAGGCTTGTTTTTATTTTATTTTTCAATTGACCCAAGTAGGTTTGAGTGAACAGTTGTGTTTGACACTTATTTGAATACAAGATTTATTGTACAAAAGTCCAGAGAAGTTTTGAAATCAAACAGATTTGAATTAGAGTTTTGAAATCAGTTTTAGAAAATCAAACAGAAAAAGAAAAGGTTAAAAGAGAAAAAAATAAGCCAAACAGCCTATCATGCCCAACCAGCCCAGTTCGACCCAACCTAGCCCAGCTACCCTCCCGCGAACCGTTTTCCTCTACCCGCGGACATACCCCCAGAGTCGCTGACGCAAGGACCCCACCTCCTCTCTCTTTCTCTCGCTGACAACCGCGGCCCACACGGCGTCATCGTCTCCACCCTGTGACCAGCTCAATCCCCAAATTACGCTGGCCGTTCTCTGTATTGATTCGCGGCGTCAATTCACGATCAATGCCGGAGTAAATCACGCTCGCGACCATGCTACTTAAACCGCCTCTGCCCCCTCTCCATTTTTCCCCAGACCCCGAGCACAGAGCGTCCCCAGGCTGCCTGCAATCACCCTTGCACCACCGCAGGCAGAACCCACTCCGGCGATCAATCCCGGTGAGCTCCGTGCACCCCTTCCTCTCTGGTTCATACGAACAGCTTCACAACCTCCTTGCGCTCCTTCTGATGTCTTTGGTTCATCCTATACTGCCCCAGGTCGTCGTCTTCGTCAAGCACTGCAAGCTCCCGACGACGTCTCCAACTCCGGCGACTAAATTCGGTGAGCCCCGTGTTCCTCTTCGTTTCTGACTCACACGAACGTGTTCGCCGTAGCCTTGCGCACCTTCTGATACCAGTGATTCGTGCTAGGGTGACCCGGAGCGCCGCCAACGTCTTCATCACCGAACACCCGACGCTGTCAACAACTCCGACGAGCTCGTGCTGCCGTGTCCGTGCGCCCCTTGTCAAGCCATCGCCACGTTGAGCTTCAGTACATCGCCACGAATCTGGTAAGCGTCTCCGACGACCCCAAAGCCCCCTGTAGCTCCACGCCGCCGTAGACAGAGCACGCCGCCACCAGTTGCCACCGCTAGCGCCGCCCTTCCGTGGTCACTTGATCGATGACCGTTGGATCTAGATCCAGCGCATAGGAATAGATCACTTAATGAAACGGTACGTTTAGATCTGGACCGTGTGCGGTCACTTTAATCCAACGGCCTACATCGACCGATCCGTGCGAAGCGGTATAGACCAATCAGAACATGACGCGTGGCTAGGGTTTAGATTTAAAATCAGGATTTGAATCTATTAGATGTTTTATTTTGTTTTAATCATAACTTTTGATCCCCACGTCCAAATTTGACAAATTTTATATCATTGGAATCAGGAGAGAAAGCCCTTTCCATTTATGCATTGTGTTTAATGTTTTGTTTCTGTTAAAATGGTTTTATTTACAGAAACATGTGTAGGCCTATTTTGTGTATATAAATTATTTGAGAAATGTTTTAGTGTTTAAATAAACGTTGTTTGGCAAGTTTTGAACTTGTTTATGACCCAGTACTGTGCTCTTGTCTTGTTGAGTTTAGAAAATCATCACATATCATATTGCATGCATCCATATATTTTTGCTTGTATTTATTTTGTATGTGATTTGTTGCTATGATTTTATGTGTAGATTTTGGTGCCAATAGTGATTGTGATTGTGAGGAGTGTAGCTACTCTCCAAACTACCAAGGCAAGTGGTGCTTCATGATTTTATTCCCTAAGTTTTTCTACTATGCATTAGAAATATTTTGCTAGTCTTGCATGGTTATATTTTGCTTATATGCTATGCTTGGGAAATCCTAGTAGTTGTAGAATTGCTAGAAAATTTCTAAGTTAAGATGCTTATCTATGCCATGCTTAACCTAGCTAGTAGCAACCAAGGGTGGTGAAATATTCATGCTATGTTAAAATATTTCTAAGTCCTTTTGGACTTGTGTTTTGTCTAATAAAACAACTAAGTGAATGAAACACCTGGGTGGAATGGAAGGAATGGTTTATGTTGAGTGGTTACACAAGGCCCATTTCTATGGTTTACCTTGTGTATCTCACTTGTGGAAAGCCACCCAGGAACAAAGGGATTTGAGAGGCCAAATGTTAAGAAGCTTCAGCCATTTGGCAATATGGGCTCTGCCTGGATCATATAGGTTGCAATAACTTAGCCATTTGGACAGTTGGTGGTAGTGGGATGATAGGTTGGAGCGCGTCCATTTGGTCTAAGGGAAGGCTTCTGAAAGGTCCTGTCTTGGTGAAAATCAAGTCTTGTGGGGAAAGTGCACAACCTCTGCAGATGGAAGAATCTAAGTACTTAGCCATGTCCCTGGTATTGGACAATTTGAGCATCAAGACATGGAAGCTATCAAGAATCTCCTCATCCCAATTTCTAAGTAAAACTTGTGGTTGAACAAGGGTGAAGGACCCCAATGTCTATTGGTGGCTCCTTGGAAAAAGTTTTGACAAAGAAAAACTTAGTGATTTCAACTAATAGGCAAAACCTATTTTGAGCAAAGCAAGCCTAAGCTACACCTAGCCAAATTGCATATAGTATTTAGTCCACCAATATTATGCTAAGGTATCACTTGCTAATACTATTCCAATGTATTGACCCACTGTGGCTGTAACTTGTGATGTTGCAGGTTACTCTGATGAGGATTAGGAGTCATGAGTCTACACTCAACATGTTTGCCTGTGGAACATGAAGATGAAGACTTTTATCTATTTATTTATTTAAACTCTTGTACTAGGCCTGTGGCCATGGAGTTGTAAAGACTATGTTTGTCTCTGGAATGACTGTAATAATGACCTTTGTTTCTGTGTACTTCATCTTAAACTGTGGATGCTAGCATTGATCCAGGGACTAGCATTGCAATCACAGGGATCCTTTTCCTTTATAAAGGAGGGATCTTACAGATGGTATCAGAGTACTGTGTTGCCTATAGGATTATGACCCTAGGATTGGAAACCACTAAGGAAAAATTTTCAACAACTTCCACACTTGTCTTTTCTTCTCGTAAACTTTTCTAATCTTCTTTCTCATCTCTATTTGTAGATGAACTCCATCAACGAAGCCGTAAGGAAGGGACCACTCATGACAATGACTTTGGAATGTGAGACAGAATTTCCCAAGGCTCTCAAGGACCTCATGGTTGCAATGGAAATACATGGTGCAGCTGTGTACAAAGGTTTTCCTGTGATGGATGAAGGAGTTGAGTACTGGTGGGTGCAACTTCACTTGTATAAAAACAAGGAAGACAACCACAAAGAATCTGTATTCTGCATGTTCACCAATTCAGTGGTGCACACTACATTCTTTGATTCAGCAAGGGATGCAGCTTGGAAGACCATCAAAGAACTTGGTGATAGAGTCAAGTGCAGAATGCTCAACATCCAGAATGACCTAAAAGAAGAGAAGAAGCATACCCAAGAGTTGGAGGCTACCAACCAAACCTTAAGAGGAGACATTATATACTTAGTAATGGAGTCATGTGCTCAAGATAGACTGATTGCTTCTAGAAATATTATGTTAGCCAATATGTCTAGTGAGTTGGGATTGTAACGTAATTCGTTAGTTGGACCACCACTTATCACCTTATTTTCCAAATGTTGCTTGAAATAAGTTGAAACTTGGATGTTGTAATGGTTTCGTGTATGCCATGACTTGTGTGATTTGATTTCCAAAGTTATACATGTGTTGCTTTGTGTTGTGATTCATTCCTATGTATGTTGATTCTAACTTTTTCTATCTTATAAATAGATGCCTAATGTTATTATCAGCACGGTTGATGAGTTCAAGGGAACTCGCTTTGGCACTCGTATTATTGAGCTCACTAGCCTACTCAATCTTCCACTTCCTTCTATCATGATGCTTCCCCTCACCAAGTTTGAGAGGAAAGACCTTTGGGGCTTCAAGGTCAATCAGCCAGGACGCCAGACTGAGCCAGGCACGGAGGCCATCATCTTCAAGCTCATGCATGATGACAAGGAGAGAGGCCTTGAGGTAGTCATGCAGGATCTGATAGGACGTCTACTAGGGAGACACTCTCGTGAGGTTAGAGGTACTCATTTCCACACCTTCGGTAGACGTGATGTGGATGGTGAGGCAATTGACTTCGAGGACACTTCGAGGGAGTCAGCAGAGCCAATTCGTCTATACCTCCAGGACTTAGAGGTTCTTCTTAGGCATGTGGACACTGATAAGACCAACGTCATGCTCATCAATGACGAACTCCAGGTGCAGCTCCGTGAGAAGGACAAGGTCTTCGCGGAGCAAGATGAGATAGTCAAGGAGATGGAGGCCAAGTTCGAGAGTCAGGACAGAAAGTTCAAGAGTCAAGAGAAGCGAGTCCAAGATAGGAACAAGAGGATTCGAGACATGACTGCAGAACTGGAGGCCAAGGACTTCGAGCTCGAGCATCAGCAGACTGTGATAGAGAGGCTTCATTCTCAGAAGAGGGCTCTCAAAGCCAAAGTAGAGACCTTGACCACCAATGTCGAGGAATACAAGACCGCTATGGAGAATGCAGGTCTTACATTTGTTGAGGAGGAGGTTGATGCCGAGGAGTAGTGTTGACTACTCAATTATCATTTACTTATCATGCTTTTTATCTCTGGAATGACTGTAATAATGACCTTTGTTTCTGTGTACTTCATCTTAAACTATGGATGCTAGCATTGATCCAGGGACTAGCATTGCAATCACAGGGATCCTTTTCCTTTATAAAGGAGGGATCTTACAGGTGAACAAGATAGTAAGAACCAGAGAGCAAGGGGAAGTCGAGGCTCACCAGGATTGGTCGCTGGAGAGGTTCGGCACCGTGGCGGTGTGAGCTCAAGTGTGGGCAGCCTGGTGGCGTTTAGACGGTGGCGAGTGAGGGGAAAGATGCGGGGGAGGAAGGGGTTTAAGTAGGCAGGGTCGGGTGCAGGAATTACTGAGGCAATCAATCGAATTGATTTGAAATCAATCAGAGAGGTAACGGGCGACGACGGCGAGGTCTGCGGGCGTTGATTGAGGACGAAGGGGTGACGTGGAGGTGGGGTCCGCCTGTCAGCGAGTGGGTGTGTGCGTTGGCGGTGAGAAATAGAGAGGGAGATGGGGTTTTCCCGGGTGGGCTAGGTGGGCTGGTAGTTGGGCCGCGGGGTGGGTTGGGTTAGATAGGCCATTGCTGTTATTTTTTTCTCCCTTTTCTCTTTTTCTTTTTCTGTTTTGATTTTTTAAATGTGATTTGAATCATCAAATGAACTCCAAATCTTTTCAAAATTTGACCCAAACCTTTTGAGGTGAATCTAGTGTTTTAAAGTGTGTCAAAACACCACTAGTCACTCCAAAACCCTTTTGTATTTTGAATTTACAATTAAAACCTTGCCTCTTATATAATATAAATAGAGGGGTTTAAATATGGTTTTTCTTAGGGTTTTTAGCTTTGAAAATTTGTACAAGCTTTGCTTTCAACTTTAAAACATTTCTGATCAAACCAAAGCAATCTCATACTTTGAAAGGAAAATAAAATAAGAGATAAGACCATTGACTTATTTACATGAAATAATAGGCATCACATGGTTTTTCTTATTTGAAATTTTGTTTGAAATGGCCAAATGTTATGAGTGCATGAATGATATGCAAACCTTTTCAAATCATGATTTTTGGGATGTTACAAATCTAACCCCCTTAAGGTGAATCTCGCCCTCGAGATTCGGATTGGCTAGCAAATAGGTGAGGGTGGTCTTTCCGAAGATCATCTTCTCTTTCCCAAGTTGCTTCCTCTTTGGAATGATGATTCCACTGAACTTTGCAAAACTTGATAGTCTTAGTATGAGTGAATCTTTTTGCAGTCTCAAGAATCTTGATAGGTTTCTCTTCATAAGTGAGATCACTTTCCAACTGAACCTCTTCCGAAGGTATAGTATCCTTCAAAGAAGTCTCTTCCATCTCCGGATGGCATTTCTTCAGCTGACTCACGTGAAACACATTGTGAACTGCAGACAATAGTTCAGGCAACTCAATCTCGTAAGCCACTTCTCCTTTGAGACTCAGAATCTTGAATGGTCCGACATACCTTGGTGCCAATTTTCCTTTGACTCCAAACCTCTTCACTCCACGAAGTGGTGATACTCTAAGATAAGCTCTATCACCCACCTCATAGGTGACTTCTCTATGCTTTGGATCTGCGTAGCTCTTCTGTCGGGACTGTGCTATCTTCAATCTTTCCTTTACTAACTTGACTTTCTCTTCAACTTCCTTGATTAGTTCTGGCCCAAACAAATTTCTTTCTCCAACACCACTCCATAGCAATGGTGTAGTACACTTCCTTCCATATAGAAATTCAAACGGTGCCATCTTAATACTGGCTTGGTAGCTGTTATTGTAAGAGAATTCTGTGTAAGGCAAACTTTCATCCCAACTAGCACCATAGTCTAGGGCACATGCCCTCAACATATCTTCTAGAATCTGGTTGGTCCTTTCTGTCTGTCCATCAGTTTGAGGATGAAAAGCGGTGATAAATTCTAACCTCGTTCCCAATGACTCATGCAGTTGTCGCCCAAAATGCAAAGTGAATTGAGTTCCCCTATCAGACACAATACTCTTGGGTACTCCATGCAGACACACAATCCTATTCATATAAATCTTGGCTAATTTAGAACTTGTATAGGTTGTCTTCACGGGTATGAAATGTGCCACTTTAGTTAGGCAATCTACCACGACCCAAATAGAATCATATCCTGATCTAGTCCTTGACAGTCCGGTGATGAAATCCATGCCAATCATTTCCCACTTCCAATCAGGAATAGGTAGTGGTTGTAACAATCCTGCTGGTTTCTGATGTTCCACTTTCACTCTACTAAACACATCACACATAGAAATATGTTCAGCGATGTCCTTCTTGAGATTATTCCACCAAAATCTTTCCTTCACATCCATGTACATTTTGGTGTTACCTGGATGAATGGAATATGGTGAGTTGTGTGCTTTTTGTAAAATCTGTTTCCGAAGTTCCGGATCTTGCGGAATGCAGATACGATTTCCATACCATAAAGTACCATGTTCGTCTTCCTGTAATCCTTTGTCTTTCCCTTTGCTAATTTTTCCCTTAATCTCTTCAATTTCCTTGTCCATATTTTGGGCTTCCCTGATTTTGTCCAACAAGGTGGGTTGAACATCAATGACATCATATGTCCCTCAGGCACTATCTCCAATCTGAGATCTTTTAATTGGGCACACAGATCATCTTGTATTCTCCCTTAGTGAGGCCATTCACATAAACTTTATGGCTTAATGAATCCGCTACAACATTTGCTTTATAGGGGTGGTATTGCAAACTCAAGACATATTCCTTGATGAGTTCTAGCCATCTTCTTTGTCTCATATTGATTTCCTTCTGAGTGAAGATATATTTCAGACTCTTATGATCTGTGAACACTTCACAACGCTTTCCCAAAAGATAATGTCTCCATGTTTTGAGTGCATGGACAATAGAGGCTAACTCTAAATCATGAGTAGGATAATTCACTTCATCAGTTTTGAGCTGTCTTGAGGCATAGGCCACAACTTTCCCTTCTTGCATCAGAACTCCACCTAATCCTTGGTGAGATGCATCACAATATACTTGGAAATCTTTTTCCAAATCAGGCAGACATAAGACTGGTGCTGTCACTAGTCTCTTCTTCAACTCTTGGAAGCTGAGTTCACATGCTTTAGTCCAATCAAATTTCTTGTCTTTCTTAAGTAATTCTGTCGCTACCTTTGAGAAATTCTCAATGAATCTTCTATAGTATCCTGCCAAGCCAAGGAAACTACGCACTTCTTTCACTAACTTAGGAGATTCCCACTCAGTTACAGCTGACACCTTTGCGGGATCAACCGCTACACCATCTCCTGACACAATATGTCCGAGAAATCCGACTTCATTCAGCCAGAACTCACACTTGCTGAATTTGGCATACAGCTTATGCTCCCTAAGCTTCTCAAGTATCAAACGCAAATGTTCTTCATGCTCTTATTTGCTCTTGGAGTAGATCAAAATGTCATCGATGAATACGACAACAAACTTGTCAAAAAATTCCATGAACACTTTGTTCATCATATTCATGAAGTAGGCTGGTGCATTTTTCAAACCAAATTGCATCACGGTGTACTCATACAATCCATACCTAGTGGTGAAAGCAGTCTTAGGTATGTCTTGTTCCCTGATCTTTAGCTGGAAGGAGCCTGACCGGAGATTGATCTTTGAGAACACTCGGGCTCCTTCTAGCTGATCAAACAGATCATTGATTCTAGGCAAATGATATTTGTTCTTGATAATTACCTCATTGAGTGAACGGTAATCTATGCGTAACCTTTGACTTCTATCTTTCTTTTCAACAAACAAAACTGGTGCACCCCAAGATGAAGAACTTGGTTGAATAAATCCTTTCTGTAACTGTTCTCCAAGCTGTTTCTTGAGTTCCTTTAACTCATCAACTGACATCTTGTAAGGTCTCTTTGCTATTGGTCCAGATCCTGGCAGTAAGTCAATCAGAAATTTAACATCTCTATCTAGTGGCATTCCAGGTAATTCCTCCGGAAACACGTCCGGATACTCTCTCACAATTAGCACACTGTCTATGCTAACCCCCTTAAGAGAATTTAGCTTACTCCCTTTTGATTCAAAGTTAGACTTGAATCTTATCCTTCTATTATCCGGGGTTGTGAGTGTGACAGTACGATTTTCAAAATCTAGTACTCCTTCATACTTGGTCATCCAATCCATTCCCAAAATAACATCCAATCCTTGGGAATCTAGGATTATCAAACTAACGGGAAACTTATACTTTCAAATTCTATCACTAGATCATGACATCCAGAGTTCACTATCATTTCTCCATCAGGAGAGCTTACTTTTATAGGACACCCAATAGTTTCAACTAGAAGTCCATTTTTATCAACAAATGCTCTTGATATGAATGAATGCGATGCTCCAGTATCAAAAAGAACAAGTGCTGGAAAAGAATTAAGCTTGAACTTACCAGCCCCAGCATCAGATTCTTCATATATTTCTTCCACATTGATGTGGTTCACTTGTCCCTTTTGGAAGGGATTGGGCTTGTTGGCACCTTCAACTTTATTTTCTGGGCACTCATTAGCATAGTGCCCCATCTTCTTACACTTGAAACATTCAACCTGACTGAGATATTTCTTTACAGGCTGACTTCCACTTCCACTGTGGTGGCTCTTGTGTCCACTCTTGTGGTTCTTATACTTTTCATTGTCATGACTGCGATGATGCTTGTTGTCATGGTGACGGTTGTGGTTGTGGTGGCTATTGTACTTTCCATGTTTGTGGAATCCAGAACTTCCACTATCATCATGATGGGAATGCTTGTGAGACGATCCCGAGCTGTGCTTATCAAAGCTTTGCTTCCTCTTTCTGCCCTTAACCTGTTTCATCTTGTTTTCCAAGATGGTAGTCTTGTCACAAAGTGATTGATAGGTTGGAACATAGGCAACAGACAGCTGCAGGTTCAACTCATCATTAAGTCCTTCGAGGAATTTCTCCTTCCTCTTAGCATCATTATCAACTTCATATGTTGCATAGCGCGCCAGATTGTTGAATTCCTCAATGTACTCAGCCACACTGCAGTGACGCTGCTTCGGATTGTGGAACTCCTTTTTCTTCAAGTTCATCACTTCGGATGAGATGTGAGCTGTACGGAATCCATCCTCAAAAATAGCCCATGTCACATCTTAAAGGGGGGTGGTGATCTGAAATTTGTCCCACCATGTTGCTGCTGGTCCTTCGAGCAGATGTGCTGCAAACCTGACTTTTTCTTCGTCGGTGCAGCCAACAGTCACTAAGTCCTTGTGCACTGAACGTAACCAGTCATTGGCTACCATTGTATCAGTGGTTCCCGAGAACTTTGAAGGCCTTAGTCTCAGAAATCTGGTGAGCATGCCAAATGCTGGGGGATTATTTTGACTGTTGGTGTTGGTGTTGTTGTTGTTGTTGTTGTTGTTGTTGTTGTTGTTGTTGTTATTGTTGTTCTAATTCTGGTTCTGCATGAACTGTGTCATCATTTGCATCAGTTGAGCTTGAGCTGTCATCAACTGCTGCATCTCGGGAGTGACGTTATTGTTGTTGTTTGGGTTGGGGTTGGCACGACCGAGATGCATCTGTGGTTTCAATAAGGATAAGAATGAGATACCCATAGATGCTTAACATGCACAATACATCACATAGAAACAATCACAATAAGCAATCTCAAAAATAACATAAAGTTTGAATGACATAACAACATGTTTTGAAAATGCAAACACACCATAGCAAGCCATCCACATGTTGGATGGTCATTGCGACTCATTAATCAAAGTATGATAGATAAAAGATAGTCGAGTAGTCTACACTACTCCTCCATGTCGACCTCCACATCAACAAGAGCAAGATCTGCATTCTCCATGGCGACCTTGCACTCCTATACACTAGTGGTCAAGGCCTCGATCTTTTCCTTGAGGGCCCTCTTTTGTGAGCGAAGCCTCTCAATCACTCCATGTTGGTGCTCAAGATCGAAGTCCTTGGACTCCAACTCAGCCTTCATATCCCTGATCTTCTTGTTTCTGTCCTGGACCCTCTTCTCCCGATTCTTGAATTTCTTGTCCTGGCTCTCGAATCTGGCCTCCATCTCCTTGACGATCTCGTCTTGCTCTGCGAAGAGCTTGTCCTTCTCCCTCAACTAAACCTAGAGCTCATCATTGCTAAGCATGACGTCGGTCCTATCAGTGTCAATGTGTATAATAAGACTCTCTATGTCCTGAAGGTATAGACGAACTGGCTCAATCGTCTCTCTAGTAGCGTCATCGTACTCTGCTGCCTCACCCTGCTCGTCACGTCTCCCGAACGGGTGAAAGTAGAGGCCTCTAAGCTCGGTCGAGTGCCTCCCAACCAGGCGTCCAAGTAACTCCTGCATGACTACCTCTAAGCCCTTATCCCTGTCATCATGTATCAGCTTGAAGGTGATGTCCTCCGTGGGTGGCTCCGCCTGGCGTCCCGACTGCGTGACTCTGAAGCCCCAAAGGTCCTTCCTCTCAAACATGGTGAGCTGAAGTGTCATAATACTAGAAAGTGGAAGGTTGAGCACACTAGTGAGCTCCACAAGACGAGAACCAAAACGAGTTCCCTTGAACTCTTCGGCAGTGCTGATAACAATGTTAGTCATCTATTGTATAAGATAGAGAAAGGTTAGAATCAATACAAGTAGGGAAAATCACAAGACAATAAAAACACAAACACACTTTCAACAATAAAACATACAAGTCATGGCATACACAATTCCAATACAAACACCAAGGTTCAACATAACTTAGACAATTTTTTGCGAGTAAAACGACAAGTATGGTGGACCAATTAACGCAGTACGTTACAATTCTCACTCACTAGACAAAATAGCTATCAGGGCATCCTTAGTGGCAATTTGTCTATCTTGATCACAAGACTCTCACATTAAGTCTATGATGTCTTCCCTTAAACATTGATTGGTAGTCTCTAAGTCTTGGGTATGCTTCTTTTCTTCTCTAAGGTCATTTTGAGTGTTGAGCATTCTACACTTGAGCCTGTCACCAAGTTCCTTGATGGCATTCCAAGCTGCATTTCTTGCAGATTCAAAGAATGTTGTGTGCATTTCAGAGTTGGCGACCATGCAGAATCCCGACTCTTTGTGGTTGTCTTCCTTGTTTTTGTACAAGTGAAGTTGCACCTACCAATACTCTTCTCCTTCATCCATCACAGGGAATCCCTTGTACACAGTTGCACCATGTATCCCCATGGTAACCATAAGGTTCTTGAGTGCTTTGGGAAACTCCGTCTCAAACTCCAAAGTCATGGTCATGAGTGCTCCCTTCCTAACGGCTTCGTTGATGGAGTTCATTTAAAAATTGAGATGAGAAAGAAGATTAGAAAAGTTTACGAGAAGAAAAAGACAAGTGTGGAATTTTTCAAAGTGTTGAAATTTTCCTTAGTGGTTTCTTAGTCTAATCCAACCTAGGGTCATAATCCTACAGGCAACACAGTGCTCTGATACCATCTGTAAGACCCCACCTTTATAAAGGTAAAGGTCCATGTGATTGCAATGCTAGTCCCTGGATCAATGCTAGCATCCATAGTTTAAGATAAAGTACACAAATACAAAGATCATTATTACAACGTCATTCCAGAGATAACCATAGTCTTTTACAACTCCATAGCCATAGGCTAGTACAAGAGTTCAACTTAATCAAAATAAAGTAAAATCTTCATCTTCATGTGCCACAGGCAAACATGTTGAGTGTATACTCATAGCCCTAATCCTCATCAGAGTAACCTGCAACATCACAAGTTACAGCCACAGTGGGTCAATACATTGGAATAGTATTGGCAAGTGATACCTTAGTAGAATAATAGTTTCTAGCTTCTATATGAATTTGGCTAAGTGTAGCTTAGGCTTGCTTTGCTCAAAATAGGTTTTGCCTATCAGTTTAAAACACTAAGTTTTTGTTTGACAAAAAATCCCAAGGAACCACCAATAGACATTGGTGAACCTTTACCCTTGTTCAACCACAAGTTTCTAACTTAGAAATTGGGATGAGGAGATCCTTGATAGCTTCAATGTCTTGATGCTCAAATTGTCCGTTGCTAGGGACACGGCTAAGTACTTAGATTTTTCCTTATCGAGAGGTGGTGCACTTTACCCACAAGACTCGACAAGCATCGATACGAGACCTTTCATAAGCCTTCCCTTATACCAAATGGGATTGTTCCAACCTATCACCCTACCACCATCTGTCCATCTAGCTAAGTAATTGCAACCTATACGATCAAGGCAGATCCCATATGCCATGTGGTTGCACTAGAAGCTTCTAAACACTAAGTATCTCAAATCCCTTTGTTAGTGGGTGTCTTTCCACAAGTGTGATACACAAGGTATACCATAGATATGGGCCTTGTGTAACCACTCAACATAACCCAAACATACCATTCCACCCAGGTGATTCATTCACTTAGTTGTTTTATTAAACAAAAACACAAGTCAAAGACTTAACAATATTTTCCATAGCATGTATATATCCACCCTTGTTTTCTACTAGCTAGGTTAAACATGGCAACATATCAAGTATCTTAACTTAGAGAAAATTCTACCAAGACTATAACTAATAGGATTTCCCATAGCATAGCATATGGATACTTAGCAAAAATATCATGCAAGTCCTATACAAAATATCACTAGTGCATATTCAAAATATTGGGACAAAAACATGAATCACCACTTTCCTTGGTAGTTGGGGGAGTAGCAACAATCCTCACAATCACAATCACCACTAGCACCAAAATCTACACATAAAATGATAGCACCAATTTACATTCAAATTAATCAAGAAAAAATATATGAATGCATGCAAATGCCATGTGATGATTTTTCCTAAACCAAACAAGACAAGTAAACAGTACTAAACACTAAACTAAACTATTATAGACCAAATAAACTCAATTTAGTCTCTAAAACATTTTCTAAATAATTTATATGCTCAAAATAGGCCTACAAATGTCTCTGCATAAAGTTCCATTTTAACAGAAGCAAAATACAAAACCAAGCACACATATGTGTAGGATTTAATTTTGTAAATCCATTGATATATTATTTGCATTTTTGGATAAACGGAACAAAAGTTATGATTTTTACAAGTTAATTCATCTAATTAAATCAAATATGGATTTTAAAAGAAAAATCCTGACACACAGCGGCTTCTGATTGGTCAGTACCGTTTTATGCGGATCACACTCGCGAGCCACTAGATCTAAGTGAGATATAACGGTCTAGATCTGCCTGTACCCTTTCACTCTCTCTTCTAATTTTAGCCGCTGGATCTAGATCCAGCGGATCTGGTCACTCTGCCATGAATGGGCGGCGAGAATGGAAAGATGTGGCGGCGACGGCTCTTTCGGGATGAACTGGCGGCACTAGGGGTAAAGGGAAAAGTGCAGTGCATTACCGAGGTCGCGGAGCTGAGGCGGTCGCAGTGGAGGTCACGGGCGAGGGCAGGGCGCTCGGGTTCGGCAGCTATTCCTCACCGGAGTCGAGCTCTCCGTCGGGCACGCGCAGGTGTTGACAAAGGCGACGCTACAAACCACAAGAAAGGAAACCGCAAGTGGCATTAGGTGCATATGAGGATGGTGAACAAGATAGTAAGAACTAGAGAGCAAGGGTAAGTCGAGGTTCACCGGTATTTGTCGCCGGAGAGGTTCGGCACCGCGGCGGTGTGAGCTCAAGTGTGGGCAGCCTGGTGGTGTTTAAACGGTGGCGAGTGAGGGGAAAGATGCGGGGGAGCAAGGGGTTTAAGTAGGCAGGGTCGGGTGCAGGAATTACTGAGGAAATCAATCAAATTGATTTGAAATCAATCAGCGAGGTAACGGGCGACGACGGCGAGGTCTGCAGGCGTTGATTGAGGACGAAGGGGTGACGTGGAGGTAGGGTCCGCCTGTCAGCAAGTGGGTGTGCGCGTTGGTGGTGAGAAACAGAGAGGGAGAGGGGGTTTTCCCGGGTGGGCTGGTAGTTGGGCCGCGGGGTGGGTTGGGTTAGATAGCCTGTTGCTGTTATTTTTTTCTCCCTTTTCTCTTTTTCTTTTTCTGTTTTGATTTTTTAAATGTGATTTGAATCATCAAATGAACTCCAAATCTTTTCAAACTTTCACCAAAACCTTTTGAGGTGAATCTAGTGTTTTAAAGTGTGTCAAACACCATGAGTCACTCCAAAACCCTTTTGTCTTTTGAATTTACAATTAAAACCTTGCCTCTTATATAATATAAAAAGAGGGGTTTAAATATGGTTTTGCTTACGGTTTTAGCTTTGAAAATTTGTACAAGCTTTGCTTTGAACTTTAAAACATTTATGATCAAACCAAAGCAATCTCATACTTTGAAAGGAAAATAAAATAAGAGATAAGACCATTGCCTTATTTACATGAAATAATAGGCATCACATGGTTTTTCTTATTTGAAATTTTGTTTGAAATGGCCAAATGTTATGAGTGCATGAATGATATGCAAACTTTTTAAAATCATGATTTTTGGGATGTTACAGTTTTTTTTCGCAAAACCTCAGTATGTGCCCTAGGCATGCCATTTGCCAGCGTGGCGTCCACATGTCAACTCCCCATTCGTGAGGATCAAAAGATTTCAGAATTGATAGTTGTAGGACTGCTGCTTCATGCTTTGATAGAAGTAGGACTAAAATGCTCCTAATTGGATAGTTGTAGGACCTGGGATGTAATTAGCTCCACATAAGTGGGCAGCCACACTAAACATAATAGTGCTAAAGCTAGAAAACGCTCTACTAATCTCCCTAGTCTCCTAATAGATATGCATTGCTTTCAATATGTTTTTGTTATACTTCTGAGTATCTTATAATTCCAACTTCGGAAAATAGTTGTCCCTATGATTAGGCCTAGTTTGCCAACGAAGTTTTTTTAATTGAAGTATATCAATACCGTAGTATTTTAGTGCCTAGTAAAGCAATATTTCAGTTTTTCTCTTTTCTCAGTTTTAAAAAAGACCGTCTGGCCTCTTTTCCACATACTTAAAAGAACCATAATTTTAGAGAATACTTTAGTTTTAAAACCATATTATTTGTTGGATCCAAATCGTGTCAAAGTATTTAATATTTCAGTTTTTCAGAAACCAAAGTATTCCTGAATATTTTAAAAATATTTTAATGCCAAATAAGGCCTTAGTGATGTAAATTAAGTGGAAAGATTTCAATTTTTTGTAAAAAAATAATGAAACTCGAAAGGTGAAAGGACTTCGATTTATTTTGGAAACTGAAATGGGACGATGTTTTCTACAAATAGTCCTAGTTTCTAGCAAGGATGGAAATGGGTAAGATATATGGACAAGTTAGAGCAATATTATAGCCATACAATACAAGTGTAGTCAATGAATATAAAATTCTGTTCATACTCATACTCATGGGTATAAAGCTTTACTCATACTTATACATGACGGGTATCCATGTCCATTAGATACCTGACAGGTAGATCAAACGGTACACAAGTTATTTACAATGTTATATTCATTGATATCATATCTAGCAAAATAATTTATCTCAACTCAATAGTAGATGAATATATAACAATTATAAAAAAATTAGAAATCACAATTTTTTACTTTAAAAATCACAATTGTTGAAGTTTGATCTAAATTCATTAAGTAGGCTAACTTTTGACGAGCGAAACGAGGCCCATCACGGTAGGCTTGGGGCGAGTGGAGCTAAATCTGAAGTTAGCACATAGCATGCCCAATAGGGACGTGTGGGGTGCGGGCGAGAGGCCCCACTATATAGATCGTTGAAGACCTAGGTTTCTACCTTTGTATATACCTCATGTATACTATTAGCTGGGATAAGTCACACCTGATCCCAGCATTGTGTAAACACTCTCTATATAGTAAAGTTTCGTTGATTAACGCCGGTGGGTTTCATCTCTCTTTATTGGAGAGGTTTTCCATGTTAAATCTTGTGTCTCCTACTATGATTTTGTTTTCGTTCTTTGTTATTTTCTCGTCATGTTTATAACACCAACTGCATACTCAGTCCTTGCGCTACAAGTCTAATCGGTTGCATAGGTTGAATGTCTACATGTAAGGTTCACATGTGAGTACAAATAGATAGGGTATGGTATACCCACGGGTATAAGGCTATACACGTGCCCTATACATGAATTAAAGGGTCCGTATGAGTACTACTCATGGGTATAAAACTATAACCACACCCTTCCCTTGCGGCCACGACACTCATGGTGTACCCGTACACATGAATAAAATTGTCATCTTTAGTTTTTGGCTTATATGAAAGTTCCAGTTTACTATCACTGCGCATGACCAAATCCAGAGACCACACTTAACCTATCCAAGCCAAACAAACCCGTTCCAATACTACTGACTAGGTATTTCCTTCATTCGTTTGTGTAGACTTTGACCGCTTGAATCTTCCCCTATTCCTAGAACATTGAGAAGTCGTGCTAGGGCATGAACAAGTTTATCGATTTTCTTAAGTTACTAGAGTTTTGTCATGGTCGATGGGGTCTTTTGGTTCCGACAAATATACTTTCTGCAATTATCTATTTTCGATAATAAAAAATTTCGTTTTTTCCAAGGTTTTCATGTTTGTTTTTGGTTTCTAACAAAACAATGTGGAAACACTCACTTATGTCAATTTTCGCTCCTTTTTTACCCCTACCTACGATAATGCATAGGATATAGAGGGAGTTCAATAAAATGTGTGTTAATCGCATTGGAAAATCTTATATCAAATGAAAATCAAGTGATTTATATATACCTATATAAAAAATCCTATACCAATACTCAACCAAAATACTACTGAGTATTACTTTGTGTCGCCTCGGTTATCTTACCTTCCTCAGGTTTTAGTCTCGGAAGGCACTCAACCAACATTCGAAAATGCAGATTGGTTATAGCAGGGTAGATGAATGTGGCGGAAATGATAAAAAAGGTTAAATACCATCACAAAATCACAAACATGAGGTGACAAGTGGAATTAGCTTAGAATACAATCTTGAAAATGAAACAACTCTCATAAAAAAATACTCTAAAATTACTATTTTCCAATTAAAGTCATTTGTACGAGTCCATGCAAGACCAAATTTTCCTTAAAATCCAACAACACTTTTACTTGTATAGTTGTATATAGTTGGCATATTCCATATATGTCATGGGAAGTGCAAGACATAAGTTCATGACAACTCTAGACTCTTATGGTGTTGATGGGGATCATAACGGTTGTGAATACCGAATAATCTTTACATGTTTCATCTCGTATGATCGTGTCAGAGTCATGAAGTTCTCAAAGAGTACTCATAGCGGATCAGAAGAAGTATGCATGTCGAACAATTGACATTTTACATGAGTGTTCTCAACTAGTGGGGGCGGTGACAATAGCATACTTCATCCTTAAAGTACGGTTGAAAAATGACGTAAATATCGTCTAGAGGGGGTGAATATGCGTTTTAAAACTATTACGATTTAAGATCTAATAAATACAGAATAAAACTAGTATTTAATTTATCAAGCACAAAACCTAAATCCTCTAGGTTTAACTAAGTATAACAATTTATGCTAAGAAAGACAAGTAACAAGGTGATAATAAGATAAATAACTTTAAGCACGAAGGCCGTCACGATGTAAAGTGCATAAGTAAAGTGCGCATGTAGAGAGATAACCGAGACACGTGGAGATGATGAATTTATCCCGAAATTTAATTCCAAAGTAGCCAATCTTTGTTGGAGAGGTGCGGCGGCATAATTCTCCCCGAGTGCCACAAGTGACAAGGGTGTGGTGGATCCATGGACACCCAACACCACACAAGGCCACACCCCAAAATGCGAAGGCGCACCACTCACTGATGTCATAGAAGACTCACCTTATTCTCTCGTATGCGCACCAAAAAGGCAGGAACATGATCCACTATGGACCATTTGAGGGCGGTCATCAAACCCGTACAAGCTTGGAGAAATCTTCACAACTCAACGGGAGGCTTCCAAGATAATGACATAAAAGGCCATAAGCTTGAGACAATTTTCACAACTTAATTATAGACCCCAAGAAACACCACCAAGGCCACAACTTTCTAGGGATTTAAGAACCCAAGAGTGATTAGCTAAAATGCTTTCACAAAATGATTCTCCGTAGAGAACCCAAACCACTACACATAATGTACTTACAAGTCCTTCACTCCCAAATTGGGGAAATAAGAGAGAAAGAACAAATTAGAAGAACATCAAATTTCTCCAGGATCTAAATCCAATGGATTCCCTCACTAAGAGGAGGGATTGATTAGTGGAGTAATAGATAAAGATCTTCTATCTATTTTCCCTCAAAAATATGCAAATTCATAGGAATGAGAGGGAGTAAGCAATCTCAAAGAGGACAACGAACTGTGAAAAAAAATGAGCTCCAAAAATGGAGAAACATTAGCGAAGAAAGCCTCTTAAATAGGTCTCTTAAAATCCAACCGTTTGGGTCAAATTCGCACCTTAGCAGTACTACCGGGTCATATGGCGGTACTACCGCATAAAAAATTGAAATATCCCGCAAGTTGGTATAATTTGGAAGTAGTAGACCAGAACTAGGGCGTACTACCGCCAATGGTAAAACCCTATACAACATCTCTATCTCTACTATCTAAAAAGAACTTCAGAAAATCTAGGTTGAGACTGGTCGGTGGATGTCAAATCCTGGCGGATCATCTCTACCATTTGCGTGGCTCCATACGTGGAGTGTGAACGCACTAAATTATAAAACAAACCAAAGATTTAAAATATTTCGTAGATCAAACCATTTGTCTGATTTAGGATCTGTTTTCATCATTGGACTAGTCGCGATGGAATCTTCAAAACTAGATCTCATGTTGATATGCTTTGATAAAAAAAATTCGGACCAAAAAGTTATCTGTCCCTAACATGTGAGTTATCTATGACATAATATATAAGTTATTCACCTGTAACACATAAGTTATCTCATATAAACGTGTTGAATATAGGGGTTATTGCATACGCGTTGAGCAAGTTTAATTGAAATGCAATAGCCTAGGTATTAGGATGTCGAAACTTCATCGGTCGTCGATGTGTAAGTCTTGGTACCCTAACACGCTTTGAGGTTTCGTCACAGTACGTCGCGGTAGCGGCGACTGACGATAAAGCCTAGTCGCTAGACTACTGGTTGCACGTTACGTTTATTCACTACGATTTATGGTCGTGGGTGGATGCGGTATAAGACTCATTTATCATATCCTATGCAAAAGAAACTTAGATTTAGTTTATTTTTAAAAAACTATGCTTGATGTTTTATGCGATAGCCTTTCGAGGTTGATCTGTCCGTACGCTGTGATAGCAAAGACCCGTGATAGCAAAGACGGGCGATGAAGCCGAACCGCTAAAATAACTTTAAATTTTTGTAGTGATGGGTAATTTACATGTTATTTGGATGGATAACTTATATGCTAAAGCCTAAATAACTCTTGTATTACGGATGAATAACTTTTGGGGTTCAAAAAGTCGTGTTACTCATCCCTAATACGTGACTTATCCATGTTATAGTATATAGGGAAACATATAACTTATTTAATATATAAATTTTATATTTTATTTGTAGGTAAATTTTTGTAGTGGTTGATACCGTACATATTATAGGGTAGGTAACTTACATGTTGAAGCCTATATAACTCTAATGTCACTAGTGGATAACTTTTATGGTAAAAAATATTGTGTTATTTAGGCAGAACACACTCGTGCGGGCTGCCGAAATAAGGTTATATAATTCTCAGAGTGATCGCCGGATACTTTTCTTGCATCCATATAAAAGAGTCTCCACACAATATATTTATACAGTGGGTAACTTATATACTATAGCCTGGATAACTCATATGTTACATGGTGGATAACTTTTAGGCCCGAAAAAAACGTCGTCAGAACATATCAATATAAGATTTAGTTTTGAATATCTCGTCGTGACTATCCCAACGATGAAAACGAATCATCAATCAGATAAAAGGTTTAAGATACAAAATATTTTGAATTTTTAAACTTTGTATTTAATGCGCATCACATCAGCAGTTTTGTCACTCTGTGCTTATACTCAATCCTCGCTACTCCCACCAAGTATAATGCATTTTTTGTTAACAACGGGGATAGTAGCTTGTGGAATTCTTACGACAACACATGCCAGAATTTGACATCGGTTAAACGGTCGCCAAGTAGTAAAATGCAAGAAATTTAGTCTTCTGTTTTCTGCCACTCCGTTTTGTTCTTCGTCGCGCCTCCTTCTCATCCCACGCAAGGAAAGCCCACGATTAGCGGTGACCTCTTTCCCCAACAGCGACTCCGCAATCAATCCGCGAAACCGCCCCAAATTCTGCATCCCAATTGCCACTTAGACGAGGAAGAGGGCACGACACTAGTAGAAACGAGACCTTTGGTTGAGGTCGGAAATAGGCTTTAACACCGGTTCTTCTACGAACCGGTGTTAAAGGGGGTGCCTGTACCAGCGTGGCCCGTGCAGCAAAAAGAGCACCCCCTTTAACACCGGTTCGTGGGACGAACCGGTGTTAAAGGCCCTGCACCAGTTGCCCGTGCAGCCCCCCCCCTTTAACACCGGTTCGTGGCTTGAACCGGTGTTAAAGGGGGGCTATATATACCACACCGCAGCGCACCCTCTCTTCCATTTTTTCACTCTCTCATTTTGGAGCCTAGCAAGAAGGTGAGAGGTGTGCTAGTTTGTGTTTTTTTTCTATGCAGAAGAGGTGTTCGGTGAAATGTCCGAGAGCTCGAAATAAGTTTTATTGTTTCTCTTTCCTTCTTGGTCGAGGTCGGCAACTTTATTCTTTCATGTATCATTGATGTACTATATATAAATGGTCATCTCCCTATTAATTTTTGATATACTATATATTAATGCAGATGAACCAGCAATGTACGGTGACCGACGCACTTCCGAGTACATTACGGGCCTCCAAAATTTCATCGTTGTGGCTAATGCAAACCGTGGTCACAATGGTTTTATGTGTTGTCCGTGTGTTCACTGTCAAAACAAGAAAGACTACTCAAATACCAGAACCATTCACGCCCACCTGCTTCGATCCGGTTTCATGCCCAGCTATAATTGTTGGACCAAGCACGGAGAAAAAGGGGTTGTGATGGAAGACAACGAAGAAGAAGAGGATGATGACAACTATCATAATATGTATCCTGAATATAATGATACTGCAACGGGGGTAGATAATGAAGATCAAGAGGCAGCAGATGGGCCCGCTGATGACGATCTTGGTCGGGCCATTACTGATGCAAAGGAAGAATGTGAAACTAAAAAGGAGAAGGAGAAGCTAGAGCAGATGTTAAAGGATCACAAAACATTGTTGTACCCAACTTGCGAAGATGGCCACAAAAAGCTAGGTACCACATTGGATTTGCTGCAATGGAAGGCAGAGAACGGTGTGACTGACAGCGCATTTTCAAAGTTGTTGGTAAAAATGAAGAATCTGCTTCCAAAAAATAATGAGTTGCCCGAAAGTACATACCAAGCAAAAAAGGTTGTCTGCCCTCTAGGATTAGACGTGCAGAAGATACATGCCTGTATTAATGACTGCATCCTCTACCGCGGTAAGAAGTACGAGAATTTGGATGCATGCCCGGTATGCACTGCACTGCGGTATAAGATCAGACGAGACGATCCTGGCGATGTTGAGCGAGGCCCCTAGGAAGAAGGTTCCTTCCAAGGTTATGTGGTATGCTCCTATAATACCACGGTTAAAACGTCTCTTCAGAAATAAAGAGCATGCCAAGTTGTTGCGATGTCACATGGAATACCGTAAGAAAGACGCGATGTTGAGACACCCCGCTGATGGGTCACAGTGGAGAAAATTCGAGCGAGAGTACCCGGACTTCGCACGTGACGCAAGGAACTTAAGGTTTGGTCTAAGTACAGATGGCATGAATCCTTTTGGTGAGCAGAGCTGTAGTCACAGCACCTGGCCTGTGACTCTATGTATCTATAACCTTCCTCCTTGGTTGTGCATGAAGAGGAAGTTTATTATGATGCCAGTGCTCATCGAAGGCTCGAGGAAACCCGGCATCGACATTGATGTGTACCTAAGACCATTAGTTGAAGAACTTTTATAGATGTGGGCCAAACCAGGTGTACGTATGTGTGATGAGCACAAAGGGGAGCCATTTGACCTACGAGCGTTGCTTTTCGTAACCATCAATGATTGACCATTAGTAACACACTGTTTAGATGAGACTGAAAGTGTATATTTGGAGAAATGTCAGAAGGTTGTGTACCTAGGGTATCGTCGATTTCTTCTGAACCTGCATCCAGTAAGAAAGAAAGGGAAGCATTTCAAATGTTTGGCAGAACCCCGGAGGAAGCCTGTCCTCCGTACCGGTGAGGAGGTATTTGGTATGGTCAAGGACCTAGAAGTAATCTTTGGAAAAGGTCCTGGCAGTCTATCTGTTCCGAATGACGATGCCGGATACGCGCCCATGTGGAAGAAGCAATCTATATTTTGGGACCTACCCTATTGGAAAGTCTTAGAGGTCCGCTCTTCAATCGACGTGATGCACGTGACGAAAAATGTTTGCGTGAACCTGCTAGGCTTCCAAGGAGTGTATGGGAAGACAAAAGATATACCGGAAGCACGGCAGGACCAACAATGTATGAAAGACCCTGAAGAGCCTATGCGTCCTGAGAACGAGAAGGGTAAACGATGCCACTTAACTCCTGCCAGCTACGCTCTTACCAAAGCAGAGAAGGAAATCTTTTTTGAATGCCTGAGCAGTATCAAGGTCCCGTCTGGCTTCTCATTGAATATAAAGGGAATAATAAATATGGCAGAGAAAAAATTCCAAAACCTGAAGTCTCATGACTGCCACGTGATTATGACACAATTGCTTCCAATTGCATTGAGGGGGCTTCTACCTGAAAATGTTCGAGTACCCATTGTGAAGCTATGTGCATTCCTCAATGCAATATCTCAGAAGGTAATCGATCCAGAAAGCCTACCAGGGTTACAGACAGATGTGGCCCAATGTCTTGTCAGCTTTGAGTTGGTATTCCCACCATCCTTCTTTAATATTATGACGCATCTCCTGGTTCACCTAGTAGAAGAGATTGCCATTCTCGGTCCTGTATTTCTATACAATATGTTCTCCTTTGAGAGGTACATGGCAGTCTTAAAGAAATATTTTCATAACCGTGCTAGGCCATAAGGAAGCATCTCCAAGGGCTATGTAACAGAGGAGGTCATTGAGTTCTGTGTTGATTTTATTCCTGACCTTAAGGCGATTGGTGTTCTAGAATCACGACATGAGGGGAGACTGCGTGGAAAAGGCACCCTAGGATGTAAAGCAATGATATGAAGGGACGGGCATTCTCTCAATCAAGCACACTACACGATTTTACAAAGATCTATCTTGGCTGCCCCGTAAATCAATGAACACAAGAATTTAATACGCCTTAAACACCCGGGGCAGTCTGATGAATGGATTATAAGTGAACACATGGCGAGTTCTGGTGGCTGGCTGCAAAGACTTCTCACGAATAACACCACTATTGGGGATCAGCTATGCTTGTTGGCCAGGACACCATCTTCGACTGTATGTACTTTCCAAGAGTATGAGATAAATGGGAATAAATTTTACACGATAGGCCAAGATAAAAAGAGCACCAACCAAAACAGTGGTGTCCGCTTCGATACAGCGGAAGACAATGGGCAAAAGACCACGTATTATGGGTTCATAGAGGAGATATGGGAACTTGACTATGGACCTAATTTTAAGGTCCCCTTGTTTCGATGCAAATGGGTCAAGCTAACAGGAGGAGGGGTTGAGGTAGACAAGAAGTACGGAATGACAACAGTGGATCTCAACAATCTTATGAAGGTAGACAAGAACTTAGACGAACCATTCGTCTTATCCAATGATGTGGCTCAGGTTTTCTATGTGAAGGACATGTCTACCAAACCAGAAAAAAGAAAAAAATAAGCAAACAGATACATCACACGATGAGCCAAAGCGTCACATAGTTCTTTCAGGGAAAAGAAACATCGTGGGAGTGGAGGACAAGACAGACATGTTAGAAGATTATAATAAGTTTGATAAAATTCCGTCCTTTAGAGTGAAGACTGACCCAACCATCATGTTAAACGGTGCTGATACTCCATGGTTACGGCCGACGCGATCATAAGATTGACTATATGTATTAATTGAGCCATTTTTGGCACACATATGTATCTCAACATGGAAAATAATGTCATATTTCTTCTGTTAACAGTATATGTACTAAATGAGCCATTTTTCTTCCTGCCATTTCTTCCCGCCATTTTTCTTCCCGCCAGTTCTTCCCGCCAGTTTTTCCTGCCAGTTTTTCCCTCCAGTTATCTTCCTGCCATTTCTCACTATATATGTAGGGTTGGCCTACATTGTCATTGCACATCTCTAGACTCATATCTGCAACCTCATCACTCTTTCCCATGGCTTGCACCGTAGCACTAACTCCCAGGGAAG
Organism: Avena sativa; assembly: GCA_916181665.1. NCBI lineage: Eukaryota > Viridiplantae > Streptophyta > Magnoliopsida > Poales > Poaceae > Avena > Avena sativa. Next base: position 369,054,086 of record OV702284.1, read on the forward strand.
CTGAGGCGCTTTGCGCCTCGAACTACCCCTGCCCGCCGGGCTACTGTGTCCCCGTCGGCTGGATGCTGAGCTCCGGAGGCGTGCCGTTTCCTCCTGTCCCTCTAGGTGTGGCGCGCCGGATGGACATAACGAACCACTACTACTTCAAGCTCACGCCGGAGTAGCGGAGGAATCCCAGATGGCATCCCGACTATTTCCCTACTTGGGAAGCCTTCTTCGGGAATCGGCATGAGAGGGCGCTCGCCAGGCACGAGGAGGACGGCCCACCTCCTCCGAACTTCAACGAGGCTGGCCGTCGGCTGTGGTGGCGCGGTCAGACTCTCCAGAGCGTCATGGCCTACGACACTGCCGCCGACTCTAACCCTCGTCTGCGCTACCCTCAAGTCTAGCCCACGCGTACTTAGCCTTCAAGGTTCAATTATGGCGACCCCGACGACGACAGCGACGACGGCGGCGGCGAGTACGACGACTACAGTGGCGAGTATTACAGGTGTAGGCAGGAGCATGACTGAATCACTCCAACATTCCGAAACAAGTTCGGCCGATTGTGACATAATCTGGCCATGTATCTTAATTTTCAGTTCTTTTATGTATCTTAATGTTCAGTCGTGCTTTATGTAACTTACTGTTAGTTGCATTATGTACTTTAATTCCAGTTCTATCATAATAAGAATCCAATGCAAGTTTAGCGAGGCTTGGCCCCGAGCTAACAATCTTCATGCCCGTTGTTCGACAAAGTTTGAGGATAGTTTAAAACGGGGATAAAAAAGTAAAAAACGATCGAAACCGTGCGAAACCTTCGTGTGGTGTTATATTATGTGACATAGTTAGAAGGAAAAATATCAAACTTGGTATATTGATTATGATCCAAGAAAACCTTCACAAAATGACCTATCTCATTCGAGGTTTCTGGCTTTCGGGTCAAATGACCAATGTTATGGCTAGAATCAAGGCATAGTTTGTGATAATGTGGCCATATTGTGCATACATGTGCATCATGGCATGGCAAACAATGTTGGAAGAGGAAGTTTTCCTTTTTGTCACACCAAAAGGGCATTTTCCATTTTCCAAGCATAAAAAACGGACGGTTTTGAAGCAACCACCAAATGGCTAATTAAAAAAACTACCACCACATTTAAAAAAAATACTAGACCACCTTATATGGACAATGTAACAACAGGGGGATCTAAAACCTTTCCGTCCACCTCTGGTGAAAAAGACAAATTCCTGCCGAATCGGCAGGAAGTGGGTCAGATATGAACTACAGGTACATGATACGATGCTCATGATTTTTTACAAAAATTATTTTTAGGTTCACAATATGCTATTTTATCAAAAATCCAATGCAAGTTTAGCGAGGCTTGGCCCCGAGCTAAGAATCTTCATGCCCGCTGTTCGACAAAGTTTGATGATAGTTTAAAACGGGGATAAAAAATTAAAAAACAATCAAAACAGTGCGAAACCTTCGCGTGGTGTTATATTATGTGACATAGTTAGAAGGAAAAATATCAAACTTGGTATATTGATTATGTCTCAAAAAAACCTTCACAAAATGACCTATCTCATTCGAGGTTTCTTGGCTTTCGGGTCAAATGACCAATGTTATGGCTAGAATCAAGGCATAGTTTGTGATAATGTGGCCATATTGTGCATACATGTGCATCATGGCATGGCAAACAATGTTTCAAGAGAAAGTTTTCTTTTCTGTCGCACCAAAAAGGCATTTTCCATTTCCCGAGCATAAAAACGGACGGTTTTGTGAAGCAACCACCAAATGGCTAATTCAAAAAACTACCACCACATTTTACAAAAATACTAGACCACCTTATATGGACAATGTACCAACAGGGGGATCTGAAACCTTTCCGTCCACCTCTAGTGAAAAAGACAAATTCTTGCTGAATCGGCCGGAAGTGGGTCAGATATGAACTACAGGTACATGATACGATGCTCATGATTTTTTACCAAAATCATTTTTAGGTTCACAATATGCACACCCTTCATGTCAAAAAGGGTGTGCTGACGTTTTTTTTGACATGAAGGGTGTGCTGATGTTAGGATGACGTAATAACTGGTTTAATAATTCCAGAAAATGTTTAAATCTTGTAAATTCAATAACTAATTATATCAAAATGTTCAGAAAAATGAGAACTATCTATTTAAGCTATAATCATTCATTGTTAATCAACTGACATGACAAGTTTAATTAGAAGAACATAATGAACCCTCTCATATGAATCCGGGATTTCTCCGAATTAGGGTTTGGACCCCTCGGAACTCGTTTAAAATGATCAAGCATCCTTAGGGTTTTAATTTCATTTGTGTATTTATTTGTGTATTTTTGTATGAATAATATGTATATTTATGTATGAATCCAAGTCCACTTGAATGTTTACTCTCTTACTCTAGATAATATTATTGTTTTAGAAACTATGGATCCACTCAATAGAAACCTTGAAGAGGAAGAAATAATGGAGAACATCATCCACGAGGACACGTCACAATATCTGAACCTTGAGGGACATGATGACAGCTCGAGCAGTCATGGAGAAGATGACGACTCCGGTGAACGCACTTTTGTGATTACAAAGTCCGTCGAGGTATATGCATGGATTAAGCCTCTGCTGACCTTCACCGATTGATTTGTATATATGTACATGTATTAATTGACGCTTCTTTCTTTTTTTAGCACTCTGGATCGACCAGCCAGGAACAATCTTCTTCTACGAAAAAGATAAAGCGAGGCGCGAGCCATCGGTTGAAAGATCGTGCAAAGTTCACGATCAAAGAAGTCCGTGTTGATGGCAGGCCGATGGAGCCCAAGAAGGCCGTAGACAAATTTATACGTCAGGCTGGAGTTCTTGTTAGGGACCAAATACCAATCATAATTGAATATTGGAATAATCCAAAGAAGGGCGACGGTACCTTTGTCGATGAAAGATCCAAAGAAATGCTTTGGAATTCGCTGTTGGTAAATTTCACCCTTCCGCCAGAGGAGGATGAAAACAAACCGATTATAAAGGAAAAGGGTCAAAGAGTGGACTCTAAAGAAGATGGCTGACGCTTTCCGCAACTGGAAGACAAAATTGAACAAATTTGTCAAAACTCGCGAGACTCCAGATTTCGAAGACGCATATTATGCGAAGATAAGACCTCACTGGCCCGAATTTGTGGCATACAAGGAAGGTGCTATAGCTACAAAGAGGTCAGAAACCAATACGCTAAATGCCCAGAAGAAGGAATATCACCAGAGGACGGGGTCAGGTGGCTACATATCTCAAAGGCCTAAGTGGGAGGAAGCTGAGAAGGCCCTACACGATAGAGGGATCACACCCCAGACACATGGGTGAGACCTACGTGCAAAGACTTGGTTCTACGGAATCGAGGCAAGGTTGGACCCAGAAACGGGATTGTGTATCTTCCCAACCCTCCTTTCCAAACCCGTCACTAAACTCGTCATGGCATACGAGGAAATAGCCGCCAGGACCTTCCATCCCGACAGAGAGAATGAACAGCTCACACACGCCATCGGTAAAAAAGAACACCCTGGACTTGCACGAGGCACAGGGGGTATGACGTGGAAGGATGGGTTTGCCGAGTGGGGCGGCTCTTACAGATGGCGCGGCAGAAAAGAAAAAGAGCATACAAAGCGGATGACACAGATAGAACATGCACTTGTGGCGCTGCAGGCGCAAGTGAATGCACAAAAGAGCCAACAAGCTACCGGCCCATCTCAGCGGCACGAAGAGCCTGCATTGGAAGCTGCCGGCGGCCCAGACTCTGCGTGGAAAAGCAGCGTGGCTTCCACGGAGAACGTGTAGCCCACGCTTGAAATGGTGGGTCCTCGATACCCCTTGGATGAGATCACGGAGAGCGAACACGCCAAGCTGCATGTGAGATTAATGGGCTTATCCATTAAGGTGGCGGTCGGCTATGCCTTACCTCCTGTAGCTGGTGGAACTTACCATTGCCGACCGATTCCAGATGGCTATGCTATTGTCGGGGTGGATGAGGTTGTGAAGGAATATGAGGAAGGACAGCTTGACCATGCTACAGGTGAAGGGGAAACTCAACTCAAATTTGCAGTGAAAACAACCATTGTTTGGAAGAAGGAACACATCGTGCTTCCAAATTGGAGGCCACTGGCACCCCCACCGTCTCCGTAGCGTCAGCAGTCTGAGCCGCCTCAGCCGTCTCCAAGTCATCAGAATACTCCATTGTCGTCTCCGGCGCTTCGGCCATCTCCTGCGCGGCAGCCATCTCCGTCGCGCCAGCCATCTCCTACAAGTCAGCCATCTCCGGCGTGCCAGCCATCTCCTGCGCGTCAGCCATCTCCGGCGCTTCAGCCATCTCCTCAGCGTAAGCGGAAGAGCACTGCCACGAAGAGCATCACTAGTACTGCCACGAAGAAATCCTCAGGAAACCGTACTCCAAAGAGTTCAAGAAACTACGTTCCACAGCCTTCTGCCAAGCCATTGCCGGTTTATCGTGGAATCGCAGCGAATAGGAGACCAATAGGATCTCGGAAGAACAGGTCAAGAAATTCTTTACACCTAGATGGGCCGAGCCAAAGGAGAAACTAGATCCGGCGGTGGTGGAGAAGTTTTACAATAATATTTTCAAACCTGAAACCCCACTTGTGTCGGACTACGAGCGCCAGATTTTGAAGGGGGATGCAAGGCGGAGGGAGACTGAAAGTAGCAGTCGTGCGGCACCCCAGAAAACAGTTCCCATGCTCAAAGAGCAGGAAAACCAATCATGCGCCCCGCTCCAAGTGTTCGACACACGAGACGCTCCTCCTGTAAATTATTACGAGGCAGAGCTACAAAGAAAGGCCAATGAGATGGGGATGACTTACATTGCATACTTGAACATCATGGGAGACAACTTTCCCAAAGGCGATGCCAACCCCATACAGCCATGGAAGTATGGGAAGAATTTCGTCAAGAAAGAGGAGCTCAAGAATCTACCAACAAAGATGCGAAGATTGCACAAGTGGTACCTTGATTTCTTCAAGACGAGAAAGGGAGAATGGATCACGGCTCATATAAGAGATCAGATTTTCTTGTGCGAAGACGACGAGATCAGCTTCAACATTCAAGACTTGCATTTTCTATTCAATCAGAAGGAACTCGACAAAGCTGCCATCAACCTTTATTGTGTGTAAGTACTATTTCTTTAATTTCTATCTCATCTCATTCAATTCATTAATTGCATGTATATATATGCTCACCATATATGTATATATATACTATTATGCAGGAAAAAGGTTATGGAATGCATGAAAGGAGGCCCTTTTGACATTGGGTTCGTTGACCCAAATAGAGTTCATGAACAAGTGGTAAAACTCAAACCCGGGCAAACAGAAGATTTCTTGCTAACGTCTTTACTGAGACAACAAATAAAAAGGGAAATACTATTGTCTTACAACTTCTCGTGAGTGTTACCCTCTCTTGTACACATTTTGTTTCGGCTTACCCGATGTTAAATGTAACTGATGATGAGTTATGCGTGCGTAGGTTCCACTTTATTCTGCTAGTCATTCAACCTGACTCAGGAAAAGTCCTTGTCATGGACTCGTTACGAAAATAAAAAGAGCTATGGGCAGACTTTAAAGAGATGCTCGAGAGGTAATTTTAATCATATTATCGCACTAGATCAACAACTTTCGTGACAACAAGTAATTAATTACTCCTTTATCCATTTTATTTGCCGGACAGGGTTTGGAAAAGTTTCACGGGCAGGGCCGTGGGTGAATGGTCAGAAGAACTAAAATTTGTAGACCAAAATGTAAGTAATACTAGCTATCTAGGTCTACATATCTCTTTGATTCTGCTTCCAATTCCATTATATCATGCTTTATTGATTATTATTTTGATTGAACTCTCTATTCTCATAAAGTGCGCGCATCAGGAACACGGCAATAACTTATGTGGATACTATGTTTGTGAGTTCATTCGCAACACGATATGTGCGATGGGCCAAGCCGTACTAGAACAACTTAGAGTAAGTAAACAAAGTACACAACATTATTTTATTACCATCAATTGTCTTGAGTTTTATTCTTATATATATATATATTGACCCCATTCTTCATATATATTTAGATCGAACGGATGCGGGACCAACTCCTACCATTTCACCGCATACGAGCCATTCAAGAGGAATCGGAGGGGTTCATACTTGATGAGGTCGTCACGCCTGGCGGAGAACTCTTTAGATATCCAAAAAATGAACATTGTATATATGCTTGAACGTGTTTGTCTTGTACTTGATGCTTCAACGTTTACGAAGAATACGACGATGTTTGTGTATAATAATAGTTGCTTAATTATTCATGTACTCGTATGTACCGACGATGATGTATGTGTATACCGGTTCCAATCGATTCCCCCTTCCCCCCTCCCCGTCTCCGCCGCGCCGCAGAAATACGACCAGAACGGGGCGGCGACAGAACTCTACCGCGGCAGATATTTAGGCCGTTTTCCTGCCGCGGCAGAACTTTGCCGCGGCAGAGATTTATGCCGTTTTCCTGCCGCGGCAGAGATTTATCTCTTTTTCCTGCCGCGACACAGAACCCACGAACTGGTGTTAAAGGGGGGCTGAGCGCTGCGGCAGCCCCACGTGCGCCACCCTTTAACACAGGTTCGTATAAGAACCGTTGTTAAATGGAGGTGCCTCTAACACCGAACCCCCAACAGCGGTTCCCGCTGTTAGAGGGCCTTATGAACCGGTGTTAGAGGCCACCATCTGCACTAGTGCGACCTTCGTGCCCACCACACCTAGATGTTGCCCCCACCATCCTGAGATCGATGGGAGAGACCTAACGGAGGTGCACCGCCATCACGTCTTATCTTCCACCACCGCATCCCTCCCTCCATCTTTCAGCATCTTGTGTCGACGCATGCGCGGCCACTCCACAGATCACCTCCGGCGGTGCGTGCGGTCTACACGCCATGGCCGGCTTCCATCGAGCGATCCACGGCTGTCCCCTGCATCCCGAGGCCCGGCGACGCCATCCCCTTCGTCTGCATCGCTAGAGGCCGACACCTCCATCTTCTTCCCACAAGACACGGTCTAGATGTTGAGTGTCGCATCAGCGGGCGACCTTCTAGGTGCGCCCCTTCCCTTCTGCCTCTGGCCTAGGCCTCCACAGGTGCATCTCCCTTTCCCTAGGCTCCAGTGTGCTAGCTCCTATTGAGGACTGAATTTTATATACCGCCGTCCAAGCTCTTTTTTCTGGTCTGTATGTGGGCTACAAGCATGTGAATTTTGTTTACTTGTAATTCATATTACATGCTTCTCGATTTTTACCGTGGTGAGAATAGAAGAGCAGCCGCCAACTGCCTTTCTACTTCATTCAGCAGGTCTGAGCTTTATGTTTTAGCGATGGTGAGTTTGAGACTTCATCATTTATATATTCTTGCTTGTGAAATTGCCAAAATTGGTCTGCTTATTCCGCTCTAAGATTGTATGTGGCTCAAATTATTTTAGGATGCGCTGGAAAATGAAGGAATCATGTCAATGGTATAGAGACAGATGCATGCAGCAGGCTCTTGTGTTTGTTCAATGGGATTGGGAGGGGAAACATGTTAATTTTGTATCAAGTCAACTACTTCACGGGCGGCTCTGACTTATGTCTGAACACATTGAAGCTGACGGCAGATAATTGCGATACATGATGGTTATGCTGCAAGCTCGGGTGCATCTCGATCTGGATCTAGACCATCTGATCTTAGGTTTGGTCATCTTCTACCTAGCTAACTCTGCACGTACCTACTTGGATGATACCACTACATGCTAATGAATGTCCATAGTTAATGAATGTATACTTGAGACGGTTGATTTCTCCATTGGTGTGTTTAGATTGATCATCCATCGTTGGAGAATGAGAGAGAGATTGGGAATGGATAGATTGGGAGAGGAGAAAAATAGATCGGTTGTATTGCACCGTAGATTGGCAATTCGTTTTTTAGTTATGGATATTGAAAAATGCTAGATGTTGCATCAGGTTGTAACCCTCAGATTTAAGCATTCTGTCAGATTATGTTCTTAGATGTAAAAATTAATTAGCTTCCATTTGTCTGCACATTTGCAGGTTCTAATAAGTGTTGGATTGAGAGTGGTTGAGTTTGATTGGGATTGGGAGAGTTTGAGAGGGTTGTCTTCTATGATTTTGTGAGATATTGAGCAACTGAGGCTTGCTAGCAGCTCGTTTGTGAGAGACAATGATTTTGTGAAAGATTAAGCCGTTTGAGGCTTGCTAGCAGCTCATTTGTGAGAGACGGGGAGCACATAGAAATGACAGATTGAGAGTGCAGAAATCTGAGTGAGTGTATGCAGAACTGACGAATGAACTACAGTTCAATGTTCAATATCGTAAAGTTCGTTTTAATAAGTTGTTACTATTTTATTTATGTGGATTATTGTCTTGTTTGTAAGCCTTTCCCCAGGTCGATCGGCATCGATTTACTTTGTCTCCTCCTGAGCCTGTAACAAGGTTGGAGTGGGAAGCAGCAGCAACAGCCCATGTTGTTGGGTTCTTCGCCTCCAGTTTCGCTGCCTCCTACGATTAAGAAAGGATGGAAACTCATAGACACCAGGTTTGGCGGCAAGTCCACCTCTTCCAAAGAAGTAGCCCATCTGGTCGTTAGTAGCCAATCCAGTTATGTTCCTGTTGTCTTATCCAGGGTATGGTGTGGTCGATTCATATTTCAAAAGTTTTATTATTTATATTTAAACTTCCTTAATTCTTGCAGATTTTTTCCGAGTTTACAGTTCAGACATCTAACTTGAAGTTTCACATTGTTCTCTGTTTCGTGTTGTTAATATTGTAATTGTCACTCTATTTTATCCATATCTCCCGATGACTTTCTTCGATGGATTCTCCATGTGCTTTTCTTCTGATATGATTTGCTTCCCATTTTAATTTTCTACTAGATCCATGTTGGCTGGCTGAGGGCACCTTGAAAAGCTTGTCGATTGTCTACGCACAGCTTGTTGGGATCCCCAAGAGCAAGGTTTGAAGCAGCAAGCAGCAAGTTTTCCCTCAGTTGAGACCGAGGTTATCGAACCAGAAGGAGGACGGAAACGACACACAGGTGTTGCAAGCAACGCGGAGACCTGCACAACACAAACTCAAGAGTTTGCCCCAATGAACAGTGAGGTTGTCAAGCTCACCGGTTTGCTGTAACAAAGGATTAAACGTATGGTGTGGAAGGTAATGGTTTGCAACAAGTAAAACAAGTAATAGTGGAATATGTATCAATGGTAAAGATTGGACCGAGGTCCATAGTTCACTAGAGGTGCTCTCCTTAGATAAACAACATGGCATGAAGGGTAAACAAATTATAGCAGGGCAATTGACAGGAACTGAGCAAGGCATAACAATGCAATTACTAGTCAGAAAGATCCTATGAGATTCGATTGGGCAATACAACAAGATACATAGACCGCCATCCAACTGCATCTATGACTAGAAGTCCACCTTTAGGTTATCATTCGAACCCCCTCCAGCCTTAAGTTGCAAGCAACAGACAACTGCTTTAAGCAAAGTGTGTAAGGTAAATAGTCCACATGTTCCATGAACAAGAGATCGTTGTTTTCTTCCTAGTAGCAACAGCACATCTACAACCGAAGAGATTATTGTCACTTCCCTTGAAAACTAGAGGCATGAACCCACTATCGAGCATAAATATCCCCTCTTTGAGTCAGTAGCAACTACTTGGCCAAGATAGCTACTAACAACGGAGAGCATGCAAGATCACAAACACACAGACATGATAGAATCATAAAGACAAAACCATTAATCAAACCAACATAATAATCTTAATATCCATCGGATCCCCGCAAACACAACATGCATGATTACAAATAGATTAGATCTTGATCATGAACCGAGCTCACAAGATCTATACATGAAAGCACAAAGGAGGAGATACAACCATCTAGCTACTACATGGACCCATAGTCCAAGGTGGAACTACTCACGCATCATACCAGAGAGAAGGCCTCTAGGATGATCTCCCCTCCGGCAGGGTGCCTGGAAGAAATTCACATCCCCCCGATCTAGGGACGATGGTGGTGGCAGGTACAGACGGTTTCGTGGATATTTGATCGGGTGCCTAGGGTTTCTGCATCGGGGGCTTCTTATAGGCGAAGGGGGAGACCGAGGCGGCGGCCAGGGGCGCCAAACCCTAGCCAGGCGCGAGGTGGGGCCCACCCGCAACTTGGGTGGGTCTGGCCCCTCTGGCCGACCCCTTCGACTCTCCTCTGTACTTCTTGTTCCCCACGGAAAGTAATTGACTTTGTCCTTTGTCCCGTCCAATTCCGGGAATATTTCTTTACTAACTTTTCTGAAACCAAAAACAGCAAAAAAAGCATCTGGCACTGTTGCAACTTGTTAATAGGTTTGTACCAGAAAACATGTAAAAATCACCTCAAAGTATAGACAGGCAAAGAAAAGTAGGTACAAAACAAGCATGGAGCATCAAAAATTATAGATATGTTTACAACATATCAACATCCCCAAGCTTAACTCCTGCTCGCCCTCGAGTAGGTAAGTGATAAACAGAATAATTTTTGAGGTGACATGCACCCTCACAATAAAGATCCAACCATTTGCAAGCATTGAAAGCTGGGATCAAAGAACTCTAAACATGTGCATTAAAGATGGAGTTCTAACAATAGGACATAGTAACTATGCATGCAACATGACAAGCTACAAACAAAGATCATGAATAGCATGCATTGAAAAATGTTTGTTTGTTTCACATACAAAAACATAGCATAGTGGTAGTCAGCTTGTCCCTCATAGAGTAACAAATAGATGCATAGGACACCTGCAAAGTTCACAAGGGTGACTAGAAACAAGTAGCACAAGAACAAGTAATATCACAATATGCATTAATTAATAAGCTTTGGAACACTGCACACAGAATGACAACTATGCTCTCTTAATGGTGCCTAAAGGTAGAAGGTGGAGACTCAATAATGGTGGAAGAAAAGCCTTTTTTTGTAAAGGAAGCAGTGATTACAAGTTTCAATAAGAGCTTCCAAACAAATATGGTACTTGTTAGCTTTCAGCCCTCATTGCCCCTATCATAAGCATCTTGAAGTGGTTAAGGTTAAAGTGGCAAAGCTAGAGTATATGCTTGACGAAGTATAAGTTGGCAATCTCATGTCCCTTGAATACGAGGGACACACCTCATGCATAGTCAACTTTGGGTCCAGGTAAGTTCTTGTAACTGTAAGTATTTGCATATCATTGAGAACCGCCAAAGGGGTGCCCCTTACACATGGTACAGGAGCTTTCCCATAATCAAAATGACAAGGCAAGCAGACAATGAGCATCTCAACAATCTTTTTATTTACCATATGCATAGCTTTTTATTGATAATGCTTCATAGATAGCTCACTATGGTGATGCTGCAAGTTTCCACCATGATTAGGCATGGCTTAGGCTAGTAGCCCAGGCGTTTCTCTAACAAAGGATACAAACTCCATGGACTTACAAGTTCCCTCTTTATTTCACACCGGTGACATCCATAGACAAAAGAACATGATATCAACTGAGTACAAAGTACAAGTGCAATGTTGAAAACGTTCCTCGTGACAGCACGGTTCTGCTAATTCCAACTTATAAGTGTAAGCATATACAACAAATTTGTCCCAATGGTTCAAGTTTATTAGGGTCATAGAATAAAGTGTGCCATCAATTAAGTTCGTGAGGGCTTTAATCACTAAGTTTTCACATAACAAAATAGTTTTTAATATGAAGATAGTTGAAAACAAGAATTTACTTGGAATGGTGTAACACACCATACATAGGAGTTTATAGTGGAGACTTTGGAATAACTTGGTTTATTGGGAGTTGGAAGCATGAGTAGAACTTACTCATACAAGTGGAGGCTAGCAAAAGACTGAGAGCAACCAACTAATAGAGAGCAATAATGGACATAATCATGCAGTGAGACAAAGCATACTAATCAAATCAAAGAGTGGTACTACAAGTCAAGGAATAAATGATCATAGAGGCTAATAGTGACTTGTCATAGTCATAACATGATGTGAGCATGTGCCAAGTCAACCCAAGCAAAGCATCAAAGGAGAATACCACAACATTGTGCTTTTGCATGCTAAAACAACGCATAATTTTTTCAAGGCACACTAAGCAATCCCAATTGTTTGGAACAAGACATGCTACAACAATAATCACTAATCATAAAGTCAAAACAACACCTAGCATGTCAAGCTAAAGTCTAAGTCATAGTCAATGCAAGCTCCTCTTGCACTTCAAGCAAGAACTTACTACTCCTTTCCAACACCAAGCAAACTTATTTGCAAAACAACACAGCGAGAACAGGGGTCCAAACTACTCAAAAAAAACTAAACAAACTAAGCAAAGCAAAAGAAAACTAAGATGCTCCAAGAACAACACAATTGTGCATGAAACAATAAAAACGAAGTGTCTAGACAGACCTGGGCTTTTTATTGATGAAGAAATGGATGCCTTGGGCATCCCCAAGCTTTGAAGCTTGTACATCTTGGATATTTCTTGGGGTGACACCATGGTGGCATCCCCAAGCTTGAGATTTTGTCCATTCTTCATCTCATTGCATCATTCTCTCCTTACACCTAAAATTTTTCCTTCACACAAAACTTCATACAATCTTCATTAGAAACATTAGCTTAGTCAAAAGATATTAGACCCCTGGAAAAGTTTTGGAACAGCAAGTATTTTCACTAAAAACACAAGCTACTGTATTAAATCCTTCAAAAAGCTCAATTCACCTAAAGAGAACTAAAAAAGGAATCAATAAGAAGCAAATGCAAATAATGGCAGAAATCTGTCAAAACAGACCAGCAGGCAGAAACCGATTTTTTCGAACATCTTCTGTTACTCAAATAAAAAAGTGTTGAACTAACTAAAGTTATCTAACATACTGGGAGATTTATTCGTAAATTTTCAGCTCAATCCTAGTTACAGAGCCTCCTCAAGAATATTTTTGGTTTAGGACAGAAATCTGTTTCGGGACAGCAACTCCCCAAATCTTACTTCCCTCTCATTAGAGGTCATTCTTGGCACAAAAAGCAAACAGAAAGGATAAGGAGAGGTCATTATAGAAGTAATAACTTCCAAGAATCAAGTAAACTCTTGGGTTATCTCCCAACAAGTACTTTTATTTAAGGCCTTTAAGTTAGGCACACTAGCTTGAGAAGATGCTCACATAAGAAATATGAATTGAAGTTAAAGAGAGCATCAAGAAGAAAATTCAAAACACATTTAAGTATAATAAACTTCCTATGCATAGGAATCTTGTATGCAAATAAATTCACAAACAACAAATTGATAGGCATAGGAAGATGAAACAAGAACAACTTCAAAACTTTCAGCACATAGAGAGTTGTTTCAATACTATGAAAAATTCTACAACCATACTTTCCTCTCTCATAATAATTTTCAGTAGCATCATGAATAAACTCAAAAATATAGCTATCACATAAAGCATGCTTTTCATGATCTACAAACACATAATTTCCATCAAGCTCAAAAACAGTGGGATTATAACCTCCACAGGTTTTATCCAAAGTAGATATTTCAAAAGGATCCACAGGAACATAACATTCATCCTCCTTTGGTAAGAATGGGGGATAATCAAATAATGTAAGGGATAAAGAGTTACTCTCATTAGAAGGTAGGCATGGGTAGATCCATTCTTCCTCCTTTTGTCCATCACTCTCCCCCTCTTTTTCATCTAATGAGCTTTCAGTTTCAACAATTTCTTCTTCCATAGGCTCCTGCAAGGCATTAGTCTCTTCCAGATGTGGAAAGCACCTATTAAAATATTCTAGAACATAGCCATTTGCTTCCTTGTAATTTTCAAAGCAAAATTTAAGTATCTCATAAACCTCACATTCATAAGGTGCATCATCAGTATTTTCAAGCAAACTAGCAAGTTCAAATGCACCCTTGAAAGCAATAAATTCATCAATTTGTTCCACATCATAAAAGTCATAATTTCCTTTAACATAAGAAGATATGGTAACATTATCATTATACTCACATTGAAAAGGGAGGTGTCTATACCTCCTACAGCAACAAGCTTTATCAAAGCAATAAGTAACATTATAAGTATAACACACCTCTCTAGCAATAGTATTCAACTTATCAATTTGTTCCCATAAGTGTTTCCATTTTCATGACAAACGATGTTCCTTATAATAATACTTTTGTTCTTTCGTGAACCCACCTTGCCAATAAGAACTAGTTTCGAAGAAACCATCCATTGATAGAAAGCATGACCAAATAAGGCAACAACAGATCACCAACTAGAGTTGGAACTAAATTTTTTTGTGTTTTTTGGAAAGAGGCAAACAAAACCAAGCAAAAGAAACAAAGCAAACTAAAAACAAAGTAAAGAGAAAGGAAGTGAAGGACTCCCCTAGTGAAGACGTCCTTAGCCTCCCTGGCAACAGCGCCAGAAAAGCTTGTTGGCTGGTTGATGGCACCTTGAAAAGCTTGACGATTGTCTACGCACAACTTGTTGGGAACCCCAAGAGCAAGGTTTAAAGCAGCAAGCAGCAAGTTTTCCCTCAGTTGAGACCGAGGTTATAGAACCAGAAGGAGGAAGGAAACGTCACACAGGTGTTGCAAGCAACACGGAGACCTGCCCAACACAAACTCAAGACTTTGCCCCAATGAACAGTGAGGTTGTCAAGCTCACCGGTTTGCTGTAACAAAGGATTAAACGTATGGTGTGGAAGGTAATGGTTTGCAGCAAGTAAAACAAGTAACAATGGAAGATGTATCAATGGAAAAGATTGGACCGGGGTCCATAGGACACTAGAGGTGCTCTCCTTAGATAAACAACATGGCAGGAAGGGTAAACAAATTATAGCAGGACAATTGACAGGAACTGAGCAAGGAATAACAATGCAATTACTAGTCAGAAAGATCCTATGAGATTCGATTGGGCAATACAACAAGATACATAGAACGCT
Source organism: Avena sativa (assembly GCA_916181665.1). Taxonomy (NCBI): domain Eukaryota; kingdom Viridiplantae; phylum Streptophyta; class Magnoliopsida; order Poales; family Poaceae; genus Avena; species Avena sativa. The sequence continues at coordinate 369,069,089 of OV702284.1, forward strand.
ATCCAACTGCATCTATGACTAGAAGTCCACCTTCAGGTTATCATCCGAACCCCCTCCAGTATTAAGTTGCAAGAAACAGATAACTGCTTTAAACAAAGTGTGTAAGGTAAACAGTCCACATGTTTCATGAACAAGAGACCGTTGTTTTCTCCCTAGTAGCAACAACACATATACAACTGAAGAGATTATTGTCACTTCTCTTGGAAACTAGAGGCATGAACCCACTATCGAGCATAAATACCCCCTCTTGGAGTCACTAGCAACTACTTGGCCAAGATAGATACTAACAACGGAGAGCATGCAAGATCACAAACAACACAGACATGATAGAATTATAAAGACAAAACCATTAATCAAACCAACATAATAATCTCAATATCCATCGGATCCCCGTAAACACAACATGCATGATTACAAATAGATTAGATCTTGATCATGAACGGAGCTCACAAGATCTATACATGAAAGCACAAAGGAGGAGATACAACCACCTAGCTACTACATGGACCCATAGTCCAAGGTGGAACTACTCACGCATCATACAGGAGAGAAGGCCTCCGGGATGATCTCCCCTCTGGCAGGGTGCCGGGAAGAACTTCATATCCCCCTGATCTAGGGAAGATGGTGGCGGCGGCTATAGACAGTTTCGTGGATATTTGATTGGGTGCCTAGGTTTCTGCATCGAGGGCTTCTTATAGGCGAAGGGGGAGACCGAGGCGGCGGCCAGGGGCGCCAAACCCTAGCCAGGCGTGGGGTGGGGCCCACCCGCGCCTGGGGTGGGTCTGGCCCCTCTGGCTGGACCCTCCGGCTCTCCTCTGATCTTCTTGTTCCCCACGGAAAGTAATTTACTTTGTCCTTTGTCCCATCCAATTCCGGGAATATTTCTTTACTAACTTTTCTGAAACCAAAAACAGCAGAAAACAGGAATCTGGCACTCTTGCAACTTGTTAATAGGTTAGTACCAGAAAACATGTAAAAAGCACCTCAAAGTGTAGACATGCAAAGCAAAGTAGATACAAAACAAGCATGGATCATCAAAAATTATAGTTATGTTTCCAACGTATCAATCCAGATCGGGCCATGACAATTGAGCATATTTGTTTTTCTGCATTGTTTGAATAGATGATCATGTCATGTTTTCAAGTAGAATTGGTTGCATGGATTTCTTACATTATTTCCTTGCAAGGCATAGTTTAATATTCCTGGCTTCCTCCTCCTAGAAGTTAAGCTATCTTGAAGAAGATGACATGGACATGGACAATGCTTCCCATGACTAGCATGATAGGTCCATGTACGCCCACCGAAGGGCATGGCTACTACTTCATTGAGAACTGAATCAATCAGGTGTTGATAGTCTGTAGTTTTAAGTATTGCTCTCTACCAGGTAGTTCAATCGTGAGAGCTGAATCAGTTCTGATTGTGAATAATGCACACTTCGTCTAGAACTTTTGGGTACTAAAGTATAGACTAGAAGTAAACACTTCCTTACAATGGTGTCAGCTGATAAGTGTGGATTCTTAATTAATCGTGCACTAACAATTGTTTTTTTGTGTAGATGAACCCACTGATATAGAACTGACCCAATAGAATTGTTTTTCTAGCTTCATAACTATCCGGTGAGTGTTCACCACGACAAAGTTCACGAAGAAAATGCCATGTAGGACGACGATAGCGGTATCTGGCTGACAAGTTTAGGATAAAGGAGTGTCGGAGAACATGACCAACATAAAAAATGATCCTTTTGCCTAATGCTGATTATTTTGTGCGAGATTAGAAAATGTCTGAAGCCAAAGATGAGAAAAAAAGGTTGATTTGAAGACCGAGGCTGAAGAGCCGTTACTGAAGTACGTCATAGAGAAGACGGCTTATGCGTTTCTGGATACAAGTTCATCCCTGCTGACCGACCTTGATGCCAAGAACGGTGATGATTCATCATAGAGGCCATGACAAAGGAGAAAGAACAACTGTATCAGTCCCAGCTTAAAGAAAGGAGTAAGAACAGTCCAGACTTAAGGTGGAGGAAGAAGAGGAGTCCCAAAAAGGCCGCAAGACAACATGCTCTCAATCTGAAGGCACGGTTCAGCAAGCTGGATGAGCTGCTCACGAAGACGCAACTCTATTCAGATTTTTACTTCAGAAAATGGAGCGGATCACAGATGTATGTTGGTTATGTTTCTCACTATGTGTTGACCACCTTTTTCTTTCCTGCCAGTTAGATATTTTTCTTCTATGTTGACATTGGTTCTCAAATTTTGATTATCTTTTCTCCCGTTGCAACGCACGGGCATGTTTCCTAGTGGTACAAAAAAAGTTAATAAGTTTTGAATCTAGACTCTGATTTCGATTATCTTAGGCTCGTTTCGAAGAGAACAACGAGCAATACAAGATTATGCAGAGAAACATCATAGTCCAGTAAGGGAGGATAAAACCAAATAGTGAAAGGTTTGACCTCTATAAAAGTGTTCACCGGTAAAAGCTTAGATATAAAACACACGAGAAGTTTTTCATCCAAAATCCATTTTTTGATGAGTTTGATCTTGTTATCAAGATAACCACAAGCTCTAAATCCTCACATGAATAAGATCCAAATAAAAACTAATAAATATGATGCAAAGAATGCAAAGGTTTGAGCTCTCTATGAACAATATGATCAAGTTACTCACTCGAGAGCCCCTCTTGATAGTACGACTATCTATCATATAACTCGGTCTCCCAAATAACAACATGATACTGGTGAAATAGAAAATCTATCAAGATCACACCTTAGCCTTGTGCATTACACTTGAGCTTGATGATGACGATCTTGATCTCCTCAAGTTGGAACATCTTTCTTGATTGAGCTTCTTGTGATTGCTTGACGAAGACTTGTTGTAGCACCAAGGAAAAAACACTACTAGAAATCGCCTGTCTTTATCTCTATGCATCATCATGCATATTTTTGCTTAACACTATTTGCTAAAAGCCCTATTTGTTTTCTATAATAATCCCCTCCCTTTTATTTCAAATCAAAACCCCGGGTCCATTGGAGTATTTTGTTTTGTATAAAAGCTACTTACAAAACCGTTTTAAAGATTTAAAACAAACAAATAAATATAACAAAAACATTTTCGTGAGGGGCCATGCAGCCAACGGCCAGGCCCGAAAGCCCAATCGGAGGCCACCCAGCCCACATCCACCAAACCCTAGCTACCCAAACCCCCAACCTAACCCTAATCCCCAACCACCCAACTCCCTCCTAGCTGCATCATCCTTCCACACACTGCCGCCGCCAACACCCGGTGCCCACCCCAGTCCTACCCGCGCGTGCAACAGGCACATTGATGGCTGAAATATGTAGAGCTCGTTGGGAACCCCAAGAGGAAGGTATGATGAGAACAACATCAAGTTTTCCATCGTTTATGAAACCAAGGTTATCGAACCATTAGGAGTAAGGAAACAACTCCAAGGTGTTTCTAGCAACTTGGAACCTGCACAACACAATCCACAATACTTTGCCCCAACTTACGGTGAGGTTGTCAATCTCACCGGTTTGCTGAAAACAAAGGATTAAACGTATAGTGTGGAAGATAATAGTTGCTTGTAGAAAGTAAACAGTAACGGTAAATAGTGGATGGTATATCAATGATAAATAATGGACCGTGGTCCACAGTTCACTAGAGGTGTTCTCCATAAGATAGATGGCATGTTGGGTGAACAAATGTTAGAGGTCCCAACCTTTAATAAGATTGATCCCTCCTGTGTTTACAATGCTAGTCCCTGGATCAATAGCTAGCATCCACAGTTAAGATGTAATATCAAGAAACAAAGGTCATAATATAACTTTATAACCAGGAGTAACATAATTTTATTACATCAGACATAGCTCATATGGCTATTACATTACGTTGCAGCGGAATAAATATAGTCATGGGTCCTTCATCTTCAAAGTGCCACAGGCAGATGTTGGTTGTAGACTTTGTAATCCTAAACAATCAATCTTCACTAAAATCAATCAAACCTGCAACATACAAGTTACAGCCACAAAGGGTCAATACATTTGATTTGTATTGGCAAGTGATACTATATTTGTATAGTGGAGTCTATCATCTATATGCATTTGGCTAAGTGGGGTTGAGGCTTGCATTGCTCAAAATAGATTTTTCTTATCATTTTGAAAATACTAAGTTTTTGCTTGACAAAATCATTTTTCTCAATCAAAGATTTCAAGATCCTTGTACCAAGCCATCTTTCCATCAATGATTGAAGAATTCAAACAACCCTTGTTCAATCCACAAGATTTTAATTTAGAAATTTGAATGATGAGATTCTTGATTGTTTCCATGTCTTGATGCTCAAATTGTCCTTTACCAGGGACATGGCTAAGTACTTAGATTTTACACTCTGCAGAGGTGGTGCACTTTCCCCACAAGACTTGGTTTCCCAAGACAAAATCTTTCAGAAGCCTTCCCTTAGACCAAAATGGACGCGTTCCAACCTATCAAACACTACCACCCTCTGTCCATATGGCTAAGTTCTTGCAACCTATATGATCATGGCAGAGCCCATATTGCCAAGTGGTTGCACTTGAAGCTTCTCAACATTTGACATCTCAAATCTCTTTGTTTCCTGGGTGGCATTCCACAAGTGAGATACACAATCCAAGTCCATGGCATTGTGAACCACTCAACCATTCTCCACCAAGCAAGCCCATTCCACCCAGGTGATTCATTAACTTAGTTGTTTTATTAAACAAAACTTAAGTCCTCAGACTTAGAATATTTTTCCATAGTGTGAATATATATTCCACCCATGTTTTCTATTAGCTAGGCTAAGCTTGGTAGTAGTAGGAATCTCTAACTTAGGAAAATCCTACTAAGTATTCATCTACTAGATTTTCCTATAGCAAGATCTATACTTAGCAAAATCCATGCAAGTTTACTTAGCAAAAACACTAATGCATAGTGAAAGTAATGGGACAAAAAGTATGAAGCATCACTTGCCTTTTTGGTAGGGAATGGTGGTTCACTCCTTGATCTTGTTAGTCTCACACTTCACTACAAATCAATCAAGCAAACACAAATTCAATTCACATTCCAAACCAAAGTCAAACAAACAATTCTTCACACACACAAAGTAATGGAATCTAAGTCATGCAAAGGTGGGTTCTTTTGCAAGGTTGGTCTCTACTAGGTTTATAAACTTTGTAAGGTCCAAATTGGTCATTTACCAAAATGGCAAAGTCATTTGCAATTGGGTTTTATCTTAAGACCATTTTTAAAATTCATTCATCATTTTATGTGGTGAAAATTATTCTTATCAAAGCAAAACTTTAGGTTTTTCACCAAGTGAGTTGCCCTTGGCAAAGCTTGGTGTTTTGGGTCAGTAAGTTTGGTCCAAAACATTTTCCCAAAGTTTTCCTTGCAAAAACATTTCCATAGTAAAATCAATAATTTTATTTGGCTAGAAAATGGCTAAGTTAAATAATTCAACCTATATTTTACCAAAATCATTTTTTAACACCAAGGGTTGGTTCCTAGGGTCAGTAAGGTCACAATAAACCATTTTGCAGAAGTTTTAACCCTAAATTCAATTTTAAACAATTTTTATACTCTAAACAAGCTCACAAAAGTTTCTGCAAATTCAAACAAGCTAACAGATACTATTTGTCAAACTAAGGCCATGGTTGTCTAGGGCTTGTTCTCCTGAATCCATTGATATAAAATTTGTCAAATTTGGACGTGTGGTTTGAAAGTTATAGGGTTTTCACAATGCTACTTAAATCTGTTTTCAAAAATCTGTTTTAATCAGAACAGGGACACGCGTCGAGCCGTGATTGGCCGATACCGATTCGTCTGGATCGCGTGCTGCAGCGCGTTGGATTAAGTCATATCGTGCGGCCCTGATCGCGTACCCTTTCGCGTTTAAGTGAATCTTTCGCAGCCAATGGATCTGCATCTAACGGTCGCTGCGCGTTTGACCTAAAAGGAGCGGCGCTAAAGGCGGTTGTGCGGCGGCGATGGGCAGACGGCGGCGGCGTTGGCGAGGCAGGAAGCGAGGAAGAGGGGAAGGATGCTCACCGGGTTCGTGGAGCGACGCTGATGCTCAACGTGGGATTGGTCCGTCGAGGGGCGCACGGGGACGGGCAGGATTCCTCGCCGGAGTTGGTTCTGGCGACGGACGCGCTCGGTCGAGGTCGAAGACGGCTCTGTGGTTCATCAGGAGGCAAGAAAAGGTCGTGATCAGATGCAGGGGGCCACGGAGATGTCGTGTGCATGAACGAGAGGGGTCGGGGTGGTCTAGAATTACCGGAGGAGCTCGTCGGAGGCGAGACAGACGGCGGCGCTCAGAGCTTTTGTCGAAGACGGTTTCCTGGGGCGCCCGCGGTTGAAAGGAGGGTACAGAGAGGAGCGTCTGGGAGTGGGGAACTTGTTCGTGCGCTCAGTGTGGCATGGGGTGGTCCGGTTTGGATGGAATCGTCAATGGACCTCGTCGGAGACAGGGAGAGTGGCTGGCGAAATACGGCAGCCTGGGGGCGTACTCGGGGAAGGAGGCAGAGGGGAAAGGAGGCGGAGACACTGGCGATTAAATGGGTGAGGTTACCAGGAGCATTCACTCAGTCATTTACTCGAATTGATGCGAGTAAATTAGAGGCAGCAACGGCGACATGGGGGAGGAAGAACCAGTCGCGGGGTGGGGAAGAAGGGCAGTAGGGTGTGGGGTCCTCTGTCAGTGAGAAAAGGAGAGAAAGGGGGAGGTCCACCAGTCAGTCTCGGTGTGGGCTAGTTATTTGGTGCGAATCGTTTTCTTCGGGGTGAAGGGAAACTGGGCTGTGGGACTGTTGGGCTGGGCCTTGTTGGGCTGGGTCTTTGCACTATTTTTTTTTCTGTCTGATTCTTTTTCCTTTTCTATTTCTATTTTCCTGTTTTGAAATTCAAACAACCAAACACATTCAAAATGATTCAAACAATCATCAAGCTTTTCAAATATGAATTTGGTTCTGCTTAACATCATAATTCACATTCTAAAATAAAATATTATTTTAAATCTTTTTAGGTTCCATTTATTAATTAAATAAATGGATCATTAGTTATTTAATCAAATAGGGTTTGTTTTATTTAATAAGATCTTCATTTAAAATCCAAAATGTTTTCAAAAACCTAAACAGTAGGTTTTATTTGGAAATAAAGAATATTTGGAAAACTTGTTTAAAAAGATTTAAAATAATATTTTATTTTAGAGTCCATTATTAATTAAATAACATAGACTTTCATTATTAACTCAACTTGGGTTTGTTTTATTGAGAATATTTATTTTGAAATCTAATATAAAGCCAAAACTCTTTAGTAGTTTTTATTTGTGAATATAAAATACTTGGAAGACCTATTTAAAACAATTTAATAAGATTTGATGTTTTAATTAAAATGGTAAAACCTTTTATTTGAATAAGATTTGATATTAATTCCTTATTATTTTATTTTAAATAAACCTTTGTTATTTTTATTTAAAACTAAATGTTTTAATTCCCAAAGTTTGGTCAAGGTTTAATTTGGCTTTATTAAATAATCTTTATTTATAAATCCATCTTTTATTTTGAACACCAAATCTTTTATTTTAAAAGATCCAAAATATTATTTCCAAAATATTTTGTTTTCCTTTATTTAAAATGTTTATCTTTTTAAATCCCTTTAGGATTTTATTTAATTCAAATGGGTTTGAAGTTTCCCTTTAAGTTCAAAAAGTTTCTTCTAGCTCTGAAAATCAACAAAGTTTTATTTTATTAATTTATTTTCACATTACAAGATTTGGAAAATCTTGGGATGTGACAGGCTACTACCCTTAAAATATATCTCGTCCCGAGATTTGGGGAGGCTAGGGTTACAAGCAAGTTCAAAACAACTAGGGTACTACCACCCTTAAAAATTTCGAACAAAAATTACATCTTGTCCTTCTTGGAATCCTGGGAAAACTTCTCTAAACAAACTTTTGCTTTATTTCTATACTCGACTCATGGGCCAAGGTTGAGTTTCTCCATATACTTGTTTAACTTGTTCTCCATCCTTTCTGGACAATTGTTTGCATAGTGGCCTAGTTCCTTGCATTTGAAACATGTGTCAAGGCTGAGATCTCTCATAGGCTGGTTTATCTTATGCTTCATCTTTTCTGGACAGTAGTTTGCATAATGTCCTAACTCTTTGCAGTGTTTGCACATCACTTGGCTAAAATCCTTCCTTATCTTGGGTTTCACTAGCTTTTGTTTGTCTTCTTGTCTCTTCTTCTTTTCTGGGCATTCACTGGCATAGTGTCCCATCTCTTTGCAATTGTAACATTGCACTTGAGTAATATCCTTCTTGTTAGGGTTGGGGCATTTCTTCTTCTTCTTGGGTCTCTCTAAAGCTAGGAGTTCTTCTAGTTCATGTTCTTCATAGGTGGGAGATCTTTCTCTCTTCTTGGGGCATTGATCTTCATGCTCCTTGGATGCATGATCCTTGTCTCTAAAAATATTGCTAGCTTGGGTTCCTTCTAGAATAACATCTTTGTCATCCTTGTTGTCATTAGCTCTTTGGGAAAGGTTTTCTCTCATGTTGATCATTTGAGTAACTAATCCTTGCAACAATTGAGATTGAAGTTTCAAAATTCTTTGTATGGCTGGGTCTAGTCCATTGTTGTTGGCTAAAAGCTGAGTTGTCTCTTGGCTCAACTGGTTTTGGGTTGCTATAAGTTCTCTCATGCTGTCTTCTTGGTTGGTGTTGGTGTCTCTTGGAGTAGTCATCTGTTTGGGTTGAATTGGGATTAGAATAGGCAAAATATTTCTAAGGAATTATTTCTAATCACACACATCATAATTCACACAAACAGTGTTCAAGCAATCACAAACAAACATTTCACTCAAACAAGGTTCAATCACATACTTAGGCAACAAAATATTTTTGTTACACCACATAAGTTGGTGTGTTTTTGACTTAACTAAATCTGGTGGTCCATCTATATGGTTCACTTGTGATCTTTCCATCCTTCTTGGTTGCTTCTTCTTTCTTGGGCTCATGGTTTCCTTGAGAAAAAAAACTCTTGGTTACCATACTTCAAAGTTGTTGATGGCTTCTTCTTATTTTGCATTCCCTCAGTCTCTAAATTTTGAGTAGGTTTTCCTTGTTTCACTTGTGGTCCTTAGTAGTTTCCAAGTTGGAAGTCCTTGGTGAATATGCTGAAGATGTTGAAGTCATTAGAGTTGAAGATGTTGAAGTCATTAGAGTTGGAGATGTTGAAGTCATTAGAGTTGAAGATGTTGAAGAAGTCTTTTGCACATGGTGTAGTCTTTGGTCATGGGGTAGGCTTTTCCATTAAGTTGAAAATAGAAGAGAAGTAGAGTTGAAACCAAAATAGTTGAGGAAAGAGTTTACAAGTGTTTTTGTAAATAAGGTTTTGGAATAAGACAACTCCTATTTTTCTAAGGGTTTTTTGTCCAATCCTAGGTTTACAAATTCTACAGGCAACACAATGCTCTCATACCATCTGTTAGAGGTCCCAACCTTTAATAAGATTGATCCCTCCTGTGTTTACAATGCTAGTCCCTGGATCAATAGCTAGCATCCACAGTTAAGATGTAATATCAAGAAACAAAGGTCATAATATAACTTTATAACCAGGAGTAACATAATTTTATTACATCAGACATAGCTCATATGGCTATTACATTACGTTGCAGCGGAATAAATATAGTCATGGGTCCTTCATCTTCAAAGTGCCACAGGCAGATGTTGGTTGTAGACTTTGTAATCCTAAACAATCAATCTTCACTAAAATCAATCAAACCTGCAACATACAAGTTACAGCCACAAAGGGTCAATACATTTGATTTGTATTGGCAAGTGATACTATATTTGTATAGTGGAGTCTATCATCTATATGCATTTGGCTAAGTGGGGTTGAGGCTTGCATTGCTCAAAATAGATTTTTCTTATCATTTTGAAAATACTAAGTTTTTGCTTGACAAAATCATTTTTCTCAATCAAAGATTTCAAGATCCTTGTACCAAGCCATCTTTCCATCAATGATTGAAGAATTCAAACAACCCTTGTTCAATCCACAAGATTTTAATTTAGAAATTTGAATGATGAGATTCTTGATTGTTTCCATGTCTTGATGCTCAAATTGTCCTTTACCAGGGACATGGCTAAGTACTTAGATTTTACACTCTGCAGAGGTGGTGCACTTTCCCCACAAGACTTGGTTTCCCAAGATAAAATCTTTCAGAAGCCTTCCCTTAGACCAAAATGGACGCGTTCCAACCTATCAAACACTACCACCCTCTGTCCATATGGCTAAGTTCTTGCAACCTATATGATCATGGCAGAGCCCATATTGCCAAGTGGTTGCACTTGAAGCTTCTCAACATTTGACATCTCAAATCTCTTTGTTTCCTGGGTGGCATTCCACAAGTGAGATACACAATCCAAGTCCATGGCATTGTGAACCACTCAACCATTCTCCACCAAGCAAGCCCATTCCACCCAGGTGATTCATTAACTTAGTTGTTTTATTAAACAAAACTTAAGTCCTCAGACTTAGAATATTTTTCCATAGTGTGAATATATATTCCACCCATGTTTTCTATTAGCTAGGCTAAGCTTGGTAGTAGTAGGAATCTCTAACTTAGGAAAATCCTACTAAGTATTCATCTACTAGATTTTCCTATAGCAAGATCTATACTTAGCAAAATCCATGCACGTTTACTTAGCAAAAACACTAATGCATAGTGAAAGTAATGGGACAAAAAGTATGAAGCATCACTTGCCTTTTTGGTAGGGAATGGTGGTTCACTCCTTGATCTTGTTAGTCTCACACTTCACTACAAATCAATCAAGCAAACACAAATTCAATTCACATTCCAAACCAAAGTCAAACAAACAATTCTTCACACACACAAAGTAATGGAATCTAAGTCATGCAAAGGTGGGTTCTTTTGCAAGGTTGGTCTCTACTAGGTTTATAAACTTTGTAAGGTCCAAATTGGTCATTTACCAAAATGGCAAAGTCATTTGCAATTGGGTTTTATCTTAAGACCATTTTTAAAATTCATTCATCATTTTATGTGGTGAAAATTATTCTTATCAAAGCAAAACTTTAGGTTTTTCACCAAGTGAGTTGCCCTTGGCAAAGCTTGGTGTTTTGGGTCAGTAAGTTTGGTCCAAAACATTTTCCCAAAGTTTTCCTTGCAAAAACATTTCCATAGTAAAATCAATAATTTTATTTGGCTAGAAAATGGCTAAGTTAAATAATTCAACCTATATTTTACCAAAATCATTTTTTAACACCAAGGGTTGGTTCCTAGGGTCAGTAAGGTCACAATAAACCATTTTGCAGAAGTTTTAACCCTAAATTCAATTTTAAACAATTTTTATACTCTAAACAAGCTCACAAAAGTTTCTGCAAATTCAAACAAGCTAACAGATACTATTTGTCAAACTAAGGCCATGGTTGTCTAGGGCTTGTTCTCCTGAATCCATTGATATAAAATTTGTCAAATTTGGACGTGTGGTTTGAAAGTTATAGGGTTTTCACAATGCTACTTAAATCTGTTTTCAAAAATCTGTTTTAATCAGAACAGGGACACGCGTCGAGCCGTGATTGGCCGATACCGATTCGTCTGGATCGCGTGCTGCAGCGCGTTGGATTAAGTCATATCGTGCGGCCCTGATCGCGTACCCTTTCGCGTTTAAGTGAATCTTTCGCAGCCAATGGATCTGCATCTAACGGTCGCTGCGCGTTTGACCTAAAAGGAGCGGCGCTAAAGGCGGTTGTGCGGCGGCGATGGGCAGACGGCGGCGGCGTTGGCGAGGCAGGAAGCGAGGAAGAGGGGAAGGATGCTCACCGGGTTCGTGGAGCGACGCTGATGCTCAACGTGGGATTGGTCCGTCGAGGGGCGCACGGGGACGGGCAGGATTCCTCGCCGGAGTTGGTTCTGGCGACGGACGCGCTCGGTCGAGGTCGAAGACGGCTCTGTGGTTCATCAGGAGGCAAGAAAAGGTCGTGATCAGATGCAGGGGGCCACGGAGATGTCGTGTGCATGAACGAGAGGGGTCGGGGTGGTCTAGAATTACCGGAGGAGCTCGTCGGAGGCGAGACAGACGGCGGCGCTCAGAGCTTTTGTCGAAGACGGTTTCCTGGGGCGCCCGCGGTTGAAAGGAGGGTACAGAGAGGAGCGTCTGGGAGTGGGGAACTTGTTCGTGCGCTCAGTGTGGCATGGGGTGGTCCGGTTTGGATGGAATCGTCAATGGACCTCGTCGGAGACAGGGAGAGTGGCTGGCGAAATACGGCAGCCTGGGGGCGTACTCGGGGAAGGAGGCAGAGGGGAAAGGAGGCGGAGACACTGGCGATTAAATGGGTGAGGTTACCAGGAGCATTCACTCAGTCATTTACTCGAATTGATGCGAGTAAATTAGAGGCAGCAACGGCGACATGGGGGAGGAAGAACCAGTCGCGGGGTGGGGAAGAAGGGCAGTAGGGTGTGGGGTCCTCTGTCAGTGAGAAAAGGAGAGAAAGGGGGAGGTCCACCAGTCAGTCTCGGTGTGGGCTAGTTATTTGGTGCGAATCGTTTTCTTCGGGGTGAGGGGAAACTGGGCTGTGGGACTGTTGGGCTGGGCCTTGTTGGGCTGGGTCTTTGCACTATTTTTTTTTCTGTCTGATTCTTTTTCCTTTTCTATTTCTATTTTCCTGTTTTGAAATTCAAACAGCCAAACACATTCAAAATGATTCAAACAATCATCAAGCTTTTCAAATATGAATTTGGTTCTGCTTAACATCATAATTCACATTCTAAAATGAAATATTATTTTAAATCTTTTTAGGTTCCATTTATTAATTAAATAAATGGATCATTAGTTATTTAATCAAATAGGGTTTGTTTTATTTAATAAGATCTTCATTTAAAATCCAAAATGTTTTCAAAAACCTAAACAGTAGGTTTTATTTGGAAATAAAGAATATTTGGAAAACTTGTTTAAAAAGATTTAAAATAATATTTTATTTTAGAGTCCATTATTAATTAAATAACATAGACTTTCATTATTAACTCAACTTGGGTTTGTTTTATTGAGAATATTTATTTTGAAATCTAATATAAAGCCAAAACTCTTTAGTAGTTTTTATTTGTGAATATAAAATACTTGGAAGACCTATTTAAAACAATTTAATAAGATTTGATGTTTTAATTAAAATGGTAAAACCTTTTATTTGAATAAGATTTGATATTAATTCCTTATTATTTTATTTTAAATAAACCTTTGTTATTTTTATTTAAAACTAAATGTTTTAATTCCCAAAGTTTGGTCAAGGTTTAATTTGGCTTTATTAAATAATCTTTATTTATAAATCCATCTTTTCTTTTGAACACCAAATCTTTTATTTTAAAAGATCCAAAATATTATTTCCAAAATATTTTGTTTTCCTTTATTTAAAATGTTTATCTTTTTAAATCCCTTTAGGATTTTATTTAATTCAAATGGGTTTGAAGTTTCCCTTTAAGTTCAAAAAGTTTCTTCTAGCTCTGAAAATCAACAAAGTTTTATTTTATTAATTTATTTTCACATTACAAGATTTGGAAAATCTTGGGATGTGACAACAAATTACAGCGGGGCAATTGACAGATTGAGAAAGCATAACAATGCATATACTAGACATCTTGACTCCTGCGAGATTTGATTGGGCATTACAACATAATACATAGACTGTAATCCAACTGCATCTATGACTAACAATCCACCTTTAGGTTATCATCCGAACCCCCTCCAGTACTAAGTTGCAAGCAACGGATAATTGCATTAAGCAAAGTGTGTAAAGTAAACAATATAATTGCCCCATGGACAAAGGATTGTTGTTTTCTCCCTAGTAGCAACAACACATCTACAACCTTAGAGATTTCCGTCACTTCCCCAGATTATTAGAGGCATGAACCCACTATCGAGCATAAATACTCCCTCTTGGGGTTACAAGCATCTACTTGACCAAGATATCTAATAGCAACAGAGAGCATGCAAGATCACAAATAACATATACATGATAGAATCAACCATCAATCTGACATAGTATCTCAATATCCATCGGAACCCCGCAAGCACAACATGTATGATTACAAATATACGATCTTGATCATGAACGGAGCTCACAAGATCTAAACATGATATCACAAAGGAGGAGAAACAACCATCTAGCTACTGTATGGACCCATTGTCCAAGGGTGAACTACTCACGCATCACTCCGGAGGCTGGCATGGTGATGAAGAAGGCCTCCTGGATGATCTCTCCCCTCCGGCTAGGTGCCAGAAAGAGATTCGGATCCCCCTGATCTAGGGACGATGGTGGCGGCGGCTACAGACTGTTTCATGGAGATCTGATCGGGTGCTTAGGGTTTCTGCATCAGGGTGCTTTTATAGGCGAAGGGGCAAGGTCGGTGCGTGCCCGAGTGTAACATCCCTAAAATCATGATTTCAAAGTTTGAATATCACTCATGCATGCATATAGATTTGAGATCATATTCAAACTCATTTCAGGAAAACAGAAGCACTTGATGCTAAGATTTTATGTGAGCAGATTTAATTCAAATGGCCATCACCATTTGAAAGCTTGAAAGTTTAGGAACCTAGATGCTCATCTTCATTGTTGGATAGTTTGTGTGTAGAATTTGGACCAAAGTTTTCAACTTAGAAATAATTTCAAAACCCCTTTTTAAAACATTTGCAAATCAGATGCAAAGTCTCTGACTATTTTAAATCCAAGCTTGAACCAGCCTATACAAAGTAACCCCATGGGTTTTGACCTATTTCTGAGACCAATTCACCACTACAAAACCTCAGAAAGATTTGAATTCAAATTGAACTTGAAACCATTTGAAAACCTATTCAGAAAATCGAAATAGAAAAGGAAAAGGAGTAAACAAAAGAAAAAGGTTGCGCGCCAGGGATCTAGCCCAGCAACGAATCAAGCCCAACAAGCCCACCCGGGGCATTTCCTTTCTTCTCTCACGCGCGAGCGCACTCCTTCAGTCACTGACAGCCAGACCCCACGCTCCCTCTGTCTATTTCACCGACCAGCGGGCCCCGTCCACGTCGTCTTCGTCTTCCCCCTGATTCCGCGCATGATCTCCGCCACTGGCCGTTGCAGCACTGATACCGCGAGCTTAATTAGCATTGATGCGACGAGCGTTTCCTATCGAGCCTCGGGCTATAAGATCTCCCCCTCCTCGCGACCATTTCCCCCCAATCAATTTTGCCTTCACGCCACCAGGCTGCCCACGACTCGCACGACTCCGCCGCTGTTCCGGCGGCTGCGCCGACGAATTCCGGTGAGTTCCGAGCTCCCCTCTGCCTCTCATTCATGCTATCCTTTTCAGTGAGTCTCTGCGCACCTACTGACACACCCCATTTGCCTCCGCATGAACCGTAGCTCCAGCAACGTCGACGACTGGCCGCCACCGTCTTCAGCTTCAACTCCGACGACCTCCAGTGGTAAGTCCAGACCGCCCCAAGCCTTGTCTTTCACACACGCGTTTTCTCCGTGATCTTCTGCATCTGACCACACCCTCCATTTTCCTCCTAGTGATCGACAACGTCGCCTTCGACCTCGAACAGAACCACCTATCGCCAGACTCAACTCCGACGAGAAATCATTGCCGGGTCAGCACGCCCCTTCGCAAACCAACGCCACCTTGAGCTTCAGCGGCCTCCTGCGGTTCTGGTATGACCTTTCTCCCTCTCGCGGACGACCTGGAACGCTAGCTCCGCCATAGACCGAGCGCTCCGCCGCTCACTGACGCCGCGCGCCGCCAGGACATGGACGCGTGCTCGAGCACCGTTAGATCTAGATCCAAGCGTTAGGATAGATTCACTTATCAGCAAAGGGGTACGCGTTCAGGGCCGTGCGATTTATTTAGATCGTACGGCTGCAGAGCTCGATCCGGTGCGAACCGGTACGCGCCAGTGACGCTGCGACACGTGGCTAGGGTTAGATCTAGAAACAGATTTCAAACCAGAATTTGATCCAAATTTCAAATGGCTGTAGCTTTTGATTCCCAGGTTGGAATTTTGCAAACTTTATACCGTTGGATTCAGTGAGTCAAGGCCTTTCTGAATCTACAATGTGTTTAACAAATAGTAACTGATAAAATGACTTTGTAAGCAGAAACATGTTTAGGTATATTTTGAGCATAGATTTAGTTTAGTAATTGTTTTAGGGCTAAATGAGTTTGGTTAGCAAACTTTTTGACTTGTTATATTTATGTTTCATGCACTTGCTTGGTAGAGTTTTTCAAAAATCATCACTTAGCATTTTCTTGCATGCATGCATTCATATTTTTGCTTGTATATGAATTGTATGTAATTGTGTGCTACAAAATTTTTGTGTAGATTTTGCTAGTGACTGTGATTGTGAAGAGTGCTACTCTCCCCATTACCAAGGCAAGTGATACTACATGATATTTCCACCATTTATTTTGAATAAGCATTAGAATTATTTTGCAAAGTCTTGCATGCTACTTTTGCCAAATGTTATGTTGGGAAATCCTATGTAGTGTAGAATTGTAGAATTGCTAGGGATTTTCCCTAAGTTAAGTTACCATGCCATGTTTAGCCTAGCTACTAGCAAAAAAGGGTTGGTATAATCTATTCATGCTATAATGACTATATTTCTAAGTCATGAGACTTATGTTTTCTTAATAAAACCACTAAGTCAATAAACCTCCTGGGTGGAATGGAAAGATTGGTTTATGTTGAGTGGTTACACAAGGCCATGGATTTGGCTTGTGTATCTCACTTGTGGAATGCCACCCAGGCACAAAGGGATTTGGAGGCCAAGTGTTGAGAAAGCTTACAGTGCAACCACTTGGCAATATGGGCTCTGACTTGATCATATAGGTTGCTAGAACTTAGTCATTTGGACAGTTGGTGGTAGTGGGATGATAGGTTGGAGCGCGTCCATTTGACTAAGGAAAGGCTTCTGAAAGGTCCTGTCTTGGGAAACCAAGTCTGGTGGGGAAAGTGCACAACCTCTGCAGATGGAAAATCTAAGTACTTAGCCAAGTCCATGGCAATGGATAACTTGAGCATCAAGACATGGAAGCTACAAGAATCTCATCACTCCAACTTCTAAGTAAAATTTGTGGGTGAACAAGGGTGAAGGACCCCAATTTCTATTGGTGGTTTGTTGGGAAGTTTTGACAAAGAAAAACTTAGCAATTTCAACTAATAGGAAAAACCTATTTTCAAGCAAAGCAAGCCAAGCTACACTTAGCCAAAATGCATATAGTAATTACGTCCACTTAAAATTTATTAAGGTATCACTTGCCAATACTATTCCTAAGTATTGACCCACTATGGCTGTAACTTGTGATGTTGCAGGTTACTCCGATGATGAGTAGGAGTCATGAGTCTACACTCAACATGCTTGCCTGTGGCACATGAAGATGAGGACTTGTGTTTATTGACTTATTCCATAAACTCTTGTATTAGGACTTTGGCCCTGAGTTGTAAAAGACTATGTTTTATCTCTGGAATGAATGTAATAAACGACCTTTGTATCTGTGTACTTCATCTTAAACTGTGGATGCTAGCATTGATCCAGGGACTAGCATTGCAATCACAGGGATCCTTTCCTTTACAAAGGAGGGATCTTACAGATGGTATCAGAGCACTGTGTTGCCTGTAGGATTATGACCCCTAGGAATGGAAAACCACTAAGGAATTTTTTTCAACTACTTCTACACTTGTCTATTCTTCTCGTAGAACTTTTCTAATCTTCTCATTCTCATCTCTATTTGTAGATGAACTCCATCAACGAAGCCGTGAAGAAAGGACCACTCATGACCATGACCTTGGAGTGTGAAACTGAGTTTCCCAAAATTCTCAAGGACCTCACGGTGGCAATGGAAGCACATGGTGCAGCTGTTTACAAAGGCTTTCCAGTGATGGATGAAGGAGTGGAGTATTGGTGGGTGCAACTTCACTTGTACAAAAACAAGGAAGACAACCACAAAGAAAGAGGATTCTGCATGTACACCAACACTGTGATGCACACCACATTCTTTGAGTCCGCAAGAGAAGCAGCTTGGAGGACTATCAAAGAACTAAGTGCTAGAGTCATGTGCAGAATGCTCAACCTCCAAAAAGACTTAGAGAAAGAGAAGGAGCTTACCCAAGAGTTGGAAGCCACCAACCAAGAATTAAGGGGAGATATTATAGACTTAGTAATGGAATCATGTGAACAAGATAGGTGGATTGCCTCTAGGAACATTGTGTTAGCCACCAGATCCAGTGAGATAGGATTGTG
The DNA here is from genome assembly GCA_916181665.1 of Avena sativa. Taxonomy (NCBI): domain Eukaryota; kingdom Viridiplantae; phylum Streptophyta; class Magnoliopsida; order Poales; family Poaceae; genus Avena; species Avena sativa. Next base: position 369,087,383 of record OV702284.1, read on the forward strand.
AGCACACTTCGTTAGTTGGACCACCACCTATCACCTTATTTTCCAAAATGATACCATAAATAAGTTTGGACCTTGATTGATGTAATGGATTCATGTATGCATGACTTGTGTGATTTTGTGTACCAAGGATGTGTATGTGATGTTTGTCTTTGTTTATCTTAAATAGTGTTGTTCTAACTTTTCTATCTTATAAATAGATGCCTATTACCATCAGCACTGTTGAGGAGTTCCAGGTTACCCGTTTCGGTCCTCGTATCGTTGAGCTTACCACTTTGCTCGATCTCCCTCTTCCCACCATCATGGTGCACCCACTCACCAAGTTCGAGAGGAAGGACCTCTGGGGCTTCAAGGTGAACCAGCCCGGACGCCAGACAGAGCCTACTACAGAGGCCATCGTCTTCAAGCTGATGCACAACGACAGGGAGAGAGGCATGGAGGTAGTCATGCAGGACCTGATAGGACGTCTGTTAGGCCGTCACTCCCGACAGGTTAGGGGCACCCACTTCCACGTCTTCAAAAGACGTGATGTTGATGGAGAGTCCATCGACTTTGAGGACGACTCGAGGGACGTAGCAGAGCCGATACGTCTCTATCTCTAGGACTTAGAGTCTCTCATCAGGCACGTGGACACGGACAGGACGAACGTCATGCTCAGCAATGACGAGCTCCAGGTGCAGCTTCGCCAGAAGGACAAGCTTTTCGCACAGCAGGACGAGATAGTCAAGGAAATGGAGACGAAGTTCGAGGCCCAGGACCGTGAGTTCAAGAGTCAGGAGAAACGCGTCCAGGATAGGAACAAGAAGATCCAGGACATGACCGAGGAACTGAAGTCCAAGGAGTTCGAGCTAGAGCAGCAGCAGATGGTGATTGAGAGGCTTCGCTCCCAGAAGAGGGCTCTCAAGGCCAAGATCGATTCCTTGACCACTACGATTGAGGAGAACAAGACCGCGATGGAGAACGCAGGTCTTACCTTTGTCGAGGACGAGATTGATGCTGATGAGTAGACTTGACTACTCGTTTATCTTTCATTATCGTACTTGTTATTCTTGAACTTGTTATTGGACCATCCGACATGTGGATGGCTTGCCACTTGTGTGTTTTACTTCATGAACTTGTTATCTGGTTGTTGAACTTTTATTCTTGTGTTGCATGCTATGTGTTTGCTTGTGATGTATTGTGCATAAAACATCTATGGGTATCTCATTCTTATCTATTTGAACAAACCACAGATGCCTCCCCGTCGCGCAAACCCCAACCCCAACAACATCACTCCAGAAATGCAACAGATGATGAATGCTCAGACGCAACTTATGCAGATGATGACAACATTCATCCAAAACTAGAATAACAACAACAACAACCCCAACAACAACAACAATAACAATAACAACAACAACAAGAACAACCCTCCGGGTTTTGATATGCTCACCAGATTTCTGTGTTTGAGGCCAGCTAAGTTTTCGGGGAAAACTGATCCCATGGTGGCCAATGATTGGCTACGTTCTGTGAACAAGGACTTAGTGACCGTGGGCTGCACGGATGCTGAAAAGGTCAGGTTCGCAGCGCATCTGTTGGAAGGGCCAGCCGCCACATGGTGGGACAACTTCCAAATCACCACTCCTTTAGATGAGGTGACTTGGGCTATCTTTGAAGATGGCTTTCGCACTGCTCATATCTCATCAGGAATGATGAGCCTGAAAAAGAAGGAGTTTCACAACCTGAAGCAGCGCCACCGCAGCGTGGCTGAATACATAGAAGAGTTCAACAATCTGGCGCGCTATGCACCGGATGAGGTTGACACGGATGCCAAAAGAAAGGAAAAGTTTCTAGAAGGCTTGAATGATGAGTTAAACTTACAGTTGTCTGTGGCATATGTTCCAACTTATCAGTTTCTATGTGACAAGGCTGCTATTTTGGAGAGTAAAATGAAGCAAGTCGAGAGTAGAAAGAGGAAACACTCCGACAAGCACAGCTCGGGATCGTCTCACAAACGATCTCACTATGATGACAGTGGTAGCTCAGGATCCCATAAGCATGGGAAATTCAACAAACACCACAACCACAACCGTCATGACAACAAACACCACCGCAGTCATGACAATGACAAGTACAAGAACCACAAGAGTGGACATAAGAGCCACCACAGTGGGAATGGTAGTGGAAGTGGAAGTCAGCCTGCAAAAAAGGACATCAGTCAGGTTGAGTGCTTCAAATGCAAGAAGCTGGGGCATTATGCTGATGAGTGCCCTGAAAAGAAAGTTGAAGGACCTAACAAGCCCAATCCTTTTCAGAAAGGACAGGTTAACCACATCAATGTGGAGGAGGTCTATGAGGAGCCTGACGCTGTTGCTGGTAAGTTCAGACTCAATTCCATTCCAGCATTTGTACTCTTTGACACTGGTGCATCTCATTCATTCATATCAAAATCATTTGTTGATAGAAATGGGTTTGCATCTGAAAACATTGGGTGTCCAATAAAAGTTAGTTCTCCGGGTGGAGATATGATAGTAAGTCTTGGATGCCGGGATCTTGTCATAGAGTTTGGAAAGCATAAGTTTCCAGTGAGCCTGATAATCCTAGATTCTCAAGGACTAGACGTAATATTGGGAATGGATTGGATGGCTAAGTATGAAGGAGTACTAGATTGTGCTAATCGTACTGTTGCACTCACAACCCCAGAAGGAAAAAGAATAAAATTCAGGTCAAACTTTGAATCCAAAGGAAGTAAGATGAATTCTCTTAAGGGGGTTAGCATGGACAGTGTGCCAATTGTGTGTGAGTATCCGGATGTATTTCCGGAAGAATTACCAGGAATGCCACCGGATAGAGATGTGGAATTTCTGATAGATTTGGTACCAGGTTCTGGACCAATAGCTAAGAGACCATACAAAATGTCAGTTGATGAACTGAAAGAGCTCAAGAAACAACTAGGAGAACAGTTGCAGAAAGGATTTATCCAACCAAGTTATTCATCTTGGGGAGCCCCAATGTTGTTCGTGGAGAAGAAAGATAGAAGCCAAAGGTTATGCATAGATTACCGTTCACTCAAGAGGTAACTATCAAGAACAAATATCCTTTGCCTAGAATCAATGACTTGTTTGATCAGCTAGAGGGAGCATGTGTGTTCTCAAAGATTTATCTCCGGTCAGGCTATTTTCAACTTAAGATAAGAGAACAAGACATACCTAAAACAGCTTTCACCACAAGGTATGGATTGTATGAGTATACCGTAATGCCTTTTGGCTTAACCAATGCTCCAGCATACTTCATGAATATGATGAACAAGGTGTTCATGGAATTTCTTGACAAGTTCGTTGTCGTTTTCATCGATGACATCTTAGTCTACTCTAAGAGCAAAGAAGATCATGAAGGACACTTGCGTTTGATACTTGAGAAGTTGAGAGAGCATAAGCTCTATGCCAAATTCAGCAAGTGTGAGTTCTGGTTAGAGGAAGTTGGTTTTCTTGGTCATGTTATGACAAAGGATGGTGTAGCAGTTGATCCTCCTAAGGTTTCAGCTGTGACAGAATGGGAATCTCCCAAGAATGTGAAAGAAGTTCGTAGTTTCCTCGGCTTAGCAGGTTACTACAGAAGGTTCATTGAAAATTTCTCAAAGGTTGCTAAGCCAATGACTGAATTGTTAAAGAAAGACAAGAAGTTTGCTTGGTCTGAAGGTTGCGAAGTCAGCTTCCAAGAATTGAAGAAGAGACTTGTAACAGCACCGGTTCTATGTCTGCCAGATTTGGAAAAGGATTTCCAAGTATATTGTGATGCGTCTCATCAAGGTTTGGGTGCCGTACTTATGCAAGACGGTAAGGTTGTGGCCTATGCCTCGAGAAAACTCAAAACTCATGAAGTAAACTATCCTACTCATGATTTAGAGTTAGCCTCTGTCGTCCATGCGCTCAAAACATGGAGACATTACCTTTTGGGAAAATGTTGTGAAGTGTTCACGCACCACAAAAGTTTGAAGTATATCTTCACCCAAAAGGAAATCAATATGAGACAAAGAAGATGGTTAGAGCTTATCAAGGATTATGACTTGAGTTTGCAATACCACCCCGGTAAAGCAAACGTGGTAGCGGATGCTCTAAGTCGTAAGGTGTTTGTAAATGGCCTTACCAAAGGAGAATTGCCAGATGATTTGTGTGCTCAATTCAAAGAACTCAGATTGGAGATTGTGCCTGAAGGACATCTCATGTCTTTGGATGTTCAACCCACTTTGTTGGACAAGATCCGAGAAGCTCAGAAGACCGATAAGGAAATTGAAAGGATTAAGGAAAATATTGGCCAAGGGAGAGCTAAAAAATTCCATGAAGACGAACAGGGTACGTTATGACATGGGAAACGTATCTGTGTTCCACAAGATCCGGAGTTGCGGAAACTGATTCTGCAAGAAGCCAACAACTCTCTGTATTCTATTCATCCGGGTAACACCAAAATGTACATGGACATGAAAGAAAGGTTTTGGTGGAACAATCTCAAGAGAGACATCGCCGAACATATTGCTTTGTGTGATGTGTGCAGTAGAGTAAAGGCGGAGCATCAGAAACCAGCAGGTTTGCTTCAACCTCTACCTATTCCTGATTGGAAATGGGACAAAATTGGTATGGATTTCATCACCGGATTACCAAGGACCAGATCAGGATATGACTCCATATGGGTAGTAGTGGATCGCCTAACTAAAGTGGCACATTTCATACCCGTGAAGACAACTTATACAAGTGCCAAGTTAGCCAAAATCTACATGAGTAGAATTGTATGCCTTCACGGTGTGCCTAAGAGTATTGTGTCCGATAGGGGAACCCAATTCACTTCCCATTTTTGGAGACAGCTACATGAGTCATTGGGAACGAGGTTGGAATTCAGTACTGCTTTTCATCCTCAAACTGATGGGCAAACGGAAAGGACTAATCAAATTCTGGAAGACATGTTGAGAGCATGTGCCCTAGACTATGGAGCAAGTTGGGATGAAAGTCTGCCTTACGCAGAATTTTCTTATAATAACAGCTATCAAGCCAGCATTGAGATGGCACCATTTGAGTTTCTCTATGGAAGAAAATGTACCACCCCATTGTTATGGAATAGTGTGGGAGAAAGAAGTTTATTCGGGCCAGATCTTATCAAAGAAGACGAAGAGAAGGTCAAATTGGTTAAGGACAGGTTGAAGATAGCACAGTCCCGACAGAAAAGCTACGCAGATCCTAAGCGTAGAGAAGTCACCTACGAGGTTGGTGATAGGGCTTATCTTAGAGTATCACCACTCCGTGGAGTGAAAAGATTCGGAGTCAAAGGAAAGTTGGCACCAAGATATGTTGGGCCATTCAAGATTCTGAGTCGCAAAGGAGAAGTTGCTTATGAAATTGAACTGCCAGCATCTCTATCAGCAGTCCATAATGTATTTCATGTGAGTCAGCTTAAGAAATGTCACCCAGAAATGGAAGAGTCTTCTTTGAAGGATACCATACCTTTGGAAGAAGTTCAACTAGAAAGTGACCTCACTTATGAGGAAAAGCCTATCAAGATTCTTGAGACTGCGGAAAGAGTCACGAGAACAAATACTATCAAGTTTTGCAAGGTACAATGGAATCATCATTCCGAAGAGGAAGCAACATGGGAAAGAGAAGATGATCTTCGGAAAGACCACCCTCACCTATTTGCTAGCCAATCCAAATCTCGAGGGCGAGATTCACCTTAAGGGGGTTAGATTTGTAACATCCCTAAAATCATGATTTCAAAGTTTGCATATCACTCATGCATGCATATAGATTTGAGATCATATTTAAACTCATTTCAGGAAAACAGAAGCACTTGATGCTATGATTTTATGTGAGAAGATTTAATTCAAATGGCCATCACCATTTGAAAGCTTGAAAGTTTAGGAACCTAGATGCTCATCTTCATTGTTGGATAGTTTGTGTGTAGAATTTGGACCAAAGTTTTCAACTTAGAAATAATTTCAAAACCCCTTTTTAAAACATTTGCAAATCAGATGCAAAGTCTCTGACTATTTTAAATCCAAGCTTGAACCAGCCTATACAAAGTAACCCCATGGGTTTTGACCTATTTCTGAGACCAATTCACCACTACAAAACCTCAGAAAGATTTGAATTCAAATTGAACTTGAAACCATTTGAAAACCTATTCAGAAAATCGAAATAGAAAAGGAAAAGGAGTAAACAAAAGAAAAAGGCTGCGCACCAGGGATCTAGCCCAGCAACGAATCAAGCCCAAGAAGCCCACCCGGGGCATTTCCTTTCTTCTCTCACGCGCGAGCGCACTCCTTCAGTCACTGACAGCCAGACCCCACGCTCCCTCTGTCTATTTCACCGACCAGCGGGCCCCGTCCATGTCGTCTTCGTCTTCCCCCTGATTCCGCGCATGATCTCCGCCGCTGGCCGTTGCAACACTGATACCGCGAGCTTAATTAGCATTGATGCAACGAGCGTTTCCTGTCGAGACTCGGGCTATAAGATCTCCCCCTCCCCGCGACCATTTCCCCCCAATCAATTTTGCCTTCACGCCACCAGGCTGCCCACGACTCGCACGACTCCGCCGCTGTTCCGACGTCTGCGCCGGCGAATTCCGGTGAGTTCCGAGCTCCCCTCTGCCTCTCATTCATGCTATCTTGTTCAGTGAGTCTCTGCGCACCTACTGACACACCCCATTTGCCTCCGCATGAACCGTAGCTCCAGCAACGTCGACGACTGGCCGCCACCGTCTTCAGCTTCAACTCCGACGACCTCCAGTGGTAAGTCCAGACCGCCCCAAGCCTTGTCTTTCACACACGCGTTTTCTCCGTGATCTTCTGCATCTGACCACACCCTCCGTTTGCCTCCTAGTGATCGACAACGTCGCATTCGACCTCGAACAGAACCACCTGTCGCCAGACTCAACTCCGACGAGAAATCATCGCTGTTTCAGCACGCCCCTTCGCAAACCAACGCCACCTTGAGCTTCAGCGGCCTCCTGCGGTTCTGGTATGACCTTTCTCCCTCTCGCGGACGACCTGGAACGCTAGCGCCGCCGTAGACCGAGTGCTCCGCCGCTCACTGACGCCGCGCGCCGCCAGGACATGGACGCGTGCTCGAGCACCGTTAGATCTAGATCCAAGCGTTAGGATAGATTCACTTATCAGCAAAGGGGTACGCGTTCAGGGCCGTGCGATTTATTTAGATCCTACGGCTGCAGAGCTCGATCCGGTGCGAACCGGTACGCGCCAGTGATGCTGCGACACGTGGCTAGGGTTAGATCTAAAAACAGATTTCAAACCAGAATTTGATCCAAATTTCAAATGGCTCTAGCTTTTGATTCCCACGTTGGAATTTTGCAAACTTTATACCGTTGGATTCAGTGAGTCAAGGCCTTTCTGAATCTACAATGTGTTTAACAAATAGTAACTGATAAAATGACTTTGTAAGCAGAAACATGTTTAGGTATATTTTGAGCATAGATTTAGTTTAGTAATTGTTTTAGGGCTAAATGAGTTTGGTTAGCAAACTTTTTGACTTGTTATATTTCTGTTTCATGCACTTGCTTGGTAGAGTTTTTCAAAAATCATCAATTAGCATTTTCTTGCATGCATGCATTCATATTTTTGCTTGTATATGAATTGTATGTAATTGTGTGCTACAAAATTTTTGTGTAGATTTTGCTAGTGACTGTGATTGTGAAGAGTGCTACTCTCCCCATTACCAAGGCAAGTGATACTACATGATATTTCCACCATTTATTTTGAATAAGCATTAGAATTATTTTGCAAAGTCTTGCATGCTACTTTTGCCAAATGTTATGCTGGGAAATCCTATGTAGTGTAGAATTGTAGAATTGCTAGGGATTTTCCCTAAGTTAAGTTACCATGCCATGCTTAGCCTAGCTACTAGCAAACAAGGGTTGGTATAATCTATTCATGCTATGATGACTATATTTCTAAGTCATGAGACTTATGTTTTCTTAATAAAATCACTAAGTCAATAAACCTCCTGGGTGGAATGGAAAGATTGGTTTATGTTGAGTGGTTACACAAGGCCATGGATTTGGCTTGTGTATCTCACTTGTGGAATGCCACCCAGGCACAAAGGGATTTGGAGGCCAAGTGTTGAGAAAGCTTACAGTGCAACCACTTGGCAATATGGGCTCTGCCTTGATCATATAGGTTGCTAGAACTTAGTCATTTGGACAGTTGGTGGTAGTGGGATGATAGGTTGGAGCGCGTCCATTTGACTAAGGAAAGGCTTCTGAAAGGTCCTGTCTTGGGAAACCAAGTCTGGTGGGGAAAGTGTACAACCTCTGCAGATGGAAAATCTAAGTACTTAGCCAAGTCCATGGCAATGGATAACTTGAGCATCAAGACATGGAAGCTACAAGAATCTCATCACTCCAACTTCTAAGTAAAATTTGTGGGTGAACAAGGGTGAAGGACCCCAATGTCTATTGGTGGTTTCTTGGGAAGTTTTGACAAAGAAAAACTTAGCAATTTCAACTAATAGGAAAAACCTATTTTCAAGCAAAGCAAGCCAAGCTACACTTAGCCAAAATGCATATAGTAATTACGTCCACTTAAAATTTATTAAGGTATCACTTGCCAATCTATTCCAAAGTATTGACCCACTGTGGCTGTAACTTGTGATGTTGCAGGTTACTCCGATGATGAGTAGGAGTCATGAGTCTACACTCAACATGCTTGCCTGTGGCACATGAAGATGAGAACTTGTGTTTATTTACTTATTCCATAAACTCTTGTATTAGGCCTTTGGCCCTGAGTTGTAAAAGACTATGTTTTATCTCTGAAATGAATGTAATAAACGACCTTTGTATCTGTGTACTTCATCTTAAACTGCGGATGCTAGCATTGATCCAGGGACTAGCATTGCAATCACAGGGATCCTTTCCTTTACAAAGGAGGGATCTTACACCGAGGGACCCACACCTAGGGCTGGCGCGCCCCTGGCCACGCCACCATAGGGTGTGGCCGCCTCATGGCCCCACTTCGGCTGCCCTCCGGACTCTGTGTTCCTTCTGGTAAAATATTGACTTTGGCTTTTGTCCCGTCCAATTCCGAGAATATTTATTTACTAGCTTTTCTGAAATCAAAAATAGAAGAAAACAGGCAACTGGCACCACGACATATTGTTAATAGGGTAGTTCCAGAAATTGTATAAAAATACCTCAAAGTGTAGATAAAACATAAGAAAGTTGATACTAAACAAGCATGGAGCATAAAAAATATAGATACGTTTACGACGTATCACACATACAGACGCACGCTTCTTTGACCGTGTACTCCCCGCGTGGACCCCACCTCGCGTCCACCCCACGTCACTCTCAACCGTCCGCACCGACAGCGTCCACCACGTGTCCCGATCCCGGACCAACCCCGCCAGCCTGGCTCGCACACCCCTGCTGACCCCGCTCCCCAACCCCGTGTTCTCCCTCCACCTCGCTCTATTCTCTCCCTGACACCGCCGCCTATCCCTCCTCTCCATCGACCCTTGCCACCAGGGCATCTCCTCCTCAACGATGCCTCTCCACTGGCCGCCCTCTTTGCCTTCGTCCCTACTGCCACGCGCCCTCAACCCTGCAGTGTCATTGCCATGCCGTCCCCAAGCGCCACCGCGGACCCCGACCACCGCACTCGTCTCTCTCGTTCCCTAGCGGTCGCAGCGCATTGCCGCCTCCTCGCCCTTTCCCGTTGTCGCGTCGTCGGTCGGTTCGACCTCACCCCGAGCTCACCCCATCGCACCTCCACGCTTGCCTCCAAGCCGTCGTTGGCCTCTGTCCGCGTGCCCGGCCTCCTCGCCTCCCTACATGTGGAGCTTCTCTGCCGCCGTGCACCAACCTAGGACTGCCCTGCACCGACGTCGTCGCTCGTCCCTAGCTCGCCGCCCTGCTCTGACCCGCCTGGAACCCTTCCTGGCAGCAGCTCGCCCCTCCGTCCTCTGTCGGCCCGGCCCTGTCGGGTGTTTCCATCCCCACCGTGACCGCCTGGATGTCCTTCTCCACACCTCGAGGGTTCCTGCTTGTGTTGTTTAGGATCGATCCCTAGGGCGCCGCATTCCTGACAGAAGATGTGCATTGGGATGTTCGTGCAGCAGTGAGCAGATGTTGTGTGTGGTGGAGTGAGGAGATGTTGATGTTGTGGCTGCTCGAGCACCGCGAAGCCATACCGTCCACATAGAACTGTGTATACGTGTCTCCATCAAGATCTTCTGAAGACCCGGGCACCGTTGCAAGGTCGTTAACATCGCTCGAAGCAGAAACCCCAAGTTCGACACCGAAGAGGACACAGACGCCAAGATTTACTTCATGGGTTAGATGGTTCGAAGCTCTTCTTCCCGGACCCGAAGACCGACCCCATCGAGCCCGAACCCCGTTGAACCTCGGAACCCCAAGATCGCCGATACCAAGATGTGTGACACTAAGCCCCTATATTTTTATAACATGATATTTAATTTGTGCATATTGAATTGTCATGCTCGCATACATGTTTATTTGATTGGGGGTATTATGCTGAGTCACCTCATCATTAAATATGGAGACCATATGCGGGCTTTTCTAGTCTTATATTGGCTCCATTTAAATTTGTGTAGCAAACCGATGCTATTTTTTGCCTCGTTATGACAATATTTAAATTGCGGGTACCTAAATAACATGAACCATCTAAATAATTGTCGGGTCCCCAGTTCCGCTCAATATTTCCTAATCGCATCGCATTTTTCCATGTCATACATCATAGATGCATCATGCCCGATCTTCTTCCGTAGTATTAAATAGTGCATCCGATGTTTCTTTTAGTGCTTTGCTTCTTTACGGATTAGCCCGATGAGTTGATGCAAGTGTCGACCCGATCTTCGGATGAACCTTTGGCAGTGTTTCCCAGGCGAGCATTCTCTCTCTTTCTACCTAATTTATATTTATAGTCTTTACTTCCTCTTGTTGATCTATTGCTATCTATGTTGCGATGATTTAGATTCCATACCCCTTTATATATCCCTGCAGCCTTTATATTGCCTTGGACACCTCCTATTGCCTATTGTTTGGGTAGACGGTTGGCCTTGCGAGTTGTAGTTGCTTGCCCAGGTGCTGCTTCGTGTCGTCGATGTTCCACTGATGTTGGGGGTTGGCATATTCATAAAGATGGAGATAATCGTGGTTTTAATTAAAACTGGTTATTTAAATATTAAAATGGATATAACTAATGAAGAGGCACCGGTGGGTAATAGTTGAGATTTGGTTGTTAACCGCCCACTTGTGTCCACCTAGGACCCAAGTTCTTGACACTTGTTCCGAGACTGAGCGCGCTAACCACATGTGGGGTGTATAAGCACCTGTATCGGCTTAGTACCTGATTTCAAAGTACTGGACTGGGGCCACAAACTAGTTTGAACTTTTCATGCCACGTTATGCCATGTATGTCATGTTTATTAACTATTGCTCGATGAGCGTTTATTACTGTTGCATAAGCGCGGCACTTTGTCACAGGAATATTTTGTCCATGACCTCTGCTCGTGTGACAAGTGTATGCAACCCTAGGGTCCATACAAGGAGGATTAGCTATACCTCGTACGGGTAGCTCTTTCGGGTGGCCCACATGTATTTGCTTTGGGTCAGAGAAAACGTCGTGTCCTAGGCCCTGCCGACATACCGATGGAAGTATGTTAATTGATCTGGCAAAAGGGTTGAAGTGCGTGTGGAAACTTTGGTGCACCCCCGCAGGGTTAAGTATTTTCGAAAAGTCATGTCCGCGGTTATGGATGACTTGGAGCACAGTATCTCGATCATAGACAACTATAACTAAAGTTTACTATTATAAATTTGACTTGTATGTGATATGACTAGTAAGTTGGATAACCACCATGGAAAGAATGCTTAAAACTGCAAACCATGTGAGTTTCCTCGTCTTGACTTCCCCGTTTGGTCTCGAGGGGGAAATACCAGGTTGGGTATGTTTCGTGGTAGTATCAGGTTGGATCCGAATAGGTCTTTCTCATATCTATCTGATAGCCAATAGTTGTATCGATTCTCTATAGGTAGTATAGTGTATGATTCGCTGCAGCTTCTGTCCACCATACCTATGTAGGCAAGAGCCGCTGAATTCTAAGTCTCACCGTGTACTGGCATCAGTACTGACCGCTCTATTTTTCCTTTGCCCTTTGCCGGCACCCATTTTAGTTTAGCAGGTCTGATATCGACATCGTTAGCAGGGTTACTGATGACTCCTTGATGGCTCCAGAGAACTTGGTGCTTGACGTGGAGTCTGTTGGGAACCACAAGAGCAAGGTGTGAAGCAGTATAGCAGCAAGTTTTCCCTTAGTAAGAAACCGAGGTTATCGAACCAGTAGGAGGAAGGAAACGTCACACAGGTGTTCCAAGCAACACGGAGACCAGCACAACACAAGCTCAAGGCTTTTCCCCAACTAACAGTGGGTTGTCAATCTCACCGATTGCTGTAACAAAGGATTAAACGTACGGTGTGGAAGTTAATGGTGGTTTGCAGCAAGTAAACAAGTAAAAGAAGATGTATCAATGGTAAAGATTGGACCGGGGTCCATAGTTCACTAGAGGTGCTCCCCTTAGATAAACAACATGGCATGAAGGGTAAACAAATTACAGCAGGGCAATTGACAGGAACTGAGCAAGGCATAATAATGCAATTACTCGCCAGAAAGATCCTATGAGATTCGATTGGGCAATACAACAATATACATAGACCGCCATCCAACTGCATCTATGACTAGAAGTCCACATTCAGGTTATCATCCGAACCCCCTCCAGTATTAAGTTTCAAGCAACAGACAACTTCTTTAAGCAAAGTGTGTAAGGTAAACAATCCACTTGTTCAATGAACAAGAGACCGTTGTTTTCTCCCTAGTAGCAACAACACATCTACAACCGAAGATATTTCTTTCACTTCCCTTGGAAACTAGAGGCATGAACCCACTATCGAGCATAAATACCCCCTCTTGGAGTCACGAGCAACTACTTGGCCAAGATAGCTACTAACAATGGAGAGCATGCAAGATCACAAATAACACAGACATGATAGTATCATAAAGACAAAACCATTAATCAAACCAACATAATAATCTCAATATCCATCGGATCCCTGCAAACACAACATGCATGATTACAAATAGATTAGATCTTGATCATGAATGGAGCTCACAAGATCTATACATGAAAGCACAAAGGAGGAGATACAACCATCTAGCTACTACATGGACCCATAGTCCAAGGTAGAACTACTCACGCATCATACCGAAGAGAAGGACTCTAGGATGATCTCCCCTCCGGCAGGGTGCCGGGAAGAACTTCAGATCCCCTCGATCTAGGGACGACGGTGGCGGCGGCTACAGAAGGTTTCGTGGAATATTGATCGGGTACTTAGGGTTTCTGCATTGGGGGCATCTTATAGGCGAAGGGGGAGGCCGAGGAGGTGGCCAGGGGCCCCATACCCTGCCTAGGCGCAGGGCAGGGCCCACCCGCGCCTAGGGGGTGTGGCCACCCTGGCACGCCTTTCCGTCTCCCCTCTGGACTTCTTGTTCCCCACGGAAAGTAATTGACTTTGACGTTTGTCCCGTCCAATTCCGAGAATATTTCTTTACTATCTTTTCTGGAACCAAAAACAGCAGAAAACAGGCAACTGGCACTGTGGCAACTTGTTAATAGGTTATTACTAGAAAACATGTAAAAAGCACCTCAAAGTGTAGAAAAAGCAAATCAAAGTAGATACTAAACAAGCATGGAGCATCAAAAATTATAGATACTTTTCCGACGTATCAAGCATCCCCAAGCTTAACTCCTGCTCGCCCTCGAGTAGGTAAGTGATAAACAGAATAATTTTTTAGGTGACATGCACCCTCACAATAAAGATCAAACCATTTGCAAGCATTGAAACCTGGGATCAAAGAACTCTAAACATGTGCATGAAAGATGGATTTCTAACAATAGGACAAAGTATCTATGCATGCAACATGTCAAGCTACAAACAAAGATCATGAATAATATGCATTGAAAAATGTTTGTTTGTCTCACATATAAAAACATGGCATAGTGGCACTCAGTTTGTCCCGCATAGAGTAGCAAATAGATGCATAGGACACCCTCAAAGTTCACAAGGGTGCCTAGAAAACAAGTAGCACAAGAACAAGTAATATCACAATATGCATCAACCAATAAGCTTTGGAACACTGCACACAGAATGACAACTATGCTCTCTTAATGGTGCCTAAAGGTAGAAGGTGGAAACCCAAATAATGGTGGAAGAAAATCCTTTTATAAAGGAAGCAGGGATTTCAAGTTTCAAAAAGAGCTTCCAAAAATTATGGTACTTGTTAGTTTTTAGCCCTCATTGCCCCTATCATAAGCATCTTGAAGTGGTTAAGGTTAAAGTGAACAAAGATGGAGTATATGCTTGACGAAGTATAAGTTGGCAATCTCAAGTCCCTTGAATACGAGGGACACACCTCATGCTACTCAACTTCAGTCACCGGTAAGTTCTTTTCATTGTAAGTGTTTGCATATCATAGAGAACAGGCAACGAGGTACCCCTTGCACATGGTATAGGAGCTATTCCATAACCAAAATGACAAGGCAAGTAGACAATGAGCATCTCAGCAATCTTCTTATTTACCATGGGAATATGGTGCTTTTTGTCTTTCCTCTTTTCTCAATGTGTCTCTTTTTTAATAAGAAGAATGCTTCATAGATGTCACTATGGTGATGCTGCAAGTTTCCACCATGATTAGGCATGGCTTAGGCTAGCGGCCCAGGCGTTTCTGTAACACAAAATACAAACTCCATGGACTTACAAGTTCCCTCTTTATTTCACACCGGTGACATCCGTAGAAAAAAGAGCATGATATCAACTGAGTACAAAGTACAAGTGCGATGTTGAAAACATTCCCCATGACAGTATGGTTCTGCTAATTCCAACGTATAAGTGCAAGAATATACAACATAGAAGACACAATGGTTCCAGTTTATTAGGGGCAAACAATATAAAGTGTGCCATCAATTTTGTGAGGGCTTTAATCACTAAGTTTTCACATAACAAAATAGTTTTTAATTAGAAGATAGCTGAAAACAAGAATATACTTTGGAATGGTGTAACACACCATGCATAGGAGTTTATAGTGGACACTTTGGAATAACTTGGTTTCTTGGGAGTTGGAAGCATGAGTAGAGCTTACTCATACAAGTGGAGGCTAGCAAAAGACTGGGAGCAACCAAATAACAGAGCATAATGGCCATAATAGAAGTGCAAAAAATCATTACTAATCAAAGCAAAGAGTGGTACAAAAATCAAGGACTAAATGATCATAGAGGCTATGGTGACTTGTTCATAGTCATAACATGGTGTGAACATGTGCCAAGTCAACCCAAGCAAAACATCAAAGGAGAATACCACTATATTATGCTTTTGCATGCTAAAACAACACATAATTTCTTCAAGGCACACTAAGAAATCCCAATTGTTTGGAACAAGATATGCTACAGAAATAATCACTAAGCATAAGGTCAAAAAACACCTAGCATGTCATGCTAAAGTCTAGTCACAGTCAATGCAAGCTCCTCTTGCACTTACAAGCAAGAACTTATTACTCATTTCCAACACCAAGCAACTTATTTGCAAACAACACAGCGAGAATGGGGTCCAAACTACTTTATTCAAGCAAAATAAACTAAGCAAACCAAACAAAAACTAAGATGCTACAAGAACAACACAACTATGCATGAAACAATAAAAACAAAGTGTCTAGACAGACATGCGCTTTTTATTGATGAAGAAGGGGATGCCTTGGGCATCCCCAAGCTTTGACGCTTGTAACTCTTGGATATTTCTTGGGGTGATATCGAGGTGGCATCCCCAAGCTTGAGCTTTTTTCCATTCTTCATCTCATTACATCATTCTCTCTCTACACCTGAATTTTTTTTCTTCATACAAAACTTCACACAATCTTCATTAGCAATATTAGCTTATTCAAAAGATATTAGACCTCTGGAAAAGCTTAGGAACAGCAATGCTTTTCACTAAAAACACAAGCTACTGTAGTAACTCCTTCAAGAAGCTCAATTCACCTAAAGAGAACTCAAAAAGGAATCAGTAAGAAGCAAATGCAAATAATGGCAGAAATCTATCAAAACAGACTAGTAGGTAGAAACCGATTTTTTCGAACATCTTCTGTTGCTCAAATAAAATAGTTTTAAACTAACGAAAGCTATCTAACATACTGGGGGATTTATTTGTAAATTTTCAGCCAAAACCGAGTTACATAGACTCCTCATGAATTCTTTTGGTGGAGGACAGAAATCTGTTTCGGGACAGCAACTCCCCAAATCTTACTTCCCTCTCATTAGAGGTCATTCTTTGCACAAAAAGCAAACAAAAATGATAAGGAGAGGTCATTACTAAATTAATAACTTCCAAGACTCAAAGAAACTCTTGGGTTATCTCCAAACAAGTACTTTTCTTTAACGCATTAAGTTAGGCACAAAAAGCAAGAAGAATCAAGTATTTTCAAATGAACAAGCATTAACATCAATACTTGCAAAGTCTCCAACTATGAAAGGTATATCATCCAAATGGGTTTTGGAGGATCCCTTCTCATCTCTCTTTGGTTTACTACTTTCATCAAAAAGATTTTCAGGAGCAATCCAATCAAAATTCTTTTCAAGGGCTTCATGCATTCCAACAAGCTTAAAGGGTATGAGTATCTTAATTTTTTCTCTAGGCTTAGTTTTATCAAAAGTATCCACAACATCTACACTTTAGCCAAGCATATTGAAACGCTCAAAGACCTTTTTGGCTTCCCTAGCAACATCATGGAATTCTTTTAGTAACGTTTCAAGGATGAATTCTCTCTTTTCAGCATTCTCTTCTTCTTTTAGTTTTAGGAACAAGAATTGTATGAAGGGGTTAAGGCTAACAAACCTAGCCTCCAACATATGAACTAAAGAAGCTGTAGCAACCTCATAATTAGGAGCAAGTTCTAATAATTAGGAGCAAGTTCTGCTAGAGATCTATCCTCAATATCCTCATGCTTGCTAACATGATTAAAGAATTCTTCAATATTATCTTTCCCAATTATGGATCCACTACCTATTGCAAGATATTTCAGGGCGAACTTGGGGAACAACATAGTGAGCTAGAGCAAGGTGGCAACTAGAGCAGGAACTAATTTTTTGTGTTTTTGAATAAAGAAAGCAAACCAAACTAGACAAATTTTTTGGGGTTTTTTTTAAAAGAGGCAAACAAAACCAAGCAAAAGAACCAAAGCAAACTAAAAACAAAGTAAAGAGAAAGGAAGTGAAGGACTCCCCTAGTGAAGATGTCCTTAGCCTCCCCGGCAACGGCGCCAGGAAACTTGTTGATGACTCCTTGATGGCGCCAGAGAACTTGGTGCTTGACGTGGAGTCTGTTGGGAACCCCAAGAGCAAGGTGTGAAGCAGTATAGCAGTAAGTTTTCCCTCAGTAAGAAACCGAGGTTATCGATCCAGTAGGAGGATGGAAACGTCACACAGGTGTTGCAAGCAATACGGAGACCTGCACAACACAAACTCAATACTTTGCCCCAACTAACAGTGAGGTTGTCAATCTCACCGGTTGCTTTAACAAAGGATTAAACGTACGGTGTGGAAGGTAATGGTGGTTTGCAGCAAGTAAACAAGTAACAGTGGAATATGTATCAATGGTAAAGATTGGACCAGGGTCCATAGTTCACTATAGGTGCTCTCCTTAGATAAACAACATGGCATGAAGGGTAGACAAATTACAGCGGGGCAATTGACAGGAATTGAGCAAGGCATAACAATGCAATTACTAGTCAGAAAGATCCTATGAGATTCGATTGGGCAATACAACAATATACATAGACCGCCATCCAACTGCATCTATGACTAGCAGTCCACCTTCAGGTTATCATCCGAACCCCCTCCAGTATTAAGTTGCAAGCAATAGACAACTGCTTTAAGCAAAGTGTGTAAGGTAAACAGTCCACATGTTCCATGAACAAGAGACCGTTGTTTTCTCCCTAGTAGCAACATCACATCTACAACCTAAGAGATTTCCGTCACTTCCCTTGGAAACTAGAGGCATGAACCCACTATCGAGCATAAATATCCCCTCTTGGAGTCACTAGCAACTACTCGGCCAAGATAGTTGTAAGACCCCACCTTTATAAAGGTAAAGGTCCCTATGATTGCAATGCTAGTCCCTAGATCAAATGCTAGCATCCACAGTTTAAGATGAAGTACACAGATACAAAGGTCTTTATCACATCGTCATTCCAGAGATAACATAGTCTTTTACAAATCCATAGCCATAGGCTAGTACAAGAGTTCAAACATAAGTAAATAAAGTAAAGTCTTCATCTTCATGTGCCACAGGCAAACATGTTGAGTGTAGACTCATAACCCTAATCCTCATCAGAGTAACCTGCAACATCACAAGTTACAGCCACAGTGGGTCAATACATTGGAATAGTATTGGCAAGTGATACCTTAGTAGAATAATAGTTTCTAACTTCTATATGAATTTGGCTAAGTGTAGTTTAGGCTTGCTTTGCTCAAAATTTTGCCTATCAGTTGAAAAACACTAAGTTTTTGTTTGACAAAAACTCCCAAGGAACCCAATAGACATTGGTGAACCTTTACCCTTGTTCAACCACAAGTTTTTAACTTAGAAATTGGGATGAGGATATCCTTGATAGCTTCAATGTCTTGATGCTCAAATTGTCCGTTGCCGGGGACACGGCTAAGTACTTAGATTTTTCCTTCTCGAGAGGTGGTGCACTTTCCCCATAAGACTCGACATGCATCGAGACGAGATCTTTTAGAATCCTTCCCTTAGACCAAATGGACGCGTTCCAACCTATCACCCTACCACCATCTGTCCATCTGGCTAAGTTATTGCAACCTATATGATCAAGGCAGAGCCCATATGCCATGTGGTTGCACTAGAAGCTTCTAAACACTAAGTATCTCAAATCCCTTTGTTCCTGGATGGCTTTCCACAAGTGAGATACACCAGGAAAGCCATAAAAATGGGCCCTGAGTAACCACTCAACATAAACCATTATTTCCATTCCACCCAGGTGATTCATTCACTTAGTTGTTTTATTAAGTAAAACACAAGTCAAAGACTTAACAAAATTTCCATAGCATGTATATAAACCACCCTTGTTTGCTACTAGCTAGGATAAGCATGATAATATAACAAGTATCTTAACTTAGAGGAAAATATACCAAGACTACATTGATGGCACCCAGTACTTGTCATGGGACGCTTCGTTGGAAACCCCAAGAGCAAGGTATGAAGCAGCACAGCAGCAAGTTTCCCTCAGTAAGAAACCGAGGTTATCGAACCAGTAGGAGGAAGGAAATGTCACACAGGTGTTGCAAGCAAAGCGGAGACCTGCACAACACAAACTCAAGACTTTGCCCCAACGAATCAGTGAGGTTGTCAAGCTCATCGGTTTGCTGTAACAAAGGATTAAACATACGGTGTGAAAGATAATGGTGGTTTGCAGCAAGTAAACAGGTAACAGGGGAAGATGTATCAATGGTAAAGATTGGACCGGGGTCCATAGTTCACTAGAGGTGCTCTCCTTAGATAAACAACATGGCATGAAGGGTAAACAAATTACAGCGGGGCAATTGACAGGAACTGAGCAAGGCATAACAATGCAATTATCAGTCAAAAAGATCCTATGAGGCTGACTGGGCAATACAACAATATACATAGACCGCCATCCAACTGCATCTATGATTAGAAGTCCACCTTCAGGTTATCATCCGAACCCCCTCTAGAATTAAGTTGCAAGCAACAGACAACTGCTTTAAGCAAAGTGTGTAAGGTAAATAGTCCACATGTTCCATGAACAAGAGACCGTTATTTTCTCCCTAGTAGCAACAACACATCTACAACCGAAGAGATTTTTGTCACTTCCCTTGGAAACTAGAGGCATGAACCCACTATCGAGCATAAATACCCCTCTTGCAGGCACTAGCAACTACTTGGCCAAGATAGCTACTAACAACGGAGAGCATGCAAGATCATAAACAACACATACATGATAAAAACATAAAGACAAAACCATTAATCAAACCAACATAATAATCTCAATATCCATCGGATCCCCGAAAACACAACATGCATGATTACAAATAGATTAGATCTTGATCATGAACGGAGCTCACAAGATCTATACATGAAATTACAAAGGAGGAGATACAATCATCTAGCTACTACATGGACCCATGGTCCAAGGTGGAACTACTCACGCATCATACCAGAGAGAAGGCCTCCGAGATGATCTCCCCTCCGGTAGGGTGCCGGGAAGAACTTTAGATTCCCCCGATCTAGGGACGATGGTGGCGGCGTCTACAGACGGTTTCGTGGATTTTTGATCGGGTACTCAGGGTTTCTGCATCGGGGGCTTCTTACAGGCGAAGGGGGGAGACCGGGAGACGGCCAGGGCCACCAAACCCAAGCCAGGTGTAGCATCCCAGTTGTCTAACACCTGTAATGCTACTTGTTCTAGTAATAAAAAGGGCTACTTCCTACATATAATTGTTGCATCATCGTCATGTCATCATGCCACCTTGCATTTGAGCATCATATAAAATCCCTTCTTGTTTGGTTCTTATCTCATGTGCATTATTAATTGAGTTTGCCTCTTGATATTGTATTTGGTTCTTGATATATTGTTAAATGCCCAAGTTGATTTGGGGGCATATCTCTTATTAACTCCACCACCTTTTCTTTTCACCACCTTATAATTCCACCATCCAACTAAATATGAGCTTGGCATTTATGGGTTTACTTCTAGCTCATGTGGGTTGGGGTGGATCCATTTCTTTTCCACATGTTCTCATCTTGGCATCATTTTGTTTTCACATTATTGATGCATGAGAGCCACATGGCCACCTTTGCATGCCTTGTGAGTCGGACCCTTTCTCCCTAGCTTCCACATGGGTGTTGTTGGGGTTATCATCATGTGGGGATATTTTGTGGGCTTATTAAATATCTAGTGGCATATACACACTAGCAAGTCCCAAATATATTCCAATGTGATCATCTCCTCATACCCCACTTGGAATTCTTTCTATTTTTCTTTTGCTTGGGCCTTATTCCACACTTTGGAATGCATAAGAAAATGCCAGGTAATTAATCTTGTTTTCACAAAGATAAACATGGTATCAATTAACTATGCATGGCCCATGCAAGTACCCCTTAGCTTGACATTTGTTTTTATTTGGGTTTTACAATGGATCATCTCTCTCTACCCCTTAGGCTTGGTCTTGTTTGATCATTGCCAAACCTCATCACCTTTTTCCCCTTGCTCTAGTCTTGGATCTTGATGGGGTTTTGTTTGGTGCATGGTTGGTTCTTGCCAAAATAAACCTAGCAACTATCTTCCCCCTCTCTAGACCAAACCCTAATCCACCCCTCTCTCTCTAATCCTCTATCCTAGTTCTCTCTAACACCTACCCCTTACCCCATGTCCCATCTTGGTTAAACCCTAAGTTGCACCTAAACTAACTAAAACCCTAGCTAACTTGTCCCTCCCTCTCTCACCTAAACCTACCACACCCTAAGTGCCCCTCTCTCTCGAGCTCCCCCTTCCCTCTAGCGTGCAGGCCCCACCCCAGCTATCTACCCTCCTAACTAACCCTAGCTCAACCCTCTAGCTCTCTCCTCCTCTCTCAGCCACAAGTTCCTACCAACCCGACCCACCTCCTGCTCGACCTGGTCCTACCCCGAGCTCCCCTTACCCTACCCCACCTGGCAGCCTCCTCCCTCCCCATGTGCCGCTCGACCCATGCACGTGAGGAGAGAAAGGTGGCCGAGCCGACCTGCCCCTCCCCCACGCAAGCCCCCACCTGCCCTTCTCGTTCTTATCCACCCCACACCCCTCTGGCCTCTCCCCAGATCCATCCCGTAGCCTCCCCTCTCTCCCTTTTTCTCCACCACCACCGGCTACCCCCTGAGCCACCCACCGTCGGCCCCCTCCACGTCCCGTTGATCCTGGCGAGCCGCGCGTCCGTGGAGTGTCCTGGGAGCTCGAGAAGGACCCCTGCATCGCCCTGTTCTCGTCGTCGAGGAGGAGGAGGACCGGAGCCGCCGGAGCCAGCGCTGCGCCGGCCGAAACCCTAGCTATGCCCGGCGTCTGCCCCGTCGTCGATCCGCTGCTCGCCGAACCGATCCAACGCCACCAACACCACCGCGGTAAGCCCAGCTCCCTCCCAGATATCTTTGCCTTCGCCGCCGTCGTCTGGTCGCGCCGCGCGTTTCGTCGAGCGCCCTCGGTGCACGGCGTGGTCGACAACGTCGTCTCGCTTCCGCGCGCGCAGACTCTATCTAGCACGCGCCCTCCCTCCTGTCAGCAACCACGCAGCCACCGCAGCGGTAGCCGCCCCCGCTGGCGCGCCCGTGGTCGCGGGATCGAGTCCGACGCGCCCTGTTTTTCTCTGTCGCGCGGTGTTGTTTTCAGTTCGTCAGGCGACAGAGAAGATCCACAGTGGCGTGTGCTTTTCGCAGATAACCCCCTGGCATTCCTTTTTCCTCAACCCGCGCTCCCCCTACACCCCACTGTCAGTCTCTGTGTGCAATTTATAAAAAGGGTCCCCTAGTTTTGTTTATTCAACCCGCGGTCCCCCTCCCTCTCAGCCGCTGGCATGTGGGTCCGTGCGAGCCTGGCCCCACATGTCTGTGACTAGGGCTAGGTTGGCCTGAGTGCTAAAAACTTTTCTGAGCATCCGTTTAAATTCAAACCTATTTAAAATTTAATTCAAATTCAAATATAATTCTGTTTTAAATAACTTCTCATTTATAAATCCAAATAATGCAAATGTTATATGATTTTGAATCAGAAAAATGTAAGGATTTCAAATATGCCATTCAAATTGCCTTTTGCACAATTAAAATTCCAAGTTGAATTAAATTACCACAAATGCCACTAGAACTTAAATAATTAATAACTTTTGATTTATAATTCCAAATTTAACAAATGATATGTCTAAAATGATCAGCTCGACGAGACCTTTCTGTTTATGCTATCCTTGACTTCAATTGCAGCATGCATCATCTAAAAATATAGTGTACAGCAACTATTATGGCAACAAATGTGACCCAAAACCCCATTAAAATGCTATTTCTTGTCTTCCACACCTCACCCATGCCATGCTACTTTAATGCCATGCAAATTGTGCATCATTCATCATGGCATGATTGTTTGCTTGACGCATCTTATTCATATGCTTGTGCTCTATATTTATGTTGGCCTTGTTTGTTTGGTTTTTCTCGGATAGACACTGAGCAGGGGATATATCAAGAGAACCAGGAGCACTACCCAGATCCGTCTCTCGCTTCAACTGAGTTGCCAGGCAAGCACTACCACATGCTTGCATACATACAGTACCTATTGCCTCTATCTTATTCTTGCATCATGGAGTCGCGATTGCATTAAACTGAATCCCAAGTATTGCATAGCCTTTATTTTAAAACCCCACCAAGCCTGTTCCTCCACCCCATGAGCCATTACTACAGGAGTTGTTTGAGCCATGCGAGTCGTAGAACAGCATGTGTAGGGTATGTGAGAGTCTGATGGATAACGAGGTACCTAAACAACTTAACCTGAGTAGTAATGGGATAACTAATGAAAGTGGCATCGGTGAGCAACATCTGCTATTTGGTTTTTCCTGCTTACTTGTGTCCCGTAAGACCCCGAGTACTTGATTCTTGTTCCAAGATTTATCGCGCTATCCACATCCGGGAGGTATATGGGACCCCCCTGAGCCAGAGCTTGATTCCGTCTTATTTCTAGGGGCCACAAACTAGTTTGAGGTTTTATTACTATCCTGTACTTATGCCATGCTTTACTGCTTTATTTACGATTGTGTGAGGAGCACGCTGTACTGTTTTGGAAGCGGAGTGTTTTCGCGGTATCGACAGTCCCCGTTTGGGGATTTGCTGTCGTTTACAGCCATTGTCGCAAACCTTGGGTCCGTCTCGGAGTCAGCTAGCTTCGTTGCGGGTGTACTCAATGGGGTGGCCCCCTGAAATATTTCTGAATCCTGTGATTGCTTTGTCGTGAAGGCCTCGTTGGGTTTTGATTTGGTTTTTCCGAGGTTGATCGAGTGTGTGTTGCTATTTGTGCACCCCTGCAGGGTAAAACTTTCTGAAAGCCGTGTCCGCGGTTATGGACGACTTGGAGCACAGTTTCTCGATCATAGACAAGCATAACTAAAGTACCGTTTTAATCTGACTAAGTAATTGACTAGTAAATAGTGCAACACTCATGGAATGGTTAATAAAATTGCCAACGGATGGGGGGGGGGGTTGTTCGTCCGCTTCCTCGTTGGTAAGCGGGGAGGAGGATGGATCTGATGAAATTACTGTTATAACTGTTGTCATTCATTCACGGACATCCGTCTATCATTGGTTAGGCGGATGGTTAGCGAGTATCTATAGAACTACTAGGGTTTATCTTTTGCTGCAATTGCGTCACCCCAGGTTGTGTCCCCTTTAGAGGCATAAAGTCTTGCTGAGTACCCTTAGGGTCTCACACGATAAATTATTGGTTCAGATGAACAGGTACCCTCGCAGGACGGATACTGGGTTGAAGAGGCTGATGATGTGGGCAACGATCGTTCGGTGTAGAGATTCCGGGAACGGGGATCCGTGAGATCTGTGGGCGGGATGTGCTTAGTTCTATGGCATCTTATGCCGATTTGCTTCTTATCCGTACTCGGACTATGTTTTGCCGCTTCCGCTTGATACTCTGATGTGTGTTGTATGAGGAATTATCCTAAAATATTATACCTATCTAGGTCATTTGAATCTTGCCGTATGGC
Organism: Avena sativa; assembly: GCA_916181665.1. Taxonomy (NCBI): domain Eukaryota; kingdom Viridiplantae; phylum Streptophyta; class Magnoliopsida; order Poales; family Poaceae; genus Avena; species Avena sativa. The sequence goes on from OV702284.1 coordinate 369,112,241, forward strand.
GTTGCTATATTTCCTTTCTTTCTAGATGGTATGGTTCTGATGTACTCTTGTATGGTGGCTTGCATACATGCCCACTTGTGTATGTAGTTGATCCCTTCGCCTGCCGATTACGCCGCCCGTACAGGTCCCGTTGAGTTGGAAGTGGTTGGGACGGCCGAAAGGTCTACCCGTGAGTGGCTTTTGGGGCCCCACCGTACTATTTCAACCACTACCGCTCATCCAGGCTTGTATCTAGGAGCGTAATTTACCGAGGTAGTTACACCAGGCGCGTGCCCACCTGCCCCCGCGCCTGGGGTGGGTCTGGCCCCCCTGGCTGGCCCCTCCGGCTCTCCTCTGGACTTCTTGTTCCCCACGGAAACTAATTGACTTTTTCCTTTGTCTCGTCCAATTCCGAGAATATTTCTTTACTAACTTTTCTGAAACCAAAAACAGCAGAAAACGGGCATCTGGCACTATTGCAACTTGTTAATAGGTTAGTACCAGAAAACATGTAAAAAGCACCTCAAAGTGTGGACAAGTAAAGCAAAGTAGATACAAAACAAGCATGGAGCATAAAAAATTATAGATATGTTTCCAACGTATCATACATCTACTAGGATTTCCCATAGCATAGCATATAGATACTTAGCAAAATTTCATGCAAGCCCTATACAAAATATTACTAGTGCATAGTCAAAATAATGGGACAAAAACATGAAGCACCACTTGCCTTGGTAGTTGGGGGAGTAGAACCAATCCTCACAATCACAATCACCAGTAGCACCAAAATCTACACATAAAATGGTAGCACCAAATTTACATTCAAAATAAGCAAGCAAAAATATATGAATGCATGCAAATGCCATGTTATGAGTTTTCTTAAACTAAACAATACAAGTAAACAGTACTAAACACAAAACTAAAACATTTAAAGTCTAAATAAACTCAATTTGACCTTAAAAACATTTTCTAAATAATTTTTATATTCAAAATAAGCCTATATTTGTCTGTGCATAAAATTCCATTTTTACAGAAGGAAAATACAAAACTAATCCCACAGAAGTGTAGGATTTATTTTTTGAATCCATTGATATATTATTTGCATTTGTGGATAAACAAATCAAAAGTTATGAATTTCACAAGTTTAAACATTCAAAAACCTTTTCTGGATTTTATTTAAACAAAGCACCAATACGTGGCGTGCTCTGATTGGGCGGTACCGCTTCGCGCAGGATCACGCTTCCGCGCTGTTGGATCAAGTTAGATCCAACGCTCCAAATCTAAATAAAATGGTTCGAACTAGATCTAATCTATACCCTACGATCCAGATCTAACGGCGCTGGCTCACTCGACCAAAGCCTGGCGGCGCTAGCGATGGCGACGCGGCGGCGACGCACTGCCAGTAGAGTTCCAGCAGCTACAAACGGGGCTGGGGTTGGCGAAGACACTTGCCAGACTCGCGAGGACACGAGGATGCTCAAGGCGTCGCTGGCGTGGGCGGGGGCTTGTTGTAGTGGTCGTTGGGGCTCCTCGGAGTTGCGGGAACCGTCGGGTTTGTGCGGACGGCGACGGCAACGACCTGGGCCACCCTAGCGTAAGCCAAAGACATCAGCGTGTGCACAATGAACTTGCGAACAAGTTAGCATGAACCATAAGACGAGGGGCGGTCGTATCTCACCGAGATTTCTCGTCGGAGTAGGGGACAGTGTCGGGCTCGCTCGGGAGTGGTCGTTGACGACGCTACAAGGCACGGAAAGATGAACCAAAGGTGGCATTAGACGCGCACGGACATGGCGATCACACGTGCATCAACCAGAGAGAAAGGGGGGCTAGGGTTTACCGTAATCCTTCACCGAAGTGGTTCGGGACAGCGGCGGTGCGAGCTTGAATGTGGACAGCCTGGTGGCGGAGAGAGGGCACTGAGTGAGGGGAAATGGAGAGGGGCAGTGGGGGTTTAAGTAGCAGGGTCGAGAGGGGCAGTCACGCCGGGAATCAAGCGCAATAATGCGAATTGAAATAGGGAGGAAACGGCAGAGAGGGGCGCTGGTCCTCCGGCGCGAGATTGACGACAATGTTGACGTGGCAGTGGGGCATGCCCGTCAGCGAGGGGGGTGGGGCTCGCGCGTGTGAGAATTGGAGGGGCGAGGGAGGTGGCCTGGTGGGCTTCGTGGGCTGCTTCTGCTATTGGGTTGAAACGGTGGCGCCAACATTTTTCCTTTTCTTTACTCTTTTTCTTTTTCCATTTTTATTTTTAGGAAACCAAATCAACTCAAATTCAAATGATTTTGAATTCCAATCACTTTTGGATTTTTGCAGTGAAACCTTTGCACCCAATTGTGTATAAAACACTACTGTATAGTCAAATTCACTTTGACACTTTGAAAAATAAAATAAACTATGCCTTTATTGATATATATATATATATATTACGCATATAAATGGTTTTGTTTTGAAAATTTTTGTGCAAGCTTTGCATCCATTTTAAAACATTACTGATCACTCCAAAGCAATCACATACTTTGAAAATAAAAAAATAAAACCATTGCCTTATTTGTATAACATAATGGGCATAACATGGTTTCTTATTTGAATTTTTGTTTGGAAAGACCAAATGCTATGAATGCATGAATGAAATGCAACTTTAACAAATCATGATTTTTGGGATGTTACAATAGCTACTAACAACAGAGAGCATGCAAGATCACAAACAACATAGACATGATAGAATCATAAAGACAAAACCATTAATCAAACAAACATAATAATCTCAATATCCATCGGATCCCCGCAAACACAACATGCATGATTACAAATAAGATTAGATGTTGATCATGAACAGAGCTCACAAGATCTATACATGAAAGCACAAAGGAGGAGATACAACCATCTAGCTACTACATGGACCCATAGTCCAAGGTAGAACTACTCACGCATCATACCAGAGAGAAGGCCTCCGGGATGATCTCCCCTCCGGCAGGGTGCCGGGAAGAACTTCAGATCCCTCCCCCGATCTAGGGACGACGGTGGCGGCGGCTACAAAAGGTTTCGTGGAATATTGATCGGGTACTTAGGGTTTCTGCATCGGGGGCTTCTTATAGGCAAAGGGGGAGGCCGAGGAGGTGGCCAGGGGCCCCACACCCTGCCTAGGCGCAGGGCAGGGCCCACCCGTTCCTAGGGGGTGCGGCCGCCCTGGCACGCCTCTCCGTATCCCTTCTGGACTTCTTGTTCCCCACAGAAAGTAATTGACTTTGACGTTTGTCCCATCCAATTCCGAGAATATTTCTTTACTAGCTTTTCTGGAACCAAAAACAGCAGAAAACAGGCAACTGGCACTGTGGCAACTTGTTAATAGGTTAGTACCAGAAAACATGTAAAAAACACCTCAAAGTATAGACAAAGCAAAGCAAAGTAGATACTAAACAAGCATGGAGCATTAAAAATTATAGATACGTTTATGACGTATCAGTTACCCTTCCGGCTTGGCCTGGGCAGGGTTATGGATGCCATTGGTTATTCTTCAGGGCTCTGAGCCCCATTTGCTTCTTATCCGTACTTGGATGTTGTATAGTTTTCAAAGTGATTTGGTTCTTTGTACTATATATATGTACTCTTGACTCCTTGAGTCATTGGTGTATATATCTGTTCTGTGGGTTCCATCATGAACTAATGTGTAATGGTATTACTTCTTTTTCCACCCACATGAAGGTGCCTGGTGGGCACCTTTGAATCGTTTCTATGCGGGTTTGGCGGGAATCGCTAAAACTTGCATAGGGATGATCCGAGGATGTTACACTTGTGAAATGATCCCCATGCTCCCATGGGATAAACTCTTCTTTGTGCATGTCTTCATATATCCATGATCAACAAGGATGGAAAGCTTCAAGTATATGATCTTTCTTGAGATGACTCATCTTGAACTTGCACTTATTCATTTTTTCTTGAGTATTGATCCACTTGAAACCGCTCTTTGCACTTTATCTTGGTCAACCTTGTATCTTCTTATTTCTTCAAAATGTTGTCTTCAAGTAATGCAAGAATGCCCAAACTATCTTCTTGTTCAAGACATGTTTACAATAGGCTCAACTCTCATATGACCACTCTTCGGATCACACCTAGAATATCTCCTTGGTCATTACTTATTCTTCTCCCTTTCTCCATCCTTCAATCTTGAAGCCAACAAATGGTTCAAGTGATGCCTATCGACAATTCCTATAAGTATAACTCAATGCAAATATTAAGCCATATATATTGTCATTAATTATAAAAATCATACATGGGGGCATACATGCACTTTCAACGGTGCTCTTTGAGTTCCGTGTCTTGATTTCTGGAGTGAAAACTAGGTCTAAATTTGGGTGGTTGTACCTAACAATGGTGGCACAATAGTCATTTTCCTTTTAAAGGCATTGTCTAGAGATCAGACCTTCTCTAGAATGAAAAAGTTAGGATCTGACCATGCTTGCTAGACCGCATGACGACGCTGTTTGTGCACAACTACCTTCCTAGAGGCGTCGTTCTAGAGAACCTTTTTTAGAGTCGAGGTGTCGTCAACACTAGTGGTGCTTTGCTGTTGTGATTCTCGGATTGCTTCGATGGGTCTTTTTAATGGCTATGTGCATCCTTAATGTGCATGTTGGATAGATGCCTTACAACATATCATGTTTCATAAGTGTATTCATAAGCATAATTAGTCTTGCAATGAACCATAATAGTCGTTACTGAATATGTGATTTAGTTGTGAAGTTGTTTGTTTTGGGTCATTCTCTACCGCTTGTTCTTAGTCACAAGTTAAGATGGGTATTAGTCTAGACTAATTTGGGAGTCAGTGGATGACGAGGTTCCACTCATTGTGAGCATGGAGGTGGCAATCCTCCTACCATGGACTCGGCCAAAAATCTAGGAGAGTTGAACCAACACAAGGTCTAATCAACATGAGTAATGTCATGTGCACCGATACGAACATTAGAATCCTTATACTCGAGGAAATTGCACGATCCGAGTTGTGGATTGAGCAGTTTATGTTCTATCAAACGTTGTTCTATAACTGAACAGTTATCAAAGGTGGAGTTCGGACCGACCGAGAATCAAGCTGCATGACATGGATATTCAAGATGAGATTTTCCCCTCCGACTAGAGATATATTCGCTTGCCCTCTCGAAAGATATAATTCAAAAGCATGGTCATGACTTGGTTAAGTGTTAGAGATATGCTATACACACGACACTTTATAGACGATCTCCATAGGATACGTACCATCTCACCGTCCACATGTGCATCAAAATCAAAACAGACCACCGATTTCCCAGCGTACAAATATCAGACTCACCGTCCACATATGCAGCAAAAGCAAAATAGACCATGGATTGCCCATCATACTAATATCAAACTCACTGTCCACATGTGCAGCGAAAGCAAGCCAATCATCCGCGTATAAGTTTCATAAGTGTTAACTGGGTTGGTCGACTAAGAGTTAATCGTGTCGAGAAGAGAACCGAGCTATTAAAGAAATGATAATAACTCTTCTTGCCAGTGTATATTGTGAGGTAAAAAGAAATATTAAAAGGATGATAATAATCTTCTATAATTTGACAATGTATATCGTTTTCAAGAACATGCGCGAGACTCGTGTGTCTTCATTCATTAATATATAAATATAAATTTTGTTACAAGAGTGACACTTATTGCATCAGTGCGAATGAACTCCCCAATACAACCCTATCAACACCGACCCGCTCCCACATAGCTTCGCTTCCTTTCACAGCTCAAAATACATATCTCCTGAGGCAGTCTCGATCTTCTGTCGAACACTCTGGGATTGCGCTGCAACTAAAGGGACCTTGCAACCAACAACACAAGCGAGTTCAACTCCTTCATGTTCCGAGCTGCTACCGCTCTCGATAGAGAAGGCCACCAATTGGACAGGTTGTTATTCTTAGACAACATGAACTGATGCATGTCGTCGACTATCATGAAATAGAACCTCCTAATCCTCCTCCCGGCGGCGGCGGCGCGTCGCCCGGGGGATCCACCGCCGCAGCCCCTCTCGACCTCCCTGATCTCTCCCCTCCTCTCTACCGCTACCGAAGGGGTCGCTGGGCAAAGCCCGCGCGGCCCAACATCGGTGAGGCATCTACTGGGCGCAAACTCGAGATTTGACGGTGGCGCTCGATTTGATCCTGAGGGCACGGTGGTTCTGGGCCTCGATCCTTGTTGTGCTTGCGCCTTCCTACTCCGCGTGGACAACGTCCTCCTCTACCTGTACCACATGGGTGCCGGGACGTCGGCCCCGGGCATGGCGGCAGAAACCTCCCCCTACTAGAGGTGGACGGCGCGGGTTGGGCCTAGTGTGGGGGATCTTGGGATCCCACGCCATGTCTCGGGAAGACATGTGGGTGGCCATGACACCGGTCACACAGCGATGCAGCCTCCTCCACCTTTGGTTGTCCCGTCCAAAGGGATCTTGCATGTGGGTGCTCACTACTAGAGAAAAGCCTATGCGAGGCGCACCTAAAAGCCTATCCGAGGCGCATATCACATGCGCCTCTAGCTTCAAGCCTCGGGTATTTCTTATGCGAGGCGCATATGATATGCGCCTCCTATACTTCACATATGCGAGGCGCATATCGATATGCGCCTCGCATATGTGAAGTATAGGAGATATGCGCCTCGCATATTTTTTACAATGCGCCTCAGATATTTATAGTATATGCGCCTCCTATAGTATCCTATATGCGCCTCCGGTAATATTTTCGAAATTCAAGTTTTACAGACCACTATAAATAATAATATACAGATATTCAAATATACAATATAGTCCAGAATACAGTATAAAGAGCACAGAATTTTTCAGAAACTTGCAATTTGCCAAAGCATAATAGAACCAACATGAATACAATACATTACACATCAATCATGACATACAAATTCATACATCAAGTGTTTGTGCCACAAGTTCACACCTCCGAGTACAAGTTCACAATCACATTACATCTTCGAGTACAAGTTCACAATCACATTACAACTCCAACGACGTAGCTCTACCTAGATGAAGTAGAACACATAACCTACAATGAAGAGCAACAAGGTGGTGATCACAAGGAAGTTCCTCCACTTCTTCCTTCCATGCCTCCTCCACTTCTCTTCCGCCACCTCTCTACTCTCATAGCCTTGGTAGCTGTTGCCCGAGAAGTTGTTCACTTGCTTCTGGCAGTCTTCCCACTCCTCGTACACACCTGGAACCCGACCGACGTACACGACATAACACCTCGGCATCTCCTACACATAATAAAGATGATATTACTTATGTCAGTGGAAAGCAATAGCTAGCAGTTCACAAGATAGAATCATGCATATATATATATGGGTGCAACAAAATGTAAGAAATCACGTTCTAATCATCGGTATTTCGAAGAAAGACCAAAAAAAAGCAAACCAAGAATGACATGGATTAGTGCCTCATACTTAGATTGGGCACGGAAATAACAATGCTCGCTGTTTGATCTTGTGCGGCAAGTAGAGTATATGCCCAAATTACTAGTCTACTTGGCACACAAGATCGAACAGCGACATAGTCATACACGTGACACCACAACACGTTCTAATCATCGGCATTTCGAGGAAAGACAAATAAAGCAAACCACAAGAAAGTAGGGAAGCAATGACAAATGAAAAGCAACAAGCACTTAAAATAGTTCGTAACACAAATAACTAGCTAGTGTCTCTCACAATCAAGTTCAACGGTTGACGAAACATATTCTAGAGGTTTTGCTAGGCAAGTTTTAACATAGTGATAAGAGGTTACAACACGAGTTCGGAACTAACAGCTAGGTACCCAGGCAATGCAATCATGAAGTCTTCTTCGGCTCTTGAGTCGGCTTTGGGGGGGCATTGATGAAGACCGACCGAGTTTTCGCCATTTGCATGAACATCCTGCCGTCACCCTGCTGCGCTAAGCGTTCGTCTATCTCCCTGTTGGACGGTGTATAGCCGCCGTGGAAGGTGCCTCCGGTTTTTATGACTCCCTGGTACACGATTGTCGCGATCTCCTCCTGGATGTTGAAGAAGTGTTGCCTAAGGTTGCGAGCATGTATGCATGCAAGCTTTTCAGCCCACTTCACGAGGTCAGATGGCAGCGTTTTGGTCTCCATGTCATTGAAGAACGCCTTCCTGTGGTAAATGGCGTAGAAGGCATCCTTCCCACTGCCAGGCGGCTGCTTGACGCAGGCAAACTTCGTCATGTGGCGGAACACGTGCGCGCCGAACTTTACATGTGGCCTTGTCGGTTTGACGCCTCCCGCTGCGACGTAGCCGGTGAGAGCGCCATCAAGAATTTTCTTGATATTGGTGTAGTTTTTTTGGATCGCACTGTTTGAGTCGAGGTACAAGGCTGTTGAGTGTTTCAAATTCAAGCTTATGAGCACACAGCCTGTCCGATCATCCTCCGTGATGGGATGGTAGGGAAGGAGAATCACATCCTTGTCCGAGTATGTTTGCAGGAAGTTTGAGAGGTAGTCGGTCGCCAGATCTATGGCCTCAGCATCTTTCAGGACGGCGTCACGCATGAAGTAGGGATCCACTATCTGGATGCCCGGGATCTTGTCTCTGGTGATCTCCATGGCCATATTGAGGGAGAACAGCTGGACCAGGGTATTGTGCAGTCAAAACCCGTTCAACATGTCAAACAGGTCGGTATGCCGCACGTAGAAGATATTCCCGGGGGGTACAGTGATGAAGCACGGCATATGAGAAGGCACCTTAGCCTTGAAAACGAGGTACGACTGATCGTTGTCACGAATGCGGCACTGCTCAATTGTGAGACATCCATAATGAATACTACGCATATGCGAGCCTGCGACCTCGAGCATCGATTTACACATCATCGGTACACCTGCCACGTGCTGCTGATTCCTGGCTTGCCCCACAGCGCCGTCCCGGAAAAGAGGATTTGGATCCTGGCCCCGATCACCCTTAGGCTTCCTTCTGCGATCCTTCTTGCTCTTTACGGCTTCGGCCACTGCGTTCACCTCACCGACCGTCTTATGGAGGGTGCCGGGGCTGATCAAAGGAACTACTGGCCTTGGAGGCTCGGTTAAGGGGACAGGTGGCGGCGTCTCCTGACTAGTTGGGAAGAGACGCACCTTGCAAGGGGGTTTCGCTGGTGCTGGTTGGGTCTCGGCAACTTGATGTGTGCCTGATGGTCCCGGCTCATACAAATCAGAAAACCTTGTGTGAACAAACTGGTCACCGTAGTTCGGGTCAATTTCTTCATCATCATCGGGATTCTGTGCCATGTTGTCCAAGTCTCCCATCTCGAAGTCTTCATCATGTGCTGGTTGTGTTGCCTCTAGGGTGATGTTGAGCTGGTACTCTGTCCCCAAACGGATCTGGCTCTTCGGCCATAGGTACAAGTAGCCGAAGCCGGTATTGAGGACCGCTGCCGTGTCCTCATCATCCCATCCTTGAGGTTGAGAGGGAGGTTCCACTTGCTCGTAGCCCGGAAGCACCATACTGTATTTGACCCTCATCATGTCAGGTGGCATTGTGACATTGTGCATTTTGCGGTTCTCTGGTTGAACAATAGTACCCTTGGCAACATCCATCAACTGGCCGCCCACCCAATGCATTAGAGTGCAAGGAGTGTCTCCCTGCGAAAGATCGACATGTAGGCCGAGCGTTAGAAAAACAGAGATCAAGTCATCGGTGTGGTTGAGCCTCCCAACTCTCGCTTTAATTATTTAGTTACCTTGAGGGCGTCAAACTCGGCCAATGTCGAGGCACCGACGCCGACAGGCTTGACCACGCAAGTGGCGGAGTGGCTGCCTGATGGCACGGTGGTGCGGGCCGGCGCCTTCGCCGCAGTGGGCAAGTTAAGCTCCGGAGCTAGATGAGTCTCCACCACCACCGGCCCTGCTGGAGGAGTCACCAACGCCTCCGGCCGCGACACGTTGTCTGATTGGGCGCTGTTGAGGTTGGGAACCGGTGGCGGCCCCCGTTTACCACCCTTCTGCCACTTGTTGTACTTTTCCATGTAGACGGGAAGGATGGTGTTGAGATTCTCGTTCACTTGTGAATGGACTTGTGACTGGACTTGTGTCTGGACTTGTTCTTGGAACTTTGTCTCGGCAGCCGACACAGCCTTGTTCACGGCATCTTGGACTATATTTGGAAAGGCTTCCACCTGTTCCCTTAGGAGTTTTACCTCGGCGCTTTCGGCCTTCTTGCCCTTCCGCTCCGGGGTGCCATAGTACTCGGACCATGATATGCCGCCAAAGCCGACCACACGACCAGCCGACGGGGCCGCCAGGGGATCTACACTCTTGGTCCGGTTCAGCGCCCTATTAAAAGTGGTGTCCCACTTGGCGACAGGCGGTGGCGCTGACCCCTGGGATGAGGAGCTCCTACACTCCTCGTCCTGCGCACAAGGAACGCGAAGCATTTGATCAGAAAACTGGACTTCATTGATTAATCATGAATGCAATTAATCGACTTGCATGCAAACTACTTACATATTTTTGCATGAAGTCCTTCACCCTCGGAGCAAAGGGGTCGGCGGGCTCCGAAGAATAATCAGAACCCCCTTTCGACGGGGCAAACCGGGCCCTGACGAAGTTCTTTGCCTGCTCCTCCTTTATGTCGTCAAAGGGACGTGTCAACCCCTTTGCACGAGCGTCGGCGTCCTCCTTATCCCATTTGGCCTCGCGGCTCTATAACCGCCGGAGCCGAGATGGTGGGTACCAATGTTTCAGGATCTCATATTCTTGCCCTTCTCAGTCCTGGCCTTGCCCAAGGCGGAGTTACATCTGGCCTTGAACACATTGTAGTCTTCTTCCTTGACCAGAGGCTCCTTCTTGACGAGCTCTGGATAACTTAGCTTCTCCTCAAAAATCAGATTCTTCACCCGAGCCTTCCAATTTGACAAGGCCTTGGTCATCCTCCCGAGGGCATACTTGTTCACCGGATTCCCTTTGAGATTGTCATTATTATACTTGTTTTCCTCATCACCCGGGAACGCGTATCTTGCGTGCAGCTTCCGGAAAAGCTGTATGAGGAAACCCTTGTTCTCTTCGGCCTTCAGGTTCTCCATGTTGATCGTGACGGTGTTCCGGAGGATTGCCGCGAGCTGGTTAGAGTAACCCCCAACAAATTCTTCTGGCTCCAAAGGCGCACCTTTAGGGCTCACGCTTGTGATGATGGACCTTTTGAGGTCGACCACGATCAGGGTCCGATCCTTCCGAGACTTCTTCGATGCGCTACCACCGTCTATAGTAGCTTCACCGCCGCCATCAGTGGTAGTGGCGTCGCCATCGGCGTCCCCCATCTCCTCATTGCCCGACGAGGTATCCTCGTCCTCCTCCATCTCGTCGTCCCGCGGAACAAATTCCGGGGCCTCTAGGGATTCCATCTCCGCCTGCTGCTCCCAAAAGGGCTTCTGGCTAGAAGGGTCCGGATCCGACATTTCTAAACACACAAATAAATGAAACTAATAAGCACAAAAATTCACAGAAAATTTTGGCATGAACTTTGCTAATTTTCTATGTCTAGGAGTGCCAGAAATTCGCCGGAACGGAAATGAATCAACATTCCGGCGAAACATTGGCAACTCAAAAAGAAAAACCTGCACAAAAAGGATCAACTGCCATCATCACAGCCATTTTGCTGCTAGCATACACAAACACATACATACATATAGTATCCGAGTTTTGCTGAACTCACATAATTCCTGAAGGCAGAACATAGATTCATAATTTCACAGCATAGCAGAAAACAACTGATTCGAAACTACAGAAGAAACTCAAAATCTAAGAGCAGTATGACCATTGATCATCAAATTTTCAGAGTTAAGCACAGAGTTAAGTATACAGATATGTGCAGTATCCTGGTGCAGTTTTCCTGCATACAGATAGAGCCAAGGATCCCTGAGGCATTAATTAACAACTGAAACCAGGTGATCAAATATCAAATGTTGGCATTGAGTCATGTCATCTTAAGTCTTTTACTACACAAGCACTGCATCAGGTAAACGACTACACAAGCACTGTATACAGATAGAGCCAAGGATCCCTGAGGCATTCCAGTACACACAACTACACAAGCACTGCATCAGGTAAACGACTGAAGAAACGACTCACTGTCTTACTCTGCTAGATGAACCATACTAAGTTAACGACATTATCACAATTAGCAATCAGCAATGCCTCTCATCTTTTCTATTTGCCTAAAACCTGAACTTGAACCTGAACTTCTATGCCTAAAATTAGCAATCAGCAATTAGCAATCAGCACACACTATGAACCTGAACCTGCACACACTATGAAACACAATCAGCAATTAGCAATCAGCAGTATTTTTTTCACTCCTAGAACCTCAACTTCTATGCCTAAAATTCAGAAACACAAGGAGTACTGAATATTGACAGTTCAAGTCTGAATATTGACAGGGCAACAAGTCTGAATATTGACAAGAAACTCTCATTTCAGTTGCCTACTAACACTTGAGGATTACACACACAATGACACAGAGAAAGCTGCAGAACACATTCATTCCTTTACACACACACAATGACACAGATGAGCACTCAGATCATGCTAAACAAATTATCAAGACCAAAGAGAAATCAATATAAGGGACAAGCACACCATCGCCCAAGCATCTGGCGGCCACCATCGCCCAAGCATCTGGCTGCCACCATCGCCCAAGCATCTGGCGACCACCATCGCCCAAGCATCTGGCGGCCACCATCGCCCAAGCATCTGGCGGCCACCATCACCCAAGCATCTGGCAGCGGCTGAGAAACCCTAGAAGGGGAGGAGAGGGGAAGAGGCGTGGGTGGGTAGGGGCGGGGACTCATCAGAGAGAGGGGAAGAGGCGTGGGTGGGTGGGGGGCGTGGGTGGGTGGGAAGCAGGCGTCGGGCTCCTCCTTCACGGGGCGGCGGCGTCGGGCTCCTCCTTCACGGGGACGGCGGCGTCGGGCTCCTCCTCCACGGGGCGGCGGCGAGCTCCTCCTTCACGGGGACGGCGGCGTCGGGCTCCTCATCCACGGGGCGGCGGCGAGCTCCTCCTTCACGGGGACGGCGACGTCGGGCTCCTCCTCCACGGGGCGGCGTCGGGCTCCTCCTCCATGGCGGCGACGGCTTCGATCGATGTGGCGTCGGGCTCTGAGATATGTGAAGTCGTGTATCTACTAGTTGTAGTACTAGCGCTGTGTGACTTGATCGATGTGTGCCGGTTATGCGAGGCGCATATCGCAAAGTGCGCCTCGTATAATATTACGCGAGGCGCATCTGGGCTAAATGCGCCTCGCATAATATGCAATCCTATAGACAAAGAGGGCAGTGCGCAGGTTTCTATCAACAAACACACAGCAGCCTAGTGGTAGTACATGCCTTGTCCTATTTCACTGCTGGCAACCCAGGTTCGAATCCTAAGGTTAACAATTTTTTGGAAATTTTTTTTAAAGGCTATTTTTCATGTAAAAGCATTGTCCAAACACAATATGAACTATAAAATATACTACAAATATTTTAAATATTCAAATATTGCTAAAACAACAAAAGTGAGTATTCTCAATGAATGTGTCTTGTCGATACATAATATTCTCAATGCAATATTATTATAACACACACATAATGAAAATTAAGAATGTTTTGATACATAATAGTAGGCCACACACACGACGGTTCTTGACAATGGTCGGAGCGCGCTAGCGTTTCTTGACAATGGTCATCTTCTTGCCCTTCTTTGTCGCGGTTGCATAGGTTAGGTCCGGGACGTCTTCACTACTTCTCTTGAACGGAAGTCCTTTCTTAGGTAGGGTTGTGGTGTACGGTGTTTGGTTGCCATACCCATCTTCTATCTTCGGGTCGCCGTTCTGGTCAAAGTCTTGCTCGTTGGCGACTCCGTCCATTCCGATAATGTTCCTTTTGCCTCTCCTGACGACAACCCGGCTAGGCTTTGACGGGTCTTTGATGTACCAGCATTGGTCGACTTTGCTAGCCAAAACCCAAGGCTCATTTCTTGCGGGTGCGTTCGCGCTGGTGGTCTTTGACGGTATAACCATCGTGGTGAAATACCGGTCTTCTTTCTCGACGCTCTTGGCCCACCTGACACGGAACATCGGCACCTTCTCTGTAACATAGTCGAGCTCCAAAATCTCCTCGATCCTTCCGTAGTATCTTTCCGGGATGTCGCCGGTGTAGAATATCCCTGTTACCCCTGAGTTCTGGTAATCGCAGTTATTGTCTTTTTCCTCTGTGTAGAACGTGTATCCGTTGATATCGTAAGCCTGATAGGTCATGAGGTTGTGCGAGGCGCCCTGTGACAATGAGAATATGAGTTTATCTTCCTCCGAGTACTCGCCCTGCGGTAGATTAGCTATGACCTTCTCCCTAAACCACCGCGTGAAACCGGAGTTGTTCTCCTTGATAACATCTTCCTCCCTCGGGACCTGGCGCCCCTGATCAGCGTAATTCTTCTTGATAAACTCTTTGTGCTCATGTATGTATGAATCAACCACCTGCAGGTGTTGCAGCACGACCAGGTTTTCTCTTTCAAAGTCCTTGGTTCGGCCCTCCATGTCGACATGCTTTGCACGTCGACCCTCGCGGTGACCCCATCCAGCGAGCCTCCCGAGGTGCTTGTTGAATGGCATACCAAGAGGGGTCTCGTTTTGTAGAAAGTTCGAGCAGAAAGAGATGCACTCTTCAGCTAGGAAGCCGTTTGCTATGCTTCCATCTGGACGGGACTTGTTCTTAACGTATCCCTTGATGTGTCCATTGAGCCTTTCGAACGGCATCATGCTTCGCAAAAACGCAGGACCGAGCTGGACGATATCCTCCACGACATGGAGAAGCAGATGAAGCATGATGTCGAAGAAAGCGGGGGGGGGGGGAATAGATCTCGAGCTCGCACATTATCACCATGATCTCGTCCTGTAGCCTCGTGAGCTGCTTAATGCCTATCGACTTCCGAGAGATGACATCAAAAAATTTGCAGAGGCCAAACAGTGTTTCACGAATGTGCTTGTCCATTATACCTCGGATAGCGACCGGGAGTACCTGCGTCATTAGCACGGCGACGTCGTGAGACTTCATCCCGCTGAAGCGCTGCTTCGTCTCGTCTAGCCATCTTCTTATCTTCCCCGCGTAGCCGTTCGGAAATTTGACTCTGAGGAGGCACTTCATAAACTGTATGGCCTCCTTCTTACTCAGAGTGAAGCATGAGGCCTTGAGCTTGACCTCTTCCTTCTTAACCTTTTTCCCCTTGCGACGACGGCTATTCTGTGTTTCTCTCTCCTCCACCTCGTCCTCCTCCTCATCATCGCTAGGTGGTGGTTGAAGTTCATCCCTGATGCCCATATGCTTCAAGTCGTTCCTTGCCTTCGGCCCATCTTTGGTCTTGTCGGTGTTAAGGAGGGTGGCAAGCAGACTCTCGCCCACGTTCTTCGTGATATGCATGAGATCAAGGATATGAGGCATGCGGAGGATCTTCCAGTATGGCAAGTCCCAGAAAACAGACCTCGCCTTCCATACCTTCAGCAACGGCTCTGGCTTCTTCTGGGTCTTTCCTGGCGCAGGGCACTCCTTCCAGTTATTCAACAACTTGTAGATTTCCGCACCACTCTTCTGGTGTGGGATTCCTCGGAGCTCGATCGTCCCATCGAACAGATGTCCTAGCTTTCTCCAGGCGTGATTCTTGGGAAGCCACCTCCGAGCCCCAAGGAACACGGTTTTCCCGGACCCGAGATCTTTCTGTAGCTGGCGGTACGTTGTATTATCCTTGCACCTAACGCACCCTTAGAATCCTTGGACCACCTGCCCCGAGAAGTATCCGTAACCGGGATAGTCTTGCATCGTCGTGATCACCGCTGCTCTCATGTCAAAGTACTCTTGTCTCGAGGCGTCCCATGTATGGGCTCCTTCTTCCCATAACGTGGCCAACTCCTCTTTCAACAACGTGAGATACAGATTGATGTCTGTACCAGGTTGTTTTCGCCCTTGAACGAGCATACTCATGGTTACGTACTTCTTCTTCATGCACAACCAGGGAGGGAGGTTGTAGATCCATACAAACACGGGCCAGGTGCTGTGTGTGCTGCTCTGGCTTCCAAACGGATTGAGTCCGTCAGTGCTCACGCCCAGCCTGAGGTTCCTTGACTCTTTCCCAAAATGTTGGTAATATTGTAGGTCCAACGCCTTCCACTGGCAAGCATCCGAAGGGTGCCTCAACATTTCCTCCTTCTCCGGATCATCGTCTTTCGGCCTCTTTCTTTCCGCGTGCCAGCGCATGAGCTGTGCTTCCTTAGGGTCTGCGAAATACCGCTGCAAACGAGGAGTTAGATGAAAGTACCACACCACCTTCCTAGGAGCTTTCTTGGTCCCTCTCTTGTATCGAGAGGTCTTGCACACCGAACACGTGGTCTTCTCCGCGTCCTCGCCCCGGTAGATGATGCAATCATTTATGCAGACGTGGTATTTCACGTGCGGTAGATTGAGAGGGCACACGACTTTCTTCGCCTCAGCGATACTAGTCGGACATGTGTTCCCCTTCTTGGGAAGAATATCGTGCCAGAATACAATGTTGTTGTCGAAACATTCGTCGGTCATTTTGTGTTTCGCCTTCATCTCCAGAGCCCTAAGCGTTACATTTAGACGGGTATCCCCGTCGTTGCATCCGTCAAACAATGGAGTGACCGCATCTTTCTCCATTTGCTCCAGTTTATCCTTCTCTCTATCGGCGGCTCTGGCGTTACTCATCTCCTTGAGAAGCAGATCTTGGACATGAGGGTGTCGCAACCAGCTCGAATCATGGTCGGCACCACCTTGATCATCTTCGTGTCCATGCCCGACGCCACCTTGATCATCTTCGTGTCCATGTCCAGTGCCACCACCCTGATCTTCGTGATCGTGACTGGCGTCTTGATCTTCGTGATCATCACTGGCATCTTGATCTTCGTGATCATCACGTATCCATCGAGTGTAGCCATCCATGAAACTACGTCGAAGCAGGTGCGACTCCAGCATTCCGGAATCATGCCTTATCAGATACATCAGCTTGCAGTCCCGACATGGACATCTTATCTCTGTCTTGTTTGCACGTTCCATGTCGGCCCTCGCGCATGTCATCCACCTATCCACGCGGGCTTTGTTGATCAGTGGTCGGACCATGGCCGCCTGCGTGGTACAAAGAGCAAGAGAATAATTAGAGCATATATGGACGTGGATCGCCGAAAAAATTCGGCATGACCTCCCCTAAAAAGAGGACATCCGCGAGTGCCAGAAATTCGCCGGAAAAGAAATAAATCGACATTCCGGCGAAACATTAGCATCTCAAATGAAATCCCTGCACAAAAAGTAGCACCACAACACAATCATATAGTCGGTGTCTCCGACAACGCGCATACATGCAAGCAACGCCTTCACGCTTCCTCCAACAACGACTTGCGCAAGAGAGCCGGAGGAGAAGTAAATGGACATGTTGTAGATCTAGAGGAGCAAGAGACTTCACTTACATATGGGTGTCAACCATTGGATGTTGAGCAAGCTTCTATGGTGAATCAATGGGGGAAATGAGGTGGGGAGGAGGAGGGGGGCGACCAGATTTGTCTTGGTGGAGGAGGAAGAAGTGACACAAGTGAGTGGGGTGGTAGTTGCCTCCATGTGCAAAAAGCTGGAAAAAAGTGGTGCCAGCTTATGCGAGGCGCATATTGCACAATATGCGCCTCCTATAATTCAAACTATAGGAGGCGCATATAGCAATATGCGCCTCGCATATGCGGCCACCTACCACCGCCCGGGCCCGCATGAGTTACTTGAGGCGCATATGGCCATATGCGCCTCGCATATTATCAAATATAGGAGGCGCATATAGCCATATGCGCCTCGCATATTCGTGCACCTACCAACACGCGGGCCCACACAGAATATGCGAGGCGCATTCTGTCCATATGCGCCTCGCCTATCTGATATATAGGAGGCGCATATGACTAGAATGCGCCTCGTATAATATGGGGCTGCTAGATTCCATCCGTACAGGGATTATAGGAGGCGCATTCTTATCATATGCGCCTCGCCTATTTTTATACTAGAGGCGCATATCGCAAAGTGCGCCTCGCCTATTTTTATAGGAGGCGCATATGTCTAAATGTGTCTCGCATAAGCATGTCTCCTATAGCCTTTTCTCTAGTAGTGGCTGCCTCGCGGCGACTTCCCGACAATGGATCAAGTTGAGGAGGAGAGGGTAAACTGGTTGCTGAAGTGGGTGAGGATGCCACCATCGACGGTGGCGCCTGAGGGTGCAGTTTTCCTCATTGGAGGCATAAGTAGGGGTGTCCCTCGCTCCATTGTTTCCGGAAAAAACCTCAGATCTAGGGAAGGCCACCATTTATGGGGGTGCTCGTGGGCGTTGCATCCCTCGTTAGAGGTGTTGTGGGGCCCTCATGGATCGGATGATGGCGGCATCTTAGTTGTCAACCCCATGGGGGCATCATCTCTGGAGACATTCAGCGGCTGGACGGGCATGTGAGCGGCTTGGTGGCTGGGCGTCGGTCGATGCGTGTTTATCGCGTGGGGACCAAGGTGGAGCGGCTTTGTCTTGCACGGAGCTTTGGCGGCAAAGTCAAATCATACCTAATCGACAGGTGCTACGCTGAGTCATGTCTGTTCGATAGGTTGTATGCACGACAGATCCTCTGAAGACTTCAAGCTATGTTGGCTGGTGGTACTTGGCGGCATGGTGTTGCGGGGTGCCGGTGGCAACCATGACATGATTTGGAGATAGTGTGCAGCGAGGTGGTTCAACTTAGCACGCGGTGGTGTCGGTGGCTGGTGTGGCAAGAGTCGACGTATCGGTCTACTGAAGATGGTTTTGTGGAAGCTGGTGATACAGTTACTGTTATGCTTAGTGTTTATTTTGACGGTCTTCGTTGTACAATCTTTGTAAAAGCTTTTGCCGAACTTTATTGTTCTAATAATGAATAAAGACCGTGTGCACTGTTTTTTTAATAGCTTTTGCCGGACTTTATTTTCTATTAATGAATAAAGACCGTGTGTACTGTTTGACGCAGAGACCGGGCGCGGGCTTCCTCACCATTTCAGAAAAGAAAAACGACATAGAACCACACCTCTCTCGAGTATTGGCATTGCAAAGTCGGCTGTTTCCGGAAGTTGACAGCAGAGATCGCAGACTGCATATCGTGAGGTAAAAAAGACTGAAGGAAACAATCGTGTCAGAGTCAAGGTAAATATTGCATCTACCGATCGTGCATTAGAGCATTTCCACTCGCCTAATAGGACGTCGATCCGGACACCAAAATTTGGTCTGAAAATCGACTAGTCATGTATGCAAGAACATGTTTTCGGCCGGATTTAGGCGATTTTTCGTCCGGACATCCCACACCGAACCCAGGTTCCCGGGTACACCCTGGAAACGCTGGACGCAGTGAAAATGGGCGTGGGCCAGCTCTGTCGGCGAGACAGTCCCATTCCCCCCACTCCACTCACCCAGACTGCGGCGAAGAGCTCCCAGCGCCTCTGTTGTCATGACTTCGCCGGCGGAGCTCCTCCACGCCGAGACATGCCCACGCCTCTAGATACGCTCGCTGTAGTTGTCGCCCAGTCCGCCGCTCGTTCCGCCGCCGCTTTCGCCGCCCAAACTTCGACGTAGCTCTGCTTCGCTGCATGCTCCCACCACCACGCCCGTCAAGTGTTCGGCATTTGGCCGGTTCGGCCATGGACTCCGACGACGACGAGATACTCGCCATGGACTCCGACGATGATGAGATACTCGCCATGGACTCCGACGACGACGAGATACTCGTCGTACTGCTGGAGAAGGAGAGCGCCGAGGTCGCCGAAGGTGAAGAGCACTTGAAAATCCTCGCATCGCTAGCCCAGCTGTACATGCAGATGGCGAAGCCGAAGCGCGGTGGTTCGACGCCGGGTCGCCGGAAGTGCAAGGTGAGGCAGAGGATAGAGGGCTACTGCTTGTTGTACGCCGACTACTTCGCCGACCAGCCAGTCCATGGAGAGGACATGTTTTGCCGCCGTTTCGGGATGAGCCGGAAGCTCTTCCTCAAGATCATGCATGCCATCCGGGAGTTCGACCCCTATTTTGTTTGCAAGAAGGACTGCACCGGCTTGGTTGGGTTTTCCTCACTGCAGAAGTGCACCGTGGTGATGAGGTTGCTTGCATATGGAGCGCCGACTGACAGTGCCGATGACTATCTCCGCATCACCGAGTCCACCGCCATCGATTGCTTGTACAGGTTCTGCAGAGCAGTGATTGCAGTGTTGGGGGAACAGTACTTGAGATCACCCACTGCTGAAGACACTGCTCGGATCCTCGCAGTCAATGAAAGTACAGGATTTCCTGGTATGCTTGGAAGCATAGATTGCATGCATTGGAAGTGGAAGAACTGTCCATTTGCATGGCAAGGAATGTACAAAGACCACAAAGGAGGTTGCACTTGTTGGAGATATCCCTAGAGGCAATAATAAAAGTGGTTATTATTATATCTTTGTGTTTATGATAAATGTTTACATTCATGCTATAGTAGTATTAACCGGAAACATTAATACTTGTGTGATTTGTAAACTAAATTAGAGTCCCTAGTAAAGCCTCTTTATAATACTAGCTTGTTGATTAATAGATGATCGTGGTTTCTCGATCATGAACATTGAGATGTTATTAATAACAAGATCATATCATTAGGAGAATGGTATGATGGACATACTCCTGTAGATAAGCATAGCATAAAAATCAAGTCATTTCAATAGTTCGTTTGCTATAAGCTTTCTGATACATAGTAACCTAATTCCTTCGACCATGAGATCATGCTAATCACCATCACCGGAAGGATGCTTTGATGAAATCAAACACCACACCGTAACTGGTGGCTACAAAGGTGGCATTGAGTGTTCGGAAAGTATGGGTTGAGGCACATGGATCAAGAGTGGTATTTGTCCATCCATATGACGGATAGATATACTCTGGGCCCTCTTGGTGGAATGTCATCCAATTAGCTTGCAAGCATGTGACTGGCTCACAAGGTATCACATATCACGGGAACGAGAAAAGAGTACTTATCGGTAACAAGGTTGAACTAGGTATGCAGAGATACCGACGATCAAAACCTCAGATAAGTAAACTATCATGAGACAAAGGGAAATTGGTATCGTATGTAAGTGGTTCATTCGATCGCAAAGTAATTGTAGAAATATGTGGGAGCCATATGAATTTTCAGATTCCTCTATTGGTTATTGATCGGAGAAGTGTCTCGGTCATGTCCGCATAATTCACGAACCGTAGGGAGACACACTTAAGGATTCGATGTTGTTTAGTAGATATGGAATGTTAGTAGGGATACCGAATGTTGTTCGGAGTCTTGGATGGGATCCGGTATATCCCGAGGAGATCAGGAGAATAAGATTCATATAAGGAAAGTCCGATTCCGGAGTTCGGGAAAGATTCCGATGTTTTCATCGGAGAGGTTCTAGAAGGTTCACCGATCCGGAAGGAGAATGGTCCATGATGTGTCATGGGTAAGTGGAATGATTGGATCATATCCTAGGTCACTTGGTGTGGGCATTTGCAAGAGACATTTAAAGCTCTAAATTGAAACTCAAACGAGAAGTTTGAAAAGTCAAACTAGAACAATGGTTTCCTAGTGGGAGAAGAAACAAGTCCTTATCTCAATCCAACTTGGGTTTGGGTTTGGATTCAAAACCACCCCTCCCAAGGCTGCCCCCCTCTCATAAATAGAGGGGGAGGGCTGCCCCAACACCTCAAGCCCTAGCCCCTCTCCACCCAAGCCGCCGCCGCGCCGCCGCGCGCCGCCTTGTGCCGCCGCCGGCCCGTCGCCGTCACCTCCTCTTCCTCCTCCCGGTCTTCTAAACCCTAGATCACCGGGAAACCCTAATTCCACCATAACTCGCACCGGCTTAGGCGAAGCCCTGCGGGATCTACCCTCTATTGGGTTTCATAGCATGGAAAACAAAAAAATTCTATCGCATACAAACAACCAAGCCAAGATCTATCTACTAGATTGTAGCAACGAGTCGATGGAATAACTCACCCTCGAAGATTCCAAAGTGTTTAACAAGAGCGGATTCTCGTGGGTGATGTAGTCGTACTCTTTCCGATCTCAAGATCGCGTAGACGATCCTTCCGGCGCCGCGTTTCGGCAGCGCTTCTGTAGTCGGTCACATGTTCGGTACTCGATGAAGACCTTCCTCTCCCTTGTTCCAGTAGGCAGCGGAGGTTGTAGCACTCTCCTCGCGATTCCGGCAGCACAACGGCGTGGTACCGGAAGTAGAGGGGAGATCTCGCAGGGCTTCGCCTTAAGCCGGAGCGAGTATGGTGGATTATGAGAGAGCTCCTCGGCGATCTAGGGTTTAGACACGCCAAGGAGGGGCAATGGCCGGCGGATAGGGTTGGATCTAGGCGGCGGCAGCTATGGAGGGCGGCGGCGGCTAGGGTTAGGGTTTAGAGGGGGGCAACTTGTGTGCTAGGAGGGGCAGCCCTGCCCCTCCTTTTATAGGTGGGAGGCGCCGGCCAAGGGGAGGGGAGTCCCTTCCCAACTCGGATCCCAAGTGGGCCGACGGTGGAGGGGAGGAACTCCTCCTCAAGTAGGTTTCCTACTTCCCCTCCACCTTCCAAAATAGCCGTTTGACTTTTCATATTGGCGTTTGACTTTTCAAACTAGGATTTGATTAAATCCTATATTTTGTTCAACGATGACACCTAGTACATGATGCAATCATTCCAACTTGATATGACACATTCATGTACCCTTCCCCTCCGGAGTGCCGGATATTCCGGAACCTTCTAGAACATTCCCGATGAAAACACCGGAACCATTCTCCAACCCCGAAACAGGACTTTCCTTATATGAATCTTATTCTCTGGACCATTCCGGATCTCCTCGTGATATCCCGGATCCCATCCGAGACTCCGAACAACATTCGGTCTCTTTACTCATCATTTCATAACTACTCAAACAACGTCGAATCCTTAAGTGTGTCTCCCTACGGTTCATGAATTATGCGGACATGATCGAGACACTTCTCCGAACAATAACCAATCGAGGAATCTGGAAATTCATATGGCTCCCACATATTTCTACGATTACTTTGCGATCGAATGAACCACTTACATACCATACCAATTTCCCTTTGTCTCACGATAGTTTACTTATCCGAGGTTATGATCATCGGTATCTCTGCATACCTAGTTCAACCTCGTTACTGATAAGTACTCTTTTCTCGTTCCCGTGATATGTGATCCCTTGTGAGCCAGTCACATGCTTGCAAGCTAATTGGATGACATTCCACCGAGAGGGCCCAGAGTATATCTATCTGTCATATGGATGGACAAATCCCACTCTTGATTCATGTGTCTCAACCAATACTTTCCGAACACTCAATGCCACCATTATAGCCACCCAGTTACGGTATGGTGTTTGATGTCATCAAAGCATCCTTCCGGTGAAGGTGATACGCATGATCTCATGGTCGAAGGAATTAGGTTACTATGTATCAGAAAGCATATAGCAATTGAACTATTAAAATGACTCGATCTTTATGCTACGCTTATCTATAGGAGTATGTCCACCATATCATTCTCCCAACGATATGATCTTGTTGTTAATAACATCTCAATGTTCATGATAGGGAAACCACAATCATTTATTAACCAACAAGCTAGTATTATAAAGAGGCTTTACTAGGGACTCTATTTTAGTTTACAAATCACACAAGTATTAATGTTTCCTTGTTAATACTATTATAGCATGAATGTAAACATTTATCATAAACACAAAGATATAATAATAACTACATTTGTTATTGCCTCTAGGGCATATCTCCAACAGTCTCCCACTTGCACTAGAGTCATCTAATCTAGATTACATGGTAATATAACGAACACCCATGGCAGTTTGGTGTTGGTCATGTTTTGCCCTCGGGAGAGGTTTAGTCAACAGATCCGCCACATCCAGATCTGTGTGTACTTTGCAAATCTTTATGTCCCCATCTTGGACATGTTCTCGAATAGCGTGAAGACGTAGCTTGATGTGCTTCAGCTTCTTGTGTGACCTTGGTTCTTGCGCATTGGCTATGACGCCCATGTTATCATAGTAGATTGACATTGGGTCCAGCGCACTAGGAACCACACCGAACTCTATAATGAACTATTTCATCCATATCGCTTCTTGTGAAGCCTCCGAAGCAACCATGTATTCCGATTCAGTTGAAGATCTCGCCACAACGATTTGCTTTGCACTCCTCCAGCTAACTGCTACACCATTCAAAGTAAATACGTATCCAGATTGTGATTTAGAATCATCCGGATCGGTGTTCCAACTAGCATCGGTGTAACCATTAACAACGAGCTGTTCATCACCTCCATAAGAAAGAACCATATCCTTTGTTCTTCTCAAGTACTTAAGGATGTTTTTGACCGCTGCCCAATGATCCACACCTGGATCACTTTGATATCTGCTAGTTAAACTAACAGCATATGCAATGTCGGGTCTAGTACATAGCATGGCATACATTAGAGATCCTATGGCTGAGGCATAGGGAGTATTACTCATACTTTCTCTATCTTCTGCCGTTGTCGGACTTTGAGTTTTACTCAACGTCGTATTGGGCAACATGGGCAAGAACCCTTTCTTGCTATCTTCCATTCCAAACCTCTTTAGAACTTTGTCCAAATATGTACTTTGTGATAATGATATTAGGCATCTCGATCTATCTCTATAAATCTTTATGCCTAATATGTAAGCTGCTTCGCCAAGATCTTTCATTGAAAAACTATTATTCAAATATTCCTTGACACTATTAAGAAGGTCTACATCATTCCCAATCAACAATATGTCATCTACATATAGTATTAAGAATGCTACAGAGCTCCCACTCACTTTCTTGTAAATACAAGATTCTCCATAAGTTTGTATAAAACCAAAACTTTTGATTACCTTATCAAAATGTTGATTCCAACTTCGGGATGCTTGCTTCAATCCATAAATGGATCTTTGAAGTTTGCATACCTTGTTAGCATCCTTAGGATCGACAAAACCTTTGGGTTGCATCATATACAACTCTTCATCAATGTCTCCATTGAGGAATGCTGTTTTGACATCCATCTGCCATATTTCATAATCGTAATATGCATCGATTGCTAACATAATCCTCACAGACTTTAGCTTCGCTACTGGTGAGAAAGTCTCATCGTAGTCAACTCCTTGAATTTGTCGAAACCCTTTTGCGACAAGTCGAGCTTTATAGACAGTAAAATTACCATCAGCATCTGTTTTCTTCTTGAAAATCCATTTATTCTCGATAGCCTTCCGGCCATCCGGTAAGTCCACCAAAGTCCATACTTGGTTTTCGTACATGGATCCAATATCGGATTTCATGGCTTCTTGCCATTTATTGGAATCTG
Source organism: Avena sativa (assembly GCA_916181665.1). Lineage (NCBI taxonomy): Eukaryota > Viridiplantae > Streptophyta > Magnoliopsida > Poales > Poaceae > Avena > Avena sativa. Next base: position 369,137,660 of record OV702284.1, read on the forward strand.
GGCTCATCATCGCTTCCTCATATGTCTCAGGGTCATCGGTGTTGTCCACCAACATGACACTCATAATGGGATCATACCAATCAGGAGTGGTACGATTTCTCGTTGACCTGCGAGGCTCTATAGCAACTTCAACCGAAGTTTCATGATCATCATCATTAGCTTCCTCTCTTATTGGTGCAGGTACCACAGGAACTTCTTCCGGTGCTGCGCTACTCGCAAGTTCGAGAGAAGGTTCAACAACTTCGTCGAGTTCTACTTTCCTTCCAGTCACTTATTTCGAGAGAAATTCCTTCTCCAGAAAGGATCCATTCTTGGCAATGAAGATTTTTCCCTCGGATCTATGATAGAAGGTATACCCGATAGTTTCCTTCGGGTATCCTATGAAGACGCATTTTTCCGCTTTGGGATCCAGCTTGTCCGGCTGTAACTTCTTTACATAGGCTTCGCAACCCCAAATTTTAATTAACAACAATTTAGGTTTTGTTCCCAAACCATAATTCATACGGTGTCATTTCAACGGATTTAGATGGTGCCCTATTTAAAGTGAATGCGGCTGTTTCTAATGCATAACCCCAAAATGATAGCGGTAAATCTGTAAGTGACATCATAGAACGAACCATATCTAAGAGAGTTCAATTACGACGTTCGGACACACAATTACGCCGTGGTGTTCCCGGCGGTGTCAATTGTGAAAGTATTCCGCATTTCTTTAAATGCTCGCCAAACTCGTAACTTAGATATTCACCTCCACGATCAGAACTGTAAGATCCCTCCTTTATAAAGGAAAAGGATCCCTGTGATTGCAATGCTAGTCCCTGGATCAATAGCTACCATCCACAGTTAAGATGTAATATCAAGAAACAAAGGTCATAATACAACTTTATAACCAGGAATAAAATAATTTATTACATCTTACATAGCTCATTTGGCTATCTCATTACAATGAAGCAGAATATAACAATATCATGGGGTCCTTCATCTTCAAAGTGCCACAGGAAGACATGTAGGTTGTAGACTTTATAATCCTAATCAACACACTTCACTAAAATCAAACAAACCTGCAACATAACAAGTTATAGCCACAAGGGTCAATACATTTAAATTGTATTGGCAAGTGATACTATGCTAGTATATTGGAGCCTATCATCTATATGCATTTGGCAAGTGGAGTTGAGGCTTGCATTGCTCAAAATAGATTTTTCCTTATCATTTGAAAACACTAAGTTTTTGTTTGACAAAATCTTTCCCAAGGCATCCCCCAATAGAAATTGGTGATCCTTTCAACCCTTGTTCAACCACAAGTTTTTAACTTAGAAATTTGGATGAGGATATTCTTGATAGCTTCCATGTCTTGATGCTCAAATTGTCCTTTTCCAGGGACATGGCTAAGTACTTAGATTTTACACTCTGCAGAGGTGGTGCACTTTCCCCACAAGACTTGGTTTCACCAAGACAAGATCTTTCAGAAGCCTTCCCTTAGACCAGAATGGACGCGTTCCAACCTATCCAACCCCTACCACCAACTGTCCATTTGGCTAAGTTCTTGCAACATATATGATCCAGGCAGAGCCCATAATGCCAAGTGGCTGCACTTGAAGCTTCTCAACATTTGACATCTCAAATCTCTTTGTTCCTGGGTGGCCATCCACAAGTGAGACACCAAGTTTTCCCCAGCATACTGGACTTGGTGATGCCCAAGTTTTGCCCAGCATACTGGACTTGCATGACCACTCAACACAAACCATTCCTTCCATTCCACCCAGGTGATTCATTCACTTAGTTGTTTGATTAAACAAAACACAAGTCCTCAGACTTAGAAATTTTTCCATAGCATCAATATATATTCCACCCTTGTTTTCTATTAGCTAAGCTAAGCATGATAGTAGTAGGAATCTTAAACTTAGGAATTTCTACTAAGGTTTCATCTACTAGGATTTCCCATAGCATGGTTTATACTTAGCAAAAATTCTATGCAAGTCCTACTTAGAAATATCACTAATGCATAGTGAAAATAATGGGACAAAAGTATGAAGCATCACTTGCCTTTTTGGTAGAGAGTATAGGTTCACTCCTTGATCTTTGCAATGTTCACACACCTCAAATATCTACAATTCAATCAAGCAAACAATATTTCAATCTACCATTCAAGCAATTCATCACATAAAATAATAATAACAAAACAATGCATGCAAGCATGCTAAAGTTTGTTTTATTTGGAGAAGTGGTTTCTAATGGGTTATAGACATTTGAAAACACCTAAGGCTCATTTTATAAAGTGGCAAAACCAATTGCAAAAGGTTTTACTTCATAAACCATTTTTAAACCAAATCATTATTTTATGTGGTGAAGAAATGCTTTTAATAAGGCAATATTCTATAGGTTTCACAAAATATGTTTTCAAACCATATAACCTTGTGTTTAGGGTCAGAGAGTTTATTTCCAAAACATTTCTCAAAGGTTTTCCTCCAAAACCATTTTTAATAATTAAACCATATTTTTATTTGACTAGAAATGCTTTAATTCAAGGTTTTATTCTTTTGCTTCACCAAATATATTTTTGAAACCACAATTTGATTCTTAGGGTCACTAGGTTCAAAACAAACCATTTTCCAAAGATTTTATCCCCAAAATCATTTTAGAACAATTTTTATATTCTAAACATGCATTCATAAGTTTCTGCAAAAACAAACATTTTACCAAAAGCTTTTTTACTAAAAAAAGTGCATGGTTGGCTAGGGCTTTACTTGCTGAATCCATTGATATAAAATTTGCAAAATTTGGACGTGTAGATTAAAAGTTATGAAATTTACAAAATCTAGCATCTAATAGATCAAATCTGTTTTAATTCAAACGAACAGAGCCACGTGGCGTGTTCTAATTCGTCGGTACCGGTTCGCGTGGATCAGCAATGTGAGGCGTTGGATCAAGTTACATCGCATGGCACAGATTGCATACCCCTTCGGCGTTAAGTGATTCTATCGCGTCCATTAGATCATCGTCTAACGGCCATCATCACCCTGACCATGTTCTGGCGGCGCCCGACGGCTGCGCGTGGCGGCGACGCTCGGCTAGCGGCGGAGCTGGCGATGCAGGAAGCAAAAAGGGAAGAGGGATGTCTCACAGTGATCGCCGTGGCGTGGGGAATCTCAAGGCGGTCCTTGCTGGCGAAGGGGTGCACGAGGTGGTCGACAATTGCTCGTCGGAGATGCTCCTGGCGTCGGGTGCGGTCTGACGTCGACGGGTGCGAGGCTACAGAGCGTGCTAGGATGAGTGGGGAACACAGTCAGACGCGCAAGGACGTGGTGATGATGTGTGCGTGAAGGAGAAAGAGAGGGGCGGTCAGGTTCTTACCAGAGGAGTCGCCGGAGAAGAAAGCAGACGGTGGCGGTGATGTTCTTTGTCGTTGACGAGGCTCTGGGGCGCGCGGGAGCGAGATAATGCCACTGGGAGATGCGCCAGGGATTGGGGGTCATGTCCATGTGCTCGAGGAGGCGAGGGATGACGAGGGGCTGCCGGAATTCCTCGCGGAGCTCGTCGGAACAGTGTGTGGTGCAGGGGGAAATTGGGCGGCCTGGGGGCGCGCTAGGGTGAGGTGACGGAGGGGAAAGAGAGAGGAGATAGGGGCGATTAAATGGGCGTGATCATGGCGAGGTATAACAGCGGCAATAACGTGAATTCATCATCGCAATCAAAGGCAGCAACGGCAGGGCGAGTTCATCGCGGGGAGGAAGAAGGTGAGGTGGCAGTGGGGTCGTCTGGCAGCGAGAGAGAGAAGGGTGCGGTGGGGTCCTTCGGTCAGCGACCTTGCGGGTTCACATGTGGGTGCGAATCGTTTTCTGCGGGAGAGAAGGAGAGGTGGGCTAACTGGGCCTTGTTGGGCTAGCTGACTGGGTCGAGTCCGTTTTCATTTTTTTATACTGATTGTTTTTCTTTTTTCCTTTTCTTTTATTCTGTTTTGGTTTTGTTTAATCAATTCAAGCATCCATTTGAATTCAAACTTTTGCCAAATTTTGTGTAGCTTTAAACACTGATTAGTAATATAATCTGAAGTCAATTTTGGAATAAATTTTTTATTCTTTTGGGGGTCTTTTTATTTATTTAATTAGGCCCTTGTTTTAAATCAAATAGGTTTTAATAATAATTCAAACACCATTTAAATTCTTTAAACTTTCCAAATCCTTTCAGTAGGTTTTTATTTGTTTACTTGGATTCAAATAATTCATCTTGAATTATTTGGGAAGTATTTTAATATGATTTATTAATCAATTGAGATTGGGTATTTGTTTTTATTCAAATGGTTTTAAATATAGCTTTAATTCTCTAAGGTTTATTTGAAGTTTTCTTTAATCTTATTTAAGTTGAATGAACAACTTTTATTTCACTTGGGTAAATTCCAATTATCATTTTCTCATGTTTTAAATAATCATTCTTATTAGAGATTTGTCTTTATTAAGATAAGGATAGAATGGTTAATGCCATTTTTATTTTATTTGGAAACAAATTCTTTATCCTTTTATTTTACTTGGATTTGGATTGTATTCATTCCATTTGCTTATGGATTTGGCCAAGATTTGATTTGGTCTTTAAATATTCTTTATTTAATATTTCTTTCTTTATCTTATAAAATCCATATCTTTTTATTTAGAGATCCAAACTTGGTGATTCCAATTTGTGAATTCTTATTTAATTCCTGTTTATCTTTTTAACTATCTTTAGGATTATTTGCTCACCATTTGGTATGGATTTATTGATAGATGCTTTATTAACTTTGGGAATTCAATTCCTTATCTTATTAATTCATCAGTTTTTATTTATGGTTCCAAATTAAGTGAAACCAATTTCTATGGTCTTATAATATTTCTGTTTGTCTTTCTTGATCATTTGTAAATGTTTGTTTACAAGATTTTATTTGGATCAAATCCATAGGCTTGGAGATAACTTGTAAATGATTTTTATTCCATTAGGGTTTTAGGGTTTGGATTTATTTTCCAAGTGTTTAAATTTCCAGATACATTCATTGAGGAATGCATTTCCCTTGATTTGGATTTTTGTTGGATTCAAACTTTTACCAAAGTTTGTTCAAGATGGGATTTTAAGTTTCCTTTTAGAAACAAAAGTTTCTTTTCACCCTGATTTTCAACAAAAATTTTATTTTGTTTATTTATTTTTCACATTACAAGATTTGCAAAATCTTGGGATGTGACAAGAACGTAGAAATTTAATCTTCTTGTTACGTTGATTCTCAACCTCACTTTGAAATTCCTTAAACTTCTCGAAAGTTTCGGACTTATGTCTCATGAAATAGATATACCCATATCTACTGAAGTCATCCGTGAAGGTAAGAACATAACGATAACCACCGCGCGATGCTACACTCATTGGACCACACACATCGGTATGTATGATTTCCAATAAGTCCGTAGCTCACTCCATCATACCAGAAAATGGAGTCTTAGTCATTTTACCCATCAGACATGCTTCGCATCTTTCAAGTGATTCGAAATCAAGTGATTCGAGCAGTCCATCGGAATGAAGTTTCTTCATACGCTTCACTCCAATGTGACCAAGATGACAGTGCCACATATAGGTCGAGTTATCGCTCGATTTCAAACGTTTAGCCTCAATGTTATTAATATGTGTATTTCCACTATCGAGATTCAATAAGAATAGACCATCTATCAAAGGTGCATGTGCATAAAACATATTACTCATATAAATCGAACAACCATTATTCTCGGACTTAAACAAGTAACCTTCTCGCAATAAACAAGACCCCGATATAATGTTCATGCTTAACACAGGCACCAAATAACAATTATTTAAGTATAAAACTAATCCCGATGGTAGATGAAGAGGTAGTGTGCCGACCGCGATCACATCAACCTTTGATCCATTTCCCACGCGCATCGTCACCTCGTTCTTCGCTAGCTTCCGTTTATTCTGCAGCACCTGTTTCGAGTTACAAATATGAGCAACCGAACCAGTATCAAATACCCAGGCACTACTACGAGTACTAGTGAGATACACATCAATAACATGTATATCGGATATACCTTTCTTCTTGTTGTTGCCGTTCTTCAAATCCGCCAACTACTTTGGGAAATTCCGCTTCCAGTGACCTTCTCCCTTGCAGTAAAAGCACTCAGTATCAGGCTTAGGTCCAGCCTTGGTCTTCTTCGTCGGCGCGGTAACTTTCTTACCACCCTTCTTGAAGTGTCCCTTTTGCTTAGACTTGCCTTTCTTGAATTTGGTGGTCTTATTGACCAACAACACTTGGTGCTCTTTCTTGATCTCCACTTCTGCAGATTCCAACATGGCGAAGAGTTCTGACAACGTCTTGTTCATGTTTTGCATGTTGTAGTTCATCACAAAGTTCTTGTAACTTGGTGGTAGTGATTGAAGGACACGGTAAATCCCCAAAGCATTAGTAATCACTATACCCAAGCTTTGAAGTTTGTTTGCGTGCCCATACATCTTAAGCACATGCTCACTGACGGAGCTGCCCTCTTCCATCTTGTAGTTAAAGAACTTTTCAGAAGCCTCATAGCTCTCAATCGCCGCGTGAGTCTCAAAGATCAATTTGACATCACGGACAATATCATGTGGGTTTGAATTCTCAAACCTTTTCTGAAGCTCCGATTCTAAACCATACAAGATAGCACACTGAACTGTGGAGTACTGAGTCTTCCGAGTGAGGTAAACATTTTTTACTTCATCGGTAGCAGTAGCTGCAGGTGGGTCACCTAGCGGTGCATCCAGAACATAGGTCAAATTACCAGCTGTGAGGACAATCCTCAAATTGCGGAACCAATGCGCGAAGTTGCTTCCGTTGTTTTTCAACTTTTCTTTCTCTAGGAACGCATTAAAATTGATGGTAGGGGCCGCCATTGATCTACAACATATTTGCAATAGTTTAGACTAAGTTTATGACAAATTGAGTTCTAATTAATAGTTAAATTAATCTAGGTGAACTCCCACTCAAAACAATATCCCTCACATTGTTTTAGTGATCACACGAACCAAATCCACCACATCAAAACTGATCATCACGAGAGTTGATGTAGCTTCAATGGCGAACAATCGACATGTTCATCATATCTACTATATGATTCATGCTTTACCTTTCGGTGATCCGTGTTCCGAGACCATGTCTGTACATGCTAGGCTCATCAAGATCAAACCTTAGCTTCCGCATGAGCAAATCTGGCTTGCTCACGTTGTATACACTTGCGGAATCTAACACACCCGATCATCATGTGGTGCTTCGAAACAACAAGCTTTAGCAACGGTGCTTACTAAGGGTGAACACTTTAAAACTTGAAATTGATGTGCATGAGGGATCATCTTATAATGCTACCGTCGTTAACTAAGCAATACAAGATGCATAAAGGATTAACATCACATGCAATTCATAATATGTGATATGATATGGCCTTTCTTCTTTGTGCTTCCGATCTCCATCTTCAAGATCGAACATGATCTCCATCATCACCGGCATTGCATCAAGGTCAATGACGCCGCTTCATGATTATCGTCCACCAGCTTCAACTATTACAACTACTTTGAATAGACACGCGGGTCTTAACATAAATTAAAGACAACCATATGGCTCCTGCCGGTTGCCAACTTATAATAAGGAACATTGCATACATCAAATATAATCACAATCATGGCCATATCACATCACAGCACACCCCTGCAAAACAAAGTTAGACGCTTCTACTTTCTTTGCATGTTTTACGTGGTTTGGGGCTTTCAATAACTGTCGTTCTAACTTACGAACAAGAACCACACCATTGACACTAGTATTGTCAATCACCCGTTGTAAATTGAATCTTAACTATGTTGGGAGAAACAGGCACCCGCAAAGCCACTTATGCAATACAAGTTGCATGTCAAGCGTGGAGTAAGTCTCATGAACGATGTCATGTAAGGTTAGCCCGGGCCGCTTCATCCCACCATCCCGCAAGATGCAAAGTACACAAGAAGTAATCGACAACAAAAGCATCAACGCCCACAATGACCATTGTGTTCTACTCGTGCAACAGATCTACATATAGACATGGCTCTGATACCACTGTTGGGTTTCGTAGCATGGAAAACAAAAAATTTCTATTGCATACAAACAAACAAGCCAAGATCTATCTACTAGATTGTAGCAACGAGTCGATGGAATAACTCACCCTCGAAGATTCCAAAGTGTTTAACGAGAGCGGATTCTTGTGGGTGATGTAGTCGTACTCTTTCCGATCTCAAGATCGCATAGACGATCCTTCCAGCGCTGCGTTCCGGCAGCGCTTCCGCAGTCGGTCACAAGTTCGGTACTCGATGAAGACCTTCCTCTCCCTTGTTCCAGCAGGCAGTGGAGGTTGTAGCACTCTCCTTGCGATTCCGGCAGCACAACGGCGTGGTAACGGAAGTAGAGGGGAGATCTCGCAGGGCTTCGCCTTAAGCCGGAGCGAGTATGGTGGACTATGAGAGAGCTCCTCGGTGATCTAGGGTTTAGACACGCCAAGGAGGGGCAATGGCCGGTGGCTAGGGTTGGCCCTAGGCGGCGGCGGCGAGTGCCCTAGGCGGCGGCTATGGAGGGCGGCGGCGGCTAGGGTTAGGGTTTAGAGGGGGCAACTTGTGTTCTAGGAGGGGCAGCCCTGCCCCTCCTTTTATAGGTGGAGGTGCTGGCCAAGGGGAGGGGAGTACCTCCCCAACTCGGATCCCAAGTGGGCAGGCGTTGGAGGGGAGGAACTCCTCCTCAAGTAGGTTTCCTACTTCCCCTCCACCTTCCAAAATAGCCGTTTGACTTTTCATATTGGCGTTTGACTTTTCAAACTAGGATTTGATTAAATCCTATATTTTGTTCAGCGATGACACCTAGTACCTAATGCAATCATTCCAACTTGATATGACACATTCATGTACCCTTCCCCTCCGGAGTGCCGGACATTTCGGAACCTTCTAGAACATTCCCGATGAAAACACCGGAACCATTCTCCAACCCCGAAACAGGACTTTCCTTATATGAATCTTATTCTCCGGACCATTCCGGATCTCCTCGTGATATCCCGAATCCCATCCGAGACTCCGAACAACATTCGTTCTCTTTACTCATCATTCCATAACTACTCAAACAACGTCGAATCCTTAAGTGTGTCTCCCTACGGTTCGTGAATTATGCGGACATGATCGAGACACTTCTCCGAACAATAACCAATAGAGGAATCTGGAAATTCATATGGCTCCCACATATTTCTACGATTACTTTGCGATCGAATGAACCACTTACATACCATACCAATTTCCCTTTGTCTCACGATAGTTTACTTATCCGAGGTTATGATCGTCGGTATCTTTGCATACCTAGTTCAACCTCGTTACTGATAAGTACTCTTTTCTCGTTCCCGTGATATGTGATCCCTTGTGAGCCAGTCACATGCTTGCAAGCTAATTGGGTGACATTCCACCGAGAGGGCCCAGAGTATATCTATCCGTCATATGGATGGACAAATCCCACTCTTGATTCATGTGTCTCAACCAATACTTTCCGAACACTCAATGCTACCTTTATAGCCACCCAGTTACGGTGTGGTGTTTGATGTCCTCAAAGCATCCTTCCGGTGAAGGTGATACGCATGATCTCATGGTCGAAGGAATTAGGTTACTATGTATCAGAAAGCATATAGCAATTGAACTATTAAAATGACTTGATCTTTATGCTACGCTTATATATAGGAGTATTTCCACCATATCATTCTCCCAACGATATGATCTTGTTGTTAATAACATCTCAATGTTCATGATAGGGAAACCGCAATCATTTATTAACCAACAAGCTAGTATTATAAAGAGGCTTTACTAGGGACTCTATTTTAGTTTACAAATCACACAAGTATTAATGTTTCCTTGTTAATACTATTATAGCATGAATGTAAACATTTATCATAAACACAAAGATATAATAATAACTACATTTATTATTGCCTCTAGGGCATATCTCCAACACCCTCTACTTCCGACACCATGCTATCATGCTGCCGGAATCGCGAGGGCAGAACTACAACCTCCGCTGCCTGTTGGAACAAGGGACAGGAAGGTCTTCATCGAGTACCGAACATGTGACCGACTGTGGAAGCGCTGCTGGAACGCAGCGCCGGAAGGATCGTCTACGCGATATTGAGATCGGCAAGTGTACGACTACATCACCCACGAGAATCTGCTCTCGTTAACCGCTTTGGAATCTTCAAGGGTGAGTGCTTCTATCGACTCGTTGCTACAATCTAGTAGATAGATCTTGGCTTGTTTGTGTGCATGCGGTAGAAATTTTTTGTTTTCCATGCTACGAACCCCTATAGTGGTATCAGAGCCGTGTCTATATGTAGATATGTTATACGAGTAGAACACAATGGTCATTGTGGGCGGTGGTGCTTTTATTATCAATTGCTTTTTATGCACTTTGCATCTAGCGGAATGATGGGATGAAGCGGCCCGGGCTAACCTTACATGACATCGTTCATGAGACTTGCTCCATGCTTAACATGCAACTTGTATTGCATAAGTGGCTTTGCGGGTGTCTGTCTCTCCCATCATAGTATAGATTCAATTTACAACAGGCACTTGATAGTTCAAACATCAACATTGTGGTTCTTGTTCGTAAGTTAGAACGACACTTATTGAAAGCCCCATACCACGTAAAATATGCAAAGAAAATTAGAGGCGTCTAACTTTGTTTTGCAGGGGTGTGTTGTGATGTGATATGGCCATGATTGTGATTATATATGATTTATGCAATGATCCTTATTCTAAGTTGGCAACCGGCAGGAGCCATATGGTTGTCTTTTAAATTCCGTTAAGACCTGCATGTCTATTCAAAGTAGTTGTAATAGTTGATGCTGATGGACGACAAACATGAAGCGGCGCCATTGACCTTGACGCCACACCGGTGATGATGGAGATCATGTTCGTGATTGAAGATGGAGATCGGAAGCACAAGAAGAAAGGCCATATCATATCACATATTATGAATTGCATGTGATGTTAATCCTTTTATGCATCTTGTATTACTTAGTTCACGACGTTAGCATTATAAGATGATCCCTCAAGCAGACAATTTCAAGTTTTAAAGTGTTCATCCTTAGTAAGCACCGTTGCTAAAGCTCGTTGTTTCGAAGCACCACGTGATGATCGGGTGTGTTAGATTCTGCGAGTGTATACAATGTGAGCAAGCCAGATTTGCTCATGCGGAAGCTAAGGTTTGATCTTGACGAGCCTAGCATGTACAGACATGGTCTCGGAACACGGATCATCGAAAGGTAAAGCATGAGTCATATAGTAGATATGATGAACATGTTGATTGTTCGCCATTGAAGCTGCATCAACTCTCGTGATGATCGGTTTTGATGTGGTGGATTTGGTTCGTGTGATCACTAAAACAATGTGAGGGATATTGTTTTGAGTGGGAGTTCACCTAGATTAATTTAACTATTAATTAGAACTCAATTTGTCATAAACTTAGTCTAAACTATTGCAAATATGTTGTAGATCAATGGCGGCCCCTACCATCAATTTTAATGCGTTCCTAGAGAAAGAAATGTTGAAAAACGATGGAAGCAACTTCGCGGATTGGTTCTGCAATTTGAGGATTGTCCTCAATGCTGGTAATTTGACCTATGTGTTGGATGCACCGCTAGGTAACCCGCCTGCAGCTGATGCTACCGATGAGGTAAAGAATGTTTTCCTCGCTCGGAAGAATCAGTACTCCACAGTTCAGTGTGCTATCTTGTATGGTTTGGAATCGGAGCTTCAGAAAAGGTTTGAGAATCATGACCCACATGATATTGTCTGTGAACTCAAAATGATATTTGAGGCTCACGCGGCAGTTGAGAGTTATGAGGCTTCTGAAAAGTTCTTTAATTGCAAGATGGAAGAAGGCAGCTCCGTCAGTGAGCACGTGCTTAAGATTTCTGGGCATGCAACAAGCTTCAAAGCTTAGGTATAGTGATTCCTAATGCTTTGGGGATTCATCGCGTCCTCCAATCACTACCACCGAGTTACAAGAACTTTGTGATGAACTACAATATGCAAAACATGGACAAGTCGTTACCCGAACTCTTCTCCATGTTAAAGTCTGCAGAAGTGGAGATCAAGAAAGAGCACCAAGTGTTGTTGGTCAATAAGACCACCAAATTCAAGAAGCAAGGCAAGTCTAAGAAAAAGGGAAACTTCAAGAAGGGCGGTAAGAAAGTTAGCGCACCGGCGAAAAAGACCAAGGCTGGGCCTAAGCCTGACACTGAGTGCTTTTACTGCAAGGGAGAGGGTCACTGGAAGCGGAATTGCCCAAATTACTTGGCGTATTTGAAGAATGGCAACATCAAGAAGAAAGGTATATCCGATATACATGTTATTGATGTGTATCTAACTAGTACTCGTAGTAGTGCCTGGGTATTTGATACTGGTTCGGTTGCTCATATTTGTAACTCGAAATAGGTGCTGTAGAATAAAAAGAAGCTAGCGAAGAACGAGGTGACGATGCGCGTTGGGAATGGATCAAAGGTTGATGTGATCGCGGTCGGAATGCTACCTCTTCATCTACCATCAGGATTAGTTTTATACTTAAATAATTGTTATTTGGTGCCTGCGTTGAGCATGAACATTATATCCGGATCATGTTTATTGCGAGACGGTTACTTGTTTAAGTCCGAGAATAATGGTTGTTCGATTTATATGAGTAATATGTTTTATGCACATGCTGTAGGGGTTCGTATCATGGAAAACAAAAAAATTCTACTGCATGCAAACAAACAAGCCAAGTTCTATCTACTAGATTGTAGCAACGAGTCGATAGAGGAACTCACCCTCGAAGATTCCAAAGCGGTTAACGAGATCGGATTCTCGTGGGTGATGTAGTCGTACACTTGCCGATCTCAAGATCGCGTAGACGATCCTTCCGGCGTTGCGTTTCGGCAGCGCTTCCGCAGTCGGTCACACGTTCGGTACTCGATTAAGACCTTCCTCTCCCTTGTTCCAGCAGGCAGCGGAGGTTGTAGCACTCTCCTCGTGATTCCGGCAGCATGACGGCGTGGTACCGGAAGTAGAGGGGAGATCTCGCAGGGCTTCGCCTTAAGCCGGAGCGAGTATTGTGGACTATGAGAGAGGCCTTGGAGATCTAGGGTTTAGAAGGCACCAAGGGGAGAAGCTAATCGGCAGCTAGGTTTAGGGTTCACACCAACTCGGCGAGTTGGTGGTGCCCTAGGCGGCGGCAGCAGCAGGGGTGGTGGCGTCGGCGGCTTAAGGTTAGGGTTTCGGGGCGAGAGGTGTCGGTCTAGAGGGGCACCCCTGCCCCTCCTTTTATAGGTGGGAGGGCGCGGCCAAGGGGAAGGGAGTCCTCCCCCAAGTCAGCCTCCTTGGCCGGTGGTGGAGGGAGAAGGACTTCCTCCCCAAGTAGGTTTCCTACTCTCCCTCCACCAAGCAAACTTGCCGTTTGACTTTTCAAATTGGCGTTTAACTTTTCAAACTAGGATTTGATTTATTCCTTTATTTTGCTCAGCGATGACGCCTAGTACATGATGCAACCATTCCAGATTGTTATGACACATTCATGTACCCTTCCCCTCCGGAGTGCCGGACCTTCCGGAACCTTCTAGAACATTCCCGATGAAAACACCGGAATCATTCTCCAACTTCGAAACAAGACTTTCCTTATATGAATCTAATTCTCTGGACCATTCTGGACCTCCTCGTGATATCCTGGATCCCATCCGAGACTCCGAAAAACATTCAGTCTCTTACTCATCATTCCATAACTACTCAACAACATCGAATCCTTAAGTGTGTCTCCCTACGGTTCGTGAATTATGCGGACATGATCGAGACACTTCTCCGAACAATAACCAATAGAGGAATCTGGAAATTCATATGGCTCCCACATATTTATACGATTACTTTGCGATCGAATGAACCACTTACATACGATACCAATTTCCCTTTGTCTCACGATAGTTTACTTATCCGATGTTTTGATCGTCGGTATCTCTGCATACCTAGTTCAACCTCATTACTGATAAGTACTCTTTTCTCGTTCCCGTGGTATGTGATCCCTTGCGAGCCAGTCACATGCTTGCAAGCTAATTGGATGACATTCCACCGAGAGGGCCCAGAGTATATCTATCCGTCATATGGATGGACAAATCCCAATCTTGATCCATGTGTCTAAACCCATACTTTCCGAACACTCAATGCCACATTTATAGCCACCCAGTTACGGTGTGGTGTTTGATGTCATCAAAGCATCCTTCCGGTGATGGTGATAAGCATGATCTCATGGTCGAAGGAATTAGGTTACTATGTATCAGAAAGCTTATAGCAATTGAACTATTAAAATGACTTGATCTTTATGCTACGCTTATCTATAGGAGTATGTCCATCATACCATTCTCCTAATGATATGATCTTGTTGTTAACAACATCTCAATGTTCATGATAGGGAAACCACAATCATCTATTAACCAACAAGATAGTATTATGAAGAGGCTTTACTAGGGACTCTAATTTAGTTTACAAATCACACAAGTATTAATGTTTCCTTGTTAATACTGTTATAGCATGAATGTAAACATTTATCATAAACACAAAGATATAATAATAACTACATTTATTATTGCCTCTATGGCATATCTCCAACAGTCTCCCACTTGCACTAGAGTCAACTAATCTAGATTACATGGTAATATACCGAACACCCATGGCAGTTTGGTGTTGGTCATGTTTTGCCCTCGGGAGAGGTTTAGTCAACGGATTCGCCACATTCAGATCTGTGTGTACTTTGCAAATCTTTATGTCACCACCTTGGACATGTTCTCGAATAGCGTGAAAACGTAGCTTGATATGCTTCAGCTTCTTGTGTGACCTTGGTTCTTGCGCATTGGCTATGGCACCCATGTTATCACAGTAGATAGAAATTGGGTCCAGCGCAACCACACCGAGCTCTGTAATGAACTCCTTCATCCATATTTCTTCTTGTGAAGCCTCCGAAGCAGCTATGTATTCCGATTCAGTTGAAGATCTCGCCACAACGCTTTGCTTTGAACTCCTCCAGCTAACTGCTGCACCATTCAAAGTAAATACATATCCAGATTGAGATTTAGAATCGTCTGGATCGGTGTTCCAACTAGCATCGGTGTAACCATTAACAACGAGTTGTTCATCACCTCCATAAGAAAGAACCATATCCTTAGTTCTTCTCAAGTACTTAAGGATGTTTTTGACCGTTGTCCAATGATCCACTCCTGGATCACTTTGATATCTGCTAGTCAAACTAACAGCATATGCAATGTCGGGTCTAGTACATAGCATGGCATACATTAGAGATCCTATGGCTGAGGCATAGGGAGTCTTACTCATCCTTTCTCTATCTTCTGCCGTTGCTGGAATTTGAGTTTTACTCAAGGTCGTATTGGGCAACATGGGCAAGAACCCTTTCTTGCTATCTTCCATTCCAAACCTCTTTAGAACTTTGTCCAAATATGTACTTTGTGACAATGATATTAGGCGTCTCGATCTATCTCTATAAATCTTTATGCCTAATATGTAAGCTGCTTCGCCAAGATCTTTCATTGAAAAACTATTATTCAAATATTCCTTGACACTATTAAGAAGGTCTACATCATTCCCAATCAACAATATGTCATCTACATATAGTATTAAGAATGCTACAGAGCTCCCACTCACTTCCAAATACAAGCTTCTCCATAAGTTTGTATAAAACCAAAACTTTTGATTACTTTATCAAAACTTTGATTCCAACTTCGAGATGCTTGCTTCAATCCATATATGGACCTTTGAAGTTTGCATACCTTGTCAGCATCTTTTAGGATCGACAAAACCTGTGGGTTGCATCATATACAATTCTTCATCAATGTCTCCATTGAGGAACGTTGTTTTGACATCCATCTGCCATATTTCATAATCGTAATATGCAGCGATTGCTAACATAATCCTCACAGACTTTAGCTTCGCTACTTGTGAGAAAGTCTCATCGTAGTCAACTCCTTGAATTTGTCGAAACCCTTTTGCGACAAGTCGAGCTTTATAGGCAGTAAAATAACCATCAGCATCTGTTTTCTTCTTGAAAATCCATTTATTCTCGATAGCCTTCCGGCCATCCGGTAAGTCCACCAAAGTCCATACTTGGTTTTCGTACATGGATCCAATATCGGATTTCATGGCTTCTTGCCATTTATTGGAATCTGGGCTCATCATCGCTTCCTCATATGTCTCAGGGTCATCGGTGTTGTCCACCAACATGACACTCATAATGGGATCATACCAATCAGGAGTGGTACGATTTCTCGTTGACCTGCGAGGCTATATAGCAACTTCAACCGAAGTTTCATGATCATCATCATTATCTTCCTCTCTTATTGGTGCAGGTACCATAGAAATTGGTGATCCTTTCAACCCTTGTTCAACCACAAGTTTTTAACTTAGAAATTTGGATGAGGATATTCTTGATAGCTTCCATGTCTTGATGCTCAAATTGTCCTTTTCTAGGGACATGGCTAAGTACTTAGATTTTACACTCTGCAGAGGTGGTGCACTTTCCCCACAAGACTTGGTTTCACCTAAGACAAGATCTTTCAGAAGCCTTCCCTTAGACCAGAATGGACGCGTTCCAACCTATCAAACCCCTACCACCAACTGTCCATTTGGCTAAGTTCTTGCAACCTATATGATCCAGGCAGAGCCCATAATGCCAAGTGGCTGCACTTGAAGCTTCTCAACATTTGACATCTCAAATCTCTTTGTTCCTGGGTGGCCATCCACAAGTGAGAGACCAAGTTTTCCCCAGCATACTGGACTTGGTGATGCCCAAGTTTTCCCCAGCATACTGGACTTGCATGACCACTCAACACAAACCATTCCTTCCATTCCACCCAGGTGATTCATTCACTTAGTTGTTTTATTAAATGTTAGACCCCTCCTTTATAAAGGAAAGGATCCCTATGATTGCAATGCTAGTCCCTGGATCAATGCTAGCATCCACAGTTTAAGATGAAGTACACAGATACAAAGGTCGTTTATTACATTCATTCCAGAGATAAAACATAGTCTTTTACAACTCAGGGCCATAGGCCTAATACAAGAGTTTAAGGAATAAGTAAATAAACACAAGTCTTCATCTTCATGTGCCACAGGCAAGCATGTTGAGTGTAGACTCATGACTCCTACTCATCATCGGAGTAACCTGCAACATCACAAGTTACAGCCACAGTGGGTCAATACTTTGGAATAGTATTGGCAAGTGATACCTTAGTATATTTTTAGTGGACTATGTTACTATATGCATTTTGGCTAAGTGTAGCTTGGCTTGCTTTGCTTGAAAATAGGTTTTACCTATTAGTTGAAATCACTAAGTTTTTATTTATCAAAAACTCCCCAAGAAACCAGCAATAGACATTGGGGTCCTTCACCCTTGTTCTCCCACAAATTTTACTTAGAAGTTGGAGTGATGAGATTCTTGTAGCTTCCATGTCTTGATGCTCAAGTTGTCCATTGCCTTGGACTAGGCTAAGTACTTAGGTTTTCCATCTGCAGAGGTTGTGCACTTTCCCCACCAGACTTGGTTTCCCAAGACAGGACCTTTCAGAAGCCTTTCCTTAGTCAAATGGACGCGTTCCAACCTATCATCCCAACTACCACCAACTGTCCAAATTACTAAGTTCTAGCAACCTATATGATCAAGGCAGAGCCCATATTGCAAAGTGGTTGCACTATAAGCTTTCTCAACACTTGGCCTCCAAATCCCTTTGTGCCTGGGTGGCATACCACAAGTGAGATACACAACCCAAGTCCATGGCCTTGTGTAACCACTCAACATAACCCAATCCTTCCATTCCACCCAGGAGGTTCATTTGACTTAGTTGTTTTATTAGGAAAGCATAAGTCTCATGACTTAGTAATATTTTTCATCATAGTAAGTATAGATTTTCTCCAACCCTTGTTTACTAAATAGCTAGGCTAAGCATGGTGTGATAACTTAACTTAGGAAAATTTCCCTAGCAATTCTATCATTCTACACTACTTAGGATTTCCCAACTTAGCTTTAGGCAAAAGTAGCATGCAAACTTAGCAAAATATCTAATGCTAGTACAAAACATAGGACATAAATATTCATGAAAATATCACTTGCCTTGGTAGTGGGCAGAATAGTACTCTTCACAATCACAATCACTAGCAAGATCTACACAAAAATTATAACATACAATTACACACAATTATATTCAACCAAAAATAATATGAATGCATGCATGCAAGAGTTTACCAAGTGGTGATTTTGAAAATTCTACTAAGCATGCACATGTTTACAGAAACTTAACAAGTCACAAGTTTGCCAACTAAACTTATTTGGCACCAATACAATTTACCAAAATAAATCCATATTTAAAATAGTCTTAAACATGTTTTTACAAATAAAGTCATTTTAACTGTTACTATTTGTTAAACAAATTGGATATTCAGAAAGGTCTTGTTTCACTGAATCCAACGGTATAAAGTTTGCAAAATTCTAACGTGGCATTCAAAAGTTATAGCAGTTTAAAGTTTGGATCTAAATATGATTCAATTTTCTATTTTTGAATTAACCCTAGCCACGTGTCGCAGCCTCACTGGCGCGTACCGCTTCGCGCGGATCGGCAGTCGCAGGCCGTAGGATCTAACTTAGATCTGGCGGCTCAGACGCGCGCGTACCTCTTCGATCAAGATCTATCCTAGCCCTACGATGCAGATCCAACGGACCAAACCATCAAGCCACAATCTGGCGGCGCTAGCGGCGTTAACTGGTGGCGGCGCGTCTGACTACGGCGGCGCCGGCGTTCTACATCGCTCCAGGAAGCAGGAAGGTGCTTACCAGATCCGCCAAGGCGTGCTGAAGCTCGACGTGGTACTAGTTTGCGGAGGGGCGTGCTGTCAAGGCGAGGATTGCTCGTCGGAGTTACGGACGGCGTCGGGTGGTTGTTGTCGGAGTAGTTGCCGAGGTTCCGCGTCGCCCTAACACAAGCCAGGGGGTTTAGAAGATGTGCAGGACCGTGGCGAACAATCTAGTGTGAGTCAGAAGCGAAGGGGCGCACGGGACTTACGGATTTTGGTCGCCGGAGTTGAGGTGGTCGTCAGATGCTTGCGGCGTTGAGTGGAAACGGCGACCTGAGGCAGTACAGGATGAACGGGTGGAGTCAGGAGGTGCGCAAGAAGATTGCGAAGCGGCTCAAACGAATTTGAGAGGAAGGGGCGCACGGGTCTCACCGGAATCGTTCGTCGGAGCAAGCTCTGTCTGCGGCGGTGTTGGGTGAGTCGTGGGCAGCCTGGTGGCGTGAAGGTAGAATCGACTGGGGGAAAATGATCGTGGGGAGGTGGGGATCTTATAGCCGGTGCCTCGACAGGAAACGCCCGCGGATTAACGCCCATTTATGCCGCGCCATTACCGGCAGTGACTGCAGCTGCGACGTGGTCGCGGGCGCAGTTTGGGGAAGACGATGCCAGCGTGGGCAGGGCCCGCTCGTCAGCGATGTGCGCGAAGTGAGTGTGGGGTCCGTCTGTCAGCGACAGGCTGCGTGCGCTCGCGCGTGAGAAAAGAAAAGAAAATTCCCGGGTGGGCTTGTTGGGCTCGATTCGACGTTGGGCCTAAAACCTGGCGCGTGGCCCTTTTCCTTTGTTTATTTCTTTTTCCATTTCTATTTTGATTTTCTGGGTAGATTTAGATATGAATTCAAATCCTTTTTGAATTCAAACAATTCTGGGGATTTTTGCAGGGTACTGTGGTTTCAAAAACCAGTCATTTAACCATGTGGTTGCCCTGAAAGGGCTTGGTCAAGCTTGGACTTTAAACAATCAGAGACATTGCCTCTGGTTTACAAATGTTTTAAAAATAGGGTTTTGAATTTATTTCCAAATTGAAAACTTTGGTCAAACTTTTATACCTAACTTTACAACAATGGAGGCAAGCAAACAAGTTCCTAAACATTCAAGTTTCCAATGGTGTTGGTCTTTTGAATTCAATCAGTCCACATAAAATCATAACATCAAAAGTTTCTGTTTTCTGAAATGTTTTGAGAAAACCCTAAATGATGATGGATGCAAGGATGATATGAATGATTTTTTGGAATATGAATTTAGGGATGTTACAAATCTAACCCCCTTAAGGTGAATCTCGCCCTCGAGATTCGGATTGGCTAGCAAATAGGTGAGGGTGGTCTTTCCGAAGATCATCTTCTCTTTCCCATGTTGCTTCCTCTTCGGAGTGATGGTTCCATTGCACCTTGCAAAACTTGATAGTTTTTGTCCTTGTGACTCTTTCTGCGGTCTCAAGAATCCTAACAGGCTTTTCTTCATAGGTGAGGTCACTTTCTAGTTGAACTTCTTCCAATGGTATAGTATCCCTCAGAGAAGATTCTTCCATTTCTGGGTGACATTTCTTAAGCTGACTCAAATGAAACACATTATGGACAGCTGACAGTGACTCAGGCAATTCAACTTCATATGCAACTTCTCCTTTGCGACTTAGAATCTTGAATGGCCCAACATATCTTGGTGCCAACTTTCCTTTGACTCCAAATCTTTTCACTCCACGAAGTGGTGATACCCTAAGATAAGCTCTATCTCCAACATCGTAGGTGACTTCTCTACGCTTAGAATCCGCGTAGCTTTTCTGTCGGGACTGTGCTATCTTCAACCTGTCCTTAACCAATTTGACTTTCTCTTCGGCGTCCTTGATAAGATCAGGTCCAAACAAACTCCTTTCTCCCACTCCATTCCATAGCAATGGGGTGGTACACTTCCTTCCGTAGAGTAACTCAAATGGTGCCATTCCAATACTAGATTGATGACTGTTATTGTAAGAGAACTCTGCGTAAGGCAAACTTTCATCCCAACTTGCTCCATAATCTAAAGCACATGCTCTCAACATATCTTCAAGAATTTGGTTAGTCCTTTCTGTTTGTCCATCAGTTTGAGGATGAAAAGTAGTGCTGAATTCCAACCTTGTTCCCAAAGATTCATGAAGCTGTCTCCAAAAATGAGAAGTAAACTGAGTTCCTCTATCAGACACTATACTCTTAGGCACACCGTGAAGGCATACAATTCTGCTCATGTAGATCTTGGCTAACTTGGCACTTGTATAAGTTGTCTTCACGGGTATAAAATGAGCCACTTTAGTTAGGCGATCCACTACTACCCATATGGAATCATACCCTGACCTGGTCCTTGGTAATCCGGTAATGAAATCCATACCAATATTTTCCCACTTCCATTCAGGAATAGGTAGTGGTTGAAGTAACCCAGCTGGTTTCTGATGCTCCGCTTTTACTCTGCTACACACATCACACAAAGCAATATGCTCCGCGATGTCCCTTTTGAGATTATTCCACCAAAATCTTTCTTTCATGTCCATGTACATCTTGGTGTTTCCCAGGTGAATAGAATACGGAGAGTTGTGGGCTTCCTGCAAAATCAGTTTCCGCAACTCCGGGTCTTGTGGAACACATATACGTTTTCCGTGCCATAAAGTACCTTGTTCGTCTATATGGAAACTCTTAGCTTTCCCTAGACTTATATTTTCCTTAATCTTTTCAATTTCCTTATCAGTCTTCTGAGCTTCTCGGATCTTGTCCAACAAAGTGGGTTGAACATCTAAGGATATGAGATGTCCTTCAGGCACAATCTCCAATCTGAGTTCTTTGAATTGCTTACACAAATCATCTGGCAATTCTCCTTTGGTAAGTCCATTTACAAACGTCTTACAACTTAGAGCATCCGCTACTACATTTGCTTTACCGGGGTGGTATTGCAAACTTAAGTCGTAATCCTTGATAAGCTCTAGCCATCTCCTTTGTCTCATATTGATTTCTTTCTGGGTGAAGATATACTTCAAACTCTTATGATCGGTGAATACTTCACAACGTTTTCCCAAAAGGTAATGTCTCCATGTTTTGAGTGCATGGACGACAGAGGCTAACTCCAAATCATGAGTAGGATAGTTTACTTCATGAGTTTTGAGTTGTCTCGAAGCATAGGCTACGACTTTACCGTCTTGCATAAGTACGGCACCCAAACCTTGATGAGACGCATCACAATATACTTGGAAATCTTTTTCTAAATCTGGCAGACATAGAACTGGTGCTGTTACAAGTCTCTTCTTCAACTCTTGAAAGCTTACTTCGCATCCTTCGGACCAAGCAAATTTCTTGTCCTTCTTTAACAATTCTGTCATTGTCTTAGCAACTTTTGAGAAATTCTCAATGAATCTTCTGTAATAACCTGCTAAGCCAAGGAAACTACGAACTTCTTTTACATTCTTGGGAGATTCCCATTCTGTCACAGCTGAAACTTTAGCAGGATCAACTGCCACACCATCCTTTGTCATAACATGACCAAGAAAACCAACTTCCTCTAACCAGAACTCACACTTGCTGAATTTGGCATAAAGTTTATGTTCCCTCAGTTTCTCAAGTATCAAGCGTAAGTGTCTTTCATGTTCTTCCTTGCTCTTGGAGTAGACCAAGATGTCATCGATGAAAACGACAACAAATTTGTCAAGGAATTCCATGAACACCTTGTTCATCATATTCATGAAGTATGCTGGAGCGTTGGTTAAACCAAAAGGCATCACTGTGTATTCATACAATCCATACCTTGTGGTGAAAGCTGTCTTAGGTATGTCTTGCTCTCTTATTTTGAGTTGAAAATAACCTGACCGAAGATCAATCTTCGAGAACACACATGCTCCTTCTAACTGATCAAACAAGTCGTTGATTCTTGGCAAAGGATATTTGTTCTTGATGGTTACCTCGTTGAGAGAACGGTAGTCAATGCATAATCTTTGTGTTCTATCCTTCTTCTCTACAAACAATACTGGGGCTCCCCAAGATGAGGAACTTGGTTGAATAAACCCTTTCTGCAACTGTTCTCCTAGTTGCTTTTTGAGCTCTTTCAATTCATCAACTGACATTTTGTACGGTCTTTTTGCTATTGGTCCAGAACCTGGTACCAAATCTATCAGAAACTCCACATCTCTATCTGGTGGCATTCCTGGCAACTCTTCCGGAAACACATCCGGATACTCACATACTATTGGCACACTGTCCATGCTAACCCCCTTAAGAGAATTTAGCTTACTTCCTTTGGATTCAAAATTGGATCTGAATTTTCTTCTTTTTCCTTCTGGGGTTGTGAGTGTAACTGTACGATTGGCACAATCTAGTACCCCCTCATGCTTAGCCATCCAATACATTCCTAAAATCACATCCAATCCTTGGGAATTTAGGATTATTAGGTTCACTGGAAACTTATGTTTTCCAAACTCTATGACTAAGTCATGACATCCTGAGTTAACTATCATTTCTCCACCCGGAGAACTTACTCTTATAGGACACCCAATGGTTTCTACCGGCAGTTCATTTCTTTCAACAAATGCCTTTGATATGAATGAATGAGATGCACCGGTATCAAAGAGTACAAATGCTGAAATTGAATCGAGTTTGAACTTACCGGCAACGGCATAAGGCTCCTCATAGACCTCTTCCACATTGATGTGGTTAACCTGTCCTTTTTGGAAAGGATTGGGTTTGTTAGGTCCTTCAGCTTTCTTCTCAGGGCACTCATTAGCATAATGCCCCAGCTTCTTGCACTTGAAGCACTCAACCTGACTGATGTCCTTTTTAGGAGGCTGGCTTCCACTTCCACTACCATTTCCACTATAGTGGCTCTTATGTCCACCCTTGTGGTTCTTGTACTTGCCATTGTCATGACTGCGGTGATGTTTGTTGTCATGACGGTTGTGGTTGTGGTGCTTGCTGAATTTCCCATGCTTATGGGATCCTGAGCTGCCACTGTCATCATAGTGAGATCGTTTGTGAGACGATCCCGAGCTGTGCTTGTCGGAGTGTTTCCTCTTCCTACTCTCAACTTGCTTCATTTTACTCTCCAAAATAGCAGCCTTGTCACACAAAGACTGATAAGTTGGAACATATGCCACAGACAGTTGCAGATTCAGCTCATCATTCAAGCCTTCCAGAAACTTTTCCTTTCTTTTGGCATCCGTGTCAACCTCATCCGGTGCATAGCGCGCCAGATTGTTGAACTCTTCTATGTATTCAGCCACGCTGCGGTGGCGCTGCTTCAAGTTGTGAAACTCCTTATTTTTCAGGCTCATCATTCCAGATGAGATATGAGCAGTGCGAAAGCCATCTTCAAAGATAGCCCAAGTCACCTCATCAATAGGAGTGGTGATTTGGAAGTTGTCCCACCATGTGGCGGCTGGTCCTTCCAACAGATGTGCTGCGAACCTAACTTTTTCAGCATCCGTGCAGCCCACGGTCACTAAGTCCTTGTTCACGGAACGTAGCCAGTCATTGGCCACCATGGGATCAGTTGTTCCCGAAAACTTTGCTGGCCTCAATCGCAGAAATCTGGTGAGCATATCAAAACCCGGAGGGTTGTTGTTGTTGTTGTTGTTGTTATTGGGGTTGTTGTTGTTGTTGTTATTCTGGTTTTGGATGAATGTTGTCATCATCTGCATAAGCTGTGTTTGCGCATTCATCATTTGTTGCATTTCCGCGGTGATGTTGTTGGGGTTGGGGTTTGCGCGACGGGGAGGCATCTGTGGTTTGTTCAAATAGATAAGAATGAGATACCCATAGATGTTTTATGCAAAATACATCACAAGCAAATCACATAACATGCAACATAAGAATAAAAGTTCAACAACCAGATGGTAAGTTCATGAAATAAAACACACAAGTGGCAAGCCATCCACATGTCGGATGGTCCAATAACGAGTTCATAAATAACGAGTACGAATATAAAAGATAAACGAGTAGTCAAGTCTACTCATCAGCATCAATCTCCTCCTCGACGAAGGTAAGACCTGCGTTCTCCATCGCGGTCTTGTTCTCCTCAATCGTAGTTGTCAAGGAATCGACCTTGGCCTTGAGAGCCCTCTTCTGGGAGCGAAGCCTCTCAATAACCATCTGCTGCTGCTCTAGCTCGAAATCCTTGGACTTCAGTTCCTCGGTCATGTCCCGGATCTTCTTGTTCCTATCCTGGACGCGTTTCTCCTGACTCTTGAACTTGCGGTCCTGGGCCTCGAAATTTGTCTCCATTTCCTTGATCATCTCATCCTGCTGCGCAAAAAGCTTGTCCTTCTCGCGAAGCTGCACCTGTAGCTCGTCATTGCCGAGCATGACGTTCGTCCTGTCCGTGTCTACGTGCCTGAGAAGAGTCTCTAAGTCCTGGAGGTAGAGACGTATCGGCTCTGCCGCGTCCCTCGAGTCGTCCTCAAAGTCGATGGACTCTCCATCAACATCACGCCTTCCGAAGACGTGGAAGTGAGTGCCCCTAACCTGTCGGGAGTGACGGCCTAACAGACGTCCTATCAGGTCCTGCATGACTACCTCCATGCCTCTCTCCCTGTCGTCGTGCATCAGCTTGAAGACGATGGCCTCCGTAGTGGGCTCTGTCTGGCGTCCGGGCTGGTTCACCTTGAAGCCCCAGAGGTCCTTCCTCTCGAACTTGGTGAGTGGGTACACCGTGATGGTGGGAAGAGGGAGATCGAGCAAAGTGGTAAGCTCAATGATACGGGGACCAAAACGGGTAACCTGGAGTTCCTCAACGGTGCTGATGGTAATAGGCATCTATTTATAAGATTGAAAAAGTTAGGACAACACAATTTAAGGTAAATCAAGACAAACATTCATACATATCCATGAACACAAACATCACACGAGTCATGCATACACAAGTCCTTTACATCAATCAAGATTCAAACTTATTTAAGGTATCATTTTTGGAAAATAAGGTGATAGATGGTGGTCCAACTAACGAAGTGTGCTCATAATCCTATCTCACTGGATCGGGTGGCTATCACAATGTTCCTAGAGGCAACCCACCTATCTTGTTCACATGATTCCATTACTAAGTCTATTATATCTCCCCTTAACTCTTGGTTGGTGGCTTCCAACTCTTGGGTAAGTTCCTTCTCTTTCTCTAAGTCTCTTTGGAGGTTAAGCATTCTGCACTTGACTCTAGCACTTAGTTCTTTGATAGTCTTCCAAGCTGCATCTCTGGCTGACTCAAAGAATGTTGTGTGCATCACAGTGTTGGTGTATATGCAGAATCC
Source organism: Avena sativa (assembly GCA_916181665.1). Taxonomy (NCBI): domain Eukaryota; kingdom Viridiplantae; phylum Streptophyta; class Magnoliopsida; order Poales; family Poaceae; genus Avena; species Avena sativa. Next base: position 369,163,815 of record OV702284.1, read on the forward strand.
CCTTTCTTTTTGGTTGTCTTCCTTGTTTTTGTACAAGTGAAGTTGCACCCACCAATACTCCACTCCTTCATCCATCACTGGAAAGCCTTTGTATAAAGCTGCTCCATGTGCTTCCATTGCCACCATGAGGTCCTTGAGAATCTTGGGAAATTCAGTTTCACACTCCAAGGTCATGGTCATAAGTGGCCCTTTCTTCACGGCTTCGTTGATGGAGTTCATCTACAAATGGAGATGAGAATGAGAAGATTAGAAAAGTTCTACGAGAAGAATAGACAAGTGTAGAAGTAGTTGAAAACTTTTCCTTAGTGGTTGTCCAATCCTAGGGTCATAATCCTACAGGCAACACAGTGCTCTGATACCATCTGTTAGACCCCTCCTTTATAAAGGAAAGGATCCCTGTGATTGCAATGCTAGTCCCTGGATCAATGCTAGCATCCACAGTTTAAGATGAAGTACACAGATACAAAGGTCGTTTATTACATTCATTCCAGAGATAAAACATAGTCTTTTACAACTCAGGGCCATAGGCCTAATACAAGAGTTTAAGGAATAAGTAAATAAACACAAGTCTTCATCTTCATGTGCCACAGACAAGCATGTTGAGTGTAGACTCATGACTCCTACTCATCATCGGAGTAACCTGCAACATCACAAGTTACAGCCACAGAGGGTCAATACTTTGGAATAGTATTGGCAAGTGATACCTTAGTATATTTTTAGTGGACTATGTTACTATATGCATTTTGGCTAAGTGTAGCTTGGCTTGCTTTGCTTGAAAATAGGTTTTACCTATTAGTTGAAATCACTAAGTTTTTATTTATCAAAAACTCCCCAAGAAACCACCAATAGACATTGGGGTCCTTCACCCTTGTTCTCCCACAAATTTTACTTAGAAGTTGGAGTGATGAGATTCTTGTAGCTTCCATGTCTTGATGCTCAAGTTGTCCATTGCCTTGGACTAGGCTAAGTACTTAGGTTTTCCATCTGCAGAGGTTGTGCACTTTCCCCACCAGACTTGGTTTCCCAAGACAGGACCTTTCAGAAGCCTTTCCTTAGTCAAATGGACGCGTTCCATCCTATCATCCCAACTACCACCAACTGTCCAAATGACTAAGTTCTAGCAACCTATATGATCAAGGCAGAGCCCATATTGCCAAGTGGTTGCACTGTAAGCTTTCTCAACACTTGGCCTCCAAATCCCTTTGTGCCTGGGTGGCATACCACAAGTGAGATACACAACCCAAGTCCATGGCCTTGTGTAACCACTCACATAACCCAATCCTTCCATTCCACCCAGGAGGTTCATTTGACTTAGTTGTTTTATTAGGAAAGCATAAGTCTCATGACTTAGTAATATTTTTCATCATAGTAAGTATAGATTTTCTCCAACCCTTGTTTACTAAATAGCTAGGCTAAGCATGGTGTGATAACTTAACTTAGGAAAATTTCCCTAGCAATTCTATCATTCTACACTACTTAGGATTTCCCAACTTAGCTTTAGGCAAAAGTAGCATGCAAACTTAGCAAAATATCTAATGCTAGTACAAAACATAGGACAGAAATATTCATGAAAATATCACTTGCCTTGGTAGTGGGGAGAGTAGTACTCTTCACAATCACAATCACTAGCAAGATCTACACAAAAATTATAACATACAATTACACACAATTATATTCAACCAAAAATAATATGAATGCATGCATGCAAGAGTTTACCAAGTGGTGATTTTGAAAATTCTACTAAGCATGCACATGTTTACAGAAACTTAACAAGTCACAAGTTTGCCAACTAAACTTATTTGGCACCAATACAATTTACCAAAATAAATCCATACTTAAAATAGTCTTAAACATGTTTTTACAAATAAATTCATTTTAACTGTTAGTATTTGTTAAACAAATTGGATATTCAGAAAGGTCTTGTTTCACTGAATCCAACGGTATAAAGTATGCAAAATTCTAACGTGGCATTCAAAAGTTATAGCAGTTTAAAGTTTGGATCTAAATCTGATTCAAATTTCTGTTTTTGAATTAACCCTAGCCACGTGTCGCAGCCTCACTGGCGCGTACCGCTTTGCGCGGATCGGCAGTCGCAGGCCGTAGGATCTAACTTAGATCTGGCGGCTCAGACGCGCACGTACCTCTTCGATCAAGATCTATCCTAGCCCTACGATGCAGATCCAACGGACCAAACCATCAACCCACAATCTGGCGGCGCTAGCGGCGTTAACTGGCGACGGTGCGTCTGACTACGGCGGCGGCGGCGTTCTACATCGCTCCAGGAAGCAGGAAGGTGCTTACCAGATCCGCCAAGGCGTGCTGAAGCTCGACGTGGTACTGGTTTGCGGAGGGGCGTGCTGTCAAGGCGAGGATTGCTCGTCGGAGTTACGGACGGCGTCGGGTGGTTGTTGTCGGAGTAGTTGCCGAGGTTCCGCGTCACCCTAACACAAGCCAGGGGGTTTAGAAGATGCGCAGGACCGTGGCGAACAATCTAGTGTGAGTCAGAAGTAAAGGGGCGCACGGGACTTACGGATTTTGGTCGCCGGAGTTGAGGTGGTCGTCAGATGCTTGCGGCGTCGAGTGGAAACGGCGACCTAGGGCAGTACAGGATGAACGGGTGGAGTCAGGAGGTGCGCAAGAAGATTGCGAAGCGGCTCAAACGAATTTGAGAGGAAGGGGCGCACGGGTCTCACCGGAATCGTTCGTCGGAGCAAGCTCTGTCTGCGGCGGTGTTGGGTGAGTCGTGGGCAGCCTGGTGGCGTGAAGGTAGAATCGACTGGGGGAAAATGATCGTGGGAGGTGGGGATCTTATAGCCGGTGCCTCGACAGGAAACGCCCGCGGATTAACGCCCATTTATGCCGCGCCATTACCGGCAGTGACTGCAGCTGCGACGTGGTCGCGGGCGCAGTTTGGGGAAGACGATGCCAGCGTGGGCAGGGCCCGCTCGTCAGCGATGTGCATGAAGTGAGTGTGGGGTCCGTCTGTCAGCGACAGGCTGCGTGCGCTCGCGCGTGAGAAAAGAAAAGAAAATTCCCGGGTGAGCTTGTTGGGCTCGATTCGACGTTGGGCCTAAAACCTGGCGCGTGGCCCTTTTCCTTTGTTTATTTCTTTTTCCATTTCTATTTTGATTTTCTGGGTAGATTTAGATATGAATTCAAATCCTTTTTGAATTCAAACAATTCTGGGGATTTTTGCAGGGTACTGTGGTTTCAAAAACCAGTCATTTAACCATGTGGTTACCCTGAAAGGGCTTGGTCAAGCTTGGACTTTAAACAATCAGAGACATTGCCTCTGGTTTACAAATGTTTTAAAAATAGGGTTTTGAATTTATTTCCAAATTGAAAACTTTGGTCAAACTTTTATACCTAACTTTCCAACAATGGAGGCAAGCAAACAAGTTCCTAAACATTCAAGTTTCCAATGGTGTTGGTCTTTTGAATTCAATCAGTCCACATAAAATCATAACATCAAAAGTTTCTGTTTTCTGAAATGTTTTGAGAAAACCCTAAATGATGATGGATGCAAGGATGATATGAATGATTTTTTGGAATATGAATTTAGGGATGTTACATTAAACAAAACACAAGTCCTCAGACTTAGAAATTTTTACATAGCATCAATATATATTCCACCCTTTTTTTCTATTAGCTAAGCTAAGCATGATAGTAGTAGGAATCTTAAACTTAGGAATTTCTACAAAGGTTTCATCTACTAGGATTTCCCATAGCATGGTTTATACTTAGCAAAAATTCTATGCAAGTCCTACTTAGAAATATCACTAATGCATAGTGAAAATAATGGGACAAAAGTATGAAGCATCACTTGCCTTTTTGGTAGAGAGTATAGGTTCACTCCTTGATCTTTGCAATGTTCACACCTCTCAAATATCTACAATTCAATCAAGCAAACAATATTTCAATCTACCATTCAAGCAATTCATCACATAAAATAATAATAACAAAACAATGCATGCAAGCATGCTAAAGTTTGTTTTATTTGGAGAAGTGGTTTCTAATGGGTTATAAACATTTGAAAACACCTAAGTCTCATTTTATAAAGTGGCAAAACCAATTGCAAAAGGTTTTACTTCATAAACCATTTTTAAACCAAATCATTATTTTATGTGGTGAAGAAATGCTTTTAATAAGGCAATATTCTATAGGTTTCACAAAATATGTTTTCAAACCATATAACCTTGTGTTTAGGGTCAGAGAGTTTATTTCTAAAACATTTCTCAAAGGTTTTCCTCCAAAACCATTTTTATAATTAAACCATATTTTTATTTGACTAGAAATGCTTTAATTCAAGGTTTTATTCTTTTGCTTCACCAAATATATTTTTGAAACCACAATTTTTTTCTTAGGGTCAGTAGGTTCAAAACAAACCATTTGCCAAAGATTTTATCCCCAAAATCATTTTAGAACAATTTTTATATTCTAAACATGCATTCATAAGTTTCTGCAAAAACAAACATTTTACCAAAAGCTTTTTTACTAAACAAAGTGAATGGTTGGCTAGGGCTTGTCTTGCTGAATCCATTGATATAAAATTTGCAAAATTTGGACGTGTAGATTAAAAGTTATGAAATTTACAAAATCTAGCATCTAATAGATCAAATCTGTTTTAATTCAAACGAATAGAGCCACATGGCGTGTTCTAATTCGTCGGTACCGGTTCACGTGGATCATCAACGTGAGGCGTTGGATCAAGTTACATCGCACGACACAGATTGCATACCCCTTCGGCGTTAAGTGATTCTATCGCGTCCATTAGATCATCATCTAACGGCCATCATCACCCTGACCATGTTCTGGCGGCGCCCGACGGCTGCGCGTGGCGGCGACGCTCGGCTAGCGGCGGAGCTGGCGATGCAGGAAGCGAAAAGGGAAGAGGGATGGCTCATAGTGATCGCCATGGTGTGGGGAAGCTCAAGGCGGTCCTTGCTGGCGAAGGGGTGCACGAGGTGGTCGACAATTGCTCGTCGGAGATGCTCCTGGCGTCGGGTGCGGTCAGACGTCGACGGGGGCGAGGCTACAGAGCGTGCTAGGATGAGTGGGGAACACAGTCAGACGCGCAAGGACGTGGTGATGATGTGTGTGTGAAGGAGAAAGAGAGGGGCGGTCAGGTTCTTACCAGAGGAGTCGCCGGAGAAGAAAGCAGACGGTGGCGGTGATGTTCTTTGTCGTTGACGAGGCTCTGGGGCGCGCGAGAGCGATCTAATGCCACTGGGAGATGCGCCAGGGCTTGGGGGTCATGTCCGTGTTCTCGAGGAGGCGAGGGATGACGAGGGGCTGCCGGAATTCCTCGCGGAGCTCGTCGGAACAGTGTGTGGTGCAGGGGGAAATTGGGCGGCCTGGGGGCATGCTAGGGTGAGGTGACGGAGGGGAAAGAGAGAGGAGATAGGGGCGATTAAATGGGCGTGATCACGGCGAGGTATAACAGCGGCAATAAAGCGAATTCATCATCGCAATCAAAGGCAGCAACGGCAGGGCGAGTTCATCGCGGGGAGGAAGAAGGTGAGGTGGCAGTGGGGTCGTCTGGCAGCGAGAGAGAGAAGGGTGCGGTGGGGTCCTTCGGTCAGCGACCTTGCGGGTTCATATGTGGGTGCGAATCGTTTTCTGCGGGAGAGAAGTAGAGGTGGGCTAACTGGGCCTTGTTGGGCTAGCTGACTGGGTCGAGTCCGTTTTCATTTTTTTTATACTGATTGTTTTTCTTTTTCCTTTTCTTTTATTCTGTTTTGGTTTTGTTTAATCAATTCAAGCATCCATTTGAATTCAAACTTTTGCCAAATTTTGTGTAGCTTTAAACACTGATTAGTAATATAATCTGAAGTCAATTTTGGAATAATTTTTTTATTCTTTTTGGGGTCTTTTTATTTATTTAATTAGGCCCTTGTTTTAAATCAAATAGGTTTTAATAATAATTCAAACACCATTTAAATTCTTTAAACTTTCCAAATCCTTTCAGTTGGTTTTTATTTGTTTACTTGGGTTCAAATAATTCATCTTGAATTATTTGGGAAGTATTTTAATATTATTTATTAATCAATTGAGATTGGGTATTTGTTTTGATTCAAATGGTTTTAAATATAGCTTTAATTCTCTAAGGTTTATTTGAAGTTTTCTTTAATCTTATTTAAGTTGAATGAACAACTTTTATTTCACTTGGGTAAATTCCAATTATCATTTTCTCATGTTTTAAATAATCATTCTTATTAGAGATTTGTCTTTATTAAGATAAGGATAGAATGGTTAATGCCATATTTATTTTATTTGGAAAAAAATTCTTTATCCTTTTATCTTACTTGGATTTGGCTTGTATTCATTCCATTTGCTTATGGATTTGGCCAAGATTTGATTTGGTCTTTAAATATTCTTTATTTAATATTTCCTTCTTTATCTTATAAAATCCATATCTTTTTATTTAGAGATCCAAACATGGTGATTCCAATTTGTGAATTCTTATTTAATTCATGTTTATCTTTTTAACTATCTTTAGGATTATTTGCTCACCATTTGGTATGGATTTATTGATAGATGCTTTATTAACTTTGGGAATTCAATTCCTTATCTTATTAATTCATCAGTTTTTATTTATGGTTCCAAATTAAGTGAAACTAATTTCTATGGTCTTATAATATTTCTGTTTGTCTTTCTTGATCATTTGTAAATGTTTGTTGACAAGATTTTATTTGGATCAAATCCATAGGCTTGGAGATAACTTGGAAATGATTTTTATTCCATTAGGGTTTTAGGGTTTGGATTTATTTTCCAAGTGTTTAAATTTCCAGATACATTCATTGAGGAATGCATTTCCCTTGATTTGGATTTTTGTTGGATTCAAACTTTTACCAAAGTTTGTTCAAGATGGGATTTTAAGTTTCCTTTTAGAAACAAAAGTTTCTTTTCACCCTGATTTTCAACAAAAATTTTATTTTGTTTATTTATTTTTCACATTACAAGATTTGGAAAATCTTGGGATGTGACAAGAACGTAGAAATTTAATCTTCTTGTTACGTTGATTCTCAACCTCACTTTGAAATTCCTTAAACTTCTCGAAAGTTTCGGACTTATGTTTCATGAAATAGATATACCCATATCTACTGAAGTCATCCGTGAAGGTAAGAACATAACGATAACCACCGCGCGATGCTACACTCATTGGACCACACACATCGGTATGTATGATTTCCAATAAGTCCGTAGCTCGCTCCATCATACCAGAAAATGGAGTCTTAGTCATTTTACCCATCAGACATGCTTCGCATCTTTCAAGTATTCGAAATCAAGTGATTCGAGAAGTCCATCGGAATGGAGTTTCTTCATACGCTTCACTCCAATGTGACCAAGACGACAGTGCCACATATAGGTCGAGTTATCGCTCGATTTCAAACGTTTAGCCTCAATGTTATTAATATGTGTATTTCCACTATCGAGATTCAATAAGAATAGACCATCTATCAAAGGTGCATGTGCATAAAACATATTACTCATATAAATCGAACAACCATTATTCTCGGACTTAAACAAGTAACCGTCTCGCAATAAACAAGACCCCGATATAATGTTCATGCTTAACACAGGCACCAAATAACAATTATTTAAGTATAAAACTAATCCCGATGGTAGATGAAGAGGTAGTGTGCCGACCGCGATCACATCAACCTTTGATCCATTTCCCACGCGCATCGTCACCTCGTTCTTCGCTAGCTTCCGTTTATTCTGCAGCACCTGTTTCGAGTTACAAATATGAGCAACCGAACCAGTATCAAATACCCAGGCACTACTACGAGTACTAGTGAGATACACATCAATAACATGTATATCGGATATACCTTTCTTCTTGTTGTTGCCGTTCTTCAAATCCGCCAACTACTTTGGGAAATTCCGCTTCCAGTGACCTTCTCCCTTGCAGTAAAAGCACTGAGTATCAGGCTTAGGTCCAGCCTTGGTCTTCTTCCTCGGCGCGGTAACTTTCTTACCACCCTTCTTGAAGTGTCCCTTTTGCTTAGACTTGCCTTTCTTGAATTTGGTGGTCTTATTGACCAACAACACTTGGTGCTCTTTCTTGATCCCCACTTCTGCAGATTTCAACATGGCGAAGAGTTCTGGCAACGTCTTGTTCATGTTTTGCATGTTGTAGTTCATCACAAAGTTCTTGTAACTTGGTGGTAGTGATTGAAGGACACGGTAAATCCCCAAAGCATTAGGAATCACTATACCCAAGCTTTGAAGTTTGTTTGTGTGCCCATACATCTTAAGCACATGCTCACTGACGGAGCTGCCCTCTTCCATCTTGCAGTTAAAGAACTTTTCAGAAGCCTCATAGCTCTCAATCGCCGCGTGACTCTCAAAGATCAATTTGAGATCACGGAACATATCATGTGGGTTTGAATTCTCAAACCTTTTCTGAAGCTCCGATTCTAAACCATACAAGATAGCACACTGAACTGTGGAGTACCGAGTCTTCCAAGTGAGGTAAACATTTTTTACTTCATCGATAGCAGTAGCTGCAGGTGGGTCACCTAGCGGTGCATCCAGCACATAGGTCAAATTACCAGCTGTGAGGACAATCCTCAAATTGCGGAACCAATCCGCGAAGTTGCTTCCATTATTTTTCAACTTTTCTTTCTCTAGGAACGCATTAAAATTGATGGTAGGGGCCGCCATTTATCTACAACATATTTGCAATAGTTTAGACTAAGTTTATGACAAATTGAGTTCTAATTAATAGTTAAATTAATCTAGGTGAACTCCCACTCAAAACAATATCCCTCACATTGTTTTAGTGATCACACGAACCAAATCCACCACATCAAAACTGATCATCACGAGAGTTGATGTAGCTTCAATGGCAAACAATCGACATGTTCATCATATCTACTATATGATTCATGCTTTACCTTTCGGTGATCCGTGTTCCGAGACCATGTCTGTACATGCTAGGCTCATCAAGATCAAACCTTAGCTTCCGCATGAGCAAATCTGGCTTGCTCACGTTGTATACACTTGCGGAATCTAACACACCCGATCATCACGTGGTGCTTCGAAACAACAAGCTTTAGCAACGGTGCTTACTAAGGGTGAACACTTTAAAACTTGAAATTGATGTGCATGAGGGATCATCTTATAATGCTACCGTCGTTAACTAAGCAATACAAGATGCATAAAGGATTAACATCACATGCAATTCATAATATGTGATATGATATGGCCTTTCTTCTTTGTGCTTCCGATCTCCATCTTCAAGAACGAACATGATCTCAATCATCACCGGCATTGCATCAAGGTCAATGACGCCGCTTCATGATTATCGTCCACCAGCTTCAACTATTACAACTACTTTGAATAGACACGCGGGTCTTAACATAAATTAAAGACAACCATATGGCTCCTGCCGGTTGCCAACTTACAATAAGGAACATTGCATACATCAAATATAATCACAATCATGGCCATATCACATCACATCACACCCCTGCAAAACAAAGTTAGACGCTTCTACTTTCTTTGCATGTTTTACGTGGTTTGGGGCTTTCAATAACTGTCGTTCTAACTTACGAACAAGAACCACAACATTGATACTAGTATTGTCAATCACCCGTTGTAAATTGAATCTTAACTATGTTGGGAGAAACAAGCACCCGCAAAGCCACTTATGCAATACAACTTGCATGTCAAGCGTGGAGCAAGTCTCATGAACGATGTCATGTAAGGTTAGCCCGGGCCGCTTCATCCCACCATCCCGCAAGATGCAAAGTACACAAGAAGCAATCGACAACAAAAGCATCAACGCCCACAATGACCATTGTGTTCTACTCGTGCAACAGATCTACATATAGACGTGCAACAGTCGGTCACACGTTCGGTACTCGATGAAGACCTTCCTCTCCCTTGTTCCAGCAGGCAGTGGAGGTTGTAGCACTCTCCTCGCGATTCCGACAGCACAACGGCGTGGTACCGGAAGTAGAGGGGAGATCTCGCAGGGCTTCGCCTTAAGCCGGAGCGAGTATGGTGGACTATGAGAGAGCTCCTCGGCGATCTAGGGTTTAGACACGCCAAGGAGGGGCAATGGCCAGTGGATAGGGTTGGCCCTAGGCGGCGGCGAGTGCCCTAGGCGGCGGCTATGGAGGGCGGCGGCGGCTAGGGTTAGGGTTTAGAGGGGGACAACTTGTGTGCTAGGAGGGGCAGCCCTGCCCCTCCTTTTATAGGTGGGAGGCGCCGGCCAAGGGGAGGGGAGTACCTCCCCAACTCGGATCCCAAGTGGGCCGGCGGTGCAGGGGAGGAACTCCTCCTCAAGTAGGTTTCCTACTTCCCCTCCACCTTCCAAAATAGCCGTTTGACTTTTCATATTGGCGTTTGACTTTTCAAACTAGGATTTGATTAAATCCTATATTTTGTTCAGCAATGACACCTAGTACCTGATGCAATCATTCCAACTTGATATGACACATTCATGTACCCTTCCCCTCCAGAGTGCCGGACATTTCGGAACCTTCTAGAACATTCCCGATGAAAACACCGGAACCATTCTCCAACCCCGAAACAGGACTTTCCTTATATGAATATTATTATCCGGACCATTCCGGATCTCCTCGTGATATCCCGAATCCCATTCGAGACTCCGAACAACATTCGGTCTCTTTACTCATCATTCCATAACTACTCAAACAACGTCGAATCCTTAAGTGTGTCTCCCTACGGTTCGTGAATTATGCGGACATGATCGAGACACTTCTCCGAACAATAACCAATAGAGGAATCTGGAAATTCATATGGCTCCCACATATTTCTACGATTACTTTGCGATCGAATGAACCACTTACATACCATACCAATTTTCCTTTGTCTCACGATAGTTTACTTATCCGAGGTTATGATCGTCGGTATCTTTGCATACCTAGTTCAACCTCGTTACTGATAAGTACTCTTTTCTCGTTCCTGTGATATGTGATCCCTTGTGAGCCAGTCACATGCTTGCAAGCTAATTGGATGACATTCCACCGAGAGGGCCCAGAGTATATCTATCCGTCATATGGATGGACAAATCCCACTCTTGATTCATGTGTCTCAACCAATACTTTCTGAACACTCATTGCCACCTTTATAGCCACCCAGTTACGGTGTGGTGTTTGATGTCCTCAAAGCATCCTTTCGGTGAAGGTGATACACATGATCTCATGGTCGAAGGAATTAGGTAACTATGTATCAGAAAGCATATAGCAATTGAACTATTAAAATGACTTGATCTTTATGTGTCACATCCCAAATTTTAGATTTGGTCTTGCATATCATTCATATCATTGCATCATGCTTTTACATGAAAAACCGTCGAGTGAAAAGGTTCGGCGAAACACCAATTGCAAAACCCTATTCTATTTTGATACGAGGTTCCTGCGGGAAGCTTTAGTAGGACTAGCGTTGACCACCCTTGTAGATTGGTGGTTTCACTCAAACCTTGACGTTAGATTGTTCCCCTCGACCATACGAACCCATAGGAGCAAGAATCGCTCGAATCGGAGCTCGCACGGAGAAGTTGTCGCCGTTTTAGTGAATCGCCGGAAAACGGTCCGAATTTCTGGACCGATTTCCGAGTTCTAAACCGAATCCGAACCGTTTCAGTTTAGGATTTCGCGCGAAGGGACACAAAAGGACCGAGCCGGCTGCCTCGGGACCCGTGCCCTCGATCCAGCCCCACGTCTCGGGAACCGCGCGCCGCCTCCTCTCCTCGATCGCGCCGCCGCGCGCCTCCACGCGCCGCCGCCGCCACCCCGTAAGGCCGCCGCCGCGCGCCTCTTCTCTCCTCTCTCTCTCTCTTGCCGCTGGCGCCACCCCGCCCCCACACCGCCGCCTGTACCTGCCGCCCCGAAGCCGCTGCACCGCCGCCAAGCCGCGCGCCTCCGCGCCTCGCCGCCGCCTGCTTGCTGCGCGCGCGCGCTTCGCCGCCCCCGCGCAACCCCGCCGCTGTGTGCTGCTTCTTGCGCGCGCCGCGCCACTGCGCCGCTTGCTGCTGCTGCTGCGCTGCGCCTCGCGTGCACACACGCACACGCATGCATGCATGCACGTACACACTCGCGCGCCGTTTTGCGTCGCGCCGTTTCGTCCGTACCGCGTCGCACGCGCGCCGTCTTGCGCGTCGCGTTGACGATCTTGGACCGTTCGTTGACCGTCTCCCTCCGTGCAGGAAAAACCCCGACGCCGGAACCGATCGTCGCCGCTGTCCGGAACTCGCCGCCGTCCGTTTCGCCGTTTGTTTCCGGTAAACCTGCAGCCACCGTCAGATTTCAGATCAACGGTTCAGATCGGTAGTTGACTGGTCAGACTCAGGCGTTGACTAGTCAGACGCCAGTCAGCGCCCAGTCAGCAGACGCTTTGACCAGTCAATAGACACAGTTGACTGGTTAATTTCGTTAATCCTTTTTGTTGGCAGATTTCGGTAGAATCTTGTAAATTGCGTAGAAATTAAACCGCTTGGCCAAAAATTGCAAATAAAATATGTGTAGATTCAGTGAGTCGTGTAGAATCTCGCTGTACCTTTGGTTCAGGCTTTTGCAGCAAGGTTTAGTACAGTTTAATCAAACTAGTTAATGGCCTTTTCGGAGTAATAAATTCGTAGAAAAAGATCCGTAGCTCCAAAAATCGCGTATGATATGTCCCTGGATTCAGTGGAACGAGGGGAATCTCATCGTGAATTAAAAAGATAGGCTTACAGTAAAAACTTCTGCAGAAACTGTCTAGGGGCTTTCTGCAGTGTTTTAATTACTCGGGGAGTTTTATAATTCCTTTTTGAGTAATTCCAGTTGGTACCGTTTCTAATCAGCGATGCCTATGCGGTAGAATTTTACCAAGATTTTACAAACAGTATACTACCGGTAGTGAATTATTTAAGTTCTAGCTCTAGTTTGGAGCATTACTTTTGTCTAGTAGTTTTCCTTGCGCTAAAACTATTTTCCATGCATGCAATCGGTAGTATTATGGTATAGGATGTTGTGGTGCAGCTGTAGCACCAATTCACTTGTCGTTCTTGCATTTCATGCATCATATTTGTTGCATATGTTGTGGATTGTTTGTTTATGAATGCAATTGTATCGTGTAGATTGTGACGAGTGCAACGCTTGCTCGTGTGTGGATTGTTCTTCCGACCGCTACAACCAAGGCAAGTAGATGCTAATTTGTTCATGATATCGTCCTACTATTTTCTATGCATTGTCGTGTATTTTGTAGATGCATGTGTAGGATGATACTATCGCTATGCTATGTCCTATTATGTGGTAGGGCTTTCCTTGTAGATGAACCACCGTTGGTAGATGTGCTTAGCCATGCTATGTTGAACGAGGGCTGGGTGACATCATTGAGACTTGTTTCTAAAAGTATTGGTTTGTGAAAACTCAAACAACTTAATCAATGAATCCCCTGGGTGTGATGGTATTGATAATTTTTGGTGGTTTCATTGCGGAAAGGCACCCAGGTATCAAGAGAGAATGATTGGCTTCTTTATTGTGTAGCTTACGTGTACAACCATGTGCCAATAATGGAATGGGCGGTTGGTTGGACTTAGTAGATTGTGGTAACTCGAACCCGCGTATCCAAAGATGTAGAATTTTGGTAGGTTGGACCGGTGCGCGTCGGGATTGAGGAGCTACTTCCCGAACAGTCTCTTCTTGGACTTCTACCTATCATCACCCAAAATGAGAGTGATGGTACGAGCTGGGCTGGCCAAGTCATATGGGTAAAGTGTACTAACCCCTGCAGGGTGTATAATCTAATCGATTAGCCGTGTCCCCAGTTATGGACATCTGAGTTGCTTGATACTGATTCCATGACATGTTTCTCGCTCATTCTAATTTCATAATTGTTTTAATATTGTTGGGTTAACTTAATTGGGATCTTTTCAAAGAAAATCAAAAACTGTTTATGAAAGTAGGACAAATGTATTTGCAAATGCAAGCCAGACACAGCTACACTTGCCAAATATGCATGTAGATGTTAGTGCTATTGTCTCCATTACTAGCTCTACTTGCCATACATTCCATGTATTGACCCTTCGGGGCTGCTACGTTTCATGTTGCAGGTTATTCCGATTCTGAATAATCTATATAGGCCACGGTACTCCACTCGGCACTTGTTCACTTGTGGGCAATATGAAGAATGGAGGATTTACTTTATTTATGTTGCTACCTGAATAATTTGAGCTAGCTTTGCGCTAAGCTTTTATTGTAATAATGGTACTCTGGATCTTCGTTATTCATGATACACGGATATTTTGCTATGTTATTTATCTTACTCTATTGTGGGCCAATGAACCGATCCAGGGATTGGCATGTCACATAGAGGCCACGGTATTTTCAGAACCAGGGTGTTACAGGATGGTATCAGAGCCCGTGTGTCGACTGTAGGATCGTGACCTAGTATTGGATTAGGAAGCCATAGAATTATTAAAGCCTATATTAACTCTGTCTTTCATCTTATGCCTTTCACCCTCGTAAATTCTTACCTTATGATATTCTCACACTTTCCTCTTTTACTTGATAGATGGGAGAAGTCAGGACTGAGTATGCCACCATGGAGTCACCAAGGCCCTTTGCAAGGCAGTTAGCTCAGCTCTCGCAGTCATTGGGATTGCCACTGCCCATGTTCAAGGCAAGAAGGTTGTACACCTATGGATATGGAGAGGATGCATGGGAGATCACTACCTTCATATTCAGAGATGCCGCCTTGCCAAACCCCGTGCACTTGATCTACACCAAGACGTACTGCAACTGGGGACTTGGAATCAACTTGGTCATACATGAAGCCCTGTCTCGCCAGTGCCATTATGTCCGACACCTACTGCCAGCAGATTCACCCTACCGTGACTATGGAAGGCGTGATGAAGATGGGAACATTGTGGTTACCCCGGGCGACAGGAACAACATGCCGCCCCATCAGAGGCACATAGAGGACATGGAAAGGGAGAATGGAGCTCTAGCAGAGAAAGTAAGGATGATAAAGGAGATTGCAGATTTTACTAGCAATTGTATGGTGGTCCAAGGACAGGAGATTGACACCTTGCATGAAGCTGTGGGAGTGCTGGAGAATGCCCTGATAGCCAGATATGCAACCATAGCTCATCTTCATGGTACGGTGCAGGAGAACACCCAGAACATACAACAGTTGCAAGGGACCGTCCAGGAAAGGGATCAAACTATTGAAGCTATGACAGCCCAGATTGCCGCTCTCCAAGCACAGCTGAATCCACCCTCTGATGATAACAATGGAGATGATGGCAACAATGGGGATGATGATGACAGTGGAGACGATGATGATGATGAGGACGAGGATGATGATGATGATGGAGACGATGATGGTGGAGGAGATGAAGCTGTTGCAGTTGCAGCTGAGAATGAAGAAGAACAGGAGGATCCAGAAGAGGTGGAGTTGGAAATCTCAAGTGATGATTCAGGAGAGGTGTACACTCCGCTGCCATGGTTGTACCGCGAACCGAAGCGCCAACGCATGACCGCAAAGACCTACATCAACCTCTTCAAGAAGTAGATAGAAGTCCATCAATTAGTCCTCGTTAGGCAAATTCGTTAGGATTAGTCTCGATCGATGTGAAACTTAGTTCGTGTTAGTTTAAGAGTGATTAGTTGCTTATTTGTGTACTCCAATATCTCGGGAATTATTTGTGCGAATTTTATGAAAGAGTTATGGCAATTTGGTTACTACCTGTGTTATTTTCGCTGCAGTTTTTCTGCTGATACAGCAGTACTGCGCAATTTTTCATATTTTCTGGTAACTTGGAAAAATCTGAAAAAAATTGAGCTGATGCGAAACTCTCTGTAATATATGTGCAAAAATCAGCTAAATTTTCTGACGAGTTTAAGTCGGGCGGAAAAATTCGCGAACGCTGCTGGACTGTTCTGGCAGATTGCTGTTTTTGTTGTTTAGTTGATCAACTGTTTAGTTAACCATTGCCAACTCTTGCAAAATTATTTCAGTAGTTATATACTGCTAGGATAACCCCTGGGATGTTGCTGGATCGCTTGCTTGTTGATGTGTTGCTTGCTTGTGATTGTCTGCTGTTGTTTGTTGTTGGTTGATCATATGCATGGGTAGAATCCTATTATCGTAGTTGAATTCTCTTAAGGGGGTTAGCATGAATACTGTGCCAGTGATCAGGGATTACTCCGACGTGTTTTCGGAAGAGCTGCCAGGGATGCCACCTGACAGGGAAGTAGGGTTTCTTATCGACCTGATGCCGGGAACAGGACCTATAGCAAAGAAACCATATAAGATGGATGTGGATGAGCTGAAGGAATTGAAGAAACAGTTGAAAGAGCAACTGGAAAAGGGATTCATTCAGCCTAGTTCGTCGTCATGGGGTGCACCTGTTCTATTCGTGGAGAAGAAAGATAGCAGCAAGAGATTAGTGGTGGACTATCGCTCGCTGAACGAGGTGACCATCAAGAACAAGTACCCTCTGCCGAACATAAATGACTTGTTCGATCAACTGGAAGGAGCAAAGGTGTTTAGCAAGATTGATCTGCGATCAGGCTACTTTCAATTGAAGATCCGGGAGGAGGACGTGCCAAAAACCGCCTTCACCACTAGGTATGGTTTATATGAGTATACAGTTATGTCTTTTGGACTAACGAATGCCCCGGCATACTTCATGACCATGATGAACAAGGTATTTATGGAGTATTTGGACAAGTTCGTGGTGGTGTTTATTGATGACATACTAATATATTCCAAGGATGATGCTGAGCATGAGAAACATCTGAGAATGATTATGGAGAAGCTGAGGGAACACAAGCTTTATGCCAAATTCAGCAAGTGTGAATTCTGGCTTAACACCGTTGGGTTTCTTGGACACGTAGTGTCAGGAGAAGGAGTCGCTGTTGACCCAAGCAAAGTGACTGCAGTAACTGAGTGGGAAGCACCCAAGAATGCGGGAGAGATTCGAAGCTTTTTGGAACTTGCTGGATATTACAGGAGGTTCATTGAAAACTTTTCCAAGATTGCAAAGCCGATGACCGAACTTCTGAAGAAGGAGAGGAAGTTTGAATGGTCAGACGTATGTGAAGCCAGCTTTCAGGAACTGAAGCGTCGACTAGTGACCGCGCCTGTTCTGTGTTTACCAGATCTTCAGAAGGATTTCCATGTGTACTGCGATGCTTCTCGACAGGGACTTGGGAGTGTGCTGATGCAGGATGGGAGAGTAGTGTCATATGCCTCGCGGCAACTCAAGCACCATGAGCGGAATTACCCCACACACAACTTGGAGTTAGCGTCAGTGGTTCATGCGCTCAAGGTATGGAGGCACTACTTAATGGGAAAACACTGTGATGTGTACACCGACCACAAGAGCCTGAAGTACATATTTACATAGAAGGAACTGAACATGAGACAAAGGAGATGGTTGGAGCTTATCAAGGACTATGGTATGAATCTACAATACCACCCAGGAAAGGCCAATGTAGTAGCAGATGCTCTGAGCCGGAAGGTTTATGCCAATGGATTGACAATTGGTGAATTGCCTGAGGATTTGTGCAAGCAATTCAAGGACCTTAGACTGGAAGTAGTGTCTGAAGGATACTTGGCTACAATGGAAGTCCAACCGACGTTACAGGACAGGATCATGAAGGCTCAGGTAGGAGACAAGGAAATAGAGGAGATAAAGGAAAAGATGAAGGAGAATCGGGAAAAGGATATTCGCGAGGATGAGCATGGTACCTTGTGGTATGGAGATCGTTTGTGTGTGCCCAGCGACCCGGAGATAAGGGAGTTGATTCTGCAGGAGGCTCATAACTCGTCATACTCCATACATCCGGGCAACACAAAGATGTATATGGATTTGAAGAGCAGATTTTGGTGGAATAACATGAAGGGAGATATCGCCAAGCATATTGCCCTATGTGATGTGTGCAGCCGAGTGAAGGCTGAACACCAGAAGCCAGCAGGATTGCTACAACCATTGCCTGTGTCGGATTGGAAGTGGGATAGAGTGGGAATGGACTTTATCACAGGATTGCCCAGGACCAGGTCAGGATATGACTCTATTTGGGTAGTGGTCGACCATTTGACCAAGGTGGCCCACTTTATACCGGTGAAGACGACTTATACGAGTGCAAAGTTGGCCAAGATTTACATGGACAGGATTGTGTGCCTACACGGAGTTCCCAAGAGTATCGTATCTGATAGAGGCACCCAATTTACCTCACACTTCTGGCGCCAGCTGCACGAGTCACTTGGTACTAGATTGGAATTTAGCACAGCGTTTCACCCACAGACCGATGGACAGACCGAGAGGGTGAATTAGATTTTGGAAGACATGCTGAGAGCTTGCGCCTTGGCTCATGGTTCTAGTTGGGATGAGAATTTGTCGTATGCGGAGTTTTCCTACAACAACAGCTATCAAACCAGTATTAAGACGTCACCGTTCGATGTGCTGTATGGCAAACGGTGCCGAACACCATTGCTATGGGATGGAGTAGGAGAACGTCAGTTGTTTGGACCTGATTTGATCAAGGATGCTGAGGAGAAGGTCGCCTTGATTAGGGACAGATTGAAGGTGGCACAATCAAGGCAGAAGAGCTACGCTGACGCCAAGCGCAAGGAATTGGTGTATGAGATAGGTGATAGAGCATACCTCAGAGTGTCGCCACTTCGTGGAATCAAGAGATTTGGAATTAAGGGTAAGCTGGCACCTCGATTTATTGGACCGTATCGGGTCTTAGCACGCAAAGGGAAAGTTGCTTATCAGTTGGAGTTGCCAGAGGCTCTGTCCGCTGTTCACAATGTGTTCCACGTGTCCCAGATGAAGAAGTGCCATCCAGAGATGGTGGATACACCATTGAGAGACACCGTACCGCTAGAGGAGGTTCAGCTGGAGAATGATTTGACCTATGAGGAGAAACCGGTCAAGATTCTAGAGACAGCAGAGAGGATTACCCGCACCAAGACGATCAGGTTTTGCAAGGTGCAGTGGAGCCACCACACAGAAGAGGAAGCCACGTGGGAGCGTGAGGATGACATTCGAGAGGACTACCCACATCTATTTGCTAGCCGCGCCGAATCTCGAGGACGAGATTCATCTTAAGGGGGTTAGTCTTGTCACATCCCAAATTTTAGATTTGGTCTTGCATATCATTCATATCATTGCATCATGCTTTTCCATGAAAAACCGTTGAGTGAAAAGGTTCGGCGAAACACCAATTGCAAAACCCTATTCTATTTTGATACGAGGTTCCTGCGGGAAGCTTTAGTAGGACTAGCGTTGACCACCCTTGTAGATTGGTGGTTTCGCTCAAACCTTGACGCTAGATTGTTCCCCTCGACCATACGAACCCTTAGGAGCAAGAATCGCTCGAATCGGAGCTCGCACGGAGAAGTTGTCGCCGTTTTAGTGAATCACCCGAAAACGGTCCGAATTTCTGGACCGATTTCCGAGTTCTAAACCAACTCCGAACCGTTTCAGTTTAGGATTTCGCGCGAAGGGCCACAAAAGGACCGACCCGGCTGCCTCGGGACCCGTGCCCTCGATCCAGCCCCGCGTCTCGGGAACCGCGCGCCGCCTCCTCTCCTCGATCGCGCCGCCGCCCGCCTGCTTCGGCCGCCGCCGCCGCACTCCGCCTCGGCCGCCGCCGCCGGCCGTCGCCCTCCGCGAGTCGCCGCCGCCTCCTCCTCCACGCGCCGCCGCCACCCCGTAAGGCCGCCGCCGCGCGCCCCTTCTCTCCTCTCTCTCTCTCTCGCCGCCGGCGCCACCCCGCCCCCACAACGCCGCCTGCACCTGCCGCCCCGCAGCCGCTGCACCGCCGCCAAGCCGCGCGCCTCCGTGCCTCGCCGCCGCCTGCTTGCTGCGCGCGCGCGCGCTTCGCCGCCCCCGCGCAGCCCCGCCGCTGCGTGCTGCTGCTTGCGCGCGCCGCGCCGCTGCGCTGCTTGCTGCAGCCGCCGCTGCCGCTGCATGCCGCTGCGCTGCGCCTCGCGTGCACACACGCACACGCATGCATGCATGCACGTACACACTCGCGCACCGTTTTGCGTCGCGCCGTTTCGTCCGTACCGCGTCGCACGCGCGCCGTCTTGCGCGCCGCGTTGACGATCTTGGACCGTTCGTTGACCGTCTCCCTCCGTGCAGGAAAAACCCCGACGCCGGAACCGATCGCCGCCGCTGTCCGGAACTCGCCGCCGTCCGTTTCGCCGTTTGTTTCCGGTAAGCCTGCAGCCACCGTCAGATTTCAGATCAACGGTTCAGATCGGTAGTTGACTAGTCAGACTCAGGCGTTGACTAGTCAGACGCCAGTCAGCGCCCAGTCAGCAGACGCTTTGACCAGTCAACAGACACAGTTGACTGGTTAATTTCGTTAATCCTTTTTGTTGGCAGATTTTGGTAGAATCTTGTAAATTGCGTAGAAATTAAACCGCTTGGCCAAAAATTGCAAATAAAATATGTGTAGATTCAGTGAGTCGTGTAGAATCTCGCTGTACCTTTGGTTCAGGCTTTTGCAGCAAGGTTTAGTACAGTTTAATCAAACTAGTTAATGGCCTTTTCGGAGTAATAAATTCGTAGAAAAAGATCCGTAGCTCCAAAAATCGCGTATGATATGTCCCTGGATTCAGTGGAACGAGGGGAATCTCATCGTGAATTAAAAAGATAGGCTTACAGTAAAAACTTCTACAGAAACTGTCTAGGGGCTTTCTGCAGTGTTTTAATTACTCGGGGAGTTTTATAATTCCTTTTTTGAGTAATTCCAGTTGGTACCGTTTCTAATCAGCGATGCCTATGCGGTAGAATTTTACCAAGATTTTACAAACAGTATACTACCGCTAGTGAATTATTTAAGTTCTAGCTCTAGTTTGGAGCATTACTTTTGTCTAGTAGTTTTCCTTGCGCTAAAACTATTTTCCATGCATGCCATCGGTAGTATTATGGTATAGGATGTTGTGGTGCAGCTGTAGCACTAATTCACTTGTCGTTCTTACATTTCATGCATCATATTTGTTGCATATGTTGTGGATTGTTTGTTTATGAATGCAATTGTATCGTGTAGATTGTGACGAGTGCAACGCTTGCTCGTGTGTGGATTGTTCTTCCGACCGCTACAACCAAGGCAAGTAGATGCTACTTTGTTCATGATATCATCCTACTATTTTCTATGCATTGTCGTGTATTTTGTAGAAGCATGTGTAGGATGATACTATCGCTATGCTATGTCCTATTATGTGGTAGGGCTTTCCTTGTAGATGAACCACCGTTGGTAGATGTGCTTAGCCATGCTATGTTGAACGAGGGCTGGGTGACATCATTGAGACTTGTTTCTAAAAGTATTGGTTTGTGAAAACTCAAACAACTTAATCAATGAATCCCCTGGGTGTGATGGTATTGATAATTTTTGGTGGTTTCATTGCGGAAAGGCACCCAGGTATCAAGAGAGAATGATTGGCTTCTTTATTGTGTAGCTTACGTATACAACCATGTGCCAATAATGGAATGGGCGGTTGGTTGGACTTAGTAGGTTGTGGTAACTCGAACCCGCGTATCCAGAGATGTAGAATTTTGGTAGGTTGGACCGGTGCGCGTCGGGATTGAGGAGCTACTTCCCGAACAGTCTCTTCTTGGACTTCTACCTATCATCACCCAAAATGAGAGTGTGGTACGAGCTGGGCTGGCAAAGTCACATGGGTAAAGTGTACTAACCCCTGCAGGGTGTATAATCTAATCGATTAGCCGTGTCCCTGGTTATGGACATCTGAGTTGCCTTATACTGATTCCATGACATGTTTCTCGCTCATTCTAATTTCATAATTGTTTTAATATTATTGGGTTAACTTAATTGGGATCTTTTCAAAGAAAATCAAAAACTGTTTATGAAAGTAGGACAAATGTATTTGCAAATGCAAGCCAGACACAGCTACACTTGCCAAATATGCATGTAGATGTTAGTGCTATTGTCTCCATTACTAGCTCTACTTGCCATACATTCCATGTATTGACCCTTTGGGGCTGCTACGTTTCATGTTGCAGGTTATTCCGATTCTGAATAGTCGATATAGGCCACGGTACTCCACTCGGCACTTGTTCACTTGTGGGCAATTTGAAGAATGGAGGATTTACTTTATTTATGTTGCTACCTGAATAATTTGAGCTAGCTTTGCGCTAAGCTTTTATTGTAATAATGGTACTCTGGATCTTCGTTATTCATGATACACGGATATTTTGCTATGTTATCTATCTTACTCTATTGTGGGCCAATGAACCGATCCAGGGATTGGAATGTCACATAGAGGCCACGGTCTTTTCAGAACCGGGGTGTTACATTATGCTACGCTTATCTATAGGAGTATGTCCACCATATCATTCTCCCAACGATATGATCTTGTTGTTAATAACATCTCAATGTTCATGATAGGGAAACCGCAATCATTTATTGACCAACAAGCTAGTATTATAAAGAGGCTTTACTAGGGACTCTATTTGAGTTTACAAATCACACAAGTATTAATGTTTCCTTGTTAATACTATTATAGCATGAATGTAAACATTTATCATAAACACAAAGATATAATAATAACTACATTTATTATTGCCTCCAGGGCATATCTCCAACACCCTCTACTTCTGACACCATGTTTTCATGCTGCCGGAATCGCGAGGGGAGAACTACAACCTCCGCTGCCTGTTGGAACAAGGGACAGGAAGGTCTTCATCGAGTACCGAACGTGTGACCGACTGTGGAAGCGCTGCCGGAACGCAGCGCCGGAAGGATCGTCTACGCGATCTTGAGATCGGCAAGTGTACGACTACATCACCCACGAGAATCTGCTCTCGTTAACCGCTTTGGAATCTTCAAGGGTGAGTGCTTCTATCGACTCGTTGCTACAATCTAGTAGATAGATCTTGGCTTGTTTGTGTGCATGCGGTAGAAATTTTTTGTTTTCCATGCTACGAACCCCTACAGTGGTATCAGAGCCGTGTCTATATGTAGATATGTTATACGAGTAGAACACAATGGTCATTGTGGGCGGTGGTGCTTTTATTATCAATTGCTTTTTGTGCACTTTGCATCTTGTGGCATGATGGGATGAAGCGGCCCGGGCTAACCTTACATGACATCGTTCATGAGACTTGCTCCATGCTTAACATGCAACTTGTATTGCATAAGTGGCTTTGCGGGTGTCTGTCTCTCCCATCATAGTATAGATTCAATTTACAACGGGCACTTGATAGTTCAAACATCAACATTGTGGTTCTTGTTCGTAAGTTAGAACGACACTTATTGAAAGCCCCATACCACGTAAAATATGCAAAGAAAATTAGAGGTGTCTAACTTTGTTTTGCAGGGGTGTGCTGTGATGTGATATGGCCATGATTGTGATTATATATGATGTATGCAATGATCCTTATTCTAAGTTGGCAACCGGCAGGAGCCATATTGTTGTCTTTTAAATTCCGTTAAGACCTGCATGTCTATTCAAAGTAGTTGTAACAGTTGATGCTGATGGACGACAAACATGAAGCGGCGCCATTGACCTTGACGCCACACCGGTGATGATGGAGATCATGTTCGTGATTGAAGATGGAGATCGGAAGCACAAGAAGAAAGGCCATATCATATCACATATTATGAATTGCATGTGATGTTAATCCTTTTATGCATCTTGTATTACTTACTTCATGACGTTAGCATTATAAGATGATCCCTCAAGCAGACAATTTCAAGTTTTAAAGTGTTCATCCTTAGTAAGCACCGTTGCTAAAGCTCGTTGTTTCGAAGCACCACGTGATGATCGGGTGTGTTAGATTCTGCGAGTGTATACAACGTGAGCAAGCCAGATTTGCTCATGCGGAAGCTAAGGTTTGATCTTGACGAGCCTAGCATGTACAGACATGGTCTCGGAACACGGATCACCGAAAGGTAAAGCATGAGTCATATAGTAGATATAATGAACATGTTGATTGTTCGCCATTGAAGCTGCATCAACTCTCGTGATGATCGGTTTTGATGTGGTGGATTTGGTTCGTGTGATCACTAAAACAATGTGAGGGATATTGTTTTGAGTGGGAGTTCACCTAGATTAATTTAACTATTAATTAGAACTCAATTTGTCATAAACTTAGTCTAAACTATTGCAAATATGTTGTAGATCAATGGCGGCCCCTACCATCAATTTTAATGCGTTCCTAGAGAAAGAAATGTTGAAAAACGATGGAAGCAACTTCGCGGATTGGTTCTGCAATTTGAGGATTGTCCTCAATGCTGGTAATTTGACCTATGTGTTGGATGCACCGCTAGGTAACCCGCCTGCAGCTGATGCTACCGATGAGGTAAAGAATGTTTTCCTCGCTCGGAAGAATCAGTACTCCACAGTTCAGTGTGCTATCTTGTATGGTTTGGAATCGGAGCTTCAGAAAAGGTTTGAGAATCATGACCCACATGATATTGTCTGTGAACTCAAAATGATATTTGAGGCTCACGCGGCAGTTGAGAGTTATGAGGCTTCTGAAAAGTTCTTTAACTGCAAGATGGAAGAGGGCAGCTCCGTCAGTGAGCACGTGCTTAAGATTTCTGGGCACGCAACAAGCTTCAAAGCTTAGGTATAGTGATTCCTAATGCTTTGGGGATTCATCGTGTCCTCCAATCACTACCACCGAGTTACAAGAACTTTGTGATGAACTACAATATGCAAAACATGGACAAGTCGTTACCCGAACTCTTCTCCAGGTTAAAGTCTGCAGAAGTGGAGATCAAGAAAGAGCACCAAGTGTTGTTGGTCAATAAGACCACCAAATTCAAGAAGCAAGGCAAGTCTAAGAAAAAGGGAAACTTCAAGAAGGGCGGTAAGAAAGTTAGCGCACCGGCGAAAAAGACCAACGCTGGGCCTAAGCCTGACACTGAGTGCTTTTACTGCAAGGGAGAGGGTCACTGGAAGCGGAATTTCCCAAATTACTTTGCGGATTTGAAGGATGGCAACATCAAGAAGAAAGGTATATCCAATATACATGTTATTGATGTGTATCTCACTAGTACTCGTAGTAGTGCCTGGGTATTTGATACTGGTTCGGTTGCTCATGTTTGTAACTCAAAATAGGTGCTGTAGAATAAACAGAAGCTAGCGAAGAACGAGGTGACGATGCGCGTTGGAAATGGATCAAAGGTTGATGTGATCGCGGTCGGAATGCTACCTCTTCATCTACCATCAGGATTAGTTTTATACTTAAATAATTGTTATTTGGTGCCTGCGTTGAGCATGAACATTATATCCGGATCATGTTTATTGCGAGACGGTTACTTGTTTAAGTCCGAGAATAATGGTTGTTCGATTTATATGAGTAATATGTTTTATGCACATGCTGTAGGGGTTCGTATCATGGAAAACAAAAAAAATCTACTGCATGCAAACAAACAAGCCAAGATCTATCTACTAGATTGTAGCAACGAGTCGATAGAGGAACTCACCCTCGAAGATTCCAAAGCGGTTAACGAGATCGGATTCTCGTGGGTGATGTAGTCGTACACTTGCCGATCTCAAGATCGCGTAGACGATCCTTCCGGCGTTGCGTTCCGGCAGCGCTTCCGCAGTCGGTCACACGTTCGGTACTCGATTAAGACCTTTCTCTCCCTTGTTCCAGCAGGCAGCGGAGGTTGTAGCACTCTCCTCGTGATTCTGGCAGCACGACGGCGTGGTACCGGAAGTAGAGGGGAGATCTCGTAGGGCTTCGCCTTAAGCCGGAGCGAGTATGGTGGACTATGAGAGAGGCCTTGGAGATCTAGGGTTTAGAAGGCACCAAGGGGAGAAGCTAACCGGCGGCTAGGGTTAGGGTTGACACCAACTCAGCGAGTTGGTGGTGCCCTAGGCGGCGGCAGCAGCAGGGGTGGTGGCGTCGGCGGCTTAGGGTTAGGGTTTCGGGGCGAGAGGTGTCGGTCTAGAGGAGCACCCCTGCCCCTCCTTTTATAGATGGGAGGGCGCGGCCAAGGGGAAGGGAGTCCTCCCCCAAGTCGTCCTCCTTGGACGGTGGTGGAGGGAGAAGGACTTCCTCCCCAAGTAGGTTTCCTACTCTCCCTCCACCAAGCAAACTTGCTGTTTGACTTTTCAAATTGGCGTTTAACTTTTCAAACTAGGATTTGATTTATTCCTTTATTTTGCTCATCGATGACACCTAGTACATGATGCAACCATTCCAGATTGTTATGACACATTCATGTACCCTTCCCCTCCGGAGTGCCGGACCTTCTGGAACCTTCTAGAACATTCCCGATGAAAACACCGGAATCATTCTCCAACTCCGAAACAAGACTTTCCTTATATGAATCTAATTCTCTGGACCATTTCGAACCTCCTCGTGATATCCTAGATCCCATCCGAGACTCCGAACAACATTCAGTCTCTTACTCATCATTCCATAACTACTCAACAACACCGAATCCTTAAGTGTGTCTCCCTACGGTTCGTGAATTATGCGGACATGATCGAGACACTTCTCCGAACAATAACCAATAGAGGAATCTGGAAATTCATATGGCTCCCACATATTTCTACGATTACTTTGCGATCGAATGAACCACTTACATACGATACCAATTTCCCTTTGTCTCACGATAGTTTACTTATCCGAGGTTTTGATCGTCGGTATCTCTCCATACCTAGTTCAACCTCATTACTGATAAGTACTCTTTTCTCGTTCCCGTGGTATGTGATCCCTTGCGAGCCAGTCACATTCTTGCAAGCTAATTGGATGACATTCCACCGAGAGGGCCCAGAGTATATCTATCCGTCATATGGATGGACAAATCCCAATCTTGATCCATGTGTCTAAACCCATACTTTCCGAACACTCAATGCCACCTTTATAGCCACCCAGTTACGGTGTGGTGTTTGATGTCATCAAAGCATCCTTCTGGTGATGGTGATAAGCATGATCTCATGGTCGAAGGAATTAGTTTACTATGTATCAGAAAGCTTATAGCAATTGAACTATTAAAATGACTTGATCTTTATGCTACGCTTATCTATAGGAGTATGTCCATCATACCATTCTCCTAATGATATGATCTTGTTGTTAACAACATCTCAATGTTCATGATAGGGAAACCACAATCATCTATTAACCAACAAGATAGTATTATGAAGAGGCTTTACTAGGGACTCTAATTTAGTTTACAAATCACACAAGTATTAATGTTTCCTTGTTAATACTGTTATAGCATGAATGTAAACATTTATCATAAACACAAAGATATAATAATAACTACATTTATTATTGCCTCTAGGGCATATCTCCAACAGTCTCCCACTTGCACTAGAGTCAACTAATCTAGATTACATGGTAATATACCGAACACCCATGGCAGTTTGGTGTTGGTCATGTTTTGCCCTTGGGAGAGGTTTAGTCAACGGATTCGCCACATTCAGATCTGTGTGTACTTTGCAAATCTTTATTGTAACTACCTCGGTGAATTACGCTCCTAGATACAAGCCTGGATGAGCGGAAATGGTTGAAATAGTACGGTGGGGCCCAAATGCCACTCACAGGTAGACCTTTCGGCCGTCCCAACCATTTCCAATCATCGGGACAAGTACGGGCGGCGTAATCGGCAGGCGAAGGGATCAACTACATACACAAATGAGTATGTATGCAAGACACCATACAATAGTACATCAGAGCCATTTCATCTAAAAAGAAAGGAAATATAGCAACGCCATACGGCAAGATTCAAATGACCTAGATAGATATAATAGTTTAGGATATCTCCTCATACATCACACATCAGAGTATCAGGCGGAAGCGGCAAACAAGATCCGAGTACGGATAAGAAGCAAATCGGCATTAGATGCCCCATAAATAAGCACATCCCGCCAACAGATCTCACGGATCCCCGTTCCCGGAATCTCTACACCGAACGATCGTTGCCCACATCATCAGCCTCCTCCACCCAGTATCCATCTTGCGAGTGTACCTGTTCATCTGAACCAATAATTTATCGTGTGAGACCCTAGGGGTACTCAGCAAGTCTTTATGCCTCTAAAGGGGACACAACCTGGGGTGACGCAATTGCAGCAAAAGATAAACCCTAACAGTTCTATAGATACTCGCTAACCATCCGCCTAACCAAAGATAGACGAATGTCCGTGAATTAATGACAACAGTGGTAACAGTAATATCCATAGATCCATCCTCCTCCTCGCTTACCAACGAGGAAGCGGACGAAAAACCCAACGAGGCCTTCACGACAAAGCAATCACAGGATTCAGAAATATTTCAGGGGGCCACCCCACTGAGTACACCCGCAACGGAGTTAGCTGACTCCGAGACGGACTCAAGGTTTGCGCCAGTGGCTGTAAACGACTGGGAACCCAAAACTGGGCTTGTCGATACCGCGAAAACACTCCGCTTAACAAAACAGTACAGGTGCTCCTCACACAATCGTAATAAAGCAGTAAAGCATGGCATAAGTACAGGATAGTAAATAAAACCTCGAACTAGTTTGTGGCCCCAAGAAATAAGAATGAATCAAGCTCTGGCTCAGGGGGGTCCCATAAGCCTCCCGGATGTGGATAGCGCGAATAATCAAGGAACAGGTTTCAAGTACTCGGGGTCCTACGGGACACAAGTGAGCAGGAAAAACCAAATAGCAGATATTGCTCACCGGTGCCACTTTCATTAGTTATCCCATTACTACCCAGGTTAAGTTGTTTAGGTATCTCGTTATCCATCAGACACTCACATACCCTACACATGCTGTTCTACGACTCGCATGGCTCAAACAACTCCTGTAGTAATGGCTCATGGGAGGGAGGAACAAGCTTGGTGGGGTTTAAAAGTAAAGGCTATGCAATACTTGGGATTCAGTTTAATGCAATCGCGACTCAATGATGCAAGAATAAGATAGAGGCAATAGGTACTGTATGTATGCAAGCATGTGGTAGTGCTTGCCTGGCAGCTCAGTTGAAGCAAGGGATGGATCTGGGTAGTGCTCCTGGTTCTCTTGATATAACCCCTGCTCAGCGTCTTTTCGAAAAAGAACCAAACAAACAAGGGCCAACATAAATAAAGTGCACAAGCATATGAATAAAATGCGACAAGCAAACAATCATGCCATGATTAATGATGCAAAATCTGCATGGCATTAAAGTAGCATGGCATGGGTGAGGTGTAGAATACAAGAAATAAACATTTTATTGAGTTTTGGCCACATTTTATCCTCATATTAGTTGCTGTATACTATATATTTATATGATGCATGCTGCAATTTAAGTCATGGATAGCATAAACAGAAAGGTCTCGTCGAGCTGATCATTTTAGACATATCATTTGTTTAATTTGGAGTTATAGAACTAAAGTTATTAATTATTTAAGGTAAATGGCATTTATTGTAATTTTATTCAACTTAGAAAATAAAGTGCTCAATTGATATTGTGGATAGCATATTTGAATTCCTCATATTTTCCTGATTCAAATTCATATATTATTTGTTAATTTTGGATTTATAATTCAAAAGTTATTTGAAAACAGATTTAGATTTGAATTTTAAACAAATTTTGAAAAGGTTTTAAATTAAACAGAAATAGAAACCTTTTCTACTCAGCCTGGACCTAGCCACTGCCAGTGACAGGTGGGGCCAGGCTGACTCAGCGCCACACGCACGCACAGGAGAGTGAGGGACTGCGGGTTGAGGAACCTAAAGGCCGGGAGCCTTTTTGCAAAAAAAAAACCAGAGGCACAGACAGGTGGGTCCGGAGGGATCGCGGGCTGTGCAGGCAAAAAGGTGGGGGGGGGGTAATCTGCAAGATGGCCACACTACTGTTTTTCTTCCTGGTACTGACGACGCACGCGACAGCGGACGCGCGGCGCGGGCGAGGGTCGAACCCGCGACCTGGCGCTTGCGCGCGGCGGCGGCGACCACTGCGGCTAGGCGGGGTAGTTGTCAGGTGGGGGCTAGGCGTCCAGTAGTGGTTTCGCGCGTCGCGGGGCGCGTAGACACCAGCGAGCGGTGGCGCACGGAGGCCGTTCAACGCAAAGGCCGGCGAGGCTAGGGTGGTACAGAGATGCGGACCATGTCAGGGGGGTAGGGGAGCTCACCGCGAGGTCGTTGCCGGTGGTGGTTCGGGCGGAGGCGCCGGCGATCGACGACGAGGCAGGGGCCGGCGTAGCTAGGGTTTTCGCGTCGGCTCGTCGGTGCTCCTCGGCCTTGGCGTTCTCCTCCTCCGTTGGCAGGGACAGGGCGACGCAGGGGAGGCTCGGGGTCTTCCTCGACAACCCTAACACCTCGCCCGCCTCCTGGATCGACGTAGACGAGAGGGAACCGACGGTGGTGGCCGGCGTCGGTGTGGCTGTGGCGAGGAAGAGAGAGGGAAGGGGGCAGGGCCCTGGGGAGATCTGGGAGAGGCCAGAGGGTTGTGGGAAGGAGAAGATAAGGATGGGGAAAGGTAGATGGCGTGGGGGAGGGGAAGATGGCTTCGGCCACCTTTATCACCTTCTCCCTCACGTGCTCGGCATGGGGCCAGGGAGGTGGTGCAAGGACGGTGGGGAGACTCGGCTGGGGCCCAGATGGCAGGGGGAGAAAGAGAGGGAGAGAGAGGGTGGAGCTAGGCTCGGTCTAGCTAGGGTCGGGTTAGGGTTTAGGGTTGGGTAGGCTCGGTGTAGCTAGGGTTGGAGGGGTGGCTCGGGTAGGGCTGGTGCCTCGGCATGGAGAGAGGAGGGTGGTGAGGAGAGAGGTATGCTTAGGGTTAGAGCTAGGGCTAGAAGGGGTGGTTGGGTTAGGGTTTTTTAGTTTAGATTAGGGATGGTATGGAAGATGGTGTTAAGGTTAGGTGATTAGGTTTAGGGTTTTGGAGTAGAGAGGAGGGTGTAGAGAGAGAGGGAGGTGGTTTAGGGCTTGTTTCGATAAGGTTTAAGCAAAACAAACAAGAACAAGCCAAAAGGAGGGAGAGATGGAAAGATGATGATCCTCTCTCAAAACCAATAAAAACCAAATGACAAGCAAAAGGTGGTACTTGCATGGGCCATGCATAATTAATTAATACCATGCTTATTTTGTGATAACAAGATTATTTACATGGCATTGTGCTTATGCATTCCAAAATGTGGAGTAAGGCCCAAGCAAAAGAATTTAAAAGGAAGCCCCAAGTGGACTAGATGGAGATGAGCATATTTGATTAAAATTGGGGCTTTCTAGTGTGTTTATTCCACTAGATGTTTAATAGTCCCAAAAATATCCCAACATGAACATAATTCCATAATAATCCATATGGAAGCTAGGAGAAAGGGTCCCACTCACAGGGCATGCAAAGGTGGCCATGTGGCTCTCATATATCAATAATGTGAAAACATAATGATGCCAAGATGAGAGCATGTGGAAAATAATTTGGATCCATCCCAACCCACATGAGCTAGAGGTAAACTCAAATAAAATGCAAAGCTCATATTAATTGGATGGTGGAATTATAAGGTGGTGAAAGAAAAGGTGGTGGAGTTAAATAAAAGATATGCCCCCAACTCAACTTGGGCATTTAACAATATATCAAGAACCAAATACAATATCAAGA
Source organism: Avena sativa (assembly GCA_916181665.1). Classification (NCBI taxonomy): domain Eukaryota; kingdom Viridiplantae; phylum Streptophyta; class Magnoliopsida; order Poales; family Poaceae; genus Avena; species Avena sativa. The sequence continues at coordinate 369,195,345 of OV702284.1, forward strand.
GGCAAATACAAATGACAATGCATATGAGAGAAGAACCAACACCAAAGGGGTTTTGTATGACGCTAAAATGCAAGGTGGCATGATGACATGAGCATGATATAATGATGATGCAACAATTATGTGAGGGAAGTAGTCATTATATTACTAAACCAAGTAGCATTACAGTTGTTAGACAAATGGGATGCTACAACTCTCCCCCACTAAACAGGAATCTCGCCCCGAGATTCTAGGAAGAAGGAGAAGACTGAAAGAGGGTAGGATAGTTGGCACGGAGCTCATCTTCACGCTCCCAAGTGGCTTCATCAACGGAATGGTGCGACCACTGCACCTTGCAGAACTTGATGGACTTGTTGCGAGTCCTTCTTTCTGCGACTTCGAGGATTTTGGTGGGGTGTTCTTGATAAGACAGGTCTTCTTGGAGATTGATTAGCTCATGATCCACGGTCCTGCCGGGATCCTTGAAGCACTTCTTGAGTTGAGAGATGTGGAAAACATCATGAACCTTGAGTTTTTCCGGGAGCTCAAGAGCATAAGCAACTTCTCCTCTCCTTCCACAAATTTTGAAAGGACCGATGTATCTAGGAGCCAGCTTTCCTTTGATACCAAAACGGTGCGTGCCTTTCATGGGAGTGACACGAAGGTACACGAGATCACCAGGGACATACACCATGTCCGTGTGCTTCCTGTCATAATTGCTCTTCTGGCGACTTTGAGCAATCTTCAGATTCTCAAGGATGATATGCACCTTCTCCTCCGCTTGAGTTACAATGTCAGGGCCAAACCATATTCTTTCTCCTGCACCCGACCAACCAATCGGAGTTCTGCACTTGCGACCATAGAGAGCCTCAAATGGTGCCATCTTCAGACTTTTCTGGAAGCTGTTGTTGTAAGAGAATTCAGCATAAGGAAGACATTCCTCCCACTTCATGCCGAAAGAGATGACGCAAGCACGAAGCATATCCTCCAGAATCTGATTGATCCTTTCAACTTGTCCTTGCGACTGAGGGTGGTAAGCTGTGCTGAAGTTCAACTTTGTTCCCAAAGCATTTTGGAAACTTTCCCAGAACTTGGAAGTGAAGATGCTCCCATGGTCTGAACTGATCTCAAGCGGAACCCCATACAGAGAGACAATTCTGTTGATATAGAGCTCAGCCAACTGAATCCCAGAAATTGTTTCCTTGACGGGAAAGAAGTGAGCCACTTTAGAAAGCCTGTCAATGACAACAAAGATTGCATTGTTGCCCTTCTGCGACCTTGGAAAACCAGTGATGAAGTCCATCTCTACTTTCTCCCATTTCCATTCCGGGGGTTTCAATGGCTGTAGAACACCGAAAGGTTTCTGATGGACAGCTTTCACTCTGCGGCAGACATCACACTCCGAGACATACTTGGCACAATATCGTTTCAATCCCGGCCACCAATACTGTGTTTTCAAGTCCATGTACATCTTTGTGCTGCCAGGGTGGATAGATAGAACAGAATCATGCGCCTCCTTGAGAACTTGCTCTCTCAAACCCGGGTAGTTTGGAACAAACATCCGGTGTTCAAAGAAAAGCGTGCCTTGATCATCGACGTGGAAGGATTCATACTTCGGAAGCTGAAGTTTGGAGATGATCTTTCTGGTGTGCGGATCACCAAGCTGACGAGAGCGAATCTTCTCTTCCAAGAGAGGAGTAGCCAGAAGGTTCAGGAGATACCCTTGTTCCACAATTTCCAGGTTGAGCTGACGGAATTCCTCGCACAAGAGAGGCTGTTGTTCTTCCATCATGAGGTTGTTGACATAAGCTTTGCGGCTGAGAGCATCGGCCATGACATTAGCTTTGCCCGGAGTGTAGTTGATGGTCAAATCAAAATCATTGATTGCTTCAATCCATCTCCTCTGCCGAAGGTTGAGATCAGGCTGAGTGAAGATATACTTCAAACTCTTGTGGTCAGAAAAGATCTCACAACGGTTGCCAAGCAAGTAGTGCCTCCATAGCTTCAAAGCAAAGACAACTGCTGCGAGCTCGAGGTCATGTGTGGGATAGTTGATCTCATGCGTCTTCAACTGTCGAGAGGCATAAGCAACCACTTGTTTCTCTTGCATAAGGACCGCACCCAATCCTTGCAAAGAGGCGTCACAAAATATCTGGAAAGGCTTAGATGTATCCGGAGGAACCAAGATTGGTGTGGACGTGAGCTTATCTTTGAGTGTCTCAAAGCTTGCTTGACATGCAGGAGTCCACAGGTATTTCTTGCCTTTCTTGAGGAGATCGGTAAGAGGCTTCGCTATCTTCGCAAAGTTCTGAACGAAGCGACGGCAGTAACTAGCCAAACCAAGGAAACTCCGCACTTCTTTGATATTAACAGGAGGAAGCCATTCAACAATTGTCTTCACAGTTTCCGGGTTGACTGCAATGCCCTTGGCAGAGATGACATGACCAAGATAGGTTACTTGAGGCAGCCAAAACTCACACTTTGAGAACTTTGCATACAAGCGGTTCTCACGAAGCTTGTTTAGGACACACCGAAGGTGTTCTTCATGCTCTTCCTTTGACTTAGAATAGACTAGGATGTCATCCAGATAGACCACAACGAACTTATCAAGGTACTCCATGAAAACCGAGTTCATAAGCCTCGAGAAGGTAGCAGGTGCGTTGGTGAGACCGAAAGACATGACCGTGTACTCATACAGGCCATAGCGGGTGGTGAAAGCTGTTTTAGGAACATCTTCCTTGCGAATCTTGATTTGGTGATAACCACTTCTCAAGTCCAACTTAGAGAAAACCACAGCTCCAGCTAGCTGATCGAAGAGATCATTAATCCGCGGAAGGGGATATTTATTCTTGATGGTTTTAGCATTGAGAGCCCGATAATCCACACAAAGTCTATCGGTCCTGTCTCGCTTCTTCACAAAGATTGTTGGGCTACCCCAAGAAGAGGTGCTGTGTTGAATAAAACCCAACTTCTCTTGTTCATCAAGTTAACGTTTGAGTTCAGCCAACTCAGCAGGACCCATTTTATAAGGCCGCTTGGAGATAGGGGCCGTTCCAGGTTCAAGCTCAATTACAAACTCAACCTCACGATCCGGAGGCATACCCGGCAACTCTTCAGGAAAGACATCTGGGAACTCACAGACCACCGGAACACTCTGAATAGCTTCCATAGCATCATCATTCAGAGCTGCCAAAGAGAAAAGCTGGATAGCAGGAGTCAAACTTGGAGAATAGACTATATGGCCTTCAGGAATCTTCAGAGAAACCGAGCGTTCAGCACAATCAATCACAGCTGCATTTGCTGTCAACCAATCCATGCCCAAGATGACATCAATGTCAGAACTGCCCAGAACAATTAAGGACGCCGAGAACGAAGAGCCACCAATCTCAATTTGATTGCCATGGCTGATTTTTGAAGCTGCCATATTTGCTCCAGGAGAAAGGACCATTAACTGCTTGAGGAGAGGAACCAACGCTAACCCATTCTCATATGCAAACTTGATAGAAACAAAAGAATGCGATGCACCAGAATCAAACAAAACTCATGCAGGGACTGAGTTAACGGGAAGCATAACCATCACAACTCTAGGTGCATGCTCAGCTTGAGCGGCGTTGACACAGTTGGCACGAGCAACAGTAGACCCGGGCTTGGTGTTGATGTTGAGAGCCCGAGGTGGTGGTGCACGAACCAAAGGAGAGCTTGCCGCAGATCTTGGAGGTGGTGGCGGAAGACCTTTGTTTTTCATCGGACAGTTCCAGTTTTGATGCCCAGATTCTCCACACGTGTAACAAGCACCAGGTGGACGTGGAGCAACGTAGCCAGGGACTCCGACAGGCGCTCCAGGGTAGTGGTGGTTGTAGCCCCTGGGAGCAGCAGTGATGAAGTTTGGTGGCCTTGCCGCGTAGCTTGCAGGTCTTGGTGGAGCCGGGAGCGACGGTGGGGTGTTAGGAACCCAGACACGACGCTTAGAGGGAGCTGACATAGCTGAAGAGCTTGGTGCATCACGGTTGTGTTTCTTTGACTCCTCAAACACTTGCCTACTTGCTTCCTCCTGCAGAGCTGTATGCTGAAGTTCCAGAAAAGATGCCGGCCTTGCATGTGTGATTGCATATTTAATCGATGCATTGAGCCCTTGCCTGAACCTCTTTTGCTTCTTCTTGTCATCAGAGATCTCATCGCCACCATAACGAGAAAGATTCATGAAGTTCCTGATGTAGGTGTTGACATTGTCATTTCCCTGCTTGAGGTTGAGAAACGCTTCCTTCATCCTTTCCATGACAATTTCTGACAGATACTGCTCTTTGAACGCTCCAGTGAACCGTTCCCAAGTAGGCTGAAAACCAGTGCAGTTCGCCTTCAGGTAATTCTCCCACCAGAGAGCTGCATCTCCCTTCAGAAGGTGAGTAGCACACTTTACCCATTCTTGCTCAGGAACATCAGCAGTCTCCAGTATCCTTGACATCTCACGCAACCAATCATCAGCATCAAGTGGTCGATCAGAAACATCAAATTGGCAAGGGTTGAACTTCAGAAAGCTTTTGATGTCTCCTCGCTTGGGAGGTGGAGGTAGCGGGGCAAACTCATTCCTCCTGACACTTTCCTCAAAGCGCTGCTGGTTCTGCTGCATTGCTGCCAAGGCATTTGCGATGTTTGACAACGCGGACCCCAGTTCAGGTGGTATGTCCTCATCAGAACGGTGTGGCGGAGCCATCCTGTGATTGATATAAAACACAAGTCAGTACTATAATGGAGAATAATAATAATCCAAAATAGTACCAAGATGGAATTAACCAAGATTAAAGGATACAATTTACTAAGATGATATTAAAATATCAACAAAGTTCAAAGCACCTAGAAGATATTAAGCATATCGCACACGACTGAAAAGGAGTGTGGTACACAAATATATCAAAGAAAAAAAATTTCACAAATTTCGGCATTAAAATACCAATAGATGCGCAAAATTACTTAACGAATCAAGATTAGTGACTCTACCAATTCAATATACAAAAGCGAATGATAAGAGTAGTGGTATGGTCGCGACTCCATCCCGCACTCAAATCATTACTCCGCACATGAATAAGTGGAACACATATCCTAACCCCTTCTTCTCACGTTGAACCTAAAGATTGGTAACTACAGAAACGAACACCCCAAACAAGATAACGTCGGATAACAAAGAGTAAGACAGATCGCGTCGGTATACAACGAATCAGATAGATCGCGTCGGTTTGCAAAAACCTGTCGGTATGGAATGTACCAACAGTTGATAACCAAAAGGCTGATTGTGATAACAACTTGGATGCAACAGATAGACAAGGAATTACTCACACACACACACAACCTATGGTACTACGGAAACCCCGAACACGTGAATCCTAGTTTGAATTTTTAAGAAGAGGATCGAAAACGTTACACTTCCTTACCAGAAAAGGGTGGGTGGGTGGGTAAGAAGAAAAGTGGAAGCAGTCCTACTCTCACGTTTTGTTTTTCCCTAGTATACATAACTACCAAAATATTTGCTAGACTGACAACGACCATTTGGCTGAGACCCTGAAGGGCGGGATGGCTCTGATACCAATTGTAACTACCTCGGTGAATTACGCTCCTAGATACAAGCCTGGATGAGCGGAAATGGTTGAAATAGTACGGTGGGGCCCAAATGCCACTCACAGGTAGACCTTTCGGCCGTCCCAACCATTTCCAATCATCGGGACAAGTACGGGCGGCGTAATCGGCAGGCGAAGGGATCAACTACATACACAAATTAGTATGTATGCAAGCCACCATACAATAGTACATCAGAGCCATTCCATCTAAAAAGAAAGAAAATATAGCAACGCCATACGGCAAGATTCAAATGACCTAAATAGATATAATAGTTTAGGATATCTCCTCATACATCACACATCAGAGTATCAGGCGGAAGCGGCAAACAAGATCCGAGTACGGATAAGAAGCAAATCGGCATAAGATGCCCCATAAATAAGCACATCCCGCCCACAGATCTCACGGATCCCCATTCCCGGAATCTCTACACCGAACGATCGTTGCCCACATCATCAGCCTCCTCCACCCAGTATCCATCTTGCGAGTGTACCTGTTCATCTGAACCAATAATTTATCGTGTGAGACCCTAGGGGTACTCAGCAAGTCTTTATGCCTCTAAAGGGGACACAACCTGGGGTGACGCAATTGCAGCAAAAGATAAACCCTAACAGTTCTATAGATACTCGCTAACCATCCGCCTAACCAAAGATAGACGAATGTCCGTGAATTAATGACAACAGTGGTAACAGTAATATCCATAGATCCATCCTCCTCCTCGCTTACCAACGAGGAAGCGGACGAACAACCCCCCCATCCGTTGGCAATTTTATTAACCATTCCATGAGTGTTGCACTATTTACTAGTCAGTTACTTAGTCAAATTAAAAGCGGTACTTTAGTTATGCTTGTCTATGTGTTGCCTGCCAAAACCCACCGGCGAGCAGCGACGGGCAACACGGAGAGCCGGGAGGCTCCCAGAACTGCTGGTGGGCCCTGGTCCCTCGGGCAACGGCCCGCAAAACTCCGGCACACGTCCTGGCTGGTGCAAGGGCGTGCCACCTGACCTATACCTGGTCAGGAAGGTGATGGATTGCTTCGATTGGTTTCCTGCATGGCAAACAAACATACGTAAAATTCAAGCCGCGACCGGCTCTCAGGTTTCCCTGTGAATCGGCTCCTGGAGCCGATTATCCCATGGTTCTGCATTAGATCTATGATAACATGGGGTTTTGCTTCATCAATACAAGTTAAATCGATCTACGACAGTTTAACGTTTTCACCACGTAATTGGAACATCCTACACGTAATTGAGCCTGGTAAATACAAAAGATAGTAGAAAACTAACCCTAGAGAAGGCCTAACAACCGACGTAAAGTCAATTCCCGGAACAACTCCTCTCGAATTAGCAAACCATATCCTCACGCACTACTGGATCGTTCAACCCGTTTGCAAGGCCTGACTACGTGGATATCAAACTAAACCTTGGAAAACAAGGCAAAACTATAACGGATCGAATCGACTGAATAAAGATCAAGCAAGATGCTACCCTTACACCCAAAAAAAGGTGCAAAGGCAGCGAGATAAGTAAAGGCAGCATAGCTAAGCAATCATAGCAAAAAGTACCGATGCTAGCCTAAACAAATCTATGATAAAAGTATTACTCGCCATCAACAAGGCTTCAGTACGAGTAACACCAAATAACGCATAAGCAGATACTGCCTAGATCGCAAGATGCGATCTAGGCAGCATGACACTTACCCGAGAAAAAACCCTAGAAACAAGGGGTGGCGATGCGCCGAGATTGTGTTTGTTGTGAACGTGATCGTCCTCTTTTCTCAATAACCTTAGGTACATATTTATAGTCCGGAGACTTTCTATCTTTGGAATAAACCTAGCAATCCTATCTCTTTACTTAAACCGTAACGTAACCTACTACAATATAAGATACACGGGCAATTTAGCCCAAATCCACGCACAAGGCCGATTCAACAACACGTTGCATACATGTATCTTCCAAGCCCATCTTGATTACGGCCCATCTCCTCCTTTGGCCAAAATGTGGTGATAACACATGCCCCCCTGGTTTTGGCAATAATAATTCCAAAACCACTCTGCTGATGTCTTTTCTTCCCTTTTTTTTTGTATCGGGTTACGCGTTGCCAGAATGCGTTGCAGAGCAGAATCGTCATGCCACCCCCTCATCATGATGCCTTGTCTTCTCAACTTCTCCGCAGTGCATGATTTGACCGTTTTGACACCACATTATGGAAACTGCTATGGCATCGAACCGCCTCCCACTATTCCCCTTATTTAAATTCATCTGAGCAGTTTGCAGCCCCTATCTTCCTCCCTTAGCCAAAAAACCCTCTTCCTCCACTGAAAAAACCCTCTTCCTCCGCCATGGCCTCCTCTTCTTCCTCCAAATCATCTGCCCTGTCCTCCCAATCTTCCAACACGATGAGCAACCGAGAGCCGACGCCGGAGCACCCGCCAATGGCGTCGTACGAGGCTCTTGCCCCACAATGGTGGGACGAGAGGGACTGGGACTTCGCCGCCTGGTCGGAGGACGACGAGTCCCTGACCGACGGCGAGGAGGGCCTCCAGTTCCTTGTCGACGGGGAACTGGAGGTGGAGAGCTCCGACGACGCCTGGTCCTGGGATGGCGTAGAATCCTCCGACGAGGAGGAGGAAGCGGAGGAGGACACCTCCTCCGAGGAATACCCGCCGGTGAAGTGCTTCCGCGCCGGGTCCAGCGAGGACACCGAAGACGACGACGAGGACGAGGAGGCCCCCGCTGACATCCTCAGCAGCAGCGACGAAGACGACGCCGGCAGCAGCGCTGATGACAGCGAGGACGACGACGGCGAGGACAGCGGCGACGACACCGGCCTCTAGATTAGGAACTAGTAGTAGTAGTACTTAGCAGTAGATTTCCTTTTGTAAGCAATCGGCTCCATTGTAAATAATCGTCTTTTGAATCAACAAAGATTGCTTTTCCAATTCGCTTTTGCCGATAGTCAAAATAGGTCAACGTTCCAGAAGCCGATAGCAATGTATCGGCTTTCACCATACTAGCTCATATGGTCAACCAAGTCAAAGCCCAACGAGCCGATGGTAACACATCGACTTTCCCCACAAACGTTGACAAAATCAACTTTGGTCGCATATTGAGATAAATCTGAGCGGCCACTCTCCAACTTCAAATGGTAGCCTGCGACCCTCTTCAAAAAGGCTAAACCAGATCTCCAACTTCCTCACCGCATAGATCGAGCTTACAGCGACAAGAACCCTCGATCCCCAATCGCATAGATCCATCTCCGCCGGCAAACTAGATGGCGGAATCGTCCAATACCAGCGCAGCGGTCTCTGGTCTGAAGGTACGCCTGCTCCTCGCAGTCTGAACACGGTGCTAGAATTAATAGCAAACACCTGAATTAATGCTTTATTCCACCGTTAAATTTTTTTAGGTTTCAGACATCCTGCTGCCGCATCCTTCTCTCCCAAATTCTCTCTGTCTTGGCCCCCGTACAGAATCTAGTCCTGCCCATCTGATTTCTTGCGAGGCAAACAGAATCCCCTTCGTAAGCCAAAACCTAGATTTGAATTCTTGGGCCGACTGCTTGCGAGCCTGGCCTAATCCTCCTGAACATTGGGTTTCTTGGTTTAGCAGGGTAGCCAGAACTTACCAATCTCAATGGGAAACCACGGGAATAGCTGATGCCTTGCACTTGTCATTGTCTCCCCTGGAGAAACATGAAAATCTTCTAAAAACCATCGGCTATTTCTGGTCCGATGCTCTGAACTGCTTCATGTTTGGTCATGGCCCCATGACACCAACTCTGTTAGACGTGGTGATGATTACTGGTCTGGACGTTACATCACCCAGCCCCTCTGCTTTTAAGCTGACAAAGGTCCCCTACAAGCTTTCTTCCAAAACAGACTGCACGAACTGGGGTGCCTATCTTCAAAAACACATGAAAACTAAAGGCCCTGTCACAGAGAAAGAACACACGGCTTTCCTCAACTTCTGGCTGGAACATTTCATATTCTGTGGCCCTTCCCTGGCTCCAACCAAGAATTACCTCTCCTTGTCCTACGAACTTGCCAAAGGCACTCAACTTGGCATCGGCAAACTGTTCCTTGGAGAAGTCTATCGATATCTCCAGTTGATGTCTGTCAAATTATTCTCCGGCCTAGCAGTCAAAACAGGAGGTCCTTGGTGGTTCATTCAGCTATGGGCCCAGCTGTATTTTCAAAACCATGTCCCAAACTTCCCCCTTTTGGCGAGTTGCACCTTTCCAAATGTCAAAGGGAAGCAGATCCGATGCACCAGCTATGGCCAAGCTCTGTACAGACTGCCAGGTAGCAAACTGATCCCTCAGGAAGCATCCCAATGGTTCAGCATTTTCTTCCAAGGCCTGGATAATCCTATCTTCTTTCCTTACATGGAAGAATCGGAACATTTTGAAAACCCAATCTCCTTCAGGCTAGACAACTTTGCCGATGACACCAGCACTCGGCAGCTGTTTTCCACTGTGATCCGTCCCTGCTTTCTTCCAGTCGGCATGAGCACATCCAATAGAATAATCAAGCCTGGATATGAATTCTACCAGCCAGTCGTAGTGGCTCGGCAATTTGGCCTTGGACAAGTACCTCCCCATTTCTTTCTCCACCATCTTACAGAGAGCAGAGCTGACCTGCCCGATCCTCTCACCAGTCAAAGGTGTTATTCCTTCTTTGATGCTCTGACCATCCCAATTCCCAACAACCTCATCTTTACTTCATCAACCGATGGTTTTGAGAACTGGTGGTCGATGTGGAAGACTCATGCCTTCAGGAGAGCGCTGGGACCGTTGCTGGAACAGCTTGATGCTGAATATGATATCCCTGTAGAACAGGTACTATTACTTGTAAATTTTCTTGATGCAACTCACAAATGATTCTTCTAATATCCCGATCCGTCTCCTTGCAGCGACAAGATGGTCCTGAACCTACACACGATGATGGCTCCCCCTTCGAATTCTTCCCACCAGCTCCTGTGGTCCTTTTCTGCAAAAATTCGCCACCTTTTAAAAAGGTCGTGATGCAGAGCCAGCCGATATCACCACAATCGGCTTCCAAGATCCAAGCCACTTCTGGGTCCGCCGCCTCTCGAGTTCCAACTAAAACAAGAACGGTGGTGAGGAAGGTAGCTGCCAGGAAGACTTTGAGGCGCCTGAGCCCTTCTCCAGAAAGTTCGCATGTACGCTGATCCATGCCTTGGTTGATCTCTTTCATCCTTGTAAACATGCTCGTGCTTACTAGCTCTCCCTTCTTACAGGCTTCCGTCGAAGACACCTCCAGCGAGGACACACAATCCAATCGAGGAGAATTGGGTCTAACAGACTCTGAGAGGACCATCACACCGAGTCAGCCAGATTTGCCACAATCGGCTCCCAGGAAAAGGCCAGTTCCTGAACCTGCTGCCCCCCGAGCATCAGTCGAGGCGGGGCCAGTCGTGAGCCCCAAAAGGGCTCGCAAGGGACTGCAAACTTCTTCGTCGAGCCAGGAGGTTTCGCAACATCACCCTCCATGCTCTTACCCATTTTTTTTTTCTCTGCCGATTCATCACTATTTACATCGGCAAGCACCTTGCATGCAGGCGACTGACACTCCTAGTGGGAAAGCCGGGGAAGTGCCGATGCCTGCCGCGAGGCCGAATCTAGTAATCCCTGAAGGTGTAACTGAAACGGTTACCACTTTGGCCAAGCCCCCAGCAACAACACACAAGCCGATGGTCTCGTCATCTGCTACCCCCTTGACCTTAGGAGAGGTACGTTCGCTTCGTTCGGCTCTTCCTTCCGTGTTGGACGCATACTGACGCCATTTCGGCCTGCCAGGGTTGTGATATCTCAGGTCTGCTGACGTTCGACCCTGAATCCATCGAACCAACTCTCCCTGTTGCTGACGATGAACCACGAGCAAGGGCTGCTCTACCTCAATTCCAGCGTCTCAAAGCCTTGTTGTCCTCCCCGATCGAGAAGTTGATCGAGGGCTCTGAAGAGGTGAAGAGTGTTCTTGCTGAAATCAAGGACCAACTCCCAGTAGCACTGCAGGTGAAGCTTTGGCCAGTTGTAACTCTGTCTTTCTACGGGTCAAGGGTGAAGTTGGATCGCGAGAGGATTAATCTGCGCCGCGCCCAACTCCCACTGAAGGCCAACATTGCAGACAAATGTCAGCAGCTCAATGAGAAAAAGGCGTCTCTGGATGCCAAAACTGACACCTCTGTCAGCACCGCCGAGCTCGCATCCTTGAAAAAGGAACTGGGAGATCTTGAAGAGAAGGTCCGGGCGACTAAACAGCTCATCCGTGACAAAGAAGCACTCATCGCCCGCTCCCAAGACGAAGCGGAAGGCCTCAAAGCTCAACTGAAGACCGATCTGGCGGAAATACGTGCCCTGAACAAGCAGCTAGTGACGGGCAAGGACGAAGACGACGAAGCCGAGATCGCCGAGGTGGATCATGTCCGTGCTGACGCCCTCCACGCCTTCGAGGCATTCCTTCACTAGCTCATTCATGTAAACTGGCACCTGCTTGTAACAGTTTGAACCTCTAGAGTCGATGGCTGTGCATCGGCTATATATATATTTTTTAGTTTTTTTATTGGCCGATTTCATGCATCGGCCCCCATATTTCACTGTCCATCGGCCGATTTCATGCATCGGCCCCCATATTTCACTGTCCATCGTCCCACATGCTTGGGAAATATTTCTTGAGATGCTGACCGTTGACAGCCACTGGGAATTTCACGCCGTCTAGCTCCTCAAGCATGTACGCGTTCCCTCTTAAAACTTGATCGACCCTGTATGGCCCGTGCCAATTTGGAGACCATTTACCATATTTCGCATCCTTAGTCCCCAATGGCAATACAGCTTCCCATACCAGATCGCCAACGTGGAACTCCTTCGGTCTCACCTTCTTATTATATGCACGAGCTACCTTGGCCTTGTTCTCTTTGATTTTCTCAAGCGACCACAGCCTAAGCTCAGTTAAATCCTCAACACTGTCACTCATCAGGGCCGTATATTCTTCAGTTGTTAGATCGTTCTAAAAAGTGACACGTCTCGATCCAGCCGTAATTTCCCAGGGCAATACGGCTTCTTGTCCATAGACTAGATGGTATGGCGAGGTTTTTGTCGCTCCATGACATGACATGCGATAAGCCCATAAAGCCTCTGACAAAACCTCGTGCCAACGCCTAGGGTGCTCATCGATCTTCCTCTTGATCAGCTTGATAAGGCTCTGGTTGGACGCTTCAGCTTGCCCATTTGCTTGAGCATAGTATGGAGATGATCGGATCAGCTTAATTCCCGTGTCCTCACAGAACTCTATAAACTCGTAAGAAGTGAAGACCGAACCTCCATCGGTCGTGATCGTTTGGGGAATCCCGAATCTATGAATGACATGTTCTTTCACAAAATCGATAACATCCTTCGAGCTCACTGACTTCATAGGGACGGCTTCCACCCATTTAGTGAAATAATCCGTAATGGCCAAAATCCACATGTGGCCTTTGCTTGACGGAGGATTGATCTTGCCAATCATATCCATGCCCCAACCTCGGAATGGCCAAGGCTTGATGATGGGGTTCATTGCTGACGCGGGTACCGTCTGAATTTTTCCAAATTTCTGACATGCTTGACACCCTTTGTAGTACTTAAAACAGTCCTCCAGCATGGTGGGCCAATAAAACCCTGATCGCCTGATCAACCATTTCATCTTGTGAGCCGATTGGTGAGTCCCACAGGCGCCTTCATGTACCTCGTGTAGGAGCCGATTGGCCTCGGTTGGTCCCAGACATTTGAGCAGTAACCCTTCCAGAGTCCTGTAGAACATGTCATCCCCGATAAGCACATACTTCATGGCCTTGTACCTTATCCGTTTAGGTGCCCCCCGAGCCGAATCTTTCAAATAATTGAAGATATGGGCTCTCCAGTCATCCGCCTCCAGGAACTGTACTTGAACATCAGTTCCCTCTGCTACGTCCTTGTAGCCTGAAGCCATTTGTGCGAGATCATTCGCCTCTGTATTCTGCGATTGCGGGATCCAGTTAAAGTTTATGTACCGGAACTGTGCCATGAGCTCACGGCATTGCAACCATAATGGGAAGAGTGACTCGCTCTCACACTTGTATTCCTCCATGAGTTGGGAAATCACCAATTTGGAGTCTCCAAAAATCTCCACTGCCTCTGCTCCAGCTTCGATGAGCAACTCCATTCCCTTGCGTATCGCCTCATACTCGGCGACGTTGTTGGTGCGAGGGGTAGCTAGCCTGATGGAGAAGGAATATGTTGCCCCCCGGGGCGACACGAGTAGAATGCCAATGCCGCAACCATCATCACAAACCGATCCATCGAAAAACATAGCCCACGCTCGTATAGACAGCGCTGCTATATCAGTGTTGATCCTTTCAGCAATAAGGTCGGCCAATGCCTGACCCTTAACCGCTTTCGCGGGTTGATACCGGATATCAAATTCCGATAATGCAAACATCCATTTGCCGAGTCGGCCTTTCAACATAGGAGCCGACAGCATGTGCTTTATGACATCTGATTTGCATATAATGATAATCTCTGCTGAGAGCAATATGTGGCGCAGCTTGGTGCAGGTGAAAAACAGGCAGAGGCACAACTTATCGATCTCAGGATACCTTGTCTCTGCATCTAGCATCCTTCTGCTGATGTAAAACACAACTCGCTCCAGACCATCATAAACCTGCACCACCACCGAGGCGATGGACGTGTCAGCTACTGACAAGTAAATGTAGAACGGCCTATCCGGCTAGGGTGGAACCAATACTGGCGGCTTCGTCAGATATTCTTTGATCTCGTCGAAGGCTCGTTGTTGTTCTGTCCCCCAGCGGAACTCTTCGTCAGATTTAATTTTCACCAGTCCCATGAACGGCTCTATTCTTCCTGACAGATTGGAGATGAATCTTCTGACGAAGTTGATCTTGCCGATGAGAGACTGCAGTTCTTTCTTCGTAGTAGGTGGCTTCATTGTTCGCACTGCCTCTTGACTTTTCAGGCCGATCTCAATTCCGCGTTCATGGACCAAGAAACCCAAGAACTGACCGGCCGTTACACCGAAGGCACACTTCTTTGGGTTCGTCCGTAGGCCGAATTTTCTTGTTCGGTCCAGGACGCGCCGCAGGTCGTCCAAGTGTCCTTGTACTGAAGCAGACTTGACCACCACGTCATCGATATAAATTTCCACCAACTTGCCGATCAGATCATGGAAAATGTAATTCATGGCTCTTTGGTATGTGGCGCCGGCATTCTTCAGTCCAAACGTCATGACTACATATTCAAACAACCCCACCGAACCTGGGACTCTGAATGCAGTCTTGTGTATATCTTCCGGAGCCATAAAAATTTGGTTGTAACCGGCATTGCCATCCATGAAGCTCAAAACCTTATGACCAGCAGCTATGTTGATTAATGTATCTGCTACCGGCATCGGATACTCATCCTTCGGAGTAGCTCTATTGAGATCCCGAAAATCTATGGCAACACGCCAGCGGCCATCCTTTTTCTCTACAGGTACGATACTAGAAATCCACTCAGCATACCTGCATGGCCTGATTAACTTGGCTGTCAACATTTTCTCGATCTCCTTCTTGACTTCTTTCAAAATTTCGGCCTTCATCTGTCGTGCTCGCTGCTGGAACGGCCGAAACCCTTTTTTAAGCGGGAGTCGATGCTCAATGATGCTCCTGTCTAACCCGGGCATCTCTGTATAGTCCCAGGCAAAGCAATCTGGATACTCTTTCAACAAAGCTATCATCGGACCCCGCAGATTCGTATCTAACTTCTTGCTGATAAATGTTGGTCGTGGCTTATCCCCAGGACCGATGTCAATCTCCTCTAGCTCATCAGCGGAGGTAAACCCATACCCTAGCTTTCCGTCACCTGCTAAATCGATGCTAAACACGGGGCAAACAGTTGGTGAGGATAACAAAGGTAATTTGGGCCGATTGCCGGAATCGGCCCCCTTTTTGATTGCATTAGTCAAGGAAGGTTTACAACTTATCTATGCTCTACAATGGCAGGGAACCTCCCTACTACGACTGCATGACCTGTTTGTCGTAAGATTGCTGCTTTTTATTTTTTGTGGCCGATCGCAGGGATCGGCCATACCACGTACTATCGTGGACTTTGCTACTCTGTCAGGCCAGTGGATAAGACCAGCCTCACCCCGTTTTTTGTAGCTTCAATGTGCTCACAGCCGTCTAGACTGACTCCAGAGATCGGCTCTTGGTCTCCTGCCTCCCAGATGTTCATGCCAGCTATGGAGATCTCGATCGAATCATCTGCATGGATGACCTCCACTTCATCCCCATCCCACTGTATCAGTCACTGGTGCATCGTGGATGGAATGCAGCAGTTGGCGTGAATCCAATCCCTCCCCAGCAAGACAGCGTAGGTGCTTTTGCTGTCAACGATGAAGAATGACGTAGGGATGGTTTTTCTGCCCACGGTAAGGTCCACATTCAGAACGCCTTGCGTCTCTGAAGTTTGGCCGTTGAAGTCGCTTAACGTTACGTTGGTTTTGATCAGATCTGCAGTGGAGCGTCCCAAACGCCGTAGCATGGAGTATGGCATTATATTGACTGCCGCTCCGGTGTCAACCAACATCTTGCAAACAGGCTGCCCATTGATATAACCTCGCAGGTATAGAGCTTTCAGATGTTTGTAGCCCTTCTCTTGTGGCTTTTCAAAGATAACCGGCCGTGGGCCGCAGTCAAACTGTGCCACTGGTAGTTCTTTGGCTCTTGGAGCGCCAAACTCTGACGGAAGTGTGAACACCATGTTTGTGCCAGCCGATGTCTTCGCATCGGCTTTTACTGGTTTGGGGCGCCACTCTTTCCTTTTCGGACGAGCCTCCGTTTCCAAGGTTTGCTGCACTTTCACGGCCAGATCGGGCCGTGCCTTCCTTAAAGCGTGGAGGTACTGCGCTTCGGCTTCCTCCAACTTACGCAGCCGCTGAACTCGACGCTTTTGGGTGTGCCTGAGTCCATCGGGGCACCACCTTGGCCGGTGATATCTGTCTTCTTCTTTTCCACCCATTGGCTCCTCGAGGTCTTTTGCTCGAGGAGGGAGAGGCCCTAGGCGCTTGAACACTGAGACTAGACATGTGTCATCCTTCTGCTGTCCACATTCTGGGCAGTTGTCGATTGTAGGCAATCGGCTCATTCCGGCATCCCAGCAATACTTGAAGAAAGGACAATCCCAATGTTTATCCACGCCTTCTTTTTCCTTCGACTTTTTATTAGCGAGGTGCTCATATCCTTCATCGTCTCTGTCGTGCCGGCGACGTCGGTCATACTGACGCTCATACTTGTTAAGGAGATGCGTGGAGTGTGGCTTCTGATATCGCACGCTTCTCACTTGCTCCTCGGTCAAATACCGCCTGTCATCATAACGGGGCCGGTCACGTGGACCGGCCTCCTCTCTTTCTTTGCCCCGAGAGCGACCGTCTTCCTCCTTATATGTGCCATGGTGGTACACATGTCCTGCCATATTAACATCGAACGAGAAATCCAACTGACGCCTCGTGGAGTGGCTGTGTTCTACCATGTTGACGCCGGGAAATGGGTTTGTGTCTACTTTCATGGCGAATTGCCCAAGGATCAGACGGCCCTGTTCTATCGCCGTTTGGATCTGGCGACGTAGCTCTTTGCAGTCATTGGTGGTGTGGGTGAACGAGTGATGCCACTTGCAGTATGGTCTCCCGTTCATCTCTTGAGCCATAGGGATTTTGTGGCCTTCGGGTAACTTCAGCTGCTTTTCTTTCAGCAGTAAATCGAATATCTGCTCAGCCCTGCTCACATCGAAGTCGAACCCTTTTGCAGGCCCTTGCTGCTTCACCCATTTGCAGGACACAGGATCTGCCCCCCGAGCCC
The DNA here is from genome assembly GCA_916181665.1 of Avena sativa. Classification (NCBI taxonomy): domain Eukaryota; kingdom Viridiplantae; phylum Streptophyta; class Magnoliopsida; order Poales; family Poaceae; genus Avena; species Avena sativa. The sequence goes on from OV702284.1 coordinate 369,212,814, forward strand.
ATTCAGCCACGGCCACCTCCTGGTCTTGTGTAGGATCTTCTTCTTCTGTATCGACCAGGCCTATCGGACGTTTGAACTTGTCTTGGTACAACTCGGGGTGGCGCTGTTCATACATTGTCAGCTTCTGGGCCATGTGCGCCAACGAATTGTACTCTACTTGGAAAGCCAGATCTTTGATAGGTGCTGAGAGACCCAACACTGCCAGCTCGACTGCTTCTTTCTCAGTTAAACGAGCCGAATAACACCGGTTCTTGACAGTCCTGAAACGTTGAATGTACTCAGCTACCGTTTCTCCCCGCTTTTGCCGCACCTGCGCCAGATCTGCAATGCCAGCCTCGGTAGCTTCTGAATGATACTGAATGTGGAACTGTTCTTCCAGTTGCTTCCAGGTCTGGATCGAATCCGGTGGCAACGAGGTGTACCACCCAAAAGCTGGTCCTGTCAGAGATTGCGCAAAGAACCTTACGCGTAACTGATCCGATGCTGAAATCATGCCTAACTGTGCCAGGTATCGGCTCACGTGCTCCATCGAGCTCGACCCTTCTGATCCGCTAAACCTTGAGAACTCAGGGAGCCGATACTTGGGTGGCAGCGGAATTAGATCAAACTCGTTTGTGTACGGCTTAGAATAGCCGATTGTCCTTCTCTTCGGCACGAAGCCGAACTGGTCTCTCAAGATGGTACGGATTTGCTCCACCGTTTGAGCTGCAGGGGCTAAATTCTCAGAACTTGCTCCGGTGGCGTACTTGGCTAGCCATGCCTGTTTATCAGCGTCGATCCCAGACATCCCTGCTCCGGAAATACCTGCCCCCGAAGCCCCTGCTCCAGAAACTCCTGCCCCAGAAATCCCTGCAGTTGCCACCTGGTTCGTGCGCGTCAGGTTATTGCAGTCCGGCACGTAGGTGCACACATATCCATGTGGAATCTCTTTAGGCGGTTCAAACAAGAATTGGCAATCGCCAGGGTCACCTCCAACCTTGTAGACGATGTACGCCGGTGCCCCTGGTGGCTCAGGAGCTGCAAGCGTGAATGGCAGCTGTGGCCTGGTCTGGAGCGGTCTTTCTCCCTGGTGAGTCCCTAGAGTAGGCCCCGACGGAGAGTACTGATGTTTCATGATCTCCTGAACTACGCGAACCGCGACACGCTCGAAAGCGTTCACTAGGCTCTCAGAATGGCGATGAAGAGAATGAGCCACCATGTAATTGACTTCCTCTCGCAGAGCTCTGGTGCGCTCCTCTGAAGGAACAGACAGATCCACCTCATCAAGAGCACCTTCGGGTGAGAACCCTTTCCACCTGATGCCATGTTTACGAGTCCTCTCAAAAGAGCCGATGAGATCGGCTTCGAAGAGAGCTTTGATATCATCATACTTCGCCTTGTGCTCCTCAGGCAGATCGTCGTACGTGACCGGTCTGTTCTCCATCGCAGCGTCGGATGTTGATGTAGACGTTGTTGAATGTCCCACCGGGCGTGCCAGAATGTGTTGCCTGCCAAAACCCACCGGCGAGCAGCGACGGGCAACACGGAGAGCCGGGAGGCTCCCAGAACTGCTGGTGGGCCCTGGTCCCTCGGGCAACGGCCCGCAAAACTCCGGCACACGTCCTGGATGGTGCAAGGGCGTGCCACCTGACCTATACCTGGTCAGGAAGGTGATGGATTGCTTTGATTGGTTTCCTGCATGGCAAACAAACATACGTAAAATTCAAGCCGCGACCGGCTCTCAGGTTTCCCTGTGAATCGGCTCCTGGAGCCGATTATCCCATGGTTCTGCATTAGATCTATGATAACATGGGGTTTTGCTTCATCAATACAAGTTAAATCGATCTACGACAGTTTAACGTTTTCACCACGTAATTGGAACATCCTACACGTAATTGAGCCTGGTAAATACAAAAGATAATAGAAAACTAACCCTAGAGAAGGCCTAACAACCGACGTAAAGTCAATTCCCGGAACAACTTTTCTCGAATTAGCAAACCATATCCTCACGCACTACTGGATCGTTCAACCCGTTTGCAAGGCCTGACTACGTGGATATCAAACTAAACCTTGGAAAACAAGGCAAAACTATAACGGATCGAATCGACTGAATAAAGATCAAGCAAGATGCTACCCTTACACCCAAAAAAAGGTGCAAAGGCAGCGAGATAAGTAAAGGCAGCATAGCTAAGCAATCATAGCAAAAAGTACCGATGCTAGCCTAAACAAATCTATGATAAAAGTATTACTCGCCATCAACAAGGCTTCAGTACGAGTAACACCAAATAACGCATAAGCAGATACTGCCTAGATCGCAAGGCAGCATGACACTTACCCGAGAAAAAACCCTAGAAACAAGGGGTGGCGATGCGCCGAGATTGTGTTTGTTGTGAACGTGATCATCCTCTTTTCTCAATAACCTTAGGTACATATTTATAGTCCGGAGACTTTCTATCTTTGGAATAAACCTAGCAATCCTATCTCTTTACTTAAACCGAAACGTAACCTACTACAATATAAGATACACGGGCAATTTAGCCCAAATCCACGCACAAGGCCGATTCAACAACACGTTGCATACATGTATCTTCCAAGCCCATCTTGATTACGGCCCATCTCCTCCTTTGGCCAAAATGTGGTGATAACACTATGATCGAGAAACTGTGCTCCAAGTCGTCCATAACCGCGGACACGGCTTTCAGAAAGTTTTACCCTGCAGGGGTGCACAAATAGCAACACACACTCGATCAACCTCGGAAAAACCAAATCAAAACCCAACGAGGCCTTCACGACAAAGCAATCACAGGATTCAGAAATATTTCAGGGGGCCACCCCACTGAGTACACCCGCAACGGAGTTAGCTGACTCCGAGACGGACTCAAGGTTTGCGCCAGTGGCTGTAAACGACTGGGAACCCAAAACTGGGCTTGTCGATACCGCGAAAACACTCCGCTTACCAAAACAGTACAGGTGCTCCTCGCACAATCGTAATAAAGCAGTAAAGCATGGCATAAGTATAGGATAGTAAATAAAACCTCGAACTAGTTTGTGGCCCCAAGAAATAAGAATGAATCAAGCTCTGGCTCAGGGGGGTCCCATAAGCCTCCCGGATGTGGATAGAGCGAATAATCAAGGAACAGGTTTCAAGTACTCGGGGTCCTACGGGACACAAGTGAGCAGGAAAAACCAAATAGAAGATATTGCTCACCGGTGCCACTTTCATTAGTTATCCCATTACTACTCAGGTTAAGTTGTTTAGGTATCTCGTTATCCATCAGACACTCACATACCCTACACATGCTGTTCTACGACTCGCATGGCTCAAACAACTCCTGTAGTAATGGCTCATCGGAGGGAGGAACAAGCTTGGTGGGGTTTAAAAGTAAAGGCTATGCAATACTTGGGATTCAGTTTAATGCAATCGCGACTCAATGATGCAAGAATAAGATAGAGGCAATAGGTACTGTATGTATGCAAGCATGTGGTAGTGCTTGCCTGGCAGCTCAGTTGAAGCAAGGGATGGATCTGGGTAGTGCTCCTGGTTCTCTTGATATATCCCCTGCTCAGCGTCTTTTCGAAAAAGAACCAAACAAACAAGGGCCAACATAAATAAAGTGCACAAGCATATGAATAAAATGCGACAAGCAAACAATCATGCCATGATGAATGATGCACAATCTGCATGGCATTAAAGTAGCATGGCATGGGTGAGGTGTAGAATACAAGAAATAAACATTTTATTGAGTTTTGGCCACATTTTATCCTCATATTAGTTGCTGTATACTATATATTTATATGATACATGCTGCAATTTAAGTCATGGATAGCATAAACAGAAAGGTCTCGTCGAGCTGATCATTTTAGACATATCATTTGTTTAATTTGGAGTTATAGAACTAAAGTTATTAATTATTTAAGGTAAATGGCATTTATTGTAATTTTATTCAACTTAGAAAATAAAGTGCTCAATTGATATTGTGGATAGCATATTTGAATTCCTCATATTTTCCTGATTCAAATTCATATATTATTTGTTAATTTTGGATTTATAATTCAAAAGTTATTTGAAAACAGATTTAGATTTGAATTTTAAACAAATTTTGAAAGGTTTTAAATTAAACAGAAACAGAAACCTTTTCTACTCAGCCTGGACCTAGCCACTGCTAGTGACAGGTGGGGCCAGGCTGACTCAGCGCCACACGCGCGCACAGGAGAGGGAAGGACTGCGGGTTGAGGAACCTAAAGGCCGGGAGCCTTTTTGCAAAAAAAAACAGAGGCACAGACAGGTGGGTCCGGAGGGATCGCGGGATGCGCAGGCAAAAAGGTGGGGGGTATCTGCAAGATGGCCACACTACTGTTTTTCTTCCTGGTACTGACGAAATTGACGACGCACGCGACAGCGGACGCGCGGCGCGGGCGAGGGTCGAACCCGCGACCTGGCGCTTGCGCGCGGCGGCGGCGACCACTGCGGCTAGGCGGGGTAGTTGTCAGGTGGGGGCTAGGCGTCCAGTAGTGGTTTCGCGCGTCGTGGGGCGCGCAGACACCAACGAGCGGTGGCGCACGGAGGCCGTTCGACGCAAAGGCCGACGAGGCTAGGGTGGTACAGAGATGCGGACCATGTCAGGGGGTAGGGGAGCTCACCGCGAGGTCGTTGCCCGTGGTGGTTCGGGCGGAGGCGCCGGCGATCGACGACGAGGCAGGGGCCAGCGTAGCTAGGGTTTTCGCGTCGGCTCGTCGGTGCTCCTCGGCCTTGGCGTTCTCCTCCTCCGTTGGCAGGGACAGGGCGACGCAGGGGAGGCTCGGGGTCTTCCTCGACAACCCTAACACCTCGCCCGCCTCCTGGATCGACGTAGACGAGAGGGAGCCGACGGTGGTGGCCGACGTCGGTGTGGCTGTGGAGAGGAAGAGAGAGGGAAGGGGGCAGGGCCCTGGGGAGATCTGGGAGAGGCCAGAGGGTTGTGGGAAGGAGAAGATAAGGATGGGGAAAGGTAGATGGCGTGGGGGAGGGGAAGATGGCTTCGGCCACCTTTATCACCTTCTCCCTCACGTGCTCGGCATGGGGCCAGGGAGGTGGTGCAAGGACGGTGGGGAGACTCGGCTGGGGCCCAGATGGCAGGGGGAGAAAGAGAGGGAGAGAGAGGGTGGAGCTAGGCTCGGTCTAGCTAGGGTCGGGTTAGGGTTTAGGGTTGGGTAGGCTCGGTGTAGCTAGGGTTGGAGGGGTGGCTCGGGTAGGGCTGGTGCCTCGGCATGGAGAGAGGAGGGTGGTGAGGAGAGAGGTATGCTTAGGGTTAGAGCTAGGGCTAGAAGGGGTGGTTGGGTTAGGGTTTTTTAGTTTAGATTAGGGGTGGTATGGAAGATGGTGTTAAGGTTAGGTGATTAGGTTTAGGGTTTTGGAGTAGAGAGGAGGGTGTAGAGAGAGAGGGAGGTGGTTTAGGGCTTGTTTCGATAAGGTTTAAGCAAAACAAACAAGAACAAGCCAAAAGGAGGGAGAGATGGAAAGATGATGATCCTCTCCCAAAACCAATAAAAACCAAATGACAAGCAAAAGGTGGTACTTGCATGGGCCATGCATAATTAATTAATACCATGCTTATTTTGTGATAACAAGATTATTTACATGGCATTGTGCTTATGCATTCCAAAATGTGGAGTAAGGCCCAAGCAAAAGAATTTAAAAGGAAGCCCCAAGTGGACTAGATGGAGATGAGCATATTTGATTAAAATTGGGGCTTTCTAGTGTGTTTATTCCACTAGATGTTTAATAGTCCCAAAAATATCCCAACATGAACATAATTCCATAATAATCCATATGGAAGCTAGGAGAAAGGGTCCCACTCACAGGGCATGCAAAGGTGGCCATGTGGCTCTCATATATCAATAATGTGAAAACATAATGATGCCAAGATGAGAGCATGTGGAAAAGAATTTGGATCCATCCCAACCCACATGAGCTAGAGGTAAACTCAAATAAAATGCAAAGCTCATATTAATTGGATGGTGGAATTATAAGGTGGTGAAAGAAAAGGTGGTGGAGTTAAATAAAAGATATGCCCCCAACTCAACTTGGGCATTTAACAATATATCAAGAACCAAATACAATATCAAGAGGCAAATACAAATGACAATGCATATGAGAGAAGAACCAACACCAAAGGGGTTTTGTATGACGCTAAAATGCAAGGTGGCATGATGACATGAGCATGATATAATGATGATGCAACAATTATGTGAGGGAAGTAGTCATTATATTACTAAACCAAGTAGCATTACAGTTGTTAGACAAATGGGATGCTACATTTATGTCACCACCTTGGACATGTTCTCGAATAGCGTGAAACCGTAGTTTGATATGCTTCAGCTTCTTGTGTGACCTTGGTTCTTGCGCATTGGCTATGGCACCCATGTTATCACAGTTGATAGACATTGGGTCCAGCGCACTTGGAACCACACCGAGCTCTGTAATGAACTCCTTCATCCATATTGCTTCTTGTGAAGCCTCCGAAGCATCTATGTATTCCGATTCAGTTGAAGATCTCGCCACAACGCTTTGCTTTGCTTTGCACTCCTCCAGCTAATTGCTGCACCATTCAAAGTAAATACATATCCAGATTGAGATTTAGAATCGTCTGGATCGGTGTTCCAACTAGCATCGGTGTAACCATTAACAACGAGTTGTTCATCACCTCCATAAGAAAGAACCATATCCTTAGTTCTTCTCAAGTACTTAAGGATGTTTTTGACCGCTGTCCAATGATCCACTCCTGGATCACTTTGATATCTGCTAGTCAAACTAACAGCATATGCAATGTCGGGTCTAGTACATAGCATGGCATACATTAGAGATCCTATGGCTGAGGCATAGGGAGTCTTACTCATCCTTTCTCTATCTTCTGCCGTTGCTGGAATTTGAGTTTTACTCAAGGTCGTATTGGGCAACATGGGCAAGAACCCTTTCTTGCTATCTTCCATTCCAAACCTCTTTAGAACTTTGTCCAAATATGTACTTTGTGACAATGATATTAGGCGTCTCGATCTATCTCTATAAATCTTTATGCCTAATATGTAAGCTGCTTCGCCAAGATCTTTCATTGAAAAACTATTATTCAAATATTCCTTGACACTATTAAGAAGGTCTACATCATTCCCAATCAACAATATGTCATCTACATATAGTATTAAGAATGCTACAGAGCTCCCACTCACTTTCTTGTAAATACAAGCTTCTCCATAAGTTTGTATAAAACCAAAACTTTTGATTACTTTATCAAACATTGATTCCAACTTTGAGATGCTTGCTTCAATCCATATATGGACCTTTGAAGTTTGCATACCTTGTTAGCATCTTTTAGGATCGACAAAACCTGTGGGTTGCATCATATACAATTCTTCATCAATGTCTCCATTGAGGAACGCTGTTTTGACATCCATCTGCCACATTTCATAATCGTAATATGCAGCGATTGCTAACATAATCCTCACAGACTTTAGCTTCGCTACTGGTGAGAAAGTCTCATCGTAGTCAACTCCTTGAATTTGTCGAAACCCTTTTGCGACAAGTCGAGCTTTATAGACAGTAAAATTACCATCAGCATCTGTTTTCTTCTTGAAAATCCATTTATTCTCGATAGCCTTCCGGCCATCCGGTAAGTCCACCAAAGTCCATACTTGGTTTTCGTACATGGATCCAATATCGGATTTCATGGCTTCTTGCCATTTATTGGAATCTAGGCTCATCATCGCTTCCTCATATGTCTCAGGGTCATCGGTGTTGTCCACCAACATGACACTCATAATGGGATCATACCAATCAGGAGTGGTACGATTTCTCGTTGACCTGCGAGGCTCTATAGCAACTTCAACCGAAGTTTCATGATCATCATCATTAGCTTCCTCTCTTATTGGTGCAGGTACCATAGAAATTGGTGATCCTTTCAACCCTTGTTCAACCACAAGTTTTTAACTTAGAAATTTGGATGAGGATATTCTTGATAGCTTCCATGTCTTGATGCTCAAATTGTCCTTTTCCAGGGACATGGCTAAGTACTTAGATTTTACACTCTGCAGAGGTGGTGCACTTTCCCCACAAGACTTGGTTTCACCAAGACAAGATCTTTCAGAAGCCTTCCCTTAGACCAGAATGGGCGTGTTCCAACCTATCAAACCCCTACCACCAACTGTCCATTTGGCTAAGTTCTTGCAACCTATATGATCCAGGCAGAGCCCATAATGCCAAGTGGCTGCACTTGAAGCTTCTCAACATTTGACATCTCAAATCTCTTTGTTCCTGGGTGGCCATCCACAAGTGAGACACCAAGTTTTCCCCAGCATACTGGACTTGGTGATGCCCAAGTTTTCCCCAGCATACTCGACTTGCATGACCACTCAACACAAACCATTCCTTCCATTCCACCTAGGTGATTCATTCACTTAGTTGTTTTATTAAACAAAACACAAGTCCTCAGACTTAGAAATTTTTACATAGCATCAATATATATTCCACCCTTGTTTTCTATTAGCTAAGCTAAGCATGATAGTAGTAGGAATCTTAAACTTAGGAATTTCTACTAAGGTTTCATCTACTAGGATTTCCCATAGCATGATTTATACTTAGCAAAAATTCTATGCAAGTCCTACTTAGAAATATCACTAATGCATAGTGAAAATAATGGGACAAAAGTATGAAGCGTCACTTGCCTTTTTGGTAGAGAGTATAGGTTCACTCCTTGATCTTTGCAATGTTCACACACCTCAAATATCTACAATTCAATCAAGCAAACAATATTTCAATCTACCATTCAAGCAATTCATCACATAAAATAATAATAACAAAACAATGCATGCAAGCATGCTAAAGTTTGTTTTATTTGGAGAAGTGGTTTCTAATGGGTTATAAACATTTGAAAACACCTAAGGCTCATTTTATAAAGTGGCAAAACCAATTGCAAAAGGTTTTACTTCATAAACCATTTTTAAACCAAATCATTATTTTATGTGGTGAAGAAATGCTTTTAATAAGGCAATATTCTATAGGTTTCACAAAATATGTTTTCAAACCATATAACCTTGTGTTTAGGGTCAGAGAGTTTATTTCCAAAACATTTCTCAAAGGTTTTCCTCCAAAACCATTTTTAATAATTAAACCATATTTTTATTTGACTAGAAATGCTTTAATTCAAGGATTTATTCTTTTGCTTCACCAAATATATTTTTGAAACCACAATTTGATTCTTAGGGTCAGTAGGTTCAAAACAAACCATTTGCCAAAGATTTTATCCCCAAAATCATTTTAGAACAATTTTTATATTCTAAACATGCATTCATAAGTTTCTGCAAAAACAAACATTTTACCAAAAGCTTTTTTACTAAACAAAGTGCATGGTTGGCTAGGGCTTGTCTTGCTGAATCCATTGATATAAAATTTGCAAAATTTGGACATGTAGATTAAAAGTTATGAAATTTACAAAATCTAGCATCTAATAGATCAAATCTGTTTTAATTCAAACGAACAGAGCCACGTGGCGTGTTCTAATTCGTCGGTACCGGTTCGCGTGGATCAGCAACGTGAGGCGTTGGATCAAGTTACATCGCACGACACAGATTGCGTACCCCTTCGCCGTTAAGTGATTCTATCACGTCCATTAGATCATCATCTAACGGCCATCATCACCCTGACCATGTTCTGGCGGCGCCCGACGGCTGCGTGTGGCGGCGACGCTCGGCTAGCGGCGGAGCTGGCGATGCAGGAAGCGAAAAGGGAAGAGGGATGGCTCACAGTGATCGCCGTGGCGTGGGGAAGCTCAAGGCGGTCCTTGCTAGCGAAGGGGTGCACGAGGTGGTCGACAATTGCTCGTCGGAGATGCTCCTGGCGTCGGGTGCGGTCAGACGTCGACGGGGGCGAGGCTACAGAGCGTGCTAGGATGAGTGGGGAACACAGTCAGACGCGCAAGGACGTGGTGATGATGTGTGTGTGAAGGAGAAAGAGAGGGGCGGTCAGGTTCTTACCAGAGGAGTCGCTGGAGAAGAAAGCAGACGGTGGCGGTGATGTTCTTTGTCGTTGACGAGGCTCTGGGGCGCGCGGGAGCGAGCTAATGCCACTGGGAGATGCACCAGGGCTTGGGGGTCATGTCCGTGTGCTTGAGGAGGCGAGGGATGACGAGGGGCTGCCGGAATTCCTCGCGGAGCTTGTCGGAACAGTGTGTGTTGCAGGGGGAAATTGGGCGGCCTGGTGGCGCTCTAGGGTGAGGTGACGGAGGGGAAAGAGAGAGGAGATAGGGGCGATTAAATGGGCATGATCACGGCGAGGTATAACAGTGGCAATAACGCGTTCATCATCGCAATCAAAGGCAGCAACGGCAGGGCGAGTTCATCGCGGGGAGGAAGAAGGTGAGGTGGCAGTGGGGTCGTCTGGCAGCGAGAGAGAGAAGGGTGCGGTGGGGTCCTTCGGTCAGCGACCTTGCGGGTTCATATGTGGGTGCGAATCGTTTTCTGCGGGAGAGAAGGAGAGGTGGGCTAACTGGGCCTTGTTGGGCTAGCTGACTGGGTCGAGTCCGTTTTCATTTTTTTTATACTGATTGTTTTTCTTTTTCCTTTTCTTTTATTCTGTTTTGGTTTTGTTTAATCAATTCAAGCATCCATTTGAATTAAAACTTTTGCCAAATTTTGTGTAGCTTTAAACATTGATTAGTAATATAATCTGAAGTCAATTTTGGAATAAATTTTTTATTCTTTTTGGGGTCTTTTTATTTATTTAATTAGGCCCTTGTTTTAAATCAAATAGGTTTTAATAATAATTCAAACACCATTTAAATTCTTTAAACTTTCCAAATCCTTTCAGTAGGTTTTTATTTATTTACTTGGGTTCAAATTATTTGGGAAGTATTTTAATATGATTTATTAATCAATTGAGATTGGGTATTTGTTTTGATTCAAATGGTTTTAAATATAGCTTTAATTCTCTAAGGTTTATTTGAAGTTTTCTTTAATCTTATTTAAGTTGAATGAACAACTTTTATTTCACTTGGGTAAATTCCAATTATCATTTTCTCATGTTTTAAATAATCATTCTTATTAGAGATTTGTCTTTATTAAGATAAGGATAGAATGGTTAATGCCATATTTATTTTATTTGGAAAAAAATTCTTTATCCTTTTATTTTACTTGGATTTGGATTGTATTCATTCCATTTGCTTATGGATTTGGCCAAGATTTGATTTGGTCTTTAAATATTCTTTATTTAATATTTCTTTCTTTATCTTATAAAATCCATATCTTTTTATTTAGAGATCCAAACTTGGTGATTCCAATTTGTGAATTCTTATTTAATTCCTGTTTATCTTTTTAACTATCTTTAGGATTATTTGCTCACCATTTGGTATGGATTTATTGATAGATGCTTTATTAACTTTGGGAATTCAATTCCTTATCTTATTAATTCATCAGTTTTTATTTATGGTTCCAAATTAAGTGAAACTAATTTCTATGGTCTTATAATATTTCTGTTTGTCTTTCTTGATCATTTGTAAATGTTTGTTAAAAAGATTTTATTTGGATCAAATCCATAGGCTTGGAGATAACTTGGAAATGATTTTTATTCCATTAGGGTTTTAGGGTTTGGATTTATTTTCCAAGTGTTTAAATTTCCAGATACATTCATTGAGGAATGCATTTCCCTTGATTTGGATTTTTGTTGGATTCAAACTTTTACCAAAGTTTGTTCAAGATGGGATTTTAAGTTTCCTTTTAGAAACAAAAGTTTCTTTTCACCCTGATTTTCAACAAAAATTTTATTTTGTTTATTTATTTTTGACATTACAAGATTTGGAAAATCTTGGGATGTGACAAGAACGTAGAAATTTAATCTTCTTGTTACGTTGATTCTCAACCTCACTTTGAAATTCCTTAAACTTCTCGAAAGTTTCGGACTTATGTTTCATGAAATAGATATACCCATATCTACTGAAGTCATCCGTGAAGGTAAGAACATAACGATAACCACCGCGCGATGCTACACTCATTGGACCACACACACATCGCTATGTATGATTTCCAATAAGTCCGTAGCTCGCTCCATCATACCAGAAAATGGAGTCTTAGTCATTTTACCCATCAGACATGCCTCGCATCTTTCAAGTGATTCGAAATCAAGTGATTCGAGAAGTCCATCGGAATGGAGTTTCTTCATACGCTTCACTCCAATGTGACCAAGACGACAGTGCCACATATAGGTCGAGTTATCGCTCGATTTCAAACGTTTAGCCTCAATGTTATTAATATGTGTATTTCCACTATCGAGATTCAATAAGAATAGACCATCTATCAAAGGTGCATGTGCATAAAACATATTACTCATATAAATCGAACAACCATTATTCTCGGACTTAAACAAGTAACCGTCTCGCAATAAACAAGATCCCGATATAATGTTCATGCTTAACGCAGGCACCAAATAACAATTATTTAAGTATAAAAGTAATCCCGATGGTAAATGAAGAGGTAGTGTGCCGACCGCGATCACATCAACCTTTGATCCATTACCCACGCGCATCGTCACCTCGTTCTTCGCTAGCTTCCGTTTATTCTGCAGCACCTGTTTCGAGTTACAAATATGAGCAACCGAACCAGTATCAAATACCCAGGCACTACTATGAGTACTAGTGAGATACACATCAATAACATGTATATCGGATATACCTTTCTTCTTGATGTTGCCGTTCTTCAAATCCGCCAAGTACTTTGGGAAATTCCGCTTCCAGTGACCTTCTCCCTTGCAGTAAAAGCACTCAGTATCAGGCTTAGGTCCAGCCTTGGTCTTCTTCGTCGGCGCGGTAACTTTCTTACCACCCTTCTTGAAGTGTCCCTTTTGCTTAGACTTGCCTTTCTTGAATTTGGTGGTCTTATTGACCAACAACACTTGGTGCTCTTTCTTGATCTCCACTTCTGCAGATTTCAACATGGCGAAGAGTTCTGGCAACGTCTTGTTCATGTTTTGCATGTTGTAGTTCATCACAAAGTTCTTGTAACTTGGTGGTAGTGATTGAAGGACACGGTAAATCCCCAAAGCATTAGGAATCACTATACCCAAGCTTTGAAGTTTGTTTGCGTGCCCATACATCTTAAGCACATGCTCACTGACGGAGCTGCCCTCTTCCATCTTGCAGTTAAAGAACTTTTCAGAAGCCTCATAGCTCTCAATCGCCGCGTGACTCTCAAAGATCAATTTGAGATCACGGAACATATCATGTGGGTTTGAATTCTCAAACCTTTTCTGAAGCTCCGATTCTAAACCATACAAGATAGCACACTGAACTGTGGAGTACCGAGTCTTCCGAGTGAGGTAAACATTTTTTACTTCATCGGTAGCAGTAGCTGCAGGTGGGTCACCTAGCGGTGCATCCAGCACATAGGTCAAATTACCAGCTGTGAGGACAATCCTCAAATTGCGGAACCAATCCGCGAAGTTGCTTCCATTGTTTTTCAACTTTTCTTTCTCTAGGAACGCATTAAAATTGATGGTAGGGGCCGCCATTTATCTACAACATATTTGCAATAGTTTAGACTAAGTTTATGACAAATTGAGTTCTAATTAATAGTTAAATTAATCTAGGTGAACTCCCACTCAAAACAATATCCCTCACATTGTTTTAGTGATCACACGAACCAAATCCACCACATCAAAACTGATCATCACGAGAGTTGATGTAGCTTCAATGGCGAACAATCGACATGTTCATCATATCTACTATATGATTCATGCTTTACCTTTCGGTGATCCGTGTTCCGAGACCATGTCTGTACATGCTAGGCTCATCAAGATCAAACCTTAGCTTCCGCATGAGCAAATCTGGCTTGCTCACGTTGTATACACTTGCGGAATCTAACACACCCGATCATCACGTGGTGCTTCGAAACAACAAGCTTTAGCAACGGTGCTTACTAAGGGTGAACACTTTAAAACTTGAAATTGATGTGCATGAGGGATCATCTTATAATGCTACCGTCGTTAACTAAGCAATACAAGATGCATAAAGGATTAACATCACATGCAATTCATAATATGTGATATGATATGGCCTTTCTTCTTTGTGCTTCCGATCTCCATCTTCAAGAACGAACATGATCTCAATCATCACCGGCATTGCATCAAGGTCAATGACGCCGCTTCATGATTATCGTCCACCAGCTTCAACTATTACAACTACTTTGAATAGACACGCGGGTCTTAACATAAATTAAAGACAACCATATGGCTCCTGCCGGTTGCCAACTTACAATAAGGAACATTGCATACATCAAATATAATCACAATCATGGCCATATCACATCACAGCACACCCCTGCAAAACAAAGTTAGACGCTTCTACTTTCTTTGCATGTTTTACGTGGTTTGGGGCTTTCAATAACTGTCGTTCTAACTTACGAACAAGAACCACAACATTGATACTAGTATTGTCAATCACCCGTTGTAAATTGAATCTTAACTATGTTGGGAGAAACAAGCACCCGCAAAGCCACTTATGCAATACAACTTGCATGTCAAGCGTGGAGCAAGTCTCATGAACGATGTCATGTAAGGTTAGCCCGGGCCGCTTCATCCCACCATCCCGCAAGATGCAAAGTACACAAGAAGCAATCGACAACAAAAGCATCAACGCCCACAATGACCAGTGTGTTCTACTCGTGCAACAGATCTACATATAGACATGGCTCCGATACCACTGTTGGGTTTCGTAGCATGGAAAACAAAAAATTTCTATTGCATCAAACAAACAAGCCAAGATCTATCTACTAGATTGTAGCAACGAGTCGATGGAATAACCCACCCTCGAAGATTCCAAAGTGTTTAACGAGAGCGGATTCTCGTGGGTGATGTAGTCGTACTCTTTCCGATCTCAAGATCGCGTAGACGATCCTTCCGGCGCTGCGTTCCGGCAGCGCTTCCGCAGTCGGTCACACGTTCGGTACTCGATGAAGACCTTCCTCTCCCTTGTTCCAGCAGGCAGTGGAGGTTGTAGCACTCTCCTCACGATTCCGGCAGCACAACGACGTGGTACCGGAAGTAGAGGGGAGATCTCGCAGGGCTTCGCCTTAAGCCGGAGCGAGTATGGTGGACTATGAGAGAGCTCCTCGGCGATCTAGGGTTTAGACACGCCAAGGAGGGGCAATGGCCGGTGGCTAGGGTTGGCCCTAGGCGGCGGCGGCGAGTGCCCTAGGCGGCGGCGGCTATGGAGGGCGGCAGCGGCTAGGGTTAGGGTTTAGAGGGGGGAAACTTGTGTGCTAGGAGGGGCAGCCCTGCCCCTCCTTTTATAGGTGGGAGGCGCCGGCCAAGGGGAGGGGAGTACCTCCCCAACTCGGATCCCAAGTGGTCCGGCGGTGGAGGGGAGGAACTCCTCCTCAAGTAGGTTTCCTACTTCCCCTCCACCTTCCAAAATAGTCGTTTGACTTTTCATATTGGCGTTTGACTTTTCAAACTAGGATTTGATTAAATCCTATATTTTGTTCAGCGATGACACCTAGTACCTGATGCAATCATTCCAACTTGATATGACACATTCATGTACCCTTCCCCTCCGGAGTGCCGGACATTCCGGAACCTTCTAGAACATTCCCGATGAAACCACCGGAACCATTCTCCAACCTCGAAACAGGACTTTCCTTATATGAATCTTATTCTCCGGACCATTCCGGATCTCCTCGTGATATCCCGAATCCCATCCGAGACTCCGAACAACATTCGGTATCTTTACTCATCATTCCATAACTACTCAAACAACGTCGAATCCTTAAGTGTGTCTCCCTACGGTTCGTGAATTATGCGGACATGATCGAGACACTTCTCCGAACAATAACCAATAGAGGAATCTGGAAATTCATATGGCTCCCACATATTTCTACGATTACTTTGCGATCGAATGAACCACTTACATACAATACCAATTTCCCTTTGTCTCGCGATAGTTTACTTATCCGAGGTTATGATCGTCGGTATCTTTGCATACCTAGTTCAACCTCGTTACTGATAAGTACTCTTTTCTCATTCCCGTGATATGTGATCCCTTGTGAGCCAGTCACATGCTTGCAAGCTAATTGGATGACATTCCACCGAGAGGGCCCAGAGTATATCTATCCGTCATATGGATGGACAAATCCCACTCTTGATTCATGTGTCTCAACCAATATTTTCCGAACACTCATTGCCACCTTTATAGCCACCCAGTTACGGTGTGGTGTTTGATGTCCTCAAAGCATCCTTCCGGTGAAGGTGATATGCATGATCTCATGGTCGAAGGAATTAGGTTACTATGTATCAGAAAGCATATAGCAATTGAACTATTAAAATGACTTGATCTTATGCTACGCTTATCTATAGGAGTATGTCCACCATATCATTCTCCCAACGATATGATCTTGTTGTTAATAACATCTCAATGTTCATGATAGGGAAACCGCAATCATTTATTAACCAACAAGCTAGTATTATAAAGAGGCTTTACTAGGGACTCTATTTTAGTTTACAAATCACACAAGTATTAATGTTTCCTTGTTAATACTATTATAGCATGAATGTAAACATTTATCATAAACACAAAGATATAATAATAACTACATTTATTATTGCCTCTAGGGCATATCTCCAACACCCTCTACTTCCGACACCATGCTGTCATGCTGCCGGAATCGCGAGGGGAGAACTACAACCTCCGCTGCCTGTTGGAACAAGGGACAGGAAGGTCTTCATCGAGTACCGAACGTGTGACCGACTGTGGAAGCGCTGCCGGAACGCAGCACCGGAAGGATCGTCTACGCGATCTTGAGATCGGCAAGTGTACGACTACATCACCCACGAGAATCTGCTCTCGTTAACCACTTTGGAATCTTCAAGGGTGAGTGCTTCTATCGACTCGTTGCTACAATCTAGTAGATAGATCTTGGCTTGTTTGTGTGCATGCGGTAGAATTTTTTTGTTTTCCATGCTACGAACCCCTACAGTGGTATCAGAGCCATGTATATATGTAGATATGTTATACGAGTAGAACACAATGGTCATTGTGGGCGGTGGTGCTTTTATTATCAATTGCTTTTTGTGCACTTTGCATCTTGCGGCATGATGGGATGAAGCGGCCCGGGCTAACCTTACATGACATCGTTCATGAGACTTGCTCCATGCTTAACATGCAACTTTATTGCATAAGTGGCTTTGCGGGTGTCTGTCTCTCCCATCATAGTATAGATTCAATTTACAACGGGCACTTGATAGTTCAAACATCAACATTGTGGTTCTTGTTCGTAAGTTAGAACGACACTTATTGAAAGCCCCATACCATGTAAAATATGCAAAGAAAATTAGAGGCGTCTAACTTTGTTTTGCAGGGGTGTGCTATGATGTGATATGGCCATTATTGTGATTATATATGATGTATGCAATGATCCTTATTCTAAGTTGGCAACCGGCAGGAGCCATATGGTTGTCTTTTAAATTCCGTTAAGACCTGCATGTCTATTCAAAGTAGTTGTAATAGTTGATGCTGATGGACGACAAACATGAAGCGGCACCATTGACCTTGACGCCACACCGGTGATGATGGAGATCATGTTCGTGATTGAAGATGGAGATCGGAAGCACAAGAAGAAAGGCCATATCATATCACATATTATGAATTGCATGTGATGTTAATCCTTTTATGCATCTTGTATTACTTAGTTCACGACGTTAGCATTATAAGATGATCCCTCAAGCAGAAAATTTCAAGTTTTAAAGTGTTCATCCTTAGTAAGCACCGTTGCTAAAGCTCGTTGTTTCGAAGCACCACGTGATGATCGGGTGTGTTAGATTCTGCGAGTGTATACAATGTGAGCAAGCCAGATTTGCTCATGCGGAAGCTAAGGTTTGATCTTGACGAGCCTAGCATGTACAGACATGGTCTCGGAACACGGATCACCGAAAGGTAAAGCATGAGTCATATAGTAGATATGATGAACATGTTGATTGTTCGCCATTGAAGCTGCATCAACTCTCGTGATGATCGGTTTTGATGTGGTGGATTTGGTTCATGTGATCACTAAAACAATGTGAGGGATATTGTTTTGAGTGGGAGTTCACCTAGATTAATTTAACTATTAATTAGAACTCAATTTGTCATAAACTTAGTCTAAACTATTGCAAATATGTTGTAGATCAATGGCGGCCCCTACCATCAATTTTAATGCGTTCCTAGAGAAAGAAATGTTGAAAAACGATGGAAGCAACTTCGCGAATTGGTTCTGCAATTTGAGGATTGTCCTCAATGCTGGTAATTTGACCTATGTGTTGGATGCACCGCTAGGTAACCCGCCTGCAGCTGATGCTACCGATGAGGTAAAGAATGTTTTCCTCGCTCGGAAGAATCAGTACTCCACAGTTCAGTGTGCTATCTTGTATGGTTTGGAATCGGAGCTTCAGAAAAGGTTTGAGAATCATGACCCACATGATATTGTCTGTGAACTCAAAATGATATTTGAGGCTCACGCGGCAGTTGAGAGTGATGAGGCTTCTGAAAAGTTCTTTAACTGCAAGATGGAAGAGGGCAGCTCCGTCAGTGAGCACGTGCTTAAGATTTCTGGGCACGCAACAAGCTTCAAAGCTTAGGTATAGTGATTCCTAATGCTTTGGGGATTCATCGTGTCCTCCAATCACTACCACCGAGTTACAAGAACTTTGTGATGAACTACAATATGCAAAACATGGACAAGTCGTTACCCGAACTCTTCTCCATGTTAAAGTCTGCAGAAGTGGAGATCAAGAAAGAGCACCAAGTGTTGTTGGTCAATAAGACCACCAAATTCAAGAAGCAAGGCAAGTCTAAGAAAAAGGGAAACTTCAAGAAGGGCGGTAAGAAAGTTAGCGCACCGGCGAAAAAGACCAACGCTGGGCCTAAGCCTGACACTGAGTGCTTTTACTGCAAGGGAGAGGGTCACTGGAAGTGGAATTGCCCAAATTACTTGGAGGATTTGAAGAATGGCAACATCAAGAAGAAAGGTATATCCGATATACATGTTATTGATGTGTATCTCACTAGTACTCGTAGTAGTGCCTGGGTATTTGATACTGGTTCGGTTGCTCATATTTGTAACTCGAAATAGGTGCTGTAGAATAAACAGAAGCTAGCGAAGAACGAGGTGACGATGCGCGTTGGAAATGGATCAAAGGTTGATGTGATCGCGGTCGGAATGCTACCTCTTCATCTACCATCAGGATTAGTTTTATACTTAAATAATTGTTATTTGGTGCCTGCGTTGAGCATGAACATTATATCCGGATCATGTTTATTGCGAGACGGTTACTTGTTTAAGTCCGAGAATAATGGTTGTTCGATTTATATGAGTAATATGTTTTATGCACATGTTGTAGGGGTTCGTATCATGGAAAACAAAAAAAATCTAATGCATGCAAACAAACAAGCCAAGATCTATCTACTAGATTGTAGCAACGAGTCGATAGAGGAACTCACCCTCGAAGATTCCAAAGCGGTTAACGAGATCGGATTCTCGTGGGTGATGTAGTCATACACTTGCCGATCTCAAGATCGTGTAGACGATCCTTCCGGCGTTGCATTCCGGCAGCGCTTCCGCAGTCGGTCACACGTTCGGTACTCGATTAAGACATTCCTCTCCCTTGTTCCAGCAGGCAGCAGAGGTGGTAGCACTCTCCTCGTGATTCCGGCAGCACGACGGCGTGGTACTGGAAGTAGAGGGGAGATCTCGCAGGGCTTCGCCTTAAGCCGGAGCGAGTATGGTGGACTATGAGAGAGGCCTTGGAGATCTAGGGTTTAGAAGGCACAAAGGGGAGAAGCTAACCGGCGGCTAGGGTTAGGGTTCACACCAACTCGGCGAGTTGGTGGTGCCCTAGGCGGCGGCAGCAGCAGGGGTGGTGGCGTCGGCGGCTTAGGGTTAGGGTTTCGGGGCGAGAGGTGTCGGTCTAGAGGGGCACCCCTGCCCCTCCTTTTATAGGTGGGAGGGCGCGGCCAAGGGGAAGGGAGTCCTCCCCCAAGTCGGCCTCCTTGGCCGGTGGTGGAGGGAGAAGGACTTCCTCCCCAAGTAGGTTTCCTACTCTCCCTCCACCAAGCAAACTTGCCGTTTGACTTTTCAAATTGGCGTTTAACTTTTCAAACTAGGATTTGATTTATTCCTTTATTTTGCTCAGCGATGACACCTAGTACATGATGCAACCATTCCAGATTGTTATGACACATTCATGTGCCCTTCCCCTCCGGAGTGCCGGACCTTCCGGAACCTTCTAGAACATTCCCGATGAAAACACCGGAATCATTCTCCAACTCCGAAACAAGACTTTCCTTATATGAATCTAATTCTCTGGACCATTCCGGACCTCCTCGTGATATCCTGGATCCCATCCGAGACTCCGAACAACATTCAGTCTCTTACTCATCATTCCATAACTACTCAACAACATCGAATCCTTAAGTGTGTCTCCCTACGGTTCGTGAATTATGCGGACATGATCGAGACACTTCTCCGAACAATAACCAATAGAGGAATCTGGAAATTCATATGGCTCCCACATATTTCTACGATTACTTTGCGATCAAATGAACCACTTACATACGATACCAATTTCCCTTTGTCTCACGATAGTTTACTTATCCGAGGTTTTGATCGTCGGTATCTCTGCATACCTAGTTCAACCTCATTACTGATAAGTACTCTTTTCTCGTTCCCGTGGTATGTGATCCCTTGCGAGCCAGTCACATGCTTGCAAGCTAATTGGATGACATTCCACCGAGAGGGCCCAAAGTATATCTATCCGTCATATGGATGGACAAATCCCAATCTTGATCCATGTGTCTAAACCCATACTTTCCGAACACTCAATGCCACCTTTATAGCCACCCAGTTACGGTGTGGTGTTTGATGTCATCAAAGCATCCTTCCGGTGATGGTGATAAGCATGATCTCATGGTCGAAGGAATTAGGTTACTATGTATCAGAAAGCTTATAGCAATTGAACTATTAAAATGACTTGATCTTTATGCTACGCTTATCTATAGGAGTATGTCCATCATACCATTCTCCTAATGATATGATCTTGTTGTTAACAACATCTCAATGTTCATGATAGGGAAACCACAATCATCTATTAACCAACAAGCTAGTATTATGAAGAGGCTTTACTAGGGACTCTAATTTAGTTTACAAATCACACAAGTATTAATGTTTCCTTGTTAATACTGTTATAGCATGAATGTAAACATTTATCATAAACACAAAGATATAATAATAACTACATTTATTATTGCCTCTAGGGCATATCTCCAACAGTCTCCCACTTGCACTAGAGTCAACTAATCTAGATTACATGGTAATATACCGAACACCCATGGCAGTTTGGTGTTGGTCATGTTTTGCCCTCGGGAGAGGTTTAGTCAACGGATTCGCCACATTCAGATCTGTGTGTACTTTGCAAATCTTTATGTCACCACCTTGGACATGTTCTCGAATAGCGTGAAAACGTAGCTTGATATGCTTCAGCTTCTTGTGTGACCTTGGTTCTTGCGCATTGGCTATGGCACCCATGTTATCACAGTAGATAGACATTGGGTCCAGCGCACTTGGAACCACACCGAGCTCTGTAATGAACTCCTTCATCCATATTGCTTCTTGTGAAGCCTCCGAAGCAGCTATGTATTCCGATTCAGTTGAAGATCTCGCCACAACGCTTTGCTTTGCACTCCTACAGCTAACTGTTGCACCATTCAAAGTAAATACATATCCAGATTGAGATTTAGAATCGTCTGGATCGGTGTTCCAACTAGCATCGGTGTAACCATTAACAACGAGTTGTTCATCACCTCCATAAGAAAGAACCATATCCTTAGTTCTTCTCAAGTACTTAAGGATGTTTTTGACCGTTGTCCAATGATCCACTCCTGGATCACTTTGATATCTGCTAGTCAAACTAACAGCATATGCAATGTCGGGTCTAGTACATAGCATGGCATACATTAGAGATCCTATGGCTGAGGCATAGGGAGTCTTACTCATCCTTTCTCTATCTTCTGCCGTTGCTGGAATTTGAGTTTTACTCAAGGTCGTATTGGGCAACATGGGCAAGAACCCTTTCTTTCTATCTTCCATTCCAAACCTCTTTAGAACTTTGTCCAAATATGTACTTTGTGACAATGATATTAGGCGTCTCGATCTATATCTATAAATATTTATGCCTAATATGTAAGCTGCTTCGCCAAGATCTTTCATTGAAAAACTATTATTCAAATATTCCTTGACACTATTAAGAAGGTCTACATCATTCCCAATCAACAATATGTCATCTACATATAGTATTAAGAATGCTACAGAGCTCCCACTCACTTTCTTGTAAATACAAGCTTCTCCATAAGTTTGTATAAAACCAAAACTTTTGATTACTTTATCAAAACGTTGATTCCAACTTCGAGATGCTTGCTTCAATCCATATATGGACCTTTGAAGTTTGCATACCTTGTTAGCATCTTTTAGGATCGACAAAACCTGTGGGTTGCATCATATACAATTCTTCATCAATGTCTCCATTGAGGAACGCTGTTTTGACATCCATCTGCCATATTTCATAATCATAATATGCAGCTATTGCTAACATAATCCTCACAAACTTTAGCTTCGCTATTGGTGAGAAAGTCTCATTGTAGTCAACTCCTTGAATTTGTCGAAACCCTTTTGCGACAAGTCGAGCTTTATAGACAGTAAAATTACCATCAGCATCTGTTTTCTTCTTGAAAATCCATTTATTCTCGATAGCCTTCCGGCCATCCGGTAAGTCCACCAAAGTCCATACTTGGTTTTCGTACATGGATCCAATATCGGATTTCATGTCTTCTTGCCATTTATTGGAATCTGGGCTCATCATCGCTTCCTCATATGTCTCAGGGTCATCGGTGTTGTCCACCAACATGACACTCATAATGGGATCATACCAATCAGGAGTGGTACGATTTCTCGTTGACCTGCGAGGCTCTATAGCAACTTCAACCGAAGTTTCATGATCATCATCATTAGCTTCCTCTCTTATTGGTGCAGGTACCACAGGAACTTCTTCCGGTGCTGCGCTACTCGCAAGTTCGAGAGAAGGTTCAACAACTTCGTCGAGTTCTACTTTCCTTCCAGTCACTTATTTCGAGAGAAATTCCTTCTCCAGAAAGGATCCATTCTTGGCAACGAAGATTTTGCCCTCGGATCTCTGATAGAAGGTATACCCTATAGTTTCCTTCGGGTATCCTATGAAGACGCATTTTTCCGCTTTGGGATCAAGCTTGTCCGGATGTAACTTCTTTACATAGGCTTCGCAACCCCAAATTTTAATTAACGACAATTTAGGTTTCTTCCCAAACCATAATTCATACGGTGTCGTTTCAACGGATTTAGATGGTGCCCTATTTAAAGTGAATGCGGTTGTTTCTAATGCATAACCCCAAAAAGATAGCGGTAAATCTGTAAGTGACATCATAGAACGAACCATATCTAAGAGAGTTCGATTCGATGTTCGGACACACCATTACGCTGTGGTGTTCCCGGCGGTGTCAATTGTGAAAGTATTCCGCATTTCTTCAAATGCTCGCCAAACTCGTAACTTAGATATTCACCTCCAAGATCAGAACGTAGAAATTTAATCTTCTTGTTACGTTGATTCTCTACCTCACTTTGAAATTCCTTAAACTTCTCGAAAGTTTTGGACTTATGTTTCATGAAATACATATACCCATATCTACTCAAGTCATCCGAGAAGGTAAGAACATAACGATAACCACCGTGCGATGCTACACTCATTGGACCACACACATCGGTATGTATGATCTCCAATAAGTCTATAGCTCGCTCCATCATACCAGAAAATGGAGTCTTAGTCATTTTACCCATCAGACATGCTTCGCATCTTTCAAGTGATTCAAAATCAAGTGATTCAAGAATTCCATCGGAATGGAGTTTCTTCATACGCTTCACTCTGATATGACCAAGACGACGGTGCCACATATAGGTCGAGTTATCGCTCAATTTCAAACGTTTAGCCTCAATGTTATTTATGTGTGTATTACTACAATCGAGATTCAATAAGAATAGACCATCTATCAAAGGTGCATGTGCATAAAACATATTACTCATATAAATCGAATAACCATTATTCTTGGACTTAAACAAGTAACCGTCTCGCAATAAACAAGATCCCGATATAATGTTCATGCTCAACGCAGGCACCAAATAACAATTATTTAAGTATAAAACTAATCCCGATGGTAGATGAAGAGGTAGCGTGCCGACCGCGATCACATCAACCTTTGATCCATTTCCAACGCGCATCGTCACCTCGTTCTTCGCTATCTTCCGTTTATTCTGCAGCACCTGTTTCGAGTTACAAATATGAGCAACCGAACCAGTATCAAATACCCAGGCACTACTTCGAGTACTAGTGAGATACACATCAATAACATGTATATCGGATATACCTTTCTTCTTGATGTTGCCGTTCTTCAAATCCGCCAAGTACTTTGGGCAATTCCTCTTCCAGTGACCATCTTGCTTGCAGTAAAAGCACTCAGTATCAGTCTTAGGTCCAGCCTTGGTCTTCTTCGCCGGTGCGGCAACTTTCTTACCGCCCTTCTTGAAGTTTCCCTTTTGCTTAGACTTGCCTTTCTTGAATTTGGTGGTCTTATTGACCATCAACACTTGGTGCTCTTTCTTGATCTCCACTTCTACAGATTTTAACGTGGAGAAGAGTTCTGGCAACGTCTTGTTCATGTTTTGCATATTGTAGTTCATCACAAAGTTCTTGTAACTTGGTGGCAGTGATTGGAGGACACGATAAATCCCCAAAGCATTAGGAATCACTATACCAAGCTTTGGAGTTTGTTTGCGTGCCCAGAAATCTTAAGAACATGCTCACTAACGGAGCTGCCCTCTTCCATCTTGTAGTTAAAGAACTTTTCAGAAGCCTCATAACTCTCAACTACCGCGTGAGCCGCAAATATCATTTGAGTTCACGGACAATATCATGTGGGTCATGGTTCTCAAACCTTTTCTGAAGCTCCGATTCCAAACCATACAAGATAGCACACTGAACTGTGGAGTACTGATTCTTCCGAGTGAGATAAACATTCTTTACTTCATTGGTAGCATCAGCTGCAGGCGGGTCACCCAGCGGTGCATCCAGCACATAGGTCAAATTACCATCATTGAGGACAATCCTCAAATTGCGGAACCAATCCGCGAAGTTGCTTCCATTGTTTTTCAACTTTTTTTTCTCTAGGAACGCATTAAAATTGATGGTAGGGGCCGCCATTGATCTACAACATATTTGCAATAGTTTAGACTAAGTTTATGACAAATTGAGTTATAATTAATAGTTAAATTAATCTAGGTGAACTCCCACTCAAAACAATATCCCTTACATTGTTTTAGTGATCACACGAATCAAATCCACCACATCAAAACCGATCATCACGAGAGTTGATGTAGCTTCAATGGCGGACAATCGACATGTTCATCATATCTACTATATGATTCATGCTTTACCTTTCGGTGATCCGTGTTCCGAGACCATGTCTGTACATGCTAGGCTCGTCAAGATCAAACCTTAGCTTCTGCATGAGCAAAACTGGCTTGCTCACGTTGTATACACTTGCAGAATCTAACACACCCGATCATCACGTGGTGCTTCGAAACAACAAGCTTTAGCAACGGTGCTAACTAAGGATGAACACTTTAAAACTTGAAATTTTGTGTGCTTGAGGGATCATCTTATAATGCTACCGTCGTTAACTAAGCAATACAAGATGCATAAAGGATTAACATCACATGCAATTCATAATATGCGATATGATATGGCCTTTCTTCTTTGTGCTTCTGATCTCCATCTTCAAGCACGAACATGATCTCCATCATCACCGGCATTGCATCAAGGTCAATGACTCCGCTTCATGGTTGTCGTCCACCAGCTTCAACTATTACAACTACTTTGAACAGACACGCGGGTCTTAACAGAAATTAAAGACAACCATATGGCTCCTGCCGGTTGCCAACTTACAATAAGGAACATTGCATACATCAAATATAATCACAATCATGGTCATATCACATCACAGCACACCCCTACAAAACAAAGTTAGACGCCTCTAATTTCTTTTGCATATTTTACGTGGTTTGGGGCTTTCAATAAGTGTCACTCTAACTTACGAACAAGAACCACAACGTTGATGCTTGAACTATCAAGTGCCCGTTGTAAATTGGATCTATACTATAATGGGAGAGACAGACACCCGCAAAGCCACTTATGCAATACAAGTTGCATGTTCAGCGTGGAACAAGTCTCATGAACGATGTCATGTAAGGTTAGCCCGGGCCGCTTCATCCCATCATACCGCAAGATCCAAAGTACACAAGAAGCAATTGATAATAAAAGCACCACCGCCCACAATGACCATTGTGTTCTACTCGTGCAACAGATCTACATATAGACACGGCTCTGATACCACTGTAGGGGTTCGTAGAATGGAAAACAAAAAATTTCTACCGCATGCAAACAAACAAGCCAAGATCTATCTACTAGATTGTAGCAACGAGTCGATAGAAGAACTCACCCTCAAAGATTCCAAAGCGGTTAACGAGATCGGATTCTCGTGGGTGATGTAGTCGTACACTTGCCGATCTCAAGATTGCGTAGACGATCCTTCTGGCGCTGCGTTCCGGCAGCGCTTCCGCAGTCGGTCACATGTTTGGTACTCGATGAAGACCTTCCTCTCCCTTGTTCCAGCAGGCAGCGGAGGTTGTAGCACTCTCCTCGTGATTCCGGCAGCACGACGGCGTGGTACCGGAAGTAGAGGGGAGATCTCGCAGGGCTTCGCCTTAAGCCGGAGCGAGTATGGTGGACTATGAGAGAGGCCTTGGCGATCTAGGGTTTAGAAGGCACCAAGGGGAGAAGCTAACCGGCGGCTAGGGTTAGGGTTCACCCCAACTCGGCGAGTTGGTGGTGCCCTAGGCGGCGGCAGCAGCAGGGGTGGTGGCGCCGGCGGCTTAGGGTTAGGGTTTTGGGGCGAGAGGTGTCGGTCTAGAGGGGCACCCCTGCCCCTCCTTTTATAGGTGGGAGGGCGCGGCCAAGGGGAAGGGAGTCCTCCCCCAAGTCGGCCTCCTTGGCCGGCGGTGGAGGGAGAAGGACTTCCTCCCCAAGTAGGTTTCCTACTCTCCCTCCACCAAGCAAACTTGCCTTTTGACTTTTCAAATTGGCGTTTGACTTTTCAAACTAGGATTTGATTTATTCCTTTATTTTGCTCAGCAATGACACCTAGTACATGATGCAACCATTCCACATTGTTATGACACATTCATGTACCCTTCCCCTTTGGAGTGCCAGACCTTCCGGAACCTTCTAGAAAATTCCCGATGAAAACACCGGAATCATTCCCCAACTCCGAAGCAAGACTTTCCTTATATGAATCTTATTCTCCGGACCATTTCGGACCTCCTCGTGATATCCCGGATCCCATCCGAGACTCCGAACAACATTCGGTCTCTTACTCATCATTCCATAACTACTCAACAACATCGAATCCTTAAGTGTGTCTCCCTACGGTTCGTGAATTATGCGGACATGATCGAGACACTTCTCCGAACAATAACCAATAGATGAATCTGGAAATTCATATGGCTCCCACATATTTCTACGATTACTTTGCGATCGAATGAACCACACCACACCATAACTGGGTGGCTATAAAGGTGGCATTGAGTGTTCGGAAAGTATGGGTTGAGACACATGGATCAAGATTGGGTTTTGTCCATCCATATGACGGATAGATATACTCTGGGCCCTCTCGGTGGAATGTCATCCAATTAGCTTGCAAGCATGTGACTGACTCACAAGGGATCACATACCACGGGAACGAGAAAAGAGTACTTATCAGTAACGAGGTTGAACTAGGTATGCAGAGATACCGACGATCAAAACTATCGTGAGACAAAGGGAAATTAGTATCGTATGTAAGTGGTTCATTCGATCGCAAAGTAATCGTAGAAATATGTGGGAGCCATATGAATTTTCAGATTTCTCTATTGTTTATTGATCGGAGAAGTGTCTCGGTCATGTCCGCATAATTCACGAACCGTAGGGAGAAACACTTAAGGATTCGATGTTGTTTAGTAGATATGGAATGTTAGTAGGGATACCGAATGTTGTTCGGAGTCTCGGATGGGATCCGGGATATCATGAGGAGATCCGGAGAATAAGATTCATATAAGGAAAGTCCGATTCCAGAGTTCGGGAAAGATTTCGATGTTTTCATCGGAGAGGTTCTAGAAGGTTCTAGAAGGTTCACCGATCCGGAAGGAGAATGGTCCATGAATGTGTCATGGGTAAGTGGAATGATTGGATCATATCCTAGGTCACTTGGTGTGGGCATTTGCAAGAGAGAATTAAAGCTCTAAATTGAAAGTCAAACGGGAAGTTTGAAAAGTCAAACTGGAACAATGGTTTCCTAGTGGGAGAAGAAACAAGTCCTTCTCTCAATCCAACTTGGGTTTGGGTTTGGATTCAAACCCACCCCTCCCAAGGCTGCCCCCCTCTCATAAATAGCGGGGAAGGGTTGCCCCAACACCACAAGCCCTAGCCCCACTCCACCCAAGCCGCCGCCGACCCGCCGCCATGCCGCCGCCGCGCACCGCCGCCGCCGACACCTCCTCCTCCTCCCGGTCTTCTAAACCCTAGATCACCGGTAAACCCTAATTCCACCATAACTCGCACCGGCTTAGGCGAAGCCCTGCGGGATCTACCCTCTACTTCCGACACCACGTCGTCGTGTTGCCGGAATCGCGAGGGGAGAACTACAACCTCTGCTGCTTGCTGGAACAAGGGAGAGGAAGGTCTTCATCGAGTACCGAACGTGTGACCGACTGCGGAAGCGCTGCCGGAACGCAGCGCCGGAAGGATCGTCTACGCGATCTTGAGATCGGCAACTGTACGACTACATCACCCACGAGAATCTGCTCTCGTTAACCGCTTTGTAATCTTCGAGGTTGAGTGCTTCTATCGACTCGTTGCTACAATCTAGTAGATAGATCTTAGCTTGTTTGTGTGCATGTGGTAGAAATTTTTTGTTTTCCATGCTACGAACCCCTACAGCACTATGATACTTGAGGCGGTTGCTACACATGATCTTTGGATCTGGCACTCCTTGTTTGGCATGGCAGGATCGAACAACGACATCAACATCCTCAAGTTCTCAACTATCTTTTCCAAGCTTGTTGAGGGTCATGCTCCCCCTGCGGAATTTGAGATCAACGGGTACCACTATAACAAGGGATACTATCTAGCAGATGGCATCTATCCAAGATGGCCAACATTTGTGAAGACTATCTCAAATCCAATGCTCCCCAAGCATTCTCACTTTGCCAAGGAACAGGAAGCTTGAAGGAAGGACGTGGAGCGGGCATTCGGGATGCTCCAGCAGAGGTTTGCAGTTGTCCGATTCCCTGCTATGACCTGGTCAAAAGATCAGATGTGGGAACTGATGAACTGTTATGTGCCCTTGCACAACATGATCATTGAGGATGAGAGGAAGGATCTACTGAGTTTGCTCGAGGAGAACGAGTCATACTACAAACAGGATCCTCTTATCGAGCCTGATCATCAGGTGCCTCCAACCTGGACTGCATTCATCGTCATGCGTCAGGAGATCCGAGATCCGGCGATGCATCAACAGCTACAGGATGATCTTGTTGAGCACCTATGGATACGCAGGGGCAACACGTCGTAGATGTCCAGCATGAACTGGCCGAACTTGGCCGAAATATGTTGTATTTTCACTGCAGGCCTAATATGTTTACATTTACACCTAACTATGTTGAAATTTTTGCTGAACTTTGATCGTAATTTGTCCTGCATTAGTGGTATGCCAAACTATGCCGAAATCTGTCATGCATTAGTGGTATGCTAAACTATGCCGAAATCTGGACGAACTTGAGCCGAATTTGAACGAAAACGGAATCTAGACGAACTTCAGCCGAATTTGAACGAAAACGGACGTCCCGCAAACTCGGCGTGGCTACGCGCCCAACGAGTGGAGATGCAGAGTATGTGAAAGCGGGTGGTTTTTGGGGCCGGACAAATGGTTTCACGTTATTATCAAGCAAACAACTGAACATGCCAAAATCGACTTCTCCTAAACTGTACACATTTACAGTTACCGCTACGCCACTTGCATCAGCTGAACCAGCATATCCGTTGTGGACACTGTAAAAGCTGACATTTCTCTCAAATTAGTTTACTCCCTTAACTTACAGTAAAACACCTCAGGCCCTTCATTCATTTCCACTCACTGGAGAAATAAGGGCGGTAAACATAATAATACAACTAAAATTTCAGAGTAAAGAAAGGGAGGAAAAGAACACGTCTCCCCCCCGTAGGGGTACATTTCGGCATTACAAGAACACCGACGGCGCGGGGTTGACGACGATGTGCCTGAGCGGGTTCGTGACGTCGCCGCCGCCAGCGTGCTTCACGAACTCCGTCGGCGTCAGGAAGTGGCCGTGGCAGACGCACACGATCCTCACCTCCTCCCCTTTCCTGTACTTGTACAGGAAGCCGTCGATCTTCTTGCCGTTGGGGCCGTCCACCTTGGAGGAGACCATCGGCATGTCCTCCATCATGCTCTTCCGCAGGTCGCCCGTGCTCGTCGTGCGCATCGTCAGCGACCGGAGGGTTCGCAACGGCGGTTGCTCCCTGACGGTGCCGTTCGGCGGCTTCCCGGCCGGCGATGGCGACGGCGGCGGAAGCGATTTGTTCTGGTTACTGGCGCTACTATTGTTGTTATTGTCGGAAGATGTCTCCATGCTCGACGTGCTCCTCACATCAGCGCCATCACCGCTACCTGCACCAGTTGCAGAGGAGGAGAAACATTGTCACATTTTCATATTGCAACATGTTAATAAAGATTCATATCTCAATATGTCCCTTTTCATTTACTAATCGTCAGTGCTTCTGAAGTTTTCAGCTGGAGAATTCAAATCATATAAACCAGCTTGGATAATGATTATCCTGAACAATCATAATCTGAGCCTACCTAATTAATGACTCATGCTAGCTCAGAAACTAGAAACATCAAACATGCCGTAGAAGGCATCTCTTCAGACCATACGAACAACAGCACAGCTAAAAAAAAATCCAAACAAACGCCGGGAAAAGAACACGAAATTCTATGTCCACGTAGAAGTATCAAGTTGCCTGAAAAAGGAATTCTCCATTTCTACTGTTCAAACAGCTATCGGTCAATTTTGGCGAAAAAGGAGGCATCAACAGACTAACAAATTCATCTCAGTACGTAAACACCATCAATCGTAATTGCAACGCAAATCACAACACCAAGCAAGATCCATGGCAAAGAACACTTGACTTATTATTAGATCCCTCTGCCCATGCATCAACAACCAAAAGAGACGAGCACAAACAAGACGGCATGACAACACCGACCTGCATGGATCATCAGGAGCTAGCCACCAGAACTGGCAAACGAATAATTCAAGCAGAGAAACGCGATGAAACAGTAGGAATTACTGGCTGATTGTAATAAATAGTTCTATTAGTAGGTAGGGAAGATGGTGGAAGCACGTGTATATACCTTGCTCCGGCATGCTTGAGGAGGTGTTCCCCTGGGCGACGACGGAGCGCCGGAGCTGGAACGCGCTGGGGTACAGCGGCTCCTGTGCGTCGTCCCGGCTGCTGCCCCCTGACTTGCCGGAGTTCATGGAGTTGCGCCGCTCGAGCCGCTTGCGCTTGGCCTGGAGGCGCTTGAGGCTCTGCATCTCGCGCCGGCGCCACCGCTCCTCCTCGGTCTCGGTGGGCAGCGAGCTGGTGCGCATCAGCGGCGCCGGAGGGGGCGTGGCGGCCGCGAGGTCGTCGCTGCCGTAGGGCGCGCATATGGACGACGCGAGCGAGGAGGACCGCACGAGGCGCGGCTTCTTGGCGTCCCGCCCGGAGTTGGCACCGAAGCAGCCGCCCAGAGAAAGCCCAAGGCTGAGCTCGACTACGTCGTCGGACTCGCCGGCACCGCCCCCCGCCTTATCCGAGGACGCGCCCTTCTCGCCGCCGAACCTGCCCAAGAAGTCCCTCGACGTCATGCCTGGCTGGCTGGCAGGCAGGCAGAGAGCAAGGAATTCTCGACCGGGACAGACGGTAACCCCTCCCCTGCCGACCAAGCTCCAAGAAACCCCAAATTCTTCAGGAACGCGTCGCCATTGCCGCGAATTCGCGCCGCCCAGGGCAATTCACGGCGTCCAAACACAGAGGAAAGAACATCGCACGGCGAGCGTGCCGGAAACGATCGACGAACACCAAGAAAACAGAGCAGAATCAACAGCAATCAATCAGATCCCTCCTACCCTCTCTACCCCCCTGTGCGCAGCCGCAGCGTGCGTGGGATCCTGGCGACAGAGAGAGGTGGATGGGAATGGAGAGGAGAGGAGAAGCCTGCGTGCGTGTCGCTCTAATCTCCCTCGTTACTCCATTAAACCGAGGCAAGAAAGAAAAAATCCATGCGAATTGTTTGGAAATGGGAAGTTGGATGGGACTACGAGCGCGTGGAGGGCGGCCACGTGTCGAACAGCGGGTACACGTGTTGGATCCCGACAAGCTGAGCCGGTATCTTCGCAGGCCGCGGCTCGGCTCAGTTGGGACCGCGGTTGGTACTTGGACAACTGTGACGTGTCGACGGCGCGTAGGGGAGTCCGGGCTGACACGTTTTGGGCTTCTCGTTGCAGACACGACTGTCAATACAGCGCAACTATAGATTACTGGAGTACTGTATTTTATGAACAGTTCCTGATTATCTGTACTCCACGTACGCACTAACGCCACACCTACTGCTCAATGCTTTTCGCAAGAGGTACAAGTACACAAGTTTTGGGGCATGTTTGATTCACATATTCAAAAACACAATAGTGAGGAAACACATAAATAAAATCGCATGCGCATTAAAATAAATGATTAAAAACAAAGGAATTATGTAAAATGGTAGTTTGGTTCACATGAAAGAAAAAAGACACAGGGTTTCTAATAAACATAGTCGAATCACATGACAAAATATAATTGGGATGTTATTATGCCACCGAATAGACCATTCTGTTTTTCGTGCGTAGGAATTTGAAAAAAGATTCAAGTGGATTGTAGGATTCTTGTGTTTTCTTTTAAATCTTGGATCAAAAATATTTCTTGTTTTTTCTTTTAGTCTATTCCTTTGGACCAAAATGACGATGAATCGGTGTAATAAATTTCTTATTCCTAAGTTATTCCTTCACTTTCTCTTTGAGCCAAACGGGCCCTTATGGCTCCTTCAATTCATGGGGTTTCTAAAAAATACGTAATATTGAAATACTATAGAAATTTTTCTTTGGAAGCCTTTTGCTTTATAGGATCATATCTCATATAAATCTTTTAGTGGAAATTTTATAGGAAAATAATACTCCCTCCGTTCACTAATGTAAGACCTTCTAGCTTTTTTGGAAATGCATATATCTAGACATATTTTATTGTTTTGGTTCATCCATTTTAGTCCAAAAAATAGTCTACTTTAAAATATCTAGAAGGTCTTATATTAGTGAACGGAGGGAGTATTAGGTTTGACCTCATGAATAATTTCTTCGCCACAATCAAATGGAATAGACATCCCAATCCTATATGATTCATGTTCGAACAGTTTTCCTATCCTATGAATCAAATGAGCCCTTAGGCTTATTTGGTAGTAAGAAATACCTAAATCATGTAGCATTTCTCTGATAGGAATTCGACTAGGGATGGAATAAGTAAAACCATCATTACACCCTACTATATATAAGATTTTTAGCCGGAGCCTAAGCCTCATAGTACACGTTGTTTCGTATCTTGTATGAACCTTCCATCTCTTCAAGTTCTTTCAAATTTTATGGGCGTTGATTCTTGGACTTAAGTCTGGTGACTTTCAATCGACACGTCAAGCCTGCACATAGTGGGTCCACATGTCATCGACTCAAAGTCACTCTGATTTAGAGTTAGGGCATCGCTATCGGAAAAGTTCACGTGGAGTTCTTAAATAGGTAGTCATATATTCCTCTGTCTGTGTTTCATATAGAATTTAGGAAAGCCATGACAATCCATATTCTTGTATATGTTATTTTTAAGATCCTTTGTTCCAGGAAGACCATAATGCATGATAGGTAAATATGTTACATAAAAGTGAGTGCACGAGTTAAATGGCATACATTGATATAATTTAGTTAGATGCAAAAGAGTAGACAACCAAATGAGAACCGTGAGGAATACAGCCCTCTACCACCATCCGGCCACAATTCATGTTTATGGGTACTTTACGAACAATTTGTGCAAGTATCATGTAATTTGTTAAAAATTCGGAGGGCATGAATGATTTCTTTGTTTGTATCTTGTGTATTTTCTCTGCTGCATTTTTTTGGCAAGGATGCACTATAAATTATCTCTGTTTTGAGAGTCTCCTACATAGCGTAATTTGGATTCCACATGAAGTTTGAAGATAGTGTTGTGATTTGGCTAACAAAAAATACAGTTATCTTCGTCATGAATCATACCATGTATTTATAGTTCTCTTAGTAACATAGATTTTTACAAAACAAACCAGTCAAATAACTCAGTAAGATGGTGCTCATGTTTATACTTAAGATCTCATGTGATTTAGAAAACAGTGTGAGTAACATTTTAGTTTAAACAGGCAATGCATTCTTGCCAAGCAAAAAAAATCTCAAGCTCTGCATGGGTTGCAGCTTGAAGTGACTCAGTACCTTTTAAGAAGAGATTGTGCGTAACAAAAGTAGAAACATTTCTATATAACATAAATATTAGTGAGTTCTTCCCAATGAAGAAAGGAGGTATATATGTACCCCATCCATTTCAAAATATAAGAGCTTTTAGTTTTATAAAATGAATATATCTATACCATTCTAGTGTTTAGGTTTATTCCGAACTTACACTAAAAGACATTTAAATATATTTATTTTACAAAGCTAAAACATCTTATACATTTTAGAACGGAGGCTGTATTTAAGACTCACTCCTAAAGTCCTAATCCATGTGATCTGAACAAGTCACTTATTTAGTTTATCATTCGAACTGGCACAGCGTTATCCGCAACTAAGATCTTGCGGATGACAAATTCATGCCGCGTACTAGTACATCGCACACGACCACCCCGAGTTACATGAACATCTCAAACAGACCGTTAGTTTCGTTAAAACCCCGTCAAAAGACTCGTGAGTTACTGTACGGTGAGCACCAATACATTAGCCTCGTTCCTCCCGGCTTCGAGGTCAACAACCCGAGCCTTGGGCAGAAGGAAAATCTCGGTGAATCGGCTCGGCTTGGCTCGTGTGGCCCCACAGGAAGAAGCAGATGTAGCTCTCGGCGAGCCCGGAGGGGCAACCGGGCAGGCAGCAACTGGCACCCAACAAACAGCCGCTGCAACTTGCCGCGCCCCGCGGGCCCCACACATACCAGTTGCGCGCGTGTGGGCCTACGCCGCAGCGACACGTCGCGGCCTCGCCCCCGGCGTATCCGCCCGCTTTTAAAGGGGGTGGTACGGGTACGTGTGCGTGAGGCCGCCGCATCGCTCGCCACGTGCGGCCTCTCCCCTCGCCAGGCGGTCCCCACGACAGCTCACCGTCCGGCACGCACGCAGCCTAGGCCAGGCCAGCTGCTTTGCCGTCCCCCCCGCGCGCGCGAGCGAGCGCTCGAGACCCGCCCGCTGCTGGTGACGCGTGGGGACCGCGCGGAGCCCGGGCCCGGGAGTCGGCGTCCTGCACGTGTGCCCCTCCCCGTGAGGCGAGCGGGGGAGGCTCGTGGGCATGGGGCGCTGTCCAGAAGCCGGACACGTCACCCCGGGGGTGGTGGCGACGGCGACGTACCGGCGCGGAGATCCACGTGTCGTGGGAAGGACCGGAAGGGGCGAACGGACGGCGGAGATGGCGCCTGGCTGTCCTCCCTCTCCCTGGTGGGCCCGCGGCAACAAGTGGATGGCGGATAGCGTTTGCTTCTGGTGCTCCGCTCGGAGACGCGGGGATCGTCTGCGGCGAGCTGGCTAAAGCTTTGAAGAGCTGCGAGCAACAGCTGTTTTAGGACGGGCGACGACCGAGAGGCAGACAGACAGATCGTCGTCGAGGCCCCGGCCTGCGGCCTTTGCCTGCCTCCAGGTGTAAACCTCTAGACTAAATGTTTCTGATCTCTTCCCTGGATTCCTCTTGTGTCCGTACTTATTTTTTTTGCTGTAATCAAACTATTACTGCACTGTAACCAGTGTTCTTCATTAGTACTCAGCAGCGCAACAGTTAACAAATTAAATGACCTCAGTACACCGTAGATCTTTATGAGCACAGTACGAGCGAAGCTGCTGCAGCCTGCAGGGCAGGTGATTTCGAAGACACTGTAAAGCAAACAAGGTGAAATACAGATAGAAGTGACCACGCATTCACTGCTAATCACATACTTACTGAGTTACTGCGATAATTCGGGATTCTGTTAGTGCACTACGGTCTCACTCTCTCACAGTTACGAAGAATCCCGTTGTCTAGATTGTGCTCGATCTCTCATCTTCAAGCACTATGAGTCAGCAATATAAGCATGACACACTAACCCCTTCCGTGCTACGACTATTCTTAACTGTGCAGACGGTCCAGCTAAACACCAATCAAGCAGCCATCAAAGCTGACCAGCGACTAAGCAATAATTGCTACTAGCTCCACGGCGAAGGAAGGATAGGCCACACGCGGCCCGTCCGCAGGGGATCCGGCAAATCCGCGAGGCGGGGAGCAGGATCTTGGGGATATCGATTTTGTACGATGTTCGCCACAGAAAAAAAGGCGAGAAAAAAAATCGGGCGATCGGACGCTGTCAGATTCAAACCCCCAATAATCAACTCCGCTCCGCCTCCTTTTTCTCTTCCGCTCGTCGGACCGGACGGCGCCAAGTTGCAAGCTTGCGCTTTCAAGCGGTGGTTAGGCAGGCTACTCATTTTGTTGCTCGTCGTACAGGCTCATGGTAGTACTCCCTCTGTTTCAAAATATAAGATGTTTTAGGTTCGTGAAACAAATGTATCTAGACTTCTTTTGGTATGTAGGTTCACTTAGGTTTGGAGTGAATCTACACACTAAAACAAGTATAGATACATTTTCTTCACAAACCTAAAACATCTTATATTTTGAAACGGAGGGAGTACTTTTTAATTGCATTATAAGAATACGAGTAAGTGATAATCCGTGCACAAATATTCGGTTAGGCAGGCTACTGATATTATTGGCAAGGCCTGATGTTTATTTTGGAGAACATGATAGTTCTAAATACATGAACCGTGCTTTACTCTTATTTAGTTCCATCCAATGACCTATTTATAAATTTTTATTACTTTTGTGCATCTTTGTACTGCTATTGATTATTAATAGATCGGTCAAATTCCGCAAAAAAAAGGTTAGCTACGCTCTAAAAATATTCACAAAGAATTATTAGTACATAGTTTTATCTTTAGTAATTAATGTGAGCATGCTCCAAAATTATGAGGTGGTTAAAATAAGAGTAGAAAACATATACTAGTTAACATCAGGACATCTCATTCAATGCTTGAAAAAAATATTGTCACTAGCTAAGAGAATATGGACCTCTTTTTTTTTCATTTATCTCCTCTTCCACCTCAACAACCATGATACATTAGCATTCATAGGATGACAACATTTTTCATGCCTTAATATTTACAAACATAATCGGTTTAGTTGACTCCAATATAATAGAGAATCCATCCATATCTCTTATTCTCTAGGATCTCTTTGGATCCGCTAGTCTCACTAAGGCTTTATGCTGCCAAAAACAACTAATGGAAGGATATGTGAAACTAAACAAGGAACGATCTGTCAAGCTAGAAAGCCACCAATCAAAACTTTAATTAGCATCTCTAGCGTAGTCACTTTTCCGTAGAAAGAAAAAACCTTCTCGAAGAGTGACAATGGAGTAAAGAAACCTAAAGGTAGAACCTATTTGGGACTAGGAATATGAAATCTCTGTTTCAACAAGCAAGGACTGAAAAAAGGCTACTTTGAGAGGAGTTTAGCTCTTAAAAACTCTCTTTGGCTCCCAGACTCTAGTGACCCCTTTATTTTTGAAAAATCAATCTAAAATTTGAATGATTAGAAGGAATATATAAAATTTAAAATTAATCACTATGTTCTGAAAGTACCTTGATCATAATTAATACTTTGAGATATTGTACATGTAAGTACTTAAGATCCAGGGCCTACACTTGCTTAATTAGCCAGTAAAATATTCCAAGGGTAATTTATTAGCTTGGAAAGGATGGAATTAGAGTAAAAAAAATAGTTCGGTTACTTTAGTTTGTAGGTATTTTTCTTCTTTTTGGCAGATATGAGAGAGACCTCGATTTTTAAAATCGATGATAGGACTACATTTAGGACAACAATATGTGCTAAAAGTTACTCTAAAAATACAATACAAGACGTACTAAGAGTAATACTAAAAAAATAATATTAGAAAATTTCTTTTGCACACTTGACTAAAAAGTTACCTTTTGGACATGTTAACATCCACACAACTTTCGATGATAATAACTGATCGAAACAACAAAAACCGCATGACAATGTGATCTTTTCATCCACCCATTTGATTATTTTGACAATGACAATAATGCATATATATATACATGCCCTATCATTGTGGGGTACTTCTAAGAGCTAAAATTCAAAATTAATCACTGTGTTCCGAAAACACCTTGACAATATTTAATATTTTGAGATACTTTGTAAGCACAGTTTTAAGACCCGGGGCCTACAACCACTTAATTACCCGGTAAGATATTCCAAAGGTAATTTATTAGCTTGGGAGGATGAACTTAAAGTGAAAAAAAAAAAGATAGTTTAGTCACTCTAGTTTCTAATTACTATTTTTTTCTATTTGGCAGATAAGGGAAAAACCTCGATTTT
The DNA here is from genome assembly GCA_916181665.1 of Avena sativa. NCBI lineage: Eukaryota > Viridiplantae > Streptophyta > Magnoliopsida > Poales > Poaceae > Avena > Avena sativa. Next base: position 369,251,799 of record OV702284.1, read on the forward strand.
ACGATGATAGGATTACATTTATGACAACAAAATGTACTATCTACCAAAAGTTAATACGGGGTACTAAAAATATAATACTAGAAAAATGCTTTTGCACACTTGACTAAAAGTTACCTTTTGGACATGTTAACATCTACACAACGTTCGATGATAATAACCGATCGAAACAACAAAAACCGCATGACAAGGTGATCTTTCCATCCACCCATTTGATTATTTTGACAGTGACAACGATGCTTATATATATAGGCCCTATCACTCCGGGTACTTTTCTCGGAAAAAAATAAGGAAAAGAATACTTGGAACCGGCACGCAATCGATCGGCTGCAGCTGTTGGACGACACGGCGTACCCTGCGTTTTACTTTAACGAAAAAGAAAGGAGAGCGAGATGCTAATGGATCCTCGTCGCATCAGTCTCGCTCGCTGTAGCGTACTGCTACTGGTTAGCGTGGGGGTTAATTCTTGTTAATTGACAACTTGCATTGCATGATTGACCCGACCCGTACGTGGTATAGTACCACGGGCACCTTCCCGTGTCGTCATCTTTTTTCTATATGATGAAACAGGAAATTAAGCATGCTGAGATGATACGTGGGAAGGCAATTGGTCACCTACGTTAGGCGTGAGTTTGTTTCGGCTTGTTTATATTGTTACGCTTCTCGTTTTGTTTCGGCGTGGACGACTTGATGCTGAACACGTAGTATATATGATTGTATGAGGTTTTGGGAACGATGGTTGGCCTCCCATCGACTACATGTTTATATATGCGTCAAACGACGACTTGATAAGTACAGGAGCGATTACATCGGTAACAGGAGATAGCGAGATAGATGGAGACGAGCTCATCCTTATCAATCGGATGTGATCGTGTACAACAAGGAAACTCACAATCTTAACTAATTCTATTCCTATCTTTCTATCTCTCAAACGTTACCGTGGCAGGTCCGAGACAGGTCCTAGCAAACATTTGTTTGTATTGCTAACACCCCTCCTCAATCACAACTCTCTGTTCTGAGATTGAGATTATACTTGAATTCTTCAAATTGTCGAGTTGGTAAGGCCTTGGTAAAACCATCTGCCACCTGGTCTTTGGATGGAATAAATCTGATCTCTAGTTGTTTGCTTGCTACTCTTTCTCTTATAAAATGAAAATCAATTTCTATATGTTTAGTTCTGGCATGAAATGTAGGATTAGCAGAAAGATATGTTGCACCCATATTATCACACCACAGACATGAGATTTGATCTATTTGTATTCCAAGTTCTCCCGATAGAGATTCAATCCAAATAACTTCAGCTGTAGCATTTGCTAGAGATTTATATTCAGCTTCTGTGCTTGACCTTGACACTGTTGCCTGTTTTCTAGCACTCCAAGAGATTAAGTTAGGCCCAAAATAGACAGCAAAACCTCATGTAGATCTCCTATCGTCTACACATCCAGCCCAGTCAGCATCTGAGAAGGCACTTACTAGAGTAGAGGATGATCTTCTAAAGGTTAAACCAATACTTGTTGTACCACTGACATACCTCAATATTCTTTTTACAGCTGTCCAGTGAACAGTAGTGGGAGCATGAAGAAACTGTCATACCTTGTTCACAGAAAAGGCAATGTCTGGACGTGTAAGAGTCAGATATTGTAGTGCTCCAACAATACTTCTGTACCGTGTACCATCTTCTGGCCCTAGAAGTTCTCCTTCTGTGACTGACAGTTTTTCTGATGCTGACAATGGTGTTGGTAGTGTTTTGCACTTTTTCATTCCAACTCTATCAAGCAAATCTAAAGCATATTTTTTTTGGGTTAGTACAATGCCTTGATTAAACTGTTTTACCTCAATGCCCAAGAAGAAATGCAAATCACCAAGATCCTTTAAAGCAAATGCTGAGCCAAGATCTTGAAGGAGTGAATTAATGGCCTTGTTGGAGGAGCTGGTGACAATGATATCATCAACATACACTAGCACATAAATTATAATACCTGACTTGTTATATATAAATAATGATGTATCTGCCTTGGATGCCAGAAAACCAAGCTCTTGAAGTTTGGAACTTAGTTTCGAAAACCATGCTCTTGGGGCTTGTTTAAGCCCATACAATGACTTGTCAAGTTTGCACACATGAGATGGTGCATATGGATCCTCATAACCAGGTGACTGCTTCATATAAACCTCTTCTTCCAGAACACCATGAAGAAACGCGTTCTTCACATCTAGTTGCCTCAAGTTCCACCCTCTTGAAACTGAAATAGCTAGAACAAGTCTGATAGTGGCAGCCTTAACAACTGGACTAAAAGTATCTTCATAATCTATCCCATACCTTTGTTTAAATCCTTTTGCTACTAATCTAGACTTATATCTATCAATGGTGCCATTGGCTTTCCTTTTAATTCTATAAACCCATTTACAATCTATGAGATTTTGTCCTTGCTTATATGGTACTAGATGCCATGTTTTATTATCCATTAAAGCTCTATATTCATCATCCATTGCTAACTTCCAATTTTTATCTTCTAAGGCTAGCTGCAGATTTTCAGGTTCATTATTTGAACAAGCTAAGCCATAACGAATTGTACCATTCTTGAATATTTTTGGTTTAGAGTTACCAGTTTTGGATCTTGTTTGATGACCAATCGGTGCAGCTTGACTCACAGGAAGAGAGCTCACAGAAGATCCGGATCCACCTGACCCGGATTCGTTTGTCCCATCATGTGCAGGCGACGCGGACGTGCTTGGCGAAGCAGCTGATGCACTGGGCGACGCAGACCCAGCCCCGGTCGCTGTCGATCGCACAGTACGTGTGGCTGTTGTCGTGCGCGAAGAAGTCCTGGAGTCGTGCGCGCTTGTGTTGCTGGTGGGGTCCGCACGTGACGCGGGCGCGGGAGCGCGTTGCGTTTGTCCCGTTCGAGGTCGGGTCGCTGTCGTTGGCCAGCGCGATTGCGCCTGATTTCCTGGGACACGCATGGATCCCGAGGAGGATTCGCTACCAGTCGATGCTTCGGCAGGATTTTCCTCGATCGCCGCGCCGTTCCCGCCTGGACTCAGTTCTGCACCGTTTGAGCTTGTTTCTGCACCGTTTTGCACAAGATTTTCCACTCCTTCTTGTTGTACCTGAGAAGAACTTAAAACACCAGGATTTACAGAAACATTAGGTGTTAGATCAGTACAATTGCTTTCCCCCTCATGAGATGACACCTCTGGATTTTGTAGTGTGTCAGGGAGAAGAAGAATCTGATGTCGAAGGATTGAGCCAGCATTGGGATGAAGATCAGCAAAGAGAAACACCGTTTCGTCAAAAACGACATCTCGAGAGATGTAGACTCTGCCGGTTTTGACATCAAGGCACTTGACTTCTTTATGCATGTGACTATAGCCAAGAAAGACACATTGCTTAGATCTAAATGCAAGTTTGTGCTTATTGTATGGTCGGAGATTGGGCCAACAGGCACAACCAAATATACGAAGAGATGCATAATCTGGAATTTTGTGTAAGAGACGTTGCATAGGTGTTTCATGATCAATGATTTTTTAGGGCAACATATTAATGAGATATGTGGCAGTTAAGAAAGCTTCATCCCAGAATTTCAATGGCATGGAGGCATTGGCTAGAAGTGCAAGCCCAACTTCTACAATGTGGCGATGCTTACGTTCGGCTAACCCATTTTGTTGGTGTGTGTGGGGGCAGGATACATGATGTTCAATGCCAATTTTCTGAAAAAACGAGTTAAGTTTCTCATATTCTCCACCCCAATCAGATTGTAAGGCAGGAATTTTTGTATCAAATTGTCGTTCAACAAGTTGTTGGAAGTTATGGAAGACTTGAAAAACGTCAGACTTTTTCTTGAGAAGATAAATCCAAATAAATTTACTAAAGTCATCAATAAAGCTTACATAGTATGTGTATCTCCCTGCAGAGGATGGAGCAGGCCCCCAAACATCTGAGAAGACAAGTTGCAAGGGGGCAGTGGATACACTGGTGGATCTTACATAAGGTAATTGATGACTTTTGGCTCTTTGGCAAGAGTCACAGACACACTAATCACTAGATTTATTTAAGCAAGGAAGACTATGCTTGCTAAGAATTTGTTGAACAATGCGAGACGAAGGATGTCCTAGGCGGCTATGCCATCTCGAAGCTGAAGGCTTGGTGGCAGCGAAGACTTGTTTATTCTTGGTGGATGCTGAAGAAATCAAGGGGTAGAGGCCTCGCGAGCATCTACCTTTGAGAAGGACCTTCTTCGTGGCTCGATCCTTAACATAAAAATACCAAGGATGAAATTCAATGAAGACATCATTATCTTTTGTAAAACGATGAATGGAAACAAGATTTTTCGTGGCATCAGGAATATGAAGGACATTGTTAAGTTGCAAATTTTTAGAGGGAGTACTAACAATTGCATGACCAACATGGCTAATGCTCATACCTTGTCCATTTGCAGTGTGGACTTGATCATGTCCGTGGTACTTCTCCTTCATGGTGAGCTTGTTGAGCTCACCAGTGATGTGGTCGGTGGCGCCGGTATCACCATACCAATTGGTGTCCACTCCATAGGATGCTGAGTTAGCACCCTTTTCCTCTTCTTCTTCTTCATCGTCAGAGTAGCGGTGCCAGCAGTTTCGAGCCTCATGCCCGGGTTTGCCACAGATCTGGCAGGGTGTGTAGTCGCGGTCCTTCCCGCCCCTGCCTCCTCCTCGGCGTCCACCACCGCCGCGTTGCTGGCGGCCTCCACCGCGGTTGCCATGGCCATAGTTGTCGCGGCCGTAGCCACCGCGACCACCACGGCGTCCTCCACGATAGCCACGTCCACGTGGCCCTCCTTGGCCGCGTTGAGCAGAGTTGACGGAGGATCCCCCACCGACGCCATCGGTGAGGAGGGCGATGCGGTTGTCGTAGGCGCAGACATGTCCGTAGAGCTCACTCACGGTGAGATCCTCGCCGCCGTGGACTCCGATGGCGGCGAAGAGAGGGTTGTAGGTGTCGTCGAGACCGGCGAGGAGATACTCCACGAGTTCTTCCTCATCGATCGGTCGGCCTACCGCAGCAAGTTCATCAGCGAGGCCCTTCATCTTGGTGAAGAATTGCGCCGTCGTCATGTCTTCTTTCCTTGTCTTGGCGAGGGCAACACGGAGATTTGACACCCGCGTTCTTGATTGAGCGGAGAACATGGCCTTGATTGCCACCCACACTTCCGCAGCCGTGTCCATGCCAATCATGGAGACAAGGATATCAGAAGACAAGGAACTCAATAAAAACGACAGTATCTGCTGGTCTGTCGCCACCCACACGTGATATGCGGGGTTTTCCTCCTTGACCGTCTTGCCATCCTTTTCCACGGTGATGGTCTCCGACGGTGGCTGGACCTTCTCGTCGAGGAAGCTGGTCAGTCGGGCGCCGCGAAGAGGCGGCAACACTTGAGACTGCCAGAGGAGGTAGTTGGTCCTCGTCAACTTCTCTCCGATGTTGATGCCGGCAAGTTGATTGGACATGGCGGCAATGGTGGGAGAGGCGAGGCACATAGATGTGTTTTTAGGAAGATAGTGGCTCTGATACCATATGATCGTATGAGGTTTTGGGAACGATGGTTGGCCTCCCATCGACTACATGTTTATATATGCGTCAAACGACGACTTGATAAGTACAGGAGCGATTACATCGGTAACAGGATATAGCGAGATAGATGGAGACGAGCTCATCCTTATCAATCGGATGTGATCGTGTACAACAAGGAAACTCACAATCTTAACTAATTCTATTCCTATCTTTCTATCTCTCAAACGTTACCGTGGCAGGTCCGAGACAGGTCCTGGCAAACATTTGTTTGTATTGCTAACAGTATATATATATATTTTTTAGCAAATCTGACTTTTTCTAAAAACTTAACACATATCTGATCATTTCTTAAACTATTTTGAAATCTGACCCGTTGGGGTTGGTGTCTTAGAGAATGGAGTCGAACTTGTGCAGTTTGACGCCATACTCTGTGGTGCCGAACACATTGTTTGAACAACCCTCCCCTCCTCCACCCACCCCACTATTTCTCGTAAGGACGTAAGAGGTTTTAGGGTTTAGCCGACCTTAGGGGTTAGAATTTGAATTAGTTTCTCAGAGCTAGATTTGGGGTCAGAATTCGAATTAGTTTCTAAGACCCACTATAATATTATGGATTGGATGGAACATGTGTTAAATTTATCAAAAAAGCCAGATTTGTAAAAAAAAATACGGCCACATACGTAGCGATGTCACCTTAGTACACCTTGTGTAACAAAGCTCTTTGTCCCAAATGACCCTTAAACAAACTTTCATCCAGTTTTGGCCCTTAGGAAAACTTTCAACCAGTTATGACTCCTCGTAGCTACGCGCGCCATTTGGGTTTGCTTGCCTGAAGTACATGCCATGCCATTTGAGTCGGCTAGTTTTATCAAGATTGTTGTGCTGACAATGACTAAACTTTGAGTCCAGACACACTAAGTTGCATTCCCTAGATGTTTTTGATGATGTCATAGTCAAGAGGGTCTGAGATTCTCCGAGGACCCAGGATTTCTAGAAACTAGCCAGCCCAAGCGGTGTATTCTACTAAGTTGTTTGAGTCCATCAAGTTTGAACCTGTTTTTTGATCAAGTTTGAGGACCTAGGATTCTCAGAGATTCCGAGAATACCTGTTTTTTTTTATCAAGTTTGAGCCAGAAACGACCGAGTTATTTGAGTCCAACCATATCAACTACTCCGTAGAAGGTGCTAGGTAACAGGAATAAGCAGTCGCACGTGGCAAAAGCAGGCACATGTGCGATGTTGTCCTGCGTAATGTGAAGGAATTTTGAACAAAAATGAAAGAAGGAAGGAATGACGAAAGGGAAGAAAGAGCAAGTAGGCAGCGGAGAGGACGTGTAAAAGCGCAGAAAGGTCCACGAGGCCATACACGGCGCCTCACAAGTTGGCCAACTTGCGCGCCGGAGGGAGGGAGAGAACGTGTCAGAGATCGAGTCCCGTTCTCTCGTTTCACATCATCATATCATCGGAACATTATCTCGTCCTCAAGATCTACTAGATGCATATATATGTACTACCACTTGGCACATAGTTTATGTTATCCACCGACCGCCAGTAGTGAACGTGCTCCCCCCACGACGCTAGTTCGGTCGATCGATCGATCGGCGTCCGGTTGGTCGCGGTCGGTGTCGTGTGTGCGTGTGTGTGTCCCCGCGGCGTGCATGCATGCATGCATGAACCTCTCCTCTCCGGCCTGGAGAGAATATAGTAGGCGCAACTTGTTTGTACAGTACCCCCGGAGCTGCTAGCTAGGGCGCTGGACACGGTTCGGCTGGGTTCTGGTAGGTAGAGTAGAGTAGGTAGCAAAGCCGTATGGACGTGTACGTACGGAATCTATGTCCGTTTTTTTTTTACTTTGCCGTGAGGAAGACGGTGGATGCATGCACGTACGTACGGATGCACCGGAGGATCCATGAATCGCACACACGTCATCTAAAACATCGACCGAAGAAACCATGGCGCATACTCCCAACGTCCGCAAACAAGTGTATTTCTAGTCTTGTCCTAAGTTAAATTTTACTATATTTAACTAACTTTTTAGAACAACGTATCAACATTTATGACACTAAATTGATATCATTAGATTTATTTTTAAACCTAGTTTTATAATATATCAATTTGATATAATATATGTTCCTATATTTCTTTATAAAGTTGGTCAAATTTGATTATGTTAGACTTAAGCAAAAACTAGATGTACATTTATCTGCGAACAGAGGGAGTACTCTCTGGCAGCAGGAAATATCGCGCGGCGCTGCCGGTGCGGGAGCTGCCGTCGATCGGTGGTCGTGCACGGAGAGGCGAGCGTGACGAGGGGATCGGACGTAGGCATCCAATGGGGTTAACTCGGAACATGCGTGTGTCGTCGCCTGAGAGGGGATGCTAGCTGCGCGCGCCCACGGAGAAAGGGGATGTAACTTGCACGACAGCAACTCCTCTCCTCTGGACACCCGGCCGGCGTTTATATCCGGACTAGAGGGAGTATAATGTAAGTAGATTTTATACTATAGATGTTGATAATTCTTTTTATAAATCTAGTCAAACTTTATGTTGTTTGACCTTTTTAAAAGAATGCATAGGCGCTCTTTTTGATAGTATCTAAAAGGTCTTGTAATAGTAGTAAACAGAGGAAGTGTATGTGCGTGGTGCACTTCAGAAAGGTATAGGAATTTTCCCGAATGTTGAAAAGAAATAAATAATGACACAAAGCCAATATGCCCGGGGAAAGGGGGACTTGAAGGATAAGGCTAGTCCTAGTGGTAGTATCATACTAATAGTATCATGTATATGATACTAGTGTATAATACTATCTTTATAGTGCATGGTATCATATGGTAGTAGTATCATACTAGTATTATATTTAATGATTTGTAGAATCTCAATACAAAATTGGGTACAAGATTTATTTGGATGTGGATTTTCTAGTTTTACGTGTTATGATACGGTATCTACCTATGATATACTAACCATCTCTTTCTTCATTAATTGTTGTGTCACCTCAGATTTTTACCAACATGGCATGATACTTCCACTAGGACCAGCCTAAGGCCTTTTCCAGTGGGGTGTATCTTGGCACGTTTTTATAGGAGAAATTAAAACTTAAGAAACAATCATGACAATGGGGTGTATCTTAGATGGTTTTTCTTAGAGATGTTGTATTTAATGATTTTGTGCTCATGCATGTGTGTGATTGGACTAGCCAAAAATTTTTTGCCTATGGTTGCGTTTAGGTGTAGCTTAACTAAGATACAACATCACTTTCTTTCTTCATTGTGAATTTGCTATGGTGCCACATAAGCAAACTGTTTAGGATATAGAGCTAAGATACACCCATTGTGAAAGGCCTAATAACCTAGATGATCATTGAGCTGCTAACGAGAGAAAGGGAGCTCAACAAATACACAAATGCAAACGCCGGGGCACCAAGGAAAAAAATGCTCATAAAAACAGACCAAATTTCAGTCCACCGAGATCAGCAGCAAACAAGGAAACCACCAATCATTACCAACCGACGAGGCATACAGATCACACGCACACAAAACTGAAGCATAGTATGCATATATACTTGGAAGATAACATGGTGGCTCTGAACTTCAAAAAATACAGCGGTGACTACCCATGAACATAGCTCTCCTACGCTTCACTCAAACTAAAATTAATACTATGCAAGTAGTACACCTGATAAGCCGTCAGCAACTCAACTTATCTGGGATGGAAGGAAAAGAAAATCAAGGGTTTCTGTGCCAAGTTTCTGAACACAGGTCTCCGGTACTACATAGCAGAGTAATAAACTGCAGCGTGCGAATGACAAGTGTCTCCGCGTACCAGTATGAAAGATAACATGCTCGACAACGAAAGCAGACCTATCCAAAGGCAGCCCCATGTTATGTTGATTTTCATTTTGATCCGAACTGATGCAACAGATTGTACCAAGCAGTAATCACAGGATCCATAGAGAAGGGGTCAGGGACATGCCATAGTTAATTTCAAGGAAGAAACCTACACTCTTTCTCTAATCTTGGTTAAGAAATTGTGGCCATATATTGTACAAATGTGGAAGGTACAATACAGCATGATATCAAAATGATCAACTACATCCACCAAAAATACCAGAACAACTAACCATCTACAACTTCACATCTAGAGAACCAGCAAGAGAGCTATCTGAATGATGAACTTCTGAGGAAATCCACCAAAAATACCAGAACAACTAACCATTTGCAACTTCGCATCTAGAGAACCAGCAAGAGAGCCATCTGAATGTTGAACTTCTGAGGAATAAAGTTAAGCTTTTGTAAGCAGCCTTAGTTTCCTGTCATGCTTTATCATCGAACTTACAGTCTCTACAACCAACACTGTCTGCAAAAGAATGGCAAAATAGTATTTTAAAATAAAAACACAAAAAGGACATGTATAATGTTTATGGAAGTAGGACAACTTCTAATTACAATCACTGAGCATTCAGAAAAAGTAAGAAAACACTATTTTAGGCTTTTACTGAGATGTGGAAAGTCGGAAGATTGCCAGGACAGGAACGTTGGATGTATGCTCACAAAGGGATAATTACCTGAAGGCAGGTATAAGCCAAGCCAGTAGCAAAGTAGAAATTTGCGTTACCAGTACCCTGTAAATATTGTCGGGTTAGTAACAGTAAGCAACATGTGTCGAGGGAGGAAAGGAGGGAGGGAGAGAGATACCCTCCAGATCCATAGGTTGTGCATGACAGGGCTAAGGAGAGAGACTCCGATATATCCGAAAAACAAGAAGAAGGTGAATTGCATCTCTGCAAGATGGAAAGTTAAAGAATTAACTTCTTAGGATATTAGAGAGTAATTCAAAGTAACTGATACAACATTTTAGCTACCTGCTAGTTCGTTGGCAAATAGACCCAGAAGTCCGAGATATAGAGCTGAATCTCCAGCCTAGAAGATAAGGATGGATTTAGGAATGAAAAACAGACAGCAAAACATGAAATAAGAATTGAAACATTAACCTTTGGTAGCTGAGGGTTCATCAGAAATATCATGTAAAATGTACTCACCGAGGGATAAGATTTCAACATTGCGACGATTGCTGTGTAAACAAAGGCAAGGAAGCACGGTCGATGCTTCAAACGGATGGCCAACGGCAAGACCATAAAAATAATGTTCATATTAAAGACTATAAGAAAGAAGCTTCTGAAGAAGTCGAAGACTTCGGCAAAGAAATACCTACATTAATTCACAAACAGATGAAATCAGTCAAATTATACTTGGTTCAAAATTACAACTTTTTAGCAAGACTTACCATAACACACCAATATTAGGTGATAAATCCTTCACTGTAAGGATAAAACCATATGTCCTGCAGAACCATGGCACAAGTCAATACTACCATTCGGTAACAGATAATACCCAGTCAATTGATACGACTTCGATAAAATAAGGCCCCATAAACAAATCTTGCATGTTGGAGAAATGGAGAGGATAGGCAAAAATGCTGATCAGAGTATGCAAATATCCACACACTGAATTCATAAATAAGTGTCGTATTTATTTCTGTTTAGAATTCATCTTGGACAGAGAAAGTCTTAACAGAAACTATTACACGTATTCACATGAATTTGATGGCTAAAAAGGAAAATATGGTCAAATATCTTACTTTTCAAACATCTCCTGAAGGCCACCAACTTTATTTAGAATAATGCTGTTCAAGAACAGCACATAACATGACCACATAAACACCCACAATATGAAGTGGAGTATTGGTTTCCATGAGATTTGTCCAAAACATCTTTGACTGGTACTTTTTCCATTATCTGACATGTCAATTCTACTGGTACTCAAGCCTTTTTGAAGAAATACTTTAGTTGGAGGAGTATCTGGGCCATAACCCAGTAATAGAGTAACCTGAAAAACATACAGTTACAGATCAGCAATGCAGATAAATGATACGCACAACTGAATATTAAAAAAAATTGGTTGTGGCACATACTGGTAGAATGAAAATTGCAGGATAAAGAGAAAGATGTGTTGCCATAACATATCCAAAGGCAGCGAGCGGCGCCAGACCTACAAAATCGTAAGGATGTGTTAACTAGCATCAGACTTGGGTAATTCTATGTAACTCAAATATCAATATATAATATTCCATAAAAAGTTACTGAATGAAGATTTTCCAAATAAAAGGCCAAAGCAACAAAAGCAAAATGAGAGATAAAACAACTACTTTAAGTAATACAATAGATATAAATTTGGTAAACTGAGAACGGGAACACAGCAAGTCCCACTTACGTGAACAGGCCCCATACATCATTAGCACAACCATTAAATTCTCAATCGGTGATGTACATGAACCCACACAGGTGATTATTGTCCAAGGGTTCCACAAATATATTAGAGAAGCAGTATCTCCCGCGCTTACATTAGCTGCAAGTATAAAAATGATAAGTAGCAATATAACATGTGGTAAGCAACCACAAGCAGAAAACATCTGATCAAAAGAGACGATGTTTCATTCACAGCTTTCCAGACTAGGTTGTTGGCCTGCTAACAACAAAATTAGTACTAACAGGGAAGCAAACGACTATATACTTTAACTTTCATGAGGCAAATCAATAACTTTCTATACTCCTTGTAACATAGGAGTCACATAACTGGGTTCCTTCTTTAAGTAAACATCAAAGTTTGCAATAACAATCAAAAAATTTATCAATAAAACATCTCTAAGTTTTCAGTTCTGCAGCTTGTATGTAACAACAAGTAGAGAGTGGTGCCAAATAAAGGAAAATTCAGCTCTCAAAATTCGATAAAGCACATCTGAAGTACAAAGTCAACTAGCCTGACTCACCTGAATCGTTTACTGATTTTGTGAGGTTAAGAGACTTCAAGCTCTTGTCGCGTGTCATTTGGAGTGTACGCCCAGTTGATCGAATCAGCATAGCAGCTATAAAATCTACAGCCACAAAAAGCAAACTGTGTGGTGCATTCATGAGTGTAATATGAATTACATGACTCCTAAGAAATACACAAGTCCTGGAAAATATTAAGGTTACATTTTCTTCGGTTGATATGATAACATAGCAAGACATAAGAAGCAAAGCCTACTAAAAATCTTTTTTTCTATGAAAATCAGGTATAAATGAACAAGTTATCAATCTTGGACAAACTGCTACTGACTTAAATATAAAGGTGCATATCAACAAATTTACCTGCAATATATATGGGCATTGTGTCCACCTGACCTGCGACACCATGGAGTATTAAAATGCTAATATTTCATATGACGATGTGATCAAAATGAAGAGGCATAGAAACAGTGGTCGCATCGAAGAAATGATCATAGAAGCATCAAAACGAAGGGATAAATCACCTTTTACTAGTTAATGGACCAAGAACTGATAGCAGCAAAGGGGAACCATGATACATCGAACCTGAAAGGCATGTCATTCATCAGGGTGGAACATCCCTCACAAGTAAGGAATAAACATTACAAAGAGCCAGATAGAAAATATCACTGCTAAGCCACGAAATGTAATTGCAACAAACATCTGGGCATCTAATGCTAAGTAGGAGTCATAGTGCCATAGTCCATCCATTACCCAGTCAAACATTTTAAAAGTTGCTCTGTGGTAATGTATAACCTTACAAGTTTGTTCATTCGGATGCAAATGTGAAGTGCTAAAAGTTAGCAAAGCGAGCAAGGAGAGGAGGTGCGTAACCTACCGGAATAAGGGGACATGGACGCCTGCTTCAGCCAGTAGCCTTCTGCCACTGCAACACACACAGGAGGCAAACGAGAGGTCCAATTACGGCGACATCACATGGGGAGCTGGGGTTTGGAGGGGAAGGATTGAGAGCGAGGAGGTGCTTACGGCGGCGGAGGGATGTGAGAGGGGTGGAGACCTCCGGGCGGGAGGAAAGGTGGAGGTCGCCGCCGAAGAGAACCAGAACGAGGCGGAACCCGACGGCCGCCGCGGCCATCGGCCAGTAATGTCGGATCGCCATCGCCGCCGACGCAACTCCGATCTGAGTAGCCCCGTCTTCTCGGCAGTGACCGGAGCAGTTCCAGGCCAGTGGGCTGATTTGCTTGCTATTGGCCGACAGAGAAATAGGCCCCCTTGATCAGGCCCATCGAGTGGCTGCACCAGCACAGCCCACAAGCCGGGCGAGCAGTGAGGTTGGGGTCAGCCGGGAGGAGGAAGGGGAGAGGAGGAGGAGGAGGAGGAGGAGGAAGGCCCACCACTCCGGACTCTTTCCGTCTCTTCCTCCAAACTCTTCCCTTTGAGAGTCGACCCTCGATCCCCGGCCCGATCTGAAGCTCCCGTCGACGGCGCCGCCGGCCGACGGGGGCGGAGGAGAGGAGCCGGCCCTGATAGAGTAGATCTTAGGTTTAGATGTTCTAGTTGTTGTGCCCTTGTGCCGATTGGGAGTAGGTTGTCGGATTTCATTGGCCGAATCCGGCACGTCCTCTACTTCGCCTTCCTCATCGCTTTCCTCTGGTGGCAAGAGTGGCGGCGAGGGGGAAGCTCGGAGCACGGTATCTCCGACAATAAGGTCGTCTTCCCCTCTTCTTGGAGGCCACCCGCTCTAATACTTCGCCGCAGTGTCGGGCGATCGCTGGTGAAGACCTGCATCGAGCCATCGAGGTGGTGGCTTGGTGCTGTGTACGGATCCGGCGAAGCCCCCTTCAATAGGCGGTCTGTCCCGGCTCATCTCCACCGCCATCATTTATGCTTGCCTCGCCGAGCCCGTGGCAGGAGCTCTAGTCCTAACGGTGAGTCGTTTTCCCTGCTGCGGTGTGGGTGTGCCTCTGCTGCTCTTGTTTCTCTGCTGGTTTTGCCGCTCCTCTTCTTCTCAAGCGTCAAGGTGGCGACGGAAGAAGATGCTGTCGAAGTTGGCTTTGAACAGGGGTGGCATCGGAGTTGTAGAACCAATCTATTTTGGAGCACATCTTCAATATCTTTGAAGAAATTCCTGGCCAAGATGGCCCTATTGATGCCGGTGAGCTCCGGCGAATACACAGCCTCCATAGAGAGGCCCTATCCAAGCGCAGCCGTTGAGGATTTCGCTGGACCAGGGGCAAGTGGTTGCGTCCACGCCTCTGACCATGGTTGCAACAAACTATGCTTCCTTCTCCACAGTGGTGAAGAGGAAGGACTAGATTGCAATCTTCAATCTTTTAGCAAGGTCCTTTCTACATATGCTAAGGATCTATGCGTTATTTTCTTATCTTATGAGGTCCTTTGTAATCTTTGTACCCCCCACTGTTATATTAATGAATGGTTCTAGCCCCTTCTGGGGCGCTCCGGTTGTCAAAAAAAAAAGGGGGGGAGGAGGAGGGGAGGGAAGTAGGGATGAAAGTGGAACGGAAAGATTCCGCTTTTCCGTGGAAAAAAGAGAAACAAAACGAGAAAACAAAAACAAGAAACAAATACAAAAATGGAAATTTTGATACGAAAATGGAAACAAAAATAAAACAACGATTTCCGGCGGAACTACATCGAAAACGGAATTTCCGTTTTTGTCATATACGAAATTCCGTTTTAGACTAGCTATATCTCAATTGCATGACCCAGTCCAATAGGCCAGTCAGCCCATAGTCCAAGTGCCAGTCCTATACACAACTACATAACACGACCACGGTTCCCCTCCCTCGTCTATTCATATTCCCTAACCTATCGAGCAGGGGCAAGCGAAAGGGTTAGGATCTGCTGGCCGCTGGCGCTAGGCATCACCATGGTGCTGCCTATTCGCTGTGAGCCGTATCGTCGACCTTTTGCTGAATTATGCGAAGTGTGAGTGGAGACTGTGTGAAAGTGAACCATGTGATGTCATATAAGTTAAAGTGTTAAACTACCGTGTGTTTGCTCATTATAAAATTGAGAATATGTGTGCGTTGGCTCTCTAAGTCCAACTGGTGCTACTGTAAGTCCAACTGGGTTTTACTGTTCGCACATCTTTTATCGTTTGATCTCTCAACTCGTATGCAGCTTTGGCGTTAGCTTTCTAGTACATGTCTTTTATCATTCTTTCTAGTACACTAGTACATCTTTTATTATATAACCGGGATAATATTATTTTTCTGTACCATTCAAGTAGTCTCTTGGTTCCGACAAACATCCGTTTTCGCTCCGTGTCCGCACCATATTCGTTCCGCATCTATTTTCGGTAGTATTTGTTTTCGTATCTGTTTCCGGGATTTCCGTATTCGTTTCAGTTTTCACAAAAGAATATGAAAACAAATATAGCACCACTCAGTTCCGTCTGTATTCACTCTGTTTTCATCCCTAGAGGGAGCAGTTGCCTACACAGGCGGCTCGGCCATCGGCTTGACAGACACTACGGCCGAGACGTGATAGACCAATCAAGCCCATACAACACAAACTCTCTCGTGCATATCTCTATTTTCTTTAATGCGCATATCTCTAAATTTGAAACATGTATTCAGATTGTTGTCTCAGCACAAGCCATTGCTGAAACAGTTTTTTTCCCCTAACACTGTGTTTGGATGCACGGAATTAAATAGAGGAATTAAATTGAGTGGAAATTCCAAATCAAAACTAAAATTGAAACAGATTAGGAAAAAAAGTCAAATTTGGCTAGGAGGGGATGGTTTCGATGGAGCACAAGCATGGAAAGGGATGGCTGCACGAAGGAGAGGTCGTTCGCCATCGCCGTTCTCCCTCCTGACACCGTTCTAGTTCTGCCCATGAACTAGGGTTCAAACCGGGCGGGGACGGTGTAGCCAAGGGGGAGACCAAGTACGGGAGGTAAGGCCGTACAAAAACTAAAACCGGCCAATTGCACTCTAGTTTATTTTTCTTCACAAATAAAAACCAAACTCTAAAGTTAGTATAAAAATTTAAACTAGCTCAAACCAACCAAACCAGTCAAATCACGTCTTAGTTGTATTGTCCAAAAATAAAATTCCGGGATCCTAGTCAAACAAGCCCAAAAATTTAAACTAGCCCAAAAATGATAGTTTTAATTGTATTGTCCATCAACACCTTAAATTCCGGGATCCAGTGAAACAAGCATAAAAGATACACACGAGTGTGGTAAAATACCAAAATCCTATCACTAATGATGCAAAAAATATAAGATAAATATGCTGCAAAAATGCACTCATTAGAAATAGATATGGACTTTGCATAGATGGTTAGTCACCAACATAAACACTTGAGGGTACATTCAAGATCTGACAACAAATGGCCATTGACACTTGAGGAACAAGCAGTGGTAACATAAAAAATTGTTGAGAAGAAGAAGAAGAGGCAATAAGAACAATATCATTAAGCCCTGTGTGAGTTTCATGAACTCGCATGAAACTACAGGAGTGATTCCAGAACTTTAAATTAAACATGCTGGCTTGAGATGTGTGAGTTTCGTGAAGTAGCATGAAACCTTGAGAGTGATTCCCGAATTTGATTGTGATTCATAAATATGATTATGATTTGGGAATTTGATTGGGATTCAAGAATTTAATCATGATTCAATATTCGAAATTAAATTTGATTCTAGATTTAGTATTTCAATTTTAATGCCTCTATTTGGATATACATGTACTTTGGAATTTCTTCCATTGTTTATGTCTAGAAGAAATTTTGTCAAGTGTCAACAAAGTAATTTGGAGGCAGCCTCACAGTTTCCTAAAGTTGCATTCGAGGGCAAATCAGAAATCCGCCAAAATCCGCCTCCTAAGTTCTCTACCGGCACTTCTCAAAAATCGACTCTAGTATTTTTGCCTACACTCTTATAGAAGTGCCTCTAAAGTTACTTGCCGATAGTTTTAAAAAATTGCCTCCAATGTATTTTGCTGGCATTCTTCCAGAACCGTTTCCAAAGTTATTTGTCGGCACTTTGCTAAAACTTTCTCCAAAGAAATTTGCCAGCAATTTTAAATCTACCTCGGTTCAAACATTGCCGGCATTTTTGAAAACTGCCGACAAACTTTTATCGACACCACTAAATGCATCGGTTTTACTGCCTCTAAACTTTTTGACATTTGCCGGCATTTTTTTTGCTTGCAATCCAGACACCAGACGTAGTGCGAGAGACGAGAGAAATAGAAAAGCACCTGCTCAACCACTTATCGGTGGCAGTGAGATGTATATTCAATGTCTCTCTTCACTTTCCCCTTTAGTGGATCAACAAAACTGTCTCTCCACAGTTTGGGACTTAATCCCGGATCGTTTCATCCTTTTAGGGCATGTTTGATTCGAAGGATTTTTTCTCTAGAATTTCAATCCATAAGAATTTTTTCAGTAGAGTCCGTTTGTTTTAAATGACTAAATCCTACGAAATTTCTATGCATTGCTTTCCTACACTACAATCTTATAGGATTCCTAACAAGAGGTGAGACTTCTTGAAAAAATCATGTGTGTCTATGAAAACTATGACAAGTACCTAATCCATATAAAATTTCCTATATTTTTCACGTGGTGCAATCAAACAGCTTATCTTACTAATTCCTGCATTTTCTATTCCTATAATATTCTAAGTGTCATGATATTCTATTCCTGCGCATTTTCTATTCCTATGTTTTATAAATCTTTTGAATCAAACGAACCCTTAGATCCTCGGATTCCAAGCATTCAGACCAGCTACACACGCTTCGGATACACAATTAGGAGTTAGAGCATTGTCGAACATGCCCCAAGAGCAATTTGAAGGCCTCATCAAGCCGGTTTGATATACTGTGGGCCCTAATGACAAGTATCCATTACCCATGTATCCGACAGATAAAAATCTATTAAAAATATAGGTATGGTGCAAAAAAACATGGGTAGCTAAATAGTAAAATATCATACCTATTGGTAGAGCGGGGACAGTACAGGATCATAGAACCCATATCCGCATACCCATCTACATATGAATTGTTTTATGAGTGTGTCTCCTTAATGTTTTAGGGCGTGTTTGGTAGACTGTATGAGGTCCATCCAGGACCCAAGGCGATGAAACTAACCCAATTGGATGCTTGTATACACTCCGGGGTGTGGCTCATAGGATGATTAAAGAACCCCCATGTCAAGCCCGCCAGGAATTGCTGAATCATACATTTTCGCAGAACCACCCATGCGGCAACCAAAAATAGGAACGTCACATGCCCACATATGCAACCATCAAAGATGGCGGGACGAGGCACGAACTCACGCTCTACAAGAAAATTGTGGTGGGCGATGATCTAATTTGTCTCGCCGCAATTTCGCTCAACGAATGCACAAAATTGCCCTCTATTTAGGTGCAGCTCCGCCACCACCAAAATTAAATCCACCATTCCCCCCTTTCGTGTTCCTGCTTTCTCTGATTTCGATGGAGATGGCGGGATCTTGGACCTTGAGCTCGGTGACGGAGGCTACTGATAGGCTTCTCCCTCCTCCATGACCAGTGTGTTAGATGTTGTTCTGTTGGCTGTCTGAAGCTGAGACCCTTGATCCTCTAGCTTAGATTTGTAAGAATGTGCTAGATGTGGGTATATGTATGGATATGCAACCATAGCTGGTATCCTTCATGCTCAACTGTAGGTCATTCCGACATCTCCCTCGAGCATGGCAACGGTGGTTGTACCGGCTTCCCCCACTTCCATGACCTCTGTGCTGAAGCCTACTCCTCTGGCTATAAGAAAAAACGCCAACCCTTGATGTTGTAGTTGTACTCAATGTTCGTTGGTCATCTGCAACCGGTTTTCATGCTTCCCATTTTATCATGAGTAGCATTATTCTTGCCAGCAGGGTTAGATTTCATAAAGGTACTTACCATTATCTCGTATGTACCATGCTTAATTGACTATAGAACATCATGCTTTATAGCCGCCTGATACCTTCAATCCGGATTACCGATGTAGTATAGCTATTTTTCTCTATTAGACCTAGGTTTATCGAATCCTCGGGAAGCAGAAAGCAAAGTGAGATTACTTAAATGGACCTTCGAGAGTTTTAGAATTTCTTTTGTGTTTTCACTGGACCAAGAGTTTTCTATCTTTTTGTTGTTGTTGACGATGGAGAGAGAGAGGGCCTAGGATCTTCGGTTTCACTAGCAGCTGTGCAAAACATCTGATGGGAATAAAAGATAATAATAAATTATGCATGTAATTGTTAGAGCATATGTGGGCAGTGCATCCATAATTGTTATCGCCTCTGCAACCTCTTATAGCAATAACCTACTAGTTTTATCCATAGAAGAAAGATAACTAATGATATGCATAGTGATGTCACCGTTAGTACCAAGTAAATATCGCACATACAACCGTACTACCCCTTCTGTCACTAGGGTTCCCAACCTACGGATCAGTCATTACTCACATTCCCTATACCAGGATCAATCCTCAAGGTCTTGGGTACCTGACAAGTCCTTAGATTGAGGCAAGAGAGGGTACTATAATCATCATGTCATACAAACTAATACATGATCCCATCTATGGTAAATAACATGCACAAAAAAGCTACATGGCTAGGCCGAAGCCCTTAGCCCAAGGAGAATTACTCACACATAGAGATGAAATCAACAATCATAAACATTGTAATAGAGATCATAAGATTGATAGGAAATAGTCTTACAATGTCGCTAATTGGAGAAGATATCTACTATTACAAGTGGTAGAGTATGGCTATGGTGGTGGAGAAGGGTTTGGATATTTAGATCTAGATCTATTCCTCTGGTGTGGCGGCTTCTGGTGGCAGGGAGAGTTGAGGTCGAAAAAGAAGCGTTGTTTCTCGTCGCCCAAAGCCTGTTTATATAGGGGTCCCTTCACGAAGGTTGTTCTGTTTGACCTAATGGAGTCGATGCCAACTATACGGCCAGAATAAATTTCCCGTCATATAGTTGGTCGTTTAGTCTTCTGGATCCACTTCACTGCTCCTGGTTTCTTTGACGTGTTGGAAATCTCGTATCTTTGGCATTTATGTTATGATTCCCATCATCATACATCATTATCTGCGCAGGGAAAAATAGCAAGAAAGGATTGCATACCCCTTTGATCATTAGGCATTAGTGGCAGGGTTTAGAGAGATATTTCATCAAAAGTATGAATAATATCCAGTTTAAATGTGAGTGTGGATGGCTATATTTCACAGCCATCAACCTTCCCAAGCTTAAACTTGATCGTCCTCGAGCAAGAAAACCAAAATCAAAAAGGAATTCAGCATTTAAAGTGAAATAATGAGATGATGATCTTACTCATGATTGGTAGTCTCATGTTTCCTCCACTTTATTAATCTGAAAAAACTTCAGCATAGATAGAGTAATAGCAAGCATATCATACGAGTTTCATGAATCCTTATAGCGCAGCAAAATTATTGTAAGCATGGATGATTCAAAAGAGTAAACTTTATTCCATGTAATGTAATCAACTCATAAGCCTGCCTTTGAATAATATAGCATAATAATGTAAAATTGAGAGTGTGATAGTTCGTCATGAAAAGCATATACACTAAAGTATCTCAATTCTCCCACATCAATACCTCAAGACTTTTCAAGTACTACTTTTCTATTCATTGTTCTTCAAGAATTTTAGTACTTAAGTAATTGAGAGCATGCCAAAAAAAATCATCAGTTTATCGGGCTATGATGGACACTCGTGGCATCAGTAACTTTTTGTTCCTTTTGCATAATGATTACTCATATCATCAAGAGGAGTGATTCCATCATATTTACAACTACCTCAGAGTGCCAATAATCTTACCTATTATAGCATTGTTGATACATATGTTTAATCAACTCATAGGCGAAATCTAGGAGTTTCCTCCATGAAGATCGTTAGTAGGCTAGCAGAGTTGTTGGCATCCCATGAAGTTTGACACGCATAAAGCTATATCATTCTTACGATTCACAAGTCAAACTTTGGAATGCTCACAAAAACCGCTAAACATTAGTTCAATTGAACAAACCCTTTCAAAGAGAGCTATCAAGTCAATCATTATTTTATATGGTGTTGAGTGTCTCTAGGAATAATCTTTCAAGACTAAACACTACAACACCCAAGTCTTCAATTGTGAGACTTTTTCTTATTTCAATGGTTTAGCAAATTTTTAGGAAAGAATTGGTTAACTACAAGAGCTAGAACAAAACATACTCAATTAAATACCCATGCAAACAAAATTTTACTAAAATATAGAGACTCACTCCACCGATATAACATCTTAACATTACTACTAACTAGCATGGGTTTCTCAAACTTCAAAAGTGGAGATTCATAAGGCGTATCTCTCATGTTCGGTTCCACTTCTCTCTTTCCTTTTTATTTGTTTCTTGGAAACTCAAAGCCGGTCACTCTCCTACAAATACATGAGAACCTCGAGGCAAAAAGAAAAGAAAGAGGGAAAACAAAGATAAACGGATAAATCTTTTTGTGGTTTTTGAGAAGGGAATTGAAAGAATAGAAAATTGGCGGCAAATCTCGGCTTGAAAATCTTGAAAACAAAGTAAAACCACTAAATATAAAGTGTTGGGAAAACCAACACGAGTGCTTATAAACTCAAATAAAAGCATAACCTCGAAAATAAAACAAATGAACGCCAAATAAAAATAGATATAAAAACTCCCCAAGCTTAGGCTTTTGCAAGCCCTTCAAATCATTGAGGTAGGGGAAAAAAGTTGTAACTCCAGTCCGCAAATTGAGTTTATAAGTTACTTGTTGTTTTTCGGAGGTTTAGGGCAAGATTATGCATCTCCTCCAGAGTCCCTTTGAGTTCTTGGAAATATCTATATGTAGCGAACCGGTTTGGTGGCTGCTCTTCTTGATGAGGAACTTCTTGCTCCTCCTCTTGGTCCTCATCCTCTTCCGGAATCTCCTCCTCGGGTTGGTGTTGCTCAACCTGCAAGTCATAAAGCACGCGTCCTTCCTCGATAGAGAAGAGACCATTAGGCAAAGGAGCAGGGTAAAGACGCCCAGCTCCAGCAATATGTAGGTAATAAACACCACCTCTCCTAGTGAGCATTCAACAAGCCCTTAAAGTAGAGAAACCAACACGCCGCTCACCTAGCACTGGTTGCAACTCACCTAGGTCAATGGCCAGGGCATTGCCAAGCACGGTGATGATGCCTCCACATGTGATTTGTCCTTGGCTTTAGGAGGATTGGTACTCCAAGTAGCACACAGTAATTGCGCCCAAGTTGAGTGACAAGTTGTCGTAGTTGAAAGCAGCTTTTGCGAGGACTATATGTCCTCCTCATTGAGTCTTGTAAACTCATTAGGCGCCTGCAAGGTGTTAGCAATAGCATAGAACAAATAGCGAATAGCAGGATGTTAAATATTTTTCCCTTTGCTGACTCTAGAAGTGAAACTCATTCTATTATAGCAGAGTTTAGGGGAGGTTCTATGCTAGTAAAAGATGCATGCAGAGCATTAGGATCATTGTTGGGTAAACCAAAACAATTGCACCATTCATCAAGTGATAATGAATAATTGTTGTTCATAAGTCGGAAAGAAATTCTATCCTCTCCATGCCATGTTGTAACAGTGCTTTTCAAAGAACTTAGAAATATAAAGTTTTGCGGACCAACTCTATTGCATAGTAAATTAAATTCATCAGAAATACCGAGTTGGTTCAATATGATGGGGCAAGCCTACTTGGTTTCCTTCACTTCTCGTTTTTTGATTCTATCCAAACGATCACAGTGGGATTCGTTTCTGAATCGTATCCCCATGCATTCCTGAGCTGCAGCCTGAGAAGAACTAGCGGCGACAAGAGCACGCGTTTGGCTCCTCATGTTCATCTTCTAAAAATAAATAAGAAAGACAAATATAAAACTTTTTGATCCAACAATAATAGTCATAGCATATTCCTCATTATTGCACACTAAAGAATCTCCTCAACATAATAATCTAAGCGAGAGAATCATGGCAACTAGTTCAAAATAAGTCTCAACCTAGATTTATAATGACAATAGATCATAGATGAATTCGCGAAAAGTAATAGGAGGATCGGAGGAGAAAGATATCGTAGATCACCTGTGTGCGAGGAAATCGAACAAAATTGAGTAGGGGTGAAGACCCCTTGAGGTTTTGAGAGAGTTTGGAGGCAGAAGAGAGAAAAGATTGATGTTTTGGTGTTTTGGGTACCTTCCCGTGTGTTTAAGTGGTCGGATGCAACTATACGGCCGGAACAATTTGTTCCCGCCGTATAGTTGATCTGACGGCAAAAATTAGGGGTTCTAGGGTTTCTTTTCTGGCGGCTATAACTATACGGTCGGAACTATACAGTCAAAACTTTTGTTCCCGCTGTATAGTTGATCATCAAACCTTCTGTATCTGGAGATGAAAAATTGTCGATGTCTCAAATAACTATACAGCTGAAATATTATTCCCGTCGGATAGTTGGTCGTTAAAGGTACTGTATACATCAAAAATATTCTATTTCTTCAAGAATTTCTTTTTAGACTGAAACTTAGCGAAACACCTTGTTTTGAAAAAAAACGACAAACTAAATTGTCGACCAACTTTGGCATGTATAAAACAGGAATTTTAGTACCACGGAATCTCTTCTTTTCACTTGATTTTTCTAGCACTCTTTATTCTACATAAAACTTAAACTAAAACTTAAAAACTTTACTCAAACATTTATTTCACATGGGTTGCCTCCCATGCAGCACTCTTTGTTGGTCACTTAGGCCAAATGAGTGGAACACCCACTCCAAAATATCTGACCTTCAAAGTGATGGCGTCCTTCTCATCTTGCTTCGCTTTCTTTTTCCTGGGAAAATGAATAACAAAAGGATCCCCTGAAGGCAATTGGAGATTCGCGTTCCCTTCATGCAAGTTAATCAAAAACTTAATATTTCTTAAGAAAGGACGACCTAATATGATAAGAGCAGTAACATCTTTAGGCATGTCAACAATAACAAAATCAATAAGAGCGAGACAGCCTTTAATGTATACTAAGGTATTTTCTTTAATTCCTACTCCTTGTTTATAAGTAGAATAATTTTAACTCAGTGATTTCAAAAGAGACAAGATTTAACTTAATAAAAATACTCTTTGGAATTGTTGAAACACTTGCACCTAAACCAAAAAGTGCAGCTATTTCATTAGTCCCAATTTTAATTTTAATAGTAGGCTCAAATATATCATCAAGCTTAATAGGTAATTTTTTAGCAATTTTCTTATATTCTTCCTCAAGATCACATACCTTTATTGCTACTTTATTAACAAAGTGTTGATACATGGCTTCCTCATTTCCTTCACTTACCGGAATCTTGATATTGATCCTTTTTACAAGATCTTCAACTGTGTAATTTGGTGAAGGATCATTGCTATAATCAAGTTCTTCAGGCTCCTCCCTTTGGATTCTTATCATCTTGAGGTCTTACACTGTATTGGGCTCAACTTTACCTAAAAATTTAGATAGAATGAGAGTTTGACTCTCGGTTATCTTACCTAGCTGTGCCTCAACAATCCTTGTTCTTTCTTGGAGGGCCTGCAAATTATTCCTCAAACTAATAGCTCGGTTAGATAATTTACCAATCATAGCATTATGGTTCTCCGTTATTTTAACTAGGATATTGTTGTGATCATTTTGTGAGTCCATAAAATATTTAAGAGTTTCTTGGATACTACTATTACTTGATGCAATATTATTGTTAGAGTTACATGCAGGACTAGAATAATGTTTCTAAAAATTTGGATTATAATTCTTCTTTCAAGCAGGGTTATGATCACTACAAGCTATGAAGTCTATTTCTTCAATAGTTGGTTCGGGAGTAGCACTTACCTGGGTTTTCTTACCTTTGACGGCTAATATGAGCTCATCCAACTTAGCATTGAGTTCTTCATTTTCTTGAGGTGTGACGGAGTTCACCTTCTTAGTGTTTGATCTTTCCACATGCCATTGGGCATGGCTGTCTTACATATTGTCTAACAACTGCTTTGCTTCGGTAATTTCTTTACCCACTAATGTTCCTCTAGCTGCAGTATCGAGCATAGACTTAGACACAGGGTTAAGATCTTTATAAAATAAATAGAGAATTAACCAATCTTCCATCCCATGGCTGGGACAGTTTCTCATGCATTCTTTCATTCTCTCCCATGCAAGCGCTAATGGCTCACGCTCTTCTTGACTAAAACCAGTAATATTAGATCTTAGTTACATAGTCTTTGCAGGTGGAAAGAATTTAGTCATAAATAAATAAATACATTCCACCCATGATGCAATAGTATTTCTAGGCAAAGATAGCAATCATTCTTTTGCTCTTTCTCTAAGAGAGAAAGGAAATAAGCGCAATTTGACCACATCAGGGTCAACATCTTTAATGTGCATTATATCACATATTTCAGTGAAAGTATTTAAGTGCATACCTGCATCTTCAACAACAGAGCCTCCAAATTGATTCTGTTGAACCAAACTTAAATAGTGGAGCTTAATTTCATAATCTTCAGCAGCAATTGATGTCTGAGTAATAGGAGTACGCAAATAATCATTGTTGGGAGTTGCAAACTCCCCTTCCTTCTTTTCAGCCATACTTCCTATGTTTTTGGATTTTCTTAAAAGATTACTAATGATGGTAAAAACAAGAATGAAAAGACTAACTATTTTTTTTGGTTTTTCAAATAAAGACTGAAAGCAAATTAACAAGATTAAAAACAAGAATTAAAACTAGCAAGGTTCCTACTAACCTCACCAGGGTAGCTATTGCTTCCCCGATAATGGCGCTAGAAAAAGGGTTGATACTTTCGATCCGAATTATGGATGCAGTATTGCTCTTTTTCCCTAGTAGACCTAGGTTTATCGAATCCTCGGGAAGCAGAAAGCAAAGTGAGATTACTTAAACGGACCTTCGAGAGTTTTAGAATTCCTTTTGTGTTTTCACCGAACCAAGAGTTTGCAATCTTTTTGTTGTTTTTGACGATGGAGAGGGAGGGCCTAGGGTCTTCGGTTTCACCAGAAGCTATGCAAAACATCTAATGGGAATAAAAGATAATAATAAAGTATGCATGTAATTGTTAAAGCAAGATAATTATATGTGGGCAGTGCATCTATAATTGCTATCGCCTCCGCAACCGCTTATAGCAATAACCTACTAGTCTCATCCATATATGAAAGGTAACTAATGATATGCATAGTTATGTCATCGTTACTCCCAAGAAAATCCCTCACATACAGCCATACTACCCCTTCTGTCACTAGGGTTCCCAAACTACAGATCAGTCATTACTCACACTCCCTATACCGGGATAAATCCTCGGGGTCTTGGGTACCTGACAAGTCCTTAGATTGAGGCAAGAGAGGGTACTATAATCATCATGTCATACAAACTAATACATTATCCCATCTATGATAAATAACATGCACAAAAAGCTACATGGCTAGGCCGAAGCCCTTAGCCCAAGGAGAATTACTCACACATAGAGATTAAATCAACAATCATAAACATTGTAATAGAGATCATAAGATTGATATAAAATAGTCTTAAAGTGTCGCCAATTGGAGAAGAGATCTACTATTACAAGTGGTGGAGTATGGCTATGGTGGTGGAGAAGGGTTTGGAGATTTAGATCTAGATCTATTCCTCCGGTGTGGCAGCTTCTGGTGGCAGGGAGAGTTAAGGTCGAAAAAGAAGCGTTGTTTCTCATCGCTCGAAGCCTCTTTATATAGGGGTCCCTTCACGCAAGTTGTTTTGTTTGACCTAATGGAGTCGATGCCAACTATACGACCAGAACTATATGGACGAAATAAATTTCCCGTCGTATAGTTGGCCGTTAAGTCTTCTGAATCCACTTCACGGCTCATGGTTCCTTTGACGTGTTGGAAATCTCATATCTTTGGCATTTATGTTGTGATTCCCATCATCGTACGTCATTATCTATGCATGGAAAAATAGCAAGAAAGGATTGCATACCCCTTTAATCATTAGGCATTAGTGGCAGGGTTTAGAGAGATATTTCATCAAAAGTATGAATAATATCTAGTTTAAATGTGAGTGTGGATGGCTATATTTCACAGCCATCACCGCCCCAACTTTTCTGCTCCTTCCATGGGGAAATTTTACATGAGCTAGATACCCAAAATGCCATTTAAGTGTGCCCCTAAACCTTCAATGGTTTGGGAAACTGCTTTATCAGAGTTCGTCCTAGATAGGATGGTTGAGCACATGAATTGTCAACACCCGGACTTTTAATCCCAGATGCCTGTTATACCATACATCGCAATCCCAGGATTACCATTTTTGCGAGACATAATAGATTGGTACCATAGTTCATCATCCATTACAAACCATAATAGGTCTTACAAATAAAGGATCTCATGATCCAATCTTAATACAATCAACGCAACGGAATAATATAATAAGGGTAGTGTGGTCGAAGCTCCACCTTCAGGGTCACAGGCAATGATGACGATGGGAGATGATCCTAGTTGTCATAGACTTCCTGTTGTCCATCCTCCTGGTAGTCCTCCTCATAGTCTGGCAATAGGAATAGACGGGGACAAAGCCATGAGTACTCTTTAAGTACTCGCAAACTATCACTAACAAGTAAAGTGGTTCAAGTAGAAATCCTAAGCTCTAGGTTTATTTGGAAAAAGCCAAGTTTACTCTAACTGCGTTTAGAAGTAAAGAAAACTAACTTAATGTTTTACAACACTTAAGTGGGAACTTAGTTTTCATGTTTACAACCCTATTTTGGCCAAGTCAAAGTCATAGTTCATTTCACAAGTCATTTTGAAAACATCTGACGACGGAACAGTATGGCCACTCCAACTGTCCATAACCGCGTACGCGGCTATTCGAATAGTTTGACACTCTGCAGAGGTGGTACACTTTCACCACAACATTCGATACATCGGTCAGGAACAATCCTGAATCACCATACTCAGTATGCGGATAATCAATCCTAACCTTTCAATTACACACCCTAGTATAGGCACCTCCCCTATGAGTTTGGCCTCCCAACCATGACCATCTGTCATCTTGGGAACTACACAGGTGGACAATCATCACGAGGTAGCCTCGGCTCAAACCTATTCTGCAAGGGAACCCATACTAAGATATATAAACTTCCAGTCAAGCCCTACCCAAATTCAGGTATTGTGGTTGTACGGTAAAATTGGAATGGTGTCGCATCCGAACGCAACCATCAGTTTTATAAAGGGTCTAAGGCTCATGCCTCAACATTTTCATCATCAAATCATCTGGTGTTCATAACACATGTCAAAACATTTCATTAGAATGACTCATCATTCTAAGGTTTTTATAATCATTTTCACCAAGTGTTCCCATCTAAAGTGAACAAGTTTTATGCTTAGCACTAGCCACTAAATTGGGGGTAATCACTAATGAAGGGTGCTAATCAAGTGTGACTTATCCAAATCTAGATCTCATGCCTCAGTATGACATCTAGTTCTATCTAACTTAGGCCAAGTTTTATGCTCTTTATGCTACCTCTAATATCTTTCCAAAACTCACAAAATACTAACTAGAAGTAATAAAGAACTTTGATAAAGAAATAAAAGAATAAGGCTTACAAGTAAAACTGGGATTTGGTATAATCAAATTGCATAACCAAAGCATGCCTAATGCATTGCATAGGTTAGTTGGTAGGTTTAAGCTTGGAAGTAGGACTTTCATGATTTAGCTTAGCTTGCATGGTTAAGAAACTTGCAAGTGGTAGCTTGCTTAGTGTAGCTTGCCTTGATTGGTGCAGTGGTTGAAGTTCTCCTCTGCTTCATCTTCGTAGTAGTCTCCTTCCTCCTCGTATGCTTGGTCGGTACTAGCGTCTATAAATAAATACGAGGTACACAATCACCCAACAATACTTAACTATTGGGAATATGCCCTAGAGGCAATCATGTATGATGAGATTTCCCATTGTATTCATAAAGGTATAAAGTTGTCCTTGTATAAACATCTGATGTGTATCATTGAATATGTGATTCGGTTGTGGAACTATACATTCATGTTGTTTGTACTAAATATCCTTGGTCATCGAGGTTGTGCTGGACACACAACTTAGACCAATGTGAAAGTCACGCTTGATGACTCGGTTCTACTTGTCATGGGCATGGAGATGTTATTCTGACTTTCACAGATTTGGCTAAAGAGTTTAGCGAGTCGGATTGACCCATATTGAGGTACAATGAACAAGTTGTCATTTGTATATCTCAATCAATGTAATCCTTAGACCCGAGTTTATTGCATAGTCCGAGTTGAGGATCACCGACTTAGAAACGCTGATCTGTAACTAGGCAGTTATAAAGGTAGAGTTCGAGTCGATTGAGAATCAAGCTGCATGATGTGAATAACCAAAATGGGATTTTGTCCCTCCACTTGGAGAGATATTCTACGGGCCCTCTCGGATGATATGATTCGGAAAGCATGGCCATGCACGACTCGGTTAAGTGTTAACCGAGGCGATCGACTAAGAGTTAGTCGGGTGAATCACTTATCTGGATCGAGAAGAGAGTCGGACTATTTAAGGGATGACAATTATCCGCCTATAGTTTGACAAGGTATATCGTGAGGCAAAAGGGACTCAGACGTAAGTCACATTGGAAAGGCAAGTCGTCATGACTCTTTGGTACTTGGGAGTCAGCATGTTCTGCTGGATTAGGACTGAGTCAGTGAGTCGGACTCACGGTGACTAGTGTTATATGGGCTTTAGTGAATGTGCCACGAGAGTGGAGCCCACGTTCACTCCCTATATATAGTGGAGCACAGTTACCCAGAGGGGTTAATCGTTGATCGGTTAGGTCATTCCATGTGCTGGAAACCCTAGCTCCACAGCAGTCCTGCCGTCATAACGAACCTAGCAGTTCGCCGCCGGTGCTCCTCCTTGTATGTGTGGATACCAGCAGAGGTGTTGTACGATCAGCACCAGGACGATCGGATCACAAAGGACTGCACTGCATCAACTGATGCGCTTCATCAGTAATCCGCAACTGCGCGTCTAGTGGTAAACCTCGTGGCGTTCTACCTCAACTAGATCTTGGGATCACCATCTTAGAGGGAAAAGTTTTATTTTATCTCTACGTGGCCCAACATTAACTACTTCTATTTAGCACACAAAGGTTCACACTAGATGATCTAGCATCATCACAATCATCACAAGGATTAAAGGTCTAATCTTATTTATTTTATTTTAGAAAAGTAATTTCTACTCATTAAAAACTACTTAAGATTTAATATTGTCCAATTAATATATGGGATCATGTTGACACATGTCATCACCACATATTTTAATACTTGGGAATGTGATTTAAAGTGGTGTCACAATTTAATAATGTTTAACATTATTATTTTAATTAATTAAAGAGACTAGAAATGCCTATGTGACATTCTTTTAATACTTGTCCATTATTACTACAAGTAAACCTAGATATTTTAACATATTTAGAAAGATCTGATCAAATGTGATTTTTGAGAGTTGGAATCAACTCAAAAGCATTTATGGTTGATTTTTGGAAAATGTTTGAATGCACAAAAGTCTCTTCCTTGTTAATTTTTACTATAGATGATCTATAATTCCAAATGGTTTGAATCCAACGAGCTTGGATTAAAAATTTCAATACCTTTCTAACAAAATTGGTTTCATGCAATTTGGTTTAGTACAACTCTCTGAATTGATTTTTGAATCTACTGATAGAACTAGGTTTGAACTAAATTGGAAAATATCAATTTGAATCTCAGGGCTGAGCGCGGGAACTAACTGGGTCAGCCCACTATG
The DNA here is from genome assembly GCA_916181665.1 of Avena sativa. Taxonomy (NCBI): domain Eukaryota; kingdom Viridiplantae; phylum Streptophyta; class Magnoliopsida; order Poales; family Poaceae; genus Avena; species Avena sativa. The sequence continues at coordinate 369,282,973 of OV702284.1, forward strand.
CACAGTGCAGCGCACTGGATTACTTAAGTGATGGCCCCACGCGTCAGTGAGATAGGGGATGCCGAAGGGGTATGGGAGGATTTTGACCGTAGGATTAGATCCCAGTTCAACGACTCACGTCCATCTTCCTCACTTGAACAGGACACGACGGGGAGAAACCCTAGCGCGGCCAGTGAGTGTCGGGGGAGGCTTACCAGAGCTCCGGCGAGGGTCGGCCACGGGGGCAAAATAACAAGGCGACTCCGGCGGTTCTCCTGGTACCAGCGGCGGCTCCTGTGGTGGCCTAAATCGACGGCGCCATTCTCCTCCTGTTGCGGCGGTCTCTGGTGGAATTGGAGAGCTACGGGTAGCGGCTTTCTCTAGGGTCGCTCGGAGGCATTTCTGAGGATGTGTGGAGTGCGGTGGTGTGAAGAGTTGGTGCGGAGGAGCTCCCATTTTATAGCGGGTCAAGAGGGGCAGCACGGCGTGGTCATAGGTCGTCGGGGCTGGTGTCACATCATGCTAGGGTCATGGTTCGGAGGCTAGAACGGTGGGCGGTCGCCTGGCGGTCATCACGGACATCATGGCTCAGTAAATGGAGGCCTGCAGCGGTCAGCAGCTTCGGTGCACGCCGACGGTGCTGGCGGCAAACTTCACGGCGTCCTGCGGCTACGGGGCATGTGAGCTCAAATGGGGATGTCTGTGGTGCTCCTGGGATGGTGGTGATCGTTGAGGCGGGCGGAGAGATCTCGAGGTGGTCGGGTTAAGCGGAACGAAGCGTGAACTGCGGTGCGCGTCGGCATGGCCTACAGCAGCTCGGGCATGGCATTCACGGCTTCTCCTCTCTCTGTCCTTGAGCTGGGGATGGTCTGAAGGGGGCAGTGAGGCACGGGAAACATGCTAGATATGGTAGGCAAGGCTGGCGAGGCTTGTGTCATGCTGTCGACGTTGAGGTAGACAAGGGGGTGGGGTCGGGCATGCATGCCATTGATGAACTGGTCGTGCACAGTGGGCTAAGATTCCAGGGGAGTGGTGGGTGACATCGTGGGAGTGCTGTTGAGGCTGTAGAGGGAACAAGTTTGGCAAGAACACTGATCATTATAGTGTTTGTGATTTTGCCAGATTTGTGCACAGAAGGTGTTTGACAAAATGGCCGCAAGAAATAAAGTTTGAAAATTTTGAATGAAATTTGGTGCGTGCTCTGGTCACATGCTTGGTAGTATCTGGTTGCTTGGGTTTGTCAAGGTGCACTGGTTTGGTTGGGTTTTGAGAAATGGTGATCTTAGTACCTACACTTGATTCAATTTTGAATTATCATTTGAATAGATTTGCAATCTGTTTCTGTGGGTTTGCAAAGTGGGCTTGGGTTCACTTTTACTTGGTATAGCAAGGGGTGAAAAGAATTGGATTTGTTTTTGTTAGAAAACTTGGACTAGAAACACTCAAAGTGCTCTAGTGGTTAACTTTGGTCAAAATGACCATTTGCTTATATCTTTTGTTTTTTACTTTCTCTTCTTTTGATTCTGCTTGGAAATGATTTAGATGATGTTGTTTTAATATTTAAACCAATCCTTTCCATTCATAGCAATCAAACATGGCATTGCAAGCATTCATGCATTCATCACACACACACATGCATTCATATTAATTTTAATAACAAAAGTTTTTGTTAACCCTAAACTTGGGTGATTGGAACTTGATAATCTTGATTAATATTTTTGGGATGTTACAAACCTTCCCTCCTTAAACAAAATCTCGTCCTGAGATTTGAGAAAAAATAAAACTAGGATTTAAAGAGATCTAGAAACTCAGTCCTAATGTAATCTTCTCGCTCCCAGGTAGCTTCTTCTTCAGTGTGGTTACTCCACTAGATCTTGAGAAACTTGATACTCCGGGTTCTAGTGGTTTTGAAGGCTTCTTCCAAAATACGAATGGGTACCTCCGGATATGTTAGGTCCTCGTTGATCCCTATGGTTCTGTGATCAATATTCTTGAAAACTTCGGTCTTCTCCGGAACTTCTAGGCATTTGTGAAGTAACGAAATATGAAACACATTATGCACAGCTGACATCTCCTCCGATAGTTCCAGGTGATATGATACTTCTCCTCGGTGATTCAAAATCTTGAAGGGTCCGATATATCTGGGGGCAAGCTTTCCTTTGAGTTGGAAACGTTGCATTCCTTTCAAAGGTGATACTTTCAGATACACAAAATCTCCGATATTGAAGGCTAGATCTCGACGTCTCTTGTCGGCATAACTCTTATATGTGCATTGGGCGGTCTTGAGGTGCTCACGGATCTTGTGAACTTTATCTTCGGCTTATAATAGGATGTCGGGTTCGAAAATCCGACTCTCTCCTACTTTCGACCAATTCAGTGGGGTGTGACACTTTCTTCCATATATGAACTCAAATGGGGCCATTTGCAAACTGGCTTGGTAACTGTTGTTGTATGAGAATTCTGAGAAAGGAAGACAGTCTTCCCATTTTGATCCATATTCCAACACACATGCTCTCAACATATCTTCAAGTATTTGGTTTACTCGCTCCGTTTGTCCATTAGTCTGAGGGTGATAAGCTGTGCTGAAATCCAGTTTTGTTCCTAATCCTTCTTGGACTTTCTTCCAAAATCTCGAGGTAAACTAGGTTCCTCAACCTGTCACAATATTCTTGGGGACTCCATGCAAACCGACTATCCTAGCAATGTACAACTCTGCTAGCTTCGTGATACGTCCAAAACGTATCTACTTTCCCGGACACTTTTGCTATTGTTTCTCCTCTAAACTTGTGTGATTTGGATACAACTAACACGGACTGACGTTGTTTTCAGCAGAATTACCTTGATGTCTAGTTTTTTTTGCAGAAAATCAACTATTAGAAAAAATCCTGGAAAATATGCCAAAAATTATATTTCACTAGAAGACTCACAGAGCGAGCAGACAAAACAGAGTGGAGGCCCGGGGGGGGGGCACAGCCCTGCCAGGCGCGGGTGGGACCTGCCCCACGCCTAGGGGGGGTGCGGCCACCCCAGGCACCCCCTCGGGCTCCCTCGGCGCCTATAAGTTTCCCCTTGACCTAAAAACCCAGGGGGGTCGATGTTTTCCAAAGAAGAGTTCCGCTCTGCTGCCACCATCAGAAACCAAGATTCGGATCCAGAAACTCCGTTCTGGCACCCTACTGGGACGGGGAATTTGGAGAGGATCATCGCCATCGTCATCACCAACACCTCTCCATCAACCATTGATCTTTCCCTCATCCATGAGTGATTAATCCCCTGCTATAGGCTTGGGGATGGTAGGGATTGGATGAGTTCTATCATGTAATCGAATAAGATTGTTAGGGCATAGTGCCTAGTATCTCTATTAGTGCTATTAGACTTTGTTGCAACTTGTTGTGCTTAATGCTTGTCACTAGGGCCCGAGTGCCATGATCTCAGATCTGAACTTATTATTGAATCATTATGATAGTATTGTTTGTGATCTTATCTGCAAGTTGTGTACACATATCATTGTCCGGATCCAAAGGCCCCGAAGTGACAATAATTGGGACAACCGGAGGGGATGGCTGTGGTGTGAGGATCACATGTATTCATGGAGTGTTAATGCTTTGCTTCGATGCTCTATTAAAAGGAGCACCTTAATTGCCAGTAGTTCCCTAGAGGCCCCGCTGCCACAGGCTGGCTAGACAGAAGATGTTGTGCAAGTTCGCTTTGCGAGCACGTATGACTATATTTGGAGCACATGTCTAGGATTGTTTAGTACTTGGATGCTTGTTATTATTTATCTTCAATGCCCTAGATATTGAAGTTACATGTTTAGACCCGTCCATGCAATGCCCGTCCATCCATCCCTATGCCTACCGCACTCGAATCCCACTATTTACCGTTACTGTTAGTATTGCTCTTGTTTTGCTGCTGTTGTTGCTTTGTTGTTGCTACTACCAAACTGTTGGTACTGATAAACTTCTGTGAGCAAGAACTATTTCCAGGTGCAGCTGAACTGACAACTCAGTTGTTAAGGCTTGCAAGTATTCTTTGGCTCCCCTTATGTCGAATCAATAAATTGGTAATACTACCCGTGAAGACCGTTGCGATCCCCTACAATTGTGGGTCATCAAGACTATTTTCTGGCGCCGTTGCTGGGGAGCATAGCTTTATATGTAAGTTCACTTGGATCTATTATTGTTCACTGCTACTCTGTTCATCATGGGTAAGTCTCGTCATGGAAAGTTCCCTATTTTACCATGCACTACAAGAAGAGGTACAGTCCTAAACACCTTTGTTGCTCTTGATTCACCGTATGTTATAAGTAAGCTTGTTACACCACCACCACATACTCATGCTACACACACTGCTACTACTGCTGAATCTGAAACTGCTTTTGATGCTCATGATGTTACTTCTACTGTGCTTGATGCGAGTGGTTCGTTAGGTCCTTTTCTAGATGCTACTATGGCTAGTCTAGGAAATACTAAAACTCCTAGTGAAGACACTGTTACACCTGTTAGCTCATCTGAGTCAGGAGAAAGTTATGATATTAATGATGGTTACATTGAGTTTACTAATGAATTTGTTGAAGAGTGACGAAACACACATGGTACTAGTGATATTAAGAGTCTCCTCGCTAGACGCACCATTATTCCTAAGTTTTCCTCTGATCCTAAGTTTGCCACCTCTCCCGTAGATATTAAAGATAAATATTATGATTTCTCTCTTGATTTATCCTATTTGGACATTGTTGAGAAAGAACCCTTTTGTGGGACTGAAAATGAGAGTGTTGTGGCTCATATGAATGAGCTTTCTACTATGAGTGCTTTGTTCTCTAATGATTTTAAGATGCGAAGTACTTTGTTACTAAGATCTTCCATTTTTCACTAAAGGGAGAAGCTAGGGCTTGGTTTAATAGATTACCTCCTAGTTCCATTGATAGCCCTGATTGCTTGATTGCTTCTTTCTTCCAGAAATATTTTCCTCCTAGTGCTCGACATGCTGCTTTGCAGAGACTTTTTGATTTTAAATAGGGAGAAGAAGAGAAATTGCCTGAGTCATGGACAAGGTTCTGTGCCTTGATTCATGCACATCATGGATGTCCATTGCCTAAGAATGAGCTTCTTGATATTTATTATAATGGACTAACTGATGATTCTAGGACCTACCTAGATAGCTTTGCTGATTGTGTTTTCAGGAAAAGAACTCCTACAGATGCTGAAGAATTAATGGCTAAGATAAGCAAGAATTATGATGATTGGACTTCAACTGAGCTAAACACACTTGAGCCTATTACTCCTGAACCAATTGTGCCTGAACTAGTTCCAACACCAACACCAAAGAAGAGGGGAGTTATTGCATTAAATGATGAAGTAATGAAGTAAGCTAAGAAGTGTCTAAAGGAGAAAGGTATTAGAGCTGAAGTTGTGAAGAATTTACCTCCTATAGAAGAATTATGTAAGCCAATTCCCCACTCATCTACTATTGAGGTACACTCTCTCCACTTTAATGAAGGTGATATTCCCTATGGTAATCCTCCTGATCAATGCTTAGAGGAACTTGACACATTTATTGTTAAACAAGGTAAGTTTAATAAACAAGTCCAGAATCATTTATTGGAAAACTCTAGAGCTATCAATGAGTTGAAAGATATTGTGGAAAGAACTTCTAATGGTATTAAAATGCTTTGTAAACACTTTCAAATGGTTCAAACCCAACTTGATCAACTTGCTAAAGTACAAAAGGATATGCTAGTTATTGCCTCAGGAGATAAACATGCTTATGGAATTAGAACTAGGAGTGGTATAGCTACTCAAGATCCTTTATATCCTGAAGGACACCCTAAAAGAATTGAGCAGTATTATCAATAAGGTGAAAGTAGTGGTAGTCCTCGTAAGAGAAAGAAAAAGAAACATAAGATAGTAGAGGAACCACTTGAACCTGTTGTAGATCCTAATAGTATATCTGTCTGTGATGCTGAAACTGAGAGTGGTAATAATAATGATGCTCCTGATAAGGAGGAAGTTGAGGAAGAACCTGAGAAGCACACTAAGAACACTAGGTACACTAAGGAAGATTTTATTGCTAAGAAACATGGTAGTGAGAGAGAACCTTGGGTGCAGAAACCTATGCCTTTTCTAGGTAAGAAACACAAGTCAAAGGAGTAATAACACTACAACAAGTTATGTGAGTGGATGAAACCTTTATTTTTGCAAATTCCTTTGACTGATGCTATTAAATTGCATCCTTATTCAAAGTATATGAAGGATATTGTCTCTAATAAAAGGAAGATTCCTAATTAGGAGATTTCTACTTTGCTTGCTAATTACTCCTTCAATGGTAAGGTTCCAAAGAAACTTGGTGATCCAGGTATACCAACTATTCCTTGCTCTATTAAGAATAATTATGTTAGAACTGCTTTATGTGATTTGGGAGCTGGAGTTAGTGTTATGCCTTTTTCTCTCTACAAGAGACTCCGGCTAGAAAAGTTAATACCAACTGATATATCTTTGCAAATGGCAGATAAGTCAACTACTATTCTTGTTGGTATATGTGAGGATGTTCCTGTTCAAGTAGCTCATAATTGCTTTGTTTTAACTGATTTTGTTGTGCTTGAGATGCCTGAAGATGATAATATGTCTATTATTCTTGGGAGACCTTTTCTTAATACTGCAGGTGCTGTCATTAATTGTAATCAAGGAAAAGTAACATTCAATATTGATGACAAAGGGCACACTGTTTATTTCCCTAAGAAGGTTGTTAAGATCTATTGCCTGAATTCCATTGAAAATATTAAGAGCATCAAGGTTGGAGAAATATATTGTCCCATTCCATAAGAAATTTTGAAACTATTATGATTGGGACCATTGCTATCAAGTATGAGGTAACATAATCACCTTGTGGAATACAAAATTTTGTTTCATATAAGATTGTTTTGGTAACAAGACTTGATCAACCTTGTTAACAAAAGGATTTTAATGAACAAAATAATGTTTTCACTGTGGTTATACTTGCTTTCTTTTACTTTTCTCCTTCCTAGTCTTTGCCTTTCTTTTGCTAGCTTTGGTTTTACTAGTTGTTTGCTTGTTAGAGTGTCTTAGAACTTCTGTAGTTTGGCTTTTGGTTTGCTTTTGCTTCTTCCGAAAAAACTGTTTCTGTGAGAAAATCAATTTTCATACCCTGAAAATTGGCCAAAAATAAAGTTTCCCAAAAAATCCCAGAAAATTCAAAATAAATTTTTCCTTGAAAAAAGGGGCAGAGAGGTACAAGAGGTGACCCAGGGGACCACCCCAGGGCCCCAAAACCATGGTAGGAGCGACCTACCTAGGGGTGGTGCCTAGGGGGGTCTGGCCCACCTGGGCCCCTCTAGGCTGCCTCCTCAAATCCACCTTCTTTATCTCTCCCGAAAAACACCAGAAAACTTGCTCAAGCTCGAGTTCTTGCTGTTCTTGCTCGCAATTTTTTATCTCCTTCTTCAGCCCATCTCAAGTGCTGATTTTTGGAGGGATTGCTCCTTGGTATGTGCCTCCTCCACTTGTCCAATTAGATTTGTGATTGGTAGATTGTATCTTGAGTATTTTGCTGCTATAGGTGACAAGTTGTGTGAGCTTGCATGCTTGTTATATTCTTAGAGATTTCATTTTGATGCATGTGTAGCCCTCTAGCAAGTTCCTATAGTAGTTTCTCATCATTTATCAACTTGGAAATCACTTGGTTGATGTTTGTCTAAAAATTTGAGAAAAGAGTGGTCATGGACAACCACACATTTGGAGAGATATTTGAGAGTGATGCACCTAGAAGGGCAAGGCCTTCAAGATCATCCTCCCGTGCTAGGCCCTCATACAATGAGGATCTCATCACTCCGCGATTTGGCGACGAGGGAGATGAGGGGGATGCGCACCCCTCCGCTTTTCCTTGCCAAACCTTCTTGCGGGCTGCTGGGATTTTTGATGATTTTATGACCTTGGTTCGGAGGGCTGGTCTAACAAGTCTTATGCAGGATGAGAGCGTGCAATATGCTACGCTCACTAAAACATTTGTGGAGAGCTTCTCCTTTACTAACAGCTTGTTCAACCCCGATGTTTCTTTCAAGATTTATGGTAGGTCTTACCATATGACGTTGAAGAAATTTTGTGAGGCTCTAGGACTTGGTACAGCTGGATCAGCAAAGAAGATTCCAGCTCAACCCGCTGATTCTTTGGAGCTCTACCGCGGAATAACCAATGATGATAACCGTAGAGCTCAATGGGGAAAGATAAGAAACATTCAGCTTCCAGCCATCAGGTACTTCACTTACTATCTTGCCACTAGTGTTGTTGGTAGGGAGAACACTAGTAATATTTCCAGCTATCATTTGGCTTTCTTAGCCACTGCGGTCAACAATGATACCAAGTACAATCTTGGTTCTCTCATTGCTCGTCGTTTAACTGCTAAGGGACCCATTTATGGGGGAATTATTGCTATGCGTGTTGCTACTGCCTTGGACATTGCTGTTGATCCAAATGATACAGTTTTGGCTCCTTAGAGGCTTGATCTTGCTGCCATGAAGGCGCACCACTTTGTCACTAATGAATCTACCCTTGAGAACTTGGTCTATAAAATGTTGTTTATTGATGGGGAAGAGAGAGAGAGAGATCCCTCTACCCCAAACCACTTTGTTCAGTATTTCACAGGGGCTTTTATCACGCTCCAAGGAGGAGATGGATAACAAGCCGCACTCTCTTAGCTTTTATGGACACTGTCAGGAGGAAGCGCCCTCTTATGACCCCACTCTACACTACACAGGGGAGTCCTCGAGCTCGTACCAGGACGAGGGAGCCTCGTCGTCATACTACGGAGGTGCACCTACTTGGGCACCATGGGATTGAGCCCCACTTAGGCCAAAAGCCTAAGCTTGGGGGGAGGTACTGACATCACACTCATCTATATATCATGTTCGGTCGGTTCTTTGTATATCCATTGTTTCGCTTTCTTTTTGGTTCTTGTTGCTTCTTTCTCAAAAACAAAAAAATACCAAAAATACCAAAAATATTTTCGTTGTTTCTCTTGGTTTGTTTCTTTGCTTTTTTGCTTTGGTTTGCCTTAAAAGAAAAATCCAAAAAGATTTTGCTTTGCTTAGTTTGTTTTTGCTTTGTTGGCTTGTTTGAAAAATCAAAAACACCAAAAATATTTGTTGTTCTTCTTTGGTTTTGTCAGTTCTTCGCAGGGTTCAGCCATTCTCAGTGGATTTTGGGTTTCATGTTATTATTCAAGTCACACAAGTGAAGGGCAATAATAAAGATTAAGGCAACTCGAGGTGTGGTAAGAGGCTGGTAACAAACTCTATTTGTTTTTCATTTTTGTACATATACTCATCATTGTGAGCATGCTTGGTTTGTTCATTGTAAGGCGTATGTTACTGATGGATGCTTAGTAGTTCTTGCTTGTCTATGATTAGCTCCAGCTTGCTAATAGTTTGTAGCATGTCATATGAATGTTTGATTGCATTGTTTTATTCATATTTTGGTATGATATTGTGGTATCCTCCTCTGGAATTTTCATATGAATCGACTTGGCACATGCTCACACATGCATATGACTGAACAATAGTCAGTAAGCCTCGATGATTTATTTTGCCTCAGAGTTCTTGTATCACTTTCATGCCATAATTAGTCGCCTCAGTTATTTCTCTTTCGTTTGTCGCTCCCTCTCTATTGCTAGCCTTCACTTGCACCGAGTATGAGCTCTACCTGTGCTTCCAACTCCCCAAAACCAACATTGCCAACTGTGTCCACCATACCTACCTATTAGCATCGTTTGCTATTTCAGTGCATATTCTTTATGTCTTGTTTTCTTCCAAATAAAATGTTTGTCTATTTTGAGAAAGTTAGTTAGTAAAGCTCTCACGAACTTGATGGCACACTTTATTCCTTGCACTTAATAATTTTGAACCATTGTGACTTGTCCATGAAAGTTATATGCTTGCAAATTATATGCTAGGAGTCAGCAGAACCGTGCTGTCATGGGGAACGATTTCAACACTTTTTTGGATATCTCATCCAGTTGATTCCTTGATCTTTTGTTTACGAATGTCGACAACGTGAAATAAAAGGGGAGGTTGTGAGTTCATGGAGTTTATACATTGTGTTAGAGAAACGCCTGGACCGCTAGCCTAAGCCATGCCTAATCATGCAACAACACCATAATGAGCATCTATGAAGCGTCCTCAATAAAAAGCTATGCATATGGTAAATAAAAAGTTTGTTGAGATGCTCATTATCTACTTGCCTTGTCATTTTGGTTATGGGAAAGCTCCTGTACCATGTGCAAGGGGTACCCCGTTGGCGGTTCTCGATGATATGCATGTATTTACAATGACAAGAACTTGTAGGTAACCAAAGTTGAGTAGCATGCGGAGCGGCCCTCGTACTCAAGGGACTTGAGATTTCCAGTTTATGGTCTGTCAAGCATATAACTCATACTGGACCTCACTTTCACCTTAACCACATGAAGATGTCTATTATAGGGGCAATGAGAGCTCAAAGCTAATGAGTACCTTCCTTTTAGCATTAGGAAGCCTTTCAAACTTTTAAAAACCCTTTTCACTTCCTTGTTGAGTCACCACTTATTCTATGAGCACTTTCTTGAGAGCATAGTTTTCATTCTTGTGTTTATTCCAAAACTTGGTTAATTATGTCATGACTTTGATTCTTGTATCTCTGATATTTTTACCTCTAGTATTCACTTGAACTTCAGAGGTGCATCGGCATTTATATTGTGCTCTACAAACAAAGGCAAGCGAGATACACTCTATCATACCTTCCTATGAGCATTGCAATGTTGCTTATGTTTATGTTCCATGCTACTTATTATTATTGAGTTGGTTTCTCTTCATAGCTTGCAATGACTATTGAGTAGACTTGGTTGCATACTTCTTATTATGAATGGTTTAAGCATCTACTCCTGTGTGAGAATATATACATCATATGAAGCAAATGTGTTCGTGAATTTCTTTTATCGCACTCAGTTTTCAATTGAATTGCTTGAGGACAAGCAATAAGCTAAGATTGGGAGGAGTTGATACATCCAAAACGTATCTACTTTCCCGAATACTTTTGCTATTGTTTCTCCTCTAAACTTGTGTGATTTGGATACAACTAACTCGGACTGACGCTATTTTTAGCAGAATTACCTTGGTGTCTAGTTTTTGTGCAGAAAATCAACTATCAGGAAAAATCCCGAAAAATATGCCAAAAATTATATTTCACCAGAAGACCCACGGAGCCAGAAGACAAAATGGAGTGGAGGCCGGGGGCCCACACCCCTGCCAGACGCGGGTGGGCCCTGCCCCACGCCTAGGGAGGGTGCGGCCACCCTAGGACCCCCCTCAGGCTCCCTCGGTGCCTATAAGTTGCCCCTTGACCTAAAAACCCAGGGGGGTTTGATGTTTTCCAGACAAGAGTTCCGCTCCGCCGCCACCATCAAAAACCAAGATTCGGATCCAGAAACTCCATTCTGGCACCCTGCCAGGACGGGGAATTTGGAGAGGATCATTGCCATCGTCATCACCAACGCCTCTCCATCAACCATCGATGTTTTCCTCATCCATGAGTGAGTAATCCCCCGCTGTAGGCTTGGGGATGGTAGGGATTGGATGAGTTCTATCATGTAATCGAATAAGATTGTTAGGGCATAGTGCCTAGTATCTCTATTAGTGCTATTAGACTTTGTTGCAACTTGTTGTGCTTAATGCTTGTCACTAGGGCCTGAGTGCCATGATCTCAGATCTGAACTTATTATTGAATCATTATGATAGTATTGTTTGTGATCTTATCTGCAAGTTGTGTACACATATCATTGTCCGGATCCAAAGGCCCCAAAGTGACAATAATTGGGACAACCGGAGGGGATGGCTATGGTGTGAGGATCACATGTGTTCACGGAGTGTTAATGCTTTGCTCCATTGCTCTATTAAAAGGAGAACTTTAATTTCCAGTAGTTCCCTAGAGGCCCCGCTGCCACGGGCTGGCTAGACAGAAGATGTTGTGCAAGTTCTCATTGCGAGCATGTATGACTATATTTGGAGCACATGCCTAGGATTGTTTAGTACTTGGATGCTTGTTATTATTTATCTGCAATGCCCTAGATCTTGAATTTACATGTTTATACTCGTCCATGCAACACCCGTCCATCCATCCCTATGCCTACCGCACTCGAATCCCACTGTTTACCGTTACTGTTACTATTGCTCTTGTTTTGCTGCTGCTGTTGCTACTACCAAACTGTTGGTACTGATAAACTTCTGTGAGCAAGAACTATTTCCAGGTGCAGCTGAACTGACGACTCAGTTGTCAAGGCTTGCAAGTATCCTTTGGCTCCCCTTGTGTCGAATCAATAAATTGGGTAATACTACCGCGAAGACTGTTGCGATCCCCTACACTTGTGGGTCATTACTTCGAACTCTGGTAAGTGGTCTTGATAGGTAAGAAATGTGCTACTTTGTACATTCTATCCACTATGACCCAAATTGAGTCATTTCCCCTACTAGATGTAGGCAAACCGGTGATAAAATCCATTCCTACATAATCTCATTTCCATTCCGGAATTTGCAATGGTTGCAAAAGTCCTGCGGGTTTCTGAAGTCCTGCTTTGAATCTCTGACAGATATCACATTTAGCTATAAAGCTTCCGATTTCTATCTTCATCTTATGCCACCAAAATCGCTCCTTCAAATCCTAATACATCTTGGTTCCTCCGGGGTGGATAGAATAAAGAGTATCATGGGCTTCTTTCAAAATATCTTGTTTCAACTCTGAATCTGCTGGTACATAGATACGTCCTTTGTACCACAAAACTCCTTCATCTTCGGTGAATTCAGGTACCTTCCCTGTACCGATACGACGTTTGATTCCATCGATACTAGCATTTCATTTCTGCGCCTCCTTGATTTGACTAATCAAAGTGGGTTGAAGTTCTATGCTAGCCAAAAGTCCTTCACTTACTAGCTCCATTCGGAAATCTTCCAACTCCTTGTGCAAACTTGGTTGCTCCTTCAGAATCATGGTGTTCAATCGACACAGCAATCTGCTAAGAGCATATGCTACCACATTGGCTTTGCCAGGGTGATAGTGAATGTCAAGATCATAGTCCTTGATTAGCTCTATCCATCTCCTTTTGCCTCATATTTAGCTCCTTCTGAGTGAAAATATACTTTAGGCTCTTATGATCCGAATAAATCTCACAACGGTTACCCATGAGGTAATGCCGCCATGTCTTCAAGGCTAAAACTACGGCTGCTAGTTCAAGGTCATGGGTAGGGTAATTTTGCTCATGTTGTTTCAATTGTCGAGATATGTAGTATATGACTTTGCCTTCTTGCATTAGAACACATCTGAGACCAATCTTGGATGCGTTACAAAACACATCAAGAGGCTTCGTGATATCTGGCATAATCAAGATTGGGGCTGAAATTAATCTCCTCTTGAGTTCTTGAAAACTTGCTTCACATTTGTCTGTCCATTAAAACTTCTTATCTTTCTTCAACAATTGGGTCATGGGTCTCGTGATGCTCGAGAATCCTTCTATGAACTTGTGGTAATATCTCGCTAATCTGAGAAATGCACGAACTTGGGTTTGCGTGGTTGGGGCTTGCCATTCTTCAACATCCTTAACCTTGGCAGGGTCGACCGCAATTCCTCCTGCCGACACGATCTGTCCGAGGAATCTTACTTCCTTTAACCAGAACTCACATTTGCTAAACTTGGCATACAACTGATGCTCCCTAAGGGTTTCAAGGATGGTCCTTAGGTGTAGCTCATGTTCTTCTTCTGATTTGGAATAGATCAGAATGTCATCGATGAAAACAACGACAAACTTATCCAGGAAGTTCATAAAAATCTTATTCATGAGATTCATGAAATAAGCGGGGGCATTGGTCAATCCAAAATACATGATAGTGTACTCATACAATCCATATCTGGTGGTAAAGGCAGTCTTTGGAATATCCTCTGCGTGAATCTTGAGTTGATGATAACCAGTTCTAAGATCAATCTTAGAAAACACTTTGGCACCTGTCAACTGGCCAAAAAGATCTTCTATCTTCGGTAGTGGGTACTTGTTCTTATTGGTGACATCATTTAGCTTCTGATAATCCGTGCACAAACAGTTACCTCTATCTTTCTTATCCACAAACAAAACAGCTGATCTCCATGGCGACGCACATGGTTGAATCAGACCGATCTCCAACATAGCATCCAGTTGCTTCTTTAGCTCTACTAATTTCGACGGGTTCATACTATAAGGTCTCTGAGATATGGGTCCAGTTCCAGGGATTAGTCCAATGATAAACTCGATATCCCGATCTAGGGGCATACCGGGCAATACATCTGGGAATACATCGGGGTATTCATAGACTACTCTGACTTGGTCAATGGTTGGTTGGGCTAGACTCTTGTTGCACTTGAATTGACGGGGCAAGGTTTCCGATACATGCTCTACTGATACTCCAGCGGTACTAGTCATGGTTATGGCTTTATTGGCACAGTCGATCAATCCTTTATGTTTTGACATCAAATACATTCCTAGTACTACTTCCAAACCTTTGGTTCCAAGTACTATTAGATTAGCATAAAAATCTATGCCATGGATTCTTATAGGTACGGCCTTGCAAATTTGTCTAGCTTTGGTGGTTGAACCAGGTATTTGAACTATCATAACATGCTTCAATTTTGTTGGTTGAATATTACTAGTGCATGCAAATTATTCTGTAACAAACGAGTGCGATGCTCCAGAATCAAACAACACTCTTGCAAGTACTAAGTTAACAGAAAACATACCCAACACGACATCTGGCGCTTCCTGAGCTTCTTCAGCATTCATGTGAAACAGAAAGCCGTTGCGGTTGAGTGAGTTCCATGGGGCAAATCTTCTTCCAGGCTGAACACGGCGCTGCTGCTGAGCTGGGGCATTCACATTGGTATTTGCTGCAAGATTATTGGGGCACTCATTGTAGTAGTGACCCTTGGTTCCGCATTCATAACAAGTAACATGGGACTTCTCTTTTCCTGCAACAGGCACAACATTGCTTCCAGTCCTTGGGGCAGTATTGGTGTTGTTGGTGTTGCTGAACTTGGGCGGTGCACGGTTGAAGTTGTTGGATTTTTCGGGGTTGTTGTTGTGGTTTCCTCCGGGCCTTGGGTTTCCTCCTCCATGGTTGGGATAGTTCAGACGGGTCATCGGGGATCTATTGTTCCTTGGGGCATATCCTGCAGACGTGTTGGGGAAATACTTTAGAGTATGGTGGGTTCCTGGTTGATTCATCATTCGACGCTTGCAATTCTCATTGGCTTGATTGATCTTGCCTTCCATATTGATTGCAGAATCCACTAAGGTTTCAAGATCAGCAAACGGAATATTTGACCAGCACCATCTGCATCTCATCATGCAGACCATTCAGGAATCTCTCCTTCTTCTTGGCTTCAGTACTAATCTCATCAGGGGCATACCTAGACAGAGATAGGAATCTATCATGGTACTCTACCACAGTCATTCTTCCCTGCTTCAGCTCCTTGAATTCATCCCTCATCCGCAGAATCAAACCCGAGGGCACATGGGTTCTGCTAAACTTGAGTTTGAATTCATCCCAAGCCATCATCTGTCCTCCATTCATGGGAGGATTTTGACCGTAGGATTAGATCCCAGATCAACGACTCACCTCCATCTTCCTTACTAGAACAGGACATGACATGGAGAAACCCTAGCGCGGTCAGTGAGGGTCGGGGGAGGCTTACCGGAGCTTTGGCAAGGGTCGGCGATGGGGGCAAAAGAACGAGGCAGCTCCGGCGATTCTCCTGGTACCAGCGGCGGCTCCTGCGGTGGCCTAAATCGACGACACCCTTCTCCTCCTGTCGCGGCGGTCTTCGATGGAATTGGGGAGCTATGGGCAGCGGCTTGCTCCGGGGTCGCTCGGAGGCGTTGATGAGGATGTGTGGAGTGCGGTGGTGTGAAGAGTTGGTGTGGGGGAGCTCCCTTTTTATAGCGGGGCGATAGGGGCAGCGCGGCGTGGTCAGAGGTCGTCGGGGCTGGTGTCACATCGTGCTAGTGGCATGGTTCAGAGGCTAGGACGGTGGGTGGTCACCTGGCGGTCATCACGGACATCATGGCTCAGTAAATGGAGGCCTGCAGCGGTCGGCAGCTTCGATGCATGCCGACGGTGCTGGCGGCGAACTTCGCGGCGTCCTGCGGCTACGGGGCATGGGAGCTCAAACGGGGATGTCCGTGGTGCTCCTGGGACGGTGGTGATCGTTGAGGCGGGCGGAGAGAGCTCGAGGTGGCCGGGTTGAGCGGGAACGAAGCGTGAACTGCGGTGCGTGTCGGCATGGTCGACAACGGCTCGGGCATGACATTCCCGACTTCTCCTCTCTCTGTCCTTGAGCTGGGGCTGGTCTGAAGGGGGCAGTGAGGCACGTGCAACGTGCTAGACATGGTAGGCAAGGCTAGCGAGGCTTGTGTCGTGCTGTCGACGTTGAGGTGGACAAGGGGGTGGTCGGGCATGAATGTCATTGATGAACTGGTCGTGCACAGTGGGCTAGGATTGTAGGGGAGTGGTGGGTGACATCGTGGGAGTGTTGTGGAGGCTGTAGAGGGAAACAAGTTTGGCAAGAACACTGATCACTATAGTGTTTATGATTTTGCCAGATTTGTGCACATAAGGTGTTTGACAAAATGGCCGCAAGAAATCAAGTTTGAAAATTTGGAATGAAATTTGGTGGGTGCTCTGGTCACATGCTTGGTAGTATCTGGTTGCTTGGGTTTGTCAAGGTGCACTAGTTTGGTTGGGTTTTGAGAAATGATGATCTTAGTACCTACACTTGATTCAATTTTGAATTGTCATTTGAATAGATTTGCAATATGTTTCCATGGGTTTGCAAAGTGGCTTGGGTTCACTTTTACTTGGAATAGCAAGGGGTGAAAAGAATTGGATTTGTTTCTGTTAGAAAACTTGGACTAAAAACACTCAAAGTGGTCAGTGGTTAACTTTGGTCAAAATGACCATTTGCATATATCTTTTGTTTTTGACTTTATCTTCTTTTGATTCTGCTGGGAAATGATTTAGATAATGTTGTTTTCATCTTTAAACCAATCCTTTCCATTCATAGAAATCAAACATGGCATTGCAAGCATTCATGCATTCATCACACACACACATGCATTCATATTAATTTTAATAACAAAAGTTTTTGTTAATCCTAAACTTGGGTGATTGGAACTTGATAATCTTGATTAATATTTTTGGGATGTTACATGAATAGCGGGGTAAAATGTGCCAACGGATTCAGAGAGAGGCACATGCATGCAGTAAATTGCAAACGATATCAATGAATTCACTAGGATCGTAGTGACCAATCTTTAGTTGTACAACCACATGAGGAAGTGGAGAATAAAATGAAACCTGATAGGCAAGCTTAGAGCGAAACATGGCGTTAGATGGTGATGATGACATGATGAAGCAATTCCTCATGGTAAGATGGCATGAAACTGTCTTATGTTTCACTTGTTCATCACGTACACATTGATGTGCACTGACACATTCTCTTCTCAATTGTAGGCCTACACGAAGCTTATTGAGTTGGTGCACATACCCATAGTGAACTATGCTCGGATAAATAAGATCTTCATGCCCAAGTTTTTGGATCATAGACAACTCTAGGATCCAAGATTGATGTTGAAGACCATAGACTTCATTGCGGACAAAAAATAAGAAGGTGTCTTCTATTCTAACATGGGTCCATGTGATAGGAGGGCCTTGCTTAGGACCTGGCTATGTAGCCACTTCGATTAGGACTACTGCTTTGCTGTTGCCGATGGTGGTCATGATCTGTTGATGCGGTCATGTATATTTTGGGAGGTGGTCTGATGTCCCTCCATTATCTAGGACTTGTGATGAATTGATCCCTAATATGTAATGTTGTGGGAGGCGGTACATATTAACCCCTCTGATGATGAACTTGTGATGCATCACAAGGTATTGTTTATTGTCTTTAGCTCGTGGTGCACCAGCTATTTGAGTAACTATTGTTGAAGTGATTAGGTAGTACGTCCTCTTTCCTTGAAGTGAGTATCTATCGAAAACTGCATGGTAACCTCACCACTCATGAGAAGAGGTTACCGTAGCCACTGTTTCGAAGACAACCAAACAACAACTATTTGTTTTTTCGGCTTGCTCTCTGGGATACAAAGCATGCAACTGAAAAACGCCACACATATCTCCTCCGGAGAAAAAGGATGTCCAGACAACCAAACGAAGTGGAGAACATGGCCCAAAGCCTGTTTTCTAGGGTCCATGTCTCAGAGAGCTCCAAAATGGTGCACCCTACCAAACACACCCTAATGTACTTCATTTTCCTTCTAATCATGCATTGGCAAATGCTAGCTAGGCCGAACCTCACGCCTGTCCACCATGATTAAATGAATGTTGCATCATGGTTGTTGTTTTTCTACTATTGGATTGGATTTGTTATGGTGTTGGAACTTTTTGTAATGCATATGTTGTGGTCTTATGTATGGACAAATTACCTCTATACTTTGTTATAAATTAGTGAACTTAAAGTGTATGACCGTTCTGATGATTATGTGTTGTTCATATGTTATGGTACGTTGTTATTTATGACCAAGTGCTTGCTTATGAGAATGTGATGAACTTTATAATATGTTGTTATTCATAAGTAAGTGTTACTGTTTATTATGTGATGTTTTTTATGGATTATGGTTATATATTGTTGTTTATGGCTATTTTTGCTCAATTCGATGTGTTGTAAAAGCAGGTGTTTTTACCGCGGGTACCATTTACCCTGTCGGGTGTGATGAGTATGAAAAAACTTATACCTGTTAATGGTGTTAGGATTTAATTAATAGGTTAATTAAAGGAATAATCCTCCCTCTTGTAGTTCTCTATGTCGATTGGTTTTGCTAGCGATACAACTCTTCCTCACACCTCTTCGAACTGACGTGACCCTTGTTGGTCCCTTCCCCTTGTATATAAGCTGTGAATTATTAATGGAACACAATACTTGAATCATTGGTCTCTATCTCGATTGTCTCTAGTTTACCTTTTAACATGTTATCAGCATGCTCTCATCGTATGAGTGATTTTGAGAAAAACTTGGAAGGAAATTATACAGGCAAAAGGTAAGAAGAAACAATGCCTGGAGGGATTCTTTCCCTGTTCCTCTCGTGCACATCGCCGCCACTCAAGTCGAGGCTGCACTGCCTCTCAAGGATGCCATTGTCTAAGTGGATGAGGTCGCGCCGCCCGCATCTCCGACGCCCTGTAGTTGTTGAAGTCACAAACGGGACGCCATTCCTAATCTTCCCGGTGGTGGCGCGCCTCCCGGACGCGCCTCTTCCCACGCAAGCCGGAGCCCGTGCGAAGGCAGGCACGCTCCCAACTCGACGTGGCGGCGCCCGTCCCGCGACCTCCCGACACGGCTTCCTGTGCAGCCAGACCCAACGGCGTGGCCGTCCAGCACGTGGCGGCCCTCTCCTTGCATCATCACGGCAGCGCCCGCGGCCAGACCACCCGCGTGACCGTGGCCCTTGGCAGAGGCAGCCCCGGTGTTGATCTGCCCGATGGCACGACGGCACCCTCCATTCGCGTGGGGTCACACGGCTGGCGTCTGGTTAAGGTAAGGGGGAGGCTTCACCCGTACACCTTGTGAGTGCCATCCTTAACCGTGGCTTGCCGATTCAACGTGTCAGATGAGAGAAGTGAAGGTTTGATCCTAGCTTTTAGATAACGTTTGCACAAAGGTAGGAGAGGAGGCACAATCAGCCGAGATTGGGGTGTTAATCATGATTGTTTTTGCAATAATTATCTACATTGACTGTTGAACGCTGCTATACATCATACAATGGAGAAAACCCGAAGAGATCCGAAGCTCTGGCACTTCCGCTTTGAATCGATTCGACAATGTAAATAGCCTAAATCAGCACGTGCATGTTATTCTGTGGTGCAAATTAACAAGCACCCAGCAACCAGCGGATCCTTCATCAATGACTCCGAGCTGGGTCGGGTAAAAACCAATATGCTTGCTTTGGCTAAAAGGACCTAGAGCTTATCACTTCAGTCCAGTTTCACCTACTGTACATAAACATAAGCATCAAGAACCTAGCACAGGAGAGCATGAGCTCAGGAAAACAGATACAAACACAGGGTCATCGAAGATTGCAAACCGCAAGAGAGAAATAGCTCAATAAAACACACACACGTTTCACCCCCCAGAATATTTAAACTACAGAGCCGCCAACACGCAGAAAGACTGAAGCATATATTTATACTATAGAAAATCTCCCAGAATATTTAAACTACAGAGCCACCAACAGGCAGAAAGACTGAAGCATATATATAGAAAATCTCCGAATGATGTTTACAGGTCAGAGCATTCCAAAATACGGCAGTAACTAGCCATAAAAAAAGGTACCAGTCCGGCAAAACGAGGTATCATCAGGTTAAAACATAACTTCCCTTGTCTCATAAGATGCATGAGAATGCGGATGATTTCAGAGATTAATCTAAAGGAGTACGGGGTGGGAAATATTATCAAGTGGCCAATAAACTTAGTTTCCTACTTTGCTAGATTGCACAGACTTTCCTACGTTGCTGGATTGCACAGAACTCCTATGCAGTAACTGGTATTTGCTTGGGACCATTGAAGCGGCCAGACCTCCCATTCACATTCCCATTCACATTGTGGATGGGCCGTGGCTGATGGTATCCGTTCCCATTCTGGCGGTAGTCATCCCCATTGCGACGGTAGCCTTCCCTGTTCTGGCGGTAGTCATCCCCATTCTGACGGTAGCCTTCCCTGTTCTGGCGGTAGTCATCCCCATTCTGACGGTAGCCTTCCCTGTTCGGACTGTATCCATTCCTGTTCTGGCGGTAGTCGTTCCCGTTCTGACGGTACTCATTCTGACGGTACTCGTTCCCCTGCGGTCCTCGACCACGGCCTGAGTACTCATTCTGATTTCTTGATTCGTTCCTCATGTTATTGCCATCACGGTAGTTACCATTGTTCACGAAGCCCGCTGCACGTCCTCTGAAGTTTTCACCATCATTGTAGTTATTGTTGTTTGCAAAGCTCGCCCCCTGACCCCTGAAGTTGTCATCACGGTAGTTGCCATTGTTCACGAAACCTGCTCCCTGTCCCTTGAAGTTGTCGCCATAACCTCCTCTGCCTGGCAGGATCCCACTGCCCCGAGTATTGCCATTGTTGTTGCCATGGGTGACACCGTTTATAACTGAAAGTTTTTTAGGAGAATTAACAACTGAAAGTTAAACATAGGAGACAACTTGAATATTCAAACACCCGAGTTTAAAAAATCAAGGAGCTTCAGCATGTCATCCAAGCATGGAAGGCCTAATAACCAGCGAAAAGGTGACTAGCACCGATTGACTTAAACTAAAACAAATATGTAAGGAGGCAGCTTTTTTTAGGAGCATTAACAACTGAGAGTTGAAACATCGGAGACAATTGGAACATTTATAAGCAACATAAACTATTGTTGATGAAAAGGAATACAATTTGCAATTTAATAAAGTTTCTAACCTTCCAGGCATGATTATCACTAGCATGCATCTTAAATTATTTAGAGTAAGAAATGTTTTTTGAGATGGAGAGTAAGGACTAGAAGGAACAAGCATGTTTAAAACTAAGAACACACCGATGGCATGCCTGAGCAAGCCAGACTCAAACAATAGAAGAAATCATTCTATTTTAGTTGTGTATATGCTGTGCAGATCATAATGCTTGCTCACCTCGCCTTGGGGTTCGTTTCTCCTCAACAAAAGACACATATGTGCCAAAGCGAATTTTCGCTGCCTACAAATCAAAACAAGTATTAGTTATAGCTATTGCAACATCTCGCAGGTACTGAAAATGTTGAAACCACGATGCACAAGTAGGCCAAGGCACAATTGGCCCTCCACTAATTTACAGAACGAACCTACATATGTTCCAGCTAAAAGATGCACAGACGGATTCAACAAAGCTTTCTTAAGACTGCAACGCTAGTGCTAGTAAAACTGAAACAAAACCCAGCAGCATAGCTAAATATTGAACTACAACAAACATCGATGAGAACAAACCTCAATTGCATCATACATGGATTGTTCAGACTCAAATTCAACAAAGCCAAAGCAGAACCCATCAAACTGCAAAACCATCATGAAAGTATTAGCAAAAATATGATTTATGGAAGCAAAGCCTGCATTTGTACAAGATTAACTAACCTGACGGTGCACAACTTGTATACCGTGAGGCTTGATGGCACCGAACTTCCTGAACTCGGCCTCAACCATTTCGACAGTTGCATTGCAAGGTAAGTTCTTCACAAAGATTGAATACCCTTGGTCTGCCGAACAAGGTAGTGTTATAGTTCAGTACAGCAAGGGATCATGCTTTAGTTTTGTTTAAAACAATATGGAGGAAGTACTAACCATCAGAAACATTTTTGTCATTTGGAGGCGCAGTATCAGCTGCACGGGTAGTTTTTGCAGGAACAGACAAAGGTTTCTCCATATTTTCAGCTCTCTTTACAGTTGGATTTGGTCTAGGTTTGGGCTTCGTAATGGGTGGTGCAGGCTGTGTGCTCCCATTCTTGGCCTTGACCTATCATGCAAGTCAGAGAAGCCAGTAAGAAAGCATTGAACGAGTGAATTATTATTCTATATTCAGAGCTCACTCAGTTCAGGCAGTATTATAAGCCAGGGGGGGGGGGGGGGGGGGGATCTGCAGGAAAACAAGAGAATACTTACAATCGATGCATATGACTTCTTGATAACATCCTTATGAGCTGAAGCAGGAGGAGCAGGGGCTGCCTCAGGTATCTTGCTAACACCATTCTTAACTTGAGAATTTTCATTTCCAAATGAATTTATGACTTTGTCCTTGACAGAGATACTCTCTACAGATGGTTCCACGACCTCATCGTTCACGGAAATATTCTCTACAGATGGATTTGTGATTTCAACATCCACATAAGTAGTCTCTGCAGATGGATTTATGACTTCACCATTGGCAGAAATATTCTCTTCAGAGGGAAGCTCTGGGTCCATGCTCTCCTTGGCAGATGTTTCTGAAAAATATCAAAATGTCAGCTGGAAAGGGATGAAATTCCAATACCTGGCTCAGCTGGAAAGGGATGAAATTCCAATACCTGGCTCAGCTGGAAAAGGGGCAGTCTGAGTGTTTCCATTAGAATGGTCAACTAAGGCTTCATTTGCCTCGGCGGATGGCATCACAAGCACATACCGAAGCACATCATTCAAAACAAAATAGCCACCATTTTCTTGAGGAGCAAGGAAGAATGACTGAGCAAATCTATGCTTCTTGGTATCAGGCATAATAAAAAATCCAGTAACCACAATGAGAACACCGCCCGCAAGGGATGGCTGAGTATCTACGTTCTCTAACTCTATCAAGCAGTCTTTCAGGTCTGTAGATAAGAAGTATTCATTGATAGCCTGGCCAAGCAAATGAAACAAATCAGTTATAAGTTGTAACAAATCATGCGACTAACATGTGTTTATACCTAACAAATAAAGTAGCATGATAAGTCATATGACCTTGCTTAGTTGATTAAGCGACATATGGAAAGAGAAGTGCTGTAGAAGCTATTTGATAAGCAAATGATATTACATGATTGTACATGGATGATCCACAACAAGATTACCCTACATATCATAAAGGTATGCACATTATTTAGCTAATCGATGCTCATCAATCACATTTCATCAGCATGTATGGCCTATAGGTTGGATAAAATGCGCAATACCACTTCTACTACTACTATCTGCCCAATTTACAGCCAAAATTCCCTCTACATAGACCACAAGCTAGAACATATAGAAGTTTTTTGACTGCTAGAATATATAGAAATGGTATCCAGTAGTGAATTGTGAGGCAAAAACAGCCTGATATCCTCAATATATAAGCAAAACCTATAACCAAATGTCAGACCATCTACCACTATATGTCCTCAAGGTCTTTTTATTCTAAGTAACAAATGGTAGAAGTGAAGTCTATAGAATGGATGTAAAGCAAGCTCTAAAAAATTTAAATGTGAGTGAACATGTGTGTCCTGACTTCTGGTGTCCACCTAATCACGTTTAATTTATTATACATCTTATGCATAATGGTAAAATCATAGAAAGCTGCTCCTGCAGAGAACTCACATCCGTAGTTGTTACAGATGTCAATGCACCATCAGAATCTGCTCGACCAAGAGTACTTTCATCATGATAGAACTTGTGGACATGTTCTGGTGATGCATTCAGAATTTTGTAGTATTGCTGAGCAAATGCATTCCCAATCTGTAAGCAAGACCAATCACGTTTAACAATACTGCTATTATTTGCAGCTTAATAATAATAAAGGGATGGAGAGAAAATTTACCACATTCGGATGAGGAGGACTGAAGGAATTCCCACCTTGCGTAGCCATTGCTGCACAGACACAACACTTATTAGAATAGAATATAATGTTTTGAGGTGAATTAATATGTGAGACTATTGAGCAGCGTAATCGATTCAAAATCTATAGTTAATCAGAACTGTTCATAGTAAAATGTAAATGTTGTTGCAGGAAAAGGGATGTTGCTACAAAGAAAAATACAGTAATTGGCTGAGAAACCATCTACAAAGTTCTTAGTTTCCAAACAACCAAACCACTGGCAAACAATTATCAACAACTCAGCAGCACAGTGGTCTTTGTCCATCAATATTGCATTCATGCTGACTCGTGTTCCACAGATTATCAGCAGAACTTACATAGCACAAATGAAAATTTGAGAAAATATGGATACAACCATGACACTCCAACTCATGATTACCCCCAATTTGTACCAATTATCACACAAAACAATAACAGTTTATTCAGCAGACCCAACCTAAGCATATCCAACATCAGGAATAATATAAAATCAACACGCAGCTAGCTACAACCTCTTTCTGCAAAGGAAAATTGATTAAACGACACACAAACATCCATGTAGAAATAACAACTCACAAAAGGCAAATGGTTGAAATTTCAGAGCTGAAACAGTAAAGTAGCTAACAACATGAACAAACTATCAAACAAACCATCCACCACATCTGATGCCCGAAAGCCTAGCACATTGCAAATATCATGTCCAACAGGGAAAAAGCATTACCACAACTCAGTTGCCAGGTGCCAACTGAAACACTCCTACCAAAATTCTGAAACCATACAAGAGTCATAAGCTACCTATCGAATGGCTGCAGCATAAATCGTATTAGATTTGCAGTGCTAGGATGTCCTGACACTCCGAACCAGACAACGGCCAGCATCAGTTTGATAGAAACTAAGAATCTATATATACAAATAAAGATGACAATTTCACACAGAAACAGTACTACGTAAACCCCAGCCTTATACAGTATATGTCGAAATCGTTACTAAAAGGGGTCCTTTTCGGCCACACAAGCACACATACGCCACATCAAAGCTACCCTATGAGGCCAATTTATCCAACAAAAGGACCCGGAAAAAATAATCTAGCCCCAATTTACAGACGACGCAATTTTGGGGCTGAATCTGCCGAGAAATCGCAGCATTCCCCCGCACGAAACCCGATCCCCCACGTAGACCGACGAAACCCACAACGTTTCACGAACCCCGCCAAGACGAGGAGGAACGCGCACCGAGCAAACCAAACTCCAAAGTCGATCGCACCAAAGCGCGAAAAGGAGGAGAGATCGAGGCCGCGTGGGGAGAGGAGAAGTACCTTGCGAACCGAGAAAGGGCCGATGGCCGCCGCCGCCGACGGCCACGGGAGGGAGAGCAAACCCTAGCGGAGCGACGCAGCGAGGCGGAGCAGTTGGGCTCGATCGAGGAGGCGGAGCGAGAGAGAAGGGATTGGATGGGTTGGAGCCGGAAGGGGTTTATAACGGGAAGGGTTTTGGGGCGTGGGCGTGGAGAACGTTCCTTCTGCGTGTCACTGGCTTGTGGGCCCTCCCTCGGCAGCTTACTGTAGGACCCGCCCCCAGGCTCGGGCTCAGCCGGTCCGACCCACGAGTCCTGTTACGATCCCGACGATTCGTCTTTTCCTTTTTTTTTTTTAGATTTATTAGAACCCTCCTGGCGGCGCGGCTCCTGGCGGCGCTGCGCTCTCCCCCTCCTCCCTCCCTCTTGACGGCGGCGCGGCCGGTGACCCTCCACTTCCGACGTCCCCCTGAACCTCCGCCTGCCCGCAGTCGCTTCTCCACCACCAATACGTCCTCTTCTTTCTCCTGGCCTGGCTCGTGCTCTGGCCTACCCAAGCTCCAAACCGCCGACGCCGACGCCTCACACCTCTCACGCGCCTCGCCGACACCTCCGCTACCGTTTTATCTTATCACGGCATCGCGTTCCTGCTGCCTCCACCCCGTCTGCAGTATTGGATTGGAGGACATTGTTTTTTCAGGTATGACCTTTCAGTAATTACATAATTCCGAACCAATTAACCTCCACAAATTTTGGGCATCTTGGCTCCGCTACTGAACAGAGAGGCGGCAGTATGCTAACCTGCAACCAGTAGAAGCTCTGTACATTTGTGGTATTGCTATTGTCTAATTTATCGATATTATCGGCAGGCTGTTCCTGGTGTCAGGAACTCAGGATGAGCTTGATATCCCAGAATGCGCTCCAGAAGCGCCAGTTGGAGAAAAGTATAGTTGATGAGGGCATTGGTTCCCCCATTGCTTTGGATGCAGAGGTTGGGAAGGACGCTAAGCCCGGGCATCACAGTAAGGATCTGAAGAAAAAGAGGGCTAAGGAGAATCACAATTAAGGATTGGAAGAAAAAGAAGGTGAAGGTGTTGGAAGCCAAGCGGAACGAAGAGGCCGAGGAGATGAGACATCTGGAGAGTTTGCTGTTTGGTGCGATCTATGTGCCACTGGAGTTTGGCTCTGAGGTTGGGGCTACTGTGTCGGCTCGTGGCAAGGATGGTCATTTTGTTCTTCATGGATAGGTCTCCTGGTGATGGTGAGGATGGCTTAACTGTTTATGAGGAGAACTTGAAGTTGATGAATTTGAGATTGTCAATAAGGGTAGGAAGCCGCCTGCATGGGTGGATGACGAGGAGGAGATCACTGAGGTGGACATCTTAAAGGTTGCAAGGTTGAGGAAGTTGGGAAAGGAGGCTGATGAGCGTGTGATCTCGGGCAAAGAGTATGAAGCTAGGTTGTGTGGCCACCATGCCAAGTTAAACCCCTTCACTGTCTGGGCAGATATGGACCTTAAAGCTCCTCTCCCCGGGATGTCTGATGATGAATCCAATGACGACGGTTGTGTTGACAATATTCTTCGAAACAACAATGAGCTTGTTGTCAAGGGCACTACTAAGCTCCTACCTGGCATGTTGGACTTCTCAAGGCTGGTTGATGCTAATGCGCAGGAGCCATCCAGGGGTCCTATCAATTCAGTGCAGTTTCATAGGAATGGACAGCTGATGCTTGCTGCTGGTCTGGATAAACATCTGAGATTTTTCTAGATTGACGGGAAGAGAAACCACAAGATTCAGAGCATATTTATCGAGGATTGTCCCGTTCACAAGGCATCTGTTCTACCTGATGGATCTGAGGTGATCCTTTCAGGCAGGAGGAAGTTCTTCTACTCATTTGTTTTGGTGAAAGCCACTGTTAGTAAAACTGGACCCTTGACTGGATGTGACGAGAAAAGCCTGGAAAACTTTGAGATATCACCTGATTCTAGAACCATTGCATTTGTTGGTAATGAAGGGTACATTCTTCTGATATCTTCCAAAACAAAGCAGCTCATTGGAACCCTTAAGATGAATGGTAATGTGCGTTCATTGGCTTTTGCGGATGGTGGGAATCGGCTACTTAGTAGTGGCGGGGATGGCCATGTTTACCACTGGGATCTTAAAACACAAGGCTACTGATGAGGGTTCCCTGACAGGCCTTTCTCTTTGCACCTCTCAGAACAGCTCTTATGTCGCTACAGGCTCCAGCAGCGGCATCGTGAATGTGTACAAGAGGGACGAGTTCCTTGGCGGGAAGAGGAAGCCACTGAAGACGATCGAAACCTCAGGACTGATATCGGTCAAATGAAGTTCAACCACGATGCTCAGATTCTGGCGAGAAGCTCGGGGAAGGAGAGGAATGGGATGAGGCTTGTGTGCACGCCCCATCCTTCACCGTGTTCCAGAACTGGCCTGGGCCTAGGTTCAGCCTTCAGTATCCACGGTGCCTGGACTTCAGCCCAGGCAGCGGGTTCCTCTCTGTCAGACATGCCGGCGGAAACGTTTTGCTGTACAAGCTGCACCACTATCAGGAGGCCTAGGTTCTCAGACTTGTCTGGAGAACCCAGTTTTGACACTGTATTTTTCTGCTTCCTGAAAACCAGTTGTTGTCTGTAGCGTGATTCTTCTTAATCCCTTGCCCTTTGAGTGGTGTTACATCTCACAGATATTTAAAATCTTTTAATGCAATACCAGGTTGATTCTTTTTGTCAAGAAATTTGTATTACTATACTGCATGTGCCCGTTGTTTGGGTGCAGAATTTCTGCACATCGTTATTAAAGTGGTATGGCTGGAGGAAAGATGGACGAACAGTTTAATGTAAGGGTCTATGCTTTCTAGCTGATGACTGCTGCTTGTGTGCTCCAACTCCAAGTAGGTGTTTTGGGTGACTGATTCCGTAGTGGTGATCTGATGAATTACACTGCGTGGTAGTGTGTGCCTTCTGCCTCGTGATGTAAGTATGTAACTCGTGTTAGCTTCAGCTGTGGATGCTTACTGTTTTTTCCTTTCCTTTTCTTTTGCATAGGTTGCCCAGCTCGCGTGCCTTGACACCAGTGCTGCTCCAGAGATTTTTTTGCTGCGGTGTTGACGACGGTTCGCCGGCGCCACATCCACCACGTGCTCCACTCAATGCCTGCACGAGCTGTTGGGATCTCTTGCAGTCGCGGCAGCGCCAAGCTCCATTGCCACTGACCAGTGCCGGTTCCTGTTCCAGACGACCGTCCCATGGTACTCCGGCCGAGCGAATCGCATGCTTGGATCATTGGATGGTGGCATTCCATGTGACGGAAGGCGTCTTCCTTTCCACTTCTCCAGGCCCCGGTACACCATGCACTTCCACATGTGTTGAGACGATCAACCTCTGACTTGTTTAACAGTGGGGTTGAAGCCCTTACAGTGCAAAGTTCCCCTTGCCTGCCCGGAAACGGTCCGGCGGTGGATCATCGCGCTCGCGGCATGCTTGCTGTGGCCCAGGTACGCCCTTCGATCTGTCGCTCTCGCAGAAATGCTTGTCCCCCCACCCTCCTCTCCTGTGCATTCCTCTAGCTGTTGCCAATGAAACTGCGTCCTGTGTCATGCTCCGGTGTCCTCTCCTGTTCATTCCTCTTTAGCTGTTGGCAATTAATTCTCACTCTGCATTATGTGTCTGGTGTCCTGGATGATCTGGCACTGACTGTAGTACAGTCCTCTTATTGGAGAGTTCGACTCGTGTCGTTGCGCCAGAGCAGAGGAGTGATTTTGCCTGTTATGGGCCTCCATTGCAGCCGATGGATGTTATACTCATACAATATGGTGATTCAGTTTACCGCGAGACCATGAGTCCATGATTGATTCAAGCGACACCATCCTCGTGTGAATGTCGGGGGTAGGATTGCTGTAGAATTTCTTTCATGATGTACTTCCTCTGCTTATTGATATAAGACATTTTAAAACGTCTTATATTAGGGAACTGAGGGAGTACAAACAGTTTGGGAACTAACTACAGGTCTAAAACTTCAAGTGGGCGTTATCACACCTAGCTGGCAGGGAAACATCTTGTTATCTATGACAGTGTGTGATGTTCCTGGCATGCAGGAACCAGATGGTCCCTTCTTATCCAGAATAGATGCATATTGGGTAAAACTATTACTTCATGTGATCCTATCTTACAAAACAAACAGTAGTTGTGTAATCAAGAAAAGGAACAAGATCTGATCGAAGTAACATCTACAGAGATGACCTTATAAAAGGGTATGAGTTGATAACCAGTTGCTTGCTTCTTCTACTGTCAATGACACCGAGGCCAGGAATAATTATATTTCTTCTATATAATTCAGTCTTCAGCAAAATACAGAGGGTTACATTTACTAGTGGCTAAGCTTCCTAACGGAAACAACTATCGCCAATCATATTCAGTTTATATACTGCTGAAAGACAGCTGCCTACGCAATTTCGGTTGTCCAGCTTGCATCCTCTCTATAGCCTCGCCACCTATGACCTCATCAATAAGGTCCCTGAAGATGGATCTTTCAATATCCAAAATCATGCCTTGTAGCTCATTGCCAGGGCTCCCCCAGTCTTTCATATCATACAACGCATCCTCAGTTAACGGTGTGTTCTCATCCTCATCCTCTTCGGAGCATTTTGCTGCCGAGCTCTCAGATAAAAGCCTGTCAACCTCTGTGCACAATTCCTTGAAAAGTCTCCACCCGCTTAACTTCCTTGATTGAAGAAGTTTCGCCGTTCCACTTGCAGAGCTGTAGATGTTCATCTTCTGAGCTATAATTTCATTTACCAGATCGAATACAATTCTACGGTGGAGCTTTTCCATGTTAGCTTCAGAACTCTTCTTAGCTCCAGTAACAGCTTGGGTTGCTGAAATGAAGTGTGGCTTTGTTTGCTCTAGAATGAAGAAGAGCTCCGGATTGATTGGGCAACTGGATGGCCAAAGTTGACCAGGCATCGCTGTGAAGCTAAGTTCCTTGTGCAGAAGACCAGATGCTAAGAGTATCTCGTAGATATACTGGTTGTCTTTAGAGTTTGCAGCTTCATCATTCATCGATTGCAGTTGTTCAAGTTTCTGAATGAGGGCTTCTAGATTTTCCGGTTTGATCTGGTTGACTTCACTGCTCGTCTTTGACTGTGGTGTGTCTGGCAGGCTGTTTGGATTCCAGCATTCGTCTGAAGTATGTGTCTCACCATCTGAACAGACAGAAAAATGTACATATATTCAGGAACCAGTGCTTAACACAAGTGAAGAAAAATATTGTAGCAGACAGAAGTACAGAATTACAACAGACAGTACAACTAAAAAAAAACATAGATGGATCAGATAAAAGTGAAATTACTATTCTGTCTGCATGATATTGAATCACACACACTAGGTGTATTTGTGAAGGAGCACCGGTGGGCACATCTATACTAGCGTTGTATAGGCAGCCGAAGACATGCATCATGCTGCTGCATAAGTAAGTGCAACATGTGGGGGCTTGCTAACATAGCACTGTTCAGCACCAGCACATCAGATGCAACTATCAGTATGCTGTGGTTCCTCCCAATCGCAGGACCACGAGCTACCTGGTGGTAGCTTTTATTGCAGATTATCTGTCACTAGCATCATCGGTATGCTTACAGCTAACTATGTTTGTCCTTTGCATAGCACTATGGGCTTCTGAATTGAATGGGACCAAATAGTAGGATCTATCAAGCCATTGATCTTGCAGTTGGTGGCTACCGATTATCAAAAAATTGGTGGTTATGTGATATGCAGGAATAGTAACTGCTGGATCAACTTCTCACCTTTGAATGAATCCGAAATACTTTTATGGTAGAAGGATGTGTCCAGGACCGAGACGGGGCTCGGTACATTCTCCAGTGAATGAATCTTGTGATCTGACCCCAGGATTAAAGAAGGGCTCTGAAGAAAATGAGATTTTTTCGTTAGTTGGTGATAAAGGAGCATATGGGAAAAAATGTTAGAGCTGAGTGGTTTCTTTCGTATATGTTATCTTTACCTTTTTGCCTGGAGTTGCAGCAGTGTAGTTTGGCTGAAAGGATGATGAGTTGACAACCATAGGCTTTTGACAGTCCATTATACTGACGTCAATCTGCTTCGCCAAGCTGATCCTTCTTCTCGGACTCTGCGAGACCTCATTGTCACGGTTGCTCTTCACTTGAGAAGGCTTTGATCTTGTTCTTCCTCTTGGTGATGCTGCTTCATTCGATTTTTTGCTTGGAGACTTCGGTGAGACTGGGGGGCGGGACCGCATCTCTGACTCTGCCTTCCTCTGCACCATTCTGGGGCTTGATGAGCCTACAGGCCTTGGCGAGCTCGCTCTGCTTGCAGGTTCATCAGATTTGGATTGAGCCCTTGCAGTGCGAGAATGGATCTTTTCCTTTGTGCTGCCTTCGTTTTTGTCAGTGAAGGATGAATCTCTGGCCTGCAGCTTCCTGAGGCTTCTGAGCCCTGCAAAAGGAGCAGCTGAGACCCCAGGCTTCTCGGTGGTTCTCGCCGGCTTCATGACTACAATGGGAGACTCAAAGCTTCTGGAACTAGTGGTGGCTAGATCCTCTTCTTGCCCCTGAACACCCACTGATTCAGTATCGCCGTCGTCGTTCTGACGCTTAGCATCCTTTGAATGCAATGAACCCAGAATTCTGAGTGCTCTGAAGTCCTTGTTGCACTCTAAGAACTCGAGACCGCCGAGCCTTCTCTCTATATCGGCATACAGAGATGGGGTTCTTGGCCTCACCTCAGTGTCCCGGCATTGTGAAGCCTTGCTGTTGGTGGCGCTGACACCTCTCTCCTGCTGCCTCCAGGGAGCGGCTTCGGTGAGAATTCTTGGAGAAGGCTTGGTTTTTGGTGCTGAAGGCTCGTTCTTCGGCAGCGACACACACTGATCCTGGTAAGTGCTCCTGGGCGAACGTGATGGACGCTCGCTCCGAGTTGCTTGTGCTGCTAGTCTTGGTGATCTTGCAGGCTCATAGCTATCAGTGACTAGCATCCCCGTCGCATCTGGTGCTTCTTCCAACCCCATGAGCTTGGCGATGACACTGTTGGACCGCCTGTGACTCGGGGAATCTTGAGGTCTCAGAGCATCCAGGAGAGAGTCATCAGTCCTCCTGTAACTGTAATTCTTCAGGCGCGAACTTGGGCTCAGAGATTCTTTCCTGCTGTCCAAGGACAGTCTAGGAAGCTCTTTGGCCCTTGTGGAGGCAGGCTTCTTGGCTTCTTGGGTTTCGGCCGACCGAAGGAGCCGCCGATCATCGCATGAGAAGCGTGACTGCTCCTGAAAACGCCTGCTGGATTCAACGACGTTCACAGGGACGACCTTGCTGCTCCTATCAATGCCGATGACATATGTCCCGTCCATTGATTTGGAGAGAAGTAATGGCCTCGGTGAGTCTTTGTACTGCATGTTTCTCCTTGTCTCCAGTGCCGAGGTCTTCACTGTTAGGCCCCCCGAGTCCCGGTTGATGGAGTCCTTCACGATGTCTCTGAAACCGACGTTCGGTTGCCCGGTCTTGGTGTCAGCACTAGCACCCTTAACACTTGGTGAGCTCTTCAGTGGTCTCTGCACAAAGAGCTCCTCGTTGATGTATGGAGGCTCCTGTTGGACAGATTTGCTTCCATCCATTGATGAGAAGGATGAGCACGAAGAGGAAGAACAAGAAGCTCTTGATGACTCTATTGAGAGGCTACTGTTCTCGGTCATGCTTTTGCTGAATGTTTTCTCCTGCAAAACAAATCCATAGGTTAGAGCCATCTCCATGATGTGTCCAGCATTTTACTTACTATTCACATGTGTAGATTGGTTTTCCTGACAACAGTAAGTTGATTTAGTCCAGACAGGGGAATTACCAGAATGATCTTTGGGGTACTTGAGCTCTGCACTGGAACATCGCTGCTGCTTTTTGGCGGAGTACGGCCTGGAGAAAGCAAGAGTACATTAGAAATAGTAGCCTAAATTTAAAACAGAGAAGGTACATAATTATTTTTTGTCTAATCCTGGTAGTACATACCAAAATGGATGGATTTGATGGGAGAAAAGGTGAGGATTTTTTGTCTTTTAGTTCACCACTATTGTTTACATGCATGACCATTTTAAATCCAATTGTTAACCTGTCATCTTCAGTTAACCGGTCATCACAAGAAAGTTTATTTTAATCAAAATGTTCAGCTGTCTTGTTCAGTTCCATTTACAAAAATGAATTTTTGGTAACCTACTGTTCAGCTGTCCTCTTCAGTGAAAAATAGTAATGCTAATTCTGGATACAGCGATACACATAGTTGGCTGTCATTATATCAATGCCCGGTTCGTACAGTGCTAAAAGTAGTGGTGCGCTGTCATTGCACATTCTTACGGAAATGGTTTTGATGATCGGAATCCGCTTTGGCTGTTTATAGTTATTATGTGCGAGCTGCGGTGGTTGCATCAGTGAACGCGACCTATAATAATAACTGAAGAAAACGTGTACTACGTAACAATTCGTCTCTCCTCATCAGAAGTCAAGAAAATCAGGATTGTGCCATTCCCAAACTCGTTTTTTTCCAACTTTGGAGAAAAAAACTTTAGCAATCTACCATACCGCAACAGAGAAAGTTTTTTATCCTGTTTTACTGTTTTTACTAACCAAGTGATAGGTATTTGTTTTTTACTGAACCTCCCAACCCAACTGTCCATGTTACCCAACTCTGTATGGCAGTCTGAAAGGACTTGCGTTGAGCGAACACAAGAAGCAATCTCTCTGACCAGAAAGGATAAAAGCCCACCGAACTTTGCGATATCTAGTCAACGGTGGCAGAACCAGTTGCAGGCAGGCAGCAAGCGCGCGATTCAGAGGGCGATTAAAAAAAACTCGGAAACTTGGAGACCGTAATCGAGGAGGAAGAAAAAAAAGATTACGGTGGAACTCGACAGGCACGGCAGCTCGGTACCAATGTGAAAAGTAACAGGGCATGGAGACGACGAAGGCAATGGAGATGGATGGTGGGGGTAGCTGGTGTGGTGTGGGAGTGTTACCTGGCGCTGGAGGCAGGCTCTTGTGTCGCGGGTGGCGTGCGCGGGGCGCGGTGAGCATCCGCTGGCGGTCGAAGATCTGGAATATGCCGGCCATGCAGCCCATGTGGCGGTCGAACTCCGGCATGTCGTCGGACAAGGCGTTGAGCACCCTGCTCGCCCGTGGCATCTCTCGCCGGACCGATCAGACGGCGGCTGACATCCACCGTCGCAGGCAGACCGGTCGTGGCCGCACACGCGCACGCGGTGCGGCGCCGGGGGCAGAGCAGAGCAGGTGAAGGTTCCGAGACGAGAGGGGAAGGCAGGGGCAAGGAAGCCTGCAACTGCAACTTCCGGGAGAAGATGTCTATCCACACTCGCGTATGCAGAGGCAGATACAGGTCCAGATATAGAAGTCTTGGTACTGGGAGTGGGATGGGGTGTGTGAGTTCAGAGGAGGAATGTCATGCTATCATGCAGGCTCGGTTCTCGTGACCTGGTGTGGATGGAGTGAGGGAGGGAGGGAGGGAGGAGGGAACGAGAGGGGATTTAAGAGGCAGGCGAGGCTGGCTGCTGGGTGGGGGCTGGGGGGCAACGGGGTGTTGGGGTGGGTCAAGCCGTGTCGCTGGTCCTGCCTTCCTAGTGCGTCGTCCCTCCATCACCCAGGCCATGTGCGGCCTGATCATTGCACCGGTTGTGTGCGTGGGTGCGCGCGAACCGGCATGTGATTCCTGTCAGACCCGCACAGGAGCTTTCGGGCTCGACGCCGGACGGCCAGCCACAGCCTGCCACCGCCGGCGGTTAATCGCCGTGCCAGGCCAGCCACCGGCACGGCGCGCCGACCGCGTACCGTGTCCAGCTCCGGCGCTGCGTACGTTACCAGAGTGCTTGCGTGATCTTTCGTTGGCTGATGTGGTCGCTGTTGCCGCTGGCCGTGGTTCTCGCTGGCTGGCCCGATGGCTGGATGGATGGATCGACAGCTCATCGGTGGGACGGGCTTGGTCGGCCGTGCTGCGCTGCCAAACACGGCGAGGGATGACGAGAGAACGACGGCCCGGCCCCGCCCGACCGGCTACGTACGTACGTGTACATACGTACGTATGATTACGCGAGCACGGCCGCGCGTGCGACTGCGATACGTTATACGTATATACGTACGAGGTGCATGCCGCTACGACCACAATATACCGCTCCTTTGGCCAGACCTGCTGCGGGGCGCGCGTGCGATCCGTAACTGCGCGTGCGTGTGCACGTGACTGTGACTGTGTGACACTCGGAGAGCGAGTAAATGGTAAATTCTGGGTGGGTTTTGTCGTGACGGGGAGGCAGGAGGAACCTGTGCGGCGTACCGGCGTACTTACTCCGCCGTGCACGCACTCTGAACCGCTGATTCCCTTGTCGCCGCTGTTACTGTGCTGCATAGTAATTCATTGGCCGGCCGGCAGCGCCATCTTATCTACTAGTACTACTACTCACGGTGAATCTGTGATCTCTTTTACTGCCTGCATCTTCTGGGACCCCTGGGCCCGGATTTTTGGCATGGTTGGGTTAAAAACTCTGCCTGCTAGCGTTTGGAGAAATTATCAGTAGTTAGTAAGCAACTCTTGATTCCCCAAACGAACGCAAGAGATCTGGAGACGGATGGATTCGAAATGAAAGCGTGTTTGGACAGACGGGGCAGTTATAGCGTGTACGGACGGCCAGCTAATGGTGTTTACTAGTGCGCTTTTAAGGGAAAAACTCGTGTTAAGATCCTCCTCCCGACCCATACTCATCCCGCACCCCTGCGGCGGCGGCGCCGCGCCGGGCGGCCTCCCCTTCCCGCCAAGCTCTTTCTCCCATGGTCTTTTCTCTCCGCCGCCGCCGTTCGGATAGTCGCCAGGCAAAGACTTGGGGACGTGGCGGCGGCAGCGGCGTCCCTGATCGCGATCTGGCAGGAAGGCGGCGGCGTCCGTCCCGGCTGGTTTGGCGGTGGTGTTGCGGCGAGCGGCGGCCAGTGATCTTCGGCCCAGATGGCGGCGGGGATTTGGGCCTAGCCGTGATCTGTTCCATATGTTGGCCTTGACGTCGGCGCTCAGGCGACCCGGGCCTTGTCCGTGACAATAGGGCGTTTGGGGCATCTGCCCCCGGCATGGTGGTGGTGGCCTCCTTCTCCGTCGAAATGGTCGGTCGGATGGTCTTGCCGTCTTGCGGCGGATCCTGCTAGTTTCCGGCAGGTGGCGTGGGGGCTGCTGGCTCGATTTCAATAAAGGAGGTGGTCCTGAATCCCTCTCAAGCCAAGACGATGTTCAGCCGAATGTTGGTCTTCATTGATCTGATTTTTGTGTCGTGTTTCGGAAGGCTCCGTTGACCAGTGGCGGAGCTAGGGGGACGAGCAGGGGCCTTGGCCCCCCCTATGCATGCTGCAGCAAGCCAATTTTTATACCTAAGCTTGGTTAAAAAATATTTTTTAAGTGATAATTATCATGGTTGGCCCCCCTAATGGCTGATTACCATGATTGCCCCCCTTAAGTTGTATTCCTGCCTCCGCCCCTGCCGCCGACGAACTCCATAAGTGCTATTATGCCGTGAGTTTGCTGGAAGGATTGAATTCGGTCGTGCGCACTCATGTTTTACCCTGGCCGTTTGGTTTCAGAGGGCGTGCTTCGAAGATTTGTTGGTTGTTATTACCATGAGGCATGTTCTTGTTCCATGGTGCTGACGGAGAAAGTCATGGAGATCGAGATCTGAGGACAGACAATGGTGGTTTGAGTCTGGGTGGTGATGAGGAATTGGATAGGTGACTTGTGAATTGGAGCAGTGACATGCAAGTGGGGGCGACTGCACAGGAGAGGTTCATGGTCCTACCTCTCAGGGTAAAAACCCAGGGTCTGGTCTTAATTGGTTGTGCCTGGCAATGGCCTGTTGAACGTATTGTTTTGAGAGCGCGGACTTTTTTCAGGATAAAAACCTAGATCTTTGATCGGGCATGACGATGTTTATGCACTGTTCCCTTCTTGGAGGCGTCGTTTTTTGAGAAGCTGGACTTCTGGTGTTGTCTTGGTGGTGATAGTACTGCTGTTTTAATGAATGAGTCACTGTAGCGGGACTTTTTTTTTGGCTGTGTGCATCTGTGTGGCCGCTAGGGCAATGCGTTGTTGCAGAGGCTGGATGTAATCGGTATCATCTTATATTAATATATGCTCATTTCTATAAAAAAAAAAGTGCTGCTAACACGGTGCTAACAGTGATGCAGTGTCGCCGCCAGTGCACGCACGATGGGTTGGATGGACTGTGGGGGACGGTTTTGAGCTTAACACGGCTGCACGAGGTCGGTCAGTTAACCTCCCATCCGTACTACTACTCCAAGGAGTACTTCACTTAATTTGTGATTCCTGATAACATTCGTTCCAGCTATTTTTCAGATTAGTGACTCGCGCGCGGCTTAGTTCAACTCGATTTTTTCTTTTCTTTCCGATCGATGGGGCGCGCTATATAGGTACGTGGTGGGCAATCAAGGAGCATGGCGGGAACCGCGAGCACTCTGATATGCATGGCTGATGGCGCGGCGGTGGTCCTCCATGTGTGGCCGCACCGAGTCCCAACGCCACGATCCACCGATCCAGACGCAGAGCTAGCCGCGCGCGGGGGAGCCGGAGCCGGTGCCGCTGCCGGGGTGATCCACCGAGACACGATCGACGAATTCGGTTTCGCGCGCGGGAGATGTATCACAAAAATACGAACCCAAGACCGGCCGGTCACCGTGCCGTAACTTTCTACAACTAACTTCTGGAAAACTGTCTCGCAAGCAAAGCTCGTAGTAGTAGTAGTACCGCCCAGTAGCAGTTGTTGTCTCTGCTGCATGCAGTGCGCCCAGCTCAGAGGAAGAGGAGGGGTACCAAACAAAAACGCAAGCTAGAGAACATGCGCATTGAGGCGCCTGTCGGTGGGGCCCCGGGACCAGTGTAGGTGGATCTGGGGGCACCGTGGCTGCTGCCGCTTACCGCTCGCTCGCTCGCTTCCGGGCTACGTTGGACCATCTATAGTGGATTGCTTGCCTCCCTCCATCGTCATCTTCTTCGTCGATCTCTGCTAAAGAAAATAGTACTACCTGCGGTACATGGTAAATGTCAACAAGGTAAATAAATAGTTCTGTGGGGGGTAGATTAAGACACCGAAATTTGAAGTGATTCCCAGCGCTGGGATTGAATCGAAATTTTGGAGTTCAATGCTGTGTGCAGTGGTCTTGTTTAATGAGGCAGCTAGCAGAGGAATCTCCGCGCGTATTGATTGAGTTCGTTAGATTTCCCGCCAGCTATACACGCTTGCCGGTCCTACTTACGTGTGAAGCAAAGTGAGTCACGACGTCGCCTCCTTCCCGCCAATTTTGTAGACGTCCTCCATAAAGGGGTTTGAATTTTCATGGCCTCGCTGACCGGATTGGAACGAATCTACGTAGTACGTTTATTATGAACATGAAGAGACACCTAACCCTAGAAAGAAACATGAAGGGTAAGTTCGCCGGTGAGTCAGCGGCGAACACCGATCGGCATGCATGCATCGAGCACTTCCTCGTACGTCCGTGCCCAACTGGATCCCAACTGTTGAAGGCGACGAGCCCCCCCTCCAGGAACAGCGTGTGTGTGCACTCTCTGCTAGCTGCGAGACACGGCGGCGACGTACTCGGCGAGCCATGCGTCCACGTTCCGATTGTACACGCACGTATATCAGCAGCAGCAGCGACCGGCCGGAGACAGTGCACCCTGCGCAAAATTAAAGTCTCTTGTGATCTTTCTCATCTTTGGTGCGGAGCGCATGCAACCGTGTAAGGTGGCCTGCAGGCAGGCGCCCAACACCGAGAGCGACGCGGGCAGTGGTCGTAGTACTTGTCTGCGTCGGTCGCTGGCTCGCGGTTGCTTTCTGACCTAGGCAGGGTCGCTGCCGCCGTAGCTGGGTTCTTTGCATGCATGGACCTGTGGCATGGCACCCATCCATTCGTGAAAGGAAGGAATATTCAAGTTTACTGTACTGCCAGGATGTAGATATACTTTGTAGTATATTGATCGCTGCAAATGCTCTCTAGAGAGTCGTGGTCACTTTCTGTGGCACTGTGGGATATAGAGAAACATGCCCTGCGTGTATGCTTGCTGAAGTAGAGATTTGAAGATGATGGCTGGCTAAACTCCGGAGCAGAGCGTGGTAGACGTTTCCTTTTTCTTTTCTTTACACAGATGCATGTGCTCTTGATAGGACCTAGCTAATGCTCTGCTTTTGTGTGCATGTAGGATGTAGGATCTATATCGGTGGCCTAGGAATTAATACGCTTGGGGAGAAGAAAACCAGGAAGAGGTAGGGTTTTCGTTTTAGAGGGTGCGCAAAGTGAAATAGTAGAAGCATGGATCGATGTAGAAAAGTGTGTGAGCGGGCCCTAGTACATTTTGACAGTAAACGAGCATGAGCTTTCTATTGCTACCATGATCGACTGGTTCTCCAATGAGCACTCACTAGCTAGCTAGCTAGCTAGGTAGGTAGAGCGGATTTTGCCAACCGAGCATGTTTCAAATCTCTAGATAGTAATCGTTTGACGTGTCACACGGGAGTCCATAAAAGTAATCGTGAAATAGGTAACTAAGTATTTTCAATAGTGTATATTTCATCATAAAAGTAGTTTTCACGAACGTTATGTGGTTAAAATATCGATCGAGATATCACAAAATAAAAATAACAATATATCCCAATATATGGCTATTAATTGACGTATATAACCATATATTACTGATTATTTCACCAATATCATGCAAAACTAAACACTGATGTCGAACAAATCGACTAACAGACAAAGAAACAGAGGTCGTCCAAAACGAATTGGCCTCGCGACACTATCTTCACAAACCTAAAACAAACCGTATGAAAAATTACCAAGCAACACAACAAAGCTTTTACGAAAAAATTGCCGTAGTTGCCCCGACATACGAGAGTCAAATAACGATGACTCTCGGATTTTCGTACACAAAGCTAGTCAACACATGCAACAGTTACTGGAATCTAACCATATATCACCTGTGATTTTATATATATGTTCCTTCAAAGAAAAACAAAGGCAATGAAAAGACACTTCCATGACGCACTGACGCATCTCCTACTCCTAACCACGAAAACCAACCATTTTCTGCATACTCCAAGAAGAACACCAACCGTCTCTAGAAAAACAGGAACCCCTTGTTGTTTAAAACGAGATTCGCAGCCGTGATTTTGATTTCTGACAGCGATCAAGGCTTACTAATCATCTCGCCTCCCCTTGCAACTTTGCCAGTAGTTGGTGTGCCGACAGGAAGAACGCAAGCTGCTGAAGTAAGCAACCTGCCCCTGCCATTGCAGACAAACTAACCTGACATAAATACTCTTCTGAGGTACAAGTTGCAAGATCTTGCAGGTGAACATTTTCCAGAGAATCCTAGCAGGTGACGGGTGCTATACCGGTAGACATATGTAGCTTCGGACTGTCACGGTGACACCTGCAAAAAACTGTATTTGAAAAGAAGCAAACGGGTCAATGTACTTTGTAAGAATACATGGGAGTATTATTGGATTATCTGAACTCCCTTCTGAAAATTCTCCCGGGGAAGTATCTGTCCTGTCCGTCACTCATTGCATGGGCTGTATTATCCTGTATGCGCCTGTACATTCTGGATCAATGATAATCCATCATGTTCCTCCTTCGTGCGCATTCCAGTGCTCAATTAGCAGGAGATTATGCGTTATTCTTGCAAGTTGCATCACGGTCACATGATCGGCCATGTGGAGGAGCTTAGATCCATAATGTTCTGGTGACGCTAGCTTAGCTAGGCTGCAGAAAT
Source organism: Avena sativa (assembly GCA_916181665.1). Taxonomy (NCBI): domain Eukaryota; kingdom Viridiplantae; phylum Streptophyta; class Magnoliopsida; order Poales; family Poaceae; genus Avena; species Avena sativa. Next base: position 369,324,550 of record OV702284.1, read on the forward strand.
ATTCCTGGAATAATTGAGGAGCATATGTACTTTGCACGTACCATCAAGAAAATATTCGCCCAAGAAAGCATATTTAATTACTACTTAATCTGTGGTTTCATTCCCTTCTTTATATAGTTGCAACATTATTTCTTAGATGTATTATTGCCAAGGCAGAAAACAGCCTAAGATGATCCAAGCTACTCCAGCCGTGTACTGTTTCTTAGGGAGTAATTATCAATTCTCCAGCCTTGTATGTTTTTTTCAATGATTCATTCAGTTATCGCAGCTTTTAATATTGTCATTCTCTGATATGATTAAACAAGGCAAACGAAGTACACCGTACAACTCCGGAATGTGCAAGCCACGACTATACACGCCACTTTATCGTTGTACATTTTGATATTATCAGATGGGACAAAAAGTACACCCTGCACCTCAGGAATGTGCTATATATATGAAAGATTATCTCTACACATTGATATGATTAATGGGACAACAAGTACACCGTACACCTCAGGGATGTGCATAAAAGGAGGATAATTGAATTCCTCGCAAGAAAATACTCCCTCCGTTTCAAAATATAAGATGTTTTAGCTTTGTGAAGCAAATGTATCTAGACTTCTTTTAGTGTTAGATTCACTCAGTTGTGAAGTGAATCTAGACACTAAAACAAGTCTAGATGCATTTTCTTCATAAACTTAAAACATCTTATATTTTAAAACGGAGGGAGTAAATCATAATTGAAGAAATAGACAAGGCATGCGATCTATGATAGATTGAGCAAGACCTTACGGATACGTACACCCATGATTAAGTCAAGAATTTTGTGAACATAATTTTATACGGCACTGTGCTGAACTATATTGTTCATCTTTTTTCCATCGGTTTAGTCATCTAGCTGAACTCGTTTAAGTGCATGGAGGTTAATACATTACTAGATTGATAAGCGCGCTTAGCCGCGCCGTCTACACGACGTTGGCTGTGTGGAGGTACACTCTTAGCTGCTTTGATCTGTGTTGCATCCAGATTTAGCTCACCGTTTATTTCATATGAACACACGATAGATCATAGTGGTGTGGAATAATTCTGGTTTTTTAGAACAACAAATAGGAATCTGGAGCTATATTTTCAGATGCAATTTACTTTAACCCAAGAAACATAAAGTGATGTCAGAGATATAATTGTCACATATCTAGCTCCACATTGATAAGCAGGTTAAAATTAGAATCATAGTAAAAACAGAGGATACACACACGAAGCATAAAAAGAGAGCACAATCTTTTTATGTCTGTTAAGTATCTAAGGAGAATCGACTTTTATAATTTTGCTCAAAATAAACTAAAAGAATGGTAACTAAAATGTTATGTGGCATCTATCTATTGGTGCTCTATTTTTTACTGGTCACTGCATTATAATTATCCTCTAGACCTTGCTAGCTTCATGTATCACGTCATCATCGTCACAATCGACTTCCTTTGGCACAAAGGGTGATGGTTCAGATGGTTATGAACCTATATGCTAGCAAAAAAAGCAGTAAGTTGGGATGGAATGCAAGAATACATCAATCCATGAATAAATATTAAGTAGGAGAGTCCTTAGAAAAAGATGGCTAGCTCCGAAAAAATAGGAGCGCCGTTGTGGCGATCCGGTGGGCGATTCTGGCCGCTCGGCCATGAATCCGACGAGGAGGAGCCCCTTTCTCTGACACCGGCATGTGCATCACCAGAGGCAACATCATGATTGTTGTCTTATCTGTGTAAGACTCCGATTGAGACACGTTGTTCTCTGAGTGATGAGTCTATGGCGGCGATTCGTCGGAAAGAGGAGAAGAAGAGAAGACAGCGACAATTGGCTAATGATCTGCAAGATGATCTGCCAAGTGTGGGGGTACAGGTACATGATCGATACCCAAATCTTGTGTATGCAGGTCAAGGTAGGAGGAATACGGCGGTGGTGCTGCCTCCATCGACGTTCGTCCTCGAAAACTTTGACGCCAAGGAATGGATCATGGTACATCAGAGGAGACGAGTCACTGCGACAACTAGATGTACACATGCTCGTGGGCGATGGAATTCTGTGCAATCTCCGGCGTTGCCTAAGGTAATTTTTCCGATTTTTGAACGAACAGTGAGTCTTGTTCCTTTCTCTCGAGCTGATTCAACGGGCCATGTGGGCTCTAAATTGAATATAGCTTGTTCGACCATTACTCATGGCAATGCTGCTGTGGGCCTGAGGCATGGAGCCCAGATCCCGAAACCCTCAAGACATACGGCTGATGGCATGCGCCGCCTCCTAGGTCATCTCTAGAAAAATACTGGAAAAGCGGCGGTGGTCGTATCTGGCGATCACGCTCCTGCGACTGCGATGGCAAACACCGGAGGAGGGAACAACCCTGGCAAGGGTCGGGGCGGTGCTGGAGGTGGTCGTGGCGATGGACGCTGGGACTTAAACTCCAACCAGAATTTTTTCTAGGGAGGTCCGAGTGGCACATCTGGTGACGATGCCGCTGATGGATTCCATGGAAATTTCAATGGTACTAAGAATCGGGGCTTCGATGGGGGCGAGGTGGTTTCAGTGCTGGCGCTGGTTTCGATAGGGGCAGGAGAAGTTTCAATGGAGGCGCCGGCTACCAAAGAGGGAACCAAAGATGGATGAATGGAGGTGGGGGAGAAACCCGGATGGAACATAATAAAGCTCCGGGACCAGATGGGTTACCTGCTGAGTTTTATCAGACTTTTTGGGATGTTATCAAAATTGGATTTAATGACCCTTTTTGATCAGTTGAAACAAGGGGAATTGCCTCTTTTTAAATTGAACTTTGGGGGTGATCACATTACCTCCAAAAAAATAAAATGTTGTCCAAATACAACAGTATAGACCGATTAGTTTACTAAATGTTAGTTTCAAAATATTCATAAAGGTAGCTACTAATCGCATTATGATATGTCGGAAATGTATCTATAATTTTTTTATACTCCATGCTTGTTTAGTATCTACTTTGCTTTGCTTTCTCTATACTTTGAGGTGTTTTTATATCTTTTCTAGGACTAACCTATTAACAAGTTGCCACAGTGCCAGTTGCCTGTTTTCTTCTGTTTTTGGTTCCACAAAGGCAGAAAATTAATATTCTCATAATTGGACGGGACAAAAGCCAAAGTCAATATTTTACCGTGAGGGACACGAAGCCAGAATACAAGACGGAGAGGCGAACGAGGGAGGCCGCACCCCTCCTAGGCGCGGGTGGGCCCACCCAGCGCCTAGGTAGGGTGTGGGCCCCCTGGCCGCCTCCCAGCCTCGCCTCTTCGCCTATAAGAAGCCCCCGATGCAGAAACCCTAAGGACCCGATCAAAACTCCACGAAACCTTCTATAGCCACCGCGGTCCTAGACACAATCAAAGAAAATGCCGACTTACCTGGCTCCCCAGCGGAGTCAATCACGCCGTAGGAACTTCGAGACTTCGACAAAGAGATAGAGGAGTACGAGCAAGAGCACGTCTCCATACAAATGCCAGGTGAGCCGGAAACTCCTCCTAGTCCTATGATAGCATGGATGAAAGCTACACCTCGCAGGATGACATGGACACAGGAGATTCCTCCGAGGTCTACAAGCCAACCATGACGGAAAGTAACGACGGAAGTTTATCCCCCTGTACCGAACCAAAAGCCGTATTTTCCACTGGTACACACGTTAAGGCTACTGGACAGTCAAAGAAGAAGAAGAATCCGACTTCAGCAGAGCCGGACGTCGAGGAAACCAGCAAAGAAAAAGTTGATGAAGAAATCAAGATGAAGAGTCAGGACAGAGATCCGATTAATCCGACCCCGATCAACCCTCCTGTGGATGGACACGTCGTCACCAAGGGTGCACGTGAAATCTACGGAGACGCTCTCACAATTCCAATCCCAACGGCTTTGGATCTTACGCCGGAGGCGCTGGAGAAAAGGGCTGAGGACCTGGAAAAGCACCGTCTATTTTTACTTGAAGAGGCCGCGTGCCTCGTCGAGATGAGACAGCAGTTAGACAGTGATCCTGCAAGATATCAGTCAGATTTCAAGCGACATCCAAACAAAACAAGGGGAGGTCCGTTTCTTGCAAACAAGAATCCGGATATCCACAAAGATCAATTCGACGGAAAAGATGGAGAGAAGATCCGAGTCTACAGCACGCTGGTGGAAAACGCTGTTGTAGCTTGAGCCATCCTCGCCAACAATCCGTCTGCACAGCAGGTCCAGCAGTGCGTGGCGTTGCTGGACAAAGGATTAAAGCAACAGAAGACGACCGCGTCATTCAGTGGCAAGCTGGCCTCAAAATCCGAGTTTTGCCACACTGGCGCTAAACAAAGCGCGGACGTAAGGCTTCACAGGGATACGGCTCAGCGCTATCGTCCTCGTGGAGAAGAATTAAATTCCAGGACCGGCTCCAACAGCCACTCTCGCGGGCCAGCGCGTGACTGGGCAAGAGTAATTCCGGCTGCGACCGAAGATGCCATCAGGGCAGTGGTCCCTCATCAGTACCATCATCGGCAAAATAATCGCTATAGAGAAGACCCAGAAATACGGCGCCAACAAGAGGAGAAATATCGTCTAAGGATGCCACCACCAAGCCGTCCGGCTGGCAACGCCGGACGAAGAGACGATCCGGACCATCCTGAATCTAGTAGGGACAGTGCCCAAACAAACAGGTATCAGAGTCAACATAATGAGGCTCCACCGCCACCACCAAGGAACCCAGCCCGAAATAATCCACCAGGGCCACCATCGCCTCCTAGCAGCGACCATGAAGGATCACGTTGTAGCCACGGAAGCCAAAGGCGCGGAGGCGACAATGGTGAGAGAATAAGCAGAAATCCAACTCCACCGCGCAGAAGCCGCGAGCCTCCAAGGCGCAGATCACTCTCGCTAAACGATGCTCGCCATCGCATCGAATCAAACATAGAAGCGCAGCTATACGAGTAGGAAGATGTGTATGTGGGACCCAAGTTCTTTGGTCCACGTATACATTAGACAAAATTTCCGGTTGACTTTGGCATCGCCAAGCACATTCAGACCTACGACGGAGCAGCTCGTCTAGCTACTTGGCTCCAGGATTTTTTCCAGGCTTGCTGCATCGCCAAAGGAGGAAACAGCCTGGTTGCAGTCTGATATCTCCCACTGATGTTAAGGAAGACGACTCGATCATGGCTCAATGAACTGTCAGAAAATTCAATTCACAACTGGTATGATATGCAAAATGCGTTCTTTTCAAACTTAGAGGGAACATACAAGAGGCCCTGCACAGTCGGAGACCTGCAGCGTTGCACCCAAAGACCCAAAGAAACTTACCGGGATTACCTCGGACGATGGATCGATACAAAGAACTCCCGTGAAGGAGTAAATGAGCAAACTGCGAAAGATCTTTTATTGCAGGACTTCCAGTCAGACTTTTACATCATAGGCTGAAGCGTGACCACGTCACTGATTTAGGAGAAATGATAGAGACGACAAGCAAACATGCTGAGGCCGACGATGATTCAGAAGGGCTGCTAAATATTCTGGCCAATCCCAATGCGGCCAAACAGCCAAAGCAAACTCAGAAGCGCAAGAACACCTCGGATAAAAATCCGGCTCCGGACAACGCAGTTGTCAACGCAACATTCGGATCTGGAGGACGAGGAGGGCGCGGAGGTGGCCGTGGTAGAGGCCGAGGAACTTCCCGAATCCACGGTAGAGGAGATCAACAACCCGGAAGAACCTATACATGGGCTGACATTGCCAATAATCCCTGTGTCCACCATTTGGATAGTAACGGAGGATCTACCCATACAAATACTGAGTGTCGTTTCAATGACGACATCAAGAAAGACGAATCCACTGGCTATAGAGCCAAGCGACGAAAAGGAAAGAAAAATTCCGAGAAAGGAAAGGAGTCCAAGGAAGATTCCGACATGGAAGAGGCAGAAGCCGTCGTAGAGCCCAAGCAGGATGGAAAGAAGACTTTTCCGACTAAGAAAGACGCATACGTCTGCTTCCTTGGATCCTAACCAGCTAAGGACAAAAAGGCCGTTATTCATGAGCTCAATGCCACGGTTCCGGCTGTCCCCTAATTCCTGGACTGGTCAGAGGTGACTATCACCTTTGATCGTTCGGATCACCCGAGGAAAACGCATCGTCGGGGAAAGTATCCTCTGATCGTCAATCCTATTATTGATGGTTATGAGTTCTCAAAAACACTCATGGACGGTGGGAGCGGTATTAATATCCTCTACATCGCGACACTCCACCGCATGAAGCTACACGAGAGCCAGTTGAGTTACAACAATGTAACTTTCCATGGCATTTGTAACACCCTAGGATCGGCCCTATGCAAGTTTTAGCGATTCCTGCCAAACCCGCATAGAAACGATTCAGAGGTGCCCACCAGGCACTTGCGTGCGGGTGAAAAACGAAGTAATATCATTACACAATAGTCCACGATGGAACCCACAAAACAGATTTTATACAACAATAACTCAAAGAGTCAAGAATACAGAAATACAATACAAAGATCCAAATCATATTTAAAACGATACAACGTCCGAGTATGGACAAGATGCAAACTGAGCTAAGAGCCCGAAAGAATGACCAATGGCGTCCATAACCCTGCCCAGGCCAAGACGGAAGGGTAACCCTGCTAACGACGTCGATCCCAAAACCTGCTTAAACAAAGGGGTGCCGACAAAGGGCAAAGGAAAAAGAGAGCGATCAGTACTGAGGCCAGTACACGGCGAAACTAGAATTCGGCGGTCCTCGCCTACATAGGTATGGTGGACTGAAGCGGCAGCGCAGCATGCACTAAACAACCTATAGAGACTCAATACAACTGGCGGCTATCAGATAAGGATAAGAAAGACCTATTTGGATCCAACCTGAAACTATCACCAAGCATGTCCATCCTGGTATTTCCCCCTCGAGACCAAACGAGGAAGTCAACCGAGGAACTCACACAGTTGGCAGTTTTATTCATTCCGTTATAGTTGCAGCAATTACTAGTCAGATATAGATAGCATGATGATGCATATAATAAAAACCATAGGGATTTTCTAGTACTGGATTTACCCGGGGTGCTACAACATTGTACCAGGGAGACAGGCAAATTCTCTAGGTGTGATCACTCTGGATGTAACATTTGGAACCCGAGAAAATTACCGGATCGAGCCACTCTCCTTCGAGGTGGTACCGTTCAAAAGTTCTTACCACGCCATCTTCGGGCGTCCGGCTTACTGGGCGTTTATGGCCCGTCCCTGTTACATCTACAACATGATTATACTTCCAGGTCCTAAGGGCGTAATCACTGTACGAGGAAATCCGAGGAAAGCGCGAGAGTGCGACGAAGGATCTGCTGCCTTCGCCTAAGCCGTGCTACACGCTCAGGAGTACCAGGAGATCAAGAAGACCATCAATTCGTCCAAGATGCCCGCTACGAAGAACGAGGTGTTGAAGCCAAGTTTGCAGTTTAAGGCGCCGGAAGAGACGAAGAAGACGTCGCTGAAGGAAGATGATCCCTCCAAGACAACGAACATAGGGGTAGGCTTAGGCCATGCATAGGAAAGCGCGCTCGTCGAGTTCCTCAAAGCTAATAATGATATCTTCGCATGGCAGCCATCTGACATGATCGGAGTACCTAGGGAACTCGCCGAGCACTCTCTTATTGTGTACCTAGACGCTAAACCCGTCAAACGGTCCTTACGACGGTTTGGTGATGAAAAGCGCAAAGCAATAGCTAAGGAATTAGCCCTCTTAAAGCTAGCGGATTTCATAACAGAGGTCATCCATACAGACTGGGTGGAAAATCCTGTACTCGTCCCTAAAAAGGACACCATTGATTTAGGGATGTGTGTTGATTATACCGCTTTGAACAAGGCATGCCCAAAAGATCTGTTTCCTTTGCCAAGAATCGATCAAGTTATCGACTCCACGGCAGGGTCGGAATTACTCTGTTTTCTCGACGCATATTCCGGATATCACCAAATACCGATGAAAAAGTCGGATCAAATCAATATGTATTTCGTCACTCGTTTCGGAACCTTCTGCTACAAAACTATGCCTTTTGGCTTAAAGAACGCAGGAGCAACATATCAACGTACCATGGAACGTTGTCTCAACGACCAAATCGGATGCAACGTCCATGTATACGTAGAAGACATAGCAGTTATGTCCAAAAAGAAGGAAACTTTAATTTCCGACTTGGATGAAACGTTTGCTAGTATATGAAAATTCAACATGATGCTAAATCCGAAGAAGTGTTTCTTTGGAATTCTAGCCAGAAAATTGTTAGGTTTCATCGTCTCTGAGCGAGGCATCGAGGTGAACCGGGACAAAATCAAGGCTATATTAAACATTACCAGGCCGACTCGCCTGAAGGACGTACAACGCCTCACTGGTTGCATCGCAGCGGTGAGTCGGTTCGTCAGCCGGCTCGGTGAAAGAGTCGCACCTTTATACAAACTCTTGAAGAAAACCGACAAATTTGTCTAGACTCCAGAGGCCGAGACTGCCCTGCAAATTTTGAAAGACCTACTTTCAAATCCACCAGTTCTTGTAGCGCCAGAACCTCAAGAACCTATATTACTGTACATCGCAGCAACCAACAAAGTCATAAGCGTGGTAACAGTAGTTGAGCGCGAGGAATAAGGACACGAGCATAAGGTGCAGCGACCAACTTATTATCTAAGTGAGGTCCTGACAGAATCAAAGCAACGGTATCCACATCACCAAAAGCTAGCCTATGGAGTGTTCTTTGCATCCAGAAAGTTACGTCACTATTTTCAAGAGCACAAAATCACATTAGTGATCACGGCTCCTCTGCGAGATATAATCAACAACCGCGACGCCACAGGACGTGTTGCAAAGTGGGGAATAGAGCTTGCAGCTTTTGATATTGAGTACAAACCATGTGCAGCAATCAAGTCCCAAATTATCTCCGACTTTGTCGTTGATTGAACAGAAACGGTAGAAAACATAGGCCCTCCAGACTCGGAATTTTGGACCCTTCACTTTGACGGTTCAAAAGCACGAGGAGGCTCGGGGGCTAGCGTGGTGCTCAAATCACCCCAAGGAGATAAGTTGTTCTATGTGTTGCAAATACACTTCACGGCAACCAATAATATTGCCGAGTACGAAGCACTGTTGCATGGAATACGCATGGCCAAAAATATTGGCATATCAAGACTCATTTGTTACGGAGACTCGGATTTAGTTGCTCAGCAAGTATCCGCCATTTGTAACGCAAACAAACACATGGCAGCATACAAAGCTGTTGTAGATGAATTATCCAAATCGTTCGAGGGTTTTGAGGTTCAACACATCCCTCGAGCAGAAAATGAGGAAGCAGATGCCTATCAAGAATAGGCTTTGTGCGGAAACAGGTATCAGATGGAGCTTTTCTAGAGCATTTAAAGGTCCCCTCCATAGTCGGAGTTGATGAGGACTATCCAACGAAATCCGACTCACCTTTAATAGCAGTTCTGGCTGTAATTTCCAGCTAGACAAAACCCTATCTGGATTTCCTGATAGACAAAAAATTACCCGAAGACGAAGTCTTGAGCCGGCAGATTGTCCGACGAGCAAAAGCATACACTATAATAAATGGTAAGCTCTATAAGTAGAGTGTTTCTGGCGTGTTTCAGAGATGTATTTCTTTGGAAGGAGTGGAAATCTTAAGAGAAATCCACGAAGGCGAGTGTGGTCACCATGCTGCAGCCAGATCCTTAGTGGCAAAAGCTTTTCGACACGGATTCTTTTGGCTTATAGCCAAGGCAGATGCCAATAAACTAGTGAAAGCGTGCAAGGGCTACCAAAAGTACACTCATCAGGCACACGTTCCGGCTGAACAGCTGCGAACAATCCCAATTACATGGCCGTTGGCGGTCTTGGGGATTGATATGGTAGGGCCTTTTCGCACGGAAAAATATGGATTTACTCACCTACTAGTGATGGTGGACAAATTCACAAAATGGATTGAGGTTAAACCCGTAACAAGTTGAGATGGAGCCACAGCCAGAAGATTCGTCAAGGACGTAATCATCAGATTCGTATATTCGCACAGTATAATTACTGACAACGGGAGAAACTTTTCCATGGGGAAACTTGCCGAATTCTGCGAAGAGCAAGGGATTGATATTGCATCAGTCGCACATCCACAAGCCAATGGACAAGTCGAAAGAACTAATGGCCTTATTCTACAAGGAATCCGACCTCGCCTCGAGGCACCGCTTCGTCGGGCTGCGGGGGCTTGGGCGGAAGAATTACCGTATGTGATATAGAGCTTGCGTACAACTCCTAACGGGTCAACCGACTATACCCCTTTATTCTTGGTCTACGGTGCAGAAGCAGTTCTTTCGAGTGATCTAATATATCAGGATCCACGAGTCAAAGCGTATATTGAAGAAGATGCAGAATTTTCTCGGCAAGACGATCTCGATATAATCGAATAAGTACGCGTCGTTGCTGAACTGAGATCTACAACCTATCAGCAGAAGTTACGCAAGTATCATAGTCAGAGAGTACAAAACCGTTCTGGCGATTTAGTTCTTTGACTTGTGCAAAAAAGAAAGCACAAACTTTCCCCAATTTGGAAAGTACCTTTTATGGTTAGCAGAGATCTGCATAATGGGTCATATTATTTAACCGACATGAGATTAGTCAAGAAAAGACCTGATACTCGAAAAAGGAACAGAGTTGGTGGTAATATAGACCCGGATGGAATAGACCGTCCATGGAATATTGCACAGCTACATCCCTTATATTCTTAGTTATATTTCCTTGTAATCATATGTGTACATGTTCAAAGTGAAATAAAGTATTTGTTTCCTCATATTGTTATTTTTGAGACGTTTTTGCCATCTTATTTCCAAAAGAGCATGTAATTTTTTCAAAAATCCCGGAATACTTGAAAGTACTTTATACTCATGTTTGTTTTGGTTATGATTTTTGAACAAACTAAAAAATGTTACCTTAGGGTACAAAATTTAAATTATTATCTATACTTTGATTCTTTATCTGATTGCTTAGACGCGGGTATTTTCTGAGTAATGAGTTGTTGGTACTGGAGGCCAGCTTTGTTTCCGAGTTTAAACTGGTTTAGCAATTGCGCTCCGTTGCTCGGCAAAGTTTTCGTGATAAAGGTTGGCCGACCCATGAAAGAGACGGGGCAGAGAGACAGATAAACCGATAAGTATAGGCATAAACAAAAAAGCAGTGCTTCAGAAATTTTCAAGCACAAAGCATAAAAATGTATAAACAAAAGTGCTAAGATAGTAAAAGCATCAATTTTTATAGACCAGCACAAAATAAATATTATAGCCATCATTACATTGCCATAAGCTTCAGATAATGCATAGAAAAATGTTTATGCTGCAGGCGGTGGTGATGAAGAAGGTGGAACACTGGAGTCATCAGTAGTGTCGCCCTCGATCTCAGACTTGGAAGCGTTGCTGATTTCTGGCTCTTGAGGCGAAGGAGGCGCGGCGAAGGATTCGAAGAATGGTGTCGTATAGTTGGTCATCTCCGCCACCCGACAAGCGTAACCTGCACAAGATTCTTGGATGGCCTTGATATCTTGCGGGTTACCCTCATCATCCTCCTCGGCAATGCCCTTGGTGACGTGCCAGATTTCCATCTCGCTATGGTGGCTCATCACCATGGTCAGGGTTGTTTGCGCAGCAGTCCTAGCGTAGGAGATCTGCCAGTCCTCAATCAACTTCGGAATCTCCTTCACTTTGTCCCTCACCTTGTGCACTAACATTTTGTGCAAATCGGAAAGCTTGACGGTTTCACCAGCCTCTTCTAGAGTTTGGCGGAAGTCGAACAAGACATCTCCGACAAGCTTAATGCGCTCGAGGCGAGGTTCGGAAGTGGAAGAGTCGGAAAGATTCAAGGGGGCTAGGAAAGAACCAAAAGTAAAAAATTCCAACTAAAACGAAAGTCGAAAAATAAACAATACAAAGAACATATTCAAAAATATTACCAAGCATAGAGTGATTCCATTCAGCATGATCCTTGCGGAGGCTGTCTAGTTCACTTGCTGAGGCATGGGCAAGATCCTTTTGAATATCAAACTCCTTCTTGAGATCAGCAAGTTGTTTATCTAGGAGGTCTAGGAGCTTCTCGAGCCTCACGGCCTCGTGGTTGCTTGATTCCAAAACTGCAGCTACGGATTTCTCCGACTCCACAATTAGGGTCTCAAGCTTTGCCCGGAGTTCAGTATTCTCTGCCTCCAAGACTTTGAAGTTTTCGGCCTGCTCCACCATCTTGCTGGATTGGCACAACAATTCTGCAAAGACAAAAATATCAGTCGGATAAAGCACATCTGATTATGACAAAAACATTTAACTGACCAAGAGGAAGCCGGAAAACTTTACCTTCTGCTTCATCTTTTTCAACTTTTAACTTTGAATTTTCAAAGCACAAAGCTTTGATTTCTTTGCGCTTGTTGGAAATATTCTTGAGCAATTCCTGGTTGGAAGATGCAATTTTCTGTAAGTTTAGAGACGGAATACCGTCAGACGGCTACTAAGACCCGGGCTGCAAATTTAACTAAGTAAAATTACAGCATGAGCCTTGGGGGCTACACTACATCGTTCTTTTGCAACCTAAAAGCATCAACCCAGATCCAATGATGTTTATCCGACTTTATGCTTGGGGGCTAGAGGATATGACAATAAATGCAAATAAGAATCAGAAACTTACAATGTGTTCCAGGTGCAACTTTTAGAATCCGAGCTTGGTGATGTGAAACACCTTCTCGGTAAGGGTGAGGGACGGAACATCTATCGCTGGAAGTTCGCCAGATGCGATTTTAGCATCCTGGACCAAAATTTGGTCCAGGAGGCTAACCAGCTTGACGTCTTCCTCCTCTTGGCTCACTGCTTCTAGGGTCAAGATTTGTTTCTCAAGACTGGACTGTGCCAGTTTGAGGATCTCTTCTTTCTCCTTCCTCTTGAGGCCAGGAACAGCAGAGTCAACCACCTTAGCCACAGTACATGTGGTCATTACCATGGGATCATTACCATTTACGGGTTCACCCTTATCAGTTGCCTGGTCATCAACGGTGACCAGGGCTTTAGAGACCTTGCCAGTGTTAGGGGATGCAGAAGCTCCCTGCGCTGATGGAGTAGTGGATGGGGTCGACGGAGGCACGACTAGAGAAATGACAAGCTTCTGCTGGCGCATCTGCTTGCTTTCCGGCTTAATCTTGCTCTTCAACGATGATTTGACTCTAGAACACGAAATTCCTAAATATTAGGTGGGCTCTGGAAAGATAACAAAGGTACAAGAGTACTAAAAACAAAAGGTGAGATTCTTACTTTTTAACTACTGGTAGCACTTGGCTACCAACAGCGACAACTTCCTTCGCCTTACGCTTCTTAGAGGCGGAGGTGGCAACTTCTTGCACCTCATCATCCTCCGTCGCCTCCGGATCGTCTGAAGCATAGCCCTCTAGGGGAGCTAGCTCGAACTCAGAGAGTTTTTTGAGCTGACAGAATTGGAAAAGCATCGATGAAAATAGATCGGAGAAAGAACCAAAGAAAACGACGAAACACGAAAGCAGAGTCGAAATATTTACCGGAGTCAGAGAACGGCTGGATGTATACATCTTCATGGAAACTTCCAGAACTTTTCGTTCCACCCTTTCCTTGACCAAATATTGCATGAGGGTCCTGTAGTCCTTCGGCGAGAGTTGGTTCGGGCTGACCTTCATGCTGTCCTTTTTGTAGCCGATGATTTGGTGCATGAGGCGGTCTCCGTGGTGCTGGAGAGGCTGAATTCGGCGCTCTAGCCAGCAGCGGATCAAGTCGGATCCATGAAGCCCCTCATGCTTCATCAGAAACTCGATCCGTCTCTTGGCCAGGATCAAAATATCCGACAACTCCGTTGCCTCCGCGACCCATGAATCTTGGTGGGGAGCGACGCCATTGGCGAACGCCGAAAGACCTTCTGCCTTAACCGGAGCCGGAATATCCTTATGATAGAAGAAAGTTCTGGCCCAGCGTTTGACAGACTCACTAGCGTTAATCCTAGGATAGATCCGATTCCTCCTAAGGACTAAGCTAAGAGTGCCAGTGACTGATGGACTGCACAGCTTATGTGAGCCTGTTGGGAACCCCAAGAGCAAGGTGTGAAGCAGCACAGCAACAAGTTTTCCCTCAGTAAGAAACTGAGGTTATCAAACCTGTAGGAGGAAGGAAATGTCACATGGGTGTTGCAAGCAACGCGGAGACCTGCACAACACAAACTCAAGACTTTGCCCCCAACGAATCAGTGAGGTTGTCAAGCTCACCGGTTTGCTGTAACAAAGGATTAAACGTATGGTGTGGAAGGTAATGGTTTGCGGTAAGTAAATAAGTAACAGTGGAAGATGTATCAATGGTAAATATTGGACCGGGGTCCATAGTTCACTAGAGGTGCTCTCCTTAGATAAACAACATGTCATGAAGGGTAAACAAATTACAGCAGGTCAATTGACAGGAACTGAGCAAGGCATAACAATGCAATTACTAGTCAGAAAGATCATATGAGATTCGATTGGGCAATACAACAAGATACATAGACCGCCATCCAACTGCATCTATGACTAGAAGTCCACCTTCAGGTTATCATCCGAACCCCCTCCAGTATTAAGTTGCAAGCAACAGAAAACTGCTTTAAGCAAAGTGTGTAAGGTAAACAGTCCACATGTTCTATGAACAAGAGACCGTTGTTTTCTCCCTACTGGCAACAACACATCTACAACTGAAGAGATTTCTGTCACTTCCCTTGGAAACTATAGGCATGAACCCACTATCGAGCATAAATACCCCCTCTTGGAGTCAATAGCAACTACTTGGCCAAGATAGCTACTAACAATAGACAGCATGCAAGATCACAAACAACACAGACATGATAGAATCATAAAGGCAAAACCATTAATCAAACCAACATAATAATATCAATATCCATCGGATCCCCGCAAACACAATATGCATGATTACAAATAGATTAGATCTTGATCATGAACGGAGCTCACAAGATCTATACATGAAAGCACAGAGGAGGAGATACAACCATCTAGCTACTACATGGACCCATAGTCCAAGGTGGAACTACTCACGCATCATACCGGAGAGAAGGCCTCCGGGATGATCTCCCCTCCGGCAGGGTGCCGGGAAGAACTTCAGATCCCCCCCCGATCTAGGGACGATGGTGGCGGCGGATAGAGACGGTTTCGTGGAGGGTTAGTACCAGAAAACATGTAAAAAGCATCTCAAAGTGTAGACAAGTAAAGCAAAGTAGATACAAAACAAGCATGGAGCATCAAAAATTATAGATACGTTTCCAACGTATCAACATCCCCAAGCTTAACTCCTGCTCGTCCTCGAGTAGGTAAGTGATAAACAGAATAATTTTTGAGGTGACATGCACTCTCACAATAAATATCAAACCATTTGCAAGCATTGAAAGATGGGATCAAAGAACTCTAAACATGTGCATAAAAGATGGAGTTATAACAATAGGACATAGTAACTATGCATGCAACATGACAAACTACAAACAAAGATCATGAATAACATGCATTGAAAAACGTTTGTTTGATTCACATACAGAAAACATAGCATAGTGGAAATCAGCTTGTCCCTCATAGGGTAGCAGTATAGATGCATAGGACACCTTCAAAGTTCACAAGGGTGACTAGAAACAAATAGCACAAGAACAAGTAATATCACAATATGCATCAATTAATAAGCTTTGGAACACTGCACACAGAATCACAACTATGCTCTCTTAATGGTGCCTAAAGGTAGATGGCGGAGACTCAAATAATTGTGGAAGAAAGGCCTTTTTGCAAAGGAATCAGGGACTACATGTTTTAAAAAGAGCTTCCAAAAATTATGATACTTGTTAGCTTTCAGCCCTCATTTCCCTATCATAAGCATCTTGAAGTGGTTAAGGTTAAAGTGGAAAAGCTGGAGTATATGCTTGACGAAGTATAAGTTGGCAATCTCAAGTCCCTTGAATACGAGGGCCACACCTCATGCATACTCAACTTTGGGTCCAGGTAAGTTCTTGTCATTGTAAGTATTTGCATATCATTGAGAACCGCCAACGGGGTACCCCTTGCACATGGTACAGGAGCTTTCCCATAACCAAAATGACAAGGCAACCAGACAATGAGCATCTCAGCAATCTTTTTATTTACCATATGCATAGCTTTTTATTGAGGATGCTTCATAGATAGCTCATTATGGTGATGCTGCAAGTTTCCACCATGATAGGCATGGCTTAGGCTAGCGGCCCAGGCGTTTCTCTAACACAGGATACAAACTCCATGGACTTACAAGTTCCCTCTTTATTTTACACCGGTGACATCCATAGACAAAAGAGCATGATATCAACTGAGTACAAAGTACATGTGCAATGTTTAAAACGTTCCCCGTGACAGCACGGTTCTGCTAATTCCAACTTATAAGTACAAGCATATACAACAAAGTTTTCACAATGGTTCAAGTTTATTAGGCGCAAAGAATATAAAGTGTGCCATCAAGTTCGTGAGGGCTTTAATCACTAAGTTTTCACATAACAAAATAGTTTTTAATTGGAAGATAGTTGAAAACAAGAATATACTTGGAATGGTGTAACACACCATGCATAGGAGTTTATAGTGGACACTTTGGAATAACTTGGTTTCTTGGGAGTTGGAAGCATGAGTAGAGCTTACTCATACAAATGGAGGCTAGCAAAAGACTGGGAGCAACCAACTAAGAGAGCAATAATGGCCATAATCATGCAGTGCAACAACATACTAATCAAAGCAAAGAGTGGTACTACAAGTCAAGGACTAAATGATCACAGGGGCTAATGGTGACTTGTCTTAGTCATAACATGGTGTGAGCATGTGCCAAGTCAACCCAAGCAAAGCATCAAAGGAGAATACCACAATACTATGCTTTTGCATGCTAAAACAACACATAATTTCTTCAAGGTACACTAAGCAATCCCAATTGTTTGGAACAAGACATTCTACAGCAACAATCACTAAGCATAATGAAAAAACAACACATAGCATGTCATGCTAAAGTCTAAGTCACAGTTAATGCAAACTCCTCTTGCACTTACAAGCAAGAACTTACTACTCCTTTCCAACACCAAGCAACTTATTTGCAAAACAACACAGCGAGAACGGGGGTCCAAACTACTTTATTCAAGCAAACTAAGCAAAGCAAACGAAAACTAAGACGCTCCAAGAACAACACAACTATGCATGAAACAATAAAAACAAAGTGTCTAGACAGACCTGAGCTTTTTATTGATGAAGAAGGGGATGCCTTGGGCATCCCCAAGCTTTGACGCTTGTACCTCTTGGATATTTCTTGGGGTGACACCATGGTGGAATCCCCAAGTTTGATCTTTTGTTCATTCTTCATCTCATTGCATCATTCTCTCTTTACACCTGAAATTTTTCCTTCATACAAAACTTCACACAATCTTCATTAGCAACATTAGTGTATTCAAAAGATATTAGACCTCTGGCAAAGCTTTGGAACAGCAAGACTTTTCACTAAAAAACACAAGCTACTATAGTAACTCCTTCAAAAATCTCAATTCACCTAAAGAGAACTAAAAAAGGAATCAATAAGAAGCAAATGCAAATAATGACAGAAATCTGTCAAAACAGACCAGCAAGTAGAAACCGATTTTTTCGAATATCTTCTGTTGCTCAAATCAAAAAGTGTTGAACTAACGAAAGTTATCTAACATAATGGGGGATTTATTAGTAAATTGTGAGCTCAATCCGAGTTATAGAGACTCCTCACGGATGTTTTTGGTGGAGGACAGAAATCTGTTTCGGGACAGCAACTCCCCAAATCTTACTTCCCTCTCATTAGAGATCATTCTTGGCACAAAAAGCAAACAAAAAGGATAAGGAGAGGTAATTACTGAAGTAATAACTTACAAGACTCAAAGAAACTCTTGGGTTATCTCCCAACAAGTACTTTTCTTTAACGCCTTTAAGTTAGGCACAAGAAGCAAGAAAAACCAAGTATTTTCAAATGAAGAATTGCCCCTCTTGTTCCTCCCTTTATTACCTTTATTTTTATCTTTAGGGAAGATATGATTGCTTACCATAGGAGCAAAGTGCATAATGCCTTTTCCCACATCTATTAACGCTCCAAGGTGCTTCAGTAGGGATCTTCCAAGTATGATCTGTCCTTTGCCTACACATTCAATAACAAGATAGTCAGTAGACACCATTTTCCCTAAGCTTTTTGTAAACACACCTTTAGCTATTCCAATAGGCAATATGTGGCATTGTTGGTAAGAGAGATTTCCTCTCCTTCAGTAAGCTCCCAAAGACTCAAGGAATCATAAATATCTTTAGGCATGAGGCAAAATTCAGACATGATATCACAACGAGCATAAAAAAGTGTAGTATTTATAGAGACTTTGATTGTGGGAAACCACTTTGAAGGCTCAGAATTTATGGGAACATAATCATGGTAAGCCCTAAGCGTGTGATAGCAACTATTCATAGCAGCAATACTAGTCTCAAGAGTGTTCAACCTGGCAAAAATATTTGTGAAAGAGGAATCGGACTTGCCAGGTGTACCATAAATCATGATTAATTTCTTTATGGCATCAAAAGCTTCGCCCTCAGAACATAGCAAAAAAAATTTCTCAGCCACAGCATCCAAAGCATATCTATAACGAAGAGCAATAACGTGGTAGAAGCTATCAATAACCAAGCTAAGACTCATCTTAGGCTCAGTTTCCCTCTGAAAAGCAGAGATTCTAGACCAAGCTTCTTTAAAACTTTCTTCACTTTTTTGCTTAAAAGTGGATATTTCTACCATTGGGGAAATAAAGGTTGGTCCAAAACCCAACATGGCATCAACTAGAGCAGGAACTAATTTTTTTTGTGTTTTTTAATAAAGCAAGCAAACCAAACTAGACTATTTTTTTGGTTTTTTAGAAAGAGGCAAACAAAACCAAGCAAAATAAACAAAGCAAACTAAAAAACAAAGTAAATAGAAAGGAAGTGAAGGACTCCTCTAGTGAAGACGTCCTTAGCCTCCCCGGCAACGGCGCCAGAAAAGCTTGATGGACTACACAGCTTATGTGAGCATGTTGGGAACCCCAAGAGCAAGATGTGAAGCAGCACAACAACAAGTTTTCCCTCAGTAAGAAACCGAGGTTATCAAACCAGTAGGAGGAAGGAAACGTCACACGGGTGTTGCAAGCAACGCGGAGACCTGCACAACACAAACTCAAGACTTTGTCCCAACGAATCAGTGAGGTTGTCAAGCTCACCGGTTTGCTGTAACAAAAGATTAAACGTATGGTGTGGAAGGTAATGGTTTGCAGCAAGTAAACAAGTAACAATGGAAGATGTATCAATGGTAAAGATTGGACTGGGGTCCATAGTTCACTAGAGGTGCTCTCCTTAGATAAACAACGTGGCATGAAGGGTAAACAAATTACAGCAGGTCAATTGACAGGAACTGAGCAAGGCATAACAATGCAATTACTAGTAAGAAAGATCATATGAGATTCGATTGGGCAATACAACAAGATACATAGACCGCCATCCAACTGCATCTATGACTAGAAGTCCACCTTCAGGTTATCATCCGAACCCCCTCCAGTATTAAGTTGCAAGCAATAGACAACTGCTTTAAGCAAAGTGTGTAAGGTAAACAGTCCACATGTTCCATGAACAAGAGACCGTTGTTTTCTCCCTAGTGGAAACAGCACATCTACAACCGAAGAGATTTCTGTCACTTCCCTTGGAAACTAGAGGCATGAACCCACTATCGAGCATAAATACCCCCTCTTGGAGTCACTAGCAACTACTTGGCCAAGATAGCTACTAACAACGGACATCATGCAAGATCACAAACAACACAGACATGATAGAATCATAAAGACAAAACCATTAATCAAACCAACATAATGATCTCAATATCCATCGGATCCCTGCAAACACAATATGCATGATTACAAATAGATTAGATCTTGATCATGAATGGAGCTCACAAGATCTATACATGAAAGCACAAAGGAGGAGATACAACCATCTAGCTACTACATGGACCCATAGTCCAAGGTGGAACTACTCACGCATCATACCGGAGAGAAGGCCTCCGGGGTGATCTCCCCTCCGGCAGGGTGCCGGGAAGAACTATAGATCCCCCTGATCTAGGGATGATGGTGGCGGCGGCTACAGACGGTTTCGTGGAGATTTGATCGGGTGCTTAGGGTTTCGGTATGATCAGCCTAGTCAGAGAAAGTGGAGGAGTCAGTTCTGGCTACGACAAGGCCCAGGAGAGTTACCGACTTAGGCCTGTAGTATTACTTGTAGTCCAAGATGTGCATAGTTACTGACTCTGTAACATAGACGGTATGTCTCTCCCTGTAACCTTAGGCCCTGGTGACTATATAAACCGGCCCTATGGGAGCCTTTAGGGCAACAAATCGATAGACAACCACAACCAACTCACACAGGCAAACCTCTCTTATAATCCGCTGTAACATCCGGCTTACGCCGATATATTAGTGGGTTGCTAGTAGGAGTAGGATCCGATCACCGCAGTCGGATCTGAACATGGGTAAACTTGTGCTCACCGCTCCCGAAACATCCGACGTCTCACACCCCATCTTTCCAACGCCTCTAGGACCCCCTATGGAGTACTTTTTGACAATCCGACGACACTTGCAACACCTGTGTGATGTTTCCTTCCTCCTACTGGTTTGATAACCTCGGTTTCTTATTGAGGGAATACTTGCTGTTGTGCTGCTTCACACCTTGCTCTTGGGGTTCCCAAAAGACTCCACGTCAAGCACCAAGTTCTCTGGCGCCAACAAGGAGTCATCACATTACTGAGTTTTCTCATAAGGTGATTAGATCTACTCAATCCGCCTTTATGCCAGAACGACATATCCTTGAAGGAGTTGTTGTTTTGCATGAGACTATCCATGAATTGAATCGAAAGAAATTGTATGGTGTGATTTTCAAAAATTGATTTTGAAAAGTCATATGATAAGGTGAAGTGGCCTTTCTTGCAACAAGTGCTACACATGAAGGGTTTTGATCCACAATGGTGTGAATGTATCAAACAATTTGTGCAAAGCGTTAGTGTGGGTATAAGGGTTAATGATGTTATTGGCCATTATTTTCAAACTACAAAAGGTTGAGGCAAGGGGATCCTTTGTCTCCAATTTTTTTAAAATTGTTGCTGACATGCTTTCCATTCTCATTGCTCGTGCAAAAGATGATGGCCAAGTTGGAAGCCTTATACCACATTTGGTGGATGGTGGGGTTTCTATTCTTCAATATGCAGATGATACCATACTTTTTATGGAGCATGATTTAGAAAAGGTTGTTAATATGAAGCTAATTATCTCCATATTTGAACAGTTTTCTGGCTTAAAAATTAATTTCCACACGAGTGAAATCTTCTGTTTTGGTAAAGCTAAAGAGAGGGAATCGGAGTATAGGTGGATTTTTGGCTACGAGGCTGGTTCTCTTCCTTTTCGGTATCTTGGAGTACCTATCCATTATAGAAAATTAAAGAATTCATAATGGAATCCCGTGGAGAGTCGTTTTATATCCAAGCTAGGGTGCTAGCAAGGGAAAATGCTATCATACTGGGATCGACTGGTTCTGATTAACTTGGTTTTGACAAGCCTACCGATGTTTATTCTATCCTTCTTAGAAATACCTAAGGGTGTTAGAAAACACATAGATTATTTTCGGTCAAGATTTTTTTGGCAAAGTACTGATACTAAGAAGAAGTATAGGCTGTCAAAGTGGAATATTGTGTGTCGCCCAAAAGATCAAGGGGGCTAGGCATCTAAGTTCTTGAGATCAAGAATAAGTGTTTACTTAGCAAATGACTTTTTAATCTACTAATGGAGGAGGGAATGTGGCAACAATTATTTCATAACAAATATCTCCATGATAAAACTTTGTCTCAAGTTGAAGGAAAACCTACATATTTTCCCTTTTGGAAAAGCCTTATGCGAGTGAAGGAAATGTTCTTTGCTAATGACTTTTTTAAAATAGGAAATGGTGAAAATGTTCGCTTTTGGGAGGATATTTGGTTGGGTCATACATCATTAGCACAACAATATCCCTTGTTATATAATATTATTCAAAGGAAAAACGTCCTAGTGGCTAATGTGCTTTCCCAGACACCTCTTAATATTGATTTTAGGAGAGCTTTGACCGGCAATAAATGGACAAGATGGTTACATTTATACCAACGTCTAATGATGGTTCATCTTACTGATCACCATGATCATTTTGTATGGAAATTAACTACTCAGGAATGTTTACTATCAAGTCGATGTATTTAGATCATATGAATGGTCACATAAGGTTCTTGCATAAGTACTTGTGGAAGCTAACGTTCCTCTTAAAATCAAAATATTTATGTGGTTCCTTAAGAACAAAGTGTTGTTAACTAAAGACAACTTGGCTAAGCGCAAATGGAATGGATGTCAGAAGTGTTATTTTTGCGATTCGGTGGAGTCTATAGAACATTTATTTCTTTCACGTCCTTTTGCTCAAATTATTTGGAGAATTATTTATTTTACTTATAATATACCTCCACCATCCAATATTACAAATATGTTTGGGAATTGGTTGAATGGGGTTGATAAGAAAAACAAAGCTAGATTGCGTATTGGAGTATCTGCTTTATGTTGGGCCATATGGACGTCCAGAAATAACATTGTCTTTAACAAAAAAACGGACACTAATTTTTTGCAGGTTATACGATTGGCGGCGTATTGGATCCAACTGTGATCTTTCTTACTCCTGGTGGATCAACGGGAGCCGATGGATACAACCGGTTGCTAATGGTTGCTCAGGACTTCTATTTCTAGGCCACTGGGTGGCGGCACACTAGTAGACTATGGGATGGATAGCTTCTTGTTGTTTATCATTTTTAGATGGTTGATACATGTATCGACCCTATCTGATCCATGAGTGTAAGACTATGATACTTTTCAAATAAATTAATAAAGGGTTGTGTGCATCATTTGATGCAGAGGCCAGGGCTTAGCTCCCCTTTTCAAAAAAATATTAAGTAGGAAATGCCATTAAAATAAATGACCACGTTGCAGATAAGGCTTGGAGGTAGTACAGTGCAATACATAGCGTAGAGATCTAGAGGAGCAGCACCAACTTCATCTCTAATTAAGTTTAGGTAAGTACAAACCATCAACACCCAAAGAAGCCTAAACAGTTGTTGTGTAGGGCTCAGAGACTAATGCATGCTGGTGAGTCCAAAATTGAAGCATATTTACCTTTTGTTTTTGCACAAGTAGAGTAGAGAATTTGGTATTTTACTGCGCTCACACGTAATTTTTGTCCTTATTTCAACAGGATCCCGAGTTACTAAGTCTCTTGTGAACATATCAATTGGGACTGTCATATTATGCAGTAATATGATATTTCTAAGTGATAAATGTCACTTAATTGATTTTTCCTCGCATCTGGGAGATTGGCAAACACAAAGGAAGGCTCCAGAGGGCTTAATGACCACTGGTACGGGCGAAGCTTGCGCGTACCGCCAGCCCGTACCATGTGTCAGCGTGTCCGCCTCATCAAATACTCTCAGTTCACGAAAACGGATCTGAGATCCAACATTCACAAAAACTTTCATCCTCAAAATACCACGCCAGAGAGGGATCTGGAGGAGGAACTAGGAGATGGGAAAATCCTTGCTGCTTCACGGATCATTAGAGGACATCACATCATCCCCTTTATCATCATCAACTGCTGCATCTCCATCACCATCACTACTCCCATCTTCCATACAGTAGATCTTGTTGTAATTCCAAATTCAATTGTGGTTTGCACAAGATTCATCGACGTACTTTTATCCATTTTATTATGATGATGTTGTTGATTGCTTCCATTAGTAAGTAGTTCCCTTTGTTATTAGGGAGATGGAGAAACCTTAGCACTATTATGAAATGAAATAAAGATGATATATTACTTGTGTCTATGATCTATTAATTTATGATATTGTGTTTGATCTCTCTCTTTAGATGGTATGTGTAGTCGACCACATATCATTTGCCTCCGGGACTAAAGAGAGGGTGATATCCTTAGGACGTGTATGTGAGTATGTCCAGTGTTACTTTTGTGACTACAAGCATTAGCTTATAACCTACACGGTTAAAAGAAGAATAAAGAGAGATTCACTAAGCTAATTACGATATCTATGCAGAAACCCTTAATTGTGGTGGTATGTATGAGTTATTGCTCTCAAACATCACATTGGTTATTTAGAGATGACCTCATTATGTGACTCAACAAAGTGACTATCCACGAGTCTTGTAGTGAACATATTATTATGAAACTCTCTCCACACATATCATGACACAAGAATTAGGTTATCCTAATAATGATTAACTACAACATTCTAGTGGTGTATCCTACATCCCCAATAACGCTTTAGCCTTACTAAGTTCCAATACCGTTTTCAAAACTTTTGTTGCGTGCTTTCTTTTACTTGTTTTATTTATTTTTCCGCATTCAACCAAAAACTTTTCAAACACCCTTTACTTGAAATCAAATACAACTTACAAGTATCCTTTGGTAGACAGTGACGAGGGGCATAAAGACCTTAACCAAATAGCTCTCTATGGGTTCAATACTCTTATTCCGAAATTAGCTATAATTGATCTGTGCACTTGCAGTCAACAAGCTATTTTCTGGTGCCACTGCTGGGAAGCTAAGCTATTTTGGTCTTTATTCTTAGTTGCTTATTATATTAATTGTTTTACAAAAGTTGTTTACTAGTTTTAGGTAAGCACCATGACTGCACTCGAGCTGATGAATCAACTCATTTGTTTATATACTCATTAATTTTTGTAGGCACATGTGCTAGAGGAACTTCACATAGCCCCAAAGGTCCGAATTGAGCACTTGTGTGGACTAGCTCTTGGTTCCATCTTTTCACACGGGAAGAAAAGTTTAACTTCTCAACTCTATACCAAACATGATTCACCTAAAATTCATAAACTTTCAACTAAATTTGAAGAACTTCCAACTATAGTCAAAAAACTTGGCTCTAATTTTGAATGGACTTTGGACTATTAAACTTTGTCGACTTCATTCAAAGAAATTTCCACTTAATTTAGAAAGACATTTATTGAATTATGCAAACTTTGTACAATGACACAACTAAGTTTATAATAAATCAATTTCTCCAACTATTTTTGAATGGGGAAGGATGTGAGTAACAAATTATATATGATCGAAGCATCTCTCAGTTTTATATTATGTGGAAATTTAATCATCAAGAATTCTATTATGTTTGTAAATAGAAAATACACTATGAAACTATGACACCGTTAATAATATGCTATTGTTGAGCTAGATATCCTTTCTATAGTGTTGATTAAACTTCACAAAGTTTGATTTAGAAAATATGTGTTACATCTCGGAATGAGGGAATAATATGCATAGAAATCTAATCAAACCGCTATAACCGGAACCGTTGCAGCATCTCTAGTGGCGCCCCCAATTGTTGGGTGTCCGGTAGTAGCGCCGGACAAGCGCTATTAGGGCGCCCGGACAATGTACCAGCGTATTGGGAGGGGCTACCCCCAACAGTGACCCTGAATAGACCCCGTCCAATAGGTTCTTAGCTATTTTCTTGGAAAACATAACCATATTTCTACCTAAATGCAAAAACATTTACCTAAATATAGAAATAAAACAATTCATGGAACAATTCACTTAACTTTAAGTTTGAGAAGTACAACTAGATCAAGCAACATGATTGGTTTCCTTTGAGCACCCACAAATACTCAATTAGATCATTAATGCCAACTTAAATGATATAATATTACATCTAATTCTTCACAAATTAGTTTGATCCTCTTCAACATTTCATTGTTCACATCAACAGCTTTCAACAAATAATACAACATGTACTCCAACTTCTTATCCCCCTCCTTCAGTGTGTTCATCTCGTTCTCCATCCACAAATCAGTTGCATCTTGCTCCTCCATGCCCTCCTTCAACTTTGCCATGTTTTTCTCCAATAACTTTCTCTCAGTGGAATTCATCCACATCTTCACATCAACTAATAAATTGGTTTGTTGTCTAGCTTAATTGTATATTCAAGTAAATTCTTGATCAACTTGACATTCTGATTTTTTTATTCATCTCTGGTACTATTTTTGATCTCATACATACCCCCACAAAGCAGATAGTGCATTTTGCGGTGTTATGGGACACCCAAGGATCAATCCAAGATAGAAAGCCATAGTTTATTACATCCTAGAGATATAAATTGTGAACAAATTTAATAACTATAGGATTGATAATTTTGTTCAAACAACTATTTATCTCTAGGATTGAGAAAATCATACTACTATTGCATTACATGTATGTTTAACTCCTAATAATTAACATAAATATAGCACACACACAAATCATAGTAACTAAAGTAACACTTACATCATGTTGTGCACACGCATGGAACCGCTTGCATGTGTTCATCCCTTCAAAAGCAATGATATTCTCTCGCACACACTTGTGGATGCGTCAAAGCTCGGTTCGATCAGCAACAATCTCGTGGAATGTTGGGTCGTCATTGTTTCATGAGCGTATTCCACCCTAGGGTACTACAAATCGACCAAAACAACAACAAATCGAGGCTTAATCTAGGAAAAATCAAAAGATCCTAATCAACACCCTCTTGAACCCTAACCCTACACTAAAATGGGGAAGAAGTCACATCGCCTAGCTAGGTCTTGCTTGACTTCTCTCAATCATTCTTTCTCGACATGACGACGATGGAGTGAGCCATGCGTGAAGGTGGTGGTAGTGTGGTACGATCTGCCTATGGTCGTCACGTAGCAGCGGTGGCTTCAAACGACGGCAATAGCGGGGCAGGGTTGATTGTGGTTATTGGGTAAACACACCACAAATATTCGACGGGGGTGGGAAAGAGGCAAGCATAGAAGAAACGAAGTAGGGAAAGAATGTATGAGTCACTTACGTGTGGTACCCGCTAGTCGGTTTCCTACATGGCGACCTTGACGACACTCTCACGTTTGGACAAGCGTGTGGAAGTGTCAGATAGTTTATATGACTTCACCATTGTCCTACATACTTCTAGGATGGCAACCGAAAACTCATTTCGTGTTCAGCTCCCAATAGCCCTATTAATAAAGGTCCTGATGGCATTCTTCAGGTCTTTGGACATGATCGTCTTGTCTTGTAACCCTTTTTGGTCAATAGAATTTCTATTTTACCCAAATAATATAAGTGGGGACGACGGTACATGAGAAATCCAGAGTTCAAACTTCCAGGGTGAAAATCCAAGGTCTGGTCTTAATTGGTTGTGTCTGACAATGACCTTGTTGAAAGCATTGTTTTGTGAGCATGAATATTCTCTATGGTGAAAACCATGATCGTTGATCAGGGCGATGACAGTGTTTATGCATTGTTTCCTTCTTGGAGGCGAGGCTTTTAGAGATGATGGATTTCTGGTGCTATCTCGGTGGTATTTGGTCCGCTGTTGTATGACATAGATTGCTGTAGCGAGACTTTTTTCAGTAATTTTTTTGGCCGTGTGTATCCGTAATGCCAATAAAATAATGCGTTATTACACAGGTTGTGTGTAATTAGTATATTGTGGCTTTAAAAAAAGTAAATAAAATAAAATAAGAGGGCTATCGCGAGTGGATAACTTACCACCGGTGGTGTGTTCACTGAGGTCTGCACGGCTTTCTGTAGGTGGCCTTAGGTTGTTGCCCCGGTGGGTGCACCAGAGGCGTAGCTAGAAGTAGAGCCCCGAGGGATAAGATTGGGAGCTGCGAGGGAGCAGTTCCACGTGCGCGCCACATCCCATCCCACGTGGTTCCTACGTACTGCCTGCTCCACCATGGATCGGATGGCTGGTGGCGGCTGCAGCCACGCAGAATCTCCCCCGAACCTGGCCAGGCCCGGTAGGAGGAATGCCGGCCGCGCGCCTCTGTTTCGTTTCCATCTAGTACCATCGCCCGCCCGCCTATCGATTTTGCTGCTCCACCACCGGTGCAAGTGCGGCAGCCAGCCAGCCAACTCGCAGAGAACCTAGTACGTATACACATGCGACTCGATCGTGGACGATAAGACCGGCCGGACAAGACCGGCCGGACGGCAATTGTTGCGCACATGGCATGTCCCGAATCCTGATGTGCATCACCGGCCACCATCGATCGGTCTGTCGATGTATCGGCAGCATGGGAAAGCATGTGCACTTTGGCTCGGCCCCAACGCTAACCATCATCGGTTAGCTAGCTATCCACCGTGCATGCAGCATGCTCGATCGATCGTAAACTTGCCGTTCTGATCACGACGGCTCGATGATGATGTACATGTAGTAGTGCGCATTAATGCGGCTAAACGAGCCCAAACAAAACAAACAAGCCGTGCTCCGTGCTCCGGCCGGCCATGTGACATGTGTGGTGCCCCTATCTATCTATGGACCCATGCATGCGTGGAGATGTTGGGTTTGAGATATGGATCGATGGAGATGGAGCATGCATGCATGTGTCGTCGATCCATGGGCGAGATGGCTGGTCCTCCGTCAGTTGTACGTGTAGTGGTGCGTGGGAGCTTTCGTACGTTCTCGCTTTGCTGTGCATATGCATATGCATGCATGGTTGGTTCGTGCATGTTGTGTCAACTGTCATGGCACTACCGGTGGTTGCGCGAGCCTGCGATGGAGATCATGCATATGCACCCAGCCAGGGCTTGGTGCGCCCCTCCTACAGATGTCAAAACGGCGCGCTGTTTGGCCACTTGGTTTGTTATCGGCTTCTTTTTTTAGAGGGTTTATACCAATTATCGTAAGTTTACAACTAAAAAATTAAACGACGGTAAACGGGACGCCACTTGCATCTAGGGGCACCTCCTCGCCTCGTGTACGCACCGATGTGGGCAGGATCGCCAATTGGTGGATGAGTTAGACAAGACTGCTTTCGGGTGACCAATAAGATAAGTAACTTACAAGTATTTTTTGTTTTTGCCTTAGCGAGGGGCCGGGCTAAACATAAAATGAGAGGTACTACTCTCGTTCGTAGCTCGTACTGATTCTCGAAGGAGCAAACATAGCATGTTTGGTCGGGAAAGGGGAAAAACATCTGATTGGAACCCGTATCATGTCAAGACGAGACATGAAAGCTGAGGCCAAAAAACATGCACGCGCCTGCCATGCTACAACATCTAGCTAGCTATAGCTTTTTTTTTCTTTGTTTTTCTTCTACAGGCAGGGGGGTTCTCTTAGTACCGTGGGGCACAGACAGGTGGGGCCTGTCCAATAGGTGAGGGAGGGGGATGAGGATGATGAAGGGTGCGGCCCAGCCCCACGCACAATGAGTAGGCAGGGTGTCCCAGTACCTGGCAATTTAGGCCTTTCACAATGGGTGTTTCTTAGCGTAGTATCCTAGGTGCTTCGTCTATGTGGTATGTCATTTAATGAAGAAAGAGGGTGTTGTTGTATCTTAGCTAAGCTACACCCCTTGCACGGTATCATAGGCAAAAAACTTTGCTAAGCCAATCACACACATGCATGAGACTAAAATCATTAAAAACAACATCACTAAGGCCTTTCACAATGGATGTACCTTAGCTCTATATCCTAGGCAATTTGCTTATGTGGCACCATAATTAATGATAAAAGAGAGTGATGTTGTATCTTAGCTAAGCTACACCTGCACGCAACCATAGACAAAAAAATTGGCTAGCCCAATCCTATGCATGCATGAGCCCCAAATCATTAAATATATGAATCATTTAGATACACCCTTAAGAAACAGACCATTGGAGTAACCGCCTCTTAGAGTATGTCGATGCCTATGATAACGCGCTAAGAAACTGTCCATTGTGAAAGGCCAAAAAAACACAATCTAAGAAACAATGCATTGTCATTATTGTTTCTTAAGTTTTAACTACTTCTATAAAAACGTGCTAAGAAACACCCATTGTGAAAGGACTTAATGGCCTAAACCAGCAAGATCGATTAGCTTACCTAGCACAGCTGGAAAGCCACTGTGCTGCTTTCTCGTGCCCAACGATAGTTGGAGTAGACGAGGGCAGTAATCATGGGTTCATGATGATGATGTTCTCCTTTGGTAATAATTGCACACCCGTTCGACAGTACTCCTACATTTTATGCTTCTGATTTGCAGTGTGATCATTATCAGATTAGATGACCAGGGTTATTACACCTAATAATGCATCAATTACCAAATTATAGGCACGATTTAAATCACACAAGAATTATAGGCAGTAGTCAAAGTCAAGCAATGTATGTCGCAAAAAAAAAAAAAAAGTCAAGCAATGTTACTACACTAGCTACCACTTTTGCATGTTACTACACGTGTCTATCTCTTTCTTTTCCACGTAGTATGATATCATGTGAATCACACAAGAATTGGGCGGCCTGCTTCGGTTGGGGATCTGGAGATATGCCTACGACGCGTTTGGGATAAGCAACCGACTTCAAAGTCAAGATCCACATGATTCTTCAGATCTACGAGTACGTACAACAGAAAGTTTCCAAGGTCTTAAATACAGAAACGAACATGCACGGCCTACAACTTGTTAAATTCTTAACGTGCCACTCACATGCGAACGATACAACAATGTCAGCAGTCTTACTAACCGGCCCATCACCCTCTCCGTCCTGCAATGACCAATCACAAGTTGACCATGTGATTTGCACGGTTATTTCACATATTCAAAGCTAATATATATATGCACCATATCAAACATCTCATCTTGTAATTATTGTAGACGCGTTGATTTCCAAATCAGTTTACACCAAACACTTCTAAATTGACCCTGGATCAAACACTTGTACATTTTTCCAATCTGTAAAATATACAATGAGAACGGTCCACGAAAACCGTTGAAAGCGTCGACTACACTATGGATGAGTAGATCTCACTAGATTGAGGTTGAATCGACCATATAAACTACTCATCAACTAACGAACTAACCAACAGATCCCCACTGCCACTGATTGTATTGACCAGCTAGAGTACCTACCTACCCGTATTTATTTATACTTGGCAGCTCAAGGCATCACATGCCTGTCATGTGGTACAGGTACTCTTTGAGAAGGCCAACCCCCCTGCATTGCATGTGTACGCTAGCGTACATGTCCCCGAATTGACAAAGCTTAATTGCGTGCTAAGCTGTTTGGGGATTTACTAAGCAATGACGTGTGTATGATGGGGCATGTGGGCTTCTCATTTAGGCAGGACATACTAGCAAATTGCGACGAAAAAATGTTTCAGGAGTCAAGTCTGAATATTCTGCAAGTGTACTAGTAGTAGCTAGTTGCAAGGATGGAACGGAAAATTAGAAAGAACAGGTGTCATTTGTGAGTATGAGTTTCTCTGTCTAGTTATTACATTCTTGGTAGCGGTCAGATAGGATGAATTGAGTTTCTTTCCCCCCTGAAGAATGAGCTGAGAAGGTTCTCACCTTACTTTTTCTTCTTGTACTCAGTGTTTTTTCTCTTATCACAAGCTAGGTTTAGTCTGGAGTGCTGAATTATAAGATCTCCAAAGTCCAAAGAACATGTAAAACCTCATTGCTATAAGAGTGGCCCTAATTTGAGCAGCCCAAGACTGTACCCATTGATATTTCCTTGAATTGACCGCAGGCTGCAGCCCATTGATGAATGGAGTACTTTGCAGGGAGCAGCTAACGGCCGTGTCCTGCGTGCCTGCACCGCAAGCAGGCGGCAAATGGATCGGCCCAATTAAGCGTGACTTTTTGTGTGTGTTTCTTTTTTATATCCTATTTCAAACTTTGAATATTTTTGTAATTATGATTTAAAAGCAGTGAACATATTTTAAATATTACTAAAAGGTTGTTAAAAATTATGAACAAAAATGTAAAAGTCATAAAGAAATTTTCAAAAATCACAAATTTTTAAAATTCAAGAACGATTTAAGAACTCATGAACCAAATTTCAAAAGTCACGAACTAATTTTCAAAAACTATGAACCGGATTTCAGAAACTGTGAAAAAAGTTTCAAAATTCATGAACCAAATTAGCAAAGTAAACCAAATTTTGAAAAATTGTGAACCAAATTTCAAAAAATCATAAACCAAATTTAAAAACCGTAAACCAATTTTAGAAAATGTGAATTATTTTTGAAAAAATATAATTTTCATTGTTTGCGAAAAACGAAAACAGTAAAGTAAAAAAAGAAAATACCAAAAACTCATCAGCCCTTAAAATGGACCGGCCCAATAGGGGAGAGCTCCTGTGCGGCCCAAGTCACCCGCACCGCGATGGGTGGCAATTAGCATTTCCGTATTTTGGCGATGCTATTTGTCGCTTTAAGCGGCATAGCCTGCTGGCGCCTCCTAAAGGGTCCGGCTATTGGGTAGTCCCAATTGATGCAATTATTTTATTTTTCTGTTAATTTTTCCATTTAATTTTAGTTGCTAAATATATCTATAGTTATAATATAAGAATCATAAACATTCTGAATATTCATGATATCATAGACAAATTTTAAAAATTATGTAAAATTTTAAAAAATCATGAACCAAAATTCAAAAATTCATGAACCAAATTAGAAAACCATAAACCAAAATTCAAAATTCATGAACCAAGTTCAAAAATCATGAAAAAATATTCAAAATTCATGAAACAATTTTAAAAATCATGAACCAAATTAAAAAGACATGAATACTTTTCAAAAAATATGAGTATCTTTCGAAAAATCATGATTTTTTTTAAAACAATGACCATTTTAGAAAATCATGAACAATTATCAAAATTTAAATTTTAAAATAGAAAAATAAATCATGAAAAATATAAAAGAAAAAGGAACCAGAAAATAAAAAAGTAAAAAAGAAAAAGAAGAAGAAAAACAGTCACCTTACGGAACACAGCCTACCCATCAGGGAAGCCCCTGCGTGACGGACGCGACGCCCTGGCACCGCAATAAGGAGCATTT
The DNA here is from genome assembly GCA_916181665.1 of Avena sativa. Classification (NCBI taxonomy): domain Eukaryota; kingdom Viridiplantae; phylum Streptophyta; class Magnoliopsida; order Poales; family Poaceae; genus Avena; species Avena sativa. The sequence continues at coordinate 369,357,526 of OV702284.1, forward strand.
AGCATTTCGGCCCACAGGGGGTTAGCTCTGCTCTCTCTTTTTTTTTTTGAGGGGCCGGTCTGTTGAGAAATTCGGCAGACCCACTAAGATAGTGTTCATTCTATTTATTTAACTATTCTCAAAAAAATGCAAAAAATAAATTAACAAACTTGTCCTCTTGAACATTATTATTTCATTATTTATCCATTTTCAAATTGTTCCTACAAATCATAAAACATGCTCCGACACATACATTTTCATTAGATTTAAAAATATTTAATATATACGAAGAAAAAGTTAAACATCATATTAGTGACAAAACAAAAGAGATAACAACACATAACAGAAAAATGAATACAAGGAGCAAGAATAAAAGGTGTTAAAGATTTTGAAAACATTAATGTTGGTGATAATATTACGGGATTTCCAAATCAGTTTACAAGAGACACTTGTAAATTCTTCTAATTTGTATAGATATAGTAAGTACAATGAGATTCCCGCGTTGCAAATCACGGCCTTTACGGTCCACCAAAACCGTTGAAAGCGTCGGCTATACTTTTTATTTTTTATTTTTGCGAATAACGTCGGCTAGACCGTGGATGAGTAGATATCACTAGATTGAGGTTGAAATCGACCATATAAACTACTCATCAACCAACGAACTAACTAAGAGATCCCCACTGCCACTGATTGTATTGACCAGCTAGAGTACCTACCTACCTGTATTTATTTATACTTGGCAGCTCAAGGCATCACATGCCTGTCATGCGGTACAGTACAGGTACGATTGGGAACGCCAGCCCCTGCATTGCATGTGTACGCTAGCGTACATGTCCCCGAATTGACAAAGCTTAATTGCGTGCTAAGCTGTTTGGGGATTTCATCGTTGGAAGGGTACATGAATGTGTCCTGTTTCGGAGTTGGAGAATGGTTCCGGTGTTTTCATCGGGAATGTTTTAGAAGGTTCCGAAATGTCCGGCACTCCGAAGGGGAAGGGTACATGAATGTGTCATACCAAGTTGGAATGATTGCATCATGTACTAGGTGTCATTGCTGAACAAAATAAAGGGTTTAATCAAATCCTAGTTTGAAAAGTCAAACGTCAATTTGAAAAGTCAAACGGCTATTTTGGGAAGTGGAGGGGAAGGTGGAAACCGAGTTGGGGAGGAGTTCCTCCCCTCCACCGCCGGCCCCCTTGGGAAACCGAGTTGGGGAGGGACTCCCCTCCCCTGGCGCGCCCCCTCCACCTATATAAGGAGGGGCAGGGCTGCCCCTCCTAGCACCCAACACCTCCACCCGCAAACCCTAGCCCTAAGCCGCCGGCCCTCCTGCAGCCGCCGCCGCCCTAGGGCAAGCCGTCGCCGCCTAGCTAACCCTAGCCGCCGGCCAAGCTTCCTCCTTGGTGTGTCTAAACCCTAGATCGCCGAGGGATCTCCCATAGTCCACCATACTCGCTCCGGCTTAAGGCGAAGCCCTGCGAGATCTCCCCTCTACTTCCGGTACCACGCCGTTGTGCTGCCGGAATCGCGAGGAGAGTGCTACAACCTCCGCTGCCTGCTGGAACAAGGGAGAGGAAGGTCTTCGTCGAGTACCGAACGTGTGACCGACTGCGGGAGCGCTGCCGGAACGCAGCGCCGGAAGGATCGTCTACGCGATCTTGAGATCGGGAAGAGTACGACTACATCACCCACGAGAATCCGCTCTCGTTAAACACTTTGGAATCTTCGAGGGTGAGTTATTCCATCGACTCGTTGCTACAATCTAGTAGATAGATCTTGGCTTGTTTGTTTGTATGCGATAGAAATTTTTTGTTTTCCATGCTACGAAACCCTACAGAAGAGGCCAAAGTTGCGGCGACCCGGCGATCCTCCCGCGCGCTACAGTAAGATGACCTAACCCTAGATCTCCATTTCTATCGGTGTTGGCAGTGGTAGAGAAGTAGTCCGAAATGCGAGTAGTTCTTGATGATTTGCATGTTATTTAGGAGTATTCGAGGATCAGTTCACCGTAGAAATCAACTATGCTGGGTTTTTTTGCGGATTTGGGATGTTGAAGAGCTATGTGGATGGAAAAGTAGCTCGATTTGATGGATGTGAAGCAAACACATGGTCGCCTCTATGGCTCACTGATTTTATGCAGCAACTAGGTTACTCTGAACCAGATAAATATGTGTTTTACTGGCTGCTGCCTGGAATGAACTTAGACACAGGACTACGAATTGTGGACACTGATACTGACACCTTGAGCATGATTGCTGTTGTCCCAAAGTTTCAGTATTTTCAGTTGTATGTGGACCACAAGGATTTGCAGTTTGACAATGCCACATTGGATGATGTTGTGATCTGTGGTTCTCCTGATTTGCCTCCAGTGTTGAGCCCTGGAAAGAGGATGGGTAAAGCAGCAGCTGGTAGGAGCAAAACCAGTGTTCCACCTAGACAGGAGCAGAATATTGGGCATGAGCTTAGAAGAAGTAGGAGGCAGCTAGATGTGGAAGAAGAAGCAAAGATTTTCACAGATAGTGACAGTGATGACAATGATTGGGATGCAGACTGGGTAGACTCTGATGATGAGTTGGCAGCTGATGATGATGACTTGTATGAAGAATGGGTAGATGACAAGCATGAGGAAAAAAGAAGGAGCAAATCCAAATGGGAGGAGGACAATGACTATGATACATATGTTGATCTGAAAGAGCTACAAGATTCAGATGTTGAGGAAGTTGATTCAGCAGAAGAAGTGGAAGTAGTTAACAAGCAAGGAAGGAAGAAAATGAAGAAGAAAGTTAAGCTGAAAAGGTGGAGGCCAGAGAACATGAAAGGAATAGATTTTCACATTGGCATGGTGTTCCTAACAGTTGGTGAGCTTAGAGGAGCATTACATTAGTATATTGTGCAGCAAAGAGTTGGTGTACATTATGTGAAGAATGACAAGCAGAGGGTCAGAGCATGTTGTGTTGCTAATTGTCTTTGGTACCTATATGCTGCACCTGATAGTAGGACAACAGGTTCATGGGTTGTGAAGAAATATGTTGGAAAACACCAATGTGAGAGAGAGTTTGTACTGAAACAGTTCACAGCCAAATATCTAGCTACAAAGTACTTGGAAACATTCAGAGCTAATGATAAGATGTCACTAAAGAATTATGCTAGGATTATTGAACAAGATTTCAACATGAGTCCAAGTAGAAGCAAGTTAGAAAGGTCTAGAAGGATTGCACTGAAGAAGATACATGGGGATGAGTTGGAACAATATAATCTATTGTGGGATTTTGCAGCTGAGATAAGAAGATCAAACCCTGGAAGCACCATGTTTGTAAATGCAAAGGATGGACTGTTTGAGAATTGCTATATGGCATTGGATGCATGCAAAAGAGGTTTCTTGGCAGCCTGTAGGCCCATCATAGGCATTGATGGGTGCCACATCAAGAACATATTTGGTGGAGTGATGCTTACAGCAGTTGGTGTTGATCCAAACGACTGTATATTTCCTATTGCCATTGCTATAGTTGAAGTTGAAGATACAAACACATGGAAGTGGTTTTTGATCACACTGAATGTGGCGCCCCGCTAAAACCACTACTAGAAAATCGCGTTGTTTTTGTGCATTGCATCATCATGACCGCATGCTCATGCCATCATGCCACATTGCATTTGAGCATCGTCATGTCATCATGCATGGTTTTGTCTAAAACTATTCCTAAAAGGCCTAATTTTGTTTTCTAGATATTCCCTCTCTAGTTCAAACGAAACTCTGGTCTCTTCCAGATTATTTTGTTTGTCTAAAAATTATTTGCAAAAGTCTATTAAAACCAAAACAGATAAATAAATGTTTTCGGGGAAGGCCGCGACCGGCCAGGCCCAAAGGGCCCAGCTGGCAGCAGCCTACTGCCCCAATTAAATATCTAAACCTAACCCTAGCCCTGCCCTACCTAAATCCTTTTCCTATCTACCCTAATCCTACCCAGTCCCCAGCCACATCACCCCCTCCAATCACTGGTCGCCACCTCACCCTGGCCCTATCCTCCCTCCAACCAGTGCCCGCCACCTCAACCATCCTACCCCACCTCTCTCACCCTCACTCCCCAACCAACCCCACCCACCTGGTACCCAGCCCACGCCACACCTCACACGCACGCGACCCAGCTCCCCCACACAGCCGCCCCGCGCCCTGGCCCACCCGCGGGTCCCACCTAGGCGCGTCCACCCACCACCCCTTCTCCTCTCTTCCCCCCGACCCCGCTCCTCTCCCTGCATCACCACACACCCCCGACCCCGCGTCCCCTCCCCCGCCACCAAGCCTCCTCGTCTCCGCCCCGGACCTTGGTCCGAGCTCGCCTGCAGAGCGCGACCCCCTCGCCTCGAGCTCGCCGCAGCCGCGTCCCTACAGTTCCAGCTCGCCACCGCCGACCTCCCCGTGCCCCCGGTGCTCTGTGCTTCCCCCGTCGGCCCTCCTCCGGTTCCCCTCCTTGCTCGGCCGCTCGCCTCTTGCAGCCGCGCCGGCCCCGTCTCCTCCCGTCGCTCCTCTCTGAGGACGCCACCGGCACCGCCCCTGTCCGCCGCCGTTCTCGGCTCCCCACCCACCACCGCATCGACCTCCTTCTCCCAGAGCCGCGCTGGTCGCCTCCCCCGTGTTGCCCGTGCGCCCTGTCGACCATGTCCCCGCCGCCGCGCACCCCTCTCCCTCCCCGTTCAAGCCACCGCGTCCCCGGGTACCCGTCCGCCGCCAGTGCCCTCTTCGCCGTCTCCGGCACAGCGCCGTCCTGCGTCCGGCCGCCATCGTCGCCAATCCTCCGGCCGCAACCGCCGTTGTCGCGGCGTCGGCCTCGCTCTCTGGCCAGCGCCGCCGGCCCTCATCCTTGTGGCCACCGCTGCGACTCCTCTGTTTGAGCCGCGTTGACGGATTCTCTTCGGACCAGGTCCCCTGACTCATGATGCGAAGATATGGAGTGGTGATACTGTCTGTGGTTTGGTGGTGTTTAGAAGACGGTGATACTCCGAAGTCGATTCGAAGAGCCATGATTTGCTACACGAGTTCAAGGTCTACGGAGCACGAACCCTCAGAACGCCAAGTCCTCCTACCCGAATCAGACGAACCCCGGTGCCCATCTGAGTCCGACATAGACCACCCCAACACCGAGGACGCCTACACGGAATGGCAAGATCGCCACACGGACGCGAATCCCAAGACCCTGAGACCCCGAACCGAAGACCGATCCGAAGCGCCAAGGCCTTCGACAGGGAATCGACAAGATCATCGCGGAACTCCAAGGTCTACTTCGTAGGTTGCCGAACGCCAAGGTCGCCGACACGGAACGCCAAGTACTTCACCCCGAAGGCCAAGTCTGACCCGACCCGCGGACCCGACAAGGTCTTCACGACAACAAGAACGACATCGACTAGGGCGGATCCGATGTGCCCCCGACGCCAACCAAGTCCTTCCTCCCGGATGCGACAAGACCTACTCCGTTGTCCGAGAATGTTTCTGCCGAGACCGATCCCGTCGAACCCTGAACCCTGAGACCGAACCCCGAACCCCGGCACCCAAGATCTTCCGAACCCCGATGTGTGAACCTTTTCCCGAGCCCCTATTTTATAAATGCTAGATATAAAACTGTCGCATATTAATTTGTTCATGCATGCATACCTGTCTGTGGGTTGGGGGCATTATGCCGATTCACCGCATAATTAAATATGGAGTCTATATGCGGGATATCTTTGTCTTATTCCGGACTCCATTTAAATTGGTGTAGCAAACCGGTACTATCTTTTGCCATGTTAAGACAACATTTAAATTGCAGGGTATCTAAACAACTTGAACCACCTAAATATTTGTCGGGACCCCGATTCCACTTCATATTGCCCAATTGCATCGCATCTTTGCCATGTCATGCATCATACATGCATCATGCCCGATCTTCTGCCGTTGTATTAAATAGTGCATCCGGTGTTTATTCTAGTGCTTTGCTTCTTCACGGATTAGGCCGTTGAGTCGATGCGAGTACCGACCCGATCTTCGGGTGAACCTTCGACAATGTTTTCAGGCGAGCATCTCCCCCTTTCTACCTATCTTACTTTTATAGTATTTATTCCCTCCTGTTGATCTATTGCTATCTGTGTTGCGATGCTCTAGTTTCCGTACCCGTGATATCCCTTGCAGCCTTATACTGCCTTGGACACAACCTATTACCTGTTGTTTGGTAGATAGTTGGACTTGCGCGTCGTAGTCGCTTGCTCAAGTGCTGTTGCGTGACGTCAAGTACCACAGTTGTTGGAGTAATGCCGTGTGTTTATTGTTGGAGATGATCAAGACTTTAATTACTGTTTAACAACTAAAATTGAAGTAGGTAAATGCAGAGGCACAGGTGGGCAATAGATGTTATTTGGTTGTTAACCGTCCACTTGTGTCCCGTAGGACCCCGAGTACTTGATACCTGTTCCTTGAATATTCGCGCTATCCACATCCGGGAGGATTATGGGACCCCCCTGAGCCAAAGCTTGATTCATTCTTATTTCTTGGGGCCATAAACTAGTTTGAGGTTTTATTTACTATCCGGTACGTATGCCATGCTTTACTGCTTTATTTACGATTGTGCGAGGAAAACCTGTACTGTTTAGGTAAGCGGAGTGTTTTCGCGGTATCGACAAGCCCAGTCACATTTTCGGGTTCCCAGTCGTTTACAGCCATTGACGCAAACCTTGAGTCCGTCTCGGAGTCAGTGTGGCATCCCGCAAAACCACTACTAGAAAATCGTGTTGAATTTGTGCATTGCATCGTCATCATCATATGTTGTTTGTCTAAAACTATTTTTCGCAAAGCCCGTTTTGTTTTCCAAACGCCCCATCTTCATCCAAACACCAAAACCGGGTCCCCGGAATATTTTATTTTGGCCGCTATCGGTTTGCAAACGGCCCTTTTAAAACAAATAAAAAGTTTAATTGTTTTAGTGGGGGCAGTCGAACGGGCCGACCCGACCCGAACGACCACCCCCAGAACCTAAATCGGTCCACCTAATTCCTACATCTACCAATCTACCTACCCACACCCAGCCTCCACATCACCCTGGCCAATCAGCAGATGCCACCTCACCCTCTCCCTCCCCTCAACCAATCCTATCCTGCCACCTAATCTCTCCCTCTCCCTCTCTCACCTCACCCCACCACACAACCCACACACGCACACACGCGCCAGCACACACACAGCCACTCACCGCCGGCCCCACCCCCCAGCAGATCCCACCTGCCCTGGCTCCACCTCCCCTGGGTCCCACCACCAACCACCTCCCTGGCCGCGTGCCCCTCTTCCTCCCAGGCTCTCTCCGTCGCGACGCCCGCTCCACCCCGACCTCGCTATCCACACCGCCGCCAGACGCCACCGCTCCCTTCCGTTCGACCCCGCCGCCGGCTCGCTCCACCGCCACCCGGCCCCGCATCGCCTCCCTTCCGCCGCCTCCTTCGTCGCCGTCCCGAGCCCTGCGCGCCTCCTCGCCGACGACTTCCGCGCCTCCTCTGCGAGCCCCGCCGCGTCGGCGCTCTCCTCGCCTCACCCCGCCGCAACCCCGTCGCCCTTCCGTCGCCTCGACCCGGCCGCGCGTCCTCGCCAGGTCGCCGCGCCGCCGCGAGCGCTCCCGCCGTCGCCTCCCCCTCCACCCTCTGCATCTGCCAGCGAGCCCCATCCGCCTCGCCGGATTCCTCCTCCGTCGGCCCCAACCCCGGCAGCAGCCGCCGCCACAGGACCCCGCCGCCCCGTCCCTCCTCTGCGCCCTGACCTCGCCCCCGAGCGGAGCCGCCTCGAGCTCGCCCGACCGCCCGCTGCCGCCTCCTGCCAGAGTACCCGGAGCTCGCCCTGTCCTGTCACGTACCGCACGAGCCGGCCCTGCCACCGGCGCTCTGCCTCTGCTTCGATTCGTTGCCCCTAGCAGCGTTGGCCCCGCCACAAGTTCTGCCTCATACGTGTTTTTGCGGTCCGATGAGGTGAGGTGGATGAGTTGTTCCACATTGCGGTGATACGATGCCTCGCCAAGATCTTCCGTAGACGTGTATGTAATCCAGAAATGCCAACGACCATCGGCGCCAAGCCCAAGTCCGACACCGGCAAACCCGGAAATCGCTAGAAGAATCATCGACAAGATCTTCTACAAGGACGCCAAGCCCGTCGAGATCCCGAACGCCGAGGTCGTCTACACGGAACGCCAAGATCTTCTCGGGACATCGAGTTCGCCATCACGGATGACAAGCACGCCTTCATGGAACCGCAGACACGGAAACCGCAAGACCTTCTGCCCGGATACTGCAAGTATCCCCTTCGAGGACCCGACGAGATCTTCGCAACGACAAGATCGACACCGGCCGGGGCGATTCCGATGCCCCGACGCCAGACCAAGTCCTTCTTCCCGGAACGCCAGATCTACCCCAATCCGAGACCCTGAACCCCGAGACCGGACCCCGGACCCTGTCGAACCCCGAACCCCGGAACCTCAAGTTCGCCGAGACCCCCTAATGTGTGAACCCCTTCCCAAAACCTATTTTACAATATAATACAACTTGTCGCATCTTAATTGTTCATGCATGCATCCTTGTCTGTGGTTTGGGGGCCTTATGCCGATTCACCTAATAATTAAATATGGGGCCCATATGCGGGCAAATCTAGTCTTATATTGGCCTCATTTAAAATTGTGTAGCGAATCGGTATCTTATTTTGCCATGTGAAGACAACATTTAATTTGCGGGGTAGTTAAACAACTTGAACCATATAATCATTGTCGGGACCCCTGGTTCCACTTAATATGACCTAATTGCATCGCACCTTTGCCATGCCATGCATCATATCATAAGCATGCCGATCTTTTGCCGTAGTATTAAATATTGCATCCGGCGTTTATTCTAGTGTTTTGCTTCTTCGCGGATAAGGCCGTTGAGTTGATGCGAGTGTCGACCCGATCTTCGGATGAACCCTTCGACAACGTTTTCAGGCGAGCATCTCCCCCTTTCTACCTATCTTGCTTTTATAGTATTTATTCCCTCCTGTTGATCTATTGCTATCTGTGTTGCGATGCTTTAGTTTCCGTACCTGTGATATACCGTGCAGCCCTATATTGCCATGGCCACCTCCTATTACCTGTTGTTTGGTAGATAGTTGGACTTGCGCGTCGTAGTCGCTTGCTCAAGTGCTGTTGCGTGTCGCCATGTACCACAGTTGTTGGAGTATTGCCACATGTTTGATGTTGGAGATGATCTCGGCTTTATTTATCGTTCACTTTAATTCCTGTTTAACAACTAAAATTGAAATAAGCAGAGGCATCGGTGGGTGATAGATAATATTTTGGTTTCCGAACGCCCACTTGTGTCCCGTAGGACCCCGAGTACTTGATACCTGTTCCTTGTTTTATCGCGCTATCCACATCCGGGAGGTATATGGGACCCCCCTTAGCCAGAGCTTGATTCAGTCTTATTTCTTGGGGCCACAAACTAGTTTGAGGTTTTATTTACGATCCTGTACTTATGCCATGCTTTACTGCTTTATTTACGATTGTGCGAGGAGCACACTGTACTGTTTAGGTAAGCGGAATGTTTCGCGGTATCGACAAGCCCAGCCACACTTTCGGGTTCCCAGTCGTTTACAGCCATTGGCGCAAACCTTGAGTCCGTCTCGGAGCTTGCTTACTTCGTTGCGGGTCTACTCAATGGGGTGGCCCCCTGAAATATTTCTGAATCCTGTGATTGCTTTGTCGTGAAAGCCTCGTTGGGTTTTGATTTGGTTTTTCCGAGGTTGATCGAGTGTGTGTTGCTATTGGTGCACCCCTGCCGGGTAAAACTTTCTGAAAGCCGTGTCCGCGGTTATGGACGACTTGGAGCACAGTATCTCGACCATAGACAAGCATAACTAAAGTTTATTGCTATAAATTTGACTTTATAATGACTAGTAATCAGCTTCACTATAATGGAATGGCTAATAATACTGCCCACCATTGCTTGTTTGAATTGTCGCTTGCGACCATTGAATCTGACTAGTAAGTATTGCAACTACAACGGAATGGCTAAGTAAAAGTACCAACAACTGCTGGGTTTTGGGTTATCTCATGCTACCTGGATCTGACTAGTAAGTGTTGCCACTATAACGGAATGGTTAACTAAAAGTGCACACTGCTTACTTTATCAGGATGATTATCTAAACCTGACTAGTAAAGTGCCGCAACTATAACTGAATAAGTAAAACTGCCAACTGTGTGAGTTCCTCGGTTGACTTCCTCGTTTGGTCTCGAGGGGGAAACGCCAGGATGGGTTTGTTTGATGTTAGAATCAGGTTGGATCCGAATAGGTCTTTCTTACCCCTCTCTGATTGCCGCTAGTTGTATCGAGTCTCTATAGGATGTTTAGTGCATGCTGCCGCTGCCACTTCAGTCCACCATACCTATGTAGGCGAGGACTGCCGAATTCTAGTCTCGCCGTGTACTGGCCTCAGTACTGACGCTCCTCTTTTTCCTTTGCCCTTCGTCGGCACCCCTTTTTGTTTAAGCAGGTTTTGAGATCGACGTCGTTAGCAGGGTTACCCTTCCGGCTTGGCCTAGGCAGGGTTATGGACGCCATTGGTTATTCTTCAGGGCTCTTAGCCCCATTTGCATCTTGTCCGTAGTCGGACGCTCTATCATTTTCAAGGTGATTTGGATCTTTGTATATTATATCTGTATTCTTGACTCATGGAGTCGCCGTTACATATATCTGTTCTGTGGGTCCCATCGAGGACTGTTGTGTAATGTTATTACTTCGTTTTCCACCCGCACGAAAGTGCCTGGTGGGCACCTTTGAATCGTTTCTATGCGGGTTTGGCGGGTTTCGCTAAAGCTTCCATAGGTCCGATTCTGAGGGTGTTACAGAGTGGTATCAGAGCTCAGCAGTTGCGATACCCCACAAGTCCAGCCTGTAGGATAACCTAGCTAACGGCCGAAGTAGAGTGTCAAAACTATTTTCGCAAAAACCGGTTGGATAGTTCTGATTAGGTCTGATTTTACTCCTTACCCCTCTGCTGTTCTCCTCTTACCTCTACGCGTTTGGAATCCGCTCTCTTCTCTTTCTTCGAGTCCAGGAATTCTCGTGGTTGGGTTTCCGTCGTATCTTCAGGGTTTCGCTTCCTCCTCTGATAACGGTGACCTACCATCCGGTGTTCAAGCTGCCTGATGAATCCGTCTACGGTGTTACCATTCTTTGTTCCTTGTTTGTGCCTTCCGGTGTTTTCCGACGCGACGACATCATCCACGCCAGATCCGATGCAGAGTCTGCATCACTCCTTTGTTTCCGAACCTCGCTTGTCGAGATCTTCAGTCTGATTCCGAGAATGGTTGTACTCTTTTCTACTGATTGTGCGGAGTAATAGTTTGGGTGCGTGATGGATTGGCCCCCATGCCGACTACCCTTTCTATTCGCTTTTGTACATTGAAGTGGACGAGAATGCATCGGTTCCCTCTTTCCATCGAAGTTAGGGGTGGCTTTATTTGTGGATACCTCTACCTTCGCCCTTTTGTTTCCGGAGTGTTTCCTCGACGATCACGGACAACGACCTCTTGTTAGTGGTGTCGCGAGGATCTACACGAAGCGAGAAGATGCAGATCACCGACCTTCCTTCCGGTACCATGAGGCGGATCTCGAGGGCGAGATCCATTGTTAGTGGTGTCGAATTGTGGCATCCCGCAAAACCACTACTAGAAAATCGCATTGAATTTGTGCATTGCATCGTCATCATCATATGTTGTTTGTCTAAAACTATTTTTCGCAAAGCCCGTTTTGTTTTCCAAACGCCCCATCTTCATTCAAACACCAAAACCGGGTCCCCGGAATATTTTATTTTGGCCGCTATCGGTTTGCAAACGGCCCTTTTAAAACAAATAAAAAGTTTAATTGTTTTAGTGGGGGCAGTCGAACGGGCCGACCCGACCCGAACGACCACCCCCAGAACCTAAATCGGTCCACCTAATTCCTACATCTACCAATCTACCTACCCACACCCAGCCTCCACATCACCCTGGCCAATCAGCAGATGCCACCTCACCCTCTCCCTCCCCTCAACCAATCCTATCCTGCCACCTAATCTCTCCCTCTCCCTCTCTCACCTCACCCCACCACACAACCCACACACGCACACACGCGCCAGCACACACACAGCCACTCATCGCCGGCCCCACCCCCCAGCAGATCCCACCTGCCCTGGCTCCACCTCCCCTGGGTCCCACCACCAACCACCTCCCTGGCCGCGTGCCCCTCTTCCTCCCAGGCTCTCTCCCTCGCGACGCCCGCTCCACCCCGACCTCGCTATCCACACCGCCGCCAGACGCCACCGCTCCCTTCCGTTCGACCCCGCCGCCGGCTCGCTCCACCGCCACCCGGCCCCGCATCGCCTCCCTTCCGCCGCCTCCTTCGTCGCCGTCCGCGAGCCCTGCGCGCCTCCTCGCCGATGACTTCCGCGCCTCCTCTGCGAGCCCCGCCGCGCCGGCGCTCTCCTCGCCTCACCCCGCCGCAACCCCGTCGCCCTTCCGCCGCCTCGACCCGGCCGCGCGTCCTCGCCAGGTCGCCGCGCCGCCGCGAGCGCTCCCGCCGTCGCCTCCCCCTCCACCCTCTGCATCTGCCGGCGAGCCCCATCCGCCTCGCCGGATTCCTCCTCCGTCGGCCCCAACCCCGGCAGCAGCCGCCGCCACAGGACCCCGCCGCCCCGTCCCTCCTCTGCGCCCCGACCTCGCCCCCGAGCGGAGCCGCCTCGAGCTCGCCCGACCGCCCGCTGCCGCCTCCTGCCAGAGTACCCGGAGCTCGCCCTGTCCTGTCACGTACCGCACGAGCCGGCCCTGCCACCGGCGCTCTGCCTCTGCTTCGATTCGTTGCCCCTAGCAGCGTTGGCCCCGCCACAAGTTCTGCCTCATACGTGTTTTTGCGGTCCGATGAGGTGAGGTGGATGAGTTGTTCCACATTGCGGTGATACGATGCCTCGCCAAGATCTTCCGTAGACGTGTATGTAATCCAGAAACGCCAACGACCATCGGCGCCAAGCCCAAGTCCGACACCGGCAAACCCGGAAATCGCTAGAAGAATCATCGACAAGATCTTCTACAAGGACGCCAAGCCCGTCGAGATCCCGAACGCCGAGGTCGTCTACACGGAACGCCAAGATCTTCTCGGGACATCGAGTTCGCCATCACGGATGACAAGCACGCCTTCATGGAACCGCAGACACGGAAACCGCAAGACCTTCTGCCCGGATACTGCAAGTATCCCCTTCGAGGACCCGACGAGATCTTCGCAACGACAAGATCGACACCGGCCAGGGCGATTCCGATGCCCCGACGCCAGACCAAGTCCTTCTTCCCGGAACGCCAGATCTACCCCAATCCGGGACCCTGAACCCCGAGACCGGACCCCGGACCCTGTCGAACCCCGAACCCCGGAACCTCAAGTTCGTCGAGACCCCCTAATGTGTGAACCCCTTCCCGAAACCTATTTTACAATATAATACAACTTGTCGCATCTTAATTGTTCATGCATGCATCCTTGTCTGTGGTTTGGGGGCCTTATGCCGATTCACCTAATAATTAAATATGGGGCCCATATGCGGGCAAATCTAGTCTCATATTGGCCTCATTTAAAATTGTGTAGCGAATCGGTATCTTATTTTGCCATGTGAAGACAACATTTAATTTGCGGGGTAGTTAAACAACTTGAACCATATAATCATTGTCGGGACCCCTGGTTCCACTTAATATGACCTAATTGCATCGCACCTTTGCCATGCCATGCATCATATCATAAGCATGCCGATCTTTTGCCGTAGTATTAAATATTGCATCCGGTGTTTATTCTAGTGTTTTGCTTCTTCGCGGATAAGGCCGTTGAGTTGATGCGAGTGTCGACCCGATCTTCGGATGAACCCTTCGACAACGTTTTCAGGCGAGCATCTCCCCCTTTCTACCTATCTTGCTTTTATAGTATTTATTCCCTCCTGTTGATCTATTGCTATCTGTGTTGCGATGCTTTAGTTTCCGTACCTGTGATATACCGTGCAGCCCTATATTGCCATGGCCACCTCCTATTACCTGTTGTTTGGTAGATAGTTGGACTTGCGCGTCGTAGTCGCTTGCTCAAGTGCTGTTGCGTGTCGCCATGTACCACAGTTGTTGGAGTATTGCCACATGTTTGATGTTGGAGATGATCTCGGCTTTATTTATCGTTCACTTTAATTCCTGTTTAACAACTAAAATTGAAATAAGCAGAGGCATCGATGGGTGATAGATAATATTTTGGTTTCCGAACGCCCACTTGTGTCCCGTAGGACCCCGAGTACTTGATACCTGTTCCTTGTTTTATCGCGCTATCCACATCCGGGAGGTATATGGGACCCCCCTTAGCCAGAGCTTGATTCAGTCTTATTTCTTGGGGCCACAAACTAGTTTGAGGTTTTATTTACGATCCTGTACTTATGCCATGCTTTACTGCTTTATTTACGATTGTGCGAGGAGCACACTGTACTGTTTAGGTAAGCGGAATGTTTTCGCGGTATCGACAAGCCCAGCCACACTTTCGGGTTCCTAGTCGTTTACAGCCATTGGCGCAAACCTTGAGTCCGTCTGGGAGCTTGCTTACTTTGTTGCGGGTCTACTCAATGGGGTGGCCCCCTGAAATATTTCTGAATCCTGTGATTGCTTTGTCGTGAAAGCCTCGTTGGGTTTTGATTTGGTTTTTCCGAGGTTGATCGAGTGTGTGTTGCTATTGGTGCACCCCGGCCGGGTAAAACTTTCTGAAAGCCGTGTCCGCGGTTATGGACGACTTGGAGCACAGTATCTCGACCATAGACAAGCATAACTAAAGTTTATTGCTATAAATTTGACTTTATAATGACTAGTAATCAGCTTCACTATAATGGAATGGCTAATAATACTGCCCACCATTGCTTGTTTGAATTGTCGCTTGCGACCATTGAATCTGACTAGTAAGTATTGCAACTACAACGGAATGGCTAAGTAAAAGTACCAACAACTGCTGGGTTTTGGGTTATCTCATGCTACCTGGATCTGACTAGTAAGTGTTGCCACTATAACGGAATGGTTAACTAAAAGTGCACACTGCTTACTTTATCAGGATGATTATCTAAACCTGACTAGTAAAGTGCCGCAACTATAACTGAATAAGTAAAACTGCCAACTATGTGAGTTCCTCGGTTGACTTCCTCGTTTGGTCTCGAGGGGGAAACGCCAGGATGGGTTTGTTTGATGTTAGAATCAGGTTGGATCCGAATAGGTCTTTCTTACCCCTCTCTGATTGCCGCTAGTTGTATCGAGTCTCTATAGGATGTTTAGTGCATGCTGCCGCTGCCGCTTCAGTCCACCATACCTATGTAGGCGAGGACCGCCGAATTCTAGTCTCGCCGTGTACTGGCCTCAGTACTGACGCTCCTCTTTTTCCTTTGCCCTTCGTCGGCACCCCTTTTTGTTTAAGCAGGTTTTGAGATCGACGTCGTTAGCAGGGTTACCCTTCCGGCTTGGCCTGGGCAGGGATATGGACGCCATTGATTATTCTTCAGGGCTCTTAGCCCCATTTGCATCTTGTCCGTAGTCGGACGCTCTATCATTTTCAAGGTGATTTGGATCTTTGTATATTATATCTGTATTCTTGACTCATGGAGTCGCCGTTATATATATATCTGTTCTGTGGGTCCCATCGAGGACTGTTGTGTAATGTTATTACTTCGTTTTCCACCCGCACGAAAGTGCCTGGTGGGCACCTTTGAATCGTTTCTATGCGGGTTTGGCGGGTTTCGCTAAAGCTTGCATAGGTCCGATTCTGAGGGTGTTACAGAGTGGTATCAGAGCTCAGCAGTTGCGATACCCCACAAGTCCAGCCTGTAGGATAACCTAGCTAACGGCCGAAGTAGAGTGTCAAAACTATTTTCGCAAAAACCGGTTGGATAGTTCTGATTAGGTCTGATTTTACTCCTTACCCCTCTGCTGTTCTCCTCTTACCTCTACGCGTTTGGAATCCGCTCTCTTCTCTTTCTTCGAGTCCAGGAATTCTCGTGGTTGGGTTTCCGTCGTATCTTCAGGGTTTCGCTTCCTCCTCTGATAACGGTGACCTACCATCCGGTGTTCAAGCTGCCTGATGAATCCGTCTACGGTGTTACCATTCTTTGTTCCTTGTTTGTGCCTTCCGGTGTTTTCCGACGCGACGACATCATCCACGCCAGATCCGATGCAGAGTCTGCATCACTCCTTTGTTTCCGAACCTCGCTTGTCGAGATCTTTAGTCTGATTCCGAGAATGGTTGTACTCTTTTCTACTGATTGTGCGGAGTAATAGTTTGGGTGCGTGATGGATTGGCCCCCATGCCGACTACCCTTTCTATTCGCTTTTGTACATTGAAGTGGACGAGAATGCATCGGTTCCCTCTTTCCATCGAAGTTAGGGGTGGCTTTATTTGTGGATACCTCTACCTTCGCCCTTTTGTTTCCGGAGTGTTTCCTCGACGATCACGGACAACGACCTCTTGTTAGTGGTGTCGCGAGGATCTACACGAAGCGAGAAGATGCAGATCACCGACCTTCCTTCCGGTACCATGAGGCGGATCTCGAGGGCGAGATCCATTATTAGTGGTGTCGAATTGTGGCATCCCGCAAAACCACTACTAGAAAATCGCATTGAATTTGTGCATTGCATCGTCATCATCATATGTTGTTTGTCTAAAACTATTTTTCGCAAAGCCCGTTTTGTTTTCCAAACGCCCCATCTTCATTCAAACACCAAAACCGGGTCCCCGGAATATTTTATTTTGGCCGCTATCGGTTTGCAAACGGCCCTTTTAAAACAAATAAAAAGTTTAATTGTTTTAGTGGGGGCAGTCGAACGGGCCGACCCGACCCGAACGACCACCCCCAGAACCTAAATCGGTCCACCTAATTCCTACATCTACCAATCTACCTACCCACACCCAACCTCCACATCACCCTGGCCAATCAGCAGATGCCACCTCACCCTCTCCCTCCCCTCAACCAATCCTATCCTGCCACCTAATCTCTCCCTCTCCCTCTCTCACCTCACCCCACCACACAACCCACACACGCACACACGCGCCAGCACACACACAGCCACTCACCGCCGGCCCCACCCCCCAGCAGATCCCACCTGCCCTGGCTCCACCTCCCCTGGGTCCCACCACCAACCACCTCCCTGGCCGCGTGCCCCTCTTCCTCCCAGGCTCTCTCCCTCGCGACGCCCGCTCCACCCCGACCTCGCTATCCACACCGCCGCCAGACGCCACCGCTCCCTTCCGTTCGACCCCGCCGCCGGCTCGCTCCACCGCCACCCGGCCCCGCATCGCCTCCCTTCCGCCGCCTCCTTCGTCGCCGTCCGCGAGCCCTGCGCGCCTCCTCGCCGACGACTTCCGCGCCTCCTCTGCGAGCCCCGCCGCGCCGGCGCTCTCCTCGCCTCACCCCGCCGCAACCCCGTTGCCCTTCCGCCGCCTCGACCCGGCCGCGCGTCCTCGCCAGGTCGCCGCGCCGCCGCGAGCGCTCCCGCCGTCGCCTCCCCCTCCACCCTCTGCATCTGCCGGCGAGCCCCATCCGCCTCGCCGGATTCCTCCTCCGTCGGCCCCAACCCCGGCAGCAGCCGCCGCCACAGGACCCCGCCGCCCCGTCCCTCCTCTGCGCCCCGACCTCGCCCCCGAGCGGAGCCGCCTCGAGCTCGCCCGACCGCCCGCTGCCGCCTCCTGCCAGAGTACCCGGAGCTCGCCCTGTCCTGTCACGTACCGCACGAGCCGGCCCTGCCACCGGCGCTCTGCCTCTGCTTCGATTCGTTGCCCCTAGCAGCGTTGGCCCCGCCACAAGTTCTGCCTCATACGTGTTTTTGCGGTCCGATGAGGTGAGGTGGATGAGTTGTTCCACATTGCGGTGATACGATGCCTCGCCAAGATCTTCCGTAGACGTGTATGTAATCCAGAAACGCCAACGACCATCGGCGCCAAGCCCAAGTCCGACACCGGCAAACCCGGAAATCGCTAGAAGAATCATCGACAAGATCTTCTACAAGGACGCCAAGCCCGTCGAGATCCCGAACGCCGAGGTCGTCTACACGGAACGCCAAGATCTTCTCGGGACATCGAGTTCGCCATCACGGATGACAAGCACGCCTTCATGGAACCGCAGACACGGAAACCGCAAGACCTTCTGCCCGGATACTGCAAGTATCCCCTTCGAGGACCCGACGAGATCTTCGCAACGACAAGATCGACACCGGCCGGGGCGATTCCGATGCCCCGACGCCAGACCAAGTCCTTCTTCCCGGAACGCCAGATCTACCCCAATCCGGGACCCTGAACCCCGAGACCGGACCCCGGACCCTGTCGAACCCCGAACCCCGGAACCTCAAGTTCGTCGAGACCCCCTAATGTGTGAACCCCTTCCCGAAACCTATTTTACAATATAATACAACTTGTCGCATCTTAATTGTTCATGCATGCATCCTTGTCTGTGGTTTGGGGGCCTTATGCCGATTCACCTAATAATTAAATATGGGGCCCATATGCGGGCAAATCTAGTCTCATATTGGCCTCATTTAAAATTGTGTAGCGAATCGGTATCTTATTTTGCCATGTGAAGACAACATTTAATTTGCGGGGTAGTTAAACAACTTGAACCATATAATCATTGTCGGGACCCCTGGTTCCACTTAATATGACCTAATTGCATCGCACCTTTGCCATGCCATGCATCATATCATAAGCATGCCGATCTTTTGCCGTAGTATTAAATATTGCATCCGGTGTTTATTCTAGTGTTTTGCTTCTTCGCGGATAAGGCCGTTGAGTTGATGCGAGTGTCGACCCGATCTTCGGATGAACCCTTCGACAACGTTTTCAGGCGAGCATCTCCCCCTTTCTACCTATCTTGCTTTTATAGTATTTATTCCCTCCTGTTGATCTATTGCTATCTGTGTTGCGATGCTTTAGTTTCCGTACCTGTGATATACCGTGCAGCCCTATATTGCCATGGCCACCTCCTATTACCTGTTGTTTGGTAGATAGTTGGACTTGCGCGTCGTAGTCGCTTGCTCAAGTGCTGTTGCGTGTCGCCATGTACCACAGTTGTTGGAGTATTGCCACATGTTTGATGTTGGAGATGATCTCGGCTTTATTTATCGTTCACTTTAATTCCTGTTTAACAACTAAAATTGAAATAAGCAGAGGCATCGATGGGTGATAGATAATATTTTGGTTTCCGAACGCCCACTTGTGTCCCGTAGGACCCCGAGTACTTGATACCTGTTCCTTGTTTTATCGCGCTATCCACATCCGGGAGGTATATGGGACCCCCCTTAGCCAGAGCTTGATTCAGTCTTATTTCTTGGGGCCACAAACTAGTTTGAGGTTTTATTTACGATCATGTACTTATGCCATGCTTTACTGCTTTATTTACGATTGTGCGAGGAGCACACTGTACTGTTTAGGTAAGCGGAATGTTTTCGCGGTATCGACAAGCCCAGCCACACTTTCGGGTTCCCAGTCGTTTACAGCCATTGGCGCAAACCTTGAGTCCGTCTCGGAGCTTGCTTACTTCGTTGCGGGTCTACTCAATGGGGTGGCCCCCTGAAATATTTCTGAATCCTGTGATTGCTTTGTCGTGAAAGCCTCGTTGGGTTTTGATTTGGTTTTTCCGAGGTTGATCGAGTGTGTGTTGCTATTGGTGCACCCCGGCCGGGTAAAACTTTCTGAAAGCCGTGTCCGCGGTTATGGACGACTTGGAGCACAGTATCTCGACCATAGACAAGCATAACTAAAGTTTATTGCTATAAATTTGACTTTATAATGACTAGTAATCAGCTTCACTATAATGGAATGGCTAATAATACTGCCCACCATTGCTTGTTTGAATTGTCGCTTGCGACCATTGAATCTGACTAGTAAGTATTGCAACTACAACGGAATGGCTAAGTAAAAGTACCAACAACTGCTGGGTTTTGGGTTATCTCATGCTACCTGGATCTGACTAGTAAGTGTTGCCACTATAACGGAATGGTTAACTAAAAGTGCACACTGCTTACTTTATCAGGATGATTATCTAAACCTGACTAGTAAAGTGCCGCAACTATAACTGAATAAGTAAAACTGCCAACTGTGTGAGTTCCTCGGTTGACTTCCTCGTTTGGTCTCGAGGGGGAAATGCCAGGATGGGTTTGTTTGATGTTAGAATCAGGTTGGATCCGAATAGGTCTTTCTTACCCCTCTCTGATTGCCGCTAGTTGTATCGAGTCTCTATAGGATGTTTAGTGCATGTTGCCGCTGCCGCTTCAGTCCACCATACCTATGTAGGCGAGGACCGCCGAATTCTAGTCTCGCCGTGTACTGGCCTCAGTACTGACGCTCCTCTTTTTCCTTTGCCCTTCGTCGGCACCCCTTTTTGTTTAAGCAGGTTTTGAGATCGACGTCGTTAGCAGGGTTACCCTTCCGGCTTGGCCTGGGCAGGGTTATGGACGCCATTGGTTATTCTTCAGGGCTCTTAGCCCCATTTGCATCTTGTCCGTAGTCGGACGCTCTATCATTTTCAAGGTGATTTGGATCTTTGTATATTATATCTGTATTCTTGACTCATGGAGTCGCCGTTATATATATCTGTTCTGTGGGTCCCATCGAGGACTGTTGTGTAATGTTATTACTTCGTTTTCCACCCGCACGAAAGTGCCTGGTGGGCACCTTTGAATCGTTTCTATGCGGGTTTGGCGGGTTTCGCTAAAGCTTGCATAGGTCCGATTCTGAGGGTGTTACAGTCAGCTAACTTCGTTGCGGGTGTACTCAATGGGGTGGCCCCCTAAAATATTTCTGAATCCTGTGATTGCTTTGTCGTGAAGGCCTCGTTGGGTTTTGATTTGTTTTTTCCGAGGTTGATCGAGTGTGTGTTGCTATTTGTGCACCCCTGCAGGGTAAAACTTTCTGAAAGCCGTGTCCGCGGTTATGGACGACTTGGAGCACAGTATCTAGATCATAGACAACTATAACTAAAGTAGTGCTATAAATTTGACTTTATAATGACTAGTAATCAGCTTCACTATAATGGAATGGCTAAATAAAATTGCCAACAATTGCTTGTTTGGGATGTCGCTTGCTACCATTGTACCTGACTAGTAAGTATTGTAACTATAACGGAATGGCTAAATAAAAGTACCAACAACTGCTAGGTTTTGGGATGTCTCATGCTATTTGTATCTGACTAGTAAGTGTTGCAACTACAACGGAATGGTTAACTAAAAGTGCCCACTGCTTATTATATCAGGATGGTTATCTATACTTGATTAGTAATTGCTGCAATGATAATTGAATAAATAAAACTGCCAACTGTGTGAGTTCCTTGGTTGACTTCCTCGTTTGGTCTCGAGGGGGAAATACCAGGATGGGTATGTTTGGTGGTAGAATCAGGTTGGTTCCGAATAGGTCCTTCTTACCCCTCTCTGGTCGCCGACAGTTATATTGAGTCTCTATAGGTTGTTTAGTGCATGCTGCGCTGCCGCTTCAGTCCACCATACCTATGTAGGCGAGGACCTCCGAATTCTAGTCTCGCCGTGTACTGGCCTCAGTGCTGACCGCTCTCTCTTTTCCCTTTGCCCTTTGTCGGCACCCCTTTTGTTTAAGCAGGTTTTGAGATCGACGTCGTTAGCAGGGTTACCCTTCCGGCTTGGCCTGGGCAGGGTTATGGACGCCATTGGTTATTCTTCAGGGCTCTTAGTCCCATTTGCATCTTGTCCGTAGCTGGACGCTCTATCGTTTTCAAGGTGATTTGGATCTTTGTTCTGTATATCTGTATTCTTGACTCATGGAGTCGTGTTGTATATATATCTGTTCTGTGGGTCCCATCGAGGACTG
Source organism: Avena sativa (assembly GCA_916181665.1). Taxonomy (NCBI): domain Eukaryota; kingdom Viridiplantae; phylum Streptophyta; class Magnoliopsida; order Poales; family Poaceae; genus Avena; species Avena sativa. The sequence goes on from OV702284.1 coordinate 369,379,377, forward strand.
TTGTGTAATGTTATTACTTCGTTTTCCATCCGCACGCAAGTGCCTGGTGGGCACCTTTGAATCATTTCTATGCGGGTTTGGCGGAAAGCGCTGGAACTTGCATATGGCCGATTCTGAGGGTGTTACACTGAAGGAGGATTTAGGCATAGAGAACACAAGGCCATGGACTTTTATGAGTGATAGGCAGAAGGTACATATTTATTACTTGTCTATGCTTGCATATTTATTACTTTGTCTATGCTTGCATATTTATTACTTCTCTACTAGTTGAATGCCCGTGCATTGCTACGGCTCTAAAGTTTTATTGTCTAGCACATGTTAATATGAAATTCATGTGTATATATAATATTGTTATTCGTAAAACATTAAGATTTGATTCCATCGTGAATTCTATTCAACTGGCTCCATATAAGGTCAGTGGCTGACTGGCTGCTAAATGTGCCTGCTTGCACTGAAGGTCAGTCGCTGGTAAATGTGCCTGTTTGCATACACGTCGCCAATTTCGTGTGAAGAGCAGGCACACACATCAGTAATTTTGTGTGGAGAGGTAACAGTTTCATGTGTAGAGAAAGGATGCGCACAAGGATGATGGGAAAGTGGGCCTTAACAAGTTTCTGAGATGTGAGACCGTGGTGGTTATCAGCACAAATTACGGTAACAAAGTTCATCAGAGAATGACTTCCTCGCCTCATACAAGCTACATCGAGATTTTGTCATTTGTTTGGTGGCTCGTGTGTTCACCCATGTTTTGTCAAGATGTTGTTTGGTAGCTTGTATACATTGAGATCTGAGTTAGATCTGCACGAGACCCTCTACCAAAACTAAATTGCAAAGAAGTCCAACATTTTACACACAACACCCTGAATAAAAAACAAAAATCAATCAGGTCCTCTCGTGAGTGGTGGCTGGCAATGTTGGCTCTAGGGTCTGGGCGCCGCCACCGGTGGGAATCCAGGCCAGGGAGCTAGACACCGGTGAAGAACAAGGATGTAAGAGGCCTGCTACGGTGTAGATCGAGGCCAGGACGACAAGCAGCGGTGTAGATCGGGGCCGGGACGACAAGCTATAGTGCAGATCAAGGCGGGGACGACGAACTGCAGGGTTGGCGTCAAGGAGGGAGAAAGGGCAGCGCCGTTGGGCTGCATCGAGGTGGTAAAGAGGTGAAGGTGGAGCCCGTGCTCGTCGAGGCGACCGTTCTCATCAAGAAGGGCTCGTCCATAGGTGGCACTGGTCTAGGAGGCAACGACACAAGCCGGATTTGACGAGGCAGAGGCCGGCGTCGACAGAGAAGGCGAAGGCCGACGTCGGCGAAGGCGCTGGTGTGAGGAGGGGCGAGAGAACTGAGAAGGGGGAAATAAGGCTAGGATGGCTTGACCCCTGTGGGCGCGAGCATGGGCCCAAGACGCGCGGGGTGAAAATTCAGGCAAGTTTAGCCCTGCCCACCTGCTAAGCTCGATTCGAGAAATTGATCAAATGACAAGGGGCCTTCCTAGGCATGTGAGGTATATTACCGCCGTTGTGCTATACGCCACAACTGCATGAATCATGATAACCATTGTCTACTAATCAGTAATAACATACAGAATATAAGTTCATGATATATATCATCCATACCAAAAGGTAGTGAGATGATTGCACATTTGTACTTATCGTTGGCAAGGAGAGGAGCAAGCTAGACATGATCACATGGGCGTACGTTTCTAAATGAAACCATGGGCATACGAACTGGGTAATGATGGAGCTGCAGTCCTTGTCGTGTACGTGTGCTCTATTTGCGCGGCTGTGTGGTTCAAATTCACCAGTTAGGCATGTACTGAAACAGGGTAAATAGTGAGCTATGCATTCCCAGATGATGAGATGTATAATCTTCTTGTTACTCAAAATGGCCCCGGTTCAACTGTAAAGTAGTACAACAGATTCAACATTCAGCAATTTGTATCCCTCCATGTTGTTTCCATATGCAATAAAATTTACACACCATGGTCTTGATAAAATAAATTACATACCCTAAATGCTAGTCAAAAGAATGCAATCCTGTTCACCATTGTATTTAGTATTTACCATTTAATATGAACATGACACCCGTAGCGAAATTGTACCGGATTACACCACACAATCATAGTAAAAATTGACTACAGATATTTGTTATTCTCAAAGCAAGATAGAGAAAAGAAAGGAACATACCAGACTACATCACACAAGCATAGTAATGGTACAAACTTCTTATTAATCTAACCAAGCAATTTTATTAAGCAAAGGCAGGTGTTTTAAAAAAAGAAGAAAAGAGGGAATACAGATACAAATCTATTACACAATAAATGCATATATACATATGTGTGTACGGACTGAGCATGAAACTGATACATAATACATTTTCACATGTATGTACAATAGATGCATGAACTTTGCTTGCATTATAGCATTACAAAAAGGTAAATCAACTTTAACTAAAAAAATTGGTATTCTCATAATAATACATTATGTGAAGAGCAGTAATAAAACTTAGTACTCCCTCAAAAAACATTACACTGAATGCCACTGGAAACAAATAAAACGATGGAAATGATTTGTGCATCAACACTGTAGCTACTTACGTGAGCTTGAATCTGAAAATAGCCAACATCAGGCATGACTGATGCTTACGGTGACATTGGTCATTAGCGAACACCAAGGAGAAGTAAAATAGTATATATACTTAGTTTGCTGATTAGACACAACAGAAAACACACCGGACCAACAAAAAGGTAAACGTTATGGTACATCACTCCATTAGATCCATGAAAAATGGTTGGGCTAGATTTAAAATCTAAACAATATGTAAAAAATTCAGTTAGACTATTATGATAGATCGTTCCAACCCACATAACATATATAGAAGACTGTAGTAAGCAAAGCCTTAAATGATGTGTACCTTATGATTTTCTAAAATCTATAGATAAATTATATAAAAAATCTTTCCAGAATACATATCAGATTGCAACAGACACCACCCTTGTCACTCTTTGTTTCACAAGAGACAATAAACATATAAATAGAGATCTTCTAAATATTATGCATTACACAAATCTAGTTCTTATAAATTAGCTTTAAGTAGCACCCAGCCGGGAGCAATAAGAAAATCCCATACCATAAAATGGCATTGAAAAGCTAGAAGAGCCTTAAATGGGAACATTTTGGGAAAACTGAGGACACAGAAAGTTCTTTCACCAGGTATAAAATTAGATAAATGTATTCAACAAACTTACCTTCCACCTGGATGAATCTCCGTACAGTGAGATTGTTTCCCCTCTAATGCATAGTAGTCCTCTCAAAGCTAAGTAAATAAAATCCCCCTCTTAAAGTTTGATGACTAACCATATGAACTGCAATACTACAAATCCAGTAAAACATAATGTCCAAAATTGGAATCATCCAAACTTTCCATAAAAAATAGAATTAAAGAGAGTGTTCCCTTGGGCTCCCAGTCCCTTCTTTTTCTCCCTTATTAGCTAGGCGTTCCACTTGCATTTATATTTAACCAACAACATGACATGTAGTGTTACTGGAAAACTGAACTCGAGGTGTCTGAATATAATTAACTGGAAAACTGAACATGACATGTAAGTCCACCTCAAAGTCCAGTGAACAATTTTTGGCTGTATACACAACATATGTCATCCGAAGACTTAATTGGGACCATTCACTTTCACATGCACTGCTAAATTCGTGATGGGTGACAGAAGGCGACATGGACAGATGTACTGACCTGGTTGGTGAACCCGATGCCGAACAGCATGCGCCCAACGATGAGCACGACGATGTTTACGGCCGCGCTATTGATGATGCCACCAGAGAAGAAGAGCGCCCTCCCATGGACATGACGCGCTGCCATCCCACGGCCTTGGTGAATCAGATGGCCAGGAGCGATGCCGCCAGCACAGCCACATAGAGCGACAACATGAAGAACGCGAATGGCTCCATCTGTGACACGCCACATGGCAACATATATAGTCGATCAATCTCCATCCGGCCAGCTAGATCCTATATGTAACTGAAGAAGCAGCTAGCGATGGATGCTCACATGATATCTACATACAATAATCTTAGCTAGGATTTTTTTCAAACACCTTGTAAGCACACATAAAAACAGATCTGCACAACCTGAGATCTTCTCAGTTCTGAGAGAGACCTGAAGGCCTCCTTTGAAGAGAGAGAGAGGGAGCATTTTGTGCCATGATTATACGAAAGAAAAATCTAAACCAGTTGAAATAAGGAAAGAAAGGCACAGCCATACCTATAGGATCTGTGTACACGCCTCTGGGATTGCTCACATCGATTGAGCAACGCTTGATAGTGACCATACATTTTTTGCAAGGTTTACATCATGACCTGCTCTAGAGAATTGGTGCATTGGACCTCATAGGAAAGATGGAGGTAGCGCTCAGATCTAAGAGGGTAAGGTAGCAGACGATGGATATGTAACATGTGAACAATCTATCGACGGAGAAGGGAGAGGAAGAAGTACATGGAAAGAAGTTTTCACCGGCCGACTCCTACACTGGCGATAAGAGATTGGAGGAGGCCCTCTTCCTCCCCACAGGAATCCCCCTCGTCGACCTTTCGGACGGATTCGGTCGATGCAGCCGCTCTGTGCCTCTGCCGGACACCTATGCCACTCTTATGACCATGAACAGAAGTAGAAAATTCAGAGGGGATTAATCCGGCATGGAGGAGCTTGGGAGCTGAGGGAGAGGACGACGGGGGCGGGACAGGGCACGGGTCCTGCTGCGACAGTTCCTCCTTGACGGGCTGAGAAAGGTCATCAGTGGCGTTCTCAGACCACATCGAGGCACTCCGGAAGGACGAGGGCGTCCTCCTTGAATTTTTTGTATCGTCTGTTAGTGGCAGCGGGAGGGCGGCGCTGGGGCGGAGGGCGATATGGGAGGGGCGACGGCGGGACCCCGCGCTAGGGCTTCGTGGGAGGAGGTCGGGGTCTTTTCGTTTTGGCGTCCCGAACCAGCCTTTTCCACTTATCGGTGGCAGAAAACTGTAATTACATTAGCCAAGTATTGGGACGATTCGTTGTACCCTATGATGTACATTAGACGGTCCTGATCAGCCCAATGTTTGATGTCAAAGTGACAAAGTACAACCTACCAACACCAACTTCTTTTTAATAGTAAAGATGCTTGCATATTTATTGCTTGTCTGTGTATGTAGGGATTGATAAATGTTGTCAATACATTATGGCCTGATGCACAACACAGGTTTTGTGTAAGGCATCTGCATCAGAATTTTGCAAAGAATGGCTGGAGAACTGAGATTTTCAAGAATAAGTTATGGCAAATTGCAAGAGCAACACGTGAGGCAGACTGGCAGAAATACATGGATGAGATGAAGGCTATGGACCAGGGGGCATTTGAATATCTGGATGCAATTGACCCAAGACAATGGTGCAAAGCATTTTTGGAGGAGCTTCCAAAATGTGACCTACTGTTGAACAATATCTGTGAAGTTTTCAACAAGTACATACTTGATGCTAGAGAATTACCTATTTTTACAACACTGAAGAAGATCAAAGACCAGCTCATGATGAGATACTGTTCCAAGAGGAAAGAAACTGATGAGATGTATGGTGATATTTGCACAAAAATTAGGAAAAAGTTGGATGAGAACATTGACTTTTCCAACAGATACCAAGCTGCACCTGCTGCAGAACACCTGTTCCAGGTGAAAGGATTGAATGGAGAATATGAAGTTCACTTAAAGAAAATGGAGTGCTCTTGTAGGTCCTGGCAACTCACAGGAATTCCATGCAGACATGCTTGTGCAGTACTTAGGCATGAAAGAATCAAGCCAGAGTCAGTGGTACACAAGTGCTATAGCATAGAGGCATTTAAAAATGCTTATGCTAATGTGATAATGCCATGTAGTGATCCTAGAGTGTGGAAAAAATGAATGGGCCTCCAATAAGGCCACCCAAATTTGACAAGCAAGTTGGAAGGCCAAGTAAGAAAAGAAAGAAAAACCCACTAGAGGAGGATGATGGAACTAGGATGAGCAGGCATGGAACAGTAAGTCACTGCAATGTGTGCAATGAAACTGAACACAATAAAAGAAAGTGTCCAAAGTTGGGTAGAGGTCCAGCTGCAGCAAATGTACCAGTTCCTCAACAACCAGCTGTACCAGATCCTAAACAACCAGTTGCACCAGATCCTAAACAACCAGAGCCAATTCAGATTATACTTCCTGATGATGAACCAGCACTACAAACAAGTAAGAAAATGTCAGTGAAAAGGAACACCAAGGTTGATTTCATTGCTCTCACACTTGCTGTACATTATTATACAGTTCATTGCTCTCACATTTGTTGTACATTATTATACATTTTTTAGAAAAAGGTAGTTGCAGAAATGGGAATGAGTTCATCTTCTACTATTGTTGCATCTTCTATGAGTTATGATATTTCATCATCTAGTGTCCTGCAGATCCTACAAGAACAAATGAGTAAAAGAACAAATGATTGTAAAGGAAAAATGATTGTACATTTCATATCCTTAATTCTACTTCATTTTATATGTTTTGCAGGCTGCATCCACTCAGCAGTCTCAGACTCCATTGCCAGGTCCTCTTCGAGAAAGCCAGTTTATTGCTAGTTGCGGAGGTGACATACCCCCTCCAAGATCAACTACTGCAACACTTGGTTTAAAAAGAAAGAAGTTGGTGAATAGGAAGAAGGAGAACAAACTCCCAGCTGAGAAGTAGTTGAGGAGTGAAAAGTAGTTGTATATTTTGGACAGAACTAGGTGGTAGTTCCATATTTTGGATGGTTTTTAATGAAACCCCTTGCTCTGATGTGGCTATGGTTTCACACAAACCATGTAAGTGCAAACTTCTAAATAGTGCACTATTTTGCTGGATGTTACAAAACTAGTTGTAAATCCTGACTAGCTCAAACTATGTATGCCAACTATTATGGTCTCGGGATGATATATGTGTATTTGTCCATTTAACTTGTATACTTGACTAGCTCATCCCAAGTACAGAAAAACAAACAAAATTCTGCCAAAATCAAACAAACATAATACATTCTTTTCAATCCCCAGATTACATCACAGGATACATGCTTGCCTATCTCATGCCCTCATACAACTAGCACTACTTAGCAACAGCTACATAAACAATGACTACAATAAGAAATACAATTGCAGTCAACAAATTCCTGCAAATCACCACTAACTCATCCAACTTCTTTAGCAATTCATCCATTTTCTTCAGTGAGTACTCCTTCTGCCCATGTTCTTCTTCTTCCTCCTCCTCTGTTTCCTTACTTCCCATTTGTCCATCTGAATCGACAACAACAGCTGCACCTGGGAGAGAGATGGTATATCCATTTCTAGCTAGAAAGTCCACATAGTTGTCCTCACCATTCTCCCAGTAGTAATGGTTGCAGGTATTGGGCGCAACCTATCACAAATCGGAGGAAATAAGAACAAATGGGGCTAAGAAAATCCAAATGAGCTAACAAGCACAACTTACACGATGATTTGGGCACTTGTAAAAGACACGTCCAGGATTGGCTGGTGATTGAGAGACAAGCTGAATCGTCTTGCGAAATCCACAACAGGGACATGGCACTAACGGCAACGTTCCAGGTGGTAGAGGAGCTACTGACCGTGGTGGAGGTGGCAGCGAAGGGGATAGAGAAGCTTGCTTCTGCCTCCGCCGATTCCCAGAACTTGAGGACGCGGACATGGCGATGGATCGGCAGCAAGAGAGAGCAGAGAGGTTGGGAAGAAGAACTAGGGGTTTGGGGATTAGAAGCCAGCTGCTTATAAGGGTTCATTTGCATAAATCCCAACCTCCAGCCGCGGGAAAATCTCCCGCCAAGCAGCACCTTGCCGACGTGGCGCTGGTCAACCAGGGTCAGACGAGTTTAGGACCTGCGATGAATCACTTAGAAACAATTAGGACCTTAATATTCAATTTTGAAGAACTAGGACCTACTTGACGTTTCGTCGAAAGATTTAGGACCGCTGGTGCGGTTTACTCTTATTTATACTTGGCAGCTCAAGGCATCACATGCCTGTCATGTGGTATAGTACAGGTACGATTGGGAAGGCCAACCCTGCATTGCATGTGTAAGCTAGCGTACATGTCCCCGAATTGACAAAGCTTGATTGCGTGCTAAGCTGTTTGGGGATTTACTAAGCAATGACGTGTGTATGATGGGTTGCTTGAGGAGAGTATAAAGTCTGAATATTCTGCAAGTGTACTAGTAGCTAGTTGCAAGAATGGGACAGGAAATTAGAAAGATAGGTGCCATTTGTGAGTATGTGTTTCTTGTTTTAGTTTTGTAAAGTAAATGTATCTAAATTTATTTTAGTATGTAGATTCACTTAACTTTGGGATAAATCTAAACACTAAAAGAAGTCTAAATTCATTTTCTTCACAGATCTAAAACATCTTATATTTTAAAACAGAGGTAATAGTTATTACATTCTTGACAGCGGTCAGGACTCGGGATGAATTGAGTTTCTCTCCCCATGAAGAATGAGCTGAGAAGGTTCTCACCTTACTTTTCCTTGTACTCGGCGTTTTTTCTCTTGTCAAGTTAAGTTTGGTCTCTAGTACTGAATTAAGGCCTCCAAAGTCCAAGGAACAGAAAATATAAAATCTCACTGCCACAAGAGTGGCCCAAATTCAAGCAGCCCAGGAGAATTGACTCTTTTTAATAGACTGCAGGAAGCGTCAAAGAAATAATTGACTGCAGGCTGCAGCCCATAGGTCATACGTAAACAGGCTGCAGCCCAGGAGAATTGACTCTTTTAAATAGTGTTTTGTTCAATGGAATGAAAGGCTTGTGTATTTTTTTAGAGCATCTCCAGCAGGCGCTTCAAAATAGCGCAGCGCTATAATTTACCCATCGCGGGCGCTGCAAACATCTCCAGCAGAGGTTGTAAAATGGGCGCGCGCGATAAATTTTAGCGCACGCGCTATTTGCGCTATCCAAAGCGGTATATTTACAGCTTCATTTAGCGCGCGCTGCATGTCTGGAGCACTCGCGCTGCCTAAAACTTCCGACCGCGCTGCAAAATAGAGCCTCTAGTTTAGGTCGCGCTAAAATAGCGCGCGCAAGCGCTGTATCGAGATGTCTGTGCGCTCTATTTTTGGGCATCTGCTGAAGATGTTCTTAGGCATTATTAGGATAGAGCTCAACTCGCACAAAATGGGTGCCCCTATTTGCCGCTGGATGCGGAGGGAAATAGGCTCCGCCTGCAACCTTTCTTTATGGGCCACACCAAATGCGCCCTAGGATAATATGTAACTTTCTTTTTTTCTCTAAAAAAATATAAGTTTCTTTTCCCCTTTACTTAATATTTTATTTTTATGTGTCCTATTAAAATAATAAAATCTTAATGTTTTTATAAATCTGAATGCTAAAATTATATTTATTTCAAAAACCTCAATATTTTTTAAATATGAACATTTCTCTAAACTTTTCTTTTTCCAAAATCTGAATAATTTTAAAATTTTGTTTGTTAAGTCGTAATACATTTTAAGTCTAAAGGTTTTTAAATTTGAACTTTTTAAAATCCAAACATTATCAAATTCTAAATATTTTTAAATCTGAAATTTTGAAATCAATAATCATTTCATAATTTGAACATTTTTTAAAACATTTTTCGAATCATACAAAATAAATTAAAGAAAGAAATAGAAAAGAGTAAAAAAAGAAAGCAGAAAATTAAAGAGAAAATAAAAAATTAAAAGATTAAACGTGCCAGCCGAACGCGAGCGCCATGAGTGAAGTATATTAACACACGGTTGGGGCCGCTAATAGAAAATGCCTCACAACACTAGGATACCTACCCACAGGAGGCTTAGCTCAGCCCTCTTACTAGCCGGCCTGTTAAGAAAATTTAGCCCGTCAACTAAGAAAAAATACATTTTATTTATTTAGCAAATTGTTCTCTCAAATGTTATTATTTATCCACTTATAAATTGTTCCAAGAAATCAAAAAAATGTTCATACATGCATTTTTTAGGTTAGTTCTAAATTTTTTGTTGATGTTTTACAAAGAAAAAATAAATCATCATATTTGTGGCCGAACAGAAAAGATAACCACCCAAAACAGAAAAATAAATACAAGGAGCAGGAATAAAGGTGTTAAAAATTTTAAAACATTTATTTCGCCCTAATATTACCGGTATTCACATGGGAAAAATAACAACATACCAAAATAAAAAATGAAGTTTATATTTTCTGCCAAAAATATTATAAATATGCAATTTTATATTATTTGTTGATGTATGTTGCAGCTACGCAAAAGCGGTTGATACTAGAGACACAGATATGTTATTCGAAACGACTGGATTTGTATGTGTTTTCTTCGTCCCAGATGGCCTCTACTCACTCCGATTCATATTACTTATTATTAAAATGGATGTATCTAGACATATTTTAGTGCTAGATACATCCATTTCAATGACAAGTAATATAGATCGAAGGGAGTAGTCACCGTCTCTAGCAACTTGACGAGGTATCTCTACTTAACTGTGATCGCAATGACATTTGCAAAAAAATGAAAATAAACTGTGGTCGCATTGCGGTATGCATCAACGGGCACTCCATCTCAAATTCCACCATTAGCATTGTCGCCACCTCACTAGTTGTATCTTTCCTCGTCCATATTCCCAAAACCGTTGACAATATCTCTTTCGCCTCGATCGTACATGTCGTCACTCCCATGTTGCCATTTGTTTCACCTTGTGGCCCTCCGGCAAACCCCCCTCTCTCGACAGTGTTCCTTCCGTCTGTATTTAGATGGCGCACACGTAAAATCAAGATATAACTTTTATCATCAATTTGACCAACAAAATACCGCCTTCTTTGTAGGGGTTCGTAGTATGGAAAACAAAAAATTTCTACCGCATGCACACAAACAAGCCAAGATCTATCTACTAGATTATAGCAACGAGTTGATAGAGGAACTCACCCACGAAGATTCCAAAGCGGTTAACGAAAGCAGATTCTCGTGGGTGATGTAGTCGTACTCTTGCCGATCTCAAGATCGCGTAGAAGATCCTTCCGGCGCTGCGTTCCGGCAGCGCTTCCGCAGTCGATCACGCGTTCGGTACTCGATGAAGACCTTCCTCTCCCTTGTTCCAGCAAGCAGCGGAGGTTGTAGCGCTCTCCTCGTGATCCCGGCAGCATGACGACGTGGTGTCGAAAGTAGAGGGGAGATCTTGCTGGGCTTCGCCTTAAGCCGGAGCGAGTATGGTGGAGTATGAGAGAGGCCTTGGCGATCTAGGGTTTAGAGGCACCAAGGGGTAGGCTTGGCCAGTGGCTAGAGTTTGGGGAAACCCTAGTCGGCGACTTGGGAGGAGACCTAGGCGGCGGCAACACTTGGAGGTGGTGGCGTCGGTGACTTGGGGCTAGGGTTTTGGGTGTGAGGGTAGGAGGCAGCCCTACCCCTCCTTATATAGGTGGGAGGGAGGCGGTTGGGAGGAGGGAGTCCTCCTCCAACTCCTCCTCCTTGGCCGCCGGGTGGAGGGAGTAGAACTTCCTCCCTAAGTAGGTTTCCTACTCTCCCTCCACCAAGCAAACTTCGGATTTGACTTTTCAAATTGGTGTTTGACTTTCAAACTTGGATTTAATTTCTCTCTCCATATTGCCCAGCCAAGTGACCTAGTACATGATGCAACCATTCCACATTGTCATGACACATCCAAGTACCCTTCCCCTCCGGAGTGCCGGACCTTCCAGACCCTTCTAGACATTCCTGGTGAAAACACCGGAATCTTTTCCGAACTCCGAAGCAGGACTTTCCTTATATGAATCTTATTCTCCGGACCATTCCGGATCTCCTCGTGATATCCTGGATCCCATCCGAGACTCCGAACAACATTCGGTATCTTATTCATCATTCCATAACTACACAACAACATCGAATCCTTAAGTGTGTCTCCCTATGGTTCGTGAATTATGTGGACATGATCGAGACACTTCTCCGATCAATAACCAATAGAGGAATCTGGAAATTCATATGGTTCCCACATATTTCTACGATTACTTTGCGATCGAATGAACCACTTACATATGATACCAATTTCCCTCTGTCTCACGATAGTTTACTTATCCGAGGTTTTGATCGTCAGTATCTCTGCATACCTAGTTCAACCTCATTACTGATAAGTACTCTTTTCTCGTTCCCGTGATATGTGATCCCTTGTGAGCCAGTCACATGCTTGCAAGCCAATTGGATGACATTCCACCGAGAGGGCCCAGAATATATCTATCCGTCATATGGATGGAAAAATCCCACTCTTGATCCATGTGCCTCAACCCATACTTTCCAAACACTCAATGCCACCTTTATAGACATCCAGTTACGGTGTGGTGTTTGATGTCATCAAAGCATCCTTCCGGTGATGGTGATTAGCATGATCTCATGGTCGAAGGAATTAGGTTACTATGTATCAGAAAGCTTATAGCAATTGAACTATTAAAATGACTTGATCTTTATGCTACGCTTATCTATAGGAGTATGTCCATCATACCATTCTCCTAAAGATATGATCTTGTTGGTGACGGTTATCTCCTGTGATTTTGAGTACACCGCGATCATATCTATGCATATTGAAGCATCTTTGGTAATCCAGAGTTTCTCCAAGCACTACGGCGGTCTATCATCTGTCCATCATGCTGCACATCCTTTTGAACCCCATATCTGCACAATTCTCCTGGATACGAGGGAATTGCATCTTTTCGTCTCTGATACCAATTGTAACTACCTCGGTGAATTACGCTCCTAGTTACAAGCCTGGATGAGCGGAAATGGTTAAAATAGTACGGTGGGGCCCAAATGCCACTCACAGGTAGACCTTTCGGCCGTCCTAACCATTTCCAAACATCGGGACAAGAACGGGCGGCGTAATCGGCAGGCGAAGGGATCAACTACATACACAAATGAGTATGTATGCAAGCCACCATACAACAGTCCTCAGAGCCATTCCATCTAAAAGAAATAGAAATATTGCAACGCCATACGACACGATCCAAATGTCCTAGATAGATATAATAGTTTAGGATATCTCCTCATACATCAAACATCAGAGTATCAGGCGGAAGAGGCAAACAAGATCCGAGTACGGATAAGAAGCAAATCGGCATAAGATGCCCCATAATAAACACATCCCGCCCACAGATCTCACGGATCCCCGTTCCCGGAATCTCTACACCGAATGATCGTTGCCCACATCGTCCGTCTCCTCCACCCAGTATCCATCTCGTGAGTGTACCTGTTCATCTGAATCAAATAATTTATCGTGTGAGACCCTAGGGGTACTCAGCAAGTCTTTATGCCTCTAAAGGGGACACAACCTGGGGTGACGCAATTGCAGCAAAAGATAAACCCTAACAATTCTATAGATACTCGCTAACCATCCGCCTAACCAAAGATAGATGGATGTCCGTGTATTAAGAACAACAGTTATAACAGTAATATTAACAGATCCATCCTCCTCCTCGCTTACCAACGAGGAAGCGGACGAACACCCCCCCATTCGTTGGCAGTTTTATTATCCATTCCATGAGTGTTGCACTATTTACTAGTCAGTTACTTAGTCAAATTAAAAGCGGTACTTTAGTTATACTTGTCTATGATCGAGAAACTGTGCTCCAAGTCGTCCATAACCGCGGACACGGCTTTCAGAAAGTTTTACCCTGCAGGGGTGCACAAATAGCAACACACACTCGATCAACCTCGGAAAAACCAAATCAAAACCCAACGAGGCTTTCACGACAAAGCAATCACAAGATTCAGAAATATTTCAGGGGGCCACCCCATTAAGTATACCCGCAACGAAGCTGGCCGGCTCCGAGACGGACTCAAGGTTTGGGTGGACGGCTGTAAACGACTGGAAACCCGAAAGTGTGACTGGGCTTGTCGATACCGCGAAATCGTGTCCCGATCCTAAATAGTACAGGTGCAGTACCTCGCACAATTTTAAATAAAGCAGTAAAGCATGGCATAAGTACAGGATAGTAAATAAAACCTCAAACTAGTTTGTGGCCCCAAGAAATAAGAATGAATCAAGCTCTGGCTCAGGGGGGTCCCATAAGCCTCCCGGATGTGGATAGCGCGAATATTCAAGGAACAGGAATCAAGTACTCGGGGTCCTACGGGACACAAGTGAGCATGAAAAACCAAATAGCAGATATTGCTCACCGGTGCCACTTTCATTAGTTATCCCATACTACTCAGGTTAAGTTGTTTAGGTACCTCGTTATCCATCAGACACTCACGTACCCTACACATGCTGTTCTACGACTCGCATGGCTCAAACAACTCCTGTAGTAATGGCTCATGGGATGGTGGAACAAGCTTCGGTGGGGTTTAAAAGTAAAGGCTATGCAGTACTTGGGATTCAGTTTAATGCAATCGCGACTCGATGATGCAAGAATAAGATAGAGGCAATAGGTACTATATGAATGCAAGCATGTGGTAGTGCTTGCCTGGCAGCTCAGTTGAAGCGAGAGAAGGATCTGGGTAGTGCTCCTGGGTTTCTTGATAAATCCCCTGCTCAGCGTCTATTCGAAGAAGAACCAAACAAACAAGGGCCAACATAAATAAAGTGCACAAGCATATGAATAAAATGCGACAAGCAAACAATCATGCCATGATGAATGATGCACAATTTGCATGGCAATAAAGTAGCATGGCATGGGTGAGGTGTGGAATACAAGAAATAAACATTTTATTGAGTTTTGGTCACATTTTATTCTCGAATAAGTTGCTGTATACTTTATATTTATATGATGCATGCTGCAAGACAGAACATGGAATGCATAAACAGAAAGTTCTCGTCGAGCTGATCATTTTAGACATATCATTTGTCAAATTTGGAGTTATAAATCAAAAGTTATTAATTAATTGAGAAAGAGGGCATTTATTGTAATTTTAATCAAATCGAAATTTAAAGTGTTCAAAATATATTTTGAAGGGCATATTTGAAATCCTCACATTTTTCTGATCTCAAAACATATATTATTTGTATTATTTGGATTTATATCTTAAAAGTTATTTAAAACAGATTTGAAATTTGAATTTAAATCAAATTTGAAAAGATTTGAATTAAAACAGATAACAGAAAACCTTTTGTCTCCCAGCCCAGTCCTAGCCACAGTCACAGACAAGCGGGCCAAGGCTGACTAGGACACACGCGCGCACAGAAAAGCTTCTGTCACCGCGGGTGGAGCTAGCCTCAGCGACTGACGGGTGGGACCGGCGTCCAGCGGGTCCACCGCGCGCGCGACCCAGCCAGGCCTTGCCACGCAGCAGATCCGGGGAGCGCAGGTTGAGATTAAAAGAGGCCAGGGGGTTTTCTGGGAGATTGCTCGGGTGGCTGACTGGTGGGCCACGAGTACCGCGGGTTTAGGCGGGAAAAAGGGGAGGGGGCTCTGCGCAAAACGGCCAGCGGCTGCTGCTGACGCTGACGGACGCGGTGCTGCCGGCGGCGAGAGACTGGCGTCTTCCGACGACGATGGCGACCAAACGGCGGCGAATCTCGCCAAGCCGCAAAAAGGGAAGATGGAGAGGGTGGTGCGGGCTACAATTCTCGTTTAGCAAGCTCGCACGGAGGCGGCCTACAGCACGCGGGGCACGACGAAGAACAGAGGCGGGACGGAAGCTGCTGCAGCTGCTGCTGTCTGCCAGAGCGCGACGCGCGGCGGCGCACGGAGGCTGCTCGACGGAGCGCGGCGGCGCTACGGTACAAGATATGGTAGGGGGACATGTCTGGGATGTCAAGGGGCTCACCGTGGGGTCGCCGGCGTGGTAGTTCGT
Organism: Avena sativa; assembly: GCA_916181665.1. Classification (NCBI taxonomy): domain Eukaryota; kingdom Viridiplantae; phylum Streptophyta; class Magnoliopsida; order Poales; family Poaceae; genus Avena; species Avena sativa. The sequence goes on from OV702284.1 coordinate 369,395,207, forward strand.
GCGGAGGTGGAGGGGATCTGGCGCCGGGCTCGTGGACGGCTTCATCGGCTCCCTCTCGGCATGGTGGCGACGGCGACGCTCCGGCGAGGCCCAGGCACGGCTGCAGGTCCAGGGCGACGGTGAGGTAGCGGGGAAAGGTACTGGTACTCCTAGGTCGGCTTGATGTCCACCGGAACAGCGAAGGACAGAGGGAGTCGTGGCTAGGGTTTAGGAGGAGGAGATGGCCATGGCGGCTTGGGAGGAAGAAGGGGAAGGGGTGAGGGGCTTGGGCGCCTCCTGGATGGGATCTGGGTGGGTGAGGCGGCAGAGAGGAAAGGGAGCACATGGGGTGGTGGTGGCTTTGCAAAAAGCGAGGAGGAGGGTGATCGGGTAGGTCTTCTCTCCCTCCTTCTTCTCCTTGTCTTGAAGCCAAAGAAAGAAGTGGGGGGCAGATGAGGGGTGTGACGTGGGGGGCTTGCCTGGTAGGGAGAGAGGGAGGAAGCCAAGAGAGAGGGAGTGGGAACTAGGGTTAGCTAGAGAGGGGCTCGGGTTAGGTTAGATGGTGCCCATGGTGGTGGTAGGGTGTAACTAGGGTAGATGAGGGGTTAGGTTTAGGGTTTTAGGCATGATCCACATGACCATGCATGGATGGAGGTGAAAGGAGAGGAAGGTGAGGAAAAGAGAGAGAGATGTGGTCTCGGGTTAGGGTTTGGGAGAGAGGAGGGTTATATGAGGGTGTTGGTTATGATCACACTTGATCATGCAAGGCATAATCAAGGAGATGAAGAAAGAGACACAAGGCTAGGAAAACAACAAGGTGGAAAAGTTGAGAGAGAAGAGGGAGAGATCCAAAAGAGATATACACCACTCAACAATTCAAATAAAAACCAAAAGACTAGGATGTGGTGGTGCTTGCATGGCCCATGCAGAATAATTAATGCCATGCTTATTCTTGTGAAAACAATAATATTTACATGGCATTATTCCTATGCATTCCCCAAAATTGGAATAAAGCCAAGCAAAAGAATTTAAGGAAAGTTCCAGATGGAGTAGATGGAGATGATCACATTGAATTATAATTGGGACTTGCTAGTGTGTATATTCCACTAGATGTTTAATGGTCCCAAAAATATCCCAACATGAGCATAAATCCATAATAATCCATATGAAAGCTAGGAAAAAGGGGCACTACTCATAATGCATGCAAAGGTGGCTCCACATATCACTAATGTGAAAACAACATGATGCATATATGGGAGCATGTGGAAATAGAATTGGATCCATCCCAACCCACATGAGCTAGAGGTAAAACCCAATAAAGTGCAAAGCTCATATTTAGTTGGATGGTGGAATTATAAGGTGGTGGTAGAGAAAGGTGATGGAGTTGAATAAAACATATGCCCCCAACTCAACTTGGGCATTTAAACAATATATCAAGAACCAAATACAATATCAAGAGGCAAATACAATTTACAATGCATATGAGAGAAGAACCAACACAAAAAGGGTTTTATATGATGCTCAAATGCAAGGTGGCATGATGACATGAGCATGATATAATTATGATGCAACAATTATATATAGGAAGTAGCATTTATATAGACTAGGCTAGTAGCATTGCAATTGTTAGACAATTGGGATGCTACAATACCATTCTCCTAATGATATGATCTTGTTGTTAACAACATCTCAATGTTCATGATCGGGAAACCACGATCATCTATTAACCAACAAGCTAGTATTATAAAGAGGCTTTACTAGGGACTCTAATTTAGTTTACAAATCACACAAGTATTAATGTTTCCTGTTAATACTATTATAGCATGAATGTAAACATTTATCATAAACACAAAGATATAATAATAACTACTTTTATTATTGCCTCTAGGGAATATCTCCAACAGTCTCCCACTTGCACTAGAGTCAACTAATCTAGATTACATGGTCATATACCGAACACCCATGGCAGTTTTGTGTTGGTCATGTTTTGCCCTCGAGAGAGGTTTAGTCAACGGATCCGCCACATTCAGATATGTGTGTACTTTGCAAATCTTTATGTCACCATCTTGGACATGTTCTCGAATTGCATGAAAACGTAGCTTGATGTGCTTCAGCTTCTCGTGTGACCTTGGTTATTGCGCATTGGCTATGGCGCCCATGTTATCATAGTAGATAGACATTGGGTCCAGCGCACTTGGAACCACACCAAGCTCTGTAATGAACTCCTTCATCCATATCGCTTCTTGTGAAGCCTCCGAAGTAGCTATGTATTCCGATTCAGTTGAAGATCTCGCCACAACGCTTTGCTTTGCACTCCTCCAGCTAACTGTTGCACCATTCAAAGTAAATACGTATCCAGATTGAGATTTAGAATCATCCGGATCGGTGTTCCAACTAGCATCGGTGTAACCATTAACAACGAGCTGTTCATCACCTCCATAAGACAGAACCATATCCTTAGTTCTTCTCAAGTACTTAAGGATGTTTTTGACCGCTATCCAATGATCCACTCCTGAATCACTTTGATATCTGCTAGTCAAACTAACAACATATGCAATGTTGGGTCTAGTACATAGCATAACATACATTATAGATCCTATGGCTGAGGCATAGGGAGTCTTACTCATCCTTTCTCTATCTTCTGCCATTGCTGGAATTTGAGTTTTACTCAAGGTCGTATTGGGCAACATGGGCAAGAATCCTTTCTTGCTATCTTCCATTCCAAACCTCTTTAGAACTTTTTCCAAATATGTACTTTGTGACAATGATATTAGGCGTCTCGATCTATCTCTATAAATCTTTATGCCTAATATGTAAGCTTCTTCGCCAAGATCTTTCATTGAAAAACTATTATTCAAATAATCCTTGACACTATTAAGAAGGTCTACATCATTCCCAATCAACAATATGTCATCTACATATAGTATTAAGAATGATACAGAGCTCCCACTCACTTTCTTGTAAACACAAGCTTCTCCATAAGTTTGTATAAAACCAAAACTTTTGATTACCTTATCAAAACATTGATTCCAACTTCGGGATGCTTGCTTCAATCCATATATGGACCGTTGAAGTTTGCATACCTTGTTAGCATCTTTAGGATTGACAAAACCTTTGGGTTGCATCATATACAACTCTTCATCAATGTCTCCATTGAGGAACGCTATTTTGACATCCATTTGCCATATCTCATAATCATAATATGCAGCGATTGCTAACATAATCCTCACGGACTTTAGCTTCGCTACCGGTTAGAAAGTCTCATCGTAGTCAACTCCTTGAATTTGTCAAAACCCTTTTGCGACAAGTCGAGCTTTATAGACAGTAACATTACCATCAGCATCTATTTTCTTCTTGAAAATCCATTTGTTCTCGACAGCCTTCCGGCCATCCGGTAAGTCCACCAAAGTCCATACTTGGTTTTCGTACATGGATCCAATCTCGGATTTCATGGCTTCTTGCCATTTATTGGAATCTGGGCTCATCATCGCTTCCTCATATGTCGCAGGGTCATCGGTGTTATCCACCAACATGACACTCATAACGGGATCATACCAATCAGGAGTGGTACGAGTTCTCGTTGACCTGCGAGGTTCCATAGTAACTTCAACCAAAGTTTCATGATCAACATCATTAGCTTCCTCTCTTATTGGTGTATACGCCACAGGAACTACTTGTTGGAATTATGCCCTAGAGGCAATAATAAATATGTTATTATTATAATTCTTGTTCATGATAATGTTTATATTCCATGCTAGAATTGTATTAAGCGGAAACTTTAATACTTGTGTGGTTTGTGAACAACACCGTGTCCCTAGTACGCCTCTATGGACTAGCTCATTGATTAATGATGGTTAAGGTTTCCTAACCATAGACATGAGTTGTCGATTAATAATGAGATCATAGCATTGGGAGAATGATATGGTGGATAGACCCAAACTAAGCGGAGCAATTAGATCGTGTCATCGTTTTCATCTTTGTGACGAGGTTTAATCTCGTCAATGCCCATTGTTATGGACTTGGGTTTTGGAGAAGATGGGGATGCTGGAGATCGTGGCACGGTTAACAGACAAGCAACCAGGGGACACGAGATTTACCCAGGTTCAGGCCCCCGGAGGGAAAACCCTACTCCTGCTTGTCTGCTCTTTGATTGCGGCGGAACCGAAGGTTACAGGGTGCGCAGATTCGATCTGGCGTGGATGCGTGTGCGAAAGTATGAGTCGAGTTGCCCTAGGACGTGCCCTCCTGGCCTTTATATAGACTTAGGCAGGTCCCGGGCGTAGTCCTAGTCGGTTACAAGTTCTAGGGTTTTACCCCTTTGAATTTCCTATCTCCTCTAGTCTTGCTCTCCAAGGATCCGAAGACGTCATGGGCCTTGGCCACCCGAAAATCTTCATGGGCTAGCGTATGTCTGCCGTGGGCCTTCCTTGGGCTGGACTAGGTATGCTGAAGTTACGTACCCGTAGGGTATAACCATGTCAGTAGCCCCCGAGTGATCAGTCGAATCGTAGATTCGGCTGAGGACTCTTCCATCCTTCGGGAGCAGCTATATGTTAATAGTATATGTGTGTAGGGATTGTTGATGCGTGTGCCTGACTCACCCGACGGATCAGGGTCAGTTAACTGTCTTAGGACGAAACAACACGATCTTCTTCAGGTTCGGGTCCCTTAACCCGGGCCTGGAACATATGCTGGCGTAATTCAACTCAGGCCGCGGAGGACTTATAGGAGTGGAATTCCAGTGATTTTAATTGGTGTACCCAACGCGTCCGTCAGGATTTTTCATCGTACCTGCTGGTACGGATTCATACTAGCAGAGCGCAGTCAGGTGCGTTGCCAGGCCATCAGATGATATCTGTATGTCTTATCTTTGCGTCGCAGACGCAGCATCCGAACATTTATCACCTCGGAGGTGTTTCGGGTGGCCAAGGAGATTGTTGCTCACTTAGCGTTTTGTTGGGGCAGAGTTCCCAAAAAAGTTTTTGCATGCGGATCCGGAAGATCGCAGTCGAAGATTTCATAGGGTGCGCGACCAGCGCTCCCTATGGGAGTAGCCCCCAAGTGTCTGTTCGAGTCGTAGACTCGAACGGAGACTTTCAGTTCAAGAATTGTTTCAATCATTAGGTCCGCAGGACTCGAAAATTTTCGGATGCTTAAATCCATCCTCCCTATGGGAGTAGCCCCCGAGTCCGTAGTGGAGTTGTAGACTCGACGTAGGACTCAGATAAGTAATTTTGTCCTCATTTGTCTGTCGGGTGCGCGGCCAGCGCTCCTGATAGGAGTAGCCCCCAAGTATTTAGTCGAATCATAGATTCGAGTGAGTACTTTTAACTGTGGAGCTGAAGTGGTGCTAGTATAGCTTTTGATGACGTTAGTGCTTACGATCGATGAACTCAAGCGTCTGCTACACCAGAGATGACTTGGCTGGACGAAGCGTGGGTCCCACTTGCTGACTTTGAATTGACCGGTCACGCGCGGCATGGAGATGATTACGGCGTCTCCTCGATTTCCGCACGTAGTGGACGGCATGGTAACGACGGTTCGTTTTGGTGCTGACACGTGTACGGCCAGATCTACCGTTGGTGTTAGGTCTTCTCGATGGACGGCCAGCGTGCGTCGTCTTTGCTGTTATAATTCCTGGTGAAATCGTGGTTTATTTTTCACCGCTGCAGTTCATCTATTCACTGCCTCCTCGTTCTTGAGCTATTCTGGCTGCACGCTGAGAGTTTCCTCCACATTTCCTTTGTCTTTCTTCGTTGGCAACGCCACCACTGCCTTAGCGCCATGGGGAAAACAAAGAAATCCTCATCTGCGGTTGGGACCAGCGCCGCCGGAGGCAAGAAGGGCACCACCACTGCTCGCGTCACCGACGGTGGCTGGCGGCGATCAGAAACGCGGGAGAGCGATCTCCGCAAACTGCGCGAGCGGAGCCTGATCCCGCAAGACACGACGGCCGTGAGACTCCCCGGCAATGAGGTAATCCCCCGTCCCCCATCTGGGTATCAGGTTATGTTTGTTGCCTTCATGATTTGCGGGTTTTCTTTTCCGGTCCATGACTTCCTTCGTGGACTGCTCTTTTTCTATGGGGTTCAACTCCATCATCTGTCTCCCAACTCCCTTCTCCACATTGCGTGTTTTATCATGCTTTGCGAGTGTTGGCTTGGCATTGAGCCGCACTTTGGCCTCTTACGGAAGCTTTATTCCGTGAAGAGGCAGTCTGGTTCGGATGGTGTGTATCCCATTGGGGGTTTCATCATCTCCCTCAGTCCCAATGTGTAATTCTTTTCCTTTTCCATGTCCGAAACTGTCCAGTACTGGCGGAGGAAATTGTTTTACATCCGTGACTCCGTACTGTCTGGGCAAGATTTTGGTCTCGTTCCTTTTGACCCCTCCCAATTGATTGAGAAGAAAAGATCCTGGAAAAACCAAATCTTAGACGGTGAGGTGGCGGAGATAGAGGCCCTGTACCGTCGGGTGGAGGATCTCCAATTGATTCCTGAGAAGGAGGTGAACGGTGTCGACATCATCCGGACGTTTCTTGAGCGTCGGGTGCAGCCCCTCCAAGCGAGGGCGCACCCGATGTTTCTTTACTCTGGGCGCCGTGATCCGACGAGGGTTTCGAGTGTGAAAATCTCCAAGGTGGAACTTGACAAGGCTCTTCGCGCGCTGTTGAAGTTTAAGGCCGACGAAGAAATCCCGGGGAAGTCGCTGACTTCTCCCTTTTCTTCGACGTTGGTCGTACCGAAGGTGTAGATTTGCACACGTAGTGCTCCCCTTTTGTTTTTGTCAGATTTGTACTTTTTCCTTTGTTTGCTAACAAAGTTCCTTTTCCTTTTGCAGAGCTTCAAAGTGCCGGGCATGGCACCACCGTTGCCCGAAAGGTATCCGAATGCCCCAGATAATGAAGTGGTGTATTCCGTGTCCGAGCTACCGTCAGCGCGATCCCCAACGGAGGATGCCGACGAATCGAGTGAGGACCATTCGCGCAAGCGATCACGGAGCTCTAGCAAGTCGTCAGATGCCTCGACTCCTCCGACTCCCAGAAATCCTCTGGGCCTTGAGCGTCATGATGATGTTCATGGGGGTTCTTCCTCTCCCCTTCCTGCCATTTCTATGCGGGCTGTTGCTCCGCACCCGCCAGCAAAGCGGAAGAAGGAAGAAAAGAAGGAGGAGAAGAAGGAAGAAAAGAAGGAGGAGAAGAGGGCCCGAAGGGCTTCTCCTATCTTCGACCTGAGCGCGTTGGGCTCGTAAGTTTTCTTGTTGCCACTGTTGTCCTTTGTTCCCTTGTTATTTTTGCACCTGTGTTGATTGGTTCGTATGCAGGCAATCCTCCGATGGCTCTAGTGATGGTGCGCGCGAGATGATGGGGGAGTCAAACATTGCGTCGCCTCCTCCTCAGACGGTGGCGACTTCTGGTGACGCTGCGCCAGTTCCTCCTGTGCAGGAGAGGCTGGTGGTTGCGCCTCAGAATTTCGCCAGGCGGGCCTGCGGGTTCGCCTTCGGAGCACGTAAGTTTTTCTGCTTGATGTTACGGGGGGAGCCCCCGAGTGTATTCGTATGCTGATGTTGTTTATGCTTCTTTGTGTTGGGCATAGCCCCCAAGTCCTGCTCTTACTACTATTGCCTGTTGCTGCAGCCTTTTGTCCAAGAGGCCAAGCGGCTGGTGGAGGAACGCCTGACGCTGGAGGCGAAACTACGGCAGCTTCAAGGTATTCGTCTGCCTTGTAGTACTTCTCTTGCTTATCCTTTTCCTGTTCTTTGACACTTGCTTGTTGTAAATGCAGAGGAGCATAACGACTCTCTCCGTGAGGTCGATGCTCTGAAGAAGAGCCTTGGCCAATCGGAGCAGAAGGCCGAAGCTGCCACTGGTGCGAGAGAGCGCCTTGAGCTAGAGCTGACGAAGGCAGACGAAGTGAAAGAGCGACTGCAGCAGGAGGCCGCAGATCGTGAGGAGCAGCTGGCCACCGTTGCGGCTGCTTGTGAAAAAGGGGTGGCGGAGAAGCTCATGGCTGCTGCCAAGGCTATTTCGGGTGAGCGTTAGCTTTTGTACTTGCTTCTTTTTCTACGGATCTTCTTCTATGTTGCCTTTCTTCATGTTTTCTTATTTTTTGTCTCAGATGCCGCAGGCATCGAGTTCGACCGCGGTGCTCTGGAGCACGGGAGTGCTCTAGATGATGCCACTGTAGCGGTCGAAGACCGCTGCAGCATCGTCGTCAACTCCCTTGCCAAGGCGAAAGAGGTCCTTGGTCGCTTCTACCAGAAGCTCTTCCCGAAGGGCACATCCCTTGAAGATGTGGATGCCCTGGCAGAGGCTCTGTCAGCCGAAGCGCCTGCAGCATATAAGCGCAAGCAGAAGGGCATCGGCGCGTCCGTCGGGCTCGCGATGGCCATGGCGGCTGGGGCGGAGCTGGACCTGCCCCAGATTACTTCTCGGATGCCTACGGCTGCGGATGGATCCGAGGTAGCCTTCGCCGCCTACTCCGCTCGCTGCAGACGATATGGGCCCAAGCTCATTGACTTGCTGTCTGAGTATGCATTGCGGCAGCAGGGCGAGGCCAAAGCTAGGCAGTCTGGTTCTGAGGCGACTCAGTGTCCTCCGCCTTAGGCATAGTAGATGTAGGGTAGTTTGTAGTCTACTTTTGTTGTAAATATCTGCTGTAGTACCATCCTTATGCCACGTAGTGGCCTTATATATTTTAATGAATTCCTCCGAGTTGTGCTCTATCCTTGGCTGAATGTCTGTGTGCCTTCTTTTTTCTGCTGCTATAGGTTCCTTCGGGTGCTGACCCAGTTGACACTTCATCCAAAAGGCCCTTGCGAGCATCATTGGATGATTCCTCGCAGCTCGCTTTTCTTCGAGATCGCGTGCGCAGCTTGGAGAGAGATTTGCTTGGGTTACGCGGTCGCGCTGACGTTTGGAAATCCAAAGCAGACCGTGGTGCAGCCAGAGAGGAGTATTTGATGGCGGAGCTGGGTCGGCTGTCCGAGCAGCTGCAATGTAAGTTGATCCTTCTTTCGGGCTGTAGCTCAGTTCTTCGGGTGAGCCTGCTGGCCTTATTTTTTGTTTTGTGCGGTTGTCGCAGGTGCCAATCTTGCTCCGAGGGAAGAAAAGGAGCGTATCGATGTTCGAGTCAATTGCTTGACTCAACAGGACATGGAGGCCGGCGGCTTCTTCTGGATGGATCGTGATCGCGCCATGGTTCTGGCGACGGTGCAGGATCGTGTCTACCAGGTTTCGCGGGTGCTCCGCCAGGTGCAGACATCACTTTCCTCGGTGCTGCACGTCATGTTTCCGTTGGATGCCGTGCCAACGACCCTTGCAGGTCTTCTGACGAAGTTTCGGAGTGCCAGCAATGTCAAGGAGCTGGTGCGGCAGCAGCTCGTCGCAGGGGTGAAGGCTGCCTTGTCTCTTGTAAGGGTGCACCACCCTGACGTAGATTTGGCTGCTGTGGCGACTAGGCCACCTCCTCGACCAGATGGTGGCGAGTGGAATATGCGTCCGCATTACGCGGCTGTAAGGCAGTATGCCGAACAGATTGTAGATTTTTTTGAGCAGCGTGCTCAGGTTATTCTTCAGAATAGGTAGGACCTGAAAATAAACAGATAGATGTAAAATTTGTATATTGCGGCTGGGCGTTTATGTGCCCTTTGTTTTAAAGGTTTGCTTGTTTGTGAGCACGCAGTGCTTTGATTGAGTACGTGCCCTTTTCGTTTGCCTGACGTAGTCAGCTACTCAGGTGTACACGTTTGGTCCTCAGTCGATGAAATCGTGAGGTGGGGGGGGAGCCCCCAAGTGCGTATGTAGCATGTAGTAAAGTTGCAGAAAATGGTCAACCGAAGGTTGGGGGCGAGACACTTAGCTTTATTTATATCGTAATGGAGGAGGTACATGGTTCGGTCGAGTAGCCTTGGCTGAAAGCCTTATTGAAAGTAAAATAGGGGGGTTGGTTGCTACGGTAGAATCGTCGCAGGTGCGAGATGTTCCATGGGTTGGAGTATGCGACTCCAGACTCCACGTGCTTGAGGCGATAGGCGCCACCTGGGATGACTTCGGTGATGACATAGGGTCCTTCCCATGGTGAATCGAGTTTGTTCGGTCGCTTTTGCTTGAGTCGCATGACGAGGTCTCCTTCGACGAAGGACCTTGGGCGCAGCCGGCGGCTGTGATAGTTGCGGAGACTCTGCTGGTACACCGCTGATCGAGCTGCTGCTATATCCCGTACTTCGTCGAGTGTGTCGACAGCGTCTTCGAGTGCAGCCGTGGACTCGGCTTCGCTGTAAGCGACGACTCGTGGAGCCTGGTGGCGTACTTCGGCTGGTAGCACGGCCTCATCTCCATGCACCATGAAGAACGGTGTGTAGCCGGTGGAGCTGTTTGGCATAGTACGTAAGCTCCACAGGACAGACGGTAGCCCTTTGTCCAGTTTCCAGCTTTGTGCTTGAGTGAGCTCATGAGGCGCTTCTTGATGCCAGCGCCGATTAGGCCGTTGGCCTTTTCCACTTGCCCGTTTTGTTTGCGGGTGTGCCATTGAGGCATACGTGATATTGATCCCGAGGCCTTCGTAGAAGTCCTGGAATTCTACGGAGATGAAGTTCGATCCGTTGTCGATGATGATGTTGTGCGGTACGCCAAACCTGTAGACAATGGATTCGAAGAACTTGACGGCGGTTTTGCCCTTCTGGTTGGTGACTGGCATGGCTTCGATCCACTTGGTGAATTTGTCGACTGCGACCAGGAGGAAGACGTGTCCTCCTTTCGAAGATTTTGGCAGTTTGCCGATCATGTCGAGGCCCAATTGGGCAAAAGGCCAGGCTATGGGTATGGGTCGAAGTTCGGACCCAGGTGCGTGCGGTTTGTCGGCGAACCGTTGGCACCCGTTGCATCTTCGGACGATGTCCTTCGTGTCGCTCATGGCCGTTGGCCAGTAGAATCCTTCTCACAGGGCTTTGGCGACGAGGGAGCGACTGCTTGCATGGTGGCCGCAGATGCCTTCATGGATATCTTGGAGTATGGCCTTGCTGTCGTTGATGGTGACGCACCGTTGCAATACACCCGTAATGCTACGTTTGTACAGCTCGCCGTTGATGATGGTGAAGGCTTTCGATCGACGAGATATGCACCGGGCATCTGTCGGGCTGTCAGGCAATTCTCCGTTTGTCAGGAACTGGAGGTATGGACGTGTCCAAGTTTCTTCAACTGCCATGACCTGCATCAGGTTGACCATGGCAACTTCGGTATCCAACTTTTCGGGTCCTTCATGACCTTTGGGTAGCGTAGCCCCCGAGTGTTTTGCTTCTTCGGGTGATCCTTTGGGGAATTTTCGCTTGATGGATGGCACGCAGATCTGTTCGAGGAACACACCTGGTGGCACCTTTGCACAAGTGGAGCCAATGTTGGCGAGTCTATCGGCCTCCTCGTTGCTCTCTCTTCCAACGTGCCAAAGTTCGCAGCCGTCGAATTCTCCTTCGAGTGCGTTGTATAGCGCGCGGTACGCGATCATGTTTTCGGCGTGTGCATCGCACTCATTCATCGTCTGCTGTACGACAAGGTTGGAGTCACCGTAGATGACCAGGCCGTTGCGCCACATATTTTTGCCATCTTCATGCCATGGATGAGGGCTTCGTATTCGGCCTCGTTGTTGGAGGCTCTGAATTTCATCCGAAGAATGTACTTCATTTTGTCACCTTGCGGGGAGGTCAGTATGACTCCTGCCCCTGCTCCTACTTCGCGCTTGGAGCCGTCGAAATGCATTGTCCAGGACTGTGACATATCTGGGGTGTCAGGCAGCTGCAGCTCCATCCAGTGTACCAGGAAGTCTGGAAGGACTTGAGATTTGATTGCGTGTCGCTTCTCGTAGATGATGTCCAGGGGTGATAGTTCAATGCCCCACAGGGCCACGCGTCCTGTGGCCTCTGGGTTATTCAGGATGCTGTTTAGGGGTGCCTCGTTGACGACCATCACTTGATGCTCCTGGAAGTAGTGGCTCAGTCGTCGAGCCGTCATGAACACGCCGTAGGCCAGCTTCTGGTAGTGCGGGTACCGCTGTTTTGTTGGAGTGAGAACCTCGCTGAGGTAGTAAATTGGGCGTTGTACCCCGTGGGTCTTGCCTTCTTCGGGTCGTTCGACCACGAGTACTGTGCTGACCACCTGGTGTGTGGCTGCTATGTACAGCAACAGGGGCTCGCGCTCTTTTGGCGTGACCAAAACGGGTGAGGTGGAGAGGAGACGCTTGAGGCTTTCGAATGCGTTGTTGGCTTCTGGTGTCCACTCGAACTTGTCTGCCTTGCGCAGCAACTAGTAAAATGGTAGGGCCTTCTCGCCCATGCGGCTGATGAACCTGCTTAGTGCCACTACTCGCCCTGCGAGCTGCTGAACGCCCTTGAGGTTTTTCGGCTTCTCCATTGTCATGATAGCTTTGATTTTCTTCGGGTTCGCTTCGATCCCTCGTTGAGAGATGAAGTACCCGAGCAGCTGACCCGAGGGGACGCCGAAGGCGCACTTTTCTGGATTGAGCTTGATCCTGTAGCGATCAAGGTTGTCGAACGTCTCGCGGAGATCGTCGATAAGTGTTCTTGCCTCCTTGGTTTTTATCACTATGTCGTCGACATAGACTTGGACGTTGCGACCGATCTGGTCCTTGAGGCAGGCCTGCATGCATCGCTGCTACGTGGCACCCGCGTTCTTTAGCCCGAAGGGCATTGTGTTGTAGCAGAATACTCCGAACGGTGTGATGAACGCCGTTTTCTCTTGATCTTCGACCTTGAGTCGAATCTGGTTATAGCCTGAGTAGGCGTCGAGGAAGGAGAGCTTCTCACAACCTGCAGTCGAATCGATGATCTGGTCGATCCGAGGTAGAGGGAAGTGGTCCTTTGGGCAGTGTTTATTTAGTGACGTGAAGTCCACGCACATCCGCAGGATGTCCGTGACCTTCTTCGGGACCATCACCGTATTTGCCAGCCACTCGCTTTCCTTGATTTCCCGGATGAAGTCTGCTGCGAGTAATCTGTTGATCTCCTTGCCGATAGCTTCGGCTCGTGGCTCCGACAGTCTTCGGATAGACTGCTTGACTGGCTTGGTGTCTGGGAAGACATTGAGTGCGTGCTCGGCGAATTCCCTGGGAACTCCTGGCATGTCCGCAGGACACCAGGCGAATATTTCCCAGCGCTCACGGAGGAATTCGACGAGCGCGCCTTCCTATGCGGTGCTGAGGTTGTTGGCGATCAGCGCCGTCTTGGAGGCGTCTGTCGGATGGACCTGCACTTTCTTGGTGTTGACGGTGGAGTCGAAGGACATGTCGGGTGTGTTCTGCCTTGTGACTAGGGGTAGCCCATTGTCCGTCACCTCGCGGAGCCTTACAAGCTCGTCTTGCATGCCGAAGGACTGGGAGATTTTGTTGATATCCCTGTCGCATTGGTCCGATCGGGTGAAGCTCTCGTGGACTGTGATGACGCCCCTTGGTCCTGGCATCTTGAGTAGTAGGTATGCGTAGTGTGGGACGGCCAGGAACCTTGCGAATGCTACACGTCCCAGGATGGCATGGTATTGCGACGGCCAGTCCACCACTTTGAATTCTAGGCGCTCCTGCCGAAATTTGTCCGGCTTCCCGAAGATGACATCGAGCCCTATTTTGCCTAGGGGGAAGATGCCCTTCCCTGGGACAATGCCGTGGAACGTTGTGTCTGATTGTTCCAGGCTGCATTGCGGGATCCGCATAGCTGCTAGAGTGCTTGCGAACATTAGGTTGATGCCGCTGCCGCCGTCCATGAAGATGCGACTCATCTCGAAGCCTCCGATCTGCGCCTCCAGCACCAGGCAGCATGACCTGGGCGAGGGATCTGGCAAGGGTGATCCGCGCGAGTGAATGTGATGCAGGACTCCGATCCGCTGAGGTACTCAGGGATTGCAGGCGGAGTTTCCACGGCCAAGTTGATTTGTCGGGTGATTTTCTTCTGCACCCTATTTGTGGGGCGTCCCTTCTGTATCATATTGAGTGCTCCTTTTGGTGGGGGGTATGCGACCCCGGCGTTGTTTTGCACTGGTGCGACTGGTTGATTTGGGCCTCCAATAGGCGGCGGTGGAGGAGCTCCGTGTGCTATTTCACCTGGCGCAGGTGTGTTTCCGAACGCAGGGATTGGAGCTTGTTGCCTCATCTGCACCATGCCTTCGCTGAGTTTCTGGAACTCGCGGCAGTCCTTGAGCATGTGGCTAGCTTTCTTTTTTCCATATTGTTTGTCGATGTAGAAGTGGATGGTGCATGGACCCGAAAGTTTGTCGAATGTTGAGGGTCCGTTCTCGCGGTCGCGGCGTTGCCACGACTGCGTTGGTCGTCCGTTGTCGCGGAAGTTTCCGCTGCGGTATCCTCCGCTGTTGCGACTGTTGTCATTACGGCGGTCGGCGTAGCCGGCTGCGACCATGTCGGGTCCGTCGTGGTCCTCGTAGACGCGCGATCTCCTCTTGCTGCGGCATTCGCGTCTTCGGCCGTAGTCGTCCTCTTCATCTAATTGCGCCCTCTGGATGCAATCTTCGCCGTCTGCCCAACTGTTGGCGATTTCCATGAGCTGGTCGAGTGTCTTGGGCTTTACACGTCCAAGTTTCTCCTTAAAGTCTGGGCGTTTGACGCCGTCCCTGAAGGCGTCGATGGCCCGCTCTTCGGAGATGTGTGCTGCGGAGTTCTTGGTTGTAGACCAGCGTAGTATGTAAGAGCGAATAGATTCACCCGTTCTCTGAGTGCAGGCTCGCAATTCTTCAATTGAGGCAGGCCTCTTGCTGGTGCCTTTGAAGTTTCGGATGAAGCTGTAAGCGAGCTCCTCCTAGCTTCGGATGGATCCTGATGATAGGCTGCTAAGCCAGACCCGCGCTGCGCCTGTTAGCTGCAGCTGAAGGCATTGCATGGCGGTTTCTTTGTTGCCTCCGTGAAGCTTGACAGATGACAGATGGTCACTGAGCCAGGACTTTGGATCTTGCGTGCCGTTGAACTTCGGAGTATCCGAAGGAAGCTTGAAGTTGCGTGGCATCTGTGTTCGCCGGACGGATCTGCTGAAGCATCGAGCCCCGCAGAGTTCTCCTTCGTCTTCATCCATCTCAGATTCAGACGAGCATGCGCGCTTAGCACGTGCTTTATCGATCTTGCGCTGTGTAAGCTTGTCTCTGGCGTCGTAGTCGCTTTTATGGCGGTGCGAGCTCTTCTTCCTTCGAGGAAGATCGTGCTCCTCTTCCTCTTCGGATGAGGGGGTGGGACTCCGGTCGCGCCTGGCCGGAGCTTTCCTCTTCGGTTCCGCAGGAGCGTCTTCGTGGAGCGCAGCTCCAATTAGTCCTAGTCCGGTGAGTGCGGACCTATGCATGGCCCTTTTCGGGTCCCCCTCCGGAGGTGGGTGAGCCGCGAGATACGCAGTGGCTGCCATGATCGCAGCTTGTGGCGTCTTCGGGATGATGTTGCCATCAGCGTCCATATCCATGAACGATGTATGGAGAGTTCGGGTCACGTCACACCGCTCCTTGGGGTCCATGTTTTCCACCCGAGAGCGGTGCTTGTTTCCCTGATTTCCGTTTGTGCTAGAGTCGGGTCCCATGGCGGAGAGCGCAGCTCGTCGCGCACTGGACTCAGAGGCTGCTTGCTTGCGTTTGTCAAGCGTCTCCTGCATCTTGACTTGCTTCTTGTGCTCCTCGATGAGGAGGTAGTGGTATGCCCTCAGCAGATCACGTGGGGAGTCCAGAGGTAGGACTATTTCGCCTGCGACGGCGCGGCGTGCTTCGACCCATCCTTCTTTGCTAAGTTGGATGAGGTGGCCACTGTTTTCCCCGTTTTTGCCGTTTCCACCGTTTTCGCCGTTTCTGTCGTGCGGGTTGGGGTTGGGCGGCGGGTTAGGCGTTTCCTCGTCGGTTTGGATGACTGCGGCGCACAGATAGCGCCTGCAGATTGGTTGGATGCTGCCGCAGCTTTCGGATCCGGAACCGTAGGTCCCTTCATCCGAAGGTGGATCGCACAGATCGGAGTTGTAGCTGCTGCTGCTGTAGAACTCATCTGTTGATGGTGACGTCCGTAGCACGCGGTGTGGAGCCCATGAAGCGGGCCTGATTGACGGCACGGGCACCCGCTCAGGGAGGCGGAGGGTGCCAGTTTGTCCCACCTGGAAGCAGAAGCTCCCGAACACGATTTCGAGTCCGTCGCCTACGGGCTCGAAATCCTTCATGGTATCCGGCGAGTGGGCGGTGAAGTCGAAAGCGCCGAAGAGGAGGTGATTCTCCGTCGCCGCGGAGTTGTAGATCGATCGGGTCGGAACCGTCACGACCGCACAATCAGCAGCCCCAATTCCCACAGACGGCGCCAATTGACGAGGTTTAATCTCGTCAATGCCCATTGTTATGGACTTGGGTTTTGGAGAAGATGGGGATGCTAGAGATCGTGGCACGGTTAACAGACAAGCAACCAGGGGACACGAGATTTACCCAGGTTCAGGCCCCCGGAGGGAAAATCGTACTCCTGCTTGTCTGCTCTTTGATTACGGCGGAACCAAAGGTTACAGGGTGCGCAGATTTGATCTGGCGTGGATGCGTGTGCGAAAGTATGAGTCGAGTTGCCCTAGGATGTGCCCTCCTGGCCTTTATATAGACTTAGGCAGGTCCCGGGCGTAGTCCTAGTCGGTTACAAGTTCTAGGGTTTTACCCCTTTGAATTTCCTATCTCCTCTAGTCTTGCTCTCCAAGGATCCGAAGACGTCATGGGCCTTGGCCACCCGAAAATCTTCATGGGCCAGCGTATGTCTGCCGTGGGCCTTCCTTGGGCTGGACTAGGTATGCTGAAGTTACGTACCCGTAGGGTATAACCATGTCACTTTGCGAAGCTTTTCTTATGTCAAATATTGTATTCCTTAGACCATGAGATAATACAACTCCATGGTATCGGAAGAAAGCTTTCAGGTCATCAAACGTCATCCTATGAGAGGGTGATCATAAAGGTGTCTCTCAGGTGATCGGAAAGTACCTGTTGGGTTGTATGTATCGAGATGGGATTTGTCCCTCCCAAGTCGGAGAGATATACTTCGGTCCCACTCGGTGATCGATATCAACACCGCTTGCAAGCATGTGGTTAAGGAGTTAATCACAAAGTGATATCGGATTACGGAACGAGTAAAGTACTTGCTGTGAACGAGATTGAACTAGGTACGACGGTACCGACGATCAAATCTCGGCAAGTAAAATATCGCGAGACGAAGGGAATATATATATGGGATTGATTGAATCCTGGCATCGTGGTTCATCCGATATGATCATCGATGAATGTGTGGGAGTCAATATGGGTTTCCAGGCCCCGCTGTTGATTATTGATAGAAGATCATGTCTGCATATTCTCGAACCCGAAGGGTCACACACTTAACGTGTCTCGACGCTAGGATAAATTGGATAATTGGTTTATGAGTTTTTGTTCAGAGTCTTGGATGGGATCCGGGACATCACGAGAGGTTCCGGAATGGTCCAGAGAATAAGATTCATATAAGGCAATGCAGTTTTTGGAGTTCGGAATTGTTTCGGGTTAATCGGTATTGTACCGGAAGCTTCTAGAACCTTCCGGAGGGGGACCAACGTGGCCCCACTTGCCGGGAGGGGGCATGGGCCTATGAGGTAGTTCCCTGGCTGCATTGGTCCAGGGGCACAAGGCCCCATAGGGCCCAGCCGGCCAAACCTAGGGGAAACCCTAGGGGAGCTTCTAGAAGGGGGGAGGGGACTTGCCCCCCACTCCTTCCCCCTTGGCCGCTGGCCCTAGGGCTTGGGGGAGGGGCAAGGGCTGGCCGCCCACCCCTCTATATAAGGAGGGCTGGGTGCGCACCCCTCACACACCTCCTCCTCAAGCCCTAGCCGCCCTGCTGCCCTCCTCTCTCTCTCCCTCCCGACTGCACGTAGGCGAAGCCCTGCTGCAGAAACTCTCCACCACTTGCACCGCGCCGTCGCGTTGTAGATCCAATCCGTCTCTCCACCATACTTGTTGGACCAAGGAAGGAGGAGACGTCGAGGTGCCGCATGTGTGCATCTCTCGGAGGCATCGCCACTTGCGGTGTTAGATCGGATCGGATCGCGAGGAGGAGAAGCGAGTACGACTACATCACCCACGTTCCGACGAACGTTCCGCTATGCGAATATTCAAGGGTATGAAGATCTCATCTAATCCCCCTCATTGTTTGCATCTCCGAGATTAGATCTTGGCTTTCCCGTTCACATCCGTATAATTTTTTTGATTTATTATGCTGCGAAACCCTTCAGTGGTATCAGAGATAGATCTATGCGTAGATGTGTTTCACGAGTAGAACGCAACATGGTTGTTGCAGGCGTTGATGTTTTCTGTTGCAAGCCTCTTGTTTGTGTTCTTCTTATGACGTGGGATAGTGATATTGAAGCGGTCCAGGCCAACCTTACGCGACGTCGTTCGCGAGACCGGCTCCGCACTTGACGTGTGGCTTGTTCCACACATGCGGCTGGTGGATGCCAGTTTCTCTCACTATAGTTGTCATGGGATTTACACCGGAGTTTTTCAACCATAATATCACCGTTGTGGCTTTCCGTAGGTAAGAATCGTTCTTAGCTTGCTACTCCCATAAGCCACGTAAAACATGCAACAACAAAGTAGAGGCGTCTAACTTGTTTTTGCAGGGAGTGTTTTCTGTGATATGGTATGGCCCAAGATGTGATGTGTATGTTGTATGCAATGATCATGTTTTGTAACGTTTCACGACTTGCATGTCGATGAGTACACAACCGGCAGGATCCATATGGTTGTCTTTATAATTGTGTATGACCTGTGTGTCAACTTCTTATACGCCATGTAATAGTTTCACTTTATCGCTAAGTAGTTAGCAATAGTTGTAGTTGCTATTCGTGGTGGAGGCAATCATGGTGGAGTGATGGAGATCATGCCGACACACACAAGATGGAGATCATTGCGCGAAGATTGGCTATACCATGTCACATAAAGTTATATGGATGTGATGTTTATCCTTTTATGTATCTTATTATGCTTAGATCGCGAGGGTAGCATTATAAGATGATTCCTCACTTAAATATCAAGATAAAACTGTGTTCTCCCCATGTATGCACTGTTGCAAAAGTTCGTCGTGTCCAAGCATCACGTGATGATCGGGTGCTATAGACTCTACGTTCACATACAACGGGTGCAAGCCAGTTTTGCACACGCGGAAATACTTGGGTTTTACTTGACGAGCCTAGCATGTACAGACATGGCCTCGGAACACATGAACCGAAAGGTTAAGCATGAGTCATATGAATGATATGATCGACACTTCGTTGTCCACCATTGAAACCACATCTCTTCTCGTGAAGATCGGATTAGGTGTGGTGAATTTGGATCATGTTCACTAAACAACTTGAGGGATGTTGAATTTAGTGGGAGTTCATCTAGTAATTTGATTAAGTTGAACTAGTTATCATGAACATAGTCTAATTTGTACTTGCAAATATTGTAGATCAAATGGCTAAGTCCAACTTCAACTTCAACGTTTTCGCTGAGAAAGAAAAGCTTAGAAACAATGGGTCTAACTCCACCAACTGGTTCCGCAATTTGAGAATAATTCTCTCTGGCGGTCAAAAGGACTATGTCCTTGAGAATGCGCTAGATGACGCCCCTGCTGTAGATGCGCCGGCTGAT
Organism: Avena sativa; assembly: GCA_916181665.1. Classification (NCBI taxonomy): domain Eukaryota; kingdom Viridiplantae; phylum Streptophyta; class Magnoliopsida; order Poales; family Poaceae; genus Avena; species Avena sativa. Next base: position 369,414,840 of record OV702284.1, read on the forward strand.
GAGAAAGTTGTCTATCAGTCGCGCAAAGATGATTATGGTGTGATTAAGAGCACCATGTTGTTTGCTATGGAATCGGACCTTCAAAATCGTTTTGAAGACTATCCAAGGCCCTTTGAGATTCTTGAGGAGCTGAAAACTATGTTTAAGACTCAGGCCCGTTCTGAGAGATATGAGATCTCTGAGAAATTCTTTAACTGCAAGATGGAGGAAGGGAGTTCCGTTAGTGAGCACGCCATAAAGATGTCGGGCTACACTCAACGCCTTGAGCAACTGGACTGCAAGATTCCAGAGGAGCTCAAGATTGACAGGGTTCTGCAATCACTCCCTCCCAGCTACAAAAGTTTTGTAGTGACTCATAATCAGATTGGTTCCACTGATATGATCACCGAGCTCTTCGCAAAGCTGAAGGCTGCGGAGGTGGACATCAAAAAGGATAATCATGTGTTGATGGTCAACAAGCCCCCCACCTTCAAGAAAGGTAAGGGTGCAAAGAAGCCCTTCAAGAAAGGCGGCGGCAAGCGCGTTGCCCCTGCTGAGAAGAAGCTCAAGTCTGGACCCAAACCGGACACTGAGTGCTTCTATTGCAAGGACAAGGGTCACTGGAAGCGCAACTGTCCGAAGTACTTAGCGGACAAGAAGGCTGGCACCATCAAAGGTATATTTGATATACATGTTATTGATGTTTTCCTTACTAGCCCTCGTTGTAGTGCCTGGGTATTTGATACTGGTTCAATTGCTAATATTTGTAACTCGAAACAGGAGCTACGGAATAGACGGCGGCTTGCGAGGGATGAGGTGACGATGCGCGTTGGCAACAGATCAAGAGTTGATGTGATGGTCGTCGGCACGCTCTCCTTAGTTTTACCTTCGGGATTAGTTTTAAACCTTAATAAGTGTTATTATGTGCCTGCGTTGAGCATGAACATTATTTCTGGATCGTGTTTATTGCATGACGGTTATTCATTTAAATCGGAGAATAATGGTTGTTCTATTTATATGAGTAACATCTTTTATGGTCATGCACCTGTTGTGAATGGTTTATTTCTTCTAAATCTCGAAAGGGATGAAACACACATCCATAACACTGAGGCCAAGAGATGCAAAGTAGATAGTGATAATACTACTTATTTGTGGCACTATCGTCTAGGTCATATTGGTGTAAAGCGCATGGAGAAACTCCATTCTGATGGACTTTTGGAGTCTCTTGATTTTGAATCATTTGACACATGCGAACCATGCCTCATGGGCAAGATGATCAAAACCCCGTTCTCCGGTATGATGGAGCGAGCAACGGACTTGTTGGAAATCATACATACCGATGTATGCGGACCGATGAGTGTTTCGACGCGCGGTGGATATCGCTATTTTCTCACTTTTACTGATGACTTAAGTAGATATGGGTATATCTATTTAATGAAACATAAATCTGAAACATTTGAAAAGTTCAAGGAATTTTAGAATGAAGTGGAGAACCATCGTAACAGAAAGATTAAGTTTCTACGATCCGATCGTGGAGGTGAATATTTGAGTTATGATTTTCTCACGCATCTTAAAGCAAGCGGAATCGTTTCGCAACTCATGCCACCCGGAACACCACAGCGCAATGGTGTGTCTGAACGCCGGAATCGAACCCTATTAGATATGGTCTGATCGATGATGTCTCTTACTGATTTGCCGTTATCATTTTGGGGTTATGCATTAGAAACCGCTGCATTCACTTTAAATAGGGAACCATCTAAATCCGTTGAGACGACACCGTATGAATTGTGGTTTGGTGCTAAACCTAAGTTGTCATTTCTTAAAGTTTGGGGATGCGAAGCCTACGTCAAGAAGTTGATGCCGGACAAGCTCGAACCCAAAGCGGAGAAATGCGTCTTCATAGGATACCCTAAGGAAACTATTGGGTATACCTTCTATCACAGAACCGAAGGCAAAGTGTTTGTCGCAAAGAACGGTTCCTTTTTTGAGAAGGAGTTTCTCTCGAAAGAAGTGAGTGGGAGGAAAGTGAAGCTAGACGAGGTTGTTGAACCTTCTCTTGAGTTGGAGAGTAGCGCAGCACCTGAAATTGTTCCAGTGCCGCATGCACCAATAATAGAGGAAGCTAATGACAAGGATCATGAAGATTCGGACGATGCTGCTACTGAACGTCGCAGGTCGACAAGGTCGCGTGCCCCTCCTGAGTGGTACGGCAACCCTATCTTGACTGTCTTGTTGGTAGAAGACAGTGAACCTACGAACTATGAGGAAGCGATGATGAGCCCAGACTCTGAGAAATGGCTAGAGGCCATGAAATCCGAATTGGGATCCATGAGCGAAAACCAAGTATGGACTTTGGTGGACCCTCCTAGCGACCGAAAGGCCGTTGAGTGCAAATGGATCTTCAAGAAGAAAACGGACGCGGATGGTAATGTTACTGAAAGGATCGTATTGTAGGGGTTCGTAGCATGGAAAACAAAAATTTTCTATCGCATACAAACAAACAAGCCAAGATCTATCTACTAGATTGTAGCAACGAGTCGATGGAATAACTCACCCTCGAAGATTCCAAAGTGTTTAACGAGAGCAGATTCTCGTGGGTGATGTAGTCGTACTCTTTCCGATCTCAAGATCGCGTAGACGATCCTTCCGGCGCCGCGTTCCCGCAGCGCTCCCGCAGTCGGTCACACGTTCGGTACTCGACGAAGACCTTCCTCTCCCTTGTTCCAGCAGGCAGCGGAGGTTGTAGCACTCTCCTCGCGATTCCGGCAGCACAACGGCGTGGTACCGGAGGTAGAGGGGAGATCCCGCAGGGCTTCGCCTTAAGCCGGTGCGAGTATGGTGGAGCTTATGAGAGAGGCTATTAGTGGTCTAGTAATTAGACACACCAATTAGAGGGCTCTAAACCAATTAGAAGGCTCTAAACCGAAACAGCTCTAAACCGGGGTCTAGGTCTAGTTTCTAGTTTAGAGGATAGGAACTTGTGTGTGCTAGGAGGGGAGCCCTGCCCCTCCTTATATAGGTGGGAGGGCTGGCTGCGCCATGGGGAGGAGAGTCCCTCCCCAAGTCGGCTTGGTGGGGCGCCGGCCAAGGGAGGAGTCCTCCCCCAATTCGGCCTCCACCAATCCTCCTCTTTTCCCACTTCCCAAAATTGGCAGTTTGACTTTCAAATTAGCCGTTTGACTTTTCCAATTTAGGAATTAAATAAACCCTTTATTTTGGACAGCGAGAACACCTAGTACATGATGCAATCATTCCAACTTGCAATGACACATTCATGTACCCCTTCCCCCCCGGAGTGCCGGACATTCCGGGACCTTCTAGAATGTTCCCGATGAAAACACCGGAACCATTCCCGAACTCCGAAACGGGACTTTCCTTATATGAATCTTATTCTCCGGACCATTCCGGATCACCTCGTGATATCCCGGATCCCATCCGAGACTCCGAACAACATTCGGTCTCTTTCTCATAATACCATAACTACTCAAACAACGTCGAATCCTTAAGTGTGTCTCCCTACGGTTCGTGAATTATGCGGACATGATCGAGACACTTCTCCGAACAATAACCAATAGAGGAATCTGGAAATTCATATGGCTCCCACATATTTCTACGATTACTTTGCGATCGAATGAACCACTTACATACGATACCAATTTCCCTTTGTCTCACGATATGTTACTTATCCGAGGTCATGATCGTCGGTATCTCTGCATACCTAGTTCAACCTCGTTACTGATAAGTACTCTTTTCTCGTTCCCGTGATATGTGATCCCTTGTGACCAAGTCACATGCTTGCAAGCTAATTGGATGACATTTCACCGAGAGGGCCCAGAGAATATCTATCCGTCATGTGGATGGACAAATCCCACTCTTGATCCATGTGTTTCAACCAATACTTTCCGAACACCCAATGCCACTTTTATAGCCACCCTGTTACGGTGTGGTGTTTGATGACATCAAAGCATCCATCCAGTAAAGGCAATATGCATGATCTCATGGTCGAAGGAATTAGGTTACTATGTATCAGAAAGCATATAGCAATTGAACTATTGAAATGACTTGATCTTTATGCTACGCTTGTCTATAGGAGTATGTCCACCATATCATTCTCCTAACGATATGATCTTGTTGTTGATAACATCTCAATGTTCATGACAAAGAAACCACATCATCAATCAACCAACAAGCTAGTGAAGTATAGAGGCCATACTAGGGACTTCAAATTAAGTTTACAAATCACACAAGTATTAATGGTTTCCTTGTTAATACTATTATAGCATGAATGTAAACATTTATCATAAACACAAAGATATATAATAATAACTACATTTATTATTACCTCTAGGGCATATCTCCAACAGTCTCCCACTTGCACTAGAGTCATCTAATCTAGATTACATGGTAATATACCGAACACCCATGGCAGTTTGGTGTTGGTCATGTTTTGCCCTCGGGAGAGGTTTAGTCAACGGATCCGCCACATTCAGATCTGTGTGTACTTTGCAAATCTTTATATCCCCATCCTGGATATGTTCTCGAATAGCGTGGAAACGCAGCTTGATATGCTTCAGCTTCTTGTGTGACCTTGGTTCTTGCGCATTGGCTATGGCGCCCATGTTATCACAGTAGATAGACATTGGGTCCAGCGCACTTGGAACCACACCCAGCTCTGTAATGAACTCTTTCATCCATATCGCTTCTTGTGAAGCCTCCGAAGCAGCCATGTATTCCGATTCAGTTGAAGATCTCGCCACAACGCTTTGCTTTGCACTCCTCCAGCTAACTGCTGCACCATTCAAAATAAATACGTATCCAGATTGTGATTTAGAATCATCCGGATCGGTGTTCCAACTAGCATCGGTGTAACCATTAACAACGAGCTGTTCATCACCTCCATAAGAAAGAACCATATCCTTAGTTCTTCTCAAGTACTTAAGGATGTTTTTGACCGCTGTCCAATGATCCACTCCTGGATCACTTTGATATCTGCTAGTTAGACTAACAGCATATGCGATGTCGGGTCTAGTACATAGCATGGCATACATTAGAGATCCTATGGCTGAGGCATAGGGAGTCTTACTCATCTTTTCTCTATCTTCTGCCGATGTCGGACTTTGAGTTTTACTCAAGGTCGTATTGGGCAACATGGGCAAGAACCCTTTCTTGCTATCTTCCATTCCAAACCTCTTTAGAACTTTGTCCAAATATGTACTTTGTGACAATGATATTTGGCGTTTCGATCTATCTCTATAAATCTTTATGCCTAATATGTAAGCTGCTTCGCCAAGATCCTTCATTGAAAAACTATTATTCAAATATTCCTTGACACTATTAAGAAGGTCTACATCATTCCCAATCAACAATATGTCATCCACATACAGTATTAAGAATGCTACAGAGCTCCCACTCACTTTCTTGTAAATACAAGCTTCTCCATAAGTTTGTATAAAACCAAAACTTTTGATTACCTTATCAAAACGTTGATTCCAACTTCGGGATGCTTGCTTCAATCCATAGATGGACCGTTGAAGCTTGCATACCTTGTTAGCATCTTTAGGATCGACAAAACCTTTGGGTTGTATCATATACAACTCTTCATCAATGTCTCCATTGAGGAATGCTGTTTTGACATCCATCTGCCATATCTCATAATCATAATATGCAGCGATTGCTAACATAATCCTCACAGACTTTAGCTTCGCTACCGGTGAGAAAGTCTCATCGTAGTCAACTCCTTGAATTTGTCGAAACCCTTTTGCGACAAGTCGAGCTTTATAGACAGTAACATTACCATCAGCATCTGTTTTCTTCTTGAAAATCCATTTGTTCTCGACAGCCTTCCGGCCATCCGGTAAGTCCACCAAAGTCCATACTTGGTTTTCGTACATGGATCCAATCTCGGATTTCATGGCTTCTTGCCATTTATTGGAATCTGGGCTCATCATCGCTTCCTCATATGTCTCGGGGTTATCGGTGTTGTCCACCAACATGACATTCATAACGGAATCATACCAATCTGGAGTGGTACGAGTTCTCGTTGACCTCCGAGGCTCTGTAGTAACTTCAACCGAAGTTTCATGATCACCATCATTAGCTTCCTCTCTTATTGGTGCGGGCACCACAGGAACTTCTTCCGGTGCTGCGCTACTCGCAATTTCGAGAGAAGGTTCGACAACCTCGTCGAGTTCTACTTTCCTTCCAGTCACTTCTTTCGAGAGAAATTCCTTCTCTAGAAAGGATCCATTCTTAGCAACGAAGATTTTGCCTTCGGATCTATGATAGAAGGTATACCCAACAGTTTCCTTCGGGTATCCTATGAAGACGCATTTTTCCGCTTTGGGTTCAAGCTTGTCCGGCTGTAACTTCTTTACATAGGCTTCGCATCCCCAAACTTTAAGGAACGACAATTTAGGTTTCTTCCCAAACCATAATTCATACGGTGTCGTCTCAACGGATTTAGACGGTGCCCTATTTAAAGTGAATGCGGCTGTTTCTAATGCATAACCCCAAAATGATAGTGGCAAATCTGTAAGTGACATCATAGAACGAACCATATCTAAGAGAGTTCGATTACGACGTTCAGACACACCATTACGCTGTGGTGTTCCCGGCGGTGTCAACTGCGAAAGTATTCCACATTTCTTCAAATGCTCGCCAAACTCGTAACTTAGATATTCACCTCCACGATCAGAACGTAGAAATTTAATCTTCTTGTTACGTTGATTCTCTACCTCACTTTGAAACTCCTTAAACTTCTTGAAAGTTTCGGACTTATGTTTCATGAAATAGATATACCCATATCTACTCAAGTCATCCGTGAAGGTAAGAACATAACGATAACCACTGCGCGATGCTACACTCATTGGACCACACACATCGGTATGTATGATTTCCAATAAGTCCGTAGCTTGCTCCATTATACCAGAAAATGGAGTCTTAGTCATTTTTCCCATCAGACATGCTTCGCATCTTTCAAGTGATTCAAAATCAAGTGATTCAAGAAGTCCATCGGAATGGAGTTTCTTCATACGCTTCACTCCAATGTGACCAAGACGACAGTGCCACATATAGGTCAAATTATCGCTTGATTTCAAACGTTTAGCCTCAATGTTATTAATATGTGTATTTCTACTATCGAGATTCAATATGAATAGACCATCTATCAAAGGTGCATATGCATAAAACATATTACTCATATAAATCGAACAACCATTATTCTCGGATTTAAACAAGTAACCGTCTCGCAATAAACAAGATCCCGATATAATGTTCATGCTCAACGCAGGCACCAAATAACAATTATTTAAGTATAAAACTAATCCCGATGGTAGATGAAGAGGTAGTGTGCCGACCGCGATCACATCAACCTTTGATCCGTTTCCCACGCGCATCGTCACCTCGTTCTTCACTAGCTTCCGTTTATTCTGCAGCTCCTGTTTCGAGTTACAAATATGAGCAACCGAACCAGTATCAAATACCCAGGCACTACTACGAGTACTAGTGAGATACACATCAATAACATGTATATCAGATATACCTTTCTTCTTGATGTTGCCGTTCTTCAAATCCGCCAAGTACTTTGGGCAATTCCGCTTCCAGTGACCTTCTCCCTTGCAGTAAAAGCACTCAGTATCAGGCTTGGGTCCAGCCTTGGTTCTTTTCGTCGGCGTGGTAACTTTCTTACCACCCTTCTTGAAGTGTCCCTTCTGCTTAGACTTGCCTTTCTTGAATTTGGTGGTCTTATTGACCATCAACACTTGGTGCTCTTTCTTGATCTCCACTTCTGCAGATTTTAACATAGCAAATAGTTCTGGCAACTCTTTGTTCATGTTCTGCATGTTGTAGTTCATCACAAAGTTCTTGTAACTTGGTGGTAGTGATTGGAGGATGCGGTAAACTCCCAAAGTATTAGGAATCACTATACCCAAACTTTGAAGTTTATTTGCGTGCCCAGACATTTTAAGCACATGCTCACTGACGGAGCTACCCTCTTCCATCTTGCAGTTAAAGAACTTTTCAGAAGCTTCATAACTTTCAATTGCCGCATGAGTCTCAAAGATTAATTTGAGATCCTCGACAATATCATATGGATCTGACTCTTCAAACCTTTTCTGAAGCTCCGATTCTAAACCATACAAGATAGCACACTGAACTATGGAGTACTGATTCTTCCGAGCGAGGTAAACATTCTTTACTTCATCGGTAGCATCAGCTGCAGGTGGGTCACCTAGCGGTGCATCCAGCACATAGGTCAAATTACCAGCTGTGAGGACAATCCTCAAATTGCGGAACCAATCCGCGAAGTTGCTTCCATTGTTTTTCAACTTTTCTATCTCTAGGAACGCATTAAAATTGATGGTAGGGGCTGCCATTGATCTACAACATATTTGCAATAGTTTAGACTTAGTTTATGACAAATTGAGTTCAAATTAATTAATGAAATTAAACTAGGTGAACTCCCACTCAAAACAACATCCCTCACATTGTTTTAGTGATCACACGAACCAAATCCACTACATCAACACCGATCATCACGAGAGCTGATATAGTTTTAATGGCGAACAATCATCATGTTCATCATATCTACTATATGATTCATGCTTTGCCTTTCGGCGATCCGTGTTCCTGAGGCCATGTCTGTACATGCTAGGCTCGTCAAGATCAAACCTTAGCTTCCGCATAAGCAAATCTGGCTTGCTTACGTTGTAGTCACCCGCGGAATCAAAGACACCCGATCATCACGTGGTGCTTCGAAGCAGCAAGCTTTGGCAACGGTGCATACTAAGGGTGAACACTTTTAGAACTTGAAATTTATGTGCATGAGGGATCATCTTATAATGCTACCGTCGTCTACTAAGCAATACAAGATGCATAAAGGATTAACATCACATGCAATTCATAATATGTGATATGATATGGCCTTTCTTCTTTGTGCTTCCGATCTCCATCTTCAAGCACGAACATGATCTCCATCATCACCGGCATAGCATCAAGGTCAATGACGCTTCTTCATGGTTGTCGTCCGCCAACTTCAACTATTACAACTATTTTGAATAGACACGCAGGCCTTAACAGAAATTAAAGACAACCATATGGCTCCTGCCGGTTGCCAACTTACAATAAGGATCATTGCATACATCAAATATAATCACAATCATGGCCATATCACATCACTGCACACCCCTGCAAAACAAAGTTAGACGCTTCTACTTTCTTTGCATATTTTACGTGGTTTGGGGCTTTCCATAAGTGTCGTTCTAACTTACGAACAAGAACCACAACATTGATACTAGCATTGTTGATCACCCGTTGTAAATTGGATCTTTACTATGCTAGGAGAAACAGGCACCCGCAAAGCCACTTATGCAAAACGAGTTGCATGTCAAGCGTGGAGCAAGTCTCATGAACGATGTCATGTAAGGTTAGCCCGGGCCGCTTCATCCCAACATACCGCAAGATGCAAAGTACACAAAAAGCAATCTACAATAAAAGCATCAACGCCCACAATGACCATTGTGTTCTACTCGTGCAACAGATCTACATATAGACACGGCTCTGATACCACTGTAGGGGTTCGTAGCATGGAAAACAAAAATTTTCTATCGCATACAAACAAACAAGCCAAGATCTATCTACTAGATTGTAGCAACGAGTCGATGGAATAACTCACCCTCGAAGATTCCAAAGTGTTTAACGAGAGCAGATTCTCGTGGGTGATGTAGTCGTACTCTTTCCGATCTCAAGATCGCGTAGACGATCCTTCCGGCGCCGCGTTCCCGCAGCGCTCCCGCAGTCGGTCACACGTTCGGTACTCGACGAAGACCTTCCTCTCCCTTGTTCCAGCAGGCAGCGGAGGTTGTAGCACTCTCCTCGCGATTCCGGCAGCACAACGGCGTGGTACCGGAGGTAGAGGGGAGATCCCGCAGGGCTTCGCCTTAAGCCGGTGCGAGTATGGTGGAGCTTATGAGAGAGGCTATTAGTGGTCTAGTAATTAGACACACCAATTAGAGGGCTCTAAACCAATTAGAAGGCTCTAAACCGAAACAGCTCTAAACCGGGGTCTAGGTCTAGTTTCTAGTTTAGAGGATAGGAACTTGTGTGTGCTAGGAGGGGAGCCCTGCCCCTCCTTATATAGGTGGGAGGGCTGGCTGCGCCATGGGGAGGAGAGTCCCTCCCCAAGTCGGCTTGGTGGGGCGCCGGCCAAGGGAGGAGTCCTCCCCCAATTCGGCCTCCACCAATCCTCCTCTTTTCCCACTTCCCAAAATTGGCAGTTTGACTTTCAAATTAGCCGTTTGACTTTTCCAATTTAGGAATTAAATAAACCCTTTATTTTGGACAGCGAGAACACCTAGTACATGATGCAATCATTCCAACTTGCAATGACACATTCATGTACCCCTTCCCCCCCGGAGTGCCGGACATTCCGGGACCTTCTAGAATGTTCCCGATGAAAACACCGGAACCATTCCCGAACTCCGAAACGGGACTTTCCTTATATGAATCTTATTCTCCGGACCATTCCGGATCACCTCGTGATATCCCGGATCCCATCCGAGACTCCGAACAACATTCGGTCTCTTTCTCATAATACCATAACTACTCAAACAACGTCGAATCCTTAAGTGTGTCTCCCTACGGTTCGTGAATTATGCGGACATGATCGAGACACTTCTCCGAACAATAACCAATAGAGGAATCTGGAAATTCATATGGCTCCCACATATTTCTACGATTACTTTGCGATCGAATGAACCACTTACATACGATACCAATTTCCCTTTGTCTCACGATATGTTACTTATCCGAGGTCATGATCGTCGGTATCTCTGCATACCTAGTTCAACCTCGTTACTGATAAGTACTCTTTTCTCGTTCCCGTGATATGTGATCCCTTGTGACCAAGTCACATGCTTGCAAGCTAATTGGATGACATTTCACCGAGAGGGCCCAGAGAATATCTATCCGTCATGTGGATGGACAAATCCCACTCTTGATCCATGTGTTTCAACCAATACTTTCCGAACACCCAATGCCACTTTTATAGCCACCCTGTTACGGTGTGGTGTTTGATGACATCAAAGCATCCATCCAGTAAAGGCAATATGCATGATCTCATGGTCGAAGGAATTAGGTTACTATGTATCAGAAAGCATATAGCAATTGAACTATTGAAATGACTTGATCTTTATGCTACGCTTGTCTATAGGAGTATGTCCACCATATCATTCTCCTAACGATATGATCTTGTTGTTGATAACATCTCAATGTTCATGACAAAGAAACCACATCATCAATCAACCAACAAGCTAGTGAAGTATAGAGGCCATACTAGGGACTTCAAATTAAGTTTACAAATCACACAAGTATTAATGGTTTCCTTGTTAATACTATTATAGCATGAATGTAAACATTTATCATAAACACAAAGATATATAATAATAACTACATTTATTATTACCTCTAGGGCATATCTCCAACACGTATGGGCACCTAGAGGGGGGGGGTGAATAGGTGCTACTTCAAATTTTACTCTTTTTCAAATTAGGGTTTGACAAGAAAGGTAAATTCTCTAGAATATGCAACTATAGTGAATTTACCTATATGCCAAACAAGCACAAACTAACACAACACTAAGCAAGAACAAGTAAGTAAAGTGCGGTAAAGGATAGAAGTAACCAAGGGAGTGGACGCGGAGACACAAGGATTTGTTTCCCGTAGTTCCTTCCTTTTGAGGGGAAGTACGTCTACTTGGAGAGGGGGTGGTTTCAAACCACCAACGCCACGAGAGGCCTCCCTTGTTCTCCGATGAACCTCACCCCAAAGGGCTCGATTCACCTTCCACTATATCGGCAACCTTCGAGGTGGAAGCCGACACCTTTACAACAAGTTCGGGGCACACATCCACAACTGAATTGGAGGCTCCCAAATACAAGCAAGCTGTCAAGACAAATCAAAGATAAGCTTGTAAGAACCAAATCAAAGTTAGGGTTTCCAAAGAAACACTAGAGCTTGGGGGCCCTCAAGTGAATGAGGGGGAAATGAAGATCTCTCTTGGTGAAGATGTGAATCAAGGCCTCCTCCTTCGATTCTCCAAAGGTCAATGACTTTGGATGGTTGGATGAAGAGATCTTGTGGATTTGGTGGCTCTAATGGTGTTGGTGTTCTTGAGCAGCTCGAGCAACTGGAGGAAGAAGATAAGGGTCCCTATTTATAGACAGCCCCCTCCACGAACCGTTTTCTGACCGTTGTAGAAAAGTCAGACCGGAGACTCCGGCCTGTAGACCGGAGATTCCGGTCTACACCGGAGACTCCGGCCAATCTCCAGACCAGTCTCCGGACTGGCCATCTGACTGACCCAGCCCATTTCTTCACCAGCAACACCGGAGACTCCGGACTTCCAACACCGGAGACTCCGGTCTGACCAAAGTCTCCGAACAATCTTCGGACCAGTCTCCGGACTGGCCATCTGACTGACCCAGCCCATTTCTTCACCAGCAACACCGGAGATTCCGGACTTCCAACACCGGAGACTCCGGTCTGACCAAAGTCCGGAGACTCCGGCCAATCTCCAGACCAGTCTCCGGACAGGCCATATGACTGACCCAGCCATGTCCTGGGAGGCACCACCGGAGCCAACACCGGAAACTCCGGACCACACCGGAGACTCCGGTCTTGGAAGACCGGAGATTCCGGTCTGGAGTTTCCAGAACAGTGGCAAATGTGTGTGGTCTTTTCCCAAGAGTGTGTGTGTGATGTTTATCTGTGGTCATACCAACCTGTGGATAATAACAATCTGTAAAATGATCAACTTGTTGTTACCGAACACCAAAAGTGATTATGACAATAAATGCCCTTTCAGTTACCGTCTATAAAGCACGACTTGTCGCAAAAGGTTTCCGACAAGTTCAAGGTGTTGACTACGATGAGACTTTCTCTCCCGTAGCGATTTTAAGTCCATTCGGATTTTATTAGCAATTGATGTGTTTCATGATTATGAAATATGGCAGATGGATGTCAAGACTGCGTTCCTCAATGGCAACATTGATGAAGAGTTGTATATGATGCAACCCGAAGGTTTTGTCGATCCTAAGGATGCTGATAAAGTATGCAAACTTCAGCATTCCATTTATGGACTGAAGCAAGCATCTCGGAGTTGGAACCTTCATTTTGATCAAGTGATCAAGAGCTTTGGATTTGTTCCAAATTGCTACGAAGCTTGTATCTACAAGAAAGTGAGTGGGAGCTCAGTGACATTTCTGGTACTATATGTGGATGACATATTGATTATTGAAAATGACATTAACATGCTTAACGATGTGAAGAGTTATTTGAACAAGTGTTTTTCAATGAAAGACCTAGGTGAAGCTGCTTATATATTGGGCATCAAAATCTATAGAGATAGACAAAGACGCCTGATAGCTTTAAGCCAGAGTACATACCTAGACAAAGTTCTGAAAAGGTTCAGAATGGATAAGGCAAAGAAAGGTTCAGTGCTTATGTTGTCAGGTAAGATATTGAGCAAGGCTCAGTGTCCAGCTACGGTAAATGATAGAGAAGCTATGAGCAAAGTGCCTTATGCCTCGGCCATAGGTTCTATCATGTATGCCATGTTGTGTACTAGACCGGATGTGTCCAATGCTCTTAGTTTGACGAGCAGATACCAAAGTGATCCAGGAGTGGAACACCGGACAGCCGTGAAGAACATCCTAAAGTACCTAAATAGAACTAAAGAAATGTTCTTAGTCTATGGAAGTGATGAACAGCTCGTCGTAAAGGGTTACGTCGATGCTAGTTTCGACAACGACAAGGATGATTCTAAATCTCAGACATGATACGTTTATATTTTGAATGGAGGAGCTGTGAGCTGGAGAAACTGCAAGCAAAGCGTGATCGCGGGATCTACAGTAGAAGCGGAATACATGGCTGCTGCAGAAGCGTCAAGTGAAGGAGTTTGGATCAGGAACTCCATCACTGAGCTTGGCGTGGTTCCAAGTTCATTGGACCCACTGGAGATATTGTGTGACAACACTGGCGCCATAGCACTCGCTAAGGAACCAAGATATCATCCAAAGACCAAGCATATCAACCGCAAGTTTCATATAATCCGAGATTATATAGCAGATGGAGATCTGAAGATTAGCAAAGTACATACAGATCTGAATGTCGCAGATCCATTGACTAAACCTCTTCCACGTGCAAAACATGATCAGCACCTTAGTGCCATGGGTGTGAGATTGTTGCCAAATGTAAACTAGATTATTGACTCTAGTGCAAGTGGGAGACTGTTGGAATTATGCCCTAGAAGCAATAATAAAGATGTTATTATTATAATTCTTGTTCATGATAATGTTTATATTCCATGCTAGAATTGTATTAAGCGGAAACTTTAATACTTGTGTGGTTTGTGAACAACACCGTGTCCCTAGTACGCCTCTATGGACTAGCTCATTGATTAATGATGGTTAAGGTTTCCTAACCATAGACATGAGTTGTCGATTAATAATGAGATCATATCATTGGGAGAATGATATGGTGGACAGACCCAAACTAAGCGGAGCAATTAGATTGTGTCATCGTGTTCATCTTTGCGAAGCTTTTCTTATGTCAAATATTGTATTCCTTAGACCATGAGATAATACAACTCCTTGGTATCGGAAGAAATCTTTGAGGTCATCAAACGTCATCCTATGAGAGGGTGATCATAAAGGTGTCTCTCAGGTGATCGGAAAGTACCTGTTGGGTTGTATGTATCGAGATGGGATTTGTCCCTCCCAAGTCGGAGAGATATACTTCGGGCCCACTCGGTGATCGATATCAACACCGCTTGCAATCATGTGGTTAAGGAGTTAATCACAAAGTGATATCGGATTATGGAACAAGTAAAGTACTTGTTGTGAACGAGATTAAACTAGGTATGACGGTACCGACGATCAAATCTCGGGCAAGTAAAATATCGCGAGACGAAGGGAATATATATATGGGATTGATTGAATCCTGGCATCGTGGTTCATCCGATATGATCATCTATGAATGTGTGGGAGTCAATATGGGTTTCCAGACCCCGCTGTTGATTATTGATAGAAGATCATGTCTGCATATTCTCGAACCCGAAGGGTCACACACTTAACGTGTCTCGACGCTAGGATAGATTGGATAATTGGTTTATGAGTTTTTGTTCGGAGTCTCGGATGGGATCCGGGACATCACGAGAGGTTCTGGAATGGTCCGGAGAATAAGATTCATATAAGGCAATGCAGTTTTTGGAGTTCGGAATTGTTTCGAGTTAATCGGTATTGTACCGGAAGCTTCTAGATCCTTCCGGAGGGGGACCAACGTGTCCCCACCTGCCGGGAGGGGGCATGGGCCTATGAGGGAGTGCCCTGGCCGCATTGGTCCAGGGGCACAAGGCCCCATAGGGACCAGCTGGCCAAACCTAGGGGAAACCCTAGGGGAGCTTCTAGAAGGGGGGGGACTTGCCCCCCACTCCTTCCCCCTTGGCCGCCGGCCCTAGGGCTTGAGGGAGGGGCAAGGGCTGTCCGCCCACCCCTCTATATAAGGAGGGCTGGGGGCGCACCCCTCACACACCTCCTCCTCAATCCCTAGCCGCCATGCTGCCCTCCTCTCTCTCTCCCTACCGACTGCACGTAGGCGAAGCCCTGCTGCAGAAACTCTCCACCACTTGCACCGCGCCGTCGCATTGTAGATCCAATCAGTCTCTCCACCATACTTGCTGGACCAAGGAAGGAGGAGACGTCGAGGTGCCGCACGTGTGCATCTCTCGGAGGCATCGCCACTTGCGGTGTTAGATCAGATCGGATCGCGAGGAGGAGAAGCGAGTACGACTACATCACCCACGTTCCGACGAACGTTCGGTTGTGCGAATCTTCAAGGGTATGAAGATCTCATATAATCCCCCTCGTTGTTTGCACCTCCTAGATTACATCTTGGCTTCCCCGTTCGCATCTGTAGAATTTTTTTGATTTACTATGCTGCGAAACCCTTCACTACTTCCGGTGCTGCGCTACTCGCAAGTTCGAGAGAAGGTTCAACAACCTCGTCGAGTTCTACTTTCCTTCCAGTCACTTCTTTCGAGAGAAATTCCTTCTCTAGAAAGGATCCATTCTTGGCAACGAAGATTTTGCCCTCGGATCTATGATAGAAGGTATACCCAATAGTTTCCTTCGGGTATCCTATGAAGACACAAATTTCCGCTTTGGGTTCAAGATTGTCCGGCTGTAACTTCATTACATAAGCTTCGCAACCCCAAACTTTAAGGAACGATAATTTAGGTTTCTTCCCAAACCATAATTCATACGGTGTCGTTTCAACGGATTTAGATGGTGCCCTATTTAAAGTGAATGCGGCTGTTTCTAATGCATAACCCCAAAACGATAGCGGTAAATCTGTAAGTGACATCATAGAACGAACCATATCTAAGAGAGTTTGATTACGACGTTCAGACACACCATTACGCTGTGGTGTTCCCGGCGGTGTCAATTGTGAAAGTATTCCGCATTTCTTCAAATGCTCGCTAAACTCGTAACTCAGATATTCACCTCCACGATCAGGTCGTAAAAATTTAATCTTCTTGTTACGTTGATTCTCTACCTCACTTTGAAATTCCTTAAACTTCTTGAAAGTTTCGGACTTATGTTTCATGAAATAGATATACCCATATCTACTCAAGTCATCAGTGAAGGTAAGAACATAACGATAACCACCGCGCGATGCTACACTCATTGGGCCACACACATCAGTATGTATGATTTTCAATAAGTCCGTAGCTCGCTCCATCATACCAGAAAATGGAGTCTTAGTCATTTTACCCATCAGACATGCTTCGCATATTTCAAGTGATTCAAAATCAAGTGATTCAAGAAGTCCATCGGAATGGAGTTTCTTCATACGCTTCACTCCAATATGACCAAGACGACAGTGCCACATACAGGTTGAGTTATCGCTCAATTTCAAACGTTTAGCTTCAATATTATTAATGTGCGCATTACCACCATCGAGATTCAATAAGAATAGACCATCTATCAAAGATGCATGTGCATAAAACATATTACTTATATAAATCGAACAACCATTATTCTCGGACTTAAACAAGTAACCGTCTCGCAATAAACATGATCCAGATATAATGTTCATGCTCAACACAGGCACCAAATAACAATTATTTAAATATAAAACTAATCCCGATGGTAGATGAAGAGGTAGCGTTCCGACCGCGATCACATCAACCTTTGATCCATTTCCAACGCGCATCGTCACCTCGTTCTTCGCTAGTTTCCGTTTATTCTGCAGCACCTGTTTCGAGTTACAAATATGAGCAACCGAACCAGTATCAAATACCCAGGCACTACTACGAGTACTAGTGAGATACACATCAATAACATGTATATCGGATATACCTTTCTTCTTGATGTTGCCGTTCTTCAAATCCGCCAAGTACTTTGGGCAATTCCGCTTCCAGTGACCCTCTCCCTTGCAGTAAAAGCACTCAGTATCAGGCTTAGACCCAGCCTTGGTCTTCTTCGCCGATGCGGCAACTTTCTTATTGCCCTTCTTGAAGTTTCCCTTTTGCTTAGACTTGCCTTGCTTCTTGAATTTGGTGGTCTTATTGACCAACAACACTTGGTGCTCTTTCTTGATCTCCACTTCTGCAGAGTTCAACATGGAGAAGAATTCTGGCAACGTCTTGTCCATGTTTTACATATTGTAGTTCATCACAAAGTTCTTGTAACTTGGTGGTAGTGATTGGAGGACACGGTGAATCCCCAAAGAATTAGGAATCACTATACCTAAGATTTGGAGTTTGTTTGCGTGCCCAGACATCTTAAGCATGTGCTCACTGACGGAGCTGCCCTCTTCCATCTTGTAGTTAAAGAACTTTTCAGAAGCCTCATAACTCTCAACTGCCGCGTGAGCCTCAAATATCATTTTGAGTTCACGGACAACATCATGTGGGTCATGGTTCTCAAACCTTTTCTGAAGCTCCGATTCCAAACCATACAAGATAGCACACTGAACTGTGGAGTACTGATTCTTTCGAGTGCGGTAAACATTCTTTACTTCATCGGTAGAAGTAGCTGCAGGTGGGTCACCCAGCTATGCATCCAGCACATAGGTCAAATTACCAGCATTGAGGACAATCCTCAAATTGCGGAACCAATCCGCGAAGTTGCTTCCATTGTTTTTCAACTTTTATTTCTCTAGGAACGCATTAAAATTGATGGTAGGGGCCGCCATTGATCTACAACATATTTGCAATAGTTTAGACTAAGTTTATGACAAATTGAGTTCTAATTAATAGTTAAATTAATCTAGGTGAACTCCCACTTAAAACAATATCCCTCAAATTGTTTTAGTGATCACACGAACCAAATCCACCACATCAAAACCGATCATCACGAGAGTTGATGTAGCTTCAATGGCGAACAATCAACATGTTCATCATATCTACTATATGACTCATGCTTTAACTTTCGGTGATCCGTGTTCCGAGACCATGTCTGTACATGCTAGGCTCGTCAAAACCTTAGCTTCCGCATGAGAAAATCTGGCTTGCTCACGTTGTATACACTCGCAGAATCTAACACACCCGATCATCACGTGGTGCTTCGAAACAACGAGCTTTAGCAACGATGCTTACTAAGGATGAACACTTTAAACTTGAAATTTGTGCGCTTGAGGGATCATCTTATAATACTACCGTCGCAAACTAAGCAATACAAGATGCATAAAGGATTAACATCACATGCAATTCATAATATGTGATATGATATGGCCTTTCTTCTTGTGCTTCCGATCTCCATCTTCAAGCACGATCATGATTTCCATCATCACCGGTATGGCATCAAGGTCAATGGCGCCGTTTCATGGTTGTCGTCCACCAGCTTCAACTATTACAACTACTTTGAATAGACACGCGGGTCTTAATGGAATTTAAATATAACCATATGGCTCCTGCCGGTTGCCAACTTACAATAAGGAACATTGCACACATCAAATATAATCACAATCATGGCCATATCACATCACAGCACACCCCTGCAAAACAAAGTTAGACGCCTCTAATTTTCTTTGCATATTTTATGTGGTTTGGGGCTTTCAATAAGTGTCGTTCTAACTTACGAATAAGAACCACAACGTTGATGATTGAACTATCAAGTGCCCATTGTAAATTGAATCTATACTATGATGGGAGAGACAGACACCCGCAAAGCCACTTATGCAATACAAGTTGCATGTTGAGCGTGGAGCAAGTCCCATGAACGAAGTCATGTAAGGTTAGCCCGGGCCGCTTCATCCCATCATACCGCAAGATGCATAGTACACAAAAAGAAATTGATAATAAAAGCACCACCGCCCATAATGACCACCGTGTTCTACTCGTGCAACAGATCTACATATAGACACGGCTCTGATACCACTGTAGGGGTTCGTAGCATGGAAAACAAAAAATTCTACCGCATGCACACAAAAAAGCCAAGATCTATCTACTAGATTGTAGCAACGAGTCGATATAGGAACTCACCCTCAAAGATTCCAAAGCGGTTAACGAGAGCAGATTCTCGTGGATGATGTAGTCGTACTCTTGCCGATCTCAAGATCGCGTGGACGATCCTTCCGGCGCTGCGTTCCGGCAGCGCTTCCACAGTCGGTCACACGTTCGGTACTCGATGAATACCTTCCTCTCCCTTGTTCCAGCAGGCAGCGGAGGTTGTAGCGCTCTCCTCGTGATCCCGGCAACACGACGGCGTGGTGTCAGAAGTAGAGGGGAGATCTCGCAGGGCTTCGCCTTAAGCCGGAGCGAGTATGGTGGAGTATGAGAGAGGACTTGGCGATCTAGGGTTTATAGGCACCAAGGAGTAGGCTTGGCCGGCGGCTAGGGTTTGGGGAAACCCTAGTCGACGACTTGGGAGGAGCCCTAGGCGGCGGTAGCACTTGGAGGTGGTGGCGTCGGCGACTTGGGGCTAGGGTTTTGGGTGTGAGGGTAGGGGGAAGCCCTACCCCTCCTTATATAGGTGGGAGGGAGGCGGTTGGGAGGAGGGAGTCCTCCTCCAACTCCTCCTCCTTGGCCGACGGGTGGAGGGAGTAGAACTTCCTCCCTAAGTAGGTTTCCTACTCTTCCTCCACCAAGCAAACTTCGGATTTGACTTTTCAAATTGGCGTTTGACTTTCAAACTTGGATTTAATTTCTCTCTCCATATTGCCCAGCCAAGTGACCTAGTACATGATGCAACCATTCGACATTGTCATGACACATCCATGTACCCTTCCCCTCCGGAGTGCCGGACCTTCCAGACCCTTCTAGAACATTCCTGGTGAAAACACCGGAATCTTTTCCGAACTCCGAAACAGGACTTTCCTTATATGAATCTTATTCTCCGGACCATTCCAGATCTCCTCGTGATATCCCGGATCCCATCCGAGACTCCGAACAACATTCGGTCTCTTACTCATCATTCCATAACTACACAACAACATCAAATCCTTAAGTGTGTCTCCCTACGGTTCGTGAATTATGCAGACATGATCGAGACACTTCTCCGATCAATAACCAATATAGGAATCTGGAAATTCATATGGTTCCCACATATTTCTACGATTACTTTGCGATTGAATGAACCACTTACATACGATACCAATTTCCCTTTGTCTCACGATAGTTTACTTATCCGAGGTTTTGATCGTCGGTATCTCTGCATAGCTAGTTCAACCTCATTACTGATAAGTACTCTTTTATCGTTCCCGTGATATGTGATCCCTTGTGAGCCAGTCACATGCTTGCAAGCCAATTGGATGAAATTCCACCGAGAGGGCCCAGAATATATCTATCCGTCATATGGATGGACAAATCCCACTATTGATCCATGTGCCTCAACCCATACTTTTCGAACACTCAATGCCACCTTTATAGACATCTAGTTACGGTGTGGTGTTTGATGTAATCAAAGCAACCTTCCGGTGATGGTGATTAGCATGATCTCATGGTCGAAGGAATTAGGTTACTATGTATCAGAAAGTTTATAGCAATTGAACTATTAAAATGACTTGATCTTTATGCTACGCTTATCTATAGGAGTATGTCCATCATACCATTCTCCTAATGATATGATCTTATTGTTAACAACATCTCAATGTTCATGATCGGGAAACCACGATCATCTATTAACAACAAGCTAGTGTTATAAAGAGGCTTTACTAGGGACTCTAATTTAGTTTACAAATCACACAAGTATTAATGTTTCATGTTAATACTATTATAGCATGAATGTAAACATTTATTATAAACACAAAGATATAATAATAACTACTTTTATTATTGCCTCTAGGGCATATCTCCAACAGTCTCCCACTTGCACCGTCTCGTGGTGCAATGAACTTCATAATCTCCGAATCCCTGCAAACTATCATCTCGTGGTGCAATGAACTTCACAATCTCAAGAAAGGTGTAACGAACAAAAGGAGAGAAGAGCGTATTACCTCTCTCAATTCATCCTAGAGTTTAAGTTACAACCCCAAAGTCCAATACCGGTTAGAACACAACCCTAAACAAAGAAAACCATCTAAAACCAGTGGCGGAGCTAGGGCCCGGCATGCCCGGGCTCCCTCCACGATTTTCCATTGAAGTTAGTGATGACCTAATCAAGATTTCTTTTGTAAAATGGCCGCCGGCCGAAGAGCTTAGTGCTTTGCCCGGGCTCTCTATCTCAGCTGGCTCCGCCACTGTCTAAAACTCCCCCTGCTCTGTTCTGATGCTGGTTTGCCTGATTGTTGTTAGCCACGCCAACTACCATGTCATCGGGGCGTTAAGTCACGGGTGCATTAGAGCATCTCCACTCGTTCGGCTTTCCCACTTTCCAGGCCTAAATTCGATGCTATTTAGCGTCAGCCGGAAGAAACATCCTGCCTAGGAATGACTAGTTTCCCATTCGCATTATCAGATCGAGTTTCTGGCTTTAGCCAAATTTTGATCAAACACGGTGAAATTTAGACGAATTCAGACGATTGCATTAAATTATAGGCGAGTTCGTACATATTATGTCAAATTCGAACATATACACGAATTTTTACTTTAGTAGGCGAAAAAACTTTAAAAATATCGAAAATGGTAAACTAAACAAGCCGACGCTGATGCCGACGGAGGCATGTCGATCATATGCCGAAGTGGTGGTAGAAGGAGGTGTAGTTAGCGTCCTAGGTCATGTCGTCGCTCGGCGGCTGTGGTGGCCGGGAGCTACCCTGGCTGGCGTCGTCGCAGCCCAACGGTGTGATGAGGGCCTGGCCTCGTCTTCGTCGTCGTAGAGGGCGACAAGCAGCGCACCTTGATAGGTACTTTTGAATTTTGATAATTTGCTTGTCGTTAAGGAGTAATTTCTTCCAAAAATTGTACCACCAAAATGATATATTGCGAAACCGTATTTTTCCTAATTTCCAAATCGAGGGCCTAATTTCTTGTTTGGCACAGGGCCTCCATTTTCTCATTTCCAAGTCTGATAGTTTCTCTATGCTATGCGTTTCATTATATGAAAATTCAAAAGAAAATGTCAAAATGCAAACAAACTCTGTCAAAATTCAGAAGATACAGTACAGTCAAAATTCAGAGGAAACAGTCAAAATTCAGAAGAAGCCCTGTTGGGGAATAGACAGAGATGAGCAGGTCCGTTAGTCCTAACGTGATGCTTGTTAAAATTGCGACAAGAAGATAATGAAGAACGAAAACGAAAAACACAGCAAGGGGACACAGATTTAACGTGGAAAAACCTCTCCAACAAAGAGAGGAAAAAACCACGGGCACCAGCCAGCGAAATTTCACTATATCGAGGAGTGTTTACAAACGCCGGGGATTTCACCGATGCAACTCATCCCAACCGGCGGCTTACAAGGGGTTTATATATAGGTGGAAACCTAGGTCTTCAACGATCCGTACCGTACCGCGGGGGGCTGTCGCCCCCCTGCACCCCCCACAGGCGTCCCCGTTGGACACGGTGTGGGCCAACTTCAGACTCGTTACACTCGGCCCAAGCCTCCCGTGACGGGTCTCACTCCACTCGTCAGAAGTTGGCCTATACTTTATAAAATTTGGATCAACATATAACAATGCTAACGGTGACACTTCTCAGTGGAGATCAGCTGCCACTTCAATCTTCAATCCTTGATTAACTCGATCTCCCGCTCGGCGCGCCTTTCTGCGCACATGCAGACCGGCCGGCACGCACGCACGCACTGATGCACGCACACAGGGCCGGCGTCGCACCTACGCATGGCCATGGACCACCCCCGTGCGCCGTCCCTCAGGTGGTTGTGGCGCACGGCGCGTGCCATGTCGCTACGCTTCAACCACCGCTACATGCATGCATGTGTAATGTAATCGCCGTTTGCTTTCGATTTGTGGCGCTGGATTAGCTAGATGCTACTGTAAGTGCTAAGAGCTTTAATCAGCTGCCACTTTCAGTTTCAGCTGGGCGCCAAGTGACTGCCTCAGTTTTAGCTAATTCCTGCACCGTGTACATGGTCTGAACATGCGCGAATGGCAACGATTCTTCAGACGGCTCGCCTATCAGGTTGTATAGTCTCGGTTACATCTTATTAATCATATCGATCTCAAACACATACTCCATGATATTGCTGAAGAACTGAATCTCTGAAACCCTCGCTACTCCACAGTCCACACTCAAGTAACTCATGACAAGATGATCCTTTGGCCTTTGCTCCCTTTGCGGTGATCAGACTTCAGATGCTGACATGCTGTTCAATGATAACTCATCGCACGGCCATATTGATTATATCACTATGATAAGGCGAGGAGGATATGAGGGTACAGGAGGTGTCATGGCACTCATGATATTGCGGCCCAGGTGCCATGGCAGAAATGATGTTCTCTTCATCCCCCCTTCTCTTCTCTTCTGCCCCCTTTTAAGACACTAATTAAAGGACGAATCTGAAGAAACTTCCCAGATCAGCTTTCTGGTGGGGAGCATGTGAGCTACTGCCTGTTTGGGGAGAACTGAATGTTGATCTCCATCGAGATCAAATCAAATCCGCTCTTTGATACTTCTGTACTTCCTGCTTGGCAATAAAGTTCAGAAAAGGAGAGAATGCAGGGAGGAGTTGGGAGTTGAAAACAGTAAAACTGAAGGTGGCTTTTGTCATTCTGACTGAAGCAAAGTATTAGTTTATAGTCTTCAGAAATTGAATTTTAGAAGAAGTTCATGCAAGGGAAATTCGCTGCTAAAGTGGGTCCTGAGCAAGTTGCAAAAATAGTGTACTATTTCGAGCTCGGCTGAACCTTTTGCTCGTAGGTGCTAATCACATGACGGACTGGCTAATCTTAGGACCACCCGAGTTCGTTGGCGCCCTCTCCTTTACATGCGAAGCAATCACCCATGTTCTGTATTTTCAATTAGCAGGGCTAACAACCATGATTTGGTGGAGAAAAAGAAAAGAAAACACCTATGCATCAGGCAGGGCCGGCGCTGAGGTATGGCGACCCTGGCATTGGCCAGGGGCCCACGGCCGGAAGGGGCCGAAAAATTTATACAATACTCACCTAGTACTCTCTCTGTCCATAAATAAGTGTACTTCTAGCCTTGTTTTAAGTCAAAGTTAATAATGTTTAACTAATTTTTATAGAAAAACGTAGTGATACTTATGACTCTAAATTAATACCAATAGATATGTTTTTAAATTTAGTTTCATAATATGTTAATTTGATGTAATATATTGTTATATTTATCTATAAAGTTGGTCAAATTTAATAAATTTTAACTTGGCAAAATGCTAGACATACATTTATTTGCAACCGGAGGGAGTATATATATACGGGTATACATATGCTACCCACGACGCGAGAAATGAGCAGGGCCTGGAAACCGGACACATCACGCGAGCAGGAAATCAAAAAGGCTCACTATGACACGAGGCACGAGTCTTATGAGTTACGACGCGTTACGACGCTGGCCGCATGGGTTACAACGCGTCGCGAACTTGTGATCTCCCTTCTCTTCTCTTCTCCTCGACTCTTCGGAAATCGGCCGGACTCCGTGCCTCGATCTCTAGGGCCCTGCCTCCCTGACTCGATCGACGATCGCATATTCGTAGGTCATCTATCGTCTATCGGGGATCACCAATTCACCAGCGGGAGGCCCTGATCCTTACTCCTAACTTATTATCATTGGAATTATTTCTTATTTGAGGTAATCAAACTAGCAACTAATACTACTTATTATATTTTGAGACTAAAGTTTGGTTGGATGTTAACTTTTATTTCAAAAGTGCTAGTAGATACATATATCATAAAAAATTAATATGTCTATATATACATTAGTTTAAAGGCTCATGCCGTCGACTTTGCCTACGGCCCTGGAAAACATAGATCCGGCCCTGGCATCAGGTCGTATCATCATCACAGTTAGTTCATCACAAAGGCGCCTCGGCACCTTTGTACATTCATCTTTCCGTCTGAAGCCACGATCGATCTCAACCTCGGAAAACTACCGCCACGTACGGGCCGTGATTTTCCACGGTGGTTCGTCCAAAATGCGCACTCGTACGTGAACTCCGCCGCCGGTTAGCTGAATCTTTCAATTTAGACACGATAAGCTGGCTCGTTCCCATTATTTCCAACGTTTTCGTGCTCAGATGTCGCGCGCCGAGACGGCGAGTTGGGGTGGTGTAATAAAGGATGCGACAAACTTTCGACGGCGCACAACAAGTCCGAACACCGGTCGCGACCTTTGACGTACGTCGGCTTACCCAATCTCTCCACGAGGAGGAGGATCCCAACTGTAAAAGCCAGACAAATTAGGAGGAACAAGTGCAGCTAAGAAACGACCGCGACGAGCGGTATCGATCGTATCCCGGTGATCCCATGATCATGCATGGTGGGTGGGATGCCTGCACTTGCCCACTGGCAGGTCACCCCAACTAATTAACCTAAGCTTAGCTTTAGTAGTGAACAGTTTGCGAGACTGCGACCCTTCGTCTCAACAAAAGTGGGATGAGACACCCAGCCACTTTGGAAAAGCCGTGTGCCTCCGTAGCCACTAACACGTACGGTAGCGGGTGGTAGCTAGCTGCACGAACATAGCCGTGCCATTTCCTTAATTCCGTCGTGCGCCATTATCCATGGTCTTTCTTTTCCCCCGAACGAGCAATCTCGCACCACCATGCTCTCGTGCATCACGACCTGATTATTTGGTTTGTCATGTGTGATACCCACCAGACTCCAGACGACGCGTATGCTCATGCTCTCCATAAAAAAGAAAGAACGCGTATCGTGGTGCCTTCCCGTATCGCCACGTTTAATTAAGTCCACGATGCATGCACCGGCTAGATTAATGTAACGTTCGGCCTCGTCGGCCCACACGGCTCATCATCCGATTTAATTTAATCTGAATTTCTAAAAAAACACCAGTGCTCGTGCTGGGCAAGACGGCTCTGCTGCGGAAACCCACCTCGCCAACGGCACACCGCACACATTCCTTCCAATTCCATCCTCTAATGTAATCGGTTGTTGTGAGGTGAGGTGCGGTGCGGGGGAATCGTCGTGATTCGTGCTTTGACTCGATCGGGCGCACGCACGCAGGGCTTGAACTGAACTCAGATCCTCAACAACCGGCTACCCGCTCGCTCGACGTGAATAGTCGTTGCCATGATGACCCGAGCGTGACCGCCAACACTCGTGAGAAATGAACGAGCTGTATCAGTATACTTTTCCCTGAAGAGGAATAAGCCAAGATACGCAACCATGTGCAGCTGCTACTACAGGAGTATTAATTTCTGGAGAGTATGCGTAGTGCAGACGTGCGTGTAGCGTGTGGCGGACACGTCTTCAGTATTCCTCCTACGTGTGGCGTCACCCTGAACTTCGCTTGCAAGCCAGATCGCCTGGGTCAATTCCTCCAGCGTCACACCGTGGTAGTATTCCTCCGACCCGTTCAGCCGTCAGCGCCGCCGGTCGCTCTGGCTCTGCTCCGTGGGTACGCCGCCGTCGCAACGGATACGCGGAACGGTCGTCCCAGCAACGAAGCAGTACTATGAGGCGAAGCAGAGAGCCCGTTCAGAAAAGACGGGGAAATTCGACGAGGAGAAGAATTCGTTATTAAAAAAAAGGAAAGAAAACTGAATCTTCTGTAGCACGTTGCACCTCGCGCGTTGCTGACCCGACCTCGCGTTTTGAGAAAGTGCCACGACAGATGGATCGAGCCGTCGCTTCGGTTGGCCGCCGGCCGCCGTCGTTTTCTTGACATGAAGAGCGCCCCCCGCCCCCGGACCCATGACCGGCCGGCCGGTGCCGGTCCGCTCCGTCGCTTGCTGCCATATGGCCACGTTGCTCTCAGCATCTCACATAAAAGTACGAGGTACGCACTACCAGCCACCAGCTAGTATTAGAGCATCGCACTCGTGGGCGAACTTAGACCGAAATCCGAACACTTTTAGCCGGACGAAATGTGTTTTCGACCTCAGCTCGGTGTTCCGAGGCCGAGTTCCCAGAATCGACGAAATTCAGTTAAACTCGACGAAATTTGAATGAATATAGACGAATTTTATTAACTAGGACAAGGACGCACGTATTACATCGAATTTAATAACTAGGAAAAGATCGCCGCCGCCGTGGTCGACGCCGGACACCGCATCTACAAGCCGAGACGGGGATGGTTGCCGGCCTGGATGTGCTCCATGACGGCAGCGAGAGTTCGTCCTGGAACGCTCCACCAGCGGCAACGAAAAGCCATGTTGTGACGCGGCTGCGGCGAACCCGGCGGTCCGTCATGTCGGGCGAGATCCTGGAACGCCTGTCGACGAAGAACTGCATCCAGAAGACCAAGTTGCCAAGATCCTCGGCGAGATCTGGGTCTTGCATGGCGGCGATAGCCGCCTGGATCTCTCCAGCGAGGTCCTTGTCGGCCGGTACCGGCGGAATAGGGATCCCGCCGGCGCTGAGTTGCCAGGCAAAGGGGAGACGAGAGCCTGGCAGCGTCGTATAGCCCGCCTCATGGAGCAGCCGGGCTTCCCACGGCTACAACGTGTGTCGGACAGGAAATCTGTCGGCCATGGCTTTTCGACGGAGTTGA
Source organism: Avena sativa (assembly GCA_916181665.1). Classification (NCBI taxonomy): domain Eukaryota; kingdom Viridiplantae; phylum Streptophyta; class Magnoliopsida; order Poales; family Poaceae; genus Avena; species Avena sativa. Next base: position 369,442,907 of record OV702284.1, read on the forward strand.
GGAGGTGGAGTGTCCGGAGTTCGCCAGAGTTGGGAGTGATGAGAGACTGTGAAGGAAGACGGCGGGATGTACGTCTTTTATAGGCCTAGTTCGGCGACGAGGGCGGTAAAAGCGAAACGACATGAAGGATGACGGCGACTCGGCTTCTGTCGCTGACAGGCTGGTCCACTCGGCCAATTTGCAGCGTCCGACGTCCCCAGGGTGTACCCGTGAACCTGGGTTCGGTCTGGATAGTCCGGACCAAAGTTGGTCCAAATCCAGACGAAAACAGGTTCCTAAATAAGCGACTGGACCGTTTTCGGTATCCGGACCTAATTTTAGCGTCTGGATCGGCGTCCTAGGTAGGCAAGTGGAGATACCCTATACCGGTGCTTGGCCGAAATTGTTGTGAAACTGGGCCGGTAGAGGCTCATTCGGTGTGGCCTCTACCAGGCTAGGGTTGGCCCTTGTGGGTATCCTATCCCCTTAGTCTATAAATAGAGGAGCAATCATTGTTTCCCTTTGTTTCCTGTGCCATTTTCTTGCGTAATCTGTATGCCTTCGACTCTAGTCTTCTTCCTCGGGTGTGGAACAGCCTCGGGACCGACCATCCGGCAGGGGGTGTTTCAACACGTTATCAGCACGTGTCTCTCCGTCGAGCCTCTGTCAAGCCACCGTCGAGCCTGCATCACGCAGGCTTTCGTTGAAGGTAACCCGAATCTGACCGCAAAAATGGATTCGTCTCGCGATTTCCTTTCAAGATTTGCGTTCAGACTTTAGATCAGATCCCATCTGACGTACGGATTTTCCTTCCCGGGAGTCGAGCTGACCTGCTGTCGCCGACCAATGTCGATTTAATCACTCCCGGATCAGGAACTTGTTGACTGTACCAGTGCACCTGTTGTGTCGATCTAATTTTTATTTAGTAGATCGGACTGATCTTGGCCATTTTAATTAGTAGATCGGATCGATCTACGTTTTTTCACGTATTTTTTTTTGCAACCGCACGTACACACGCGCTTGCTTCATGCGCAGGCCATGGCTGCTGACCGCGCTGGCCGCGTGCACGCGCATCGCCCGCGCCGAGCTGGCCCCGCTGGCCGCCCGCCGAGTGCGCCGCCGTGCCGTCGCAAGCCGAGCTGGCCCCGCTGGCCGCCGCGAAGTGCGCCGCCGCGCGCTGGGCCGCCGCCGCCGTGCCCGCCCCGCCGTGCTGCTGTGCCGCCGTCGCGCACCGCGCTGGCCCTGTCGGCCGCGCCGCCGCGCGCTGGGCCACTGCCGCCCCGCTGGCCGCTGTCTGCTGTGGCCGAGCGCCGCCCCGCATGCTCGCGCGCCTCCGCGCCTCCGTGCCGCGCCCGCGCGCTGGCCAAGCCGCGCCGCCGCCGCCGATGCGTCGCGTGCCGTCGCCGCTGCGTGCCCCGCTGGCCGCCGCCGCCGATGCGCCGCTGGCCGCCGATGCGCCGCACCGCTGCCTGCTACCGGCCCTGTGCCGCGCGCTCGCCCTGGGCCCGCGCCGCGCCCAGCTGGCCGAGCCGCCACTGGCCGCGCTCGCCGCGCAGCTGCCGTCGGCCGCCGCGTGCCCGCGTCGCTTGCCGCCACGCCGCGCCGCGCGCCGCCTCCGCTGGCCCTGCTCGCTGCCGCGCAAGCTGCTGCCGGTCGCTGCTCCCGTCCGCGCCTCAGCCCTGCTGGCCGCGCTGCCAAGCTACGCGCTCCACCTGCCGCGACCCCCCACCCCCATGCCGCCGGCGAGCCCTGCCCCTGCCGGCGAGCCGCCTCATCCCACCCCGCTCGGGGGCTAATCGCATAGCCCCGCTCCCCCGCATGTCGGGCCGGGACAGTGCAGGGTGGGCCGACCCATGAACGGTCCAGCCGGCCTGCTGCCACTGACCGAAGAAAAAAAAAGGGGGGGGACGCCCTGCACACACGGGGTTACTGGGCCGTTGGCCCAATTTCTGTCCATTTTTTTTCAATTCTTCCGCCTACCATTAAAAATAGGCTTGGAAATTAATTTTCGGACCGTTATGCATGTTTAACACACGGCTATCATATCATTTCTTTGTACATGTTTTTACACTATGTTTTCTGCAATAATTAAATGTTCTTATACTTTTAATTCTTCGAATTACATAGTTAGCTTGTACCGTTTTTTTTTGAACGCCGTCATATTTGAATTATTGTATCGATTATCGCGTTTATACAACCGATTACCTGCTGTAATCTTACACACTTTGCATAAATTGCAGATGACCGGAATCGTCAGCCGCGAGTTCCCGGAGTTGACCCAGGATGGGCTTAACTACCTGACTTGGGCCTCAGACGTTGAGATCGTCCTCGAGGGCAAAGGATGCGTTGATTGCGGGGACCCCGATAGCCCCCAGCAAAACCATCCCGGCGGACAACGCCAAAGCCCTGCACTTCCTCCGCTATCACATGTGTAAGACTCTCAAGGACGAGTATATGGCAGAACGGAGTGCTTCTGCCCTTTGGACCGCCCTCAACAAGCGGTTCTCTAGGCTGAAGTACACCATTCAGCCACAGGCGGAGGCAGATTGGATTCGTCTGAGGTTTGCGGACTTAAAGACAGTGGGAGAGTACAACTCCAGGTTGCACCGGATTTGTACCATTCTTCAGCTGTGTGTGACCAGTACCACCGATCAGCAGAAGATAGACAAAACTCTTTCCATATTCCATCCGGACAACATCCAGTCCTCGCGAAACTTTCGCCAGGAAAGATTCACGGAATATGCAGCGCTTATTGATACTCTCCAGGTGGCCGAGGCGCAGGATAATGTTCTGAAAAAGAACTTCTCCGCGCAACCCTTCGCGGGGGGCCCAAGTCATGAGGCTAATGCCGGTGCCTACAAGGTGCGCAAGCCCATCCACAAGAAGAGAGGCAAGAAGGGCAAGAAGGGCCCCAACTCCTCCAACCCGGCCAAGCAACACAAGGCGGGCAAGGGGGAGGCAAGGCCCCAGGACTGCTTCCGCTGTTTTTCCAAGACTCACTTCTCCAGGCAGTGTTTGGCCCCTAAGCACGTCGTGGACGCGTTCAAGGCCAACAAGAAGGCGGGCAAGGCGCACCTTGTCCAGGTTGAGGCACCACTGGCGCCCGGAGCGGCGCCTGTGCAGAACGTCACGCCCGTAGTGACGCAGGACGTAGCACAAGTGACAGCATCTTCGGCGGTTCCCACGAACGCCGCCGTGCCCATGGAGGTTGAGCACGTTGTGCTCCCCCCGCCTCAGCTAGACATCTCTGCTGTCTTGATGATGATAGCCAACGAAGAAAAGCTCAATGGTCTTGAGATACAGGCTGAGATTGATGGTTTCTTTGCAGAATCCACCTGAGCTCCTTTTGTTGTGATGATTTCTTTTCCGCAAATAATCTGATACAATTTTTCGATATGGTTGTAAGCTCTATGAGAGCATAACATTTATTTGTTTTCGGCGATTGGATGACATTTATTTCATTCATTTATTCCATTATTTGGTTGTGTGATGTTCTGAAATGTTTATGTGTTTTTACTTACTTGATGTAGCATCTTCCTCGCTCCATTATATTAATTAAGCACTATATTTTAGAACGCGTGTGGCGCCCAAATGGAGGAAACGTGCCTTACTGATAGCGGCACCACAAATACCATCTTGAGAGAAACAAAGTATTTTGAGTCTATTACCAAAAATCCTGATAACATAATGACGATCGCCGGCTGCGGTCCGAATGTTTTTTGGCTCTGGAAGAGCAACTATCATACTCCCAAATGGAACAACTCTGATCATTGAAGAGGCATTGTTGTATCCAGAGTCGACTCGTACTCTCTTGAGTTTTAGAGACATACGCGGAAATGGTTTCCATGTAGAAACCGATGATGATGAGAATGGAAAGGAGTTCCTACTCATTACCAAGCGCGACGAAAATGGTAAACATGTTGTCGAAAGGCTCCCTTCATTAGCTACTAGGCTGTACTACACTAAGATAGCAGCACCACCTATTTACACTACCCTTAAGACTGTCTTTAGAAGCTCCAAACTATTCTGCCTTTGGCATGATAGGTTAGGCCACCCCGGTCTTAGGATGATGAGAAATATAATTAACAACTCGAATGGTCATAATGTTAATGTGAAAAATTTCCCGAATCCCGATGATTTCGTGTGCTCCGCATGCGCTACGGGGAAATTGATCATTAGACCGTCCCCCTAAAGGTGAAGGATGAACTCCCCGCGTTCTTGGAATGTATTCAAGGGGATATATGTGGTCCAATTCAGCCCCTCTCAGGGCCGTTTCGGTACTTCATGGTGCTCATCGATGCTTCCTCTAAATGTTCCAATGTTTGCCTGTTGTCAACAAGGAACAAGGCTTTTGCGAAGTTGATCTCTCAGATCATACAAATAAGGAATAAATTCCCTGATTATCGTTTAAAGTCTATTCGAATGGACAATGCCAGGGAATTTACTTCAAAGGCATTCGATGATTATTGCATGGAAACTGGAATCAAACTGAGCACTCTGTACCGCATGTCCACACTCAAAATGGACTTGCAGAGGCATTGATCAAAAGGATTAAATTCATTGCCAGACCACTCCTTCAGGGTTGTAATTTACCAACTACATGTTGGGGACACGCGGTGTTACACGCCGCTAATCTCATCAACTTTCAACCATCGGCCTACAACATTCACTCTCCTATCCAACTTGCGCAAGGGTCGGCATCGAAAATTTCCCACCTACGTAGGTTCGACTGCCAGGTATATGTACCTATACCACCACCCCAGCGATCAGCAATGGGACCGCTTCGTAAGTCGGGGATATACGTTGGTTATGAGACTGTGTCCATAATCAGGTTCTTGGACCCCTTGGTAGGTGACTGTCACATGACCCGTTTTGCTGACTGCATTTTTGACGAGGATCTTTTTCCGACTTTGGGGGAAGGTAATCAACCCCTGGATGACAAAAGTCGAGAAATCACGTGGAAAGCCACGGGGATCCACGCTCATGACCCGCACACTGTTGAGACTAATAGAGAAGTCCAAAAGATACTAGATTTGCACTCCCTAGCTGACATGGTTATACCCCGCGGGTACACGATCTCAGCACTCCCTAGCGAATCAACTGCCCGATCATTTTAGTGATTTTAAGACCGTGACAAAGTCGCATGTGCATGCACGCAATGCACCAGAAAGGGTTGAAATACCGAAGAAAAATGATGGTATACCCGCTCCTCCTCCAAGGCCTAAGAGGACGCGGAATCCGGTTTCTCAAATCCTAAGTACCCGGGGATGCCCGAAGAAAAAGGATAAGAGAGATTTATTACAGTCTGCCCCTGTTGAGGGGAGCCAGTTGAGACCTGGCACAAGTACGGATATTTCAGTGCACGAAATTCCGGACTTGAATTTTCCTATATCGGAAATACCCAGCAAAGTTGTGTGCGCACACATCGGAGCGGGAAAGCTAAAGGACCTATCTCCTAGATTGGGAAATCCGGTGGAGCAAAAGGATGTGCCTGATGCACTCCATGACGAAATGGCCATTAACTATGTTAATTCGGGCGAGTCATACAACCGAGCCATGGAAAATATCGACGTTAATTTTGCCAAGAAAATTGCCTCAATCATAGATCTTGACCCTGAGCCTAACACGCTCGCTGATTACAAGAAAAGGTCGGATTGAAAAGATTGGCAGAAGGCAATTACTGCTGAATTATTATCTTTAAACAAAAGAGAGGTATTTGGACCCGTTTGTCTAACTCCTCTCCACATTCGTCCCGTTGGCCATAAGTGGGTTTTTGTTCGAAAGAGAAACGAGAATAATGAAGTAGTAAGGTACAAAACAAGGCTCGTTGCTCAAGGTTTCACTCAGCGACCAGGTGTCGACTTTGAGGAAACTTACTCCCCGGTCATGGATGGAATTACCTTTAGATACTTGATCTCAATGGCAGTAAACATGGACTTAAAAATGAAACTAATGGATGTTGTCACCGCTTACCTATATGGTAACTTGGATTCGGACATATACATGAAAGTACCAGAAGGTATTCCTGTCCCGAACCAGGATAGAGCAAACAAGAGCTTATACAGTGTTCAACTTAAGAAGTCATTGTATGGACTAAAACAGTCAGGTAGGATGTGGTATAATCGTTTAAGCGATTTCCTTTATCAGAAGGGATACGCGAGCAATGAAGATTGCCCATGTGTTTTTATACGGAGATCCCAGGATGGTTTCTGTATTATCTCGGTGTACGTGGACGATTTGAATATAATCGGTACACCTGACGATATTGAGGAAGCGAGTTCCTACCTGATGTCGGAATTTGAGATGAAAGACTTAGGCAAAACCCCGATGGTCGGAAGATCTTTGCAGCAAGACAAGGACCCGTTCATGCCTAAAGAAGAGGGGGAGGAAATTCTGGGACCGGAATTCCCCTACTTAAGTGCAGTTGGCGCACTTGTGTACCTTGCAAATTGTACACAAACGGATATTGCATTCGCCGTCAATTTGCTTGCAAGGTATAGTTCTGAGCCTACCAAGAGGCGTTAAGGACATCTTTAGGTACATACAAGGGACAAAGGACCTTGACTTGTTTTACCAAAAGAACCAAGACATATCTGTTGTAGGCTATGCAGATGCTGGGTACCTTTCGGACCCGCACACATCCAAGTCGCAGACTGGATATGTTTTCCTTTGTGGTGGAACAACGATTTCTTGGAAATCGTCTAAGCAAACTCTTGTGTCAACTTCGACGAACCACTGGAAAATCATAGCATTATATGAAGCATCACGAGAATGTGTATGGCTTCGACGAGTAGTCAGCCACATCTAGATGTCATGTGGACTGAACAACGTACAAACCCCAACAATCATCTATGACGATAATGCCACTTGTGTTGCACAAGTCCAGACGAGTTATGTGAAGAGCAATCTCACAAAGCATATAAACCCCCAAGTTCTTCTATACACATGAACTGCAAAAGATGAACGAAGTGAAAGTCTTGTATACTAAGTCGTGTGAAAATCTCACTGATTTGTTCACTAAATCATTGCCAGCATCTTCTTTCGAGAGATGTGTTCGTGGGATCGGCATGATGAGACTTAGAGAGATGCAAGGTTTAGGGGGAGAATCTTCACAAACTCATCGCTGAAATCTTGATCCCGATGATTGAGTGCTTAACTTTATAGTTAAGTGAATTGTACTCTTTTTCCCTTAGTGAGTTTTTATGAAGTTTCTCATATGAGGTTTTTAATGAGGCAATTCGTGCAACATAGCAAGAAGTATACCGTGTGCATTTCTCCATATTTTTTCCACAGGGTTTTTGGGAGTTTTAAGCCATGGTTATACAGATAAGATACCCCAGGGGGAGTGTTGGGAAACTAGGCCGGTAGAGGCCCATTCGGTGTGGCCTCTACCAGGTTAGGGTTGGCCCATGTGGGTATCATATCCCCTTAGTCTATAAATAGAAGAGCAATCATTGTACAGGAGTTTTACCGAGAAAAAGATCAATAAAGTTTCCCTTTGTTTCCTGTGCCATTTTCTTGTGTAATCTGCGTGCCTTCGACTCTAGTCTTCTTCCTCAGATGTGGAACAGCCTCGGAACCGGCCAGCCGGCAGGGGGTGTTTCAACAGAAATAACATGCATCCAATTTACTGGTGCTTAGGTGTCACCCAGTGCTTCCTGTGACACTGCTGGTGGGCCGTGCAGTTCGGTGATCGTTGCCGTTGGGCGCGCAATTTCAAGCCTCCGAGTTTGCGCCATCAGAAGCGGGCATGAAAACGTAACAAGACATGACTTTTCTTTCTTTTCTTTCGTGACAGATGGTATAATGCATCAATCAAATACTTATAAATCTACGTCCTGTGTTGTTTTTCAGCGCTGCTGCTGACCAAACACCGTGCATTTCTGTGCCGTCATGTCAAACGAAGGGTACCTCTGATCCCCCTCAACCTCAACAGTCAACAACCAACCACCCGGAGACCAAATTCGTCGGAACGCAAGTCCCTATCCGCAAAAACGGCAAGTACTACTGCCACAAGTATAAATTTTCGTATGCTTTCGCTGCCGTTTCTGCCGCGCCCCCCCTGCTCTGCTCCTTCTTTCCCCTTCTTCCTCCAACGACTCGTCCGGATTCCCGGACCCGGAGCGAGCGAACCGGACGCGAGAGGAATCCCGATGGGCGGGCTGATCTCCTGCATGTCCGGCCGCGACGGCCGGTCCCCCTCGGCCTCCCCAGCGCCGCCTGCCGCCAAGCGTCGCTCGTCCGCGTCCTCCCGCCGCAGCGGCGCCAAGGCCGCGGAGATCGACGAGCAGGCGCTGGCCGCCGCCGCGGCGCTCGTGCTGGGCCAGCGCGGCGCGGGCGGCTTCGACCGGTCGGCGTCCGTGCGGTACGCCGCCAAGCGCCAGCAGCAGGGCCCGCCGCTGCCCAGGAGCTCCAGCACGCGCCCGCGCTCTCTCGCCGACCCCGAGCTCCAGCCGCAGCACCTCCTCGCCAAGGTATCGACGCCTTCCTCCCTTCCTGGCTTGCTTCTCCCGGTCGCATTGCTCCGCGTGCCGCCGCGTGGAATTTGAACGCTGTTGTTCCATGTTGACTTTTCCTTTAATCGCACGGGATATCTGGTGGGAGGATTGGTTGGTTTCCGCGTCGGCCGTGTGGAAGCAAAGCTCTCCGATTGTCTAGTTTCCAGTGCCGTCTCCCCTCAATTTCGATTCCTTTCCATGCTTTGTCCGGCTTGCAGAGACATGGCCTAGTGATACGCAGTGCAATTCTGCTCAGCCTTTCTCGAATCCATCACGGCATTCGATTTGTTCCCACGCCTACTGCGATTAGCTCATCTGAGAACTACCAAGTAGATTGGTCATTCCAATTGCAGGTGTCCTCTGAATCTCTCGTCCATTTCTGCCAGGCTAATGGGGCTATAACATCTTCACGGCTCTGTCCGTTCGTTTTTCCATGACGGTACAATGCAATCCATATGACAGCTGTGGAGCCTTGATTTGGCAAAAGTTTAGAACGTGTTGGAAACTACGGTTGTGTGGGTGATAGGTGGTGGTTGCTGTTGGTACACTTTGGCATGATGCAGAATTTAGCCTCCTAGTGTAATGATGGTGTTGCGTGTGTTCATTTATTCTAGAGAGGACACGGGGATACCTTTTTCTCGAAAACAATGGGGGATATTTCCCAACTCGTGCAATGGTGAGGGATCCTGATTCCTCAAATTTTGCTCACTTCCAATTGTTTTCAGTCACAGTGAGTCTTATCTTTGTTTAGTCAAGAAAAGGAAGCCTTGTTGTTACCTACCTTGTCCTGACCATTACTGGAAATGACTGCCGGCAGCCAGCAAGGTTGACTTATATAGCGGCATAATTGACTTCTGAGCAATCACAATTGATACAGTAATGGTGTCGACTGTTCATTAGTTACTCCCTACGTTCCAAAACATAAGATGTTCTAGCATTTTTCTGAAACACATGTATTTCCTTTTAGTGTGCATTTTTTAAGTAAAATAAGTGAACCTACACATTAAAAGACGTGTAGATACATGTATTTTAGTAAAACATCTTATACTTTGATACGGAGGGAGTAGAAGATACCAGACAGCAAGGACGTTTTGGTTTATAAACGACACGAGTTTTTGCGCGTGTTCAATTAAAAGGAGGTTTTGGTTTATTGTTAAGTTCATGTTTGACATTTTCAATGTCACTGCTCAGTTGATGGATGTGTATACATGGTAGGCTGAACTAGTACTCCATTTGGCTGTTAATTGGTGTTTTATTTTCTTATAACGAGCAAACAACCATTTCTTTTTTTGCAACTAAAAAACACGAGTACATGTATGACACTTTGTCTAGTGCTTCTGTTCCTGAATTCCTGATGAAACTACAGAAGATTTATTACATATCAGTGCTTAAGTACTGCAGATGATCCAATGTTGTTTTAAGCTTGTCGCCTCGTGGGCTTTTTTTACTCTAAATAAATTTTGGCTGTCTGCATCTACGTGCAGAGCGGAAGCAATGAAGTTGTTCCATTAAATGGAATATATTGCCATTATCATTGTAACCAACGATTTACTTTCTTAACAGGATTTGAATACTAAAGATTTGGAAACCAACATCATTGTTCTTGTTCACGGAGGTGGGTTTGGTGCTTGGTGCTGGTACAAGACCATGCCACTTCTTGAAGATAGTGGGTTCAAAGTCAATGCTATTGACTTAACAGGCTCCGGGATTCATTGTTCTGATACAAACAAGATTAGCAGTATTTCAGAGTATGCTGAGCCACTCACATCATACCTTAAGGGCCTAGGTGATGCTGAAAAGGTTTGTTGTCTGTTCATATGCTAATCATAATATATTTGGCATAATTGGCAAAGTTTACTCCAATTTGGAGTGTTTTGTAGGCTATTGTTGACTATATATTGTAGTTGGTAAGATAATAATACGTCAAGCTAGAAACTACTTTTCTTTTGCGGGTAAGATTGGCAATATGAGCATAAGATTACCCCCAAACTGTTTGATGAGGCATAAGATAAGCACTGTGTATTTCAGTGTTTGAACTAATTTATGATTGGTATATTCTGTAAATTTGGTTTAGGAATCATGCAAATTGGGATTAAACAGTGAACGCCACCCAAGTTCGTCTGGTTGTTATGATTTGAAGTAGGATCTTAGTATCCCTTAAATAGTTTTGAGTAGCTGTGTCACATGCCATTGATATGTGAGCAAATTATTTATGAAGAGAATGCCATTTTCTGGTTATTAAAGTAAATTTTGCGCTCTCTCATACATCGGCTTCAACTTCACATTTTCTTAGTATTGTCGGAATTGTATTTGTCATGCTGGTTCTCATATTTTCAACCACCACATAATTTCTTTCGAGAGATTTTTACCGTTGAGTTCAAGTGTACATCATGGCCCCTGTTCTCTGATATTGTTGCTATGCACATCGTCATCTTTGTCACCCCAACCAATTATACATCTTTGATACTTTTGTTATTACACAGGTGATTTTGGTTGCACATGATTTCGGTGGTGCTTGCATATCCCATGCAATGGAGATGTTTCCCTCGAAAATTGCCAAGGCTATTTTCCTTTGTGCAACAATGCTGACAAATGGACATAGTGCTCTTGATATGTTCCAACAGGTTGATCTCTATGACAGCTTGATTGTAATTAAAAATATAATGAAAAAACTTAATTTTTACATCGTGTTCAAGTTAGTATATCTTTCAAGGATTCTGCCTGATGCCAGACAATTCTACTCCATATGCTGCAGATGGATACAAATGGTATGCTCCAAAAGGCGCAGGAATTTGTATACTCCAATGGCAAGGACCGGCCTCCCACCGCTATCAACATCGACAGGGCTTTGCTGAGAGATCTATTATTCAACCAAAGTCCGTCCAAGGTATTACTTTCTTATATCTAACTATATCACTGAATCTTATTTTTAAATTGACCTCTGACACCCACTCATCGTGTTCCTGAAGGATGTATCCTTGGCTTCGGTGTCCATCAGACCTATCCCATTTGCCCCGGTCATGGAGAAACTCACCTTAACAGAAGAGAATTACGGGTCTGTGCGGCGATTCTTCGTTGAGACTACGGAGGACAACGCGATACCTCTGTCCCATCAGCAGAGCATGTGCGTGGCCAATCCGCCAGAGAAGGTTCTGCGGCTGAAAGGATCGGACCATGCCCCTTTCTTCTCGAGGCCGCAAGCGCTACACAAAGCCCTGGTAGAGATAGCAACCTTGCCGCCAGTTCAGGCATCATAAGAGCTTGTTCTCCATCAGGTTTTTTTTCAGCCATGAGATCACCATGGTTTTTCCCCATGGCTCCTACTGCTGCTGTATATGTTGAGGATGATAGTATGCTTGAGGCAAAATGCCATGGTTCAGAAGTCGTTAACTGTTGCTTGAGGCAGAATGCTGGTGTCACGGTGCAGCAGCGGAGTAGGAGCTCTGAATTTCACCCTTATCTTGACGACATCATCTTGCAGCGTCCACTGACATGTTATTGTTCATTAACTGTTGACGCATGTGTAATTTTACTACACCCAAAGTGAGGGAAAAAAAAGGAAGATGATGCTAGATAATTTATTTTTCTTCTATGGATGTGAACTATGTCTTTATAAAGGCGCATTTGCGCGAAATCATGTACAGTATAATCATGACTTGGGTCTTATGGGTGTGATATGTGAAATACACAATTCTTAAATATAAGACGCTTTGGGCCAAAACATCTCATATTTAGAAATAAAGGGTGTAAGAAATTAGAGCATCTCCACTCACTGGATGTTCGAGGCCGAAATCCGAAGCTAAAAGTCGCCGTATGAATGTAACTTTTGGTCTAAGAATGGCCGAATTCCCGCTCGCGTTCCTAGGTGACGTTCTTAGACATGCGACTTTTGGCCAAATTGGCGATATTTCACCACAATTTGGTTCAAATTCACACAAAAATAATTTTGATCACATAGTTCGGCGTGAGACGGCGACAAGCTTGGCGATGAGACGGTGACAATCCGCGCCAGCCAAACCTGTGCTGAGCTCCGCCAGCCAAGCCCCAATGCCGCCGTTCAGCCGGCCAAGTCCACGCCGAGCTCCGCCGGCCAGACCCGCGCCAAGCTTCGTCGGCCAGGCCCACGTGTGGGGACGAAAAGAGAAGGTGGGCGTGTGGGAGGAGAGAGAACACCTTTCTCACTGGTGCGTGGGCGACACGGAAATATTTGCTATATCCGGCGTTCTTAGACAATTTCCAGTGGATGGGTTCGGCCTGGGAATGTCGGATGGAAAAACGCCTAAATTCGAAAAAAATCGATGTCCTAGGAACACTAGTGGAGCGAATTTCGTCCATCCAGATGGAAAAGTTCGCTGAAAAATAGTCTCCTAAAAATACTGGTGAAGATGCTCTTAGTCCTTGATCAAACGAGGTACTTTTGGAGGCTGCAGGGGCGGCTAAGGGCATGTCCACCGGGCTGACCCATCCGGTCACTCTAAACGGTTCGTTTCTGTCCGTTTGGGTCAGGCTGGGGAGGGGTCCAGCCTGTCCGGTCAGCCGCGCCCAGCGGCGCGACCCATTTGTCCGTGCAGGCGGGCATTGGCGTCATCGCTTGGACAGGGATGCAAATCAGTTAAAAATGGCACAATCGCTAACCAAAGACACATACAGACATGGCATACGTGCACCATCGCCAACAAGTGGCCAGTGAATATAAAATGTGGACGATGGGGCAATATCATACACAATATTCAAAAGATGGCAGCTTCTCTACCCAAAAAGTTGCAACTACCGTCGCCATTGTCCTTCAGGCATCACGAGCCCTGATGTCGTGCTGCCTCTTGGCAACCCAAGCCCTGCGATCGGGGTCGGCGATGCTATCCAGGCCGGTGAGCATGATGGCGTTCTCCTCGGCCATGATCTTGGCTTCGGCCTCCTTGGCTTTGGCTTTGGCCTGCAACACCCTAGACCTGGCCTCCTTGGCATTTGCTTTGGCCTCCGTCAACTTCGCCTTGGCCTCGATATCCATTAGCCTGGCCTTGGCGTTGGCCTCTTTCACCTCAATGGAACTCGTCTGCAGCTCGACGAAGGCCTTGGCGGCGGCCTCTTTCTCTTTGCGTCGCCTCTCCTTCCTCTTGGCGATGGCCTCTTCCTTCTTCTCCAGGATCTTCTTCAAGGTCGCCTGGAACGCCAAGGAACCAGCCTGGCGGACAAGGTCGGCCTTCGTGGCCTTGTGGCCACTAGGGCGGCAGGCATGGCCAGCAGTCCCGTCGCTTGCAGAGGCAATGAAGCCTTCATCATTGTCGGCGTCTAGGTCGACGACACCGCCCGTCGAAGCACTGACATTGGCCCTCTTGTTCGTTTCTCTCCAAAGGGCAAAACTAGTCTCCTATTTTTTGGTGTCCTTGAGCAACGTCCAACAATGGCCCAACGAGAAGGCCTTGTTATTGTTCACCGTCTTGAAGTGCTCTGTTGCTTTTATGATCTACCATGGCGTCGACCCTTTTATGGCTAGCGAGGAGGCGCTCGTTCTACTCCCGGCGCTCCATCTCGAGTCTAGCAGCGATGCGGCGATTTTTCTCACCGCCACCCGCTGGCCATTGCGCTTCTTTGACTCGAGCTTGCGCTCCTCTGGCGTCTGTTCCTTTGAGGGCTTCTTCGGCCGGCCGCGCTTCTTGGCGGCGGGAACCCCGGAGGGCATAATATCGACCATGGCGGCAGGATCCATCGCCTTCTCTTTCGTTCTCGCCAGTGGAAATTTAGGAGAGGTTTTTTGGAGGGAGAAGTGGTGTGGTATCTATGCCACTGGCGGGAGGGACCGGCAAAGATAAAGGAAGAACACGCTCGGACAAGCGCGTTGTCCGGGCCGACGCAACCGAGACCCAGATTAGGTGCATAACTGAATCGAGTCGGATGCGTTTGTCCGAATGGATCGGTCCGCTGGGGCATCGCCCTACATGGACCATTTCACACGCTCGAACGGGATGCGTCGGCCCGGTGAAGATGCTCCTAACCTTCTTCCCTGTTTTTGTGATAAGAAAATGAAGGTATCCTTCCATTCTCCATTTCAGGACCAGACCCAGGTCAATCGTCCTGAACTCACGTGGTCCAGCTTGATGACGTCTGTGACTCTCTATTCATCTTGTGCTTTGGGCTCCCGATGTAGCAGAAGTTTGACCGTCACCACGGCCACGGCCCGAGCCTTGGGACGAATCCCGAAGGCCTCAGTTGCAGCGCAAATCCTATTTGCCGCTCCTTGCAAAGCGGGAGGTCCTATGCACCGACCCGGCCGGCTGTTACCAGATGCCGCACACCCAGGCAGGGGCGTTGGGCCGGCCCAGTACCTTTTCCTTGCTTTATTTTTTTCCTTTCTGCTGCTTCTTTTCTAATTCTTTTTCCAAAATCTGAACATTTTGAAAGATATTTTGAAACCGAACTTTATTCAAAACTTGAATAATTTTTGAATCTGAATATTTTTTACTATGAACAGTACGTGAATCTAAATATTTTGAATAAATTTCGAATGTCAACAAATTTCCAAATCTGAACTTTTTCTAATTTTGAACAATTTTTTAATCTAAAGATTTTTTTGATCTAAAATATTTTCAAAATTGAACATTTTTTACTTGAACATTTTTATTTGAATACATGTTGGAAAATTTAACAATTTTTAATTTGAACAGTTTTTAAAATTGAACATTTTCAATCATGGTCATTTTTTGAAAAAACAAGAAAACATGCAGGAACCATGAAATCGGGAAAAGAAACCAAAATAACCGACAGAAAACAAGAAAAACTGGATGAAAAAAATATCACAATCTATGGGTCAGGCCCATGTCTCCGCTTGAGGTGTGCAGTGGGTGGTAAGTGCTGACCTGATCGGTGTATAGGGTTTCCTGGCAAAACATACTTGCGCCATGCATCCAAAAATATAGCATTTTGCGCCAAAATTCGGAGTATGGGCCAGGCCCAGTTGGTCGCTCCCATGTGCTGTTTATTCTATTTTATTATTTTTCCTTTTCCCCCTTTCTTTATGGCCGCCCAGAGCTCTAGTGATTCTTTGTTTAAAAAATATATAGAAATAATATTTACAACTTAAAAAAAATATAAAAGTAAATTCGAGTTATATGTTGTATCCTATAATCATGAAATATTGCAAACCCTAAACTATTTATATTGTGGGCTACACAAAAGTAAAAATATCTAATAAAATTTAGAGATGTAAAACTATATATACTCATATTCATATTTTTGTCATTTTTGTGTAGCTCATAATATAAAGTATTTTAAATTATTATTTTACAAATTTGTGAGATAAATCGTGACATCCTATTTTTGGAATTTTGTAAAACTAAAAATATGTTTTCTATTTTTTAAATCAGGATCACGGGTGCCCACGTGCACCAAATCTTCACTCCTTTCTATTTCTTTTCTATTTTGTTTTTTTTGAAAAAAAATAGATTTGATTTTTTAGCAGTTTTGAAAATCCTTAAATCATTTTTTTTCAAATTTAAAATTTGTTTAGATTAAAAATTTGTTTAGATTTGAAATTTGTTCAAATTAGTTTAAATTTGTTTTTTTAGATTTCCAATTTGTTTAGATTCTAAATTGTTCAAATTTCAAGAAAGTTTGGATTTCATTATTTCGTTGTTTCTGTAACCATTAAGTGTCGTTCCTGTATATGTTTCCTATTTCGTTAGGGCATCTCCACCAGGCCGACCTATTTGGTTATTCCAAACCGTTCGTTTCTGTCCGTTTGGGTCGGGTCGCAGTTGATATGGGAAGGGGGTCCGGCCTGTCCGGTTAGCCGCATCCAGCAGTGTGATCCATTTGTCCGCGCAGACGGGCGCGCTAGGCAAAGGATGTAAATTAGTTGAAAATGGCATTATCGCTGGTCAAATACATACAGATTAACTGGCAAATAACATGACAGACGTGCTCCATTGCCCTTTGGGCATCACCAACAAGTGGTCACTGGTTGTAAAATTTATAAAAGTGGGCATTTTCATACACAAATGTTTCTAAAATGGCAGCTTCCCCGCTCAAAAAGTTGCATCCGTCGTCGCCATTGCCCTTCAGGCATCGTGAGCCCTGATGGCCTACTGACTCTTCGCAACCCAAGCCCTGCGATCGTGGTCGGGGATGCTATCCAGGTCGGTGAGCATGATGGCGTTCTCCTCGGCCATGATCTTAGCTTCGACATCCTTGGCCTTCATTTCAGCCTCCAACACCCTAGACCTGGCCTCGGCCTCCTGGGCATTGGCTTCGGCCTCCGTCGACTTTGCCTTAGCCTCGATCTCCATTAGCCTGGCCTTGGCGTTGGCCTACTCCACCTCGATGGACCTCGTGTGCAGCTCGACAAAGGTCTTGGTGGTTGCCTCTTTCTCTTTGCGCCGCCTCTCCTCCATCTCGGTAATGGCCTCTTACTTCTTCTCCAGGATCTTCTTCAAGGTCTTCTGGAACGCCAAGGAACCAACCTGGCGGGTGAGGCCGGCCTTCATGGCCTTGCGTCCACCAGGGCGACGGGCACGGCCGGCAGTCCCGTCGCTTGCAGAGGTAACAAAGACTTCATCATCGTCGGCTTCTAGGTCGATGACACCGCCCGTCAAAGCACTGGCCTTGCCCCTCTTCTTGTTGTTCGTTTCTGTCCAAACGACATAGCTAGTCTCCCATTTTTGGTGTCCTTGAGCAACGTCCAACAATGGCCCAACGAGAAGGCCTTGTTATCGTTCACCGTCTTCAATTTCTCCATTTCTTTCGTGACCTACACACATGGATGCCAACAATGGCTCAACACAAATGCAAGACATCGACAAAGAGAGGAAGAGGTTTTACCATGTCAACCGGTTGCATGCCGCTTATTTTCCTCTTCGTCACTATCTCGTAGGAGCCTTGGAACCTGCTACACTGGCATGGATGGTTCCCCAATGCTTGGAGAGGGAGAGATCGTTTCGATCGCTAAAAAAAGCGTCCTTCCCAAATTTCCTATGCTCATGGAAGAACCTCCCCACCTTCTTCCAATAGGCAAAGCCCTTTTTCTTGGCGTCATGATACGTCCAAAACGTATCTACTTTAGTTTTTGTGCAGAAAATCAACTATCAGGAAAAATCCGGGAAAATATGCCAAAAATCCTATTTCACCAGAAGACTCACAGAGCCAGAATACGAGATGGAGTGGGGCTATGGGAGGCTCACACCCCCTGGCCGCGCGGGCCAGGCCTGGACGTGCCAGGAGGGGGTGTGGCCGCCCCACCTCCTCGGCCTCTCTCTTCGCCTATAAGTTGCCTTCTGACCTAAAAACTCAGGGGGGTCGATGTTTTTCCAGAAAGACTTCTGATGCGCTGCCACCACCAGAAACCGTGATTCGGAACCAGAAACTCCGTTCTAGCACCCTATCGGGACGAGGAATTTGGAGAGGATCATCGCTATCATCAACACCAACACCTCTCCACCAACCATCCATGTTTTCCCCATCCATGAGTGAGTAATCCCCTGCTGTAGGCTATGGGGATGGTAGGGATTAGATGAGTTCTATCTTGTAATCGAATAAGATTGTTAGGTGATGTCTACGCACTTCTATTGTTGTAAACAGTTGTTGGGCCTCCAAGTGCAGAGGTTTGTAGAACAGGAACACGTTTCCCTTAAGTGGATTACTCAAGGTTTATCGAACTCAGGGAGGAAGTGGTTAAAGTTATCCCTCTCAAGCAACCCTGCAATTAAGATACAAGAAGTCTCTTGTGTCCCCAACACACCCAATATAGGTGCACTAGTTCGGCGAAGAGATAGTGAAATACAAGTGGTAACGGTGCCAGAAAATAGCTTGACGGTGAGGTAAATACTAAAGGCAACAAGAAGGAAGCAAGCAAACATGCAACAGATCTAGTAGAAAATGGTGTTTGAATGCTTAGAAACAAGTCCTAGGGATCATAATTTCACTAGTGAACACTCTCTCATATAAATACCCTCTCTTCATGATACTACTCTTAATTACTCTATGGTTGGACACTCTAATCCACGACAGGGCCTTCCCCAATCTAGATAACCCCACACTGTCACCTTGAGTGCTAGATGATTCCAACAAACACCACAATTTCATAGAGACATCCAACTCCAAATATAAATCATAACAAATATTCAATCTAGCCAAAGTGCCACACACGGTATGCCCGCTGTCACTTTCACACACGTGGGGAAAAGCATAGATCTAATGAAGCACTTGAGTAGCAAGGTAGATCTACTTGATTACAAAGCTCATGACCACAACAAGATCATGCATAGAGAGAGAGAGTGATGACCCACAAGTATAGGGGATCGCAACAGTCTTCGCGGGTAGTATTACCCAATTTATTGATTCGACACAAGGGGATCCAAAGAATACTTGCAAGCCTTAACAACTGAGTTGTCAATTCAGCTGCACCTGGAAATAGTTCTTGCTCACAGAAGTTTATCAGTAGCAACAGTCTGGTAGTAGCAACAACAGAGCAACATCAATAGTGAAACAGGAGCAATAGTAACAGTAACGGTAATAGTAGGATTCGAGTGCGGTAGGCATAGGGATGGATGGACGGGCGTTGCATGGACAAGTCTAAACATGTAACTTCAAGATCTAGGGCATTGCAGATAAATAATAACAAGCATCCAAGTACTAAACAATCCTAGGCATGTGCTCCATAAATAGTCATACGTGCTCGCAATGAGAACTTGCACAACATCTTTTGTCCAGCCATCCTGTGGCAGCGGGGCCTCTAGGGAACTACATGCAATTAAGGTTCTCCTTTTAATAGAGCACCGGAGCAAAGCATTAACACTCCATGAACACATGTGATCCTCACACCACAGCCATCCCCTCCGGTTGTCCCAATTATTGTCACTTTGGGGCCTTTGGATTCGGACAATGATATGTGTACACAACTTGCAGATAAGATCACAAACAATACTATCATAATGATTCAATAATAAGTTCAGATCTGAGATCATGGCACTCGGGCCCTAGTGACAAGCATTAAGCACAACAAGTTGCAACAAAGTCAAATAGCACTAATAGAGATACTAGGCACTATGCCCTAACAATATTATTCGATTACATGATAGAACTCGTCCAATACCTACCATCCCCAAGCCTACAACGGGGGGTTACTCACTCATGGATGAGAGAAACATCGGTGGTTGATGGAGATCCGTTGGTGATGACGATGGCGATGATCCTCTCCAAATTCCCCATCCCGGTAGGGTGCTAGAACGGAGTTTCTGGATCCGAATCTTGATTTCTGGTGGTGGCGGCGGAGCGGACTGGAAAACTATCAAACCCCCCTCGGTTTTTAGGTCGAAAGGCAAGTTATAGGCGCGAAGGGAGGCCGAGGGGTTGCCTGGGGTGGCTGCACCCCCTAGGCGTGACCAGTGGTGGGCCTGCGCCTGGCAGGGGTGTAGGCCCCCCCAGGCCCCTTCTCCGTCTCGTCTTCTAGCTCCGTGGATCTTTTGGTGAAATATAATTTTTGGCATATTTTCCGGGATTTTTCCTGATAGTTCATTTTCTACACAAAAACTAGACACCAAGGTAATTCTGCTGAAAACAACGGCAGTCCGTGTTAGTTGTATCCAAAACACACAAGTTTAGAGGATAAACAATAGCAAAAGTGTTCGGGAAAGTAGATACGTTTTGGACGTATAAACTCCCCCCAAGATTAGCTTATTGCTTGTCCTCAAGCAATTCAGTTGAAAACTGGGTGCGATAAAAGAACTTTCATGAACACATTTGCTTCACATGATGTAAATATTATCAGCACAGGAGTAGATGCTTAGACAATTCATAATAAAGAGTATGCAACTAAGTCTACTCAATAGTCATTGCAAGCTATGAAGAGAAACCAACTCAATAATAATAAGTAGCATGAAACATAAACATAAGCAACATTGCAATGCTCATAGTAAGGTATGATAGAGTGGTATCTCGCTTGCCTTTGTTTGAAGATCACAATATAAATGCCAAGGCACCTCTGAAGTTCAAGTAAAGACTAGAGATAAAGATATCAGAGATACAAACATCAAAGTCATGACATAATTAACCAAGTTTTGGAACAAACACAAGAATGACAACTATGCTCTCAAGAAGGGGCTCATAGAATAAGTGGTGACTCAACAAAGTTGTGAAAACGGTTTTTGGAAAGTTTGAAAGGCTTCCAAATGCTGAAAGGAAGGTACTCATTATCTTTGAGCTCTCATTTCCCCTATCATAGGCATCTTTATATGGTTAAGGTGAAAGTGAGGTCCACTCTGAATCATATGCTTGACAGATCATAAACTGGAAATCCCAAGTCCCTTGAGTACGAGGGCTGCTCCGCATGCTACTCAACTTTGGTTACCTGAAATTTCTTGTCATTGTAAATACATGCATATCATAGAGAACCGCCAACGGGGTACCCTTTGCACATGATACAGGAGCTATCCCATGATCAAAATGACAAGGAAAGCAGACAATGAGCATCTCAGCGATCTTTTTATTTACTATATGCATAGCTTTTTTATTGAGGATGATCCATAAATGCTCATTATGGTGATCCTGCAAGTTTACACCATGATTAGGCATGGCTTAGGCTAGCGGCCCAGGCGTTTCTCTAACACAATGTATAGACTCCATGAACTCACAAGCTCCCCTTTTATTTCACATCGTCGACATCCGCAAACAAAAGAGCAAGGTATCAACTAGATGAGATATCCAAAAAGTGTTGAAAGCATTCCCCGTGACAAGACGGTTCTGCTGACTTCCAGCATATAATTTGCAAGCATATAACTTTCATGGACAGGTCACAATGGTTCAGGATTATTAAGTGCATGGAGTAAAGTGTGCCATCAAGTTCGTGAGAGCTTTACTAACTAACTTTCTCAAAACAGACAAACATTTTATTTTGGAAGAAAACACGACATATTGAATATGCACTGAAGTAGCAAATGATGCTAATAGGTAGGTATAGTGGACACAACTGGCAATATTGGTTTTGGGAGTTTGGATACACAGGTAGAGCTCATACTTAGTGCAAGTGAAGGCTAGCAATAGAGAGGGAGCGACAAACGAGAGAGCAATAATTGTCATAATCATGTTTGCAACAAAATAGGACTAATTATGGCACGAAAGTGATACAAGAACTTTGAGGCAAAATAAATCATCGAGGCTTACTAATTATTGATTAGTCATATGCATGCGTGAGCATGTGCCAAGTCGATTCATATGAATAGTCAAAGGAGGATACCACAATATCATACCAAAATATGAATAAAACAATGCAAACAAACATTTATATGACATGCTACAAACTATTAACAAGATGGAGCTAATCACAAGCAAGCAAGAACTACTATGCATCCATAATGACATGCACCTTACACAAACAGGCTAAGCATACTCGTAATGATGAGTATATGTACAAAAATGAAACAAATAGAGTTCGTTACCAGCCTCTTACCACACCTCAAGTTGTCTTAATCTTCATTATTTCCCTTCACTTGTGTGACTTGAATAATAACATGAAACCAAAATCCACTGAGAACGGCTGAACCCTGCAAAGAACTCACAAAACCAAAGAAGAACACCAAATATTTTTGGTGTTTTCGATTTTTTTAGAAACAAGCAAACAAGGAAAAACCAAACAAAGAAAAGGCGAACCAAACAAGAAGCAAACAAAGCAAAACAAACAAATCAAAATCTTTTTGGATTTTTCTTTTAAGGAAAACCAAAACCAAAAATCAAAGAAACAAACCAAGAGAAACAACGAAAATAATTTTGGTATTTTTGTGTTTTTGAGAAAGAAGCAACAAGAACCAAAAAGAAAGCGAAACAATGGATATACAAAGAACCGACCGGACGTGATATATATATATATATATGAGTGCGATGTCGGTATACCTCCCCCCAAGCTTAGGCTTTTGGCCTAAGCGGGGCTCAATAGAGCGGGTAGTAACCCCATGCTGGTGGGTCATCATAGGAATGATCATAGTCAGGCGCTTGCGATGAAGAAGAAGACGCGCCCCAATCAAATTAGGGCTGCTGGTATGAAGACTCTCCCAAGTTGGAGGGCTGAACCGAATTGTCTTCAGCATCCTCTTCAACATTCTCCTCTTGCTGGGAGAGCTCCGCCACATATGTGTCAACCTCCTCCTCCATAAGCGAACATCCTTGCATGTTATCAAAATTAAACAAAGCAGGTGCAGGCAAATAAACTATTTTCTCAGTCCTACCCTTTCTCTGATCTTGCTGGGCAATCGATAATTCATACGGTAAACTTCTCACATTAGCCCCCAAGGAAACAAAACCATGCTGAATCATGGATTCAAGATCAAGCCTCTCTATTGGGAACTGATAATCTGAATAGTGAGGCTTTAAACCATGGAAAGCTAGCAACCTAGAAGCAATGAGACCTCCACAAATTCCACCCTTCTCGCGGTTGGTGGTGAGACGGTGAGCTATCAAAGCACCCAGGCTATAGGATCTACTCCTATTCAGAGCAGCTGCGATAAAAGCTAGATCAAAAGAAGATAACTTTCTAGCAATTTTCTAGCAAGAACACACTTGGTAATGAAATAGGCAAAGTATCTAATAGCTGGGAACTGAATGTTTTGAATTTTACCACTTTCCTTTGAAAAGTTGAAACCTTGGAAAATCTCAGCATATAAATCCATAAGTGACTTGGGCCTCTCCTTGATCTTCTCACAAGATCCCCACTAAGACTCTAATTTCTGCACAGAAATCAGCAAAAGGCAGATCGACAGATATATTATATATTTTGTAATGGACCATGGGATTATATGTAGACCAAGTGAACCAGAAGTCCTGCACAAAAGCCATGGTTAGCTTAAGAAATTGAAATGGTTCACCTTCAACAAAGTGTTCCAATCTTGCATTGGCAACCAAGGTTTGGAAATCCTGGAAGATTCCTACGGTTCTCATAAATTCATGGCATGGATATATGGAAGGAAAACTGCCTCCTCACGATGAACCTTCATTGGCTCAAACACCATCAAGCATATTGATTCAGTGGATAAGTACTCATCTTCCTTGCTGAAATTTGTAGACAAACATCAAACCAAGTGATTTCCAAGTTGATAAATGATGAGCAACTACTATAGGAATTGCTAGAGGGCTACACATGCATCAAAAAAGTTTCTAAGCATAGAACAAGCATGTAAGCTCAAACAACCTGACACCTATAGCAACAAAATACTCAAGATACAATCTACCAATCACAAATCTAATTGGACAAGTGGAGGAGGCACATACCAAGGAGCAATCTCTCCAAAAATCAGCACTTAAGATGGGCTGAACAAGGAGATCGAAAATCACGAGCAAGAACATCAAGAACTCGAGCTTGAGCAAATTTTCCGGTGTTTTTCGGGAGAGAGAAAGAATATGGCTTTGAGGAGGCAGCCTGGAGGGGCCTAGGTGGGCCAAACCCCCCTAGGCGCCACCCTTAGGTAGGCCGCGCCTACCATGGGTGTGGTGGCCTGGGGTGGCCCCTTGGGTCACTCCAGGTCTCCCTCTGCCCCTTTTTTCGAGGAAAATTTTATTTTGAATTTTCTGGGATTTTTCGGGAAACTTTATTTTTTGCCAATTTCCAGGGTGATTTTCTCGCAGAAACAGTTTTTTCAGAAGAAGCAAAAGCAAACCAAAAGCCAAACTACAGGATCTCTAAGAAACTCAAACAAAAAAAACAAACAACTAACAAAACCAAAGATAGCAAAAGAAAAGCAAAGACTAGAAAGGAGAAAAGGAAAAAGAAAGCAAGTATAACCACAGTGCAAAGATTATTTTGTTCATTAAAATCCTTTTGTTAACAAGGTTGATCAAGTCTTGTTACCAAAAAAATCTTATATGAAACAAAACTTTGCATTCCACAAGGTGATTATGTTACCTCATACTTGATAGCAATGGTCCCAATCATAATAGTTTCAAAATTTTCTTGTGGAATGGGACAATATATTTCTCCAACCTTGATGCTCTCAATATTTTCAATGGAATTCCGGCAATAGCTTTTAGCAACCTTCTTGGGGAAATAGACAGTATGCTCTTTGTCATTAATATTGAATGTTACTTTTCCTTGATTACAATTGATGACAGCACCTGCAGTATTAAGAAAAGGTCTCCCAAGAATAATAGACATATTATCATCTTCATGCATTTCAAGCACAACAAAATCAGTTAGAACCATGCAATTATGAGCAACTTGAACAGGAACATCCTCACATATACCAATAGGAATAGTAGTTGACTTATTAGCCATTTGCAAAGATATATCAGTTGGTATCAACTTTTCTAGCTGGAGTCTCTTATAGAGAGAAAAAGGCATAACACTAAATCCAGCTCCCAAATCACATAAAGTAGTTCTAACATAATTGTTCTTAATAGAGCAAGGAATAGTGGGTATACCTGGATCACCAAGTTTCTTTGGAACCTTACCATTGAAGGAGTAATTAGCAATCAAAGTAGAAATATCCTCATTAGGAATCTTCCTTTTATTAGAGATAATATCCTTCATATACTTTGAATAAGGAGGCAACTTAATAGCATCAGTCAAAGGAATTTGCAAAAATAAAGGCTTCATCCACTCACAAAACTTTTTGTAGTGTTCTTCCTCTTTTGACTTGTGTTTCTTACCTGGAAAAGGCATAGGTTTCTACACCCAAGGTTCTCTCTTTACCATGTTTATTAGCAATAAAATCTTCCTTCGTGTACCTAGTGTTCTTAGTGTGCTTCTCAGGTTCTTCCTCACCTTCCTCCTTATCAGGAGACTCATTTTTATCATTACCACTCTCAGTTTCAGCATCAGAGACAGATATACTATTAGGATCTACAGCATGTTCAAGTGGTTCCTCAACCATTCTATGTTTCTTTTTCTTCCTTACGAGGACTACCACTACTCTCACCTTGTTGAGAATACTGCTCAATTCTTTTAGGGTGTCCTTCAGGGTATAAAGGATCTTGAGTAGCTATACCACTCCTAGTTCTAATTCCATAAGCATGTTTATTTCCTGAGGCATTAACTAGCATATCCTTTTGTATCTTAGCAAGTTGATCAAGTTGAGTTTGAACCATTTGAAAGTGTTTACAAAGCATTTTAATATCATTAGAAGTTCTTTCTACAATATCTTTCAACTCTCTAATAGCTCTAGAGTTTTCCAATAAATGATTATGAACTTGTTTATTAAAATTACCTTGTTTAACAATAAAAATGTCAAGTTCCTCTAAACATTGATCAGGAGGCTTACCATAAGGAATATCACCTTCATAAAAGTGTTGGAGAGAGTGTACCTCAATAGTAGATGAGTGCGGAATTGGCTTACATAATTCTTCTATAGGAGGTAGATTCTTCACATCTTCAGCTCTAATACCTTTCTCCTTTAGACACTTCTTAGCTTCCTTCATCACTTCATCATTTAATGCAATAACCCCCCTCTTATTTGGTGTTGGTGTTGGAACTGGTTCAGGCACAACTGGTTCAGGAGTAATAGGCTTAGGTGTATTTAGCTCAGTTGAAGTCCAATCATCATAATTCTTGCTTATTTTAGCCATTAATTCTTCAGCATTTATAGGAGTCCTTTTCCTAAAAACACAATCAACAAAGCTATCTAGGTAGGTCCTAGAATCATCAGTTAGTCCATTATAATAAATATCAAGAAGCTCATTCTTAGGTAATGGACATCCAGGATGTGCATGAATCAAGGCACAGAACCTTGTCCATGACTCAGGCAATTTCTATTCTTCTCCCTATTTAAAATCAAAAAGTCTCTGCAAAGCAGCATGTCTAGCACTGGGAGGAAAATATTTCTGTAAGAAAGAAGCAATCAAGCAATCAGGGCTAACAATGGAACCAGGAGGTAATCTATTAAACCAAGCCCTAGCTTCTCCTTTTAGTGAAAAGGGAAGATCTTAGTAACAAAGTACTTGCGCATCTTAAAATCATCAGAGAATAAAGCACTCATAGTAGAAAGCTCATTCATATGGGTGATGACCCACAAGTATAGGGGGTGTATTGTAGTACTTTCGATAAATAGGAGTGTCGATCCCAATGAGGAGCAGAAGGTGTTGAATAGTGGTATGGAGCA
This sequence comes from Avena sativa, assembly GCA_916181665.1. Taxonomy (NCBI): domain Eukaryota; kingdom Viridiplantae; phylum Streptophyta; class Magnoliopsida; order Poales; family Poaceae; genus Avena; species Avena sativa. The sequence goes on from OV702284.1 coordinate 369,469,452, forward strand.
GGAAATCCCTGTGAATACTTAACAAACGGATTTTTTGTGGTTTTCTGACAAGGCAACAAAACAAAAAGCAAGTAACAGAAGTAAAAAACAAACGGATCAAATGGCCCAATCCTTTATTAGCAAAGGACAAGTCGGTGGAAATACTTATAAGGATCAAACGTTCTCGAGGACACATGGGAATTCTGTCAAGTGCTTTCGCTTCAAATAGCTGAGTACTCTTCTCTGGTGTTTGTAAGTGTTGTGTGGGTGAACCTGTGCTGACATACCGCCCTTCCTAGGACTAATACATACTTGTGATTAACCCCCTGCAAACATCTGTAACTATAGTAAAGTAATTAAGATATAAATCTAACCACAGCCTTAAACTCTGAGATCCTACACTCCCTTGTGTAAAGGTGTCCTAACGGGGGTTCAGGTTTCTGTCACTCTGGCAACCCCACAATTAGTAGCCAAATACACAATGCATTCCCCTAGGCCCATAAATGGTGAAGTGTCATGCAGTCGACGTTCACATGACACCACTAGAATAATAGCACCACAACTTAAATACTGAACCATTGAATAATAACTCATCACAAATTCACTACTAACAACATGACTTCTCCCATGTCCTCAAGAACTAAACGAACTACTCACAAGACATCATATGGATAAAGATCAAAGATGATATGGTAATGGATAACAATCGGAACATAAACAATAATCCAATGGTTCCACTCACAAGCATCAACTACAATAGTAATCAACACCGGGAAAGTTTCCCCTAATGAACTAAGCAATATCCAACACAATTGTTACAGCAGGACAGAGTGGTGATGATGGTGCTGGTGGATATGATGGTGTGGATGATGATATTGATCCCGATGAAGCCTATCTTGATGACGGTGTTGATGGCGACGGTCTCCCCTCTTCGGGAAGGAATTCCCCTGGCAGAAATCTGTCTGCCGGAGAGATCTTTATCTCTTAGTGTTTTCCACCTCCCAGAGGCAGCGGAAATCTATCTGTGGTCGCTCCTGTTGTATTAGGGTTTCAAAGGGAAGTTATAGGCGAAGGGGGAGAGTCAGGAGCCGGGCAGGTGAGCCAGACCCACCCCAGGCGCGTCCTCAGGTGGGATCGCACCTAGGGGGGTGTGGGCCCCCTATAGCCCCCCTTCGCTCCGTCTTCTGGCTTCCTTCGTCTTCTGGTGAAATAATATGTTTCCATATTTTTCTGGTATTTTTTCGATCTTCGCGAAATTGCACCGAAACGCCTTCTTTTCCATCAGAATCGAGACTCCGGCAGTCCATCCTCTAGGAATTATCCAACATGCATAAACAGATGAAAATCCATAAGTAGTACCTCATAATAAGACAAATATCAATGAATCGAGGTAAATTATGATATAGAATGGTGATGCAAATTGGGCGTATCAACTCCCCCAAGCTTAGACTTCGCTTGTCCCCAAGCGAATAGTGAGCTCAGTAAACATGTCCACATGTTTATGGAGTGAAGTGTCGATAAAAGAATACGAACAAGAAGCATCACACTTACCAATGAACAACTCATAGAAGAAAGAAACTCACCATTATATAACTTAGCTTGCAACCAAGTACATCAATCACAATAGAGATGCATAAAGATAAATCATAATTGGAATTGGCAAACTCGTTTTTGGTCAGAGAACACCTGGTAAACAGTTTCACAAAAGATTTTTGTAGAAGTTTCAAAACAGGAGCACTCTTTGCTCAAAAAGGTTTTTCACAAGTGAAGACTTTCAAAGTAATACTCAATAGATAAGAGTTTTGTGCAAACAAGGGAGATGAAGAACATGATTGAATAAATCACCATATGAATGCTTGAAACACAACAACTCAAAAGCTTGCTTGAGATAGGGAGGAAATAGGTTTACTGACTGTCGTGGGAATGACCACGGCAAACGCTGCAATCGGCAGCGAGTAGTAGAACGAAGGGCAAGGGCGGCCAGCCATCTGCGGTGCGAGATGAAGGCGGAGACACAGGGTTTTACCTAGGTTCGCCCCCCCGGAGGGTAAAGATCTACTCCTGCTAGATTGTATTATGATGGAAGTACAAAGGGGCGAGCTCGACGGCTAGACGGCGAGTCGCTTGGGTGGATGATGGAACATATCCTCTACACACCCTGTAGGGAGGTTTATATAGACTCACCCCCCATAGGGTTTACATATCCCAACCGAATCAGTTAAGGCTTCGGTACTCGTTTAACCTAATCCGACTGGGCCTATCTACTCTCCTGGGCCTTCAGCTTCCAGTCGCTTGGATCCACGCCAGGTCTTGCTCCAGTCGCCGTCCTGTAGGCCCACTCGCCAGTTCCTGGGCCAGTCAGAAACGTCCTGCTGGGTATACCCCGGTAGGCATATCCCCATCAGTAGTCCCCGAGGCCGTCGTCGATTGGGCGCAGGTGGTTGCTGGCAGTCGGAGCATACGGGTCCAATGCGGACGCCCAGTCGAATCGGTGGTGGGCTCCTGAATAAAGGAAAAAACTAATCATTCTGGTCGCAGCTCGGCGAACGGGTCGTCGAAATATTTAGTCACTGTTATAGTGACAAGGTCGGCGAGTCGAATGGATGAAGTTGGACCGTCAGACGCAGTCAAAACTAGCCGTTGGAGTAATCCAACGGTAACTTTTGGCATAATCACCGCGTGGTAACGGCTCCCTGATTTGGCGAGTAACAACTGCTATATAAAGGAAATGGTAGGCGATCGGAGAACCACCCTCTCGTCATTTCCTCCGATTTCGCGCATCTCTGTTTTCCTCCGCATCGCGATCCAACCGATCCAAAATCCTCCGACCTCCACAAACCTTTCCGCCAATGGCCCCCTCCGCCGAACCATGGGGCAGATCCAAATGCACGAGAGCGCTACTGGCGTCTTTCGAGGAAGCCGGGATCCTGCACGCCGGCAGGTGGCGCATCCCCGCGGCCGGAGAGGTAACTCCGGACCCGCACGAGGGTGAATTCGTCTTCTTCACCAGCCACCTGGAGCGGGGGCTGGGGTTTCCCACATCTCTCTTCTTACGTCGCTTCTGCGCCTTCTACGGGATTCAGCCATCGGACCTGGGCCCGCACAGCATCGAGCAACTCGCCATCTTCGTGGCGTTCTGCGAGTGCTACCTGGGCTGCAGGCCCTACTTCCCCCTGTGGCAAGATCTGTTCCACGGGAGGATTAGTCGCGAAGAATCAGGCGGCCCAATGCTGGCGGCGGGTGGCCTGACGTTCCAGCTCAAGTCGAAAGCCTCCTTCTTCGACCTGATGCTACCTGCCAAGGCGGCAAGCGAGTGGAAGAAGTCCTGGTTTTACATCACCGAGGAGACTCTAGACGGCGAGGTGGCGATCCCAAGGAATTCCGCCGACCGGCCCGAACCACGCCGACTCCAAGTCGGCAAGCTCCCAACAGACCAGCGGATGGTCGTGGATGAGATGCTTCAAACCATCTGCGGCCTGAATAAGAAGGGCCTTCAGACCATCAATTTGTACAACTGTTGGCTTGGGCGGCGACTCGTTCCCCTGGCCCGCCGTGACCATTACATGTACGAGTACACGGGCCGGGAAGACTCGACGAAATCCTGCCTCGCCGAGTGGAAACTCGAGGACTACGTCCCGGCGTTGAAGAAGATCACCCAGGCGGTGTACCTGGACGCGAAGGCTGGGGTCGCCCCCTACACCGCGAAGCATCCAGCTCCGACGGTAAGTTACTTTTTACCATTCGCAGTCGCAGTTGATGCTGTCGCGGTTATATTGATATTACTTCATGCTTGCTGCAGTTATTTCAAGTGGTGGAAGGGTGGCTTCCGCCCGCGGACGACGAGAACTCGAGCTCGTCCGTCCAGGACGGGGTCGAGTCGCCTCCCACCAAGGGCGGCGCCGAGAGCGACAGGAGTGATGATGACGACGAGTCCGAGGAAGAGGCCGCCCCACTGGTTCGCAAAACTCGTGGGCAGCGTCAGCGCGAACTCGAGGTGAGTAGAAGTCTTGAACGTCATGACGATGACGACGACGAGCTTCCCGAGCACACCTTGCGTCGTGAGGCCACTCCGTCGAAAAAGAAGAAGAATAAGAAGGAAGTGAAGGCCCCTCCGAAGAGGAAGACGAAGCCAGCGAGACAGGCATCTCCGCCTCGTTCGGCGAGTAGTTCCGATGCCACCAGCCTGGCCAGGGATGAAGCGCCACAGACGACGGCAGCACCGGATGCCACCGCTGTCCTGAGTGAGGTACCTCTGGCCTCGATTCCTCCCCCGTTCACCCCAATCTCTGGGTCGGGGGCTGCTCCAGCCGCGGCAGCTTCGCCTCCTAGGAGAGCTCCTGCCGAAATCGTTTCGGAGGCTCCTATCGCGGCTTCGTCAACGAAGAGGCCGTCCGTGTCTTGGGCGCTTGACGCTCTGGAGATGGGCCTCAGTCGGAAACTGGGCCCCGAACTGGAGAAGTCGGCTAGCATCCGCACGGGACTGCGGTTCATACCAGTCGCCAAGTGAGTTTTATTCTCCTGCCTTACTTTTCATGTTTTTGGACTACTTTGCTCATGTAACCAATTTGCAGGACTGGAGTTAAAAAGATAGGCCACCCATCCGTGGCCAAAGTGCCGCCAGTCGTTGCCGAGGAGGATCCCTCTCGGAAGAGGAAGGCTGATGAGGTCGCTGCCCCCACAGACAATGCCAAGAAGGCCAAGGGCGACGATGTCATCACGGTGTCTGACGACACAACGATCGCTCCTAGTGATCCTGCGGCGGAGGCGGCCTTGACGATCAAGGAGGGTGCTTACTCGCCTGGGATGGCCGAGCCGGCCACCTTTGCTGCTGGCGCATCCATCGCGACCTTCCCCCGCTTCATGGCCAGAGCGGCTACGGCGAGTGGTACCATGCCATCGAGCCGCGTACCTGGGGTCGCCGAGACGGAGGTCGAGCAGCGTCGCAGGCACACTCCGGCTCTTCTCGCATCCGTGGACGCGCTACAGCTTCATGGCATGCTTGGAGCAGCCATCCAGGTATGTCCAGTCCCCAAGGATCGGGCCACTGAATTGCAGTGGTCAGATTCTTTTGGTGTTTTGTTTTTATTTCTCGCGCCCAGTCCCCGAGTGCGCAATCGCTGAATTTCAGCGGGTGGGCGCTTAGTAGTTTTGATCTCCAGTCCCCAAGTGTCCATTCGCTGAATTTCAGCGGGTGGGCACTTAGGATTTTTGATCTCCAGTCCCCGAGTGTCCATTCGCTGAATTTCAGCGGGTGGGCACTTAGAATTTCATTTTTGTTAATTGTTTGACTTTTGCGCAGGGTTTGCAGCGTGAATCAGCCGACCGGCTTGCTGCGAAATGTCGCGCGGAGAAGGAACTTGTCGCCGTCCAAGAGGCGAACAAGGGACTCCAGGCGATTGCTGCGAAGGAAGAGGAGGTCCGCCAGGGCCTTGTCCCGGCGAGTGAATTGACGGCAGCTCAATCTGCATTGAGCTCGGCTGAGAAGCGGATCGCTGACCTTGAGCGCGAGCTTAAGGAAGCGAAGGAGGAGGCTAGTTCAGCGGATGGGTGGGCCAAGGCTGTCGTTACGGCCGCCGCTGAAGAGCGTAATGTCTCTGACGCCCTTGTTGCTGGGCTACAAGACGACTACTTCTCTCTTCAAAGCTTCATCACGGATCTCTCTCATCCTTTGATTGGTAAGTGTGCCTGCCTCCGCCTGTAATATTTGCATTGTGTGATCTTTGATGTACTCACTGCCACCTCCTGTCCGCAGGTCGGATCATCGACAGCGCGGAGGAGGCGCAGTCGTACGACGCGCGACAGTGTGTGGCCACTCTGGTCGACTCGTCCACTTTGTCCGCGGCTTGCATTCGGGCGTATCTTCAGGAGATGTCGCCCACGAAAGTGATTCCCTGCGACCTTGTCGAAGTGTGGCGGTACTTGGAGAAGGCGCCGTCGGTCGTCGAGTTCATGACGCGGTCGGCGTTCCGGCGCGGGGCGGCGACGGTGCTCAGCCTTGGGCTCGCCCACTTCCCGGAGGATTTCGATCTGGACGACGTGACGAGTGGCTACCCATCGTCGACGGGCTCGGTGGAGATTGCCGAGGTGCTGAAGCTGACGGACCGTGCCGCGGTATACTCCGATCGTGTCTGGTCGATGGGCGATCTCCTTCCTTATCAGGAGACGATCGTCGCGCCCAACGACCCCAAGCCGCCGCACCGGGACTTCAAGATCGAGCAGCCTTTCCGTGCGGCGATGGCGGGTGAGCTGACGACGTACCCGTCAAACCCGTACACTCCCTTTATTCGCAACCGCAAGGGTGGCGGCGAGTCGACGTCAAAGCCTGCGGAATAAAACGTTGTGCCCTGGGGCGTTAGTAGCAGTTCGGCCATTAGGCGCAACTTGTATTTTGTAACAACTTTGATCTGCTACAATGGGATATCGTGTTATTTTGTGAATTCTCTTGCTTTTGAGATTGAGGGTTGAACGAGTCCCCGAGCGCGTCCGCCCTTTTTATGGGGTTTACCTCGTTTGTTTATGTGTTTGCGGTTTTGAGCATTTTGTTATTGAGGTCGACTCGCCCGTGCTTGGAAAGCCAGTCGCAGGGCGACTCCCATGAGTGCTCTTTACTTCACCGCTTTCCTTTGCGCGAACGAGGTCGGGTAGCCGAGTCCCCGAGCGTGGTACTTGGTGGTTCTAGTCGCGGCTCTAGGGTGGGTGAGGACTGGGCGCGTCGGAGTGAGCGCATCACTCCTGCCTGGCCCGTTGGGTCAGTCGCATGGCGAGTCCTGGGCACGCTCTCGTACTTAGCGTTTTTCCCTAGTCGCTCGCGCTGAACTGGTCGTCAGTCCCCGAGCGTGGTACTTGGCCGTTCGAGTCGCTGTGTCGAGGACGCGGAGGATCATGGTCGCTGTGAGGAGCGAAGGCAGTTGTCTTGGCTCATTAAGCCAGTCGAGCTAGGCGACTCCAATGGGGCTCCGGGTAGGCGTTTTTCGTGGATGTTACGAGTCCTGGGGTAACCCAGTGCCCTCGTAGCGCACTACTTGGCCGTGCCGATCGCTGTACCAGAGGTTGACTCCTGCAGTTAGCCTGGTGCTGTTACTACGAGTGCGAGTGGCACAAGACACGGAGAGTAGATACAATTTGCGGTAACCAATATGTTTTATTTCATAGCGACTGGAGGATACATATGTGGAGTTCTAGGAGTAGAACTTCTGTAGGAGGTTTACATTCCATGGTCGCTTGACGTCGAGTTTGTCGTCTCCGCGGACATCGATGAGGTAGTAGGCGTCGTTGCCGAGTACTCGCCCGATGGCGAATGGTCCCTCCCATGGGGGGGAGAGCTTGTGCATGCCCTTCTTGTCCTGGATGAGGCGCAACACCAGGTCGCCTTCTTGGAAGGTGCGAGTTTTCACCCGCCGGCTGTGGTAGCGGCGGAGTCTTTGCTGGTAGATGGCAGTGCGTGAGCGAGCTAGGTCGCGTGCCTCGTCGAGTTGATCGACTCCATCCTTACGTGCAAGTTCGTTCGCAGCCTCCGTGTAGTGGACGAACCTTGGCGAGTCGTGCTCGAGGTCGGTGGGCATGACTGCCTCGGCGCCATACACCATGAAGAAGGGGGTGAACCCTGTCGACCTGTTGATCGAGGTGTGGATACCCCAGATGACGGAGGGTAGCTCCTCGACCCAGCACCCGGCGGTGCGCTCGAGTGGTACTTGGATCCGCGGCTTCAGGCCGTGGAGGATGCTCTGGTTGGCCCGTTCCGCCTGGCCGTTGGTCTCCGGGTGGGCGACTTACGCGAGGTCGAGTCGAATGTGGTGTTCCTCGCAGAACTCGGCCATGGCTCCTTTGGCGAAGTTGGTGCCGTTGTCCGTGATGATGCTGTTTGGGAACCCGTAGTGATATATGAGCTCGCATAGGAATTTGGTGGCGGTCTTCCCGTCGCATTTCTGGACTGGCTTGGCCTCCACCCACTTTGTGAATTTGTCGACCGCGACCAGGAGGTGGGTGAAGCCGGAGGGGGCCTTTTTGAAAGGACCTACCATGTCCATGCCCCACACGGCGAATGGACAGGTGATGGGGATGGTCTTGAGCGCTGAGCTCGGCACGTGTGTCTGGTTGGCGTACTTCTGGCACCCGGCGCACCGCTGGACAATGTCGACGGCGTCGGCGTGTGCGGTGGGCCAGTAGAAGCCGTGTCACATAGCCTTTGCGACCAGAGAGCGGGATCCGGCGTGGTGGCCGCAGTCGCCGGAGTGGATGTCGTGGAGGATCTTGTGTCCTTCGGCGGGTTGGATGCAACGTTGGAACACGCCGATCACGCTGCGCTTGTGGAGCTCGCCGTCGATGATGACGAAGGATTTGCAGCTTCGCGTTATCATCCGGGCGTCTGTTTTGTCTGCCGACAAGGTGCCTCCCTCCAGGTAGGCGATGTACGGCCTAGTCCAGTCTTCTGGATCAGCGATGAGTGCGACCAGGGCTGCCTCTGGTTGCAGCGGGACTCCAATGTCGATCTCCCTTGGGGGAGAGATGGATGGCTTGGTGATCGTGTCTAGGAAGACGCCGGCGGGTGGTGCAAGTCGAGCCGACCCGATGCGAGAGAGTGCGTCGGCCTCCTCGTTCTTCCGCCTGTCAATCCACTCGACGGAGTAGCCTGCGAAGTGTCCGCCCATCTTGTCCACTGCTTGGCGGTATGCCGCCATGGTGGGAGAGACGGCGTCGCAGGTGCCAGCGACTTGCCCAGCGACGAGGTCGGAGTCTCCGTAGCAGCATAGGCGATTGACATTCATCTCTTTGGCAGCTCGCATGCCGTGGAGTAGTGCCTCGTACTCGGCCATGTTGTTGGTGCAGGGGGTGAAGTCGAGGCAGAGGACGTAGCAGAGCTTGTCGCCCTTCAGGGAAGTCAACACGATCCCTGCTCCTGCGCCGTCTGCATTCTTGGAGCCGTCGAAGTGCAGGCTCCAGTAGTGGAGGCACGGCAGCTTTTCCGGCTGCTGGGCTTCTTCCCAGTCGGCGATGAAGTCCGCGAGAGCCTGTGACTTGATTGCTTTGCGTGGCTCATACTTGATGTTGTGGACGCCGATTTTGATGGCCCACTTGGCGACTCGCCCGGTCGCTTCACGGTTGCGGATGATGTCCTGCAACGGTGCTGAGGAGACGACCGTGATTGGGTGCTCCTCGAAGTAGTGCGGCAGTCGCCGCTGTGCTCTGAAGACCGCGTATACCAGTTTATGGTATTGCGGGTACCGCTGGCGCGACTCGGTGAGTACCTCGCTGATATAGTACACCGGTCGCTGTACCGGGCGCTCCTTTCCTTCCTCTGGCCGCTCGACGACAATGACGGCGCTGACGACGCGCTCGGAAGCCGCGACGTAGACCAGCATGGGTTCTTTGTCGACGGGGGCGGCAAGTAGCGGTGCTGCGAGTAGCACCTTCTTGAGGTCGCGGAGCGCGTCGTCCGCCTCCTTGTCCCACTGGAAGGTGGGGTTCTTGCGCATCAGGCGGTATAGGAGCATCGCCTTTTCGCCCAATCGGGGGATGAAGCGACTGAGAGCCGTGACTCGCCCGACCAGCTTCTGGACGTCGCGCAGGCACTAGGGTTTGCCGAGTCAGGCGATCGTGTCGATCTTGGTGGGGTTCGCCTCGATCCCGCGCTTGGAGACGACGTAGCCCAGTAGTTGCCCTGCTGGTACACCGAAGGTGCATTTGCCTGGGTTTAGCTTTATCTTGTATTTCTGCAGGTTGGCGAATGTTTCCGCCAGGTCGGCGAGTAGGTCGCCCTGGCGAGCGGATGTCACTACCATGTCGTCGATGTAAACATGGATATTGCGGCCAATTTGGCTCGCAAGGCATTCCTGCATGCACCGCTGGTAGGTCGCCCCGGCGTTCTTGAGGCCGAAGGTCATGGCGGTGTAGCAGAAGGCTCCGAATGGCGTGATGAACGCCGTCTTTTCCTCGTCCTCGACAGCCATTTTGATCTGGTTATACCCAGAGTAGGCGTCGAGGAAACACAACGACTCCGAACCCGCGGTGGAATCGATTATTTGGTCGATCCGTGGGAGGACGAATTGCTCCTTCGGGCAGGCGCTGTTTAAGTTTGTGTAGTCGATACACATCCTCCAGGTCCCATTTTTCTTCTCGACCAGGAATGGGTTTGCCAGCCACTTGGAGTATTTTATTGGCCGGATGAAGCCTGCAGCGAGTAGACGCTGCACCTCCTCAGCGATGGCTCGGCGGCGCTCTTCATTGAAGGGCCGCAGCGACTGCTTGACAGGTCGCACTTTGGGGTCGGCGTTGAGTTTGTGCTCAGCGAGTTCCCTAGGGACACCAGGCATGTTAGAGGGCTTCCATGCGAAGATGTCCCTGTTCTCACGGAGGAACTCGATGAGCGTGCATTCCTATGCTGGGCTCATGCCCGTCCCGATCGTCACCGTCTGGCTGGAGTCGCCTGGGACCAGCTCGACGGTGCGGGTGTGCGTCGTCGCCTCGAAGGCTGAGGTGTTGACGCCCTTCGAATTGGGATTCTTGAGTATGGTGGGGTCGTCGTTGTTGACCCCGCTCACGTATTTAGCGAGCTCGTCGGTGTGGTTGTTCTCTGCCGCGATGACGGCGTCGGCGAGTTCGGCTCCTTTGGCCTCGCACTCGGCGGCCATGTCGGGGTCGCCGTTGATGGTGATGACGCCGCGCGGCCCGGGGAGCTTCATCGCATTGTACGCGTAGTGGGGCGCTGCCATGAACTTGGCGAACGCCTGGCGCCCCAGGACGCAGTGGTAGGGGCTGTCGAAGGGTACCAGCTCGAAGACGGTCTGCTCGGTGCGGAAGTTTGCTGGTGTGCCGAAGGTGACTGGCAGCGTGACCTTGCCGATCGGGTACGCCTTCCGACCGGGGACGATGCCGTGGAACGTGGTGTAGGTCGTCTCGACCATCGACTGCGGGAGACGCAGTCGCCTGAAGGTGTCCAGGTACAGGATGTTGATGGAGCTGCCGCCGTCCATCAATGTCTTGGGGAGCCAGTACTCTCCCACCTTGGGCTTGACCACCAGGGCGACTCGGCATGGGTACTCGATGCGTGGCGAGTGGTCCTGGCGGCTCCAGGTGATGGGATGCTCCGACCAGTTGAGGAACTGGGGAACGCCCACCTGGGCCACTGCGTTGACGGCAACGACACGGGCGATGACCTTCTTCTCGCGCTTCGTGTTGAAGCCTGTGAAGGTGTGGAGCGAGCCGGCCACACTGCCGAATTTTCCGCCGTTTGGCGGGTTGTTGTCGGGGTCCTCCGGCGCTCGCCGTGCCTTCTCGATCTCCTTGAGAGAGTGGCAGTCGGCGGTCGTGTGTGTGGCGGGCTTCCCTTCCCTGCTGTGAAACACACAAGGTTGGTTAAGGAGGGCCGCGGGGTCGAACCTTGGTTTTGCCTTGTAGTTGCCGCCGTCGCGGCGTTGCCCCCCGTCGAGGCGAAAGCTCTTGGGCTCGCACTGCGCGTGCCCAGCGTTAGCGACGAAGTCGACTCGCCCATCGCTGCGGCGCTTATCGGTGAGGCGAGTGTTGCTGTAGCGTAGGTCAGGCCGTCACCCGTTGTCGTTGCTGCTCGTGCGGCGTTGGCCTCCCGACTCGTCGTCGGTTTCCTGGTTTGGGTCTTCCTTCGGGTATCTTTTGGCGATCTCAAGGAGGTCCGGTATGTTGTCGAGTGTGCGGGAATGTCGTTTGAGCTTGGCGACCAAGGGCTCGTAGAGGCACGAGGTCTTGAAGCAGTAGATCGCGGTGTCCGGGTGGATGCCGACCGCGTTGTACCATAGTTCTTGCCACCGCTGGACCAAGCTGCGGGTCGACTCGCGGGGTCTCTGGATGCATCGTTCCAGGTCCTCGATGGTGGTGGCGCGGGTGTAGGAGCACTCGAAGTGCCTAACGAAGGCATCGCGCATCTCTTCCCAGGAGTCAATGCTATCAGGGGGAAGAGTGTTGATCCACTGCCTACACGTTCCCTCCATCATCAGGGGGAGGTAGCGGGCAGCTAGCAGGTCGGTGTGGCCAGCGATCCCCATCGCCGTGAGGTAGGTGTCCAGCCACACGGAGGGGTCGTACGAAGGGTCGTACTTCTCTATTTCCTTCGGCGCTTTGAAGTTCGCCGGGTATTTTTCGCCTCGGATCATCGGTACAAAGCACCGGGGCCTGAGTTGGCTTAGCGACCCCATCGGCTCGCCGTCGCGGCGATTGGTTAGGGTGTGTTGCAGGTCGTCGGCCTGGCGTGCGTGCCAGCTTTGGTTGTTGATGATGTGGGTGCGGGCGTCGACGGGCTGACCGTTGGTGGCGACGAAGTTGGTCGCTGGCCTGGGGTCGTTGTTGGAGAGTGCCGCGTTCACGGGTCGGTGTTGGAGCTGCAGTGGTTCGGGTGGCGGACAGTTAAGGGTGTTTGCCGCCAATGGACGGCCGCTTGAGGCCGCTCTGCTGCCCGAGGAACGCGAGTACATCCGACCCTGTGAGTCGGCGCCTGCGTTTTGTTGCTCGACCGCCTTTGCGAGCAGGGCCTTGACGTACTGGATCTGTAGGGCACCGTCACCGGTGGCCGTGATGTTGTCGGCTGCTGCTCGGCCCGCCACGAGGTTGTCCATCAGGGTGGAGAACAGTGGCAGGCCGTTCGCGTCTCGCTCCCGTGAGGAGACCATGATCCGCGGTTGGTCCCTGGGGGGTGCACGGTTGGGTGGAGGTGGGGCGCCGTTCGCCATCGACCCTGGCGAGGGCCGGGCGCTTCCTCCGGGTGGCGCGTTCTCGCAGATCGCGCGCTCGGCCACGCGGGCCGGGTCGTTCTCGTCGTCGAAGTTCAGGGCGCGCCCCTGGACGGTGGGGTTCAGGCGCGACCTGATTCGCTGCTGGTGGTAGCGTGACAGCTCCTGCGCCGTCACCTGCTCGAGGCAAAAAAAATCGCGCTCGGCTTGCTCCTTGCGTACTGCCTCCGCCAGCTTTAGGCGGAGTTCCTCGACCTCCGTTGCCGTGGCGTTAGGAGGGATCAGGGTGGAGAAGGGATCCTCCGGCGGATCGGTGCCAGTCGCCATGTAGGTCGCGGCATGGCGACCGGTCCCGTCGCGGAGATCTGTGGAGTTTTCCGACCCGGAGTCGAAGTCAAAGATCCCAAGGATGGAGGGATCCTCGAAGTCTCCCACGTTGGAGACCTGGGTGATGGAAACCGCGGGTGAAGCCGCGGTGATGGATCCGGCGAGTGACGCTGGAGTCGCCGAGTCGGCGTCGTCGTTGAGGGCCGCGTCTTCCGCGGCCGCGGTGTTTTTGGCCACGTCGCTGTGGGCCGAGTTGTACTCGGAGGCGAGGCGATGGATCGTGCAGACCTGGCTCTCGGAGAGCCGGTCGCGTGGCGGCGAATCGCGGATGCGAGCCGAGTCCTCCGAGACGATGATGTCGGTGAGGCCGACGAAGAGGCTGATCGTGCCTACTGGCAAGATCATGCTGTGCGTGACGGGTCGCGCCGCCGGGACGTAGCTACTCAGCAAGATCTGGAGCATCTCGCCGATCACTATCATGCGGCCGGTGGCGACCGACTCGTTGATGGGCAGATTGGATCTCGCCGCAGAACACCGGCCAGACCGGCCAGGCCCCACGGTGGGCGCCACTGTCGTGGGAATGACCACGGCAAACGCTGCAATCGGCAGCGAGTAGTAGAACGAAGGGCAAGGGCGGCCAGCCATCTGCGGTGCGAGATGAGGGCGGAGACACAGGGTTTTACCCAGGTTCGGCCCCCCGGAAGGTAAAGACCTACTCCTGCTAGATTGTATTATGATGGAAGTACAAAGGGGCGAGCTCGACGGCTAGACGGCGAGTCGCTTGGGTGGATGATGGTACGTATCCTCTAAACGCCCTGTAGGGAGGTTTATATAGACTCACCCCCCTCTAGGGTTTACATATCCCAACCGAATCAGTTAAGGTTTCGGTACTCATTTAACCTAATCCGACTGGGCCTATCTACTCTCCTGGGCTTTCAGCTTCCAGTCGCTTGGATCCACGCCAGGTCTTGCTCCAGTCACCGTCCTGTAGGCCCACTCGCCAGTTCCTGGGCCAGTCGGAAACGTCCTGTTGGGTATACCCCGGTAGGCATATCCCCATCACTGACTCAACTTGGAAGTGGGAGAAAGGTCCATTCATTGAGGGAAGCAGGGATTACAAGTCATAAAGAGCTTCCAAAAGATTATGGTACTTACTAGCTTTGAGCCCTCATTGCCCCTATCATAAGCATCTTTAGATGAATAAGGTTAAAGTGAACAAATATGGAGTATATGCTTGACGAAATATAAGTTGGCAATCTCATGTCCCTTGAATATGAGGGCCACTCCTCATGCATACTCAACTTTGGGTCCAGGTAAGTTCTTGTCATTGTAAGTATTTGCATATCATTGAGAACCGCCAACGGGGTACCCCTTGCACATGGTACATGAGCTTTCCCATAACCAAAATGGCAAGGCAAGCAGACAATGAGCATCTCAACAATCTTTTTATTTACTATGCATATAGCTTTTTATTGAGGATGCTTCATACATGACTCACTATGATGATGCTACAAGTTTCCACCATGATTAAGCATGGCTTAGGCTAGCGGCCCAGGCATTTCTCTAACACATAATACAAACTCCATGGACTAACAAGTTCCCCTCTCATTTCACACCGTTGACATCCATAGACAAAAGAGCACGGTATCAACTATGTACAACAAGGTACAAGTGCAATGTTGAAAACGTTGTTGGAATTATGCCCTAGAGGCAATAATAAAGATGTTATTATTATAATTCTTGTTCATGATAAAGTTTATATTCCATGCTAGAATTGTATTAAGCGGAAACTTTAATACTTGTGTGGTTTGTGAACAACACCGTGTCCCTAGTATGCCTCTATGGACTAGCTCATTGATCAATGATGGTTAAGGTTTCCTAACCATAGACATGAGTTGTCAATTGATAATGAGATCATATCATTGGAGAATGATATGATGGACAGACCCAAACTAAGCGAAGCAATTAGATCGTATCATCGTGTTCATCTTTGCGAAGCTTTTCCTATGTCAAATATTGTATTCCTTAGACCATGAGATAATACAACTCCCTGGTATCGGAAGAAAGCTTTGAGGTCATCAAACGTCATCCTATGAGAGGGTGATCATAAAGGTGTCTCTCAGGTGATCGGAAAGTATCTGTTGGGTTGTATGTATCGAGATGGAATTTGTCCCTCCCAAGTCGGAGAGATATACTTCGGGCCCACTCGGTAATCGATATCAACACCGCTTTCAAGCATGTGGTTAAGGAGTTAATCATAAAGTGATATCGGATTACGAAACGAGTAAAGTACTTGCTGTGAATGAGATTGAACTAGGTATGACGGTACCGACGATCGAATCTCGGGCAAGTAAAATATCGCGAGACGAAGGGAATATATATATGGGATTGATTGAATCCTGGCATCGTGGTTCATCCGATATGATCATCGATGAATCTGTGGGAGTCAATATGGGTTTCCAGACTCCGCTGTTGATTATTGATAGAAGATCATGTCTGCATATTCTCGAACCCGCAGGGTCACACACTTAATGTGTCTCGACGCTAGGATAGATTGGATAATTGGTTTATGAGTTTTTGTTCGGAGTCTCGGATGGGATCCGGGACATCACGAGAGGTTCCGGAGTGGTCCGGAGAATAAGATTCATATAAGGCAGTGCAATTTTTGGAGTTCGGAATTGTTCCGGGTTAATCGGTATTGTACCGGAAGCTTCTAGAACCTTCCGGAAGGGGACCAACGTGGCCTCACCTTACGGGAGGGGGCATGGGCCTATGAGGGAGTGCCCTGGCCGCATTGGGCCAGGGGCACAAGGCCCCATAGGGCCCAGCCGGCCAAGAGAGGTTTAAACTCTAGATAGAGCTTCTAGAAAGGGGGGTTTCCTTGCCCCCCACTCTTCCTCCTTGGGGCCGCCGGCCTTGGCTTGGGGGAGGGGCTAGGGCTGCGCCCACCCCTCTATATATAGAGGGCTGGGGGCGCACCAACCCCCCACACCTTCCCCACCAACCCTAGCCGCCCTGCTGCCCTCCTCTCTCCCTCCCGACTGCTTGTAGGCGAAGCCCTGCTGCAGAAATTCTCCACCAATTGCACCGCGCCGTCGCGTTGTAGATCCAACCCATCTCTCCACCATACTTGCTGGACCAAGGAAGGAGGAGACGTCGAGGTGCTGCACGTGTGCATCTCACGGAGGCACCGCCACTTGTGGTGCTAGATCGGATCGGATCGCGAGGAGGAGAAGCGAGTACGACTACATCACCCACGTTCCGACGAACGTTCCGCTGTGCGAATCTTCAAGGGTATGAAGATCTAATCCAATCTCTCTCGTTGTTTGCATCTCCTAGATTAGATCTTGGCTTTCCCTCTGTTCGCATCCGTAGAAAATTTTGATTTACTATGCCGCGAAACCCTTCAAACGTTCCCCGTGACAGCACGGTTCTGCTAATCCCAATGTATAGATGCAAGCATATACAACTTCGATGTCCACAATGGTTCAAGTTTATTAGGGGCAAGTAAATAAAGTGTGCCATCAAGTTCGTGAGAGCTTTACTAACTAGTTTTCACATAACAAAATACTTTTTAATTAGAAAGGTAGATGAGGCTTGAGAATTTGCTAGGAATAGCAATAGCTATTAGTTAGATATGGTGGACACAAGTGGCAAAAGGTTTCGGGTTCAAAGGATTTTGGAAACATGAGAAGTATGCCTTCTCAAAACAGGTTTTTGGCTAGCAATTCTGGGTAGCAAGCAAAAGAGTTGAAAGAAGCAAGCAAACATACAAGTAATAAAGCCAAACATGCAATCTTCCTTGAAGACACAAAAGAATATTCAATAAAGAATACTAAGCTTATGAGCCAATAAGAAAGAAAACAAATGATACCAAATACCTGTAAGCTTTTTCTTTCTTTTCTTTCAAACTAATGCCACTTACCAGAACTCTATTTGCCAAAACCAATTTAGATCCACTTGATGATCCCAAAGTGGTGCCAATACTGAACAACAAGATCCATCATATAATAGAGATTGCAAACTAAAAATAAGAAGTGCAGAAAGTAAAAGATGAGACTTCTCATTAAGAATCCAATAAAGGCACTCACACCAAAGGATACATAGATAATCAACTAAAGGAGAGATACTTCCACATGCAAACCAAACTATAAGATAACCTCTCTACTACAGATGTGAATCCACTAAAAAGGTAAAATAAGAAAGATAATGGTGGTGATACCACGACACTCCCCAAGCTTGGAACAAGCCGAGGGGATGCCAAACCTGATGACGAATTATTACTTCGGTGGTGGTGGTGTTCCCTTGCAATCATGAGACTTCCAAGGTAAAGGTTCCCCATCCAAAAAGGATGTCTTGGTTTCCACAATCCTGAAACTAGCAACGGAGCTTATGCGATCAAATCTAACCTCATACTCACAGTTTTGGTTTTGTATGTCGTAGAGCTGATCTTGTAATTGGTTGGTGGTTGATGGAGAAGATCTCTTCTAGGAGCTCAGCAACTTCTCCCTCATGCTTGGTGATGAGTTCTGAACTTATCTTGTGAATAACATCCACTTCACGTTCTGCCATATTCTTGTACCTGAAAACTTCTTGTTCCAATGCTTCCATCCTGTCTTCCAGGTTGCCTTCTCCTTTAGGGCCTTGAACTTATTTCATCTATACCTTCCCCTCTTTAAGGATGAACTATTTGGGATGAATCCTCAACTCATACATGTACGGGTTGAGGACATCCGCAGAGGAATCCTCCGTGGGTGATCCAGAGGAAGACATTGAGGCTCCAAATCTGAGAATTTTCCTGACAGAAACAGATCGAAAACGAAAACACGATACAAGAACCTCGGGGAACCCAGGGGGTTATATATTACGAAGATTCAATGCATAAGGAAAGTTTTGACACAGAAACTAAGCAGATACGAAGTTCGGGGGAGTCAAACCCCCTCCAGGCGCGACCAGGCTGGGCCCGCGCCTAGGGTGGGTTTGTCTACCCTGGGCTCCGTTTCCTCTTCAGTTTCGTCCCGTAACTTCCCTTATGTATTAAAAACATCAAAAATATAAAAAGATTGGAGTTTCACGAACCTTCTGTTTTCACCACTTTTACCTATTCAAAGACGAACTCTGCAGTTTCTGGTGTTTGGTTCTTGATAAATTCTTCTGGAGTCACCATTTGAATGACATCCACTTCTTCATTGTAATAATCTCCAGAAATATAATGTTTTAGTCTTTGACCATTAACCACCTGTGTTGTGTCATCCTTCAGAGAAGATATTTTGATGGCACCTGAACAGTACACTTCGATAACAAAAGGTCCTTCCCATTTGGAGAGTAGTTTCCCTGCAAAAAATCTGAGACGAGACCTATACAAAAGAACTTTCTCACCAACATGGAACTCCCTTTTGAGAATTCTCCTAGCATGCCATCTTTTTACTTTTTCCTTAAAGAGCCTAGCATTTTCGTAAGCTTCCCCTCTCCACTCATCTAGATTACTTAAATCGAGCAGTCTCTTCTCACCAGCAAGTCTAAAATATCTATTCAACTCTTTCACTGCCCAATAAGCTTTGTGTTCTAATTCTAAAGGCAAGTGACAAGCTTTCCCATAGACCATTTTGTAAGGACACATCCCCATAGGATTTTTATAAGCAGTTCTATAAGACCACAAAGCGTCATTCAACTTTTTAGCCCAATTTTTTCTAGACCTATTGACAGTCTTCTGCAAGATAGATTTAATTTCCCTATTGGAAAGTTCTACTTGCCCACTAGTTTGGGGGTGATAAGCTGAAGCTATTCTATGGTTTACATCATACTTAGCGAGAGTTTTTCTAAAAAACCCATGAATAAAATGGGAGCCTCCATCAGTCATGAGATATCTAGGTACACCGAACCTAGGAAAAATGACATCTTTGAGCATTTTCAAAGAGGTCTTACCATCAGCACTGCTCGTAGGTATGGCTTCTACCCACTTTGTAACATAGTCAACAACAACAAGAATATGAGTATACCTTTTGAAGGAGGAAAATGCCCCATAAAGTCAAATCCCCAACAATCAAAAGGTTTAATAACAAGAGAATAATTCATAGGCATTTCATTGTGTCTAGAGATGTTACCTACTCGTTGACATTCATCACAGGATAAGATAAACTTCCTTGCATCTTTAAAAAGAGTAGGCCAATAAAATCTAGATTGTAAAACCTTCTGTGCAGTCCTATCCCCAGCATGATGTCCTCCATAAGCACTGCCATGACATTTTCTCAATAACTCTTGTTGTTCAAATTCTGGAACACATCTTCTCATAATGCCATCTACTCCTTCCTTATATAGGTGTGGGTCATCCCAAAAGTAATGCCTTAGATCATAGAAGAATTTCCTTCTTTGCTGGGATGTAAAGGTCGAAGGCAAATACTTGGAAACAATAAAGTTGGCATAATTAGCATACCAAGGATTATCATGTGGACTTACCCTTATTGCAGCTAACTGCTCATTTGGAAAATTATGATTAACAGACAAAGGGTCAAAAGAAATATTTTCCAAACGAGATAAATTATCATCAACAGGATTATCAGCGCCTTTCCTATCCATAATATGCAGATCAAACTCTTGCAAAAGCAACACCCACCTTATAAGCCTAGGCTTAGCGTCCTTCTTTGTCATAAGGTACTTAATAGCTGCATGGTCAGTATGAATAGTAACCTTAGAATCAACAATATAAGGTATAAACTTATCACAAGCAAAGATTACAGCTAAGAATTGTTTTTCAGTAGTAGCATAATTCTTTTGAGCAGCATCTAGAGTCTTGCTAGCATAATGAATAACATTTAGCTTCTTGTCAACATGTTGTCCAAGGACAACACCCACAACAAAGTCACTATCATCACACATGATTTCAAAAGGTAAACTCTAATCAGGTGGTTGGACTATAAGGGCAGTTGTTAAAGCTTTCTTCAAAGTTTCAAAAGCTTCCTTACAATCATCATAAAAAAGGTACATCTTTTTGAAGAAGATTAGTAAGGCGCTTTGAAATTTTGGAGAAATCTTTAATAAATCTCCTATAGAAACCAGCATGACCAAGGATACTACGAATACCTTTGATATCCCTAGGACAAGGCACCTTCTCGATTGCTTCAATTTTGGCTCTGTCAACTTCAATACCTCTTTCAGAGATCTATGTCTAAGAACAATTCCTTCATTAACCATGAAATGACATTTCTCCTAATTAAGAACAAGGTTGGTTTCTTCACATCTTTGCAAAACTTTATCAAGGTTGTGCAAACAGTTATCAAAAGAAGTTCCATAGACGGAAAAATCGTCCATGAAAACCTCCACAATTTCTTCACAAAAACCATGAAAGATAGCAGACATACATCTCTGAAAGGTAGCAGGAGCATTACATAAACCAAAAGGCATACGCCTATAAGCATAAGTACCATAAGGACAAGTGAAAGTGGTTTTCTCCTGGTCCCGTGCTTTCACAACGATTTGAGAAAACCCAGAATAACCATCAAGAAAGCAAAAGTGAGTCTTTTTGGACAGCCTCTCATGCATTTGATCAATAAAGGGCAAAGGATAATGATCTTTCTTAGTAACTTTATTAATCTTTCTAAAATCAATGCACATTCTATACCCAACCACTACTCTCTAGGGTATAAGCTCATTGTCCTCATTAGGCACAACAGTAATTCCCCTTTCTTGGGAACACAATGAACAGGGCTAACCCATTGACTATCAGCAATAGGATAAATAATACCACCATAAAGGAGTTTTAATACCTCATTTCTTACCACTTCCTTCATTTTAGGATTTAGACGACGCTGGTGCTCAACAACTGGTTTTGCATCAGGCTCAATATTAATAGCATGCTGACATATAGTGGGAGAAATTCCTATTAAATCATCAAGAGTATAACCCATAGCTCCTTGGTGCTTCTTCAATACCTCCAATAGCCTTTCTTCTTCCTTCCCTGAAATTTTAGAACTAATAATGTAAGGGTCCCAACCTTTAATAAGGTAGAGTCCCCTGTGTTTACAATGCTAGTCCCTGGATCAATAGCTAGCATCCACAGTTAAGATGTAATATCAAGAAACAAAGGTCATAATACAACTTTATAACCAGGAATAACATAATTTTATTACATCTTACATAGCTCATTTGGCTATTACATTACATTGCAGCAGAATATCTATAGCATGGGGTCCTTCATCTTCAAAGTGCCATAGGCAGACATGTTGGTTGTAGACTTTGTAATCCTAATCAACACACTTCACTAAATCATTCAAACCTGCAACATCACAAGTTACAGCCACAAGGGTCAATACATTTGAATTGTATTGGCAAGTGATACTGTGGTAGTATAGTGAAGTCTATCATCTATATGCATTTGGATAAGTGGAGTTGAGGCTTGCATTGCTCAAAATAGATTTTTCCTTAACATTTGAAAAACACTAAGTTTTTGCTTGACAAAATCATTTTTCTTAATTAAAGATTGAAGATCCTTTAACCCTTGTTCAACCACAAGTTTTTAACTTAGAAATTTGAATGATGAGATTCTTGATTGCTTCCATGTCTTGATGCTCAAATTGTCCTTTACCAGGGACATGGCTAAGTACTTAGATTTTACACTCTGCAGAGGTGGTGCACTTTCCCCACAAGACTTGGTTTTCCAAGACAAGATCTTTCAGAAGCCTTCCCTTAGACCAAAATGGACGCACTCCAACCTATCAAACTCTACCACCAACTGTCCATATGGCTAAGTTCTTGCAACCTATATGATCCAGGCAGAGCCCATAATGCCAAGTGGCTGCACTTGAAGCTTCTCAACATTTGACATCTCAAATCTCTTTGTTCCTGGGTGGCCATCCACAAGTGAGATACACAAGGTCAACCATAAACATGGGCCTTGTGAACCACTCAACCAAAAACCACCAAGCAATTACCATTCCACCCAGGTGATTCATTAACTTAGTTGTTTTATTAAACAAAAACACAAGTCCTCAGACTTAGAAATTTTTCCATAGTATGAATGTATATTCCACCCTTGTCTTCTATTAGCTAAGCTAAGCATGATAGTAATAGGAATCTTAACTTAGGAAGATTTCTACTAAGGTTTCATCTACTAGGTTTTCCTATAGCAAGGTTTATACTTAGCAAAATTCCATGCAAGTTTTACTTAGAAAAATCACTAATGCATAGTGAAAGTAATGGGACAAAAAGTATGAAGCATCACTTGCCTTTTTGGTAGAGGGTATAAGTTCACTCCTTGTCCTTGCTACAACCACACTCTTCAAGTCACTACAATTCAATCAAGCAAGGCACAAGTTCAATCTACCAATCAAGCAAAACATCACATAAAATGACAAAGTCAAAGTAATGCATGCAAGCATGCCAAGCTTTGTTTTGTTTGAAAAAGTGGTTCCTAATGGGTCATGAACATTTGAAAACACCTAATGGTCATTTTATAAAGTGGCCAAGTCATTTGCAAAAGATTTCACTTCATAAACCATTTTCAAAACAAAGTATCATTTTATGTGGTGTAAAAATACTTTTACTAAGGCATTAATCTATAGGGTTCACCAAATATGTTTTCAAACCATAAAACTTGGTGTTTAGGGTCAGAGAGTTTAAAACAAAACATTTCCCAAAGGTTTTCTTCCAAAACCATTTTTAATAAATAAAATATATTTTTATTTGACTAGAAATGGTTTTAAATCAAAGAATCATTATTTTGTTTCACCAAATACATTTTTGAATCCACAAAGTGTTTCCTATGGTCAGTAGGTTCAAATCACATCATTTGCCAAAGATTTTATCCCCAAAATCATTTTTGAACAATTTTTACAATCTAAACAAGCATACACATGTTTCTGCAAAAACAATCATTTTTCCAGAAGCTTTTTACTAAACAAATGGCATGGTTGGCTAGGGCTTGTTCCACTGATTCCATTTATATAAAGTTTGCAAAAATTGGACGTGTGGTCTAAAAGTTGTGCAATTTACAAAATCACAAGTCTAATTGATCAAATTCTGTTTTTAAAACCAACTCTAGGACACGCGTCTGTTTCCTATTCGTCGAAAACGTTTCGTGTGGATCGACTAACGCAGACCGTAGGATTAAAAGTGATCTGTGCGGCTCTGATCATCGCATACCCCTTCGACCTAATCTAATCACAGCCACTGGATGACGATCCAACGACGCATAGCCGCTTGACCAGTAACTGGCGGCGCTGCGCGGCGGCGACTGGCGGCGCGGTTCTGTCCGAGGCGGTCCGGCCGTTCTAGGAAGCGAGAGAAGAGGAGGAGAGGCTCACCGTGATCTCAAGGACGTGGGGAAGCTCGACGTGTTGGTTGCAAACGAAGGGGCGCTCGCAGGTGCTGGCGATTGCTCGCCGGAGTTGCTGTGGGCGGCGGGTGCCTCTGGAGGTCGTCGAGGGCGAGGTTGCGATTCATGCCGAAGCAAAATAAGTACATGGTTAAACGCGGGAGGGTGTGGTGTACACGCGAGCATGCTCGAGAAGGCTCGGGGTGGTCTAGCTTACCAGGGGGAGGTCATCGGAGAAGAACCAGACGGTGGCGGCGGCGGTTGTTGTCGTTGCCGACGTTCTGGTGTGCCCGCGGGTGAATGGAAAGCGCCGGGAGAAGCGCCAAGGCTAGGAGAGTGTGGTCAAGGAGGCGAGGGGTGGAAGGACACGGCCGGAATCGAGAGAAAAGCTCGTCGGTGGCAGTGAGGTTCGGAGAAGAATCAGGGCGGCCTGGGGGCGCACTTTGGGGAGGAGACAGAGGGGAAATGGAGGGGAGACGCTGGCGTTTAAATGTGCATGGTCACTGCGAGTAATGGTGGCCGCGTTAAGGCGAATTGACGCCGATGAATTCCGCCAGAAACGGTCGAGGAGGGAGGCGCTGTCACCGCGGGTGAGGACGATGAACAGGAGGGGTGGGGTCGGCTGGTCAGCGAGAGAGAGGAGAGGGAAAAGTGGTCCACCAGTCAGCGTCTACGTGGGTGTGGGTCTGAGTGAGAAAACATTTCGGCAGAGGGGGAAATAGGTGGGCTTGCTGGTCCTAGTTGGGCTGGTCGGCTGGGCTGGCTCCCTTTTCTTATTTTTTCTGTTCTGGATCTTTTTCTTTTTCCAATTCAATTTCTGTTTGAAATTCAAACAATCAATTCAAACAACCAAAACAAACACTCAATCAAATAAACTTCCACTAAACTTTATATTGGGTTTTGGTTCTGTTTATCAACATAAACCAAAGTCCAAAGACCAAAATAATATTTTTATTTTAGGGTCCGTTTATAATTAAATAAAATGGACACTAGTTAATAAAACAAATAGGTTTTAATTTAAAAGCTCCATTTGAAATCTAAATATTTTCAAACCCAAATCAGTAGGTTTTATTTGAAAATATAAGATACTTGGAAAACTTGTTTAAAATAAAATAACATTTTTATTTTAGGGTCCATTAATAATTAAATAAAATGGACCTTAGTTATTAAATCAAATAGGATTTGTTTTATTAAAATATTTATTTTGAAATCTAAAATAAAACCAAAAACACTTCAGTAGGTTTTATTTGAGAATATAAAATATTTGGAAAGCTTGTTTTAAAATAAAATAATAAGTTTTGATGTTTAATTAAAATAGTAAAACCTTTTTATTTCTAATAAACTTTGGATATTAAATCCTTATTATTTTATTTAAATAAACCTTTACTCTTTTAATCAAAGCTAAACATTTTTAACTCAAAAGATTGGCCAAGGTTTAATTTGGCTCTATAAAATAATCTTTATTTATAAATCTACCTTTTCTTTTGAAAACCAAATATTTTATTAAAAGATCCAAAATAGTAATTTTAAATATTTTTAAGTTTATTGTTTATTTAACTTTTTAAATCCCTTTAGGATTTTATTTGATCAAAAAGGTTTGAAGGTTTCCAATTGGAATCAAAAAGTTTCTTCTCACCCTGAAAATCAACAAAGTTTTATTTTATTCATTTATTTTTCACATTACAAGATTTGGAAAATCTTGGGATGTGACAGGCTACCACCCTTAAAATAAATCTCGTCCCGAGATTTGGGACGGCTAGGGTTACAAGTAGGCTCAAAACATCTAGGGTACTACCACCCTTAAAAATTTTCCAACTAAATTACATCTTGGCTTGCTTGGGATCCTGGGAAAACTTCTCTGGGCAAACATCTGCATTGTGTCCTTTGTTTCCACACTTGACTCATGGGCAAAGGTTGAGATCCTTCATAGGCTTGTTTAACTTGTTCTTCATCTTTTCTGGACAGTCACTGGCATAGTGTCCCTTCTCTTTGCAATTGTAACATTGCAACTGGCTTATGTCCTTCTTCTTCTTTCTGGGTCTCTCCAAAGCTAGGAGTTCTTCTAGTTCATGCTCTTCAAAGGTGGGAGTTCTTTATCTCTTCTTGGGGCATTCTTCTTCATGCTCTTTGGATGTATGATCCTTGTCTCCACAAGTATTGCTAGCTTGGGTTCCTTCTAGAATAACATTTTTGTCATCCTTGTTGTCATTAACTCTTCGGGAAAAGTTTTCTCTCATGTTGATCATTTGAGTAACTAATCCTTGCAACAATTGGGATTGAAGTTTCAAAATCCTTTGTATTGGGTCTAGTCCATTGTTGTTGGCTAAAAGCTGAGTTGTCTCTTGGCTCAACTGGTTTTGGGTTGCTATAAGTTCTCTCATGTTGTCCTCTTGGTTGTTGTTGTTGTCACCATCCTTGATGTTGGTGTCTCTTGGAGTATTCATCTGTTTGGGTTGAATTGGGATTAGAATAGGCAAAATATCTCTAAGGGAATAATTCTAATCGCACACATCACAATTCACACAAGCAATGTGCAAGCAATCACAAACAAACATTCCACTCAAACAACAAGTTTTAACCACATACTTGGCAATCAAAAATACTTTTGTTACACCACATAAGTTGGTGCGTTTAACTTAACTAAATATGGTGGTCCATCTATATGGTTCACTTGAGATCTTTCCATCCTTCTTGGTTGATTCTCCTTGAACAAAATCTTTGTACCCCTTGAAACTTCTCATGTCTTGGTCACAAAACTTCAAAGGTGATGATGGCTCCTTCTATGTTGTGTTTCCTAAGTCTCCAAATCTTGAGTAGGACTTCTTGTCTCACTTGACATCCAAGATTGAAGTACTTGGTGAATATGCTGAAGATGTTGAAGTCATTAGAGTTGAAGATGTTGAAGTCATTAGAGTTGAAGATGTTGAAGTCATTAGAGTTGATGGAGTCCTTTGCACATGGTATAGTCTTTGGTCATGGGGTAGGTTTTTCCATCAAGTTGAAGTAAAAGAGATGTAGAGTTGAAACCAAAATGGTTGAGGAAAGAGTTTACAAGATTGTTTGTAAATAAGTTTTGGAATGAATACAACTCCTATTTTCTAAGGGTTTTTGTCCAATCCTAGGTTTACAAATCCTACAGGCAACACAATGCTCTGATACCATCTGTAAGGGTCCCAACCTTTAATAAGGTAGAGTCCCCTGTGTTTACAATGCTAGTCCCTGGATCAATATCTAGCATCCATAGTTAAGATGTAATATCAAGAAACAAAGGTCATAATACAACTTTATAACCAGGAATAACATAATTTTATTACATCTTACATAGCTCATTTGGCTATTACATTACATTGCAGCAGAATATCTATAGCATGGGGTCCTTCATCTTCAAAGTGCCACAGGCAGACATGTTGGTTGTAGACTTTGTAATCCTAATCAACACACTTCACTAAATCATTCAAACCTGCAACATCACAAGTTACAGCCACAAGGGTCAATACATTTGAATTGTATTGGCAAGTGATACTGTGGTAGTATAGTGAAGTCTATCATCTATATGCATTTGGCTAAGTGGAGTTGAGGCTTGCATTGCTCAAAATAGATTTTTCCTTAACATTTGAAAAACACTAAGTTTTTGCTTGACAAAATCATTTTTCTCAATCAAAGATTGAAGATCCTTTAACCCTTGTTCAACCACAAGTTTTTAACTTAGAAATTTGAATGATGAGATTCTTGATTGCTTCCATGTCTTGATGCTCAAATTGTCCTTTACCAGGGACATGGCTAAGTACTTAGATTTTACACTCTGCAGAGGTGGTGCACTTTCCCCACAAGACTTGGTTTCCCAAGACAAGATCTTTCAGAAGCCTTCCCTTAGACCAAAATTGACGCGCTCCAACCTATCAAACTCTACCACCAACTGTCCATATGGCTAAGTTCTTGCAACCTATATGATCCAGGCAGAGCCCATAATGCCAAGTGGCTGCACTTGAAGCTTCTCAACATTTGACATCTCAAATCTCTTTGTTCCTGGGTGGCCATCCACAAGTGAGATACACAAGGTCAACCATAAACATGGGCCTTGTGAACCACTCAACCAAAAACCACCAAGCAATTACCATTCCACCCAGGTTATTCATTAACTTAGTTGTTTTATTAAACAAAAACACAAGTCCTCAGACTTAGAAATTTTTCCATAGTATGAATGTATATTCCACCCCTGTCTTCTATTAGCTAAGCTAAGCATGATAGTAATAGGAATCTTAACTTAGGAAGATTTCTACTAAGGTTTCATCTACTAGGCTTTCTTATAGCAAGGTTTATACTTAGCAAAATTCCATGCAAGTTTTACTTAGAAAAATCACTAATGCATAGTGAAAGTAATGGGACAAAAAGTATGAAGCATCACTTGCATTTTTGGTAGAGGGTATAAGTTCACTCCTTGTCCTTGCTACAACCACACTCTTCAAGTCACTACAATTCAATCAAACAAGGCACAAGTTCAATCTACCAATCAAGCAAAACATCACATAAAATGACAAAGTCAAAGTAATGCATGCAAGCATGCCAAGCTTTGTTTTGTTTGAAAAAGTGGTTCCTAATGGGTCATGAACATTTGAAAACACCTAATGGTCATTTTATAAAGTGGCCAAGTCATTTGCAAAAGATTTCACTTCATAAACCATTTTCAAAACAAAGTATCATTTTATGTGGTGTAAAATATTTTTACTAAGGCATTAATATATAGGGTTCACCAAATATGTTTTCAAACCATAAAACTTGGTGTTTAGGGTCAGAGAGTTTAAAACAAAACATTTCCCAAAGGTTTTCTTCCAAAACCATTTTTAATAAATAAACTATATTTTTATTTGACTAGAAATGGTTTTAAATCAAAGAATCATTATTTTGTTTCACCAAATACATTTTTGAATCCACCAAGTGTTTCCTATGGTCAGTAGGTTCAAATCACATCATTTTCCAAAGATTTTATCCCCAAAATCATTTTTGAACAATTTTTACAATCTAAACAAGCATACAAATGTTTCTGCAAAAACAATCATTTTTCCAGAAGCTTTTTACTAAACAAATGGCATGGTTGGCTAGGGCTTGTTCCACTGATTCCATTGATATAAAGTTTGCAAAAATTGGACGTGTGGTTTAAAAGTTGTGCAATTTACAAAATCACAAGTCTAATTGATCAAATTCTGTTTTTAAAACCAACTCTGGGACACGCGTCTGTTTCCTATTCGTCGAAAACGTTTCGTGTGGATCGACTAACACAGACTGTAGGATTAAAAGTGATCTGTGCGGCTCTGATCATCGCATACCCCTTCGACCTAATCTAATCATAGCCACTGGATGACGATCCAACGACGCATAGCCGCTTGACCAGTAACTGGCGGCGCTGCGCGGCGGCGACTGGCGGCGCAGCTCTGTCCGAGGCGGTCCGGCCATTCTAGGAAGCGAGAGAAGAGGAGGAGAGGCTCACCGTGATCGCAAGGACGTGGGGAAGCTCGACGTGTTGGTTGCAAACGAAGGGGCGCTCGCAGGTGCTGGCGATTGCTCGCCGGAGTTGCTGTGGGCGGCGGGTGCCTCTGGAGGTCGTCGAGGGCGAGGCTGCGATTCGTGCCGAAGCAAAATAAGTACATGTTTAAACGCGGGAGGGTGTGGTGTACATGCGAGCATGCTCGAGAAGGCTCGGGGTGGTCTAGCTTACCAGGGGGAGGTCGTCGGAGAAGAACCAGACGGTGGTGGCGGCGGTTATTATCGTTGCCGACGTTCTGGTGTGGCCGCGGGTGAATGGAAAGCGCCGGGAGAAGCGCCAAGTCTAGGAGAGTGTGGTCAAGGAGGCGAGGGGTGGCAGGACACGGCCGGAATCGAGAGAAAAGCTCGTCGGTGGCAGTGAGGTTCGGAGAAGAATCAGGGCGGCCTGGGGGCGCACTTTGGGGAGGAGACATAGGAGAAATGGAGGGGAGACGCTGGCGTTTAAATGTGCATGGTCACTGCGAGTAATGGTGGCCGCGTTAAGGCGAATTGATGCCGATGAATTCTGCCAGAAACGGTCGAGGAGGGAGGCGCTGTCACCACGGGTGAGGACGGTGAACAGGAGGGGTGGGGTCGGCTGGTCAGCGAGAGAGAGGAGAGGGAAAAGTGGTAAACCAGTCAGCGTCTGCGCGGGTGCGGGTCTGAGTGAGAAAACGTTTCGGCAGAGGGGGAAATAGGTGGGCTTGCTGGGCCTAGCTGGGCTGGCCGGCTGGGCTGGCTCCCTTTTCTTATTTTTTTCTGTTCTGGATCTTTTTCTTTTTCCAATTCAATTTCTATTTTGAAATTCAAACAATCAATTCAAACAACCAAAACAAACACTCAATCAAATAATCTTCCACTAAACTTTATATTGGGTTCTGGTTCTGTTTATCAACATAAACCAAAGTCCAAAGACCAAAATAATATTTTTATTTTAGGGTCCATTTATAATTAAATAAAATGGACACTAGTTAATAAAACAAAATAGGTTTTAATTTAAAAGCTCCATTTGAAATCTAAATATTTTCAAACCCAAGTCAGTAGGTTTTATTTGAAAATATAAGATACTTGGAAAACTTGTTTAAAATAAAATAACATTTTTATTTTAGGGTCCATTAATAATTAAATAAAATGGACCTTAGTTATTAAATCAAATAGGATTTGTTTTATTAAAATCTTTATTTTGAAATCTAAAATAAAACCAAAAACACTTCAGTAGGTTTTATTTGAGAATATAAAATATTTGGAAAGCTTGTTTTAAAATAAAATAATAAGTTTTGATGTTTAATTAAAATAGTAAAACCTTTTTATTTCTAATAAACTTTGGATATTAAATCCTTATTATTTTATTTAAATAAACCTTTACTCTTTTAATCAAAGCAAAACATTTTTAACTCAAAAGATTGGCCAAGGTTTAATTTGGCTCTATAAAATAATCTTTATTTATAAATCTACCTTTTCTTTTGAAAACCAAATCTTTTATTAAAAGATCCAAAATAGTAATTTTAAATATTTTTAAGTTTATTGTTTATTTAACTTTTTAAATCCCTTTAGGATTTTATTTGATCAAAAAGGTTTGAAGGTTTCCAATTGGAATCAAAAAGTTTCTTCTCACCCTGAAAATCCACAACGTTTTATTTTATTCATTTCTTTTTCACATTACAAGATTTGGAAAATCTTGGGATGTGATAAATAATAACAGGATATATCTTCTTATCATCAAGATAAACATATTTAAGATCATCAGGTAAAGGTTTTAATTCGAAAACAGGATCTCCTTTGGGTGGAAGTGTGGTACCCAAATCTTCCACAGGTAAATTATGCTTAAGTAACTCTGGCTGACGAAGGAAAACCTCATCAATCTCATTTCTTTCCTTCATAAAGGCATCACTTTCATGATCTTCCATGAACTGCTGCAAAGCATTGTTAGGAGCAAGAGAAATAGCAGATAGTTGTTCAACCTTGAAATCCTCATTAGGTAATTCATTTTCACAAGGGGTTTTGGCAAAATTGGAAAAATTAAACTCATAAGATTCTCCAGCAAACTTAGTCAAAACTTTTTTCCTTCCTACAATCTATGATAGCCCCACAAGTATTAAGGAAGGGTCTACCAAAGATGATAGGATAGGTTTTACTAGCTTCTTTACCAAGTATTAGAAAATCAGTAGGATATTTAATCTTACCACAAAGGACCTCCACACATCTTACAATACCAATGGGGCAAACTTGTTCTCTATTGGCAAGGTGAATAACCACATCAATGTCTTCAAGCTCACAAGGACCAATCTCATGCATAATTTCCCTGTAAAGCTCATAAGGAATAGCACTAGAACTAGCACCAATATCACATAAACCATAGTAGCAATGATCACCAATTTTAACAGAGAGCACATGAACACTAGCTTTTCTAGCCTTACTAGGATGAGAGATAATATTACAAGCGTCTTCACAGAAGACAATATACTCATCCTCTATATTTCTAGTGACAAGATCTTTCACAATAGCTACCATAGGCTCGATATCAATAAGCTCATCGGAACCTACAGTTTTCTTTGTGCTTTTACTAACCACATTAGACAAAATAGAGTGTTCCCTTACCTTGGAGGGAAAAGGGATCTTCTCAACATAAGGTTCAGGTAAAATAGGATCAACAGTACAAACCTCTGTACTGGCAGGAACGTGGGTAACAATGTCTTTATAAGGAGCATGGTACTTGTCCCACTCTTTCTTGGGAATCTCAATATAAGAGGCAAAAGCATTAAAACATGCCGCAAGAACTTGAGGATCAAGGCCAAACTTATTGCTAATATCACGGAAGTTATTAGTTCCCATAAAAGATTTAATGCACTCATAATCATAGTTTATACCTGACTTTCTTCCTTTTTCATTCTCCCAAGCTTCAGTGTTATCTTGAATACGGTCTAAGAGATCCCATTTAGATTCTTCTTTCATACGTGTGAATGATCCAACACAAGAAGCATCTAATAAACCTTTATCATGAAGAGACAGCCTAGCGTAAAAGTTATTGAGAATAATATTGTTAGGGAGTTCATGAATAGGACATTTAAGCATTAATAACTTCAATCTCCCCCAAGCTTGAGCTGTACTCTCTCCGTCAAGAGGCCAGAAGTTATATATAAGACTTCTATCCTTTTGGATTTCACTGGGAGGATAAAATTTAGAGTAAAAGAGAGATGTCATCTCCTCCCATTCCATGGATTGTCCATTCTTTAGCAGCTTATACCATGCCTCAGCTCTCCCTTTCAAAGATATGGATAGTAACTTCTTCTTCACCTGTTCAGTTGTGATACCTACACACTTAAACAACCCGCATAATTCATGGATATAAAGCAAGTGATCACCAGGATGGACAGTTCCATCCCCAAAATAATAATTATCCATGACACGATTAACAGTACTCGTAGGTATCTTAAAAGGATCTATCTCAACAAATGGTGGTTCATCTACTACCATAGAAGTGGTAGTAGTTTTCCCAAACAGAAAACCAAGTGGGTTATTCATATTGGAAACAAAGTAACAAGTAGTAACAAAAACAATACTCACAGTGAAAGTTTCTCTTACCAGTTCCACTCTTCAATAGCGCTTCACTCCCTGGCAACGGCGCCAAAAAATAGTCTTGATGACCCACAAGTATAGAGGGTGTATCATAGTACTTTCGATAAATAGGAGTGTCGATCCCAACGAGGAGCAGAAGGTGCTGAACAGTGGTATGGAGCAGGAAATCCCTGTGAATACTTAACAAACGAATTTTTTGTGGTTTTCTGACAAGGCAATAAAACAAAAAGCAAGTAATAGAATTAAAAAACAAACGGAGCAAATGGCCCAATCCGTTCTTATCAAATGATAAGCCGGTTGAAATACTTATAAGGATCACGTTCTCGAGGACACATGGGGATTCTGTCTAGTGCTTTCGCTTCAAATAGCTGAGTACTCTTCTCTGGTGTTTGTAAGTGTTGTGTGGGTGAACCTGTGCTAACATACCGCCCTTCCTAGGAGTAATACATACTTGTGATTAACCCCTTGCAAACATCTGTAACTATAGGAAAGTAATTAAGATATAAATCTAACCACATCCTTAAACTCTGAGATCCTACACTCCCTTGTGCAAAGGTGTCCTAACGGGGGTTCAGGTTTCTGTCACTCCGGCAACCCCACAATTAGTAGCCAAATACACAATGCATTCCCCTAGGCCCATAAATGGTGAAGTGTCATGTAGTCGATGTTCACATGACACCACTAGAAGAATAGCACCACAACTTAAATACTAAACCATTGAATAATAACTCATCACAGATTCACTACTAACAACATGACTTCTCCCATGTCCTCAAGAACAAAACGAACTACTCACAAGACATCATATGGATCAAGATCAAAGATGATATGGTAATGGATAACAATCTGAACATAAACAATAATCCAATGGTTCCACTCACAAGCATCAACCACAATAGTAATCAACAATGGGAAAGTTTCCCCTAATGAACTAAGCAATATCCAACACAATTGTTACAGCAGGACGGAGTGGTGATGATGGTGCTGGTGGAGATGATGGTGTGGATGATGATGATGATCCCGATGAAGCCTAGCTTGATGACGGTGTTGATGGCGACGGTCTCCTCTCTCTGGGAAGGAATTCCCCCGGCAGAAATCTGTCTGCCGAAGAGATCTTTCTCTCTCGGTTTTTCCGCCTCCCAGAGGTGGCAGAAATCTATCTGTGGTCACTCCGCTTGTATTAGGGTTCCGAAGGGAAGATATAGGCGAATGGGGAGAGTCGGGAGCCGGGAAGGTGGGCCAGACCCACCCCAGGCGCGGCCTCAGGTGGGCCCGTGCCTAGGGGGTGGGTGGGCCACCTGCAGCCCCCTTCGCTCTGTGTTCTGGCTTCCCTCGTCTTCTGGTGAAATAATATGTTTCCATATTTTTCTGGTATTTTTCTGATCTTCGCGAAATTGCACCGAAACGCCTTCTTTTCCATCAAAATCCAGACTCCGGCAGTCCATCCTCCAGGAATCATCCAACATGCATAAACAGATGAAAAGCCATAAGTAGTACCTCATAATAAGACAAATATCAATGAATAGAGGTAAATTATGATATAGAATGGTGATGCAAATTGGGCGTATCAATGGGCCACAACAATCTCATTTTTAGTCCCACAGAAAGGTTCTTTCTCAACAATATCTAAATAATATAAATCAAGAGAGAAATCATAATCTTTATCTTTAATATCTATGAGAGAAGTGGCAAACTTAGGATCAGAGGACAACTTAGGCATAATAGTACGTCTAGCAAGGAGACTCTTAATAGCACTAGTACCATGTCTGTTTCGGCACCCTTCAACCAAATTATTAGTGAACTCAATGTAACCATCATTAATATCATAACTCTCACTAGACTCAGGTGACTAACAGGTGTAACAGTGTCTTCACTAGGAGTTTCGGTATTTCCTAGACTATCCATATTAGCATCTAGAAAAGGACCTAATGAACCACTCGCATAGTCTAGCATGTGTATGTGGTGGTGGTGTAACAAGCTTACTTATAACAGACAGTGAATCAAGAGCAGCAGAGGTGTTTAGGACTGTACCTCTTCTTGTAGTGGATAGTAAAATAGGGAACTTTCCATCACGAGACTTCCCCATGATGAAAGGAGTAGCAGTGAACAATAATAGATCCAAGTGAACTTACAAATAAAGCTATGCTCCCCGGCAACGGCGCCAGAAAATAGTCTTGATGACCCACAAGTATAGGGGATCGCAACAGTCTTCACGGGTAGTATTACCCAATTTATTGATTCGACACAAGGGGAGCCAATGAATACTTGCAAGCCTTAACAACTGAGTTGTCAATTCAGCTGCACCTGGAAATAGTTCTTGCTCACAGAAGTTTATCAGTAGCAACAATCTTGTAGTAGCAACAGCAAAGCAACATCAACAGTGAAACAGGAGCAATAGTAACAGTAACGATAACAGTAGGATTCGAGTGCGGTAGGCATATCGATGGATGGACAGGCGTTGCATGGACAAGTCTAAACATGTAACTTCAAGATCTAGGGCATTGCAGATAAATAATAACAAGCATCCAAGTACTAAACAATCCTAGGCATGTGCTCCATAAATAGCCATACGTGCTCGCAATGAGAACTTTCACAACATCTTTTGTTCAGCCAGCCCGTGGCAGCGGGGCCTCTAGGTAACTACTGGAAATTAAGGTGCTCCTTTTAATAGAGCACCGGAGCAAAGCATTAACACTCCGTGAACACATATGATCCTCACACCACAGCCATCCCCTCCGGTTGTCCCAATTATTGTCACTTTGGGGCCTTTGGATCCAGACAATGATATGTGTACACAACTTGCAGATAAGATCACAAACAATACTGTTATAATTATTCAATAATAAGTTCAGATCTGAGATCATGGCACTCGGTCCCTAGTGACAAGAATTAAGCACAACAAGTTGCAACAAAGTCAAATAGCACTAATAGAGATACTAGGCACTATGCCCTAAAAATATTATTCGATTACATGATAGAACTCACCCAATCCCTACCATCCCCAAGCCTACAACGGGGGATTACTCACTCAAGGATGAGAGAAACATCGGTGGTTGATGGAGATGCGTTGGTGATGACAATGGCGATGATCCTCTCCAAATCCCCCATCCCGGCAGGGTGCTAGAACGGAGTTTCTGGATCCGAATATTGGTTTCTGGTGGCGGCGGCGGAGCGGAACTCTTTTTGGAAAACTATCGAAGCCCCCTCGGTTTTTAGGATGAAAGGCAACTTATAGGCACAGAGGGAGGCCGAGGGGGGGGTGCCTGGGGTGGCTACACCCCCTAGGCGCGACCAGTGATGGGCCCGCGCCTGGCAGGGGTGTGGGACCCCCAGGCCCCTTCTCTGTCTCGTCTTATGGCTCCGTGGATCTTCTGGTGAAATATAATTTTTGGCATATTTTCCGGGATTTTTCGTGATAGTTCATTTTCTGCACAAAAACTATACACCAAGGTAATTCTGCTGAAAACAGCGCCAGTCTGTGTTAGCTGTATCCAAATCACACAAGTTTAGAGGAGAAACAATAGGAAAAGTGTTCGGGAAAGTAGATACGTTTTGGACATATCAGAGAGATGAACACATAGCTACCGGTAGATCCCTTAGCCTCGAGGAAGAACTACTCCCTCCTTATCGTGGGAATCAGAAACGGTGATGGAGATGGTGGTGGAGATCGATGGAGATATATCCAGGGGCACTTCCCCGTCCCGGCAGGGTGCCGGAACAGAGACTTTCTGTCCCCCTAATCCCCCCTTTGGTGGCGGTGGCGCTACGGAGGTTTTTCTAGAAGTATGATTGACGACTTAGGGTTTTCTCATCGGGGGCTTCTTATAGGCAAAGAGGCGAGGTTGGGAGGCGGCCGGAGGGCCCACACCCTACCCAGGCGCGGGGCAGGGCCCACCTGCGCCTACGGGGGTGTGGTGGCCCTGGTTCGCCTCTCCGTCTCCCCTCTGGACTTCATGTCACCCACGGTAAAATATTGACTTTGGCTTTTATCCCGTCCAATTCCGAGAATATTGATTTTCTGCCTTTCTGGAACCAAAAACAAAAGAAAATAGGCAATTGGCACTGTGGCAACTTGTTAATAGGTTAGTTCCAGAAAAGTTATAAAAACACCTCAAAGTGTAGACAAAGCAAAGCAAAGTAGATACTAAACAAGCATGGAGAATCAAAAATTATAGATACGTTTCCGACGTATCAAGCATCCTCAAGCTTAACTCCTGCTCGTCCTCAAGTAGGTAAGTGATAAAAAGAATAATTTTTGAGGTGACATGCACCATCAAAACCAATATCAAACCATTTGCAAGCATTGAAAGCTGGGATCAAAAAACTCTAAACATGTGCATGAAAGATGGAGTTCTAACAATAGGACAAAGTAACTATGCATGCAACTTGAAAGGATACAAACAAGGATCATGAATAACATGCATTGAAAAACGTTTGTTTGTTTCACATATAGAAAACATAACATAGTGGCAATCAACTTGTCCCTCATAGAGTAGCAAATAGATGCATAGGACACCTTCAAAGTTCACAAGGATGACTAGAAACAAATAGCACAAGAATAAGTAGTATCACAATATGCACCAATCAATAAGTTTTGGGAGACTGCACACAGAATGGCAACTATGCTCTCTTAATGGTGCCTAAAGGTAGAAGGTGGAGACTCAATAATGGTGGAAGAGGAAGCATGGATTTCAAGTTTCAAAAAGAGCTTCCAAAAATTATGGTACTTGTTAGCTTTCAACCCTCATTGCCCCTATCATAAGCATCTTGAAGTGATTAAGGCTAAAGTGAACTAACTATGGAGTATATGCTTGACAAAGTATAAGTTGGCAATATCAAGTCCCTTGAATACGAGGGCCACACCTCATGCTACTCAACTTCAGTCACCTGTAAGTTCTTGTCATTGTAAGTACATGCATATCATAGAGAACCACCAATGGGGTACCCCTTGCACATGGTACAGGAGCTATCCGATAACCAAAATGACAAGGAAAGCAGACAATGAGCATCTTAGATATCTTTTTATTTACTATGTGCATAGCTTTTTATTGAGGGTGCTTCATAGATAGCTCACTATGGTGATGCTGCAAGTTTTCACCATGATTAGGCATGGCTTAGGCTAGCGGCCCAGGTGTTTCTAACACAAAATACTTACTCCATGGACTTACAAGTTCCCTCTTTATTTCACACCGATGACATCCATAGACAAAAGAGCATGATATCAACTAAGTACAAAGTACAAGTGCAATGTTGAAAATGTTCCCCATGACAGCATGGTCCTGCTAATTCCAACGTATAAGTGCAAGCATATACAACATATACGACACAATGGTTCAACTTTATTAGGGTCAAACAATATAAAGTGTGCCATCAAGTTTGTGAGGGCTTTAATCACTAAGTTTTCACATAACAAAATAGTTTTTAATTGGAAGATAGCTGGAAACAAGAATATACTTGGAATGGTGTAACACACCAGGAATAGGAGTTTATAGTGGACACTTTGGAATAACTTGGTTTCTTGGGAGTTGTAAGCATGAGTAGAGATTACTCATACAAGTGGAGGCTAGCAAAAGACTCGGAGCAACCAACTAAGAGAGCATAATGGCCATAATCATGCAGAGCAACAAAGCATTACTAATCAAAGCATAGATTGGTACTAAAAGTCAAGGACTAAATGATTATAGAGGCTATGATGACTTGTCATAGTCATAACATTGTGTGAGCATGTGCCAAGTCAACCCAAACAAAGCATCAAAGGAGAATACCACATACTATGCTTTTGCATGCTAAAACAACGCATAATTTCATCAAGGCACACTAAGCAATCCCAATTGTTTGGAACAAGACATGCTACAACAATAATCACTAAGCATAAGGTTAAAACAACACCTAACATGTCATGCTAAAGTCTAAGTCACAATCAATGCAAGCTCCTCTTGCACTTACAAGCAAGAACTTACTACTCCTTTCCAACACCAAGCAACATATTTGAAAAACAACACAACGAGAATGGGGGTCCAAACTACTTTATTCAAGCAAACTAAACAACCTAAGAAAAGCAAACGAAAACTAAGACGCTCGAAGAACAACACAACTATGCATGAAACAATAAAAACGAAGTGTCTAGACAGACCTGAGCTTTTTATTGATGAAGAAGGGGATGCCTTGGTCATCCCTAAGCTTTGACGCTTGTACCTCTTGGATATTTCTTGGGGTGACACCATGGTGGCATCACCAAGATTGAGTTTTTGTCCATTCTTCATCTCATTACATCATTCTCTCTCTACACCTAAATTTTTTCCTTTATACAAAACTTCACACAATCTTCATTAGCAACATTAGTGTATTCAAAAGATATTAGACCTCTGGCAAAGCTTTGGAACAACAATACTTTTTACTAAAAACACAAGATAATGTAGTAACTCCCTCAAAAAGCTCAATTCACCAAAAGAGAACTCAAAAAGGAATCAATAAGAAGCAAATGCAAATAATGGCAGAAATCTGTCAAAACAGACCAGCAGGTAGAAACCGATTTATTCGAACATCTTATGTTGCTCAAATCAAAAAGTGTTGAACTAACTAAAGTTAGCTGACATAATGCTGGATTTATTCATAAATTTTCAGCTCAATACGAGTTACAGAGACTCCTCAAGAATTTTTATGGTGGAGGATAGAAATCTGTTTTGGGACAGCAACTCCCCAAATCTTACTTCCCTCTCATTAGAGGTCATTCTTGGCACAAAAAGCAAACAAAAAGGATAAGGAGATATCAGTACAGAAGTAATAACTTCCAAGACTCAAGAAAACTCTTGGGTTATCTCCTAGCAAGTAATTTTCTTTAACGCCTTTAAGTTAGGCTTGATAGTTTGAGAAGATGCTCACATAAGAAATATGAATTGAAGTAAAAGAGAGCATCAAGAAGCAAATTAAAAACACATTTAAGTCTAACCCACTTCCTATGCATAGTAATCTTGTAAAGAAACAAGTCATGAAAGCACAAAGCAAGAAGCATACGAAAGCAAAACAAGTGCAACTTCAAAATTTTCAACATAAAGAGGGGGAACTTAATATTATTGAGATGCATAAAACCATGTTTCCCTCTATCATAGTAAATTTCAGTAGCATCATGAACAAAATTAAAAATATAACTATCACATAAAAAATTCTTATCATGAGCCACATGCATAAAATAATTATTACTCTCCACATAAGCATAGTCATTCTTATTAATTATAGTGGGAGCAAATTCAACAACATAACTATCACTATTATTCTCATGACCATAATCATCAATATAGGAGGCATATTGTAATCACAATTAATTTTCTCCTCAATAATAGGTGGACTGAAAATATCATACTCATCATTGTAATCATCATAAATTGGAGGTATAGTATCACCATAATCAATAGAATAGCTATCCCCAAGTGTGTTCATTTGTAAACATATCATCATTGGAAGGAACATGGATAGCACTAATAGCACAACAACTATTAATATCATCATTTTCAGAATTGGTACCAAGGAGATTTTCAATATCAAAAGTGGTGTGCTTTTCCCAATCATGATCACTACTATAGGTAACAGGCATAGGAACATCATCTAGTTCAGAATCATCAGCAAAAACTATGATAGGAGCAACATGCTTAGAGGAAGATACCGTTTCCTCTCTCCTTTTACTCCTCTTCTTATTCTTCTTATCCTCTTTAGGAGGCAGAGTCTTGAAAGGAAGCTTCTCCACATACCCTGGTTTATTGTTAGAGACAATAGAAGAAACTTTGGAGGATTACTCCTTTTCATTAAAAAGAACAAAACTCATATCAGTCCTGTCATATTTTGGTAAAATATCATCTTTTATAAGATTTTGTATGTAAGTATTCGCGTGGAAATTATCAACGCAATAAAGATGACACCCATGCAGGACGCAATTCATACCAAAAGCACTCATGTCTACCAAAGAAGTTTTTATTGATAACTCTTCACACCCCAAAAACAATGTAAGTTCATCATGTTGATTATCAGTGATCATGTTATCACAATACAAACTTGCAGTACTCATTGGATTAGAAAGGTCATTAGTATGGCCTGAGCATTGAAAATTGAAATGACCCACTTCATAGCAGAGTTCACAAATAAAAGGATAGAGGGCACAATCTTTTTTACCAAGATCATTTAGAGCCTTATACCACGTTCTGGTTTTTTCATTCCAGTGTGTGATACAATATTATTCTTCTATTTGATTCTTCTCACAAGGTCTATGCATACCACAAAAATTAACATGCTTATAAGAAATAGTACTTTCAGAAGTTTGAGCATGTTTATTGCAATCATTAATAACATTTACATTTTCCATGCAAATGTCTTTAAAAGGTTCATGATAATGTACCATTTTTCTTTAGGAGCATTAATATGGGAAGCAAAGGCTCTATAGTATTTAACAAGAATTTGAGGATCAATACCATATCTAGCACTAAGCTCTTGAAAATTAGCAGTTTCAGCGAAAGACTTAATGCAATCATACTCATAGTTTATACCTAGTTTTTTACCTTTGTCGTTATCCCAACCTTCGGTATTGCTTTGAATTGTTTCAAGAAGATCCCACTTAGCCTTGACCTCCTTACTTGTGAAGGATCCCTCCAAACAGGTATCCAGATAGTCCTTGTAATGTCCTGAAAGCCTTGCATAAAAATTATTGATAACAACATTACTAGGGAGCTCATGAATGGGACATTTGAGAATTAGTGACTTCAGTATCCCCCAAGCTTGGGCAATACTTTCTCCCTCATGAGGATGAAAATTATAAATATAATTCCTATCTTTATGAATTTCATGAGGAGGATAAAATTTAGAGTAAAAGAGAGATTCAAGTTCCTTCCACCCCAAATGATGAGGATCATCTAGTAGATCATACCACTCCCTTGCTTTGTCCCTAAGTGAGAAGGGGAATAGCTTCCTCTTAACTCGGTCCATTGAAATACCTGCACACTTGAACAACTCGCATAATTCATGTATAAAGAGTAAATGATCACTAGGATGGACAGTTCAGTCTCCAAAATAGCAGTTATTCATAACACGTTCAACAATTTCAATAGGTATTTTAAAAGGGACACTTTCAGTATGTGGATTTAAAATTTCACAAGTATCATTAGAATTACCACATATGGGAGATAAAGTATCATAAGAGCAAATTTTCTTCCCTAAAGCTGATGAACTAAAAAGATTTTTTTCATAAAAACTAGCTTCCCCAAGCTTAGACGTTTCCATACCATTAGTAACAATGGTGTTCATAAAATTCACACTAATAACATTGCTATTAGCATGCAAAGAAAGTTCCATAGGTTTTTTAATTTTCTTTTCAAACCACTCAAGTTCTAACTTAGGAAAAATACTAAAAATCTCTCTAATTTTGTTGTTGTTTTCCATTGAGCCTAACTAGTAAAAACAAGAAACAAAAAGACAAAATTCAGAATATAAAGGAAATAACTTTGAGCACTCACACCGGAGGATGTAAGTACCTTTTACCTTACCTCCCCGGCAATGGCGCCAGAAAATACTTTTGATGGAGCTTGACGTGGAGGTAAGGTAAAAACCCAAAACATCCCTGTCAACGGCACCAGAAAATAGCTTTCTGGCTTGTTGTTGCCGTGGGGTAACGTGTGTGAGTGCCTTTTACCTTTCCTCTCCGGCAACGACGCCATAAAAGAGCTTGATGTCTACGCACTTCTATTCTTGTAGACAGTTCTTGGGCCTCCAAGTGTAAAAGTTTGTAGAATAGCAGCAAGTTTCCCTTAAGTGGATTACCCAAGGTTTATCGAACTTAGGGAGGAAGTGGTCAAACGTATCCCTCTCAAGAAACCCTGCAATTAAGATACAAGAAGTCTCTTGTGTCCCCAATACACCCAATATAGGTGCACTAGTTCGGCGAAGAGATAGTGAAATACAAGTGGTAACGGTGCCAGAAAATAGCTTGACGGTGAGGTAATGTCACATCCCAAATTTTATATTTGGTACTGCATAGCATAAATGTCATTGCATCATGAACATCATTGAAAAAATTCAGTTTGAAAAGCTTTTGGCAAAAACCCTCACTTGCATTTGCATTTTGTCACCTACACTAGAGTGCTCGGATTCTACCTTGCACCTGCTAGAAACCTTGAGTTTAGTATTTTGGTCACAACAGAGGCGTAGAGGGTTCCTTCATGAACTCGTAGCAATTTGAATCACCTCATTTGGAGCTACGGTTCAAAAGTTATACCAAACTGAATTTTTGGTTAAAAATAGACAGTTCTGTTAGTTCAGAATTCAGATAAGAAAATGCCCAGGAAAAAGAAAAAAAGGAAATAAAAAAGGCGCAGCGCAGCAGCGAGCCGGCCAGTCCGTGGCCCAGCGCCGGCCCAGCCGGGGCCTGCGAGGCTTGCAGCAGCGGCAGCAGCAGCACGCACGCGCGCAGCGGATAGCTAGCTGCCGCCGATTCTCCCCTGTGCCACCACCACGTGGGCCCCGCCTGTCAGCTTCCCCAACTCGAGTTCTTCCCAGACTCAAATAGCCACAACGATTCCGCGAGGAATCCGGGCCGAATCCGAACAACCCCGAGTTGTTGCTGCCTTCCCTCTTAATCCCCAGGACCTCCCCTTCGAAAGCCCCCAAAAATCGACGCCTAAGACGCCTCCATCTTCGCGAATTTGCTCGCTGGAGATCGAAGCCACCGCCGCCGCCATTGCCATCGGTAAGCTCTGATTCGCACTATGTCGGCCGCCCCCTCACACGCTGATGACCCTCCCATCTCCCCTAGCTCGACTACGTCGCCCTGACCTCCCGATTCAACGCAGGACTTGCCGAGGCCTCCGCGCGACCTCGCCGGAGCCCGAGCCCGCCGACGCCACTCCAGCCGCTCGCTGCCATCGCCCACGGACGTTAGGACCGACGCCGCCGCCACCTCGAGCCTCGTCGTCGCCTCCCGCACGCCGTACGCCGCCCAGCCACAGTTGTACCTCGCCGGAGCCGCCGCCGCCCCCCACCGACCCGACGCTGCCAGTGAGCTTCCTCTCCACGCGCACTCTCCCGCCCTCCGATCGCGGATGCACGGTCCAGATGGACCGTGGACCAGCAGGTTGACCGCTGACTGGTCAGTGCTGCTCCACGTCAGCATGGACTAGTCAA
Source organism: Avena sativa (assembly GCA_916181665.1). Taxonomy (NCBI): domain Eukaryota; kingdom Viridiplantae; phylum Streptophyta; class Magnoliopsida; order Poales; family Poaceae; genus Avena; species Avena sativa. The sequence goes on from OV702284.1 coordinate 369,513,018, forward strand.
CAGACAGTTTCCTGTTTATTTAACTCGATTTAATTTGGTAGAAAATAGATAAAACTTGTAAAATCAATATAAATTAATATACTAGGCCAAAAATTGCAAGTAAGATATGGATGGATTCAGTTTTTCACGTAGAATATTGCTGTACAATTGTTGCATACTTTTTCAGCAAGGTTTTGCCGTGATTAATTAAATAGTTTAATATAATTTTTAGAAAAATAAATTCATAGTAAAAGTTCCTCAACTCCCAAAATTGCAAATGAGATGTCCCTGGAATCAGTAGAACGAGAGGAATCCTTTAGTGAATTAAAAAGTTAGACTTACAGTACTGGAATTTGCAGAATATATAAAAAGGCTTAATGAAGTATTTTAATTACTCAGGAAATTCTATAAATCCTTTTTGAGTGATTCCAGTTGGTACTGGTTCTATTTTAGGTTGCCTACACAGTAGCTATTTTTGCAAGATTTTACAAACTGTTCAATAGCAGTGGCTTAATAATTGGGTTATAGCTCAATTGTTTGGTCATTTAAAATTGCATGCCTTGTCTCCAATACTTTAAAAATGATTTACATGCATGCATACATTAGGTATACTGAATAAGGTTATAGAAAGCTACTGTAGCATTGTTCAACTTGTCATGCATGCATCTTGCATTGTTATGTTTGTATATGATTGTGTTTGGTTTGTTTATGTGATTGCAATTGTATCGTGTAGATTTTGACGAGTGCAACGCTTGCTCGTGTGAGGATTGTTCGTTCAACCGCTACAGCCAAGGCAAGTAGATGCTACTTTGTTCATGATGCTGTCCTACTATTTTCAATGCATTGTCGTGTATTTTGTAGATGCATGTGTAGGAAATTACTATCGCTATGCTATGTCCTATTATGTGGTAGGGTTTTCCTGTAGATGAGCCACCGTTGGTAGGTGTGCTTAGCCATGCTATGATGAACGAGGGTTGGGTTACATCACTGAAGGTTGTTTCTAAATGTGTTTGTTTGTGAAAACTAAAAACAACTTAATCAATGAATCTCCTGGGTGTCATGGGATTGATAAATTTTGGTGGTATCATTGCGGAAAGGCACCCAGGTATCAAGAGAAAATGATTGGCTTCTTTATTTTGTAGCTTACGTGTACAACCATGTGCCAATAATGAAATGGGCGGTTGGTTGGACTCAGTAGGTTGTGGTAACTCGAACCCACGTATCCAGAGATGTAGAATTTTGGTAGGATGGACTGGTGCATGTCGGGTTTGGGGAGCTACTTCCCGAACGGTCCCTTCTTGGACTTCTCCCTATCACCACCCAATATGAGAGTGGTGGTACGAGCTGGGCTGGCCAAGTCACATGGGCAAAGTGTACTAACCCCTGCAGGGTGTATAAACTAATCGATTAGCCGTGTCCCCGGTTATGGACATCTGAGTTGCTTGATATTCAGTTCATGACATGTTTCTCGCTCATTCTAATTTCCTAATCGCTTTAATGTTGATGGGTTAACTTAATTGGGATCTTTTCAAAGAAAATCAAAACTGTTTATGAAAGTAGGGCAAAGATATTTGTAAATGCAAGGTAGCCACAGCTCCACTCGCCAAATATGCATGTAGATGCTAGTTTTACTGTCTCCTTTAATAGATCTACTTGCCATGCATTCCATGTATTGACCCTTCGGGGCTGCTACATTTCATGTTGCAGGATATTCAGATTCTGAGTGATCGATTTAGGCCACGGTACTCCACTCGGCACTTGTTCAATTGTGGGCAATTTTAAGAATGGAGGAGTTATTTTATTTATGTTGCTACTCGAATAAGCTAAGCTAGCCTTGAGCTAAGCCTTTATTGTAATAATGTTACTCTGGATCTTTCGTTATTTATGATACACGGATATTTTGCTATTTTATTCATCTTTATTCTATTGTGGGCCAATGAACCGATCCAGGGATTGGCATGTCACATAGAAGCTATGGTCTTTTCAGAACCGTAGTGTTACAGGTAAAGACTAAAGGCAACAAGAAGGAAGAAAGCAAACATGCAACAGATCTAGTAGCAAACGGTGTTTCAATGTTTAGAAACAAGGCCTAGGGATCATACTTTCACTAGTGAACACTCTCTCATATAAATATACTCTCTTAATGATACTACTCTTAACTACTCTTCGGTTGGACACTCTAATCCACAGTAGGGCCTTCCCCAATCTAGATAACCCTACATTGTCCCCTTGAGCGCTAGATGGTTCCAAAAAACACCACAATTTCATAGAGACATCCAACTCCAAATATAACGCATAACAAATATTTAGTCTAGCCAAAGTGCCACACACGGTATGCCCGCTGTCACTTTCACACACGTGGGGAAAAGCATAGATCTAATGAAGAACTTGAGTAGCAAGGTAGATCTACTTGATTACAAAGCTCATGACCACAACAAGATCACTCATAGAGATAGAGATGAACACATAGCTACCGGTAGAGCCCTTAGCCTCGAGGAAGAACTACTCCCTCCTCATCGTGGGAATCAGCAACGGTGATGGAGATCGATGGAGATGGATCCAGGGGCACTTCCTCGTCTCGGAAGGGTGGCAGAACAGAGACTTTCTGTCCCTCGAATATCCCCTTCGGTGGCAGCGGTGCTACGGAGGTTTTTCTAAAAGTATGATTGAAGACATAGGGTTTTCTCATCGAGGGCTTCTTATAGGCGAAGAGGCGAGGCTAGGAGGCGGCCGGAGGGCCCACGCCCTACCCAGGCGCGGGGCAGGGCCCACCTGCACCTAGGGGGGTGGTGTCCCAAGTTCGCCTCTCCGTCTCGCCTCTGGACTTCGTGTCGCCCACGATAAAATATTGACTTTGGCTTTTGTCCCGTCCAATTCCGAGAATTTTGATTTTCTGCCTTTCTGGAACCAAAAACAGAAGAAAACAGGCAACTGGCACTATGGCAACTTGTTAATAGGTTAGTTCCAGAAAATATATAAAAACACCTTAAAGTGTATACAAAGCAAAGCAAAGCAAAGTAGATACTAAACAAGCATGGAGCATCAAAAATTATAGATATGTTTCCCACGTATCATTGGGGCATGGTGCCTAGTATCTCTATTAGTGCTATTTAACTTTGTTGCAACTTGTTGTGCTTAATGCTTGTCACTAGGGCCCGAGTGCCATGATCTCAGATTTGAACATGTTATTGATTCATTATGATATTATTGTTGTGATCTTATCTGCAAGTTGTGTACACATATCATTGTTCGGAACCAAAGGCCCCGAAGTGATAGAAATTGGGACAGCTGGTGGGGATGGCTGTGATATGAGGATCACATGTGTTCGAGTGTTAATGCTTTGCTCCAGTGCTCTATTAAAAGGAGTGCCTTAATTGCCAGTAGATTCCCTTGAGGCCTCCCTGCAACGGGCTAGCAGGACAAAAGATGTTGTGCAAGTTCTCATTGCGAGCACGTTTGACTATATTTGGGACACATGCCTAGGATTGTTTAGTACTTGGATGCTTTATCTTATTTATCTGCAAATGCCCTAAATCTTGAAGGTACATGTTTAGACTTGTCCATGCAACACCCGTCCATCCATCCCTATGCCTACCGCGCTCATATCCTACTGTTACTATTGCTTTGTTTTATGTAACTACCTCGGTGAATTACGCTCCTAGTTGCAAGCCTGGACGAGCGGAAATGGTTGAAATAGTACGGTGGGGCCCAAATGCCACTCACAGGTAGACCTTTCGGCCGTCCCAACCATTTCCAAACATCGGGACAAGAACGGTCGGCGTAATCGGCAGGCGAAGGGATCAACTACATACACAAATGAGTATGTATGCAAGCCACCATACAACAGTACATCAGAGCCATTCCATCTAAAAAGAAAGGAAATATAGCAACGCCATACGGCTAGATTCAAATGTCCTAGATAGATATAATAGTTTAGGATATCTCCTCATACAGCAAACATCAGAGTATCAGGCGGAAGCGGCAAACAAGATCCGAGTACGGATAAGAAGCAAATCGGCATAAGATGCCCCATAAATAAACACATCCCGCCCACAGATCTCACGGATCCCCGTTCCCGGAATCTCTACACCGAATGATCGTTGCCCACATCGTCCGTCTCCTCCACCCAGTATCCATCTCGTGAGTGTACCTGTTCAAAGATAAACCCTAACAGTTCTATAGATACTCGCTAACCATCCGCCTAACCAAAGATAGACGGATGTCCGTGAATTAATGACAACAGTTATAACAGTAATATCAACAGATCCATCCTCCTCCTCGCTTACCAACGAGGAAGCGGACGAACAACCCCCCATCCGTTGGCAATTTTATTAACCATTCCATGAGTGTTGCACTATTTACTAGTCAGTTACTTAGTCAAATTAAAGCGGTACTTTAGTTATGCTTGTCTATGATCGAGAAACTGTGCTCCAAGTCGTCCATAACCGCGGACACGGCTTTCAGAAAGTTTTACCCTGCAGGGGTGCACAAATAGCAACACACACTCGATCAACCTCGGAAAAACCAAATCAAAACCCAACGAGGCCTTCACGACAAAGCAATCACAGGATTCAGAAATATTTCAGAGGGCCACCCCATTAAGTACACCCGCAACGAAGTTAGCTGGCTTCGAGACGGACTCAAGGTTTGTGGGGCCGGCTGTAAACGACTGGGAACCCGAAAGTGTGACTGGGCTTGTCGATACCGCGAAAACGGGTCACGATCCTAAACAGTACAGGTGCTCCTCGCACAATCGTAAATAAAGCAGTAAAGCATGGCATAAGTACAGGATAGTAAATAAAACCTCAAACTAGTTTGTGGCCCCAAGAAATAAGAATGAATCAAGCTCTGGCTCAGGGGGGTCCCATAAGCCTCCCGGATGTGGATAGCGCGAATAATCAAGGAACAGGAATCAAGTACTCGGGGTCCTACGGGACACAAGTGAGCATGAAAAAAACCAAATAGCAGATATTGCTCACCGGTGCCACTTTCATTAGTTATCCCATTACTACTTAGGTTAAGTTGTTTAGGTACCTCGTTGTCCATCAGACACTCACATACCCTACACATGCTGTTCTACGACTCGCATGGCTCAAACAACTCCTGTAGTAATGGCTCATGGGATGGAGGAACAAGCTTCGGTGGGGTTTAAAAGTAAAGGCTATGCAATACTTGGGATTCAGTTTAATGCAATCGCGACTCAATGATGCAAGAATAAGATAGAGGCAATAGGTACTGTATGTATGCAAGCATGTGGTAGTGCTTGCCTGGCAGCTCAGTTGAAGCGAGAGAAGGATTTGGGTAGTGCTCCTGGGTCTCTTGATATATCCCCTGCTCAGCGTCTATTCGAAGAAGAACCAAACAAACAAGGGCCAACATAAATAAAGTGCACAAGCATAAGAGTAAAATGCGACAAGCAAACAATCATGCCATGATGAATGATGCACAATTTGCATGGCAATAAGGTAGCATGGCATGGGTGAGGTGTGGAATACAAGAATAAGCATTTTATTGAGTTTTGGCCACATTTTATCCTCATATTAGTTGCTGTATACATTATATTTATATGATGCATGCTACAAAACAGAACATGGAATGCATAAACAGAAAGGTCTCGTCGAGCTGATCATTTTAGACATATCATTTGTTAAATTTGGAGTTATAAATCAAAAGTTATTACTTAATTAAGGTGAAGGGCATTTTATTGTAATTTAATTCAACTTGAAATTTAAAGTGTTCAAAATATATTTTGGATGGCATATTTGAAATCCTCACATTTTTCTGATTTGAAAACATATATTATTTGTATTATTTGGATTTATATTTTGGAAGTTATACTAAAACAGATTTAAATTTGAATTTAAAAAAAATAATTTGAAAAGATTTGAATTATAACAGGAAAACATAAATACTTTTGTTACTTGACCCAGACTTAGCCACAGCCAGTGACAAGTGGGGCCAAGCTGACTGGGTAACACAGCGTGCAGAACAGGCTTTTGTCATTGCGGCCTCATCTAGCCATAGTGGATGACAGGTGGGCCACGCTGGCTAGGCCCAGGTGCCAGAGGGTGAACTGGCTGTGGCTGACATGTGGGGGCGAGCTGGAGCGCGGGTTGAGGCTGGAGAGCCAGGGGGTTTTCTGCAAGTCTGCCGAGGAGGCTGACTAGCGGGCCACGCTGTACCGCGGTTAAGGGCGGAGAACAAAAAGGGGGGGTATGTGTAAAAATGGCCACGTCCCACTGTTGATCTTCTCTGCCTTGGACGGAAAAAGGCAGCGAACAGCGCGGCGAGGCGGGGTTCGAACCCAGGACCTGGGGCGCGCACGCGGACGCGGCGACCACTGGGCTAGGCGGGGGTAGTTGTTAGGAGGGCGGACGGGGCCTAAGTAGGTTTTTGGCGGTGCGGGAGCGAGCAGTCAGCAGCGAGCGGCGGTGCACCGAGGGCGTTCGACCAAACGAACCACGGATCTAGACGACGGTGGCGAGGCGGAGCATGTCAGAGAGGTCGAGGCGCTCACCGGGAGTGGGTCGGTGCGGTTGGATCGGCTCGAGACGCAGAGGATCGGCGTCGAGGCAGACGGCCAGAGGATCTAGGGTTTGCGTCGGGCTCGCGCTGGGGCAGCGGTTCTGGGGCTTCCTCTTCGCGGCTCCGTGTACGGGGCTGCTGCAGGGGGTCTCCTTGTACTCCTCGATCGCCTCCACGTCGCGCTCGTCGCCTGGTACGGTGTAGCCGAGAGGAGGCCGAGGGTGCAGGCGATGGTGTAGACGGTGGCGATGGAGAAGAAGGGAGGAGAGGGAAGGGCGCCCTTGGGGTAGATCTGGGGTAGCTGGGCGAGGCAAAGAGGTGGTGGGGTGGTGGTAGGTAGCAGAGAGGGGGAGATGCCGTGGGGAGGTGGGGTAGATGAAAAAGGTGGCTCGGCCACCCTTTTTCTCTCCTTCCTCCTTCACGTGCTAGGGTCGGCAGGGCAGGGCAGGTAGAGGAGGGGGGCTTCCAGGTGGGGCATGGTGGTCTGGGAGGGTAGGCTCGGGCTGGGGTCCTCTTGGCAGAGAGGGGGAGCTAGAGAAAGGAGAGGGGGTAGGCTCGGGCTAGGGTTTGTAGAGAGAGGGGGTTTTAGATTAGGAGAGAGGTTTAGAGAGAGGTGAGATGTGGTGTAGAGGATTGGATGATAGGTTCCCCTGGCAAGCTCAAGCAAGAGCAACAAAAACAAGCTCAAGCAAGAACTAGACAAGAAGAGAGAGGGGGGGAAGGTGGTAACATGACCCAACACAAGATCAAGCATGAAAAGAGGTAGAGAGCTAGATGGGAGATGATCCCCTCCAAGATTCAAATAAAAACCAAGAGACTTAAATGTGGTGATACTTGCATGGGCCATGCATAAATAATTAATACCATGCTTATTTTGTGAAAACAAGATTATTTACATGGCATTGTTCTTATGCATTCCAAAATGTGGAGTAAGGCCCAAGCAAAAGAATTTAAAAAGGAAGCCCCAAGTGGACTAGATGGATATGAGCATATTTGATTAAAATTGGGGCTTGCTAGTGTGTTTATTCCACTAGATGTTTAATAGTCCCAAAAATATCCCAACATGAGCATAATTCCATAATAATCCATAGGGAAGCTAGGAGAAAGGGTCCCACTCACAGGGCATGCAAAGGTGGCCATGTGGATCTCATATATCAATAATGTGAAAACAAAATGATGCCAAGATGAGAGCATGTGGAAAAGAATTGGATCCATTCCAACCCACATGAGCTAGAGGTAAAACCAAAATAAGTTGCAATGCTCATATATGGTGGAATGGTGGAATGATGGGGTGATGACAAGAAAGGTGGTGGAGTCAATAAAAGATATGCCCCCAACTCAACTTGGGCATTTAAACAAGATATCAAGAACCAAATACAATATCAAGAGGCAAATACAATTAGTAATGCATATGAGAGAAGAACCAAAACAAAAAGGGTTTTATATGATGCTCAAATGCAAGGTGGCATGATGACATGAGCATGATATAATTATGATGCAACAATTATATATAGGAAGTAGCATTTATATAGACTAGGCTAGTAGCATTGCAATTGTTAGAAAATTGGGATGCTACAACTCTCCCCCACTAAACAAGAATCTCGCCCCGAGATTCCTAGGAAAAAGAAACAACACAAGGAGAGGCGGGTGTTCGAACGAAGGTGACCCTCAAGTTCCCAAGTTGATGAACAACGGAATGGTGCGGACACTACACCTTACCAAAACTTGCTAGACTTGTTGCGAGTCTTGCGTTTTGCTTCAAGAACAACGGATAGAAGAGTTGAAGGATTGTCGTGAGACAAGAAGGATAGGATGAACATAGCTCCGGTTTTCTCAAGAAACATGATAAAGGAATAGAACCACTTGAGAAAGGAAGGACAAGATGATGTATCATGGATAAAGAAAGACACACTGTTAAGATTACAGATTTACTGATACGAGAGAGGATGAATCTTTATGTCGCCGGAAGGAAAAGAGCTAGATTGGAGAGGTTTTGACCCACTATGACAATAGCATCGTATCTTCCCTCGGATTGGAGAAATGAAGTTCGGAAACAATATTGCCTTCAAACAATAGAGTCCCTTGATATGAACAGAAAGATCTAGTTAGACAACATCGGATTAGATTCTTCTTGCGCCGGTAAGAACCCAAGGATCACGCAATTGAGGTGCGCGGATATAACTTCTCAAGACGGATGTGAAGCCAGATCATGGTGGAATCCCGAGAAGCAAAGAATATGGAGGATCTGGAGTTTATTGTAGAGATACTTATTGCTTTCTTTAGCCTTGAGGCTAACGCAATAGATTTGCGGCTGATGGCATCGACCATAATTGTCTTTACCACAGAAAAAGAATTGATGAAACAAAGAGAGAGATCGTTTCCTTTAATCTTGTTTGGGGATGTCAAGCGCCGGTAGAAAGACGAGGATAGAAAAGAGTTTGCGTTTGTTTCCACCAGATAGTTGAGGATTTTGCTCCGTGTAGAAAGGGCGAGATCACCAACAAGAGATTATTGATTACCTTCTTCGAGAGAGCACTCCGGAAAAACAAAGACGGAAGTAAAAGTATCGAGGGATAAAGGCCACTTCTAACTTCCGTGGAATGAGTGAAATCACATTAATTCACCAATTCAATGTACAAGAGCGAATGATAAGAGTAGTGGTATGGTAGCTACTCCATCCCGCACTCAAAGCATTACTCCGCACATGAATAAGAAAATCATGCAACCCAACTACCGAAACAGACTGAAGGTGTTGGCAAAAACTCATAGAACTCCGTTAGAAAACAAGGATAGATGCAAATGATTCGCCGGATTAAAGATAGATAAGGGGAATGATGTTGTCGTCATGTCTGAAGTACCAAGCCACCAGAAAGATATGGAGAAGAACTGCAAGATTCAACAGCTACAGAAAAGATAGCACCAACTTGAACGAAAGGAAACATGATCTGGAAGGTCTTCATGGCCTTCGGTGGATTGAGCATAGACGATAGAGCGAGAGGGTTTCAAGAGATTACTTAACGAGATTGAGGTGAAAGAACTCCATGTTCTTCTTGAAATGATCGAGAGAGATTTAGCAGCCTTGAGGAAATCTTCAGCGGAACGACGATGATAACTTGCCAACAAGGAACAACTCCGGATTGGTTGAAGATGGAGGATGGAATTAACAATGGACTTGCTGATTCCAGAGTTGAAGTAATGTATTTAGCAGAAGGACGTGGTCGAGATATGTGACTTCAAAAAGTCAGAATTCTCACTTTGAGACTTTGCACACAGGCAGTGCTCACGAAGCTCGAGAGAAAGAGACACAGATGATCTTCCATGTTCTTCCATAGATATCGAATAGGCAAGCATATTATCAACATATACCACCATGGATTAACAAGATATTCCCAGAATACCAAGTTCAAGAGGCGAGAGAACGAACCAATGCTCGAAACACTTTCTGAGCTCAACGCTCTTTGAAAGATCAACGTTACGAGCACGGGTTCATGTTGAAGAAGATGCACTGGAAGAATAGATTATCTGGTCCTTAGAAAGAAAAGAGATGTCACCTGGTTCACATTGTCGATCGGATCACCGGTTACAAAGATAAAGAGATCTTGGATAAGAACCGATGATAGCTCATACCTTAAGCAAAGCTATCAGAGACGAAAACATGCAATTCCCTCGTATCCAGGAGAATTGTGCAGATATGGGGTTCAAAAGGATGTGCAGCATGATGGACAGATGATAGACTGCCGTAGTGCTTGGAGAAACTCTGGATTGCCAAAGATGCTTGAAGATGCATAGATATGATCGCGGTGTACTCAAAATCACAGGAGATAACCGTCACCATTTGGAGGATAGAGTTGATAGCATTTTTCCATATTCCACTCCATCATTCAGATCGATATGACACTTATCATGAGTGGAATATAGCTATGCCGAGAACCAAATTACAATCACCAGCATCGGATCGACACATGTTATGTAATTAGCCCAAGAGAATTGGAGATGAAAAGAAACTCTAGGATTAAGCGCCGGTGACAAAAGAATGAGTTAGCATGGACATGCTGATAAAAGGGAGATAGATAATGTTTCACACACGACTGAAAAGAAGTGTGGAAAGACAGATGTATCAAAGAAATTTTTTCCGCATTTTTCGGCATTAAAATACCAATAGATGCGCAAAAACACTTATCAGGTAGCGATTAGCAACTGATGGTTTCACAGAATGTGGAGTTGCTAGAAGGAAGGACACCCTTAAGAAGATGGCACCGGTTAACAAGGAGTCAGATAGATCGCGTCGGTATTCAAAAGCCTGTCAGTATGGAATGTACCAACAGTTGATAACCAAAGGCAGATAAGATAACATGTTGGATACAACAGATAGACAAGGAATTACACACACACACACACATTCTATGGTACTACGGAAACCCAGAACACGTGAATCCTAGTTTGAACTTTTAAGAAGAGGATTGAAACGTTACACTTCCTTACCAGAAAAGGGTGGGTGGGTGGGTAAGAAGAAAAGTGGAAGCAGTCCTACTCTCGCGTTTTGTTTTTCCCTAGTATACATAGCTACCAAAAATATTTGCTAGACTGACAACGACCATTTGGCTGAGACCCTGAAGGGCGGGATGGCTCTGATACCAATTGTAACTACCTCGGTGAATTACGCTCCTAGTTGCAAGCCTGGACGAGCGGAAATGGTTGAAATAGTACGGTGGGGCCCAAATGCCACTCACAGGTAGACCTTTCGGCCGTCCCAACCATTTCCAAACATCGGGACAAGAACGGTCGGCGTAATCGGCAGGCGAAGGGATCAACTACATACACAAATGAGTATGTATGCAAGCCACCATACAACAGTACATCAGAGCCATTCCATCTAAAAAGAAAGGAAATATAGCAACGCCATACGGCTAGATTCAAATGTCCTAGATAGATATAATAGTTTAGGATATCTCCTCATACAGCAAACATCAGAGTATCAGGCGGAAGCGGCAAACAAGATCCGAGTACGGATAAGAAGCAAATCGGCATAAGATGCCCCATAAATAAACACATCCCGCCCACAGATCTCACGGATCCCCGTTCCCGGAATCTCTACACCGAATGATCGTTGCCCACATCGTCCGTCTCCTCCACCCAGTATCCATCTCGTGAGTGTACCTGTTCATCTGAATCAAATAATTTATCGAGTGAGACCCTAGGGGTACTCAGCAAGTCTTTATGCCTCTAAAGGGGACACAACCTGGGTGACGCAATTGCAGCAAAAGATAAACCCTAACAGTTCTATAGATACTCGCTAACCATCCGCCTAACCAAAGATAGACGGATGTCCGTGAATTAATGACAACAGTTATAACAGTAATATCAACAGATCCATCCTCCTCCTCGCTTACCAACGAGGAAGCGGACGAACAACCCCCCATCCGTTGGCAATTTTATTAACCATTCCATGAGTGTTGCACTATTTACTAGTCAGTTACTTAGTCAAATTAAAGCGGTACTTTAGTTATGCTTGTCTATGATCGAGAAACTGTGATCCAAGTCGTCCATAACCGCGGACACGGCTTTCAGAAAGTTTTACCTTGCAGGGGTGCACAAATAGCAACACACACTCGATCAACCTCGGAAAAACCAAATCAAAACCCAATGAGGCCTTCACGACAAAGCAATCACAGGATTCAGAAATATTTCAGGGGGCCACCCCATTAAGTACACCCGCAACGAAGTTAGCTGGCTTCGAGACGGACTCAAGGTTTGTGGGGCCGGCTGTAAACGACTGGGAACCCGAAAGTGTGACTGGGCTTGTCGATACCGCGAAAACGGGTCACGATCCTAAACAGTACAGGTGCTCCTCGCACAATCGTAAATAAAGCAGTAAAGCATGGCATAAGTACAGGATAGTAAATAAAACTTCAAACTAGTTTGTGGCCCCAAGAAATAAGAATGAATCAAGCTCTGGCTCAGGGGGGTCCCATAAGCCTCCCGGATGTGGATAGCGCGAATAATCAAGGAACAGGAATCAAGTACTCGGGGTCCTACGGGACACAAGTGAGCATGAAAAAAACCAAATAGCAGATATTGCTCACCGGTGCCACTTTCATTAGTTATCCCATTACTACTCAGGTTAAGTTGTTTAGGTACCTCGTTGTCCATCAGACACTCACATACCCTACACATGATGTTCTACGACTCGCATGGCTCAAACAACTCCTGTAGTAATGGCTCATGGGATGGAGGAACAAGCTTCAGTGGGGTTTAAAAGTAAAGGCTATGCAATACTTGGGATTCAGTTTAATGCAATCGCGACTCAATGATGCAAGAATAAGATAGAGGCAATAGGTACTGTATGTATGCAAGCATGTGGTAGTGCTTGCCTGGCAGCTCAGTTGAAGCGAGAGAAGGATCTGGGTAGTGCTCCTGGGTCTCTTGATATATCCCCTGCTCAGCGTCTATTCGAAGAAGAACCAAACAAACAAGGGCCAACATAAATAAAGTGCACAAGCATAAGAGTAAAATGCGACAAGCAAACAATCATGCCATGATGAATGATGCACAATTTGCATGGCAATAAGGTAGCATGGCATGGGTGAGGTGTGGAATACAAGAATAAGCATTTTATTGAGTTTTGGCCACATTTTATCCTCATATTAGTTGCTGTATACATTATATTTATATGATGCATGCTGCAAAACAGAACATGGAATGCATAAACAGAAAGGTCTCGTCGAGCTGATCATTTTAGACATATCATTTGTTAAATTTGGAGTTATAAATCAAAAGTTATTACTTAATTAAGGTGAAGGGCATTTTATTGTAATTTAATTCAACTTGAAATTTAAAGTGCTCAAAATATATTTTGGATGGCTTATTTGAAATCCTCACATTTTTCTGATTTGAAAACATATATTATTTGTATTATTTGGATTTATATTTTGGAAGTTATACTAAAACAGATTTAAATTTGAATTTAAAAAAATAATTTGAAAAGATTTGAATTATAACAGGAAAACAGAAATACTTTTGTTACTTGACCCAGACTTAGCCACAGCCAGTGACAAGTGGGGCCAAGCTGACTGGGCAACACAGCGTGCAGAACAGGCTTTTGTCACTGCGGCCTCATCTAGCCATAGTGGATGACAGGTGGGCCACGCTGGCTAGGCCCAGGTGCTAGAGGGTGAACTTGCTGTGGCTGACATGTGGGGGCGAGCTGGAGCGCGGGTTGAGGCTGGAGAGCCAGGGGGGTTTCTGCAAGTCTGCCGAGGAGGCTGACTAGCGGGCCACGCTGTACCGCGGTTAAGGGCGGAGAACAAAAAGGGGGGGGGTATATGTAAAAATGGCCACGGCCCACTGTTGATCTTCTCTGCCTTGGACGGAAAAAGGCAGCGAACAGCGCAGCGAGGCGGGGTTCGAACCCAGGACCTGGGGCGCGCACGCGGACGCGGCGACCACTGGGCTAGGCGGGGGTAGTTGTTAGGAGGGCGGACGGGGCCTAGGTAGGTTTGTGGCGGTGCGGGAGCGAGCAGTCAGCAGCGAGCGGCGGTGCACCGAGGGCGTTCGACCAAACGAACCACGGATCTAGACGACGGTGGCGAGGCGGAGCATGTCAGAGAGGTCGAGGCGCTCACCGGGAGTGGGTCGGTGCGGTTGGATCGGCTCGAGACGCAGAGGATCGGCGTCGAGGCAGACGGCCAGAGGATCTAGGGTTTGCGTCGGGCTCGCGCTGGGGCAGCGGTTCTGGGGCTTCCTCTTCGCGGCTCCGTGTACGGGGCTGCTGCAGGGGGTCTCCTTGTACTCCTCGATCGCCTCCACGTCGCGCTCGTCGCCTGGTACGGTGTAGCCGAGAGGAGGCCGAGGGTGCCGGCGATGGTGTAGACGGTGGCGATGGAGAAGAAGGGAGGAGAGGGCAGGGCGCCCTTGGGGTAGATCTGGGGTAGCTGGGCGAGGCAGAGAGGTGGTGGGGTGGTGGTAGGTAGCAGAGAGGGGGAGATGCCGTGGGGAGGTGGGGTAGATGAAAAAGGTGGCTCGGCCACCCTTTTTCTCTCCTTCCTCCTTCACGTGCTAGGGTCGGCAGGGCAGGGCAGGTAGAGGAGGGGGGCTTCCAGGTGGGGCATGGTGGTCTGGGAGGGTAGGCTCGGGCTGGGGTCCTCTTGGCAGAGAGGGGGAGCTAGAGAAAGGAGAGGGGGTAGGCTCGGGCTAGGGTTTGTAGAGAGAGGGGGGTTTTAGATTAGGAGAGAGGTTTAGAGAGAGGTGAGATGTGGTGTAGAGGATTGGATGATAGGTTCCCCTGGCAAGCTCAAGCAAGAGCAACAAAAACAAGCTCAAGCAAGAACTAGACAAGAAGAGAGAGGGGGGGAAGGTGGTAACATGACCCAACACAAGATCAAGCATGAAAAGAGGTAGAGAGCTAGATGGGAGATGATCCCCTCCAAGATTCAAATAAAAACCAAGAGACTTAAATGTGGTGATACTTGCATGGGCCATGCATAAATAATTAATACCATGCTTATTTTGTGAAAACAAGATTATTTACATGGCATTGTTCTTATGCATTCCAAAATGTGGAGTAAGGCCCAAGCAAAAGAATTTAAAAAGGAAGCCCCAAGTGGACTAGATGGAGATGAGCATATTTGATTAAAATTGGGGCTTGCTAGTGTGTTTATTCCACTAGATGTTTAATAGTCCCAAAAATATCCCAACATGAGCATAATTCCATAATAATCCATAGGGAAGCTAGGAGAAAGGGTCCCACTCACAGGGCATGCAAAGGTGGCCATGTGGCTCTCATATATCAATAATGTGAAAACAAAATGATGCCAAGATGAGAGCATGTGGAAAAGAATTGGATCCATTCCAACCCACATGAGCTAGAGGTAAAACCAAAATAAGTTGCAATGCTCATATATGGTGGAATGGTGGAATGATGGGGTGATGACAAGAAAGGTGGTGGAGTCAATAAAAGATATGCCCCCAACTCAACTTGGGCATTTAAACAAGATATCAAGAACCAAATACGATATCAAGAGGCAAATACAATTAGTAATGCATATGAGAGAAGAACCAAAACAAAAAGGGTTTTATATGATGCTCAAATGCAAGGTGGCATGATGACATGAGCATGATATAATTATGATGCAACAATTATATATAGGAAGTAGCATTTATATAGACTAGGCTAGTAGCATTGCAATTGTTAGACAATTGGGATGCTACATTTTACTGCTAATGTTGCTTTGCTATTGTTACTACAAAATTGTTGCTACTGATAAACTATTGTGAGCAAGAACTATTTCCAAGTGCAGCTGAATTGACAACTCAGTTGTTAAGGCTTATAAGTATTCTTTGGCTCCCCTTGTGTCGAATCAATAAATTGGGTAATACTACCCTCGAAGACTGTTGCGATCCCCTATACTTGTGGGTCATCAAGACTATTTTCTAGCGCCGTTGCCGGGGAGCATGGCTTTATTTGTAAGTTCAGTTGGATCTACTACTGTTCACTGCTATTCATCCATCATGGGTAAGTCTCGTGATAAAAAGTTTCCTATTTTACCATCCACTACAAGAAGAGGTACAGTTCTAAACACATCTGCTGCTCTTGATCACCGTCTGTTATAAGTAAGCTTGTTACACCACCACCACATACACATGCTACGCACACTGCTACTACTGCTGAATCTGAAACTGCTTTTGATACTCATGATGTTACTTCTACTGTGCTTGATTCGAGTGGTTCATTAGGTCCTTTCCTAGATGTTACAATGGCTAGACTAGGAAATACCGAAACTCCTAGTGAAGACACTATCACACATGTTAGCTCACCTGAGTCTAGAGAGAGACATGATATTAATGATGGTTACATTGAGTTGTCTGATGAATTTATTGAAGAGTGCCGAAACACACATGGTGCTAGTGCTATTAAGAGTCTCCTTGAGAGACGTACCATTATTCCTAAACTGTCTTCTGATGCTAAGTTTGCTACCTCTCCCATAGATATTAGATATAAATATTATGATTATGATTTCTCTCTTGATTTATCCTATATAGACATTGTTGAGAAAGAACCTTTTTGTGGGACTTAAAATGAGAGTGCTATGGCTCATATGAATGAGCTTTCCACTATGAGTGCCTTAATTATTCTTTTTATCACTTACCTACTCAAGGACGAGCAGGAGTTAAGCTTGGGGATGCTTGTTACGTCGTAAACGTATCTATAATTTTTGATGCTCCATGCTTGTTTTGTACCAACTATCTTATGTTTTGTCTACACTTTGAGGCATTTTTATACTTTTTCTGGAACTAACCTATTGACAAGATGCCACAGTGCCAGTTCCTATTTTCTGCTGTTTTTGGTTTCAGAAAAGCTAGTAAAGAAATATTCTCAGAATTGTACGAAACAAAAGTCGATGTTCCTATTTTTTCCGACACGACACGGAGACCGAAGGAGAGATGAATAGGAGCCATGAGGCAGGCAGACCATATGTCGTGGTATTGGCACGTCAGATGCTACTGGGGGTAGCTTACGTAGTGGAGGCAAGGCGACATAGGAGAATCCAAGAGCGAGATTGACACGTGATGTACCCAGGTTCACGTCCCCTCGGTGGAGGATCGCTACGTCCTGCTATCAATCCAGTATGAGTATATTTGTTTACATGGGAGCCGCCGTAGGCGGAGGGAGAGACTAGATCTAGTCTAATGTGGAAGAAGATGATCTAATGAGAGATCTTCCCGTGGGGGTGCCCTGGTGGCTTTATATACGCAGCCAGTTAGGGTTTACAAGTTCTAGTGGGCTTTGTGTACAAGCCGTCGTATTGGGCCTCTAGTCGGTGCCAGTCGCCTAGATCCAATATGTGTCAGTCGTCATATCCGGCGAGTCGACACGCTCCGGGCTTGGCTTCAATCGACCCGATCTAGCTGGCGACTCCGCTTCGTGGGTATACCCCGATTGGTATTCCCCCATTAGTAGTCCCCGAGCACGTTGTCGATTCGACGCGGGCTTGAGGCAGGGCGCGGAGAGTCTTGACGATGGGTCGTGGCAAATCGGCGATGAGCTCCTGAACAAAGAAATAAAATCGTGAAGCGGGAGGCGGTCGAAGTGAGTCGGTCGGTCATGGCCGGTTGGCGAAAGACGCAGGGTGCCGGTGAAGCTGCCATTTGCGGCCAGTCCCCGAACGTGGAGCGTGCCGAGTCCTCGAGCGTGTCGAGTACGCGAGGGCGAGTCCGCGGTGGCGAGTCCCTAAGTGTGTCGAGTACGCGAGGGCGAGTCCGCGGTGGCGAGTCCCCGAGCATGTTGAGTACACGAGGGCGAGTCTGCGGTGGCGAGTCCCCGAGCGTGTTGAGTACGCGAGGGCGAGTCCGCGGTGGCGAGTCCCCAAGCGTATTGAGTACGCGAGGGCGAGTCCGTGGTGGCGAGTCCCCGAACGTGGAGCGTACGCGAGGGCGAGTCCATGGTGGCGAGTTCCCGAACATGGAGCGTACGCGAGGGCGAGTCCGCGGTGGCGAGTCCCCGACATGTCGAGTACGCGAGGGAGAGTCCGCGGTGATGAGTCCTCGAGCGTGTCGAGTACGCGAGGGCGAGTCCACGGTGGCGAGTCCCCGAGCGTGTCGAGTACGCGAGGGCGAGTCTGCGGTGGCGAGTCCCCGAGCGTGTCGAGCCGCGGTCGTGGAACCATGGGAACACGTAGTATGCCTAGGAGTAGTCCCCGAGGCTCGAGTTGGCTTGTAGAGGCGACTTGAGGCTCTTTAGAGATGCACATTCTAAAAATAGTAGTGGTTGTTGCCGAGCATTGCGAGCGGCGAGGTCGGGCGACCGACGAGTGCCAACGTCGGAGCGCGTCGAGTCCACGAGTGCGGCGAGTGGCGAGGTCGGGCGACAGGCGAGTGGCGTTGTCTGTAGCGCGCCAAGTCCCCGAGCGCGGCGACTGGCGAGGTCGGGCGATCGGCGAGTGCCGAGTTTCTGAGCGTGGCGAGTCTGTGATGATTGCGAGTCCGCGAGGGGAGAGTCCCCGAGTGTGGTGAGTCCGCGACGATTGCGAGTCTGCGATTATGTTGATTGCGCTGTTTTTGTTAGCGAGTCTCTCGTCTTGGCCCGGGGGGCCAGTCGCATGGCGACTCCAAAGATGGCTCTCGGCTTAGCGTTCTTCCTGGACGATCTGAGGCTCGGTTTGCGATTCCTCATCCGCAGTACTTGGCCATGCGAGTCGCGCTGTCTAAGGTTGAGGAGGACATGGTGCTGTTTGTGTACCACTGCCATTTGTCTTGGCCCGGAAGGCCAGTCGAGCAAGGCGACTCCAATGATGGCTCTCGGTTAGCGTTTTTTGTGGACGATCTGAGGCTCGGTTTTTGAGTCCTCGTCCGTACTACTTGGCCATTGCGAGTCACTCTTTCAAAGGTTGACAAAGGCGAATTGATTTTTTCTCGGAGGGAAGAGAAGCCCAGTGGTGAGTCCATGCAGCGTGGCATGCGACCCTCTCTGGTGACTCGGGCAATGAAGGTCCCTTAGAAGGCGTGGCGTACGCATTCGACGTAGCCAAAAAGAGTCGCCGCGGCGGACACGGGGTCGACGCGGCGGACGAAGGTCGTGCTATGGCGAAGTCGACGCGGCGGACACGGGGTCGACGCGGCAGACGGAGGTCGCGCTATGGCAAAGTCGAGGCGGCGGACACGGGGTCGACGCGGCGGACGGAGGTCGCGCTATGGCGAAGTCGACGCGGCAGACACGGGGTCGACACGGCGGACGGAGGTCGCACTATGGCAAAGTCGATGCGGCAGACATAGGGTCGACACGGCGGACGGAGGTGGCGCTATGGCGATGTCGACGCGGTGGACACGGGGTCGACGCAGCGAACGGAGGTCGCGCTATGGCAATGCCGACGCAGCGGACACAGGGTCGATGCGGCGGACGGAGGTCGCGCTATGGCGAAGTCGATGCGGCGGACGGAGGTGGCGCTATGGCGATGTCGACGCGGCGGATAGGGGGTCGACGCGGCGAACGGAGGTGGCGCTATGGCGAAGTTGACGCGGCGGACACGGGGTCGACACGGCGGACGGAGGTGGCGCTATGGCGATGTCGACGTGGTGGACACGGGGTCGACGCGGCGGACGGAGGTTGCGCTATGGCGAAGTCGATGCGGCGGACACGGGGTCGACGTGGTGGATGGAGGTCGCGCTATGGCGATGTCGACGCGGCGGACACGGGATCGACGTGGCGGACGGAGGTCGCGCTATGGCGAAGTCGACGTGGCGGACATGGGGTCGACGCGGCGGACGGAGGTCGCGCTATGGCGAAGTCGACGCGGTGGACACGGGGTCAACGTGGTGGATGGAGGTCGCGCTATGGCGATGTCGACGCGGCGGACACGGGATCGACGCGGCGGACGGAGGTCGCGCTATGATGAAGTCGACGCGGCGGATACAGGGTCGACACGGCGGACGGAGGTCGCGCAATGGCGATGTCGACGCGGCGGACACGAGGTCGACGCCGCGGACGGAAGTCGCGCTATGGCGACATCGACGACAGCGAGGCTGCGAGGGCGAGGTCGCGATGGCGATCCCGCGGCAGGCGAGTCCGCAACGGGCGAGTCCTCGAGCCTAGCGAGTCCGCGTTTAAGCGTGTCCGGGTTTAGGCGAGGTCCGGAGTATATCCGCGACGGACGAGTCGCCGGACGTGGCGAGTCTGCGGCGGGAGGATCCACGAGCGTGACGAGTTCACGATGATGGCGAGTACCTCGATCGATTTGTTCCTCATGCACAGACCAAATAAAGCAAGAGATCAGTATTCATGCCTAATTATGCAAACCCTGATCATACAAATGGGAGGATACAAAGTAGGCAAATACCAGAAATTTTATAACTGATCTAAACATGCTTTGCTATGTAAGCTTTATTCGCCAATTGATCTCCGCCGGTAGTACTTTGTACGTACATACTGTAACAATTAAAAAGAGAATAGGAAAGGGGTCATCGATCGTGGATTGAGCAAATCATTTTTCTCTTCCATTAACTGAAGCTGCTGCAGGTCGCCGTGCGTGGCCGGCTCCAGATCGATCGGATCTTGTCGTGTCTGGAGTCAGCTGACCACACGATGGTCTTGATACGGTGACTTGTAGACGGCGACTGGTACATGCGTTAGATCGCCGTGCGTCACCGCCTAATTATACGGATGATTTTACCAGATGCAATCTGGCCATGGTTGATGGTGAAGGATCTCGTCTGAATTATCATCCTCCAAGCGCTGCTTGCCCCACGGTGGGCGCCAACTGTCGTGGTATTGGCACGGCAGATGCTACTGGGGGTAGCTTACGTAGTGGAGACAAGGCGACGTAGGAGAATCCGGGAGCGAGATTGGCACGCGATGTAACCAGGTTCACGTCCCCTCGGTGGAGGATCGCTACGTCCTGCTATCAATCTAGTATGAGTATAAATTGGTTTAGATGGGAGCCGCCGTAGGCGGAGGGAGAGACTAGATTTAGTCTAATGTGGAAGAAGATGATCTAATGAGAGATCTTCCCGTGGGGGTGCCCCTGGTGGCTTTATATATGCAGCCAGTTAGGGTTTACAAGTGCTAGTGGGCTTTGTGTACAAGCTGCCGTATCGGGCCTCCAGTCGGCGCCAGTCGCATGGATCCAATATGCTCTAGTCGTCATATCCGGCGAGTCGACACGCTCCGGGCTTGGCTTTAGTCGGCCCGATCCAGCTGGCGACTCCGCTTCGTGGGTATACCCCGATTGGTATTCCCCCATCACCATAGGGTGGCACGGGCCTACCCTAGGCCACGCCTGGCTATGGTGTGGTCCCCTCGGGCGCCCACCGACCTTGCCCCTTCGCCTATATAAACCCCCCGAGGATAAAACCCTAGGCACCCGATCAGAAATCCACGAAAAATTCCGTAGTCGCCGCCATCTCCATCCCTATACCGGGAGGGATCCGAAGCTCTTCCTCGCACCCTGCCTGAGAGGGGAGATCATTCCGGAGGCCTTCTGCATCACCATGCCAGCCTCCAGAGTGATGCGTGAGTAGTTCATCCTTGGACTATGGGTCCATACAGTAGCTAGATGGTTGTTTCTCCTCTTTTGTGCTATCATGCTTACATCTTGTGAGCTCTGTTCATGACCAAGATCATCTATTTGTAATGCTACATGTTGTGTTTGCGGGGATCCTATGGATATTGAGTACTATGTCAGATTGATTATTGATTCTATCATGTCTATGTTATTTGTGATCTTGCATGCTCTCCATTGCTAGTAGTTACTTTGGCCAAGTAGATGCTTGTGACTCCAAGAGGGAGTATTTATGCTCGATAGTAGGTTCGTGCCTCTAGTAATCTAGGGGAGTGACAGAAAACTCTAAGGTTATAGATGTGTTGTTGCTACTAGGAAGAAAAAACAATCCTTTGTCCAAGATCAATTGTATTGTTTACTTTACACACTTTGCTTAATGCAATTATCTGTTGCTTGCAACTTAATACCCGAGGGTTGTTCGGATGATATCCTAGAGGTGGATTATTAGTCATAGATGCAGTTGGATTACGGTCTATGTATCATGTTGTAATGCCCAAAAAAATCTCGTAGAGATCAAAATGTCTAGTACATGCATTGTTATGCATTCTCTATTTGTCAATTGCCCCGCTGTAATTTGTTCACCCAACATGTTATTTATCTTATGGAGAACACCTCTAGTGAACCATGGACCCCGGTCCATTCCTTCCCATTGATATTCCACCTATTGTTTACTGTTTACTTTCTGCAATTACCACAAGAAATTACTATCTTCCACACTATACATTTAATCCTTTGTTTTTAGCAAAACCGGTGAGATTGACAACCTCACTGTAAGTTGGGGCAAAGTATTTTGGTTGTGTTGTGTAGGTTCCACGTTGCTAGCAACACCTTGGGAGCTGTTTCCTTTCCCCTACTGGTTCGATAACCTTGGTTTTATAACTGAGGGAAACTTGCTGCTGTTCTCATCATACCTTCCTCTTGGGGTTCCCAATGAGCTCTACATCATCTGAGCCATCAGGGACCTCAGCAAGATGACATGCATAGATAGGGAAACAGAGATGCAACCACACATGCAAGAACTTGACCTAGGCCGAGGGTGGATGTTCTCCTTTTCTAGGGCAAGACAGAGGTTGAGAGAAACTTGGGGGATCGGGTTAGGTAAGTGGTGGTGTGAGGAAGCAAATGAGCCAGGGAGAGGAGCTGGGATGGTCTAGGGTTTATAAACCCGAGGCTCTAGTTCATGGTGGAGAGGGTTCATGGAGAGGCATAGGGGTGGTGCCAGGGTTGGGATTGGGTGGTGGGGCGGTGGTGAGGTCGTGTGAGGGCCACATGGGGCAGAGGGATGCTGGGGTGTTGTGTGCTGCAAGCTCTCCCTCTCCTTCTTTATTTGAACAAGAAAAGAAATGGAGGAGTGGAGTGGCTAGCGCTAGCTCATTAGTGAGGAGGGGAGGTGGAGGCAGGGGTGTGGGGTTTGTAGCTTGACCAGAGGGGGAGGGGGTGATACGTCGGAAATGTATCTATAATTTTTTATGTTCCATGCTTGTTTAGTATCTACTTTGCTTTGCTTTGTCTACACTTTGAGGTGTTTTTATATGTTTTCTGGAACTAACCTATTAACAAGTTGCCACAGTGCCATTTGCCTGTTTTCTTCTGTTTTTGGTTCCAGAAAGGCAGAAAATCAATATTCTCGGAATTGGACGGGACAAAAGCCAAAGTCAATATTTTACCGTGGGCAACTCGAAGTCCAGAGGAGAGACGGAGAGGCGCCACAGGGCGGCCACACCCCCCAGGCGCGGCCAGGGTGGGCCCACGCCTAGGCAGGGTGTGGGCCCCCAGGGCACCCCCTGCCTCGCCTCTTTGCCTATAAGAAGCCCCCGATGTAGAAACCCTAGGCACCCGATCAAAACTCCACGAAATCTTCTATAGCCGCCGCCACCATCGTCCCTAGATCGTGGGGGGCTAAAGTTCTTCCCGGCACCATGCCGGAGGGGAAATCATCTCGGAGGCCTTCTTCTCCGGTATGAAGCGTGAGTAGTTCCACCTTGGAATACGGGTCTGATGACTCCTTGGTGGCGCCAGATAACTTGGTGCTTGATGTGGAGTCTTGTTGGGAACCCCAAGATAAAGGTGTGAAGCAGCACAGCAGCAAGTTTTCCCTCAGTAGAGACCGAGGTTATCGAACCAGAAGGAGGAAGGAAACGTCACATAGGTGTTGCAAGCAACACGGAGACCTGCACAACACAAACTCAAGACTTTGCCCCAACGAATGAGTGAGGTTGTCAAGCTCGCCGGTTTGCTGTAACAAAGGATTAAACGTATGGTGTGGAAGGTAATGGTTTGCAGCAAGTAAACAAGTAATAGTGGAAGATGTATTGATGGTAAAGATTGGACCGGGGTCCATAGTTCACTAGAGGTGCTCTCCTTAGATAAACAACATGGTATGAAGGGTAAAAAAATTACAGCAGGGCAATTGACAGGAACTAAGCAAGGCATAACAATGCAATTACTATTCAAAAAGATCCTATGAGATTCGATTGGGCAATACAACAAGATACATAGACCGCCATCCAACTGCATCTATGACTAGAAGTCCACCTTCAGGTTATCATCCGAACCCCCTCCAGTATTAAGTTGCAAGCAACAGACAGCTGCTTTAAGCAAAGTGTGTAAGGTAAACAATCCACATGTTCCATTAACAAGAGACCATTGTTTTCTCCCTAGTAGCTACAGCACATCCACAACCGAAGAGATTATTGTCACTTCCCTTGGAAACTAGAGGCATGAACCCACTATCGAGCATAAATACCCCCACTTGGAGTCACTAGCAACTACTTGGCCAAGATAGCTACTAACAACGTAGAGCATGCAAGATCACAAACAACACAGACATGATAGAATCATAAAGACAAAACCATTAATCAAACCAACATAATAATCTCAATATCCATCGGATCCCCGCAAACACAACATGCATGATTACAAATAGATTAGATCTTGATCATGAACGGAGCTCACAAGATCTATACATGAAAGCACAAAGGAGGAGATACAACCATCTAGCTACTACATGGAATCATAGTCCAAGGTGGAACTACTCACGCATCATACCGGAGAGAAGGCCTCCGGGATGATCTCCCCTCCGGTATGGTGCCGGGAAGAACTTCAGATCCCCCCGATCTAGTGACGATGGTGGCGGCGGCTACAGACGGTTTCGTGAAGATTTGATCGGGTGCTTAGGGTTTCTGCATCGGGGGATTCTTATAGGCGAAGGGGGAGGCCGAGGAGGCGACCGGGGGGCCAAACCCTAGCCAGGCACGGGCCCACCCCTGGCCACGCCTGGGGGGTTTGGCTGCCCTGGCCTGATTCCTCGTCTCCCCTCTGGACTTCTTGTTCCCCACGGAAAGTTATTGACTTTGACGTTTGTCCCATCCAATTCCGATATTATTTCTTTACTAACGTTTCTGAAACCAAAAACAACAGAAAACAGGCATCTGGCACTGTTGCAACTTGTTAAAAGGTTAGTACCAGAAAACATGTAAAAATCACCTCAAAGTGTAGACAAGTAAAGCAAAGGAGATACTAAACAAGCATGGATCATCAAAAATTATAGATACGTTTCCGACGTATCAGGGTCCATGTAGTAGCTAGATGGTTGTATCTCCTCCTTGTGCTTTCATGTATAGATCTTGTGAGCTCCGTTCATGATCAAGATATAACCTATCTGTAATCATGCATGTTGTGTTTGCGGGGATCCGATGGATATTGAGATTACTATGTCAGATTGATTAATGGTTTTGTCTATTTGATTCTATCATGCCTGTGTTGTTTGTGATCTTGCATGCTCTCCGTTGTTAGTAGCTATCTTGGCCAAGTAGTTGCCAGTGATTCCAAGAGGGTTATTTATGCTCGATAGTGGGTTCATGCCTCTAGTTTCCAAGGGAAGTGACAGAAATCTCTTCGGTTGTAGATTGTTGTTGTCACTAGGGAGAAAACAACGGTCTCTTGTTCATGGAACAAGTGGATTATTTACCTTAAAGTAGTTGTCTATTGCTTGAAACTTAATACTGGAGGGGTGATGTCTACGCATTTCTATTCTTGTAGACAGTTGTTGGGCCTCCAAGTGCAGAGGTTTGTAGAACAACAGCAAGTTTCCCTTAAGTGGATTACCCAAGGTTTATCGAACTCAGGGAGGAAGTGGTCAAAGGTATTCCCTCTCAAGCAACCCTGCAATCAAGATACAAGAAGTCTCTTTTGTCCCCAACACACCTAAGACACTTGTCAAGTGTATATGCGCACTAGTTCGGCGAAGAGATAGTGAAATACAAGAGGTAACGGTTTCAGAAAATAGCTTGACGGTGAGGTAAAGACTAAAGGCAAAAGGATGGAAGCAAGCAAACATGCAACGGATCTAGTATCAAACGATGTTTCAATATTTAGAAACAAGGCCTAGGGATCATACTTTCACTAGTGAACACTCTCTCATATAAATATCCTCTATTCATGATACTACTCTTAACTACTCTCCGGTTGGACACTCTAATCCACGACAGGGCCTTCCCTAATATAGATAACCCCACACTATCACCTTGAGCGCTAGATGGTTCCAACAAACACCACAATTTCATAGAGACATTCAACTCCAAATATAACTCATAACAAATATTCAATCTAGCCAAAGTGCCACACATGGTATGCACGATGTCACTTTCACACACGTGGGGAAAAGCATAGATCTATTAAAGCACAAAGAGTATTTATGTAGACTCAAGCCTAAGTGCCACCATGGCGGGCATGCTGTCACTTTCACATACATGGGGAGAGCAGAGATCTAATGAAGCACTTGAGTAGCAAGGTAGATCTACTTGATTACAAAGCTCATGACCACAAGATCATGCATAGAGAGAGAGAGAGAGATGAACACATAGCTACCGGTAGAGCCCTTAGCCTCAGGGAAGAACTACTCCCTCCTCATCATGGGAATCAGCAACGATGATGAAGATGGCGATGGATCGATGGAGATGGTTACGGGGGCACTTCCTCGTCCCGGCAGGGTGCCAGAACAGAGACTTTTTGTCCCCCGAATCTCCCCTTCGGTGGCGGCGCTACAGAGGTTTTCGTGGATTTCTTATGGATTCCCTAGGGTTTTTGGGTCGGAGGCTTCTTATAGGCGCAGGAATCAAGGTCAGTGGGGGTCCAGGGGGGCCACACACCCTATGGCCCCCCTCCGGCTCTGCTTCGTGGTTCCATGTTGCTCCGGGAAAAATAATGACTTTGGCTTTTGTCCCGTCCAATTCCGAGAATATTGATTTTTTGCCTTTCTAGAACCAAAAACAGAAGAAAACAGGCAACTGGCACTGTGGCAACTTGTAATATGTTAGTTCCAGAAAAGATATAAAAACACCTCAAAGTATAGAAAAAGCAAAGTAGATACAAAACAAGCATGGAGCATCAAAAATTATAGATAAGTTTTCGACGTATCAAACATCCCCAAGCTTAACTCCTGCTCGTCCTCGAGTAGGTAAGTGATAAAAAGAATAATTTTTGAGGTGACATGCACCATCAAAACCAAGATCAAACCATCTGCAAGCACTGAAATCTGGGATCAAAGAACTCTAAACATGTGCATGAAAGGTGGAGTTCTAACAATAGGACATAGTAACTATGCATGCAACATGAAAGGCTACAAACAAAGATCATGAATAACATGCATTGAAAAAGTTTGTTTGTTTCACATACATAAAACATAGCATAGTGGCAATCAGCTTGTCCCTCATAGAGTAGCAAATAGATGCATATGACACCTTCAAAGTTCACAAGGGTGACTAGAAACAAGTAGCACAAGAACAAATGATATCACAATATGCATCAATCAATAAGATTTGGAACACTGTAATGGTGCCTAAAGGTAGAAGGTGGAGACTCAATAGTGTTTGAAAAGGCCTTTTTATAAAGGAGGTAGGGATTTCAAATTTCAAAAGGAGCTTCCAAAAAATATGGTACTTGTTAGCTTGCAGCCCTCATTGCCCCTATCATAAGCATCTTAAAGTGATTAAGGTTAAAGTGAACAAAGATGGAGTATATGTTTGACGAAGTATAAGTTGGCAATCTCAAGTCCCTTGAATACGAGGGCCACACCTCATGCTACTAAACTTCAGTCACCTGTAAGTTCTTGTCATTGTAAGTATTTGCATATCATTGAGAACCGCCAACGGGGTACCCCTTGCACATGGTATAGGAGCTTTCCCATAACCAAAATGACAAGGCAAGCAGACAATGAGCATCTCAGCAATCTTCTTATTTACCATGGGAATATGGTGCTTTTTCTCTCTTTCCTCTTTTCTCAATGTGTCTTTTTTTATTAGAAGAATGCTTCATAGATGTCACTATGGTGATGCTGCAAGTTTCCACCATGATTAGGCATGGCTTAGGCTAGCGGCCTAGGCGTTTCTCTTACACAGGATACAAACTCCATGAACTTACAAGTTCCCTTTTTATTTCACACCGGTGACATCCATTGATAAAAGAGCATGATATCAATTGAGTACAAAGTACAAGTGCAATGTTGAAAACGTTCCCCGTGACAGCACGGTTCTGCTAATTCCAACGTATAAGTGCAAGCATATACAACATAGATGACACAATGGTTCAAGTTTATTAGGGGCAATGAATATAAAGTGTGCCATCAAGTTTGTGAGGGCTTTAATCACTAAGTTTTCACATAACAAAATAGTTTTAATTGGAAGATAGCTGAAAACAAGAATATACTTGGAATGGTGTAACACACCATGCATAGGAGTTTATAATGGACACTTTGGAATAACTTGGTTTCTTGGGAGTTGGAAGCATGAGTAGAGCTTACTCGTACAAGTGGAGGCTAGCAAAAGACTGAGAGCAACCAACTAAGAGAGCATAATGGTCATAATCATGCATAGCAACAAAGCATTACTAATCAAAGCATAGAGTGGTACTACAAGTCAAGGACTAAATGATCATAGAGGCTATGATAACTTGTTTATAGTCATATCTGTTGGAGATATGCCCTAGAGGCAATAATAAATGTGGTTATTATTATATCTTTGTGTTTATGATAAAAGTTTACATTCATGCTATAATAGTATTAACAAGGAAACATTGATACTTGTGTGATTTGTAAACTTAATTTGAAGTCCCTAGTATAGCCTATATACATCACTAGCTTGTTGGTTGATAAATGATTGTGGTTTCCCTATCATGAACATTGAGATGTTATCAACAACAAGATCATATCGTTAGGAGAATGATATGGTGGACATACTCCTATAGATAAGCGTAGCATAAACATCAAGTCATTTCAATAGTTCAATTGCTATATGCTTTCTGATACATAGTAACCTAATTCCTTCGACCATGAGATCATGCATATCACCTTTACCGGATGGATGCTTTGATGACATCAAACACCACACCGTAACTGGGTGGCTATAAAGGTGGCATTGAGTGTTCGGAAAGTATTGGTTGAGACACATGGATCAAGAGTGGGATTTGTCCATCCATATGACGGATAGATATACTCTGGGCCCTCTCGGTGGAATGTCATCCAATTAGCTTGCAAGCATGTGACTGGCTCACAAGGGATCACATATCACGGGAACGAGAAAAGAGTACTTATCGGTAACGAGGTTGAACTAGGTATGCAGAGATACCGACGATCATAACCTCGGATAAGTAAACTATCGTGAGACAAAGGGAAATTGGTATCGTATGTAAGTGGTTCATTCGATCGCAAAGTAATCGTAGAAATATGTGGGAGCCATATGAATTTCCAGATTCCTCTATTGGTTATTGTTCGGAGAAGTGTCTCGATCATGTCCGCATAATTCACGAACCGTAGGGAGACACACTTAAGGATTCGACGTTGTTTGAGTAGTTATGGTATTATGAGAAAGAGACCGAATGTTGTTCGGAGTCTCGGATGGGATCCGGGATATCACGAGGTGATCCAGAATAGTCCGGAGAATAAGATTCATATAAGGAAAGTCCCATTTCGGAGTTCGGGAATGATTCCGGTGTTTTCATCGGGAATGTTCTAGAAGGTTCCGGAATGTCCGGCACTCCGGAGGGGAAGGGGTACATGAATGTGTCATTGCAAGTTGGAATGATTGCATCATGTACTAAGTGTCCTTGCTGTTCCAAATAAAGGATTAAATTGAATCCTAGTTTGAAAAGTCAAATAGCAAGTTTGAAAAGTCAAACGGCTAAAATTGGAAAGAGGAAAAGAGGAGGAAGGAGGGAAACCGAGTTGGGGAGGGAATCCCTCCTCCAACCGGCGGCCCACCTCCAAGCCGAGTTGGGGAGGGACTCCCCTCCCTCCCCTTGGCGCGGCCGGCCCCTCCACCTATATAAGGAGGGGCAGGGCTCCCTCCTCTATACACACAAGTCCCTCACCTCAAACCCTAGAAAGCTGCAGCCCTCCATAGCCGCCGCCACCACCTAGGGTTTTGCCCTAGCCGCCGACTTGGGGGTCCCCGGAACCCTAGTTGCCGGCTCTAGCCCCTCCTCCTTGGTGTGTCTAAACCCTAGATCGTCGAGGAGCTCTCTCATACTCCACCATACTCGCTCCGGCTTAAGGCGAAGCCCTGCGGGATCTCCCCTCTACTTCCGGTACCACGCCGTTGTGCTGCCGGAATCGCGAGGAGAGTGATACAACCTCCGCTGCCTGCTGGAACAAGGGAGAGGAAGGTCTTCGTCGAGTACCGAACATGTGACCGACTGCGGGAGCGCTGCCGGAACGCAGCGCCGGAAGGATCGTCTACGCGATCTTGAGATCGGGAAGAGTACGACTACATCACCCACGAGAATCCGCTCTCGTTAAACACTTTGGAATCTTCGAGGGTAAGTTATTCCATCGACTCGTTGCTACAATCTAGTAGATAGATCTTGGCTTGTTTGTTTGTATGCGATAGAATTTTTTTGTTTTCCATGCTACGAAACCCTACAGTGGTATCAGAGTCGTGTCTATATGTAGATCTGTTGCACGAGTAGAACACAATGGTCATTGTGGGCGTTGATGCTTTTATTGTCGATTGCTTCTTGTGTACTTTGCATCTGCGGTATGTTGGGATGAAGCGGCCCAGGCTAACCTTACATGACATCGTTCATGAGACTTGCTCCACGCTTGACATGCAACTTGTATTGCATAAGTGGCTTTGCGGGTGCCTGTTTCTCCTAGCATAGTTAAGATCCAATTTACAACGGGTGATCAACAATACTAGTATCAATGTTGTGGTTCTTGTTCGTAAGTTAGAACGACACTTATTGAAAGCCCCAAACCACGTAAAATATGCAAAGAAAGTAGAGGCGTCTAACTTTGTTTTGCAGGGGTGTGCAGTGATGTGATATGGCCATGATTGTGATTATATTTGATGTATGCAATGTTCCTTATTGTAAGTTGGCAACCGGCAGGAGCCATATGGTTGTCTTTAATTTATGTTAAGACCCGCGTGTCTATTCAAAGTAGTTGTAATAGTTGAAGCCGGTGGATGACAACCATGGAGAAGCGTCATTGACCTTGATGCAATGCCGGTGATGATGGAGATCATGTTCGTGCTTGAAGATGGAGATCGGAAGCACAAAGAAGAAAGGCCATATCATATCACATATATTGAATTGCATGTGATGTTAATCCTTTATGCATCTTGTATTGCTTAGTAGACGACGGTAGCATTATAAGATGATCCCTCATGCACATGAATTTCAAGTCATAAAGTGTTCACCCTTAGTTAGCACCGTTGCTAAAGCTTGTTGTTTCGAAGCACCACGTGATGATCGGGTGTGTTAGATTCTGCAAGTGTATACAACGTGAGCAAGCCAGATTTGCTCATGCGGAAACTAAGGTTTGATCTTGACGAGCCTAGCATGTACAGACATGGTCTCGGAACACGGATCACCGAAAGGTAAAGCATGAATCATATAGTAGATATGATGAACATGACGATTGTTCGCCTTTGAAACTATATCAACTCTCGTGATGATCGGTGTTGATGTGGTGGATTTGGTTCGTGTGATCACTAAAACAATGTGAGGGATGTTGTTTTGAGTGGGAGTTCACCTAGTTTAATTTTATTAATATGAACTCAATTTGTCATAAACTTAGTCTAAACTATTGAAAATATGTTGTAGATCAATGGCAGCCCCTACCATCAATTTTAATGCGTTCCTAGAGAAAGAAAAGTTGAAAAACAATGGAAGCAACTTCACGGATTGGTTCCGCAATTTGAGGATTGTCCTCACAGCTGGTAATTTGACCTATGTGCTGGATGCACCGCTGGGTGACCCACCTGCAGCTGATGCTTCCGATGAAGTAAAGAATGTTTACCTCGCACGGAAGAATCAGTACTCCATAGTTCAGTGTGCTATCTTGTATGGTTTGGAATCGGAGCTTCAGAAAAGGTTTGAGAATTCAGACCCATATGATATTGTCGAGGATCTCAAATTGATTTTTGAGACTCATGCGGCAATTGAAAGCTATGAGGCTTCTGAAAAGTTCTTTAACTGCAAGATGGAAGAGGGAAGCTCCGTCAGTGAGCATGTGCTTAAGATGTCTGGGCACGCAAACAAACTTCAAAGCTTGGGTATAGTGATTCCTAATGCTTTGGGGATTTACCGTGTCCTCCAATCACTACCACCAAGTTACAAGAACTTTGTGATGAACTACAACATGCAGAACATGAACAAGACGTTGCCAGAACTCTTTGCCATGTTGAAATCTGCAGAAGTGGAGATCAAGAAAGAGCACCAAGTGTTGTTGGTCAATAAGACCACCAAATTCAAGAAAGGCAAGTCTAAGCAGAAGGGACACTTCAAAAAGGGTGGTAAGAAAGTTACCACGCCGGCGAAGAAAACCAAGGCTGGACCCAAGCCTGATACTGAGTGCTTTTACTGCAAGGGAGAAGGTCACTGGAAGCGGAATTGCCCAAAGTACTTGGCGGATTTGAAGAACGGCAACATCAAGAAGAAAGGTATATATGATATACATGTTATTGATGTGTATCTCACTAGTACTCGTAGTAGTGCCTGGGTATTTGATACTGGTTCGGTTGCTCATATTTGTAACTCGAAACAGGTGCTGCAGAATAAACGGAAGCTAGCGAAGAACGAGGTGACGATGCGCGTGGGAAACGGATCAAAGGTTGATGTGATCGCGGTCGGAACGCTACCCCTTCATCTACCATCCGGATTAGTTTTATACTTAAATAATTGTTATTTGGTGCCTGCGTTGAGCATGAACATTATATCGGGATCTTGTTTATTGCGAGACGGTTACTTGTTTAAGTCCGAGAATAATGGTTGTTCGATTTATATGAGTAATATGTTTTATGCACATGCACCTTTGATAGATGGTCTATTCTTATTGAATCTCGATAGTGGAAATACACATATTAATAACATTGAGGCTAAACGGTTGAAATCAAGCGATAACTCGACCTATATGTGGCACTGTCGTCTTGGTCACATTGGAGTGAAGCGTATGAAGAAACTCCATTCCGATGGACTTCTTGAATCACTTGATTTTGAATCACTTGAAAGATGCGAAGCTTGTCTGATGGGAAAAATGACTAAGACTCCATTTTCTGGTATGATGGAGCGAGCTACAGACTTGTTGGAAATCATACATACCGATGTGTGTGGCCCGATGAGTGTAGCATCGCGCGGTGGTTATCGTTATGTTCTTACCTTCACGGATGACTTGAGTAGATATGGGTATATCTATTTCATGAAACATAAGTCCGAAACTTTCGAGAAGTTTAAGGAGTTTCAA
The DNA here is from genome assembly GCA_916181665.1 of Avena sativa. Taxonomy (NCBI): domain Eukaryota; kingdom Viridiplantae; phylum Streptophyta; class Magnoliopsida; order Poales; family Poaceae; genus Avena; species Avena sativa. Next base: position 369,546,309 of record OV702284.1, read on the forward strand.
AGTGAGGTAGATAATCAATGTAACAAGAAGATTAAATTTCTACGTTCTGATCGTGGAGGTGAATATCTAAGTTACGAGTTTGGCGAGCATTTGAAGAAATGCGGAATACTTTCACAATTGACACCGCCGGGAACACCACAGCATAATGGTGTGTCCGAACGTCGTAATCGAACTCTCTTAGATATGGTTCGTTCTATGATGTCACTTACAGATTTACCGCTATCATTTTGGGGTTATGCATTAGAAACAGCCGCATTCACTTTAAATAGGGCACCGTCTAAATCCGTTGAAACGACACCGTATGAATTATGGTTTGGGAAGAAACCTAGATTGTCGTTCCTTAAAGTTTGGGGTTGCGAAGCCTATGTAAAGAAGTTACAGCCGGACAAGCTTGAACCCAAAGCGGAAAAATGCGTCTTCATAGGATACCCGAAGGAAACTATTGGGTATACCTTCTATCATAGATCCGAAGGCAAAATCTTCGTTGCCAAGAATGGATCCTTTCTAGAGATGGAATTTCTCTCGAAAGAAGTGACTTGAAGGAAAGTAGAACTCGACGAGGTTGTCGAACCTTCTCTCGAAATTGCGAGTAGCGCAGCACCGGAAGAAGTTCCTGTGGTGCCTGCACCAATAAGAGAGGAAGCTAATGATGGTGATCATGAAACTTCGGTTGAAGTTGCTACAGAGCCTCGGAGGTCAACGAGAACTCGTACCACTCCAGATTGGTATGATCCTGTAATGAATGTCATGTTGGTGGATAACACCGATGACCCCGAGACATATGAGGAAGCGATGATGAGCCCAGATTCCAATAAATGGCAAGAAGCCATGAAATCCGAGATTGGATCCATGTACGAAAACCAAGTATGGACTTTGGTGGACTTACCGGATGGCCGGAAGGCTGTCGAGAACAAATGGATTTTCAAGAAGAAAACAGATGCTGATGGTAATGTTACCGTCTATAAAGCTTGACTTGTCGCAAAAGGGTTTCGACAAATTCAAGGAGTTGACTACGATGAGACTTTCTCACCAGTAGCGAAGCTAAAGTCTGTGAGGATTATGTTAGCAATCGCTGCATATTATGATTATGAGATATGGCAGATGGATGTCAAAACAGCATTCCTCAATGGGGACATTGATGAAGAGTTGTATATGATGCAACCCAAAGGTTTTGTCGATCCTAAAGATGCTAACAAGGTATGCAAACTTCAACAGTCCATCTATGGATTGAAGCAAGCATCCCGAAGTTGGAATCAACGTTTTGATAAGGTAATCAAAAGTTTTGGTTTTATACAAACTTATGGAGAAGCTTGTATTTACAAGAAAGTGAGTGGGAGCTCTGTAGCATTCTTAATACTATATGTGGATGACATATTGTTGATTGGGAATGATGTAGACCTTCTTAATAGTGTCAAGGAATATTTGAATAATAGTTTTTCAATTAAGGATCTTGGTGAAGCAGCTTACATATTAGGCATAAAGATCTATAGAGATAGATCGAAACGCCAAATATCATTGTCACAGAGTACATATTTGGACAAAGTTCTAAAGAGGTTTGGAATGGAAGATAGCAAGAAAGGGTTCTTGCCCATGTTGCCCAATATGACCTTGAGTAAAACTCAAAGTCCGACATCGGCAGAAGATAGAGAAAGGATGAGTAAGACTCCCTATGCCTCAGCCATAGGATCTCTAATGTATGCCATGCTATGTACTAGACCCGACATTGCATATGTTGTTAGTTTAACTAGCAGATATCAAAGTGATCCAGGAGTGGATCATTGGACAGCGGTCAAAAACATCCTTAAGTACTTGAGAAGAACTAAGGATATGGTTCTTTCTTATGGAGGTGATGAACAGCTTGTTGTTAATGGTTACACCGATGCTAGTTGGAACACCGATCCGGATGATTCTAAATCACAATCTGGATACGTATTTATTTTGAATGGTGCAGCAGTTAGCTGGAGGAGTGCAAAGCAAAGCGTTGTGGCGAGATCTTCAACTGAATCGGAATACATGGCTGCTTCAGAGGCTTCACAAGAAGCGATATGGATGAAAGAGTTCATTACAAAGCTGGGTGTGGTTCCTAGTGCGTTGGACCCAATGTCTATCTACTGTGATAACATGGGTGCCATAGCCAATGCGCAAGAACCAAGGTCACACAAGAAGCTGAAGCATATCAAGCTACGTTTTCACGCTATTCGAGAACATATTCAAGATGGGGATATAAAGATTTGCAAAGTACACACAGATCTGAATGTGGCGGATCCGTTGACTAAACCTCTCCCGAGGGCAAAACATGACCAGCACCAAACTGCCATGGGTGTTCGGTATATTACCATGTAATCTAGATTAGATGACTCTAGTGCAAGTGGGAGACTGTTGGAGATATGCCCTAGAGGCAATAATAAATGTGGTTATTATTATATCTTTGTGTTTATGATAAAAGTTTACATTCATGCTATAATAGTATTAACAAGGAAACATTGATACTTGTGTGATTTGTAAACTTAATTTTAAGTCCCTAGTATAGCCTATATACATCACTAGCTTGTTGGTTGATAAATGATTGTGGTTTCCCTATCATGAACATTGAGATGTTATCAACAACAAGATCATATCGTTAGGAGAATGATATGGTGGACATACTCCTATAGATAAGCGTAGCATAAAGATCAAGTCATTTCAATAGTTCAATTGCTATATGCTTTCTGATACATAGTAACCTAATTCCTTCGACCATGAGATCATGCATATCACCTTTACCGGATGGATGCTTTGATGACATCAAACACCACACCGTAACTGGGTGGCTATAAAGGTGGCATTGAGTGTTCGGAAAGTATTGGTTGAGACACATGGATCAAGAGTTGGATTTGTCCATCCATATGACGGATAGATATACTCTGGGCCCTCTTGGTGGAATGTCATCCAATTAGCTTGCAAGCATGTGACTGGCTCACAAGGGATCACATATCACGGGAACGAGAAAAGAGTACTTATCGGTAACGAGGTTGAACTAGGTATGCAGAGATACCGACGATCATAACCTCGGATAAGTAAACTATCGTGAGACAAAGGGAAATTGGTATCGTATGTAAGTGGTTCATTCGATCGCAAAGTAATCGTAGAAATATGTGGGAGCCATATGAATTTCCAGATTCCTCTATTGGTTATTGTTCGGATAAGTGTCTCGATCATGTCCGCATAATTCACGAACCGTAGGGAGACACACTTAAGGATTCGACGTTGTTTGAGTAGTTATGGTATTATGAGAAAGAGACCGAATGTTGTTCGGAGTCTCGGATGGGATCCGGGATATCACGAGGTGATCCGGAATAGTCCGGAGAATAAGATTCATATAAGGAAAGTCCCGTTTCGGAGTTCGGGAATGATTCCGGTGTTTTCATCGGGAATGTTCTAGAAGGTTCGGAATGTCCGGCACTCCGGAGGGGAAGGGGTACATGAATGTGTCATTGCAAGTTGGAATGATTGCATCATGTACTAAGTGTCCTCGCTGTTCCAAATAAAGGATTAAATTGAATCCTAGTTTGAAAAGTCAAATAGAAAGTTTGAAAAGTCAAACGGCTAAAATTGGAAAGAGGAAAAGAGGAGGAAGGAGGGAAACCGAGTTGGGGAGGGAATCCCTCCTCCAACCGGCGGCCCACCTCCAAGCCGAGTTGGGGAGGGACTCCCCTCCCTCCCCTTGGCGCGGCCCGCCCCTCCACCTATATAAGGAGGGGCAGGGCTCCCTCCTCTATACACACAAGTCCCTCACCTCAAACCCTAGAAAGCTGCAGCCCTCCATAGCCGCCGCCACCACCTAGGGTTTTGCCCTAGCCGCCGACTTGGGGGTCCCCGGAACCCTAGTTGCCGGCTCTAGCCCCTCCTCCTTGGTGTGTCTAAACCCTAGATCGTCGAGGAGCTCTCTCATACTCCACCATACTCGCTCCGGCTTAAGGCGAAGCCCTGCGGGATCTCCCCTCTACTTCCGGTACCACGCCGTTGTGCTGCCGGAATCGCGAGGAGAGTGATACAACCTCCGCTGCCTGCTGGAACAAGGGAGAGGAAGGTCTTCGTCGAGTACCGAACATGTGACCGACTGCGGGAGCGCTGCCGGAACACAGCGCCGGAAGGATCGTCTACGCGATCTTGAGATCGGGAAGAGTACGACTACATCACCCACGAGAATCCGCTCTCGTTAAACACTTTGGAATCTTCGAGGGTAAGTTATTCCATCGACTCGTTGCTACAATCTAGTAGATAGATCTTGGCTTGTTTGTTTGTATGCGATAGAAAATTTTTGTTTTCCATGCTACGAAACCCTACAATATCATGGTGTGAGCATGTGCCAAGTCAATCTAAACAAAGCATCAAAGGAGAATACCACAATACTATGCTTTTGTATGCTAAAAAATGCATGATTCCTTCAAGGCACATTAAGCAATCCCAATTGTTTGGAACAAGTCATGCTACAGCAATAATCACTAAGCATAAGGTCAAACAACACCTAGCATGACATGCTAAAGTGTAAGTCACAGTCAAAGCAAGCTCCTCTTGCAGTACTTCAAGCAAGAACTTTCTACTCCTATCCAACACCAATCAACTTATTTAAAACAACTCACAAAGATAATAATCAATAAAGACAGTGAGCTTGTCTCACAAATCCACAAAGAAGAACTAAAAAGTTCTAAGCTGAAAGCACAAGAAAACTAAGACTGAACACAGTGCTAGCAAAAGAGAACACTCACAAAACAATAAGAGTGAAAACTAGAGTGTTCTAGGCAATGGAATTAGAGTGTGTCTCTCTCCAAAAGAAGTGTGGTGTAACTAACCAACTTACTCAAGAAAACTAAGCAAACGAAAACTAAGACGCTCCAAGAACAACAAAACAATGCATGAAACAATAAAAACGAAGTGTCTAGAAAGACCTGAGATTTTTATTGATGAAGAAGGGGATGACTTGGGCATCCCCAAGCTTTGACGCTTGTACCTCTTGAATATTTCTTGGGGTGACACGGGGTGGCATCCCCAAGCCTGAGCTTTTGTCCATTCTTCATATCATTACATCATTCTCTCTCTACACCTGAAATTTTTCCTTCATACAAAACTTCACACAATCTTCATTAGCAACATTAGTGTATTCAAAAGATAATAGACCTTTGGGTAAAGCTTTGGAACAGCAAGACTTTTCACTAAAAACACATACTATTGTAGCAACTCCTTCAAAAATCTCAATTCACCTAAAGAGAACTTAAAAAGGAATCAATAAAAAGAAAATGCAAATAATGGCAGAAATATGTCAAAACAGACCAGCAGGTAGAAACCGATTTTTTCGAACACCTTCTGTTGCTCAGGTCAAAAAGTGTTGAACTAACGAAAGTTAGCTAACATACTGGGGGATTCATTTGTAAATTTTCAGCTCAATCCGAGTTACAGAGACTCCTCAAGAATGTTTTTGGTGGAGGATAGAAATCTGTTTCGGGACAGCAACTCCCCAAATCTTATTTCCCTCTCATTAGAGGTCATTCTTGGCACAAAAAGCAAACAAAAAGGATAAGGAGAGGTCATTACATAAGTAATAACTTCCAAGACTCAAGTAAACTTTTGGGTTATCTCCCAACAAGTACTTTTCTTTAACGCCTTTAAGTTAGGCACAAGAAGCAAGAAGAATCAAGTATTTTCAAATGAAGAAGCATTAATATCAAACCTTGCTTTCAAAGGAGGAGCAAAAAGCAACTTCTATCTCCTCATAGGGAAGTGTTCAATACATTTCTTGAATGGAAATTGATATTTAATGGTGTCTTTTTTCATATCAATGATGGCACCAACAGTTCTAAGAAAAGGTCTTCCCAAAGTAATAGGACAAGAAGCACTGTATTCAACATCCAAAACATAGAAATCAACTGGGACATAAGCATTATTAACCATAATGAGAACATCATTAATACTCCCCGTGAGTTTCTTTTTAGCATTATCATTGAGTGGGACATCCAAATAACAATCTTCCAATGGTGGCAAATCAAGCATCTCATAAATCTTCCTAGGCATAATAGAGACACTAGAACCAAGATCACATGAAGCTTTGAGATCAAAGTCATTCACTTGCATATTAATAATGGGTTCCCAACTATCTTCTACTTTCCTAGGAATAGAAGCTTTGTGTTTTAGCTTCTCTTCCTTAATCTTAACAAGCATCTGTAATGTGTTTGGTAAAGGCAACATGCATATCACTAGCATCAGGACTTCTAGCAAGCTTTTGCAGGAACATAATCACTTCAGAAATATTGCAACCATCAATATCAAAGTCAAACTTAGCATCACTAGTGGTAGGCATAGTAGGAGGAGGAATAGGGGCTACTTATGGTTTAGTGGTGATAGTGCACATACTATTGTTTCTATCAATTTCAGCTTCCCTTTCCCACCTAGCATGAAGTTGAGCTAACAGCCTAACATTTTCATCAATAGTAACTTGTATGGCATGAGCAGTAGCAAAGGTGTTTTCCATAGTTTCAGGTTTAGCGGCCATTTTATTAACCAAGGAAGTTTGAGCTTCAGACAAAGAGGATATATTTTTCTCAGCACTAAATTTTTTTGACTATAAACTAGGAATTTCTCTATTCAGATTCTCAAGCTGATGGCTAATGTTTTTCAATATGATAGACTGTTCCTCCATAGTTTTAGTGAAAATATTGTTTTGCTCATATTGCATCTGCATAAAATTCTTAGTGTATCTCTCTACTTCTAGAATCCTTTCTTCACTAGGCATTCCGGATCTACCATGATAAACATTTCCACTAGGAGGATAAGGCCTATAATTACCATAAGTATTGTTGCCAAAATTGTTGTTTCTAATGAAGTTCACATCAACTTGCTCTTATTGAGCAACCAAAGAGGCTAATGGAACACTATTAGGATCTAGAGGAGCTTTCCCATTAACAAGCATAGCCATAATAACATCAATCTTTTCACTCAAAGAGGAAGTTTCCTCAACAGAATTTACCTTCTTACCATGTGGAGCTCTCTCAACATGCCATTCAGAGTAGTTAACCATCATATTATCAAAGAGCCTTGTTGCAACACCCAAAGTGAGGCCCATGAAGGTACCTCCAGCAGCAGAATCTAGCAGGTTTCTTGAGGAGAAGTTCAAACCTGCATAAAAAGTTTGGATAATCATCCAAGCAGTGAGTCCATGAGTAGGGCAATTTTTAACCAAAGATTTCATTCTTTCCCAAGCAGGAGCAACATGTTCACTATCAAGTTGTTTAAATTTCACAATGTCACTTCTCATAGCAATAATCTTAGCAGAAGGATAGTACTTTCCAATAAAAGCATCTTTGCACTTAGTCCAAGAATCAGTACTATTTTTAGGCAAAGATAGAAACCATTCTTATCTTTTCCCCTCAAGGAGAAAGGAAAAAGCCTGCGCTTAATAATATCTCCATCTACATCCTTATACTTTTGCATCTCACAAAGTTCAACAAAGCTATTAAGATGGGCAGTAGGATCAGCAGATCCAGCACCAAAAAATTGCTCTCTCATCACAAGATTCAACAAAGCAGGCTTAATTTCATAAAAGATAGCATCAGGAGAAGGTGGAGCAATAGGAGTTCTTAGTAAATCATTGTTGTTGGTGCTAGTGAAGTCACACAACTTGGTGTTCTCAGCAGAGTTCATTTTGGCAAAGGTGGGCAGGCCAAAAATAGCAGCAGCAGCTAGAGCAGGAACTAATTTTTTTGTGTGTTTTTGAAAAAGGCAAACAAAACCAAGCAAAAGAAATAAAGCAAACTAAAAGCAAAGTAAAGAGAAAGGAAGTTAAGGACTCCCCTAGTGAAGACGCCCTTTGCCTCCCCGGTAACGGCGCCAGAAATCTTGATGCGTGCACCCAGTGTTGACGTGGGACACTTCGTTGGAACCCCAAGAGCAAAGTGTGATGAGCACAGTAGCAAGTTTCCCTCAGTGGAGACCGAGGTTATCGAACCTGAAGGAGGAAGGAAACGTCTCAAAGGTGTTGCTAGAAACGTGGAGACCTGCACAACACAAACTCAAGACTTTGCCCCAACGAATCAATGAGGTTGTTAAGCTCACCGGTTTGCTATAACAAAGGATTAAACGTATGGCGTGGAAGTTAATGGTTTGCAGCAAGTAAACAAGTAACGGTGGAAGGTGTATCAATGGTAAAGATTGGACCGGGGTCCATAGTTCACTAGAGGTGCTCTCCTTAGATAAACAACATGGCATGAAGGGTAAACAAATTACAGCGGGGCAATTGACAAGAACTGAGCAAGGCATAACAATGCAATTACTAGCCAGAAAGATCCTATGAGGTTGATTGGGCAATACAACAATATACATAGACCGTCATCCAACTACATCTATGACTAGAAGTCCACCTTCAGGTTATCATCTGAACCCCCTCCAGTATTAAGTTGCAAGCAACATACAACTGCTTTAAGCAAAGTGTGTAAGGTAAACAGTCCACATGTTCCATGAACAAGAGACCGTTGTTTTCTCCCTAGTAGCAACAACACATCTACAACCAAAGATATTATTGTCACTTCCCTTGGAAGCTAGAGGCATGAACCCACTATCGAGCATAAATACTCCCTCTTGGAGTCACTAGCAACTACTTGGCCAAGATAACCACTAGCAACGGAGAGCATGCAAGATCACAAACAACACAGACATGATAGAATCATAAAGACAAAACCATTAATCAAACCGACATAATAATCTAAATATCCATCGGATCCCCGTAAACACAACATGCATGATTACAAATAGATTAGATCTTGATCATGAACGGATCTCACAAGATCTATACATGAAAGCACAAAGGAGGAGATACAACCATCTAGCTACTACATGGACCCATAGTCCAAGGTGGAACTACTCACGAATCATACCGGAGAGAAGGCCTCCAGGATGATCTCCCCTCCGTCAGGGTGCCGAGAAGAACTTCAGATCCCCCCGATCTGGGGACGATGGTGGCGGCGGCTACAGACGGTTTCGTGGATTTCTGATCGGGTGCTGAGAGTTTCTGCATCGGGGGATTCTTATAGGCGAAGGAGCGAGACCAGGCGGCGGTCAGGGTGCCCAAACCCTAGCCAGGCGTGGGTTAGGGCCCACCCGCACCTAGGGTGGGTCTGACCCCCTGGCTGGCCTTCCGGGCTCACCTCTGGACTTTTTGTTCCCCACGGAAAGTAATTGACTTTGTCCTTCGTCCCGTCCAATTCCAAGAATATTTCTTTACTAACTTTTCTGAAACCAAAAACAACAGAAAATAGGCATCTGACACTGTTTCAACTTGTTAATAGGTTAGTACCAGAAAACATGTAAAAACACCTCAAAGTGTAGACAAGTAAACCAAAGTAGATACTAAACAAGCATGGAGCATCAAAAATTATAGATACGTTTACAACGTATCATTATGACTTGCTCAGTTCCTGTCAATTGCCCTACTGTAATTTGTTTACCCTTCATGCCATGTTGTTTATCTACGGAGAGCACCTCTAGTGAACTATGGACCCCGATCCAATCTTTACCATTGACACATCTTCCACTGTTACTGTTTACTTGCTGCAAACCACTCATCACCTTACACACCATACAGTTAATCCTTTGTTATAGCAAACCGATGAGCTTGACAACCTCACTGTTCGTTGGGGCAAAGTCTTGAGTTTGTGTTGTGCAGGTTTCCACGTTGCTTGCAACACTTGTGTGAAGTTTCCTTCCTCCTGCTGGTTCGATAACCTCGGTATCTTACTGAGGGAAAACTTGTTGTTGTGCTGCATCATACCTTTCTCTTGGGGTTCCCAACGAAGCACTCCAACATCAACCCAGCGCTCCATCAAGCTTTTCTAGCGCCGTTGCCGGGGAGGCTAAGGACGTCTTCACAAGGGGAGTCCTCATCAACCTTTCTCTTTACTTTGTTTTTAGTTTGCTTAGTTTCTTTTGCTTGGTTTTGTTTGCCCCTTTTTATCAAAAACTCCAAAAAAATTAGTTTAGTTTTGTTTGCTTTCTCTATTCAAAAACACACTAAAAATAGTCACTACTCTAGTTGCTGGTATGTTATTGCCTTGCTTTGTCATGCTTTCTATCAATGGATGGTTTCTTTGAAACTAGTTCTTATTGGCAAGGTGGGTTCAAGGAAGAAGAAAAGTATTATTATAAGGAGCACTAATACGTCGGAAACGTATCTATAATTTTTTATGTTCCATGCTTGTTGAAAGAGCATTTCCTATCCTTTTGATTTTGATGTTTGATAACAACACACTTATCGGTCTAATCGTGTGCTAAGTGTATCACAGGTTTGATAGATTGTGGCACAAATATTGATCTTCCCATTTGCCCTTGCCTAAAGTCATTGTGCCAACCGGTAGTACCGGAAAAATGACCGGTACTACCGCTTGGCACCGGTACTACCGGTCCTAGTACCGGTTGGACCCGTGCAAGGGTGGGAGGGATGATTTTTCCTCAGTACCACCCGGTACCGCGGAGTGGCACTACCGCTCCAACCGGTAGTACCGCTTGAGACAAGCGGTACTACCGCTTGGACACGGTAGTACCGCTTGAGTATCGGTTCATTTATTGCTCCAACGGCCAGATTTCTCCAAGGGGTATAAATACCCCTCCACCTACCTTGGGACAAGGTGCTCATCCACATTAAAGTCAAGACCACCATTGGAGCCACCAAATCCGCAAGATCTCTTCAATCCACCACCCAAAGTCCTTGATCTTTGGGGAATCGAAGGAGGAGGCCTCGATCTACTACTTCACCAAAAGAGATCTTCATTTCCCCCTCATTCACTTGAGGGCCCCTTTGCTCTAGTGTTTTCTTGGAAACCCTAGTTCTAGATTTGGTTCTTACAAGCTTGTCTTTGATTGTCTTGACAGCTTGCTTGTATTTGGGAGCCTCCAATTAAGTTGTGGATGTGTGCCCCAAACTTGTAAAGGTGCCGGCTTCCACCTTGAAGGTCGCCGATATAGTGGAAGATGGACCGATCCCGTTGGGGTGAGGTTCATCGAAGAACAAGGGAGGCCTTTCGTGGCGTAGGTGGTTTGATACTACCCCCTCTCCAAACATAGACGTACTTCCCCTCAAAAGGAAGGAACTACGGGAAACAAATCCTTGTGTCTCCGCGTCCACCTCTTTGGTTACTTCTATCCTTTACCGCACTTTACCTACTTGCTCTTGCTTAGTGTGTGTTTACTTGTGTTCGTCATATAGGTAAATTCACCTTAGTTGCATTATCTAGAGAATTTACCTTATTGTCAAACCCTAATTTGAAAAAGAAGAAAATTTGAAGTAGCGCCTATTCACCCCCCCCCCCCTCTAGGTGCCCGTACAATCCTTTCAATTAGTATCAGAGCCTCGGCTCTTTATTTGGGCTTTACCGCCTAAAAGAATATGGGTAGCCGCGAAGGGCATGGTGATGGTGAGCCCACCATGGTGACCATGGAAGATCTCAAAAACTTGGAAACAAGATTGAGCTCTTCCTTGGTCAACGAAGTCAAGAAGATGCTTGAGCAACTTCTTAAATACAAATATGGCTCATCATCCCCCTCTCCTCAAGAGGATCCTCCATCCGTTTTACCTAAAGGGAATACTCCGGTATCCCCCGAGGATATAATGGTTAGGGGTAAACAAGACAACACTAATTCCTCCACACAAAATGATGGTGGGAAGGGTGAGCACCGTGATTCATGGTACTCTCCCGACCCTCCAATCCCTCACCCTCATGTATACAATAGAGGTGACCCACCTAAGCTTAAAGAATCTGCTACTTTTGCTCAATGGCAATCACTAATGAGAACTCATACGCGCAACTCTTGCATTGAACTATGGAACATCATCAAGCATGGACTCTTTATTGGGGATCCAAATAACTTGACAAGAAGAGAGGTTGTCAATAGTAAACTCAATGCCACTGCTTTGCATATGATTCAACAAGGATTGGGGACAAAGGATTATCCACACATTGAGCACTTTAGCATTGCCAAGGAAGCTTGGGATGCCCTCACTGTATTGTTTGTTGGAAATGAGAGTATGAGGAGGAATCGGTATGATGCACTAAGTAATGAAGCCGAAGGCTTCTACATGATGGAAGGTGAGGATCATGAAGACATGTACCGAAGGCTCAAGACCACCGCCACCGCCTTTAGAAACGTGGGTGCCTCACATGTGGATGATGCGTGGATAAAAAGGAAATATGTGAGTGCACTCATTCCCTTTGAGCCCACTGACTTGAAGAGCCTACAAGGAAGACACAACTACCATCTCATGACCTCCAATGAAGTTATGCAAGAGATGGACGCTTTCAAAGTTGCCTCCAAGAATGCCAAAGATGCCCGTGCTCGTGCCCTCAGTATGATCAATGTTGTCAATGCTGCATTGAAATCCAAAGTTGTTGAACATGTGGATGGTGATGACAGTGATGATGGCCTATGCATGAGCAACCCAGAAGATGTCAAGAAGTTTCATGGTCAATATATGGCCTTCTATGCAAACAACTTCTGGAAGAACCCCGCGAAGGCCAAGATGGAAATGAAACGAAAAATCAACCCCAATGGACTAAGAGGCAATATGCCAAGATTGAGAACTTGCTACAATTGTGGTGACAGAAATCACTTCTTGGCCAGTTGTCCATATGAGAGAAGAGAAGATCATGGTGGCAAACTAGTGCCGAAGATAGCTTCCAAATCCCCTTACAAGAAACCCTTCATCAAGAAGAATCCCATCAACAAGAAGTCGGGAGAAATTGTCTTGATCACTCATGAAGAATACTCCTCCGACAATGAAGATGATGACTATGAGGAAGAGGAAACTTCTAATGGTGTGGTGGCTCTAGCCACTACTTCTACTCCGACATTCTCACTCTTTGATTCTCCAAATGATAATTCTCCCATCAAGAACGTCACTTGCCTTATGGCAAGAGGAACGGAGGTATCCTCACCATCTCTCTCCACTCCCCTAGCTAATGATGAAATTGATGATGAGATGTCTCTTGAGGTTAAAAGGGAATTAATTGCTTTCGATGAGTTTATGAATAACCTACAAGGGGATGCTAAGACACATTTTGGTAACATCTTAGATCAACTTTCCCATACACAAGAGCTTCTAGATGTAAGATGTAAACTTGGGCATGAACACATGAGTGAGCTAGAGGCTTTAAACAATGCTCTAGAAGAAGAACAAGATACTAGGATGTCACTTGAATTAATACTTGAAGGGCTTGATGAGGCCAATGACATTATTATTAATAAACTCATCAAAGAACGTGATCATGCTATTGCTAAATATAAAAGGGCTAAAAAGGACAAGATTGAGTTTGGTGTGGTTCATGAAAAACTTGCTGAGGACTTAAGTTTGCTTGACAAGGCTCACAAGTCTTTGGAAAGTGAATTCTTGTCACTCACAAAGTCCCATGAAACGCTTCAAACTCAATTGGCCAATGTTCCTTCACCTAGTAACTTCATTTCATCTAGTAGTACAACTATTGTTGAAGAAAATGCTAGGTTGAAGGGGGAGCTAGCCAAGGCCACATTTCCACAAGGAAACAAGTCCATTGATGACCTTTTGAGTAATCAAAGGCCTAGTGGTGATAAAGGGGTCATTGGTTTTGTCTCCAAAACTAAGAAGAAGAACAACAAGAATAAGAAGGCCAAGCCCGCACAAGATATCAACAAGGCCATTGTGGATAGTAAGACCACAAATGGTAAAACTATGTCTCATGATGACTTTGCAGGAAGTGTTAACCCTCACTATGTTCTAATGCGTGATTATTATGGTGATGTGTATGCATAATATGTTGGCCCATATGATGGTTATATTGCTTGGTCTATTTGGGTTCCCAAGACCCTTGTTGCTAACAAAAGAGGACCCATTGAAAAATGGGTACCTAAAAATTAGCTTGATCTTTTGTAGACTTATGCTTCCGGAGGGTCAAAGTGGGTGCTTGATAGTGGTTGCACGAGTCATATGACCGGAAGCTCGTCTATTGTCAAGGACTTAAAGCCAAATGATGATAAAATTTCTGTGACATATGTCGACAAGTCAAAGTCTAAGGTAATGGGTTTCGGCAAGGTAGTGGTTGCTCACGACATTACACTCGTGAACGTCATGCTTGTTGAGACCCTTGGATACAATTTACTTTCAGTCTGTGCTCTTGGAAAGATGGGCTTTGTCGTCTTTATTGATGTTGATATTGTGGTCCTCTTATGGAGCAAGTCTCTCAAGGTCGCTTTTGTTGGGTACGTCGAGCATGACTTGCATGTGGTGGACTTTTTGGGGCAAGCCACTACAGGTCCGATGTGCTTATTTGGAAAGGCCGATGTGGGTTGGTTATGGCATCGTCGACTAGCCCATGTCAATATGAGAACTTTGCAAAGTCTCCACAAGGAGGGCCATATTGTTGGACTAAAAGAAAATTTTTCCTTTGCCAAAGATCGTGTTTGCAGGGCATTTGTTCTAGGGAAGATGCATGATGCTCCTCACAAGCCTAAGAACCGCATCAAGTCTACCAAGATCTTGGAGCTCCTCCATGTGGACCTTTTTGGTCCTCCATCTCATGCAAGTCTTGGTGGGAAGAAATATTGTTTGGTGATCGTTGATGACTTTTCAAGATACTCGTGGGTATATTTCTTCAAGTTGAAGAGTGAGACACAAAAGACCTTCATCGACTTCATCAACATGGTCCAACATCAATACAATATTCCTGTGTTGATCATAAGAAGTGACAACGGCACCGAGTTCAAGAACTACACCTTGAATGATTTCCTTAGTGATGAGGGGATAAAACATCAATATTCCGCTGCATATACCCCTCAACAAAATGGTGTGGCCGAAAGGAAGAACCGGACTCTTATTGAGATGGCTAGGACCATGTTGGCAGAGTTTAAATCTCCATACAACTTTTGGGCCGAAGCCATCTCCACCGCTTGCCATGCTTCAAACCGGCTCTACCTCCGTAAAGAAATCAACAAGACTCCATATGAAATACTTACCGGTAACAAGCCCAACATATCTTACTTCCGGGTGTTCAGTTGTAAGTGTTTCTATCTCATAAAAGGTGTTCGTTTGTCCAAATTCGAGTCTAAAGCATTAGAGGGTATTTTTGTTGGCTATGGTATCGAATATCACATTTATAGAATCTATGATAAGCTCTCCGGAGCCATCATAGAATCTTGTAGTGTGACCTTCGAAGAATATGATGGTCCCCAAGGGGGGCGTGTTGATGCTTGTGATGCAGATGATGAAATGCCTTAGGAAGCCATAGGAAGAATGGGTGTGGGATATATCCGCCCCGTTGAGGAACCCCTTATGGCGGATCGAGAAGAACTATGCTCCACTCAAGTGGAGCCCTTATCTTCACAACATCAACAAGATCCATCCACCGAGGAGGAAAATGACTCAAGCCAAAGGCAAGATGTGGACCCTCAACATGATGATCATAGTGACAACTCTAGTCAAGGGGATCTTGATTCATTCACCAGGATGTCAAGTGGTGCCAAGGCAATTACTGAAGGAAGATCCGTACAAAATGCTTTGAGAGAAGCTCGAATTGATGCTAGAAGAGCACTTGATCAAGACCAAGGTCAATCTTTGCCTCTAGATGAAGAGAATGATTCCGATGATGATCAAGGTCAAGTTAATGGTCAAGACGAGGACCAAAATGATGAAGAGGGTCCCCCAAGAAACAACACTGAGATCCAAGCTCGTCGTGAAGCTAGAAAGGAAAGAATGTTGGAACTAAGAGACCACTCTCTATAAAATGTAGTTGGTGACCCAAGGAAAGGCATTTCCACAAGAGCACAATTGAAGAGGTTCAGTGAACACCAAGCACACATCTCCATGATTGAACCTAATAAAGTGTGGGAAGCTCTTGAAGATTCGGATTGGTTATAAGCTATGCAAAAAGAGCTCAACAACTTTGAGAGAAACAAAGTATGGAAGTTAGTTGAGAAGCCAAAGGAGTGCCGCAATGTTATTGGAACAAAGTGGATATTCAAGAACAAGCAAGATGAGCATGGAATTATAGTAAGGAACAAGGCTAGATTGGTTGCACACTCTCAAATTGAAGGCGTTGACTATGGAGAGACTTATGCACCCGTGGCTCGCCTTGAGTCCATCCGTATCCTTCTTGCTAATGCGGCACATCATAACTTCAAGTTGCAACAAATGGATGTAGAGAGTGCATTTCTTTATGGTCCATTAAATGAGTTGGTATATGTTAAGCAACCCCCGGGATTTGAGGACCCCAACTTCCCAAACCATGTCTACAAACTTGATAAGATGCTCTATGGGCTCAAGCAAGCCCCACGCACGTGGTATGAGCACCTTAGAGAGTTATTGTTTGACCATGGATTTGAGGTTGGGAAAATCGATCCCGCTCTTTTACTAAGAAAGTCAATGGGGAGCTTTTTGTATGCAAAATATATGTTGATGATATTATCTTTGGCTCATCTAACAAAGCTTTTAATGATGAATTCTCAAAGCTTATGACTAGTAGGTTCTGGATGTCTTTGATGGGGGAGTTGAGAGTATTTCTTGGTTTTGAGATCAAGCAAGTTAGAGGAGGGACATTCTTCAATCAAGCCAAGTATACTCAAGATATGCTCAAGAAATTCAAAATGCAATATTTAAATGGAGCTCCTACTCCCATGGCTATAAAGACTCATCTAGAACAAAATCCAAATGGTAAAGATGTGGATCAAAAGGTATACCGGTCTATGATTGGTTCTTTGCTTTACCTTTGTGCATATAGACCCGATATTGTGTTGAGTGTAGGTGTGTGTGCAAGATATCAAGCGACTCCTAAAGAAAGCCATTTAATGGTGGTCAAGAGAATCTTTCGATATTTAGTTCATACCCCATTTATGGTCTTTGGTATCCTCGAGGCTCAACATTTGCTCTTTGTGGATACACGGATTCGGATTGGGAGGGTGATAAGGATGATAGAAAATCAACATCCGGGGCTTGCCAATTCCTTGGTAGGTCATTGGTATGTTGGTCTTCTAAGAAGCAAAATTGTATATCTCTCTCCACCGTCGAAGCCGAGTATGTGGCAGCTGCTAGTGCTTGCACTCAATTGCTATGGATGAGGCAAACTTTAAAGGAATACGGTGTCCATTGTGCCTCTTCTATGTGACAATGAAAGTGCCATCAATATTGCCTACAACCCGGTGGATCACACAAGGACAAAGCATATTGAGATTCGCCATCACTTCATTAGAGATCATGTTGCTCGAGGTGATATTGATCTATCATATGTGTCAACGAAAGATCAACTTGCCGATATCTTCACGAAGCCACTTAATGAAGCAAGGTTTTGCTACTTGAGGAATGAACTAAATATCGTAGATTCAAGGAGCTTGACTTGATTTTATTGCATTCTCACCTATGATTCGACCCATATTTGGTTTAGGTGTAGGCATGGATATAGGGGGAGTGCGGTCCTAATTTATTAGACTATCCCTCCCCCATTATGCCCAAAGCAATAAAAATCATTCCTCTTAATATCATTTTGTGATATGTGAGCTTAAATGATGAGTTTCGGTAATGGACCCAAGATATATCTTCGTGGTGCCAAGCCGAGTATACTCGTATATGGTGGCCTCGGCCACCGCCCTCTCCCTTTCGAGAGGTTGGTTTTACTCGTGTTTGTCATCTTTTGAGTTATTTTCATTGATCTTAGTCTCATGCACTCTAGTTTGGGTTTTGACATCTTTTTCTCGATTTTTAGAGTGCATGTGCTTCCCAGTACAATTATCTCAACCCAAGCCTTTCTACTCCCTCAAAAACCCTCTCTCAATCCGCACAAGAATCCCCCATTTTTCCCTGGCCTTGGAATCAGGTGGGACCGGTACTACCGGTTGTATGAGCGGTACTACCGTCCCTAGGTGGTTCCCAGGTCGTACCCTGGAAACTGCTCCAGGAGCGGTACTACCACCCACATGCCCGGTACTACCGGTCACCGGTCCTACCGGTTGTTGAACTGGTACTACCGCTCTCAAGCGGTACTACCGCTTCAGGAACCGGTACTACCGATCGGCGAATTCTGGTATATATTGGCTGAGCGTGGGGAGGCACCCATCAGTGCCCTATTCTCCCCACGTCCTCCACACATACCTGCGCCACCGCCGGAGCCCGTGACGCCGTTGGAGCCCTGCCGCGCCCTCCTCTCCCTGGATCCTCCTTGGATTCGGCCTCTTGGAGGGCTCCCCCTCCTTTTCCACCGCCATGGATCCCGGTACAACCGCCCTTTCTCTCTCCGTTTAATTTCCTCATCGGATCTAGGTTTTGGCTTAGATTTGTGAAGAAATTGACATGTTGTGAGGTTGTACGGCCATATACTTCCCTTGTTACCTAGTAGAGTCGATTATTTATAGATTATTGAAGTCTCTTTTGGTTCGTTTCTACCAGATCTGATGAACCTGTACCGTTCAACCGGTAGTACCGGAATTTTTTCCGGTACTACCGCTTGCAAGCGATACTACCGGTCGTCAGGTCCGGTCGTTAGGTCCGGTAGTACCGGTCCCAACTGACCTCAATTTCTCTGTTAAATATTGGATTCTCCTTGTTCCTTTGTGATTCTTGTGCCCTTACCCCCTTGCTGTTCTCTCTCGTGCTTTCACAGATGCAGGTGGTTCTAGGGGTGCGCGTAA
Organism: Avena sativa; assembly: GCA_916181665.1. Lineage (NCBI taxonomy): Eukaryota > Viridiplantae > Streptophyta > Magnoliopsida > Poales > Poaceae > Avena > Avena sativa. Next base: position 369,564,972 of record OV702284.1, read on the forward strand.
GAGCTCCAAAGCTAGCCGTGAGATTGTTGAGGAAGAGACGGAGTCTGAGGAAGAAGTTATGCCACATCCAAGAGGTCGTTCAAAGTTGCCTGCCACTCGAGGTGGCCGTGGGGGTCGTGAGGGGGTCGCCAAGCGCTCTGCTGGGCGTGGCAGCGCTCCCCCTTCTCAGCCCCCTTCCTCGGGGCGCACCAAGAGTTACAGCTCAGGGCCATCAGGGCCAAGGAAACTGTCTGACATTTCTGAGTCTGAGTTTCGGGCTCTCAGGATTGACAATGCATACTCCCGCAACCGTGACGAGGACAGAGAAGACAGTCTATTCTACAATGATTTCCAAGAGCGCGTCTATCATGAGGTTCTTATGAAAAATATTCAGATGGTGGTGCCTCAGTTGTGGATTGACATGGAGCACATCAATAAGAACCTTGACTATTTTGCTAAAGCCAAGGAAATATTCTCTAACCTTGGCTTGTTCCCTATAATGGAGTTCCAGTATGACTACGAGCCACTCCTCATTGCACATTTCTATGCCACTGCACATTTCCACAATGGCAGCACTCGGAAGATCACTTGGATGACACACGGTGCAGTCAAGGAAGCCACACTTGCGGAGTTTGCTGCAATATTGGGGTATGAAGATCGCGGCCGGGACATTCCTTGTGGTTTCCACTGTCACTTGCGGGATCCCCCCTCCAAGAAGGATGTCCTTACACCTCTGTATATCCAGGGCCGCGGGGTTGCTGGCAAGATCAAGGATCTTCTCCCCACGTATGACATTCTCCATCGCATTTTCCGTGAGACTGTTGCTCCTCGTGCGGGAAACAAGGATGAGATACATGGCTTTTATGTTGACTTGTTGTTCAACACCTTCCTCAACCACGACTCAGGCACCGCTCTTGATGTGACAGACTATATATGGAATGAGATGGTTGCTGCTGCACACTCTCGGAGGGTTCCACCATTTGCTCCATACATTATGGCCCTCATTGTGTCCAAGTGACCTCCCATTGCTATGACACTTTCCACTCGTCCTCTCATTGTGCACCGGCCCAAGGCACTCAAGATCAAGAAGCATGCTAAACCCGGCGTGGTGGCGGAAGAGGATGAAGAGGCTAACTCTGAGGATGCTGACAGTGGTCGTGACACAGACTATGTTGTCTCCCGCCGGAAGAATGCCAAGCCCTCTTGGGCCAAGAGGATGGAGGCCAAGCTAAAGAAGATTTTCTGCTTCCAAGTTGATAACCAGAAGCGCATGTATGAGGCGCATGTGTATGCCAAGAAAGCTAGTGCTCGGCAGAAGGACATGATGGCTTCCCAAGGTCTGACCATCTCCGAGGGGTCCGAGACCAACATCACTCCATAAGAACAGTGTATCTCTCAGCACAGCCTTTGGGACGATGATGTCTCTTCCTCGCACCGCGCTCCACCCCCTACGAGGAGGACTTTGATGATGGACGGTAGTCTTGCACTTGTCCCTTTTTGGATTCTTGATGCCAAAGGGGGAGAAGTTGCACTTTAGGCACGGGTGTTGCATGGAAGTCACAAGCTCGTTCTTACCTTGATCCTTTTATTGCTTGTGAACTTCGATTTACTTCTATTTTATGTGTGAACTCTATGTATGGTTGAGACTATGTGGTTATGTCATGGATCCATCTTGTGATACTATGTGGTTTATGTCATGGATCCATCTTGTGATGTTATGCGTTATCCATTGTCTATATATTTCTCATCACAAGTTATTGTGCAAAGATATGGTTTCAAATGATAGTATCTATATTTGTGCACTTATGTTGGGTTTGTAAAATAGAGGGGGAGGTTTGTTTCTACTCATCTAGGGGGAGCCCCGTCTCTATTTTACAAATGCCATGAGTTTCTTCATAAAATCATCTTGCAAAAGTGTGTTGTCATCAAACACCAAAAAGGGGGAGATTGAAAAAGCATTTCCTATCCTTCTGATTTTGATGTTTGATAAAAACACACTTATCGGTCTAATCGTGTGCTAAGTATATCACAGGTTTGATAGATTGTGGCACAAATATTAATATGCCCATTTGCCCTTGCCTAAAGTCATTGTGCCAACCGGTAGTACCAGAAAAATGACCGGTACTACCGCTTGGCACCGGTACTACTGGTCCTAGTACCGGTTGGACCCGTGCAAGGGTGGGTGGGATGGTTTTTACTCAGTACCACCCGGTACCGCGGAGCGGCACTACCGCTCCAACCGGTAGTACCGCTTAAGACACGTAGTACCGCTCAGAAGTACCGGGTAGTACTGGGGAAGGACCAGCCCTTCCCCTCTCGCACGATGCCCACCGGTACTTGGGACCGGTACTATCGCCCTGACCGGTAGTACCGCGTCTTGCGACCGGTACTACCGCTTGAGGGTAGTTCCGCAGGGGTGTATGTAGAGGTCCCAACCTTTAATAAGATTGATCCCTCCTGTGTTTTACAATGCTAGTCCCTGGATCAATAGCTAGCATCCACAGTTAAGATGTAATATCAAGAAACAAAGGTCATATATAACTTTATAACCAGGAATAACATAATTTTATTACATCTTACATAGCTCATTTGGCTATTACATTACATTGCAGCGGAATAAATATAGTCATGGGTCCTTCATCTTCAAAGTGCCACAGGCAGATGTTGGTTGTAGACTTTGTAATCCTAATCAATCAATCTTCACTAAAAACAATCAAACCTGCAACATACAAGTTACAGCCACAAAGGGTCAATACATTTGAATTGTATTGGCAAGTGATACTATATTTGGATAGTGGAGTCTATCATCTATATGCATTTGGCTAAGTGAAGTTGAGGCTTGCATTGCTCAAAATAGATTTTTCTTATCATTTTGAAAATACTAAGTTTTTGCTTGACAAAATCATTTTTCTCAATCAAAGATTTCAAGATCCTTGTACCAAGCCCTCTCCATCAATGATTGAAGAATTCAAACAACCCTTGTTCAAACCACAAGATTTTAATTTAGAAATTTGAATGATGAGATTCTTGATTGCTTCCATGTCTTGATGCTCAAATTGTCCTTTACCAGGGACATGGCTAAGTACTTAGATTTTACACTCTGCAGAGGTGGTGCACTTTACCCACAAGACTTGGTTTCCCAAGACAAGATCTTTCAGAAGCTTTCCCTTAGACCAATATGGACGCGTTCCATCCTATCAAACACTACCACCCACTGTCCATATGGCTAAGTTCTTGCAACCTATATGATCATGGCAGAGCCCATATTGCCAAGTGGTTGCACTTGAAGCTTCTCAACATTTGACATCTCAAATCCCTTTGTTTCCTGGGTGGCATTCCACAAGTGAGATACACAATCCAAGCCTATGGCATTGTGAACCACTCAACCATTCTCCACCAAGCAAGCCCATTCCACCCAGGGGATTCATTAACTTAGTTGTTTTATTAAACAAAATCACAAGTCCTTAGACTTAGAATATTTTCCATAGTGTGAATATATATTCCACCCATGTTTTCTATTAGCTAGGCTAAGCTTGGTAGTAGTAGGAATCTCTAACTTAGGTAAATCCTACTAAGGATTCATCTACTAGGTTTTCCTATAGTAAGGTTTATACTTAGCAAAATCCATGCAAGTTTTATTTAGCAAAATCACTAATGCATAGTGAAAGTAATGGGACAAAAAGTATGAAGCATCACTTGCCTTTTTGGTATAGTATAGGTTCACTTCTTGATCTTTGCAACAATCACACTCTTCAAGTCACTACAAATCAATCAAGCAAGGCACAAACTCAATCTACCAATCAAGCAAAACAACACACATAAATAACAAAGTCAAAAAAAATGCATGCAAGCATGCCAAGCTTTGTTTTGTTTGAAAAAGTGGTTCCTAGTGGGTCATAGTCATTTGGGTACATATAATGGTCATTTCCTATAGTGGCCAAGTCATTTGCAAAAGGTTTCACTTTAAAACCATCTTCAAAACAAAGTGTTATTTTATGTGGTGTAGAAATATTTTTTTACTAAGGCATTAGCCTATAGGGTTCACCAAATGAGTTGCTATTGCAAAAATTGGTGTTTTTGGGTCAGTAGGTTTGGTCCAAAACATTTCCTTGAAGTTTTCTTTTCATAAACATTTTTATAACAAAACCATTCTTTTTATTTGGCTAGAAATTGGCTAAGTCAATTAATCTAACCTAAATCTTTCAAAAATCATTTTTAATACCAAGGGTTGGTTCCTAGGGTCAGTAAGGTCACAACAATCCAATTTGCAAAGGTTTTATCCTTAAATTCAATTTTAGACAATTTTTATACTCGAAACAAGTACACAAATGTTTCTGCAAATTCAAACAAGCTAACAGATACTATTTGTCAAACTAAGGCCATGGTTAGCTAGGGCTTGTTCTCCTGATTTCATTGATATAAAATTTGCCAAATTTGGACGTGTGGTTTGAAAGTTATAGGGTTTTCAAATTGCTACTTAAATCTGTTTTTCAAATTCTGTTTTAAAACAGATCCTGGCCACGTGGCTTGCTCCTATTCGCCAGTACCGGTTCGCACGGATCAGTCGCTGGGGAGCGTTGGATTTAAATTAGATCGAGCGGCTCAGAGCTAGCGTACCCTTTCAGTTAAGTGGATCTATCGTGACGCTGCGATCTAGATCGGACGGTTCTCAGTGCCCCGACCATAAGCGGGCGGCGCTGGGCTCTGACGCGCGGCGGCGGCGGATTGTCAGTGGTGTCGCCGGCGTTACAGGAAGCGAGAAGGAGGGAGAGGATGTTCACCGTGTTCGCAGATGCCTGGGGAGCTCAAGGAGGCACTGGCTGGTGAAGGGGCGCACTATGCTAGCTTGAATCGCTCGCCGGAGTTCGTGTCCGCGTCGGGCTTCTCTGTTTATCGTCGAAGGCGACGACACAAGCCACGAGAGAGCAAGATAGCAGTTGCGTTAGATGCGTACGGGGTTGGTGATCGTGTGTGCTTCAACGAGACAGAATGGGGTGGTCAGATATTACCTGGAGGACTCGTCGGAAAAGTAACAGACGACGGCGGCGTATAGGTGGAGTTGCTGTCGACGTTTCGGAGCGCCCGCAGGTGAATGGGTGGTATGAACAGATGCGTCTGGATGCGTGGAGTATGTGTGCTAGGTCGACGAGGCAAGGGGCGGCGTGTGGCAGTCGGAATCGGTAATGGAAGTCGTCGGAGACAGAGGAAGCTCTGGGTCGAATTGTGGCAGCCTCGGGGCAGAGAAGGAGTGGCGACAGAGGGGAATGGAGGAGAGAGCGTGGGCGATTAAGACAGTGTGGTTGCAGGAGCGATTAAGTGCGGCGTTAACGCGAATTGATGCTCGCGAATTCATCACAGAAACGGGAGGAACGGTCGAGCGGGGTGGAGAGGAAGAACAGGAGGAGTGGGGCCGTTGCGTCAGTGGGAAAAGGGAAGAGGGGGAGGTCCACCTGTCAGCTGCTCAGCGGGTTCTCTCTGCGGTGAAGAAAACGGTTCGGGGAAAAATAAGAGGAGGTGGGGTCTGTTGTCAGCGAGTGAGTGAGAGGGAGAAGTGGGTCCCGTTTGTCTGTGACTGAGTGGGTAAGAAAGTTGGTGCCACTTGTTTTATTCGAGGAGAAGACTGGGCTGGTTTTGCTGGGCCTTAGTGGGCTGGGTCTGTTGCACTATTTTTTTCTGTCTAAACACTTTTCTATTTCCCAAAACTACTTCTGTTTTGAAATTCAAATCAATTATTCAAACATTCAAACAGATCAAACAATTCAAACAAACACTCAACTTTACACTTTGAATTTTGGTTCTGTTTGTCAACATAATCCAAATCCAAAATAATTTAATGTTTTTATTTATTTTTGGATCCATTTAAAAATGGATCTTTAGTTATTTAATAAAATAGGTTTTGATTTAATTAATAAAATTTCCATTTGAAATCCAAATACTTTCAAATCCAAATCAGTAGGTTCTATTTGGAAACATTGGAAATCTGTTTAAAACAAAAATAACCTTTTATTTTAGGGTCCATTAATAATTAAATAAAATGGACCTTAGTTATTAGATCAAGTAGAGTTTGATTTTATTAATAAAATCTTTATTTGAAATCTAAATATTTTCAAAACCAAACAGTAAATTTTATTTGGGAAATAAAGAATATTTGGAAATTTGTTTAAAACAAAATAACATTTTTTGCTAAAGAGACATTTAGTAATTAAATAAAAATGGCTTTAGTGATTAATTCAAATAGGATTTGTTCTATTGAGATATATATTTTGAAATCTAAAATAAAGCTAAAACACTTTAGTAGGTTTTATTTAAGCAAATAAAATACTTGGAAAACTTATTTAAAATAGTTTAATAAGTTTGATATTTTAATTAAAATGATAAAACCTTTTATTTAAACAAAGTTGGATATCAAATCCTTATTAATTTATTTAAATAAAACCTTTGTTATTTTCATTCAAAACAAAATGTTTAATTCAAAGGTTTGGCCAAGGTTTTAATTTGGTTCTGTAAAATAATCTTTATTTATAAATCCACTTTTCTTTTGAAAGCCAAAACCTTTTATTTAAAAGATCCAAAATAGTAAGTCTAAATATTTTGAAGTTTATTGTTTATTTAACTTTTTAAATCCCTTTAGGATTTCATTTGATCCAAATAGGTTTTGAAAGTTTCCAATTGGATTCAAAAAGTTTCTTCTGGCCTTGAAAATCAAACAAAGTTTTATTTTTTATTCATTTATTTTCACATTACAAGATTTGGAAAATCTTGGGATGTGACAGTGTACCAGGCAGAACTGAAGCTGGCTCGACCAAGAACTGCATCTCCGGTACCTGGTCCAGTACTGGACCGGTAGTACCGCTTGCAACTGGTACTACCGCTTGCAACCGGTACTACCGCTTGAGTACCGGTTCATTTATTGCTCCAACGGCCAGATTTCTCCAAGGGGTATAAATACCCCTCCACCTACCTTGGGACAAGGTGCTCATCCACATTAAAGTCAAGACCACCATTGAAGCCACCAAATCTGCAAGATCTCCTCAATCCACCACCCAAGGTCCTTGATCTTTGGGGAATCGAAGGAGGAGGCCTCGATCTACTACTTCACCAAAAGAGATCTTCATTTCCCCCTCATTCACTTGAGGGCCCCTTTGCTCTAGTGTTTTCTTGGAAACCCTAGTTCTAGATTTGGTTCTTACAAGCTTGTCTTTGATTGTCTTGACAGCTTGCTTGTATTTGGGAGCCTCCAATTAAGTTGTGGATGTGTGCCCCAAACTTGTAAAGGTGCCGGCTTCCACCTTGAAGGTCGCCGATATAGTGGAAGGTGGACCGATCCTGTTGGGGTGAGGTTCATCGGAGAACAAGGGAGGCCTTTCGTGGCGTAGGTGGTTTGATACCACCCCCTCTCCAAACGTAGACGTACTTCCCCTCAAAAGGAAGGAACTACGGGAAACAAATCCTTGTGTCTCCGCGTCCACCTCTTTGGTTACTTCTATCCTTTACCGCACTTTACCTACTTGCTCTTGCTTAGTGTGTGTTTACTTGTGCATGTTCGTCATATAGGTAAATTCACCTTAGTTGCATTATCTAGAGAATTTACCTTATTGTCAAACCCTAATTTGAAAAAGAAGAAAATTTGAAGTAGCACCTATTCACCCCCCCCTCTAGGTTCCCATACGATCCTTTCACTTGTTTAGTATCTACTTTGCTTTACTTTGTCTTTCTTTGAGGTGTTTTTATATCTTTTATGGAACTAACCTATTAACAAGTTGCCACAGTGCCAGTTGCCTGTTTTCTTCTGTTTTTGGTTCCAGAAAGGTAGAAAATCAATATTCTCGGAATTGGACATGACAAAAGCCAAAGTCAATAACTTTCTGTGAGGGACACGAATCTAGAAGGAGAGACGGAGGGGAGCCACGGGGTGGCTGCACCCCCCAGGCGCGGCCAATCCTGGCCCGCGCCTAGGCAGGGTGTGGGCCCCCCGGGCGCTCCCCTGCCTCGCCTCTTCGCCTATAAGAAGCCCCCGATGCAGAAACCCTAAGTACTCGATAAATATTCTACTAACCTTCTGTAGTCGCCGCCACCGTCGTCCCTAGATTAGGGGGGATCTGAAGTTTTTCCAGGCACCCTGCCAGAGGGGAGATCATCCCGGAGGCCTTCTCTCCGGTATGAAGCGTGAGTAGTTCCACCTTGGACTATGGGTCCATGTAGTAGCTAGATGGTTGTATCTCCTCATTGTGCTTTCCTGTATAGATCTTGTGAGCTCCATTCATGATCAAGATCTAATCTATTTTTAATCATGCATGTTGTGTTTGTGGGGATCTGATGGATATTGAGATTACTATGTCAGATTGATTAATGCTTTTGTCTATTTGATTCTATCATGTATGTGTTGGTTGTGATCCTGCATGCTCTCCGTTGTTAGTAGCTATCTTGGCCAAGTAGTTGCTAGTGACTCCAAGAGGGGGTATTTATGCTCGACAGTGGGTTCATGCCTCTAGTTTCCAAGGGAAGTGAAAGAAATATCTTCGGTTGTAGATGTGCTGTTGCCACTAGGGAGAAAACAACGACCTCTTGTTCATGGAGCAAGCGGATTGTTTACCTTACACACTTTGCTTAAAGCAGTTGTTTGTTGCTTGCAACTTAATACTGGAGGGGGTTCGGATGATAACCTGAAGGTGGACTTCTAGTCATAGATGCAGTTGGATGGCGGTCTATGTATATTGTTGTATTGCCCAATCGAATCTCATAGGATCTCTTTGTCCAGTATTGCATTGTTATGCCTTGCTCAGTTTTTGTCAATTGCCCTGTTGTAATTTGTTTACCCTTCATGCCATGTTGTTTATCTAAGGAGAGCACCTCTAGTGAACTATGGACCCCGGTCCAATCTTTACCATTGATACATCTTCCACTGTTACTGTTTTCTTGCTGCAAACCACTCATCACCTTCCACACCATACAGTTAATCCTTTGTTACAGCAAACCGGTGAGCTTGACAACCTCACTGTTCGTTGGGGCAAAGTCTTGAGTTTGTGTTGTGCAGGTTTCCACGTTGCTTGCAACACTTGTGTGACGTTTCCTTCCTCCTACTGGTTCGATAACCTCGGTTTCTTACTGAGGGAAAACTTGCTGCTGTGCTGCATCATACCTTGCTCTTGGGGTTCCCGACGAAGCGCTCCAACATCAACCCAGCGCTCCATCAGGGGGTAGCCTACTGCTACAATGTATTAAAGATCAAGATTTGTTTTGATATTCTTTGTCTCTCTCACTCTAACTCTCCAAGCACTAAAGGACAAGGAGGAGGAGTGTGCTATAGTGGTGCAACAGTAGCACACGACTAGAGGAAGGTAGATGGTGATGTGGTGGTATTTCATGAGCTTTCGGGTGCGGGTTTGTGGTATTTTAGATACTTGTCATTTCAATAGAAGTTTTGGTTTATTTTTAATCCTCAAAAACTCTCGTGATCAAGGTGAGGATGGGTGGGGGATGGGGTTGGCATGATCCAGAGTGAGTGAGAGGTTTATGAGGGTCACTAGTTGGTTTTGAGAACCAATTCAAATGGAGAAGGTTTGGATTTAGGAGAGTTTTGGGATCTTGGATTTTAATATTTTCAAATCACCTTTGACAAGCTATAGAAGAGGACCCAAGGGTCAGTTTGGGCATATGGTTTGAGAGAGCAAGTGATGTAGATAAACATGGTTCAGAAGATTGAGGTTGATCATGATTGAGTTCTCCTGGAAAAGATGCCAAACTTGGTTGAAAATAAGGTCGTCAAAACAGGATATCATTTAGCCTCAAAAACCTTGTGGGTTTAATAAGCACAAAGATCCAATGGAAACAAGTGAAGCATGGGGTGATAGACCATCTTTAGTAGATCACAAATCAACAAAGAGTTGGCCCAAAGAAGGTGGCATGAGAATGGGAGCTTTTGCCCAAGTAGGCATGTTGGTAAGATTGGCATAATCAGATTATTTTCTTGCCTAATAAACCATCAAGGATGAATGGGTCCAAGAGAGGTTTATCCAAGGAAAAAAGTGGGCTTTGGAAGTATTCATGATGGTGTACAAGATGGTTCGGGTACATTTCTAAAAATGCACAAGGATTAATATAGGTGGAGTCTCAAAGATGGGATCTAGATAAGGGTTCCATACTCATTCAAATTTTGACAGACTTGTTTTTTTACCAGGGTACAAGGGTTGATTTTTTTATTGGATGCAAGGTTCCAAACTCATCCTCAAGTGGATGATGTTGGAGGGTAGGTTATATAGAAGAGATCCATGCCTTAAGTTGGTCTCCACTACCCTAGGAACTATAAAAAGAATATGCCTCAAAATTGAATCTGATAAAGACAACAAATGGTCAGAGTAATGACCAAGATTCAAGACAAGCTTGGTAATCTAGGTGGATGGGTTCCTAGATCAAAAGAAAGTGTTGGATATGGTAGGGCACATCCCAATGATGGATGAGTTTGGCTCCTTGCCTAACGACTAGATGGAATGGTGATAACTTGAAGATTTATATGGGATATGATTAATCAACAAGGGGGATGTTGAAAGGATACGGATGTCGCCTAGAGGGGGGGTGAATAGGCGATTAAAACTTTTCCTAGAGAGGCTCAACAAAGGCGGAATAAAACTAGTGTTTACTTTGTTAAGCACAACCTAGAACAACTAAGGTTCACCTATGTGCACCAACAACTTATGCTAAGCAATACAAGCAACAAAGTGATAGCAAGATATATATTACTTCAAGCACGAAGGCTATCACAATGTAAAGTGCATAAGTAAAGAGCTCGGGTATAGAGATAACCGAGGCACGCGGGGACACCGATATTTTACCGAGTTCCTCCCAACATGGAGTACGTCTCGTTTGGAGAGGGGGTGGTATTAAACCACCAACGCCACAAAAGGCCTCCCTTATTCTCCGGTGAATCTCACCCCAATGGGATCGATCCACGCTTCCACTATCGGTGCACTTGTCGGTGGCAACCGGAACCTCTCACAAGGTTGGGGCACAACTCCACAACTTAATTGAAGGCTCCCAACAAATGCCACAAAAGGCCTCAACAAATGCCACCAAGGACACAATGCCACCAAGGCCACAAAACCGTCTAGGATTGCAAGAACCCAAGAGGGACAAGCTCCAATGAGCAACTCAAACCAAATCCTCCGAGGAGAACTCAAACCGATGCACCAAATGCAAATGGCAAGAAAACCACAAAGGTGTTCAAATCCTTCTCTCCCAAATTACACCAAAGCTACAAAAGCTTATGGGGGAATAAGAGAGGAAGAACAATGGAGGAAATCCACAAAAGACTCCAAGATCTAGATCCCAATATGTTCCCCTCACTTAGAGGAGAGATTGATTGGTGGGATTGTAGATCTAGATCTCCTCTTTCAAATCCCTCAAGAATATGCAAGAATCATTGGAGGGATTGAGAGAAAGCAAGCTCAAGAAGGTCAACAATGGAGGGGAAAACTTGCAAGAAGGGTTGAGGAACCATTGGGGAAGAAGGCCCCTTATATAGGTCCCTCCAAAATCCAACCGTTGCAGCCCAAAAAATGCGATTCCCGGTACTACCGGACTTTCTCCGGTACTACCGGACTTTCCCGGCACTACCGGACATTTCCTGGGGTTCCTGGGACTCCAAACGCATTTTCTCTCTGCGCTCCCCGGTACCAAAAAGCGGTACTACCGGACCCCGGTACTACCGGATCCTGGTCCGGTACTACCGGTCACCACAGAACGAAAACAGCCATAACTTTTGCATCCGGACTCCGATTTCGATGATCTTGGGCTCGTTTCGAAGAGGACAACAACCTCTATAAGATCATGCAGAGAAACATCATAGTCCAGCAAGGGAGAATAGATCCAAATGACGAATTAAATAACCTTCTACCGCGCTAGGTACTAAAAAGCGGTACTACCGCTTTTTGGTACCTAGCCCGGCAGTGGATTTTGGCAACTTTCCAAAACCTTCTGCCTTGCTAGGTACTAAAATGCGGTACTACCGCATTTTGGTACCTAGGAGGGCAGTGGCATTTGGCAACTTGCCAAAACCTACTGCCGCGCCAGGTACTAAAATGCGGTACTACCGCATTCTGGTACCTAGGAAAATTCAAACCTCTATAACTTTTGATTGGTAACTCCGATCGACCCGATTCCAATTGCGTTGGAAAAAGGACGACATGGGCTACCCTATGAAAGGTGAAAATATTGGTTATCACCAAGTGAGAATGTATCATGTATAATAATGTGAGATACCTCACTTGGTGAGAACCGAAAAGCTGCCAAGATCAAAATCGCAACAAGATACAAACAGAAGATCCGATTTTGATGAACAAGAGCTTGTTATGGAGATTACCACAAGCTCTATATCATCACATGGATAAGACCAAATAACAACCAAATATGATGATGCAAGTATGCAAAGGTTTGAGCTCTCTCCGAACGATGTGACCGAATTACTCATATGAGAGCCTCTCTTGATAGTACGGTTATCTATCCTAAACCCGGTCTCACACACATGACGTGAGACCGGCAAAAGAGAAAACCTATCAAGATTATACCTTTGCCTTGAGCATTCCACTTGAGCTCGTTGTAGACGATCTTGCCCTTCTCAAGATGGAACGCCCTCCTTAATTCCTCATCATCGACCTCGCATATTGAGCTTGCCCAACATATCTTCTTTGCATTTCATCGACCTTGAAGCCAACACATGCTGCAAGTGATGCCATTGGACAAATCCTACAAGTATAACTTAATACACACATTGGTCCATAAAGATTGTCATTAATTACCAAAACCACACATGGGGGCCCAACATGTTCTTTCAATCTCCCCCATTTTGGTAATTGATGACAATCCCTTTAAGAGGGTTTATATAAGGAATTTTAATGAATAAAATGGTAGTACCAATATCAAATACTACAAAAGTATGTGATATTGGTACCACCATCATATATAGAGCAAACTCCCCCACAATCTATGCATGTGTGATGAACTTGAATTTCATTGCATATATTGCCAATCATTATCATTGGTGGAGTTTCCTCTATATATACCACATGCTAAGCAACAACAAAGATGCAAGAGCATGAGAAGCAAATGCACAAGAACAAACTCAATGCATAAACCAACTTCCCTTAAACCCTCTAAAACTTCTCCCCCATTGGCATCGATTGCCGAAATGGGTGACAAGTTCTAGAAGGCAAATATAGTAATAATTCCTCCAAAGGTGTGCCTTCGCACATATCCAATGATGAATACTTGGGAGGGAGTAGAACTATATCGAGGACCCAAAGATTGCAAAAATAAAGTCAAATGATGCAAGCAACTACAAGGTCCGACAAACCAATTTGAAAACAACAAATGAGTCCAAATGGAAACAACAAGATATTATGATATGAGCAAAAGAGTGTTTTAAATAACAAATAGAGAAGCTCCCCAAGATTTGTGCACAATTCAAAATAAATGTATTGGAATACATAATGCACAAATATGGAATCCTTACTCCCCCATAAGCATTTAAAACACAACAAATGTGAAAGAATGCAAATGAGTATTATTAAATGAATTAGATGAGCTCCCTAAAGAGCATGCACCAATCATGATAATTGCATTTGGGAACAAAGTGCATAGTCATGGAATCCTCACTCATACAAATTCATTTAACAATACACGGCATGAGAGAACAAATATGAGTGTCCGAAGATGTAGACAAGAGGAACAATCACTCATAGGCAAATAAATTTAGAAGCCACCGAAGAATCAAAAGAAATAGAAAGGTGGTCTCCAAGGATTAAAAATCAACTAAAACTATCTCCTCATATGTACATATGTCTCTAATTGGAAAACATCACAAAGCCATATGCCAAAGAATAAATATGCACACATAAAAGAGATTATACAAGAAAGCACATGAAAGGCAAAAATGAAGTCATAACATATATCAATAAGATTTTTGCTTCAAAGCATGGCCAAAGGCTCACATATATCTTATTGTACATTAATGAGCTTCAAACACCAAAATACTACATATATTACAACTATCACCAAGGGAAAAGGAGAAAGTTGGAATATATGGAGAAAGGCAACAAGTATCATAAGATAGAATAGACTAGCAAAAATCTCACTATTGCATATGAGAGAAGTTGATGAAATGATAGGCAATAAAATTGCTAGATTGACATATTTGGGATTGGAGGATCATATGCATGATTTTGTATAGTCCCAATTATATGTACTCATCTCAACTTATACACATTTACAATAGAGAGTTCTATTAAAACCATGGCTAGAACTACAACAATTACAAATACATGAATTCATGCTAGAAGGCAACCGGCAACCAGTTGGAATCAAGAAATATGAGCATGAGAAAGAGATACTTGTTACCGAGATATAATTGGTAGGATCTAGAGTATTGAATTCTTTGATCATCCTATAGCTTGCCTCAAATTTTCTTCTAAGCATCACTTCTTCAAAATTGAGAGACAAGCGTCCAATATATCTCCAATGTACCTAAAACACATTTAAGTACAAAATGGTCCCCAAAATTATTGGGTCCAAAGCAGTTAGAGAAACTACAATACATAGGAGAGACTCCACATAATTATGTGCACATTGATATGAAATTGAATTTCATGCACAACTTAGCCGATGGGAATTGGTGGAGTTTCCCTTATATATTGGATCAAAGAAAGCAAACATGCCTTAATATAAACATATAGTAAATATGCATGCATAAAGCTTTCAAGAACCAAAAAGGAGATACAATTTGAACAAAAAACACCAAGTAAACCGAGATGGCACACACAAGAGTGTGACAAGACAAGCGGTGTCCAAATTGTATCAAAGAACCAATTCAACACATGAACAATCACAAGTTCAACAAATGAACTAGGCTAAGGCCAAAAGAGCAAAAATAGATAGAAATAAAAATGCTCAAGGATTTATCTCATTCTAAAATGGTCAAATCAAGAAGCAAGGAATGAGACAAAACCAACTCCCAAAAGGAGAAATGTTTCAACAAGAAACCAAACTCCCCAAACTTCTCATGATGGCACAAAATACCAAAACAAAAGGATTGGGCTTCCGAGCACATAAAACCCTATATGGATCAAACAATGAAGCATAAATATGAGTGTTCTAAATAATATAGGAGAGCTTCCCCATAGATAGTGCATTATGTAGGATTTTCCTTTTAAATTCAAAATGCACACAAATGGGATCATCACTTGCACCTACAGTAAGTAAAACACAAGAGGATATCAATAAAATAAGAAGATCCACAAGAAGCAAGGAAGGCTTGGGAGACAACACAAAACATTTTCTTGGCCAAAGATAGAATAAAAATAAGCAAGGCCAAAGTGAATATGATCAATAAATTCTACCTTAAATTGAGTACTCATTGTCCAAGGACAAGAAATATTGGGAATAATTTTCCCTAGGTAGTTCATACGGATATCCAAGATCATATACACACAACAAGAAGCATATAACTAAATATAGGAATTGAGCATGATACTTCAAACAAGACTCTTGGTAGCTTCCAATAGTCACACAATCACTAGTGATTAGAGTAACTTGAAGCAAATGGTTTCCATCCGAATATAAATATCTAAACATGAGGAAACACATACCAAGAACCACTCTCATATACAAGATCCAAAATAAGATCAATAAAGCCATTTAATCAAATTGGAACTTGTATGAGAAAATGTGTCACATAGGTGCTAGATAATTATCAATATCAATTCTAAGTGACACAACCTCGAATATTCACATTTTATAGGATTGTAGTATGCACTAAGCATATGACTCCCCCATAATGTGATACTACCATAAAACCAACACGAGGCAAAATGATACAAATAGAGATAATTAATGGACATTATAAAATTAAATTTCTCATGAGAAACATACCACAAAGAGACTATATAATCTTCCAATATAAATACTAGGTGGTATTCCTCATGTACACACATTTTTAGGTTTGTGGAATGCCTAAGCATAACACTCCCCCAAAATGGGATAGTCCATTAATCTCTCACAAGAGCCACATAAGATACCAAATATAACCAAGTAAGGCTCCAATACAAGAAACACACATACATGGTGTGCCACCTAATCATACACAAATATGCTTGATACCTCAAGATAATTAAGTGGAAAGCACAACATGTACAAAAGCATGGAAGATACAAAACCAACACATGCACAAGGGGGCGAGTAACTTTCAATGTAAAGAGTTTAGCATATGTTACCGCAAGGAGGAACATTGGAAATATAATATAATCATGATAATCCAAATGGCTTGGCTTGACAATAATAATTGATGAAGATCCCTCAGTTCTTCATAATGTAGCCAAGACTCCAATGCCCTCCAATAATACCTATTGATTAAGTATTGGCTTGTTGGTCCCCAACCAAGTTGGGTCCTAATAGGTTAGTCACAATAGGCTTGGCAACCCAAATGGTTCTTTTCTTGAATCCACGTTGAGCACCAACAAATTTGGCAAACACATTGCCAACCTCATCCTTACAAAGAGAATAAGCATCATCAATAATGATAGGGTTGGATGAGGAGATACCGATAGTGCATGAGGAAGAAATATGCCCCTTCTCACGGCATATGTAGCAAGTTCTACTCTTGCCATCTTTCTTCTTAGGTGAAGCCACAACTCGAGGGATAGCTCGAGTAGTCCTCTTAGGAAGGGGCCCATTAGTGACTTGAGGTGGAGCTTGAGGCCGCTTCCCTTGTTGCTTCACACTAAGAGACTTTTTCTTCAATGGACAAGATCTAACGTGGTGCCCTTCTTCCTTGCACTTGAAGCAAACAATGTTGGCCGGATTCTTGACTTGATCTTGGCCATTCTTCTTGTTGTCTTTGTGCTTCAACTTGATAGTGGACTTATTCTTGACATTGGAGTTGAATCCAAGCCCACTCTTGTCATTGGGGGATTTTTGCACACTCAAAATTTTGTTGAGTGTGACCTTCCCTTGTTGACCCCTTTTCAAGTCATTCTTCAAAGAAGTGACTTGAGCCTTGAGCTCTTTGATTTCCTCTACATGGTTAGTTTCAATACAAGTACTAGAGGAAGTAGATGCTACATTGTTAGAGCAACAAAGCATGGAATGTAATTCATCACGAGATATAGCATGGTTGTGAGAGGATGAATTACAAGGACTAGCACATGGCAATATAACATTTGGAGTAGATATAGTGCTAATGTCCAGATGAGGCCCACTAGATGTTACCTTTGACATGATGGCCTCATGAGCCAACTTTAGCCTACCATGGGAGACTAGGAGATCCTCATGCGAGCTTGAGAGCTTATCATGGCTTTCTTCTAATTTCCCATAGTTGCTAGTTAGCAAAGCAAGTTGAGCCTTTAGCTCAACATTCTCCTTCAAAATAGATACTTCACAAGAAATAGAGTTAGTAGCACAAGCATCATTACTATTAGCAAGAGGTGAGGGCAACTTGTCAAGCTCTTTTGAATATGAGGCTTTAAGTTGCTCATGTGACTCGGTGAGTTTGATGAGCTCACCCTTTATGACCCTAGAGACATTTTTGAGGTGCTCAAAATCCTCAACAAGTTTAGCATAAGCAACTTCAAGTTCATCATTTTTAATCTTGAAGGAGTTAGCCACCGCAAGTTCTCTATCATGGTATTCCTTTACTCTAGATAATTCTAGAGTAAAAGTCTCCTCAAGAGATTCTTTGGTGGTTTGTTCTTCTTCAAGGGAGTCCTTTACTTGAGCAAGTTCATTAGCATATTCACGCTCAAGTGCAAACTTTTCATCAATTATGTTTTCTTGCTCCTCAATAAGATCATTGCCTTCTATAGCATAATTCAAGATTTCAAGAAGGTTGGAGGAAGCAAGTTTATTTTTGTAGAGAGCACTATAGACAACCTCTCCCATTTTCTTAATAGAGGTAATATCATACTTACCTCTATAATCATCATTATCATTCTCAACCTCATCATCATCATCATGAGATACAATGGGATCCAAAGAGGTTACCTTTGTTCCCTTAGCCATAAGGCACATGTGAGAACCGGAAGAAGGTGATGATGAGATTGCACTTGTAGCTCTCTTCAAGACCTTGTCTTGTCCCATAGAATCTTCATTTTCCTCCACATGGTTAGCAACACAAGCACTAGAGGAAATAGATGCATTTTTATCATGGCAACAAGACAACATGAGCATATCATCATGAGATTTATTTAAGTCATTTCTACATGATATGCAAGGACTATTAACATAAGCATGTGAGGAATTTTGAGTGCTAGAAGTGTTAAGGTCCAAAGATAGATCATTGCAACTAGATAGATATGAGGGATTACAAATAGTGAACACACTATCCATATTGCAATTTCTATCACCACTCACCATATCATTACCTTGTGAAAAGTCACATGTTGGTGAAGTGGTAGAGGATGAGAACTCATCTCGACCGGAAGTGGAAGCAACACAATCATCCTCAATAATGTTGGACTTGCTATATTTATCTTGAAGCTTGGTCCATATCTCACGAGCGCTTGAATAAGGCATGATAGACGAAAGAACTATATTGCTCACAACATGCAAAAGAATTTTAGTAGCTAGAGCATCTATATGAGAGTTCAACTTCTCCTCTAAAGATTCGTTTTGGGTATCCATAGGAGAAGAGAAACCCACATATAGATAGCCCTCGATAATTGGGTGAATTTCCCGAAATAAATTAAGCATGCGAATTTTCCAAACATCATAATTTGTGCCATCGAATGTGAGCGTGTCCTTGTGCACTAATCCCCTAGCCGACATCTTTACTCTCAAGGCGGTGAAGCCTAAAATGAGAGACCGGGCTCTGATACCAATTGAAAGGATACGGATGTCGCCTAGAGGGGGGGGGTGAATAGGCGATTAAAACTTTTCCTAGAGAGGCTCAACAAAGGCGGAATAAAACTAGTGTTTACTTTGTTAAGCACAACCTAGAACAACTAAGGTTCACCTATGTGCACCAACAACTTATGCTAAGCAATACAAGCAACAAAGTGATAGCAAGATATATATTACTTCAAGCACGAAGGCTATCACAATGTAAAGTGCATAAGTAAAGAGCTCGGGTATAGAGATAACCGAGGCACGCGGGGACACCGATATTTTACCGAGTTCCTCCCAACATGGAGTACATCTCGTTTGGAGAGGGGGTGGTATCAAACCACCAACGCCACAAAAGGCCTCCCTTATTCTCCGGTGAATCTCACCCCAATGGGATCGATCCACGCTTCCACTATCGGTGCACTTGTCGGTGGCAACCGGAACCTCTCACAAGGTTGGGGCACAACTCCACAACTTAATTGGAGGCTCCCAACAAATGCCACAAAAGGCCTCAACAAATGCCACCAAGGACACAATGCCACCAAGGCCACAAAACCGTCTAGGATTCCAAGAACCCAAGAGGGACAAGCTCCAATGAGCAACTCAAACCAAATCCTCCGAGGAGAACTCAAACCGATGCACCAAATGCAAATGGCAAGAAAACCACAAAGGTGTTCAAATCCTTCTCTCCCAAATTACACCAAAGCTACAAAAGCTTATGGGGGAATAAGAGAGGAAGAACAATGGAGGAAATCCACAAAAGACTCCAAGATCTAGATCCCAATATGTTCCCCTCACTTAGAGGAGAGATTGATTGGTGGGATTGTAGATCTAGATCTCCTCTTTCAAATCCCTCAAGAATATGCAAGAATCATTGGAGGGATTGAGAGAAAGCAAGATCAAGAAGGTCAACAATGGAGGGGAAAACTTGCAAGAAGGGTTGAGGAACCATTGGGGAAGAAGGCCCCTTATATAGGTCCCTCCAAAATCCAACCGTTGCAGCCCAAAAAATGCGATTCCCGGTACTACCGGACTTTCTCCGGTACTACCGGACTTTCCCGGCACTACTGGACATTTCCTGGGGTTCCTGGGACTCCAAACGCATTTTCTCTCTACGCTCCCCGGTACCAAAAAGCGGTAATACCGGACCCCGGTACTACCGGATCCTGGTCCGGTACTACCGGTCACCACAGAACGAAAACAGCCATAACTTTTGCATCCGGACTCCGATTTCGATGATCTTGGGCTCGTTTCGAAGAGGACAACAACCTCTATAATGCAGAGAAACATCATAGTCCAGCAAGGGAGAATAGATCCAAATGACGAATTAAATAACCTTCTACCGCGCTAGGTACTAAAAAGCGGTACTACCGCTTTTTGGTACCTAGCCCGGCAGTGGATTTTGGCAACTTTCCAAAACCTTCTGCCTTGCTAGGTACTAAAATGCGGTACTACCGCATTTTGGTACCTAGGAGGGCAGTGGCATTTGGCAACTTGCCAAAACCTACTGCCGCGCCAGGTACTAAAATGCGGTACTACCGCATTTTGGTACCTAGGAAAATTCAAACCTCTATAACTTTTGATTGGTAACTCCGATCGACCCGATTCCAATTGCGTTGGAAAAGGGACGACATGGGCTACCCTATGAAAGGTGAAAATATTGGTTATCACCAAGTGAGAATGTATCATGTATAATAATGTGAGATACCTCACTTGGTGAGAAACCGAAAAGCTGCCAAGATCAAAATCGCAACAAGATACAAACGGAAGATCCGATTTTGATGAACAAGAGCTTGTTATGGAGATTACCACAAGCTCTATATCATCACATGGATAAGACCAAATAACAACCAAATATGATGATGCAAGTATGCAAAGGTTTGAGCTCTCTCCGAACGATGTGACCGAATTACTCATATGAGAGCCTCTCTTGATAGTACGGTTATCTATCCTAAACCCGGTCTCACACACATGACGTGAGACCGGCAAAAGAGAAAACCTATCAAGATTATACCTTTGCCTTGAGCATTCCACTTGAGCTCGATGTAGACGATCTTGCCCTTCTCAAGATGGAACGCCCTCCTTAATTCCTCATCATCGACCTCGCATATTGAGCTTGCCCAACATATCTTCTTTGCACTTCATCGACCTTGAAGCCAACACATGCTGCAAGTGATGCCATTGGACAAATCCTACAAGTATAACTTAATACACACATTGGTCCATAAAGATTGTCATTAATTACCAAAACCACACATGGGGGCCCAACATGTTCTTTCAGATGTAATCTTTAAATAATGGGTTTGGATGGTTTTCCCATCAAGTTCAGAGTTGTATTGGTTTAGTTCTTAGAAGGTGAGCTTATAGGGTAGCTCAACTCATCTAAGCCAATCAAGACAACTCATCTAAGAAGACAAATCAAGACAACTCATCTAAGCCTCATCTCAAGGCTACTAATATGAATGCCATCAATCTTGGCTTGGGGTATAGAGAGGTGCTTTGAAGAATTTTGAGTTTTGAAGAAGATGAGAGGCTCTTGGTACTTCTACCATGAGTGGGAGTCAAAAGTTTTATAAAAAGGATTTTTGGGGAAAAAGGCTAGATATAAGATTTAGTTGAAGTTCTGTCTTAAAAACATAAGGAGATAGTATCATATAGATCTCCATAATTTTGTTAACAGAGTTACTAAATTATTGATGGTTTGCATATACATCTTGGCTCATGTTTTTGAAAATGCCAGAACATTTGAGAATATATAAATTAAGCCAAGACATTTTTTTTGGCAAATAACTTTTGTCAACGGAGGGGAAGATAGAGGAGTATAACATATACTACACATTAAGTTGCATAAGTTCAAACAAACAAACAACCACTGCATCATCTAACAAGAAAAAAATTGTTCCCCTAATTTTTACATTTTAGATAACTAAATAAGGTTGCTGAATTCAGGATGTTACACATTATGCAAGAATGAAAGATAGGCTTAGCTGTCTTTTCAGACCAATGATTTGCCAGACTTAATTTAGTATTATTCTAATATTTTCTATTCTCTTTGATCCATAATAAGTGTCGGTTATCTAGTACAAAATAAACAATTCTTATTATGGATCGGTAGAAGTACATTATTTTCTTATAATTAAGAGAGGCAGGAAAAAAATCTGGTCACACATTTTTTGGTTAATTCTATGTTATTCTGAGTACGTATCTTTTTCATGTGATTATTAAGACTAAAACTTAAGAGAGTGAAGGCGGTCAGCTGGCGTATGATTGGGTACGGCCATCGGCACAGGAAAGCGACGACCCATCTAGCTCCGGCGTGGTTATTCCGTAGCTGTCGTGGCCAGTGGGGCCCACGGGTCACATGCACACAGACGGATAGCCGGATAGCCGGCACAGACCAGACGCGCACCGACGAATCCTATCGGTGCACGCGATCTCCACCGTTAACACGTAGAGATGAACGGCTCGTGACATCCCACGCAGAGGAGGTGGTTTTTCCGCCTGCCGTTCTCGCACCACCGCCCGTTGCCATGCGCTCTTCCCTATGGCCTGCGTTTAGCTGACTTCGGTCAACAGTGCTTGGAAACTGTTTTATTTGCTCTTCTTGCATATACGTCCCATCAGAAACGTGAAATTGCTTTACACATAGCATCGCTTCGAAGGATTCTGCCACTGCCATTTGGTAGCGCTGTACGTTGTCAGTCTCTTACAGCATGTTAGGTCATGCCATATGCCACAAGCTTATTGTATTGGTTAGGTATAGTAAAGGCAAAGTATGATGATTAGATATCCATAGATACTGAAAATATCATTTTCTGTCAACAGAGGTATATATGCTCATGTCGGCAGAGACTAGTCACACATCTAGCTTTTATAAGAGGATAAAGTTTGATGCGAACACCATCTAAATTATGCGGTGGTGATTTCTTGGTATGGACTATATATGATTTTATATCTATTTACTTGGATTCTATTGGGTAAGCCAGCCATACTAAATCTCACTTGTGGGGTTGAGGGTGGAGGTAACTAATTTCGCCCAAGCATCATGTGTAAATTAGCCTCAAGTATAAAATCATTCGTGTTGTATGACACCATGGGGGCCAAGGCAACATAGTTATCGAATGTACAATTGGGTCACAACCACATATCAAAGGCAATGACTCGTCTTTTGCACTGTCCTCTCCTTCCATCGCATTTGCATTTATACAAAATGTTTGTCTACAACGTCCGCTTTCGGCTACTCCTACCCGGCCATAGATTCCACTCGTTTGGTGCCATATATGTGCAATTTGGTTATCTTATTCCATGTATTGTTGTACTCGTCAGTACGTCAAGCAATGATAACCTCGAGTCACGTCACTTCTAGGTGGCTTCTTGATGCATACCTTATTTTTTGATTTCTCCCCTGAGATAAAACTACTCCCTCCGACCCATATTAGTTGACTTGAATTTGTCAAAATTTGAATGAACCTATATACTAAATAGGGTCTAGATTCATTCAAATCTAAAAAAATCCGAGTCAACTAATATGGGCCGGAGGGAGTACATCTGGATTAGATAGATCATCATACAAAACATGGACTTGTGGATATCTTATTTTACTAAGCTTTCATATATGCCCCGTCATATTCTAAAACTCAATTTGATTTTATCTAGTTTCTAGTTTCCGCATGAGTTAGAGTCGTGCACCATAGTTATTTGGGGGCATAGAATGTACTCCCTCCGTTTCAAAATATAAGATGTTTTAGGTTTGTGAAGAAAATGAATCTAGACTTGTTTTAGTACGTAGGTTCACTCAACTTTGGGATGAATCTACACACTAAAAAAAGTCTAGATTTATTTTCTTTACAAACCTAAAACATCTTATATTTTGAAACGGAGGGAGTAGGACTCAGACATTTCTCTCTACCTTGCATCTAATACATATGAATGCATTTATGCATAACTTTTTGTAACTTCAAATGCTAAATCACACGTTACCTAAAACATCCAGATTTGGCTAGCTGTATTTGCCGATTATACAAGGGATGCACCTTTCTCCAGCTATTTGATTTAGACAATTCCTTGAATTGTTCAGTCACGCCATCCAATCATACAACAGCTTAAAGAAATCACGTCTTACCAAATCCTCAGCTGCCTCACAACAAAGGACGTTTCTTCTGTCAAAAAAAAGGACGTTTCTCAAAAGAAGGTTATGACATTTCGCGAGTACCAAGATGCAAAAGAGCCACCCCTCCCTGCAAAGGTTCCATCCACTCTATAAAGGAATCCAACAACGCTAGAGCAATTCCCCCACCATCACTCCCCACCATTCCGAGCGACTCCTCCTGCCTCGTCCTCGCTCCCGTCCCCTCGTCGGCGCCCGATCTCAGGTATCGAATCGCCTCCCCTCCCCTACGCCTCAGATCCCTCCCTTCTAGTTGTACCTGTAACGTTCCGTCGATCCGCGCGATGGATCTCCCGTGCTGTAGATTTTTCCTGTAGATTCTTAGTCCTGGATCTGGTCTCAGACTTTCAGTTGAGACGGATCGTGTGCTTTTGTTCCGTGGATCATGCCTATGCTCGTACGGTTTAGGATCCGTGGTTTCTGATTGCGTCGATGTCGCAATTGCGCCTACTTACTCCTGTCGGTCATTGATCTAGTGGCAATGTCGGCCATTTCACCTTTGCGGGTGATAGATTTGTGGGATCAAACTTTTATTTCGGGAAATTGGGTGTTGAAAGTTCGTGTGCTCACGGCAGTTCCTTCGGTGAAGGGTTGCCTTGTATGTAGATTCGAATATTTGGGCGGGTGGTTCGTAACCCTAGGCTTGTAGCAATGTCACGGTAATTCCAGCCTCACTGGATTTGGGGGGCCAACGACTAGAATTGTGATGGTATCTGTTTTATGGAGAGGAAGTTGTGTGATAATACAGTTAGAATGACACAACAATTCAGGATGTGCCGGTGTGTGGTGATATCAACTGTGATTTATCGTTTTAGAGTTGAATGGTCTTGTTGCGATGGAAAATGTACAGAGTACAAAACACGCTATACGTTATTTAGAGGCAATGCATTTGCATGTTCTTCTGCATCCAGATTCTGAACCAATTCAAGAGAAGGAATATGTCTATCAGAATTGCAGATGTATTCTTTTATTGTTGTGCCATGTCAGGACAGGTCCAACACCTGTATGGTGCATGGAAGAGAAACTTGTATCTGGCCTGTTTGATATATCGTGGTTGGTGCTAGCGATTATTCCATTCCAACCTCTTTTGATTGACTGATAGCTGTAAACTTAATGACCTAATGGGTGGCTTAAGTAACTAAAAACTGAAATGTACTGAAAATCCTAATAATATCCAACTATCTCAAGACATCCTTTGATCAGCGACAAATATGCATTGGATATGGTACTGTGATATTTTGTCTTTGTTTAAACTAAACCTTTGTCCGTATTTTTCCTGTTATATGCTGGGTGCTTGTTGTAGTGCTGGGCTTGACATGTACTGCACAATGTGTTCTATAATGGACCAATTGTAAAGTCATGCTTGTCATCCAATGTGATTGAATGAAGTGAGGATTTATCTTTGAATATCTTATTTTGTTTGAATGATCTTAAGTGATGATTCTCTTAAACTTGATAATCTAAATGAATGTGCAATTCACTTCACTGTGTTTTCAAACCGTGCTTTGGACTGGGGAACCTGCTGTCCTGTTACTTTGTCTTGTCAATTTGTTAAGGTTTTATTGCCAATGTAGTATTTCCTCTTGACACCGATAATAGTCTCACGGATTGTAGGTTAGATGGCTGAAAAATTGGCTCTAGGCTGCTAGCTGTTGCTTTCTCCACTTCAGAAATTTGATAATCTTTATCCATACAAGCAGTTGTAAAAGTATTATCTATTGTTTGATGGTGATTAGTTGCCTTAGATCGAATTCTCTTCCTTGGTTGGAATTAGCCCATTTTCCTGGTCACCATGGGTTGACTAGTACCCAACTTGAAGTTGATCTTACCTAACCTGTTTAGATTATATGCTTTAATTGGCAACATACCTTGTGGTAATATCCTCTTTTTTTATTTCCATCCAGTCTGAGCAGCAATGGTTTCTTAATCCTACCAAGTATTCTTGTTTGAAAACTTGTTTCAGTTTGTATGCGTTTTCACGTCTTCTCTTCCTGCTATGGATTTCTGTTCTTAAATTACCTAGATGTGTTTTATTTTAACATTTTCTGAAACTGCCACCATCTTAACATTTTTGTAGTGATCAGTGACCAAAATAATCCAATATGGATGTATTGTTGTGTAGTTTATCGTGGACATCTGAAATTTTCTGCAAGCTTTTTATCCATTATATCTCTGATGATGATGATTTCATTTGCTGTTTTGACCATGTACTTAGCTATTGTACTCTGGCAATCATCATGAACTGAAGTCATGATAAACTTTTCTGATTTTTTTGACAGTCAAGATGAGTCGTGGCGGGAGTGCTGGTGGTGGTCAAAGTTCTCTGGGTTACCTATTTGGAGATGGTGAGCCTCCAAAGCCTGCTGCAGCAGCAGCTGCAAAGGCCCCACCTGCTGAGAAACCAGCACCAGCCGCTGCTGATGTAGCCAAGCAAATTCCAGCTGGCATTCCAGGCAGCAGGGCGAACAACTATCACCGGTCAGAAGGCCAGAACACAGGCAACTTCCTTACGGTATGCCTTTTTTCCTCTGTAATGAACCCGAATTAGTTGGTAGTTCTTTCTGTATTTGCAAGAGTCATCTGCCAGTGTGTATCAGAAGCTTTGTTTGGCATCTGTTTTACTTACTTGACCGCTCTTATCATTAAAGTTTTTGCTAGAACCATCTTGTGCAATTTTAATGACTGCTTTCGTGAGTATGTTGATTGTCCTGATGTTGCGAAATGGGATGTACTTACCATGTTGGAGTGCATGGTAATCACCAGTAATGCATTAACTCACATCATCTAGCCGTCTGTTCTTTGTTACAACATTTGATAATATAACTAGAATGTAAAAGTTCTCATGTTTTCACCTCAAAGCTATGCTAAGCAAATGAGTTGAAGCAACATGTTATTCGGCCTACTTAGATGTTTTGAGTTTTGAGTATGGAGTATGACATGGCTATTCCAAGATACCGAGTCATCATTCTGGTCCCTGATATTTTTGTTTCAATTGGATGTGCCCAGAAACACTTACCCTCTGTCTCACCTTTCAGGACCGTCCTTCAACCAAGGTTCATGCCGCCCCTGGCGGTGGCTCGTCCCTGGGCTACTTGTTTGGCGGGAAGTGATGTTAATGCTGCTGCTTAATGAACAATGAATGGTTTGTATCTCCGTTATCCATGTGGGAAAAACTGAAAAAGTGTTTGATTTCAGCATTTTACCACCTGCGTTGATGTACCGTGTCTGTATGGTTCCATGTGTCCAAGCTGACCTCCTGCTTGGAAGCCAGCTTGCCTAAAACCTGTCGCTTTCAAGACTAATCGTGTCGATCTCGAAATTTGGTGTGCCTAATGCCCTGTTTGCGCCCTCTACTGTGTCAACTGGTTTTATGATTTTATCAGCCGTCGGTATGGTGTTAACTGTTGTGATTAGTCCCCATGGCAACTCGATATGTATTTGTACGACACACATGGATAGTATCAGAAGCTGTGCATTGTGACTGAAACATCATGTGCCGTGTTAAGGGTTTCACTGTTTGTACATACCATTGTTTGCGAGTTTAATTTGAGACTGCTGCTGTGGAAAGCTCATATTGGGAAGGCAACTGTGTCACGAGCGAGCTTGATGTGCAGGACACATCCAAGATGATGCCGTCGGCCTGTTGCCCTAGCAAAGGCGAGACTGTCACCGCAATTCTCTCAATTTGCCCTTGTTGATGCCCCATAGTCTGAATCGTGTCTGCAGGCATCACTGTAGTGTAAAGATCTTGGTGCCTTTTTTCCCATTTCTCTTCAGAATCTCAGTTTGCACAAGCGCCTATGCTGCTTGCTCTGTTACCGCTGCCTCTCATTTGCTCGATGCTCTCCCAACACAATTCAGCATACTATATCTGACAAATTCAGGCGCCTAAGCAAAAAATATGGACTACTCTGCCAGTGATTTTGCCACCGCCCAAAGAGAGGCCTGGACCTGGCAAAGGAGAGACGGAAAGGCAATTAAGGGAGGCAAGAAGGGTGGAAGGAAGGCCATGGACGCGGCGACGACGAGCTGGCTGACGTTATTCTTCGAGTGCCGATCAGCAGACTAGGTGGAGATGATTTTGCCTCATGGCTGCCTGACAAGCATGGAGTCTACTCAGTCAGAAAGGCTCACAACATGGTCAGAACTTCTGTCTTTGCAAAACATGGTGATGCAGGTAGAGGCTCTAGTTCTGACCGAACATGGGAGGCAAAGATGGTGGAAGATGGGGACATTTTCCAGTTCAGTTGAATAGGAAGGCCTTGGTGAATGCTAAACAATGGGTCTTTGATTTTCTTCAAAGGGAGAACGAGACTTATGCGGTTTTGGCTGTCACATGTCGGCATATGTGGGAGTCGCACAACGAGACCAGGAACACGGAGTGCCAGGCTCTTCCATCGAGGGTGGCGGCTAAAATGCTTTGCATACATTGAGCTAATTGTCTCACATCTGTTCAGGGAGAAAGTTAGGGATAATCCTGGAACGACAGCGGCGGTGCAGCGCTGGTCTCCGCCACCGGAGGGCTGGGTGTGTGTGTCAATGTTGATGCCGCCCTGTTCTCGGCTGATCGACGCATGGGCTGTGGTGTGGTGCTGAGAGACCACAGTGGGAGTTTCATTCTCTCTTGCAGCGAAGGATCTGATGGCCTCGGGGCGCCGGAGCTAGCTGAGGCACTGGCAATACGGAGGGCCTTGACACTCACGAAGGAGCACGGCTTTACAAAAATATTTTGGTATCCGATTGTTTGTCAATGATCCAACGCATTTCCTCCACGTAAGAGATACTCCTTCTGTTTCAAAATATAATATAAGATGTTTTTGCTTTGTGAACTTATATTTTGAAACGGAGGGAGTAGCTCTGAAGTTGGAATTGTGGTTGATGATATCAAATCTCTGGCGGCGGACCTCGAGTCATGTTTGTTTAAATTCTCTAGCATGAATCTCAGAGGTCGTTTGGCATCCAGGTATTCATTTTATTTAGTAGAAATAAAATGAATCCATGGACTCATTTTATTTATATTATGATTCCAAAAACATCCACATGTTTGGCTGCCATCGAAATTTGAAAATGACAGGTCTGAGATAAGAATAGGGTTTACATATGGGAATATTTATATGGATTTTTCAAATAAAATGACGGTTCAATTTCGTGTCAACCAAACAACATACGGATGGAATTGCAAAATGAATTTAAGGATTCCATGCCCAAATGATAGATACCAAACGACCTTAGTATTAGCACATAAGATGGCTCGTTCTGCTGAGCCTTCAGTTTGTAATGTGTCAGTCGGTGTTATCCCGGAACTTATCCGCGATGAACTATGTAACGATGTTTCCTGATCAATAAAGTACTACATTCTCTAAAAAAAACAGGAACAAAGATGTGCTGACCAGCTTCGGGCAAGTTTACAAATTGATCTTTTTTCGAAAAGGAGGCCAAAGATTTTTTTTCATTTCATGAATTAAAATGGTTCTGAATGGAGTACGCATATGTCCCTGACGAGTGATGAGCCTCTGCCAAGACAATAAAAGCCCACTTTCCGGTGGAGTTGTTCCCATACGCTTCGCGCCCGCTGTGGCTTTTGAAAGGCCGCCTCACATTTGGTTCTAGCCACGAGAAGCCTAAGCTTCTGGCTGATTAGAGCATCTCCAACACTCGCTCAATAATAGGGGGCACTGTTTTGGTTTTTGGGTACGAAATCTAGTTTTGCATTTTCAGATGTCCAAGATACTTTGAAATTTAACAACATTTCAACAATTGAAACTACAATTGAACTAATACTTTGAAATTTAACAACATTTCAACAAGACACTTCGAAATTTAAACATAATTAACCTAAAACACCCATTCTAGACTCTAAACATCCACTCCTTGTCGGAGGAGGTGCCGAGGTAGTAGTCGAGCCACCCCTCGGAGTCGTCGGAGTCCATTGGTACTGGGCGTTTCGATGAGCCTACAACACACTTCCTCTTCCTCTTCTCCTTCTTCCTCTTCTTGTTCTGCTCAGCGTCCTCCTTCCTAGCGTAGAAGTCGAGCTCCGCTTGCACCTCATCCGGATGCGCCTCCGCGTAGCGAGCCATCCTTCGCTCGTCGGCTTCGTGAGTCTTGACCAAACTTTGGCATTCCGAGAAGTTCATCAGCCGACGCGGCAGGCCAAACCGCCATGCCGCTACATCGAAGGCGCGGGCCGTAAGCTCGACTATGTGGAACGTCCCGAGCCAAAGGCGCATCTCCTGGAAAGCAATCTCCACCAAGAAACGGTTGGCGCGCTCGCGGACGCCAAGCCAACCGTTGTGGCTACGAGTTCGCGGTGGCATCCCGTGGCCTGCAGCTAGGGTTTCTCCACGGCCAAAGCATGTAGGGAAACAGCCGGCGAGAGAAGGTTTTTTGGGCGCGGGGGGGGGGGGGGGGGGGTTACGACAGCTGCTGGAGATGCTCTTAGAGATGTGATCACCTTCCTTAGCGAGAAGGTTAAGTTTCTGGCTAGCTATATCGGTTTAGTTGAGATCTTAAGGTGCAATACTTTCTCGGTTCCATAATGTAAGCCTTTCTACTAGTAGAATGCAAAATAGGGTAGATTATGAGCTTGTGATGCATCTAGGATGCTGATAGTAGTCGATCCACATTAATTAGTAGAGATCTAACCTTTTCTTGAATGCATCTAGGACGCTTGTGATGCACCCTGTTTTGTTTGTGAACAATTACCCCCATGTTTGAGTAGCCAACAGGCAAACATGCATGTGCGTCAAGTTGTGCAATTTGGCCTGGGTCTGCAATGGTGCCGTGCCAACTACTAGCATGCCATACGACATGTAGATGTAGCATCCGAGGGGCTTATATGTGGTTAAGGTTGACGCCCATGCGTTCATACCACCTTTGCATTTTCGCCATGCTTCCTGTCATCAAATCGCGTAGGCTGTAGGCTATCGTAAAACCTGAAACTGTACAAGACATTCAACCTCGGCAGTTGCATCGGGAGCTCGCTGTCCTAGCTAGCAGCTCACGTGGTTTTTGTTCATTTCCACACGTGTAAAAGGCAGTGGCATATCCAAGCAAAGCACGTCGTCGAGCCTATAAATAGCTGGATGTGCATACATTATGAGCAGGATAATGTTTTGTTTGTATGGTACCATAGATACGTATACGATTTTGATGTGAATGGAATCGAACCCTCTCCTGGATTAGAAGTACATTGAACATGAGGGGAGAAACCAAAGGGATATCAGATGAGGCAACCGCTTGGCATTTGGGCCTGATCGGCTGATCCTGATCGAGTATGGCCAAACTTAGGAAATTGAAGTGATCATTTCCTTCAGGATGAATGCGATGCTTTTCACTCGGTATGTACTTATTTGATGGTGTCACAGCTGTACACGCAGACATATTGTCGGAAATATTGCTTATGCTAGTATTGAGATAATTCCGAGTTTATATGACAACTTAGAGCATCTCCACTCGGGGGCCTTTAGGGCCCCCAAAGGGCTATGGGTGCCGACGCTAAAATTGATGCCCCCCCTCCCCCCCTAACATTCCAGCATTTAGGACTAAATGAAGAGTATATTTAGGATTTGTGTATCTCATACATATAAAATTTAGGGTAACTTTTTGCAAAACTAAAGGACTAGAGTGATCAGAGTTCTCTCGCTTCGATGAGTTAGGTTTAGGTCATTTGAAGCGAGTGTACTGAATTTTGACATAATCTCTATTGTTTCTGTGATTTTTTAGGCGAGAGATTTGAATTATAAATATTTATAAACAATATATAAGTTAAAAGCAATTAAGTAAATGAAAAAGAAACAGAAAATGAATAAAGAATATTTATATTACAAGTAAGTAAATGAAATAAATTAATTGAATACAAAAAGTAAAGTAGTATTCATTATTTTAATCCATATAAAAAATTGGAGGAAGTAATTATTTACAATAACACAAATACAAGTATTATAAATAGAAATACAAGGATAAAATTAACTTTATTACTTAAAACAAATAGTACAATGTTCCCCTTCGGCAAGACCTGCTCGAAGAAGCGCGCGAAAACAGTGTGGACCTGCTCGAAGAGGCACGCGAGCTGGCCTTGTCCAGATCTGCTATCTACCAGCAAGACCTGCGCCACTACCATGCCAGCCAGATTTGGCCTACCTCATTCTGCAAGGGCGACCTGGTGCTGCGACTGGTGCAGAGCACGAAGGGAATGCACAAGCTGTCCCCGCCTTGGGAAGGGCTGTTCATCATTAGCCGAGCGTTGCACAACAACTCATACTACCTCTTCGACGCCCAGCAGCCGGCAAAGAACAAGGTCGACTGCTCTGACGAAGAAACTGAGCGTCCCTAGAACGCAAACCTGCTCCGTCCATTTTACACTTGATCAAGAAGTGTATGTATCTTACTTTCATGTAATGAATGAACAAGCCGAGGAGCCTCGACACAGTCTCGGGGACTCCATGTTTATCTGACATCTCCAGTCATTTTTGTATTCTACCCGGCTCCGGCAGTCTCTACCAAAG
Source organism: Avena sativa (assembly GCA_916181665.1). Taxonomy (NCBI): domain Eukaryota; kingdom Viridiplantae; phylum Streptophyta; class Magnoliopsida; order Poales; family Poaceae; genus Avena; species Avena sativa. Next base: position 369,597,489 of record OV702284.1, read on the forward strand.
ACTCGCCGGCTGACCCAGACGCCTACGTTTCCCCCAGACAGTTAAGTTCTCTACGCGGTGCCTAGGGCCCAATCTTCGGTTCCGGCTTCAGACCGCAGCCTGGTTGCCGAACCGGCAAGAGCAAATCCCGAAGTACCCTTACAAGAAACGATCTAAAGGAAAGACAAAAGGGCCTGGACAATCCGGCTGTGCCTGCTCGACCTTCGTTGATAATAACAACCCAAAGTATCATGTAGTACGCTAAACTAGCTAGCCCTTCGGCTCTGGCTGCAGACCGCAATCCGTCTCGCAGCCGGCAAGGTCAAAGCTTGAAAGACCAATGCTCACTAAGAAAAGGACTAAGTTATCAGCCTAGTTCGAAAAGGCATCAACTCCAAATTCTCGCATAACTATGAAAATATAAACCCATATGTGCAACTAACGCAGGCGATGTTGTGTTTGTTTTTGCACGAGCCACATCCCGGAAAATGTCAAAGCCGGGTGGTAACCCACATACAGTAAGAACATTAAGGTGGAAAAGAGCTTCGAGCCGGCTGGCTACTCTAGCCGGCCCGAACCTCGGGGACTACACCAAGTGGGCGCGCTCCCACGCACCCACAAAAGAACATCAAGGTGGAAAAGAGCTTTGACCCGGCTGGCTACTCCAGCCGGCCCGAACCTCGGGGACTACATCCAGTGGGCGCGCTCCCGCGCACTGATGTCTACGCACGCTTCTATTCTTGTAGACAATGTTGGGTCTCCCAGTGCAGAGGTTTGTAGAACAGTAACAAGTTTCCCTTAAGTGGATCACCCAAGGTTTATCAAACTCAGGGAGGAAGTGGTCAAAGGTATCCCTCTCAAGCAACCCTGCAATCAAGATACAAGAAGTCTCTTGTGTCCCCAAGACACCCAATACACTTGTCAGGTGTATAGGTGCACTAGTTCGACGAAGATATAGTGAAATACAAGTGATATGGATGATTATAAGTGGTAATTGCAATCTGAAATAAAGATGGCAGCAAGCAAATATGTAACATGACTGACTATAAACGGTGTTTCAATGCTTAGAAACAAGGCCTAGGGATAATACTTTCACTAGTGAACACTCTCATATAAATATCTTCTCTTTATTATGCTACTCTAAACTACTCTCCGGTTGGACAACTCTAATCCATGGTAGGGCTACAAAATCTCTCCTTAAAGTTCGCATTCCCCATCTAGGTAAACCACACTGTCACCTTGAGCGCTAGATGGTTCCAACAAATACCACAATTTCATAGAGACATCCAACTCAAAATATAACTCATGATAAGTATTTTTGAAATCTGTAGCCTAAGTGCCACACGGTGTGCACACTATCAACTTCACACACGTGGGGATAACCGGAGATTACAATTAAAGCACTTGAGTAACTGATACGTCAGAAATGTATCTATAATTTTTGATGCTCCATGCTTATTTAGTATCTACTTTGCTTTGCTTTGTCTACACTTTGAGGTGTTTTTATATCTTTTCTGGAACTAACCTATTAACAAGTTGCCATAGTGCCAGATGCCTGTTTTCTTCTGTTTTTGGTTCCAGAAAGGCAGAAAATCAATATTCTCGGAATTGTACGGGACAAAAGCCAAAGTCAATATTTTACCGTGGGGTACACGAATCCAGAAGACGAGACGGAGACGCGAACCAGGGCGGCCAGACCCCCTAGGCACGGATGGGCCCTGCCCCGCGCCTGGGTAGGGTGTGGGGCCCCTGGCCGCCTCCCAGCCTCGCCTCCTCGCCTATAAGAAGCCCCTGATGCTGAAACCGTAAGTACCCGATCAATATTCGACGAAACCTTCTGTAGCCGCTGCCACCGTCGTGTATAGATCGGGGGGATCTGAAGTTCTTCCCGGCACCCTACCGGAGGGGAGATCATCCCGGAGGCCTTCTCTCTGGTATGATGTGTGAGTAGTTCTACCTTGGACTATGGGTCCATGTAGTAGCAATATGGTTGTATCTCCTTCTTTGTTCTTTCATGTATAGATCTTGTGAGCTCCGTTCATGATCAAGATCTAACCTATTTGTAATCATGCATGTTGTGTTTGCAGGGATCCGATGGATATTGCGATTAGTATGTCAGATTGATTAATGGTTTTGTCTTTATGATTCTATCATGTCTGTGTTGTTTGTGATCTTGCATGCTCTCCGTTGTTAGTAGCTATCTTGGCCAAGTAGTTGCTAGTGACTCCAAGAGGGGGTATTTATGCTCGATAGTGGGTTCGTGCCTCTAGTTTCCAAGGGGAGTGACAGAAATCTCTTCGGTTGTAGATGTGTTGTTGCTACTAGGTAGAAAACAACGGTCTCTTGTTCATGGAACAAGTGGATTGTTTACCTTACACACTTTGCTTAAAGCAGTTGTCTGTTGCTTGCAACTTAATACTAGAGGGGGTTCAGATGATAACCTGAAGGTGGACTTCTAGTCATAGATGCGGTTGGATGGAGGTCTATGTATATTGTTGTATTGCCCAATCGAATTTTATAGGATATTTTTGACTAGTATTGCATTGTTATGCCTTGCTCAGTTCCTGTCAATTGCCCTGCTGTAATTTGTTTACCCTTCATGCCATGTTGTTTTCTAAGGAGAGCACCTCTAGTGAACTATGGACCCGGTCCAATCTTTACCATTGATACATCTTCCACTGTTACTTGTTTACTTGCTGCAAACCATTACCTTCCACATCATACGTTTAATCCTTTGTTACAACAAACCGGTGAGCTTGACAACCTCACTGTTCGTTGGGGCAAAGTCTTGATTTTGTGTTGTGCAGGTCTCCGCGTTGCTTGCAACACCTGTGTGACGTTTCCTTCCTCCTACTGGTTCTATAACCTTGGTTTCTTACTGAGGGAAAACTTGTTGCTATGCTTCTTCACACCTTGCTCTTGGGGTTCCCAACAGACTCGCCGTTAAGGAGTCACCATCAAGCTTTTTCTGGCGCCGTTGCCGGAGAGGCTAAGGACGTCTTCACTAGGGGAGTCCTTCACTTCATTTCTCTTTACTTTGTTTTTAGTTTGCTTTGTTTCTTTTTCTTGGTTTTGTTTGCCTCTTTTAAAAAAAAACAAAAAATTAGTCTAGTTTGGTTTGCTTGCTTTATTTAAAAACACAAAAAATTAGTTCCTGCTCTAGCTGCTGTTGTTTTTGGCTTGCCCACCTTTGCCAAAATGAACTCAGCTGAGAACACCAAGTTTTGTGACTTCACTAGCACCAACAACAATGATTTCCTTAGCACAGCCATTGCTCCACCTGCTCCTGATGCTACCTTTTACGAAATTAAGCCTGCTTTGTTGAATCTTGTGATGAGAGAGCAATTTTCTGGTGCTAGTTCTGATGATGCTGTTGCCCATCTCAATAACTTTGTTGAACTTTGTGAGATGCAGAAGTTTAATGATGTAGATGGAGATATTATTAAGCTCAAGCTTTTTCATTTCTCCTTGAGAGGAAAAGCTAAAGAATGGTTGCTATCTTTGCCTAAAAATAGTATTGATTCTTGGACTAAGTTCAAAGATTCTTTTATTGGAAAGTACTACCCTCCTGCTAAGATTATATCTATGAGAAGTGACATTATGAAATTTAAACAACTTGATAATGAACATGGTGCTCAAGCTTGGGAAAGAATGAAATCTTTGGTTAAGAATTGCCCCACTCATGGACTCACTGCTTGGATGATTATCCAAACTTTTTATGCAGGTTTGAACTTCTCCTCAAGAAACCTGTTGGATTCAGCTGCTGGAGGTACTTTTATGAGCATCACTTTGGGTGCTGCAACTAGACTCCTTGATAATATGTTGGTTAACTACTCTGAATGGCACACTAAGAGAGCTCCCCATGGTAAGAAGGTAAATTCTATTGAGGAAACTTCCTCTTTGAGTGATAAGATTGATGTTATTATGGCTATGCTTGTTAATGGGAAAGCTCCTATAGATCCTAATAGTGTTCCCTTAGCCTCTTTGGTTGCTCAAGAAGAGCAAGTTTATGTGAACTTTATTAGAAACAACAATTCCTATAGGAATAATTTTGGTGGTAACAACAATTATAGTCCTTATCCTCCTAGTGGAAATGTTTATCATGGTAGATCTGGAATGCCTAGTGAAGAAAGGATTCTAGAAGTAGAGAGATCCACTAAGAATTTTATGCAGATGCAATATGAGCAAAATAAGATTTTCACTAAAACTATGGAGGAAAAATCGATTATCTTGAAAAACATTAGCCATCAGCTTGAGATTCTGAATAGAGAAATTCCTAGTTTACAGTCAAAAAATTTGAGTGCTGAGAAAAATATATCCTCTTTGTCTGAAGCTTAGCCTCCTTGATTAATAAAATGGCTGCTAAACCTGAAACTATGGAAAATACCTTTGCTACTAATCATGCCATACAAGTTACTATTGATGAAAATGTTAGGCTGTTAGCTCAACTTCATGCTAGGTGGGAAAGGGAAGCTGAAATTGATAGAAACAATAGTCTATGCACTATTACCACTAAACCACAAGTAGTCACTATTCCTCCTCCTACTATGCCTAAGCCTATTGAACCTACTACTAGTGATGCTAAGTTTGATTTTGATATTGATGGTTGCAATATTTCTGAAGTGATCATGTTCCTACAAAAGCTTGCTTGAAGTCATGATGCTAGTGATATGCATGTTGCTTTCACCAAACACATTACATATGCTCTTGTGAAAATTAAGGAAGAGAAGCTAAAACACAAAGCTTCTATTCCTAGGAAAGTATAAGATAGTTGGGAACCCATTATTAATATGCAAGTGAATGACTTTGATCTCAAAGCTTCATGTGATCTTGGTTCTAGTGTCTCTATTATGCCTAGGATGATTTATGAAATGCTTGATTTGCCACCGTTGGAAGATTGTTATTTGGATGTCCCACTTAATGATAATGCTAAGAAGAAAATCATGGGAAGTATTAATGATGTTCTCATTATGGTTAACAATGCTTATGTCCCTGTGGATTTCTATGTTTTGGATGTTGAATACAATGCTTCTTGTCCTATTACTTTGGGGAGACCTTACAGTTGGTGCCATTATTGAAATGAAAGAAGGCACCATTAAATATCATTTTCCATTCAAGAAAGGTATTGAACAATTCCCTATGAGGAGAGAGAAGTTGCTTTTTGGTCCTCCTTTGAAATCAAGGTTTGATGTTAATGCTTCCTCATTTGAAAATACTTGATTCTTCTTGCTTCTTGTGCCTAACTTAAAGGCGTTAAAGAAAAGTACTTGTTGGGAGATAACCCAAGAGTTTCCTTGAGTCTTAGAAGTTATTACTTCAGCAATGACCTCTCCTTATCCTTTTTGTTTGCTTTTTGTGCCAAGAATTACCTCCAATGAGAGGAAAGTAAGATTTGGGGAGTTGCTGTCCCGAAACAGATTTCTGTCCTCCACCAAAAAAATCGTGAGGAGTCTCTGTAACTCGTATTGAGCTGAAAATTTAGAAATAAATCCCATAGTATGTTAGATAACTTTCTTTAGTTCAACACTTTTTTATTTTAGCAACAAAAGATTTTCGAAAAAATCGGTTTCTACCTGCTGGTCTGCTTTGACAGATTTCTGCCATTATTTGCATTTGCTTCTTATTGATTCCTTTTTGAGTTCTCTTTAGGTGAATTGAGCTTTTGGAAGGAGTTAATATAGTATCTTGTGTTTTTAGTGAAAAGCATTGCTGTTCCAAAGCTTTGCCGGAGGTCTAATATCTTTTGAAAAAACTAATGTTGCTAATAAAGATTGTGTGAAGTTTTGTATGAACGAAAAATTTCAAATGTAGAGAGAGAATGATGCAATGAGATGAAGAATGGACAAAAGATCAAGATTGGGGATGCCACCCCATTGTCACCCCAAGAAATATCCAAGAGGTACAAGCATCAAAGCTTGGGGATGCCCAAGGCATCCCCTTCTTCATCAATAAAAAGCTCAGGTCTGTCTAGACACTTCGTTTTTATTGTTTCATGCACAATTGTGTTGTTCTTGGAGCATCTTAGTTTTCGTTTGCTTTGCTTAGGTTGTTTAGTTTGATTGAATAAAGTAGTTTGGACCCCGTTCTCGCTGTGATGTTTTGCAAATAAGTTGCTTGGTGTTGGAAATGAGTAGTAAGTTCTTGCTTGTAAGTGCAAGAGGAGCTTGCATTGACTGTGACTTAGACTTTAGCATGACATGCTAGGTGTTTTTTTGACCTTATGCTTAGTAATTATTGCTGTAGCATGTATTGTTCCAAACAATTGGGATTGCTTAGTGTGCCTGGAAGAAATTATGCATTGTTTTAGCATGCAAAAGCATAGTATTGTGGTATTCTCCTTTGATGCTTTGCTTGGGTTGACTTGGCACATGCTCACACCATGTTATGACTATGACAAGTCACCATAGCCTCTATGATCATTTAGTCCTTTACTTGTAGTACCACTCTTTGCTTTTATTAGTAATGCTTTGTCGCACTGCATGATTATGCCCATTATTGCTCTCTTAGTTGGTTGCTCCCAGTCTTTTGCTAGCCTCCACTTGTATGAGTAAGCTCTACTCATGCTTCCAACTCCCAAGAAACCAAGTTATTTCAAAGTGTCCACGATAAATTCCTATGCATGGTGTGTTACACCATTCCAAGTATATTCTTGTATTTAGCTATCTTCCAATTAAAAACTATTTTGTTATGTGAAAACTTAGTGATTAAAGTCCTCACACACTTGATCGCACACTTTATATTCTTTGCCCCTATTAAACTTGAACCATTGTGTCATCTATATTGTATATGCTTCCACTTATACATTGGAATTAGCAGAACCGTGCTGTCACGAGGAACGTTTTCAACATTGCACTTGTACTTTGTACTCAGTTGATATCATGCTCTTTTGTCTATGGATGTCACCGTTGTGAAATAAAGAGGGAACATGTAAGTCCATGGAGTTTGTATTTTGTGTTAGATAAACGCCTGAGCCGCTAGCCTAAGCCACGCCTAATCATGGTGGAAACTTGCAGCACCACCATAGTGAGCTATCTATGAAGCATCCTCAATAAAGATTGATGAGATGCTCATTGTCTGCTTGCCTTGTCATTTTGGTTATGGGATAGATCATGTACCATGTGCAAGGGGTACCCCGTTGGCGGTTCTCTATGATATGCAAATACTTACAATGACAAGAACTTATAGGTGACTGAAGTTGACTAGCATGAGGTGTGGCCCTCGTATTCAAGGGACTTGAGATTGCCAACTTATACTTTGTCAAGCATATATTCCATCTTTGTTCACTTTAACCTTAATCACTTCAAGATGCTTATGATAGGGGCAATGAGGGCTGAAAGCTAACAAATACCATAATTTTTGGAGGCTCTTTTTGAAACTTGAAACTCCTGCTTCCCTTTGTGAAGGGCCTTTCTTCCACCATTATTTGAGTCTCCACCTTCTAACTTTAGGCACCATTAAGAGAGCATAGTTGTCATTCTATGTGCAGTGTTCCAAAGCTTATTGATTGATGCATATTGTGATATTATTTGTTCTTGTGCTACTTGTTTCTAGTCACCCTTGTGAACTTTGAAGGTGTCCTATGCATTTATTTGCTACTCTATGAGGGACAAACTGATTGCACTATGCCATGTTTTATGTATGTGAAACAAACAAACGTTTTCAATGCATGTTATTCATGATCTTTGTTTGTAGCCTTTCATGTTGCATGCATAGTTACTTTGTCTTAATGTTAAAACTCTATCTTTCATGTTCATGTTTAGACTTCTTTGATCCCAGCTTTCAATGCTTGCAAATGGTTTGATCTTGGTTTTGATGGTGCATGTCACCTAAAAAATTATTCTTTTTAACACTTACCTACTCGACAACGAGCAGGAGTTTAGCTTGGGGATGCTTGATACGTCGGAAACGTATCTATAATTTTTGATGCTCCATGCTTGTTTAGTATATACTTTGCTTTGCTTTGTCTACACTTTGAGGTGCTTTTATATCTTTTCTGGAACTAACCTATTAAAAAGTTGCCATAGTGCCAGTTGCCTATTTTCTTCTGTTTTGGTTCCAGAAAGGCAGAAAATCAATATTCTCATAATTGGACGGGACAAAAGCCAAAGTCAATATTTTACCGTGGGGGACACGAATCCAGAAGACGAGACAGAGACACGAACAAGGGCAGCCAGAGCCCCCTAGGTGCGGGTGGGCCCTACCCCGCGCCTGGGTAGGGTGTGGGGCCCCTGGCCGCCTCCCAGCCTCGCCTCCTCGCCTATAAGAAGCCCCCGATGCAGAAACCCTAAGTACCCGATCAATATTCCACGAAACCTTCTGTAGCCGCTGCCACCGTCGTCCCTAGATTGGGGGGATCTGAAGTTCTTTCCGCCACCTTGCGGGAGGGGAGATCATCCCGGAGGCCTTCTCTCCGGTATTATGCGTGAGTAGTTCCACCTTGGACTATGGGTCCATGTAGTAGCTAGATGGTTGTATCTCCTCCTTTGTGCTTTCATGTATAGATCTTGTGATCTCCGTTCGTGATCAAGATCTAATCTATTTGTAATCATGCATGTTGTGTTTGCGGGGATCCGATGGATATTGATATTATTATGTCAGATTGATTAATGGTTTTGTCTTTATGATTCTATCATGTTTGTGTTGTTTGTGATATTGCATGCTCTCTGTTGTTAGTAGCTATCTTGGCCAAGTAGTTGCTAGTGACTCCAAGAGGGGATATTTATGCTCGATAGTGGGTTCATGCCTCTAGTTTCCAAGGGAAGTGACAGAAATCTCTTCGGTTGTAGATGTGCTGTTGCTACTAGGGAGAAAACAATGGTCTGTTGTTCATGGAACAAGTGGATTGTTTACCTTACACACTTAGCTTAAAGAAGTTGTCTGTTGCTTGCAACTTAATACTGGAGGGGGTTCGGATGATAACCTGAAGGTGGGCTTCTAGTCATAGATGCAGTTGGATGGCGGTCTATGTATATTGTTGTATTGCCCAATCGAATCTCATAGGATCTTTTTGACTAGTACTAGTATTGCATTGTTATGCCTTGCTCAGTTCCTGTCAATTGCCCTGCTGTAATTTGTTTACCCTTCATGCCATGTTGTTTTCTAAGGAGAGCACCTCTAGTGAACTATGGACCCTGGTCCAATCTTTACCATTTATACATCTTCCACTATTAATCGTTTACTTGCTGCAAACCATTACCTTCCACACCATACGTTTAATCCTTTGTTACAGCAAACCGGTGATCTTGATAACCTCACTGTTCGTTGGGGCAAAGTTTTGAGTTTGTGTTGTGTAGGTCTCCGCGTTGCTTGCAACACCTGTGTGAAGTTTCCTTCCTCCTACTGGTTCGATAACCTCGGTTTCTTACTGAGGGAAAACTTGTTGCTATGCTGCTTCACACCTTGCTCTTGGGGTTCCCAACAGACTCGCCGTTAAGGATTCACCATCAGTAACAGAGTGGATATACTTGATTACAAAGCTCATGATCACCATAAGATCACGCATAGAGAGAGAGATGAACACATAGCTACCGGTAGAGCCCTTAGCCTCAAGGGAGAACTACCCCTCCTCATCATGGGAATTAGCAATGGGGATGGAGATGGTGGTGGAGATTGATGGAGATGGCTCCGGGGGCAATTCCCCGTCCCGGCAGTGTGCCAAAACAGAGAATTCTGTCCCCGAATATCCTCTTCGCTAGTGGCGGCGCTGCGAAACTTTTCATGGATTGAGGCTGGATGTTCTAGGGTTTCTGCATCAGGGGGTTTACATAGGAGGAAGGGAAAGATTGGTGGGCTCCCGAGGGGCCCACACCACATGGTAGCGCGCCCCTGGCCGCGCTACCGTATGGTGTGGCCGCCTCGTGCCTCCACTTCGTCTCCCCTTCGGTCTCCGTGTCGTGTCTGGTAAAATAATGACTTTAGCTTTTGTTCCGTCCAATTCTGAGAATATTTTTTACTAGCTTTTCTGAAACCAAAAACAGCAAAAAGCAGGCAACTGGCACTGCGGCATCTTGTCAATAGGTTAGTTCCAGAAAATGTATAAAAATGCATCAAAGTGTAGACAAAACATAAAAAAGTCGATACAACAAACATGGAGCATCAAAAATTATAGATACGTTTACTGAAGGGTTTCGCGGCATAGTAAATCAAAATTTTCTACGGATGCGAACAGAGGGAAAGCCAAGATCTAATCTAGGAGATGCAAACAACGAGAGAGATTGGATTAGATCTTCATACCCTTGAAGATTCGCACAGCGGAACGTTTGTCGGAACGTGGGTGATGTAGTCGTACTCGCTTCTCCTCCTCGCGATCCGATCCGATCTAGCACCACAAGTGGCGGTGCCTCTGTGAGATGCACATGTGCAGCACCTCGACGTCTCCTCCTTCCTTGGTCCAGCAAGTATGGTGGAGAGATGGGTTGGATCTACAACGCGACGGCGCGGTGCAATTGGTGGAGAATTTCTGCAGCAGGGCTTCGCCTACAAGCAGTCGGGAGGGAGAGAGGAGGGCAGCAGGGCGGCTAGGGTTGGAGGGGAAGGTGTGAGGGGTTGGTGCGCCCCCACCCCTCTTTATATAGAGGGGGGGCGCAGCCCTAGCCCCTCCCCCAAGCCCAAACCGGCGGCCCCAAGGAGGAAGAGTGGGGGGCAAGAAACCCCCCCTTCTAGAAGCTTTATCTAGAGTTTAAACCTCTCTTGGCCGGCTGGGCCCTATGGGGCCTTGTGCCCCTGGCCCAATGCGGCCAGGGCACTCCCTCATAGGCCCATGCCCCCTACCGGAAGGTGGGGCCACGTTGGTCCCCTTCCGGAAGGTTTTAGAAGCTTCCGGTACAATACCGATTAACCCGGAACAATTCCGAACTCCAAAAACTGCACTGCCTTATATGAATCTTATTCTCCGGACCACTCCGGAACCTCTCGTGATGTCCCGGATACCATCCGAGACTCCGAACAAAAACTCATAAACCAATTATCCAATCTATCCTAGCGTCGAGACACGTTAAGTGTGTGACCCTGCGGGTTCGAGAATATGCAGACATGATCTTCTATCAATAATCAACAGCGGGATCTGGAAACCCATATTGACTCCCACACATTCATCGATGATCATATCGGATGAACCACGATGCCAGGATTCAATCAATCCCATATATATATTCCCTTCGTCTCGCGATATTTTACTTGCCCGAGATTCGATCGTCGGTACCGTCATACCTAGTTCAATCTCGTTCACAGCAAGTACTTTACTCGTTCCGTAATCCGATATCACTTTGTGATTAACTCCTTAACCACATGATTGCAAGCGGTGTTGATATCGATTACCGAGTGGGCCCGAAGTATATCTCTCCGACTTGGGAGGGACAAATCCCATCTTGATACATATAACCCAACAGATACTTTCCGATCACCTGAGAGACACCTTTATGATCACCCTCTCATACGATGACGTTTGATGACCTCAAAGCTTTCTTCCGATACCAGGGAGTTGTATTATCTCATGGTCTAAGGAATACAATATTTGACATAAGAAAAGCTTCGCAAAGACGAACACGATGACACGATCTAATTGCTTCGCTTAGTTTGGGTCTGTCCACCATATCATTCTCCCAATGATATGATCTCATTATCAATTGACAACTCATGTCTATGGTCAGGAAACCTTAACCATCATTGATCAATGAGCTAGTCCATAGAGGCGTACTAGGGACACGGTGTTGTTCACAAACCACACAAGTATTAAAGTTTCCGCTTAATACAATTCTAGCATGGAATATAAACATTATCATGAACAAGAATTATAATAATAACATCTTTATTATTGCCTCTAGGGCATAATTCCAACAGTCTCCCACTTGCACTAGAGTCAATAATCTAGTTTACATTTGGCAACAATCTCACACCCATGGCACTGAGGTGCTGATCATGTTTTGCACGCGGAAGAGGTTTAGTCAACGGATCTGCGACATTCAGATCCGTATGTACTTTGCTAATCTTCAGATCTCCATCTGCTATATAATCTCGGATTATATGAAACTTGTGGTTGATATGCTTGGTCTTTGGATGATATCTTGGTTCCTTAGCGAGTGCTATGGCACCAGTGTTGTCACACAATATCTCCAGTGGGTCCAATGCACTTGGACCCACGCCAAGCTCAGTGATGAAGTTTCTGATCCAAACTCCTTCACTTGACGCTTCTGCAGCAGCCATGTATTCCGCTTCTACTGTAGATCCCACGATCACGCTTTGCTTGCAGCTTCTCCAGCTCACAGCTCCTCCATTCAAAATATAAAAGTATCCTGTCTGAGATTTAGAATCATCCTTGTCGGTGTCGAAACTAGCGTCGACGTAACCTTTTACGACGAGCTGTTCATCACCCCCATAGACCAAGAACATTTCTTTAGTTCTATTTAGGTACTTTAGGATGTTCTTCACGGCTGTCCAGTATTCCACTCCTGGATCACTTTGATATCTGCTCGTCAAACTAAGAGCATTGGACACATCCGGTCTAGTACACAGCATGGCATACATGATGGAACCTATGGCCGAGGCATAAGGCACTTTGCTCATAGCTTCCCTATCATTTACCGTAGCTGGACACTGAGCCTTGCTCAATATCTTACCTGACAACATAGGCACTGAACCTTTCTTTGCCTTATCCATTCTGAACCTTTTCAGAACTTTGTCTAGGTATGTACTCTGGCTTAAAGCTATCAGGCGTCTTTGTCTATCTCTATAGATTTTGATGCCCAATATATAAGCAGCTTCACCTAGGTCTTTCATTGAAAAACACTTGTTCAAATAACTCTTCACATCGTTAAGCATGTTGATGTCATTTCCAATAATCAATATGTCATCCACATATAGTACCAGAAACGTCACCGAGCTCCCACTCACTTTCTTGTAGATACAAGCTTCATAGCAATTTGGAACAAATCCAAAGCTCTTGATCACTTGATCAAAACGAAGGTTCCAACTCCGAGATGCTTGCTTCAGTCCATAAATGGAACGCTGAAGTTTGCATACTTTATCAGCATCCTTAGGATCGACAAAACCTTCGGGTTGCATCATATACAACTCTTCATCAATGTTGCCATTGAGGAACGCAGTCTTGACATCCATCTGCCATATTTCATAATCATGAAACGCAGCAATTGCTAATAAAATCCGAATGGACTTAAACATCGCTACGGGAGAGAAAGTCTCATCGTAGTCAACACCTTGAACTTGTCGAAAACCTTTCGCGACAAGCCGTGCTTTATAGACGGTAACATTACCATCCGCGTCCGTTTTCTTCTTGAAGATCCACTTGCACTCAACGGCCTTTCGGTCGCTAGGAGGGTCCACCAAAGTCCATACTTGGTTTTCGCTCATGGATCCCAATTCGGATTTCATGGCTTCTAGCCATTTCTCAGAGTCTGGGCTCATCATCGCTTCCTCATAGTTCGTAGGTTCACTGTCTTGTACCAACAAGACAGTCAAGACAGGGTTGCCGTACCACTCAGGAGGGGCACGCGACCTTGTCGACCTGCGACGTTCAGTAGCAGCATCGTCTGAAGCTTCATGATCCTTGTCATTAGCTTCCTCTATCGTTGGTGCAGGCGGCACTGGAACAATTTCAGGTGCTGCGCTACTCTCCAATTCAAGAGAAGGTTCAATAACCTCGTCTAGCTCTACTTTCCTCCCACTCACTTATTTCGAGAGAAACTCCTTCTCAAGAAAGGAACCGTTCTTTGCGACAAACACTTTGCCTTCGGTTCTGTGATAGAAGGTATACCCAATAGTTTCCTTAGGGTATCCTATGAAGACGCATTTCTCCGCTTTGGGTTCGAGCTTATCCGACATCAACTTCTTGACGTAAGCTTCGCATCCCCAAACTTTAAGAAACGACAACTTAGGTTTCGCACCAAACCACAGTTCATACGGTGTCGTCTCAACGGATTTAGATGGTGCCCTATTTAAAGTGAATGCAGCGGTTTCTAATGCATAACCCCAAAATGATAACGGCAAATCAGTAAGAGACATCATCGATCGGACCATATCTAATAGGGTTCGATTCCGGCGTTCAGACACATCATTGCGCTGTGGTGTTCCGGGTGGCGTGAGTTGTGAAACGATTCCACTTGCTTTAAGATGCGTGAGAAAATCATAACTCAAATATTCACCTCCACGATCGGATCGTAGAAACTTAATCTTTCTGTTACGATGGTTCTCCACTTCATTCTGAAATTCCTAGAACTTTTCAAATGTTTCAGATTTATGTTTCATTAAATAGATATACCCATATCTACTTAAGTCATCGGTAAAAGTGAGAAAATAGCGATATCCACCGCGCGTCGAAATACTCATCGGTCCGCATACATCGGTATGTATGATTTCCAACAAGTCCGTTGCTCGCTCCATCATTCTGGAGAATGGTGTTTTGATCATCTTGCCCATGAGGCATGGTTCGCATGTGTCAAATGATTCAAAATCAAGAGACTCCAAAAGTCCATCAGAATGGAGTTTCTTCATGCGCTTTACACCAATATGACCTAAACGACAGTGCCACAAATAAGTAGTATTATCACTATCTACTTTGCATCTCTTAGACTCAATGTTATGGATGTGTGTTTCATCCCTTTCGAGATTTAGAAGAAATAAACCATTCACAATAGGTGCATGACCATAAAAGATGTTACTCATATAAATAGAACAACCATTATTCTCCGATTTAAATGAATAACCGTCTTGCAATAAACAAGATCCAAAAATAATGTTCATGCTCAACGCAGGCACATAATAACACTTATGAAGGTTTAAAACTAATCCCGAAGGTAAAACTAAGGAGAGCGTGCCGACGGCCATCACATCAACTCTTGATCCGTTGCCAACGCGCATCGTCACCTCATCCCTCGCAAGCCGCCATCTATTCCGTAGCTCCTGTTTCGAGTTACAAATATTAGCAACTGAACCGGTATCAAATACCCAGGCACTACAACGAGGGCTAGTAAGGAAAACATCAATAACATGTATATCAAATATACCTTTGATGGTGCCAGCCTTCTTGTCCGCTAAGTACTTCGGACAGTTGCGCTTCCAGTGACCCTTGTCCTTGCAATAGAAGCACTCAGTGTCCGGCTTAGGACCAGACTTGAGCTTCTTCTCAGCAGGGGCAGTGCGCTTGCCGCCGCCCTTCTTGAAGGGCTTCTTTGCTCCCTTACCTTTCTTGAAGGTGGGCTTGTTGACCATCAACACATGATTATCCTTTTTTATGTCCACTTCCGCGGCCTTCAGCTTTGCGAAGAGCTCGGTGATCGTATCAGTGGAACCAATCTGATTATGAGTCACTACAAAACTTTTGTAGCTGGGAGGGAGTGATTGCAGAACCCTGTCAATCTTGAGCTCCTATGGAATCGTGCATTCCAGTTGCTCAAGGCGTTGAGTGTAGCCCGTCATCTTAATGGCGTGCTCACTAACGGAACTCCCTTCCTCCATCTTGCAGTTAAAGAACTTCTCAGAGATCTCATATCTCTCAGAACGGGCCTGAGTCTGAAACATGGTTTTCAGCTCCTCGAGAATATCAAAGGGCCCGGGATAGTCTTCAAAACGATTTTGAAGTTCCGGTTCCATAGCAAACAACATGGTGCTCTTAATCACACCATAATCATCTTTGCGCGACTGATAGACAACTTTCTCATCAGCCGGCGCAGTTGCAGCAGGGGGGTCACCTAACGCTTTCCCAAGGACATAGTCCTTTTGACCGCCAGAGAGAATGATTCTTAGATTGCGGAACCAATTGGTGAAGTTAGACCCATTGTTTCTAAGCTTTTCTTTCTCAGCAAAAACATTGAAGTTGAAGTTGGACTTGGACATGTGATCTACAGTATTTGCAAGTACAATTTAGACTATGTTCATGATAAATAGTTCAACTTAATCAAATTACTAGATGAACTCCCACTAAATTCAACATCCCTCAAGTTGTTTAGTGAACACGATCCAAATTCACCACACCTAATCCGATCATCACGAGAAGAGACGTGGCTTCAATGGTGGACAACAAAGTGTCGATCATATCATTCATATGACTCATGCTTTACCTTTCGGTTCATGTGTTCCGAGGCCATGTCTGTACATGCTAGGCTCGCCAAGTTAGACCCAAGTATTTCCGCGTGTGCAAAACTGGCTTGCATCCGTTGTATGTGAGCGTAGAGTCTATAGCACCCAATTATCACGTGATGCTTGGACACGACGAACTTTCGCAACGGTGCATACTTGGGGAGAACATAGTTTTATCTTGATCTTTAAGTGAGGAATCATCTTATAATGCTACCGTCGTGATCTAAGCATAATAAGATACATAAAAGGATAAACATCACATGCATATAACTTTATGTGACATGGTATAGCCAATCTTCGCGCAATGATCTCCATCTTGTGCGTTCCGGCATGATCTCCATCACTCCACCATGATTGCCTCCACCACGAATAGCAACTACAACTATTGCTAACTACTTAGCGATAAAGTGAAACTATTACATGGCGTATAAGAAGTTGACACACAGGTCATACACAATTATAAAGACAACCATATGGCTCCTGCCGGTTGTGTACTCATCGACATGCAAGTCATGAAACATTACAAAACATGATCATCGCATACATTATACACATCACATCTTGGGCCATACCATATAACAGAAAACACTCCCTGCAAAAACAAGTTAGACGCCTCTACTTTGTTGTTGCATGTTTTACGTGGCTTATGGGAGTAGATGCTAAGAACGATTCTTACCTACGGAAAGCCACAACGGTGATATTATGGTTGCCAAACTCCGGTGTTAATCCCATGACAACTATAGTGAGAGAAACTGGCATCCACCAGCCGCATGTGTGGAACAAGCCAGACGTCAAGTGCGGAGCCGGTCTCGCGAACGACGTCGCGTAAGGTTGGCTTGGACCGCTTCAATCTCACTATCCCGCGTCATAATAAGAACACAAACAAGAGGCTTGCAACAGAAAACATCAACACCCGCAACAACCATGTTGCGTTCTACTCGTGAAACACATCTACGCATAGATCTAGCTCTGATACCACTGAAGGGTTTCGCGGCATAGTAAATCAAAATTTTCTACGGATGCGAACAGAGGGAAAGCCAAGATCTAATCTAGGAGATGCAAACAACAAGAGAGATTGGATTAGATCTTCATACCCTTGAAGATTCGCACAGCGGAACGTTCGTCGGAACATGGGTGATGTAGTTGTACTCGCTTCTCCTCCTCGCGATCCGATCCGATCTAGCACCACAAGTGGCGGTGCCTCCGTGAGATGCACACGTGCAGCACCTCGATGTCTCCTCCTTCCTTGGTCCAGCAAGTATGGTGGAGAGATGGGTTGGATCTACAACGCGACGGCGCGGTGCAATTGGTGGAGAATTTCTGCAGCAGGGCTTCGCCTACAAGCAGTCGGGAGGGAGAGAGGAGGGCAGCAGGGCGGCTAGGGTTGGAGGGGAAGGTGTGAGGGGTTGGTGCGCCCCCACCCCT
This sequence comes from Avena sativa, assembly GCA_916181665.1. NCBI lineage: Eukaryota > Viridiplantae > Streptophyta > Magnoliopsida > Poales > Poaceae > Avena > Avena sativa. The sequence continues at coordinate 369,614,982 of OV702284.1, forward strand.
CTTTATATAGAGGGGGGGCGCAGCCCTAGCCCCTCCCCCAAGCCCAAACCGGCGGCCCCAAGGAGGAAGAGTGGGGGGCAAGAAAAACCCCCCTTCTAGAAGCTCTATCTAGAGTTTAAACCTCTCTTGGCCGGCTGGGCCCTATGGGGCCTTGTGCCCCTGGCCCAATGCGGCCAGGGCACTCCCTCATAGGCCCATGCCCCCTCCCGGAAGGTGGGGCCACGTTGGTCCCCTTCCGGAAGGTTCTAGAAGCTTCCGGTACAATACCGATTAACCCGGAACAATTCCGAACTCCAAAAACTGCACTGCCTTATATGAATCTTATTCTCCGGACCACTCTGGAACCTCTCGTGATGTCCTGGATCCCATCCGAGACTCTGAAAAAAAACTCATAAACCAATTATCCAATCTATCCTAGCGTCGAGACACGTTAAGTGTGTGACCCTGCGGGTTCGAGAATATGCAGACATGATCTTCTATCAATAATCAACAGCGGGATCTGGAAACCCATATTGACTCCCACACATTCATCGATGATCATATCGGATGAACCACGATGCCAGGATTCAATCAATCCCATATATATATTCCCTTCGTCTCGCGATATTTTACTTGCCCGAGATTCGATCGTCGGTACCGTCATACCTAGTTCAATCTCGTTCACAGCAAGTACTTTACTCGTTCCGTAATCCGATATCACTTTGTGATTAACTCCTTAACCACATGCTTGCAAGCGGTGTTGATATCGATTACCGAGTGGGCCCGAAGTATATCTCTCCGACTTGGGAGGGACAAATCCCATCTCGATACATATAACCCAACAGATACTTTCCGATCACCTGAGAGACACCTTTATGATCACCCTCTCATACGATGACGTTTGATGACCTCAAAGCTTTCTTCCGATACCAAGGAGTTGTATTATCTCATGGTCTAAGGAATACAATATTTGACATAAGAAAAGCTTCGCAAAGACGAACACGATGACACGATCTAATTGCTTCGCTTAGTTTGGGTCTGTCCACCATATCATTCTCCCAATGATATGATCTCATTATCAATTGACAACTCATGTCTATGGTCAGGAAACCTTAACCATCATTGATCAATGAGCTAGTCCATAGAGGTGTACTAGGGACACGATGTTGTTCACAAACCACACAAGTATTAAAGTTTCCGCTTAATACAATTCTAGCATGGAATATAAACATTATCATGAACAAGAATTATAATAATAACATCTTTATTATTGCCTCTAGGGCATAATTCCAACATTTACGACGTATCATGCACCCACACTAAACGCAAAGGACCAGAACGTCCAAAAGGACAAACAAAACAAATCCAAGGCAAAGCAAAAGAAGCATTTTGATAGATCAACGGAAGACGAGACTTTCTTGGCAGTTTAAACATCACATGAGTTGTTCACCAAAGGATGGCCAGATAATAAACAAGTCTTCAACAAGCATAAATACACCTGGCATCCCAGGGATTCAAAGTTGAGGTCCGGCTGAGGAAGAAGGGATATCGGCATTGGCTGCATGAGCTTGGATGGAGGAGGCAACATCGACACCGGATACAGGAGTTTGGCTGGAAGAGGCGATGTTAACACTGACTAGAGGAGCTGGAACCCACTTGAACGCCTCAGGATCAGATGGGTCACTAAAGTCGCGATCCAGCTGCACATAGCTGCCAATCTTGACTACACACGACCGGATCTGAGGGATGTCCCGGCGGAGATATTCATAGTTGGTTCCAGCGCGGAAGCCTCGGGTGAGGGCACCAAGATCCGCGTCTGGATACCCGGACTTCACCAGCTCCCTCGCCATCTCCACGCCACCACGGTCCACCCACTCCCGCACGGTTTCGAGCAGGTCTAGAGTAGGATTGAGCCTGGTCGCCAATTCAATAATGGTATGCGGCCCGCCCATCTCTAGCCACACACAGTGGAATACAACCGTGCCAGAGTTGCGGAGTTCGTCGCTCTCCTCGGCTAGAACCTTCCCTAGATCCTCCGACGTGAGATTGCGACCGGCCTCCTCCGTGGGCAGGCGTGCAACGAGCTGGTTGGTCGACTCGGGGTAGTGAGATTTAGCCGGACAGAGCCTAGGGGTTAATCAAGACTGAAGATAAAAAAATCATCCCAGGAGGAAGAGACAAAGCAGCATGAACTTACTGACGACCAACTCACCAATACGCTGCAACTGCGCTATCGCCTCTTGCTCGCGGGATTGGACCCGTTTGAGCAGTTCCTCCTGCTGAGCACAGGACGCCTCCAAGGTCTTCAGCACCTCTGCCCGGGTGTCAGCGGCCTTCTTGCCCCTCTCAGCCGCGGCCTCCAACTTATTCTTCGCTGCCACCAAATGGTCAATTCGACCATGGCGGGTCTGGTTGGACTCATGTAGCCGGGCGACCTCAAGTTTCAACCGTTCAACCTCTTTCTCCTTCTCCACAATCATGGCTGTAGCAGGGTACCCGATAGTCAACAAAAAACAAGAAAAGGAGGAAAATCTCCAAGATATATCAGAGGAAGAAATCTTATGCCCCAACTCCCGTGTACTTCTAGCAGCCTCAGAAAATGCTTTCTGTAGAAAAGAGGGCAGTAAGGAACCGGGCATGGGAAAATCTGGCTGGAAAAAGCAGAAACAAAAGATATGGACAAAGAAACCTACCTCCAAACAAACCGCAAACTCCTTAGACTCGCCAAGCCCCCGCTCCATCGTCTCCACGTAGTGGCGAGCCTGGCTGATTGAGATGGGCGCCAAGCCGGAGAGCTGAGCGAGGACGGCACCCAATGATAGCACAGCCGAAGCTGTCTTGTAGCCGGTAACCTGAACCTCATCGTCATAAGCGGGGGCACACGAGGTAGAAGCCATTACCATCTCGGCCCCAGTGGAGCCAGAAGCTCCCGCCCCATAGTTTTCTCCCGCAGCCACCTGCAGCTGGGCGATCGGCACCTCCTCCTCCGGCTCCTTGATGGTGGGCCTAGCCGAACTGGCTGGACCATCACTCTAGGCCGGGTTCATGCCAGCCATGCGGATGAGGGGGGTGCCAGAGCACAACCTGGCCCCAAAGAGCTGCACGATCTGCGATGTTGCGGGAGAGCGGTACAGTGCTTCCATGGCCGGTGACGTTTGAGTGGATGCAGGCGGAGGCGATGCAGTCGGTGCAGCTAGCTCGCTCTGCGCCGGAGCAGCCAGGGTGGGCGCATCCGGTTCCATGGTCAGATTCGGTAAGAGGTGGCGGCGGCAGCGCTAGAGACGCCCAACGACATCGCCTTGCTAGAAAATAACCAACCCAAGCGGTTCAAGAAAATAGAAGAAAGAACAAGCAAAAACAAAGAGATGACGAAATACTCACCCGACAACGGATGACATAACGCCGGCCTGCCTCACCCGGTGCGTCCTCTTCCGCTCCACGATAGCCGGTACGGTGCTGGTCGCCACCCTATTCCCCTTGGCCTTCGTCGTGGCCTTGCCCTCGCGTGGGCCCTCACCCCCGTCGTTGGCTACAACAGCATTCTCAGACACATCAGCAACAACCTACAGGAGCAAACCATATGGGGAGTTCCAAACGGCAATTACCGTGCAGATCGGAAGGCCCGTCGTCAGCTCGGACAAGGAACCCCTCCGGCTTTGTATGGGGGTACTTCTGCGGCTTCCGGTTGGCAACAAAGTCGGGGATTGCGTTGTCATCAACACCATCCTCGGCGTGCTGTGCCATAAATAGATACTCAAGGGGGAACATAAGAAACTCAAAGCAACCCTTCAGGAAACGAATCCACCCGGAAAGGTAAGAATAACTTACCCCGGGCGGCAGCCGGCCATGATGATACGACAGGCAGGAGTAGTGCCAGCCGGCTTCCAGAAGGAATTTGTAGACCATGGCAAGCCAACTTCGGAGGGCCTCATGCGGCACCTCGAGCCGGGACGTCTGGGTGGGGTCATCCATGGTGGAAAGGTGGCACATCTTGTGCGATCGCTGCTAGGGCGGAAGCACCCAGCGCGCCATCTAGGAGAGCGTGATGTCCTGGGCGGTGAGCTGCTCTGTCGCCACCATCGCCTCCACCCAGTCTCCCATCCAATCGATGTCTGCCTAGGCACCCATGTTTTTGATGGACCAACCCCTCTGCGTTGAAGGCACGTTGGCGAAGACGGGGAGCCGAATCTAGTCAATTTTGGTGGTGTTGCTCACATAAAAATATGAGTGCTGCCACAACTTGACGGTGTCGGGGAGGTCAAACTGTGGCATCGGCGAGGAAGGCCGCGGGTAGATGGCGCAGCAACCGGTCTCCATCAGGGGGCCATCCTTGCTCAGTGTCTGAGCCTTAAAGTTGAAAATTTTGAGGAAGTTTGTCGTGTTAGGGCGAACTCCTAGGCACGACTCGCAGCATGCCGCATGATGCGACAGCTGTGCGATGGAGTTGGCACCAAGGTGGTGGAGCTGGAGGTCGAAGAAATCGAACATATCCAGGAGGAAGTTGTTGACGGGAAGGCCGAAGCCGTGGGCAAAGTGGGCGAGGAAGACCACGGCCTCCCCTACTCGAGGCTTAGGCACCCGCTTCCCCTCCGGCGCGAGCCGGTGCTTCACCAGCCACGACGATAGGAGAAACTTCCCTCGCCGATACTTGTACACCAGGTCGTCGATGACGAATGACCCGCATCAGCCACCGCACTGATCTGGAAGCATCTCAGCGTGTGGAGAAGCCATGGAAGAGATGGGGGTTCCCAGCGTGCGTGCGTTAGACGATGGCGGCTCTGGCGACCAAAATCGAGCGGCGCAAGGAAGAAATAAAAGCTAGATCGCATAGAAGGCAAAGGGGGAAAGCACGGGGAGGAAGATGAGGTGAAGAGTCCGTGCCTCCTCGCAGCCCTATTTATTATTGCGGGGGGCACCACCATCTTCCCCGCTCCCCTTGGGCACGTGGCAGGGTAACGGTTCCGTCATGTGAAGGTTCGGCTAGGGATCACTTGTTCTAGCATAAACGCGCGGAGAAGATCCGCATGCGTTACTATGGGAGACGAGGCATGTGCACGTGCTCCAATAAACCGCAGTAGCAAGGCGTGCACGCGGTTACAAAAAAACTGGCGCCGTGGAACCAAGAGTCAAACTAATGAGACATGCGCCAGAACTGTCAGTCGTAGCTAACGCAAGCACCGACCTCATCAACGGAGTTTCGTTTCTAGCTACGCCAGCCATTCGCTGCCTTCGTAGTTTACACCTAGTGGGCAGCCACCGACTCCGTAGCCGGTCGAATCCAGCCGGAAAGCGTGAACCAAAATCTGCAGCCGGATTATATCATCAACAACTTCAACCCAACCAAAGGAGCTCGCAAGAACTTCCCGATGGGCAAAGTCCTAACGTGCTCGGGTACTAGTATCGGGGGGATGACCCCCGAATGGGGTAAGCTAGGCCTAAGCAGGCCGGCTCCAGGAGCTAACAGACGGATTGCCGTTGTACAAAAGACCTCTAGTCGGACGGCCCATATTACCTGGCTAGAACTTAAAGCTTTCCTGGCTGGCCCGTCTATCTGGATAGCGAGAAGGACCGGTTGGGTGGACGTTTCCACCTGGCTCGCCTCGGATTCGATAGAGGATACAGAGGGGGTGAAGCGCCTTGCAGGGCACACCTCTGATCCCTCCAGTAACCAGATAGGCTGGCGCGCCGCCCTGACCGGTGCTAGCAGACAAAGATAAAGCGGCACTATCGGCTGACCGCTAAAGAAGCCCCGGGTGACTGTTAAAGTGGAGGATGACGCCCAAAAGAAGGCACTGGGCCACTGTAGCACCGTCCATCAATGTACTGGAGGCTGACTGGGCCCTGGTCCGCCGGCTAGATCCCTGTAGCCAGCCCGCTTTGTAAACCTAAAGTGCAAACAGTAAACCCTAGAGACCACATTGTAACCTACCTCTCCCAGCCAGTATATAAGTGAGGGTGGATCTAGGGTTCTAGGTAGGTGTCACATTCATTAGAGTCCTCCTCTAGATCATATTCTTTCTCTAGCTTCCGATAGTTGCTAAGGAAACAGCTCCAGGAGCACTTGTATTGGGCATGCGCCCCCATATAGTAGATATTCCAGGAGTAGGGGTTTTACCTCATAGCGAGGGCCCTGAACCTGGGTGCGTCACTATGTTTGCAGTTCATCGTGCACACCATGTTGCGTGAGCCATCGATTGCATCCTGAGTGTCCCTTTTAAGAAATCCCTGATGGCACTGCCATGTTCCACACCACGACACGTCAAGGCCCACACAGACTTCCTTTGGGTTGGACACGATCGTGGAAGAAAGTTCAGTCTCAGATCTCTCTATGGAGTTTGCTGGCTTGAATCTTAACAAAACAAAGCCCACCCAAACCGCACATGTGCATGATATAATGGTGGAAGACCAACGTAGATTAATGACTCCTTGGTGGTGCCAGAGAACTTGGTGCTTGATGTGGAGTCTTGTTGGGAACCCCAAGAGCAAGGTGTGAAGCAGCACATCAGCAAGTTTTCCCTCAGTAGAGACCGAGGTTATCGAACCAGAAGGAGGAAGGAAACATCACACATGTTTTGCAAGCAACGCGGAGACCTGCACATCACAAACTCAAGACTTTGCCCCAACGAATCAGTGAGGTTGTCAAGCTCACTGGTTTGCTGTAACAAAGGATTAAACGTATGGTGTGGAAGGTAATGGTTTGCAGCAAGTAAACAAGTAACAGTGGAAGATGTATCAATGGTAAAGATTGGACCGGGGGTCCATAGTTCACTAGAGGTGCTCTCCTTAAATAAACAACATGGCATGAAGGGTAAACAAATTATAGCAGGGCAATTGACAGGTACTGAGCAAGGCATAACAATGCAATTACTAGTCAGAAAGATCCTATGAGATTCGATTGGGCCATACAACAATATACATAGACCGCCATACAACTGCATCTATGACTATAAGTCCACCTTCAGGTTATCATCCGAACCCCCTCCAGTATTAAGTTACAAGCAACAGACAACTGCTTTAAGCAAAGTGTGTAAGGTAAACAGTCCACATGTTCCATGAACAAGAGACCGTTGTTTTATCCCTAGTAGCAAGAGCACATCTACAACCGAAGATATTTCTGTCACTTCGCTTGGAAACTAGAGGCATGAACCCACTATCGAGCATAAATACTCCCTCTTGGAGTCACTAGAAACTACTTGGACAAGATAGATACTAACAACGGAGAGCATGCAAGATCACAAACAACACAGACATGATAGAATCATAAAGACAAAACCATTAATCAAACCAACATAATAATATCAATATCCATCGGATCCCCGTAAACACAACATGCATGATTACAAATAGATTAGATCTTGATCATGAACGAAGCTCACAAGATCTATACATGAAAGAACAAAGGAGGAGATACAACCATCTAGCTACTACATGGACCCATAGTCTAAGATGGAACTACTCACGCATCATACCGGAGAGAAGGCCTCTGGGATGATCTCCTCTCTTGCAGGGTGCCGGGAAGAACTTCAGATCCCCCCGATCTAGGGACGATGATGGCAGCGGCTACAGAAGGTTTCGTGGAGATTTGATCGGGTGCCTAGGGTTTCTGCATCGGGGGATTCTTATAGGCGAAGGTGGAGGCCGAGGAGGCGGCCAGAGGGGCCACACCCCTCCCAGGCGTGGTCCCACCCCTGGCCGCGCCTAGGGGGTCTGGCTAGCCTGGTCTGCTTCTCCGTCTCCCCTATAGACTTCTTGTTACCCACGGAAAGTTATTGACTTTGACGTTTGTCCCGTCCAATTCCAAGAATATTTCTTTACTAACTTTTCTGGAACCAAAAACAGCAGAAAACAGGCAACTGGCACCGTGGCAACTTGTTAATAGGTTAGTACCAGAAAATATGTAAAAAGTGCCTCAAAGTGTAGACAAAGAAAAACAAAGTAGATACTAAACCAGCATGGAGCATCAAAAATTATAGATACGTTTCCAACGTATCACAGATCCACTCGGCTCTCCCAAGTGTTAGAGAAGGAGAGGTCACACTATCATCGCCCTGAGTGTCTTCGATCTATCGTGCTGCGTCCAATCGCCTGGCGTATCTCCACGTGAGTTCCTTGACAGATGGCTTGGGTTGAAAAACTCCATGGAGGGAATCTCCTCCACTGCACGGTGCTCGCGTTTGACGCTCTATCTCACCACAACCCTATGTTGCGACATCTCCAGCATGCCGGCCGTGACCCGGGCCTTGGCCTCGCTGTCGTCCACTACCACCACCACCTCGTCCTCTGCCTCGTCTCCATAGACGATCGCTCAAGTGGATTCCACCTCGACGCACCAGCCATGTGTTCTTCCTTTGCCATGGCATCGACGACGTGCTCGTGTTCTACCGTTCCCGCTGCCTTTCAGGTCGCAGCAACATGGTGGATCTAGTGCATAGAAACCCTGGCGACCTCCCTCGCCACTGACTCCAACGTGATCATGGCCACCTCGTGGCAGATCTTGTGTAGTGCCGCTAAAGCGACATCCTTAGTCGCGATGTATTGATCTATCGCACGTCGCCTCGACCACCTCCTCCAGTGCCTTCTCGGCCACCTCGCTTATGTTGAAAATATAAGCAATAATCCATATGATGTAATCCGAATAATAAATCGATAAAGCACGATCATAAAAATAGTACTAAAACCAATCATGCAGATCAACAAAGTAGATGAACATATTACATCTATACAAGATAAACCTATCACATCTATGCCAAATGCTAGAACTAGAAACTCTAGCAAAATCTCAAAGAGAGAGATTGAGATCACATATGATGTAGTTGCGGCAGTAGCCGCAGTGGTAGCAGCAGCAAAGCTTTTGTCCATGTTGAGGTTGTTGAAGAGATAGCTGACATCCGGGAAGAAGTCGTCGTTCGGGAACTCTGATACGTCGTAAACGTATCTATAATTTTTGATGTTCCATACTTGTTTAGTATCTACTTTGGTTTGCTTTTTCTACACTTTGAGGTATTTTTATATGTTTTCTGGGACTAACCTATTAACAAGATGTCATAGTGCCAGTTGGCTGTTTTCTGTTGTTTTTGGTTCCAGAAAAGCCAGAAAATGAATATTCTCGAAATTGGACGGGACAAAAGCCAAAGTCAATATTTCACCGAGGAGAACACGGAGCCAGGAGACGAGACAGAGCAGGGCCTTGAGGGAGCCACACCCCCTGGCCGCGTGGCCTGGCCTGGCTTGCGCCTGTGCGGGTGCAACCGCCTCGGGCACCCCCTCGGCCTCCCTCTTCGCCTATAAGAAGCCCCCGATACCTAAACCCTAAGCACCCGATCAATCTTCCACGAAATAGTCCGTAGCCGCCGCCACCATCGTTCCTAGATCGGGGGGATCTAAAGCTCTTCTCGGTACCCTGCCGGAGGGGAGAGACCATCCCGGAGGCCTTCTTCATCATCATGCCAGCCTCCGGTATGATGCGTGAGTAATTCCACCTTGGACTATGGGTCCATGTAGTAGCTAGATGGTTGTTTCTCCTCCTTTGTGCTACCATGTTTAGATCTTGTGAGCTCCATTCATGATCAAGATCATCTATTTGTAATCATGCATGTTGTCTTTGCGGGGATCCAATGGATATTGAGATTACTATGTCAAATTTATTAATGATTCTATCTTATTAATTCTATCATGTCTGTGTTATTTGAGATCTTGCATGCTCTCCGTTTCTAGTAGCTATCTCGGCCAAGTAGATGCTAGTGACTCCAAGAGGGACTATTTATGCTCGATAGTGGGTTCATGCCTCTATTGAATCTGGGGAAGTGACATAAATCTCTAAGGTTGTAGATGTGATGTTGCTACTAGGGAGAAAATAACAATCTCTTGTTCATGGAACAAGTGTATTGTTTACTTTACACACCTTGCTTAAAGCAGTTATTCGTTGCTTGCAACTTAATACTAGAGGGGGTTTGGATGATAACCTGAAGGTGGATTACTAGTCATAGATGCAGTTGGATGGTGGTCTATGTATATTGTTGTAATGCCCAATAAAATCTCATAGGATCATGAATGTCTAGTATTGCATTGTTATGCCTTGCTTTGTCCTCTCAATTGCCCCGCTGTAATTTGTTTACCCAGCATGTTATGTTGTTTATCTTAAGGAGAACACCTCTAGTGAACTATGGACCCCGGTCCAATCTTTACCATTGATACATCTTCCACTGTTACTATTTACTTTCTGCAAGCCACCATTACCTTCCACACCATACAATTAATCCTTTGTTTTCAGCAAACCGGTGAGATTGACAACCTCACTGTTCGTTGGGGAAAAGTCTTGAGTTTGTGTTGTGCAGGTTTCCAAGTTGCTAGCAACACCTTTGAGTCGTTTCCTTCCTCCTACTGGTTCGATAACCTTGGTTTCTTTCTGAGGGAAAACTTGCTGTTGTGCTCATCATACATTCCTCTTGGGGTTTCCCAATGAAGCTCTGAAGTGATCTGAGCTACACTTCATTAAACTCATCATCGGGTGATGTCGTGGTTGCCCGTAGTCACATTGAGCGTACCCCAAAACCTGGTCGCCCCTCACCCGTACTGGTTCACGAGAGGCGGGGTTCTGGAGGCCTACTGTCCCGATCTGCGGTGCATGCCACAAGCCGGGATGAGGAAGACCAAGACGGTGGTGCAAGGTTCTGATGGTAGGCGCGTGTGTGGATTGATCGCCAATTAGGTTTAGCACAGACGCTTATATATTGCAGGTCAAGGAGATCGTGGGGCGTGGGGCACAACCCACGTCCGAGTCGGTAACAGCGCACGATCCATAAAAACTAGAAACGGCTGATTGATTAACGCGTCTGTTAATGACTCATAATTAATTTTCCCAAACAGCAAAATAAAGCTCGGCTCACCGAGATTCCCGCAACCCGCAACGCTCTCTCGTCGTGACGAGGTGAGGCGAGGCGTAGCATGGCGAGTGGGCGGCATCAGAGGAGGAGTGCACGAGGGATTCTCTCCTACTCACACCTTAGTGAGTGGTGCAATACTCTACTATATAAGGTGGTCCAACTCCCCTTCCACTAGCAATGTGAGACTAAACTTTAGCACCACTAGCACAACCATATGCTGCCATACACAAGGGCCAAAGATAATTCCAAAATTTGTCTATATATTTCCCAAATTCCAACAATCCTCCGCAAAGTCTCATGAGAACATCACATCGCTTTTATTCCAGAACATTGTTTTATATATCGGTGTTTAGTGGAGACAATTAAGTTGAACTTCCACGTTAAACTTCATGCTACGCTAGATAGCAACTTGAATAGTGGACTATGCCTTGAACTACAAGTTTTCTGCACACTAGTTTCACACAAAATCTAGAGCAGCACAGGGCTGCCGTTGGCTTCCCCGCGGTTTGGAGCTGATGTGTCATACTCCAGGACCTTTCATGAGTTTATTAGAGAGCACCCAACTCTCACGGACTGCGATGTTTGACAGTCAGACTCATATAGGTGTGTTCCTCAAAAGATGTTCTATAGGACAACATCTCTGCTTATAAAAGCCACTTGGAACACATTAATAATAATATCAACCTGTCATGCATATTAATAGAGTATTGCATCTTTATGGATATGTAAATATAATATGGGAATAATCTCCTATCAGTGATACGCCCAATTTGCATCACCTTTCAATATCATAATTTACCTCTATTCATTGATATATGTCTTATTATGAGGTATTACTTATGTCTTTTCCACTATTTATGCATGTTGGATGATTCTTGGAGGATGGACTGCCGGAGTCTGGATTCTGATGGAAAAGAGGGCGTTTTGATGCAATTTCGCAAAGATCAGAAAAATACCAGAAAAATATGGGAAAATATTATTTTTCTAGAAGATTGAGGAAGCCAGAAGGAGGGACGAAGAAGGGCCGCAGGGGGCCCACACCTCCTAGGAGCGGGCCCACCCTAGGCCGTGCCTAGGGCAGGTGTGGCCCACCTGCCCAGCTCCCGATTCCACCCCTTTGCCTATATCTTCCCTATGAAACCCTAAGGCTAGGAGAGCAACCACAAATAGACTTCCACCGCCTTTGGGGGGCGGAAAACACCGAGAGACAAAGATCTCTCTGGCAGACAGATTTCTGCCGGGGGAATTCCTTCCCAGAGAGGGGAGATCGTCGCCATCAACATCATCATCAATCTAGGCTTCATTGGGATCATCATCATCATCCACACCATCATCTCCACCAGCACCGTCATCACCACTCCGTCCCGCTGTAACAATTGTGTTGGATATTGCTTTAGTTATTAGGGGAAACTTTCTCGGTGTTAATTACTATTGTAGTTGATGCTTGTGAGTGGAACCATTGGATTATTGTTTATGTTCAGCTTTTTATCCATTATCATATCATCTTTGATCTTATCCATATGATGTCTTGTGAGTAGTTCGTTTAGTTCTTGAGGACATGGGAGAAGTCATTTTGTTATTATTGGATTTGTGTTGAGTTATTATTCAATGGTTTAGTATTTAAGTTGTGGTGCTATTCTTCTAGTGGTGTCATGTGAACGTCGACTACATGATACTTCACCATTTATGTGCCTAGGGGAATGCATTGTGTATTTGCCTACTAATTGTGGGGTTGCCGGAGTGATAGAAACCTGAACCCCCGTTTTTGCACAAGGGAGTGTAGGATCTCAGAGTTTAAGGCTGTGGTTAGATTTATATCTTAATTACTTTCCTGTAGTTACGGATGTTTGCAGGGGGTTTAATTACAAGTATGTACTAGTCCAAGTACGGTCGGTACATTAGCACAGGTTCACCCACACAACACTTACAACACCAAAGAAGAGTACTCAGCTATTTGAAGCGAAAGCACTTGACATAATTCCCATGTGTCCTCGAGAACGCTTGGTCCTTATAAGTATTTCCACCGGCTTGTCCTATGCTAAGAAAGGATTGGGCCACTTGCTGCATTTGTTCATTATTCCTTGCACTTTGTTTTGTTGCCTTATCAGAAAACCACTAAAAATCTGTTTGCTAAGTATTTGTAGAGAGTTCTGGCTCCATACCACTGTTCAGCACCTTCTGCTCCTCGTTGGGTTCGACACTCCGATTTATCGAAAGTACTACAATACACCCCCTATACTTGTGGGTCAGCAAGACTATTTTCAGGCACCGTTGCCAGGGAGTGAAGGGCTATTGAAGAGTGGAACTGGTAAAGGAAACTTCTACTGTAAGTATTTATTTTGTTATTGATTGTTACTTTGTTTCCAATATGGATAACCCACTTGGTTTTATGTTTGGGAAAACTACTACCACTGCTAGGGTAGTAGATGAACCACCACCTGTTGAGATAGATCCTTTTAAGATACCTACAAGTATTCTTGATCATGTTGCGGATAATTATTATTTTGGGGATGGAACTATCCATCCTGGTGATAATTTGCTCTTTATCCATGAATTATGCGGGTTGTTTAAGTGTGTAGGTATCACAATTGAACAGGTGAAGAAGAAGTTACTCTCCATATCCTTGAAAGGGAGAGCTGAAGAATGGTATAAGCTGTTGAAGAATGGACGATCCTTGGAATGGGAGGAGATGGCATCTCTCTTTTATTCTAAATTTTATCCTCCTAGTGAGATTCATAAGGATAGAAATCTGATATATAACTTTTGGCCCCGTGATGGAGAGAGTACAACTCAATCTTGGGGGAGATTGAAGTTACTAATGCTTAAATGTCCTATTCATGAACTCCCTAACAATATTATCATCAATAACTTTTATGCTAGGCTTTCTCTTCATGATAAAGATTTACTAGATACTTCTTGTGCTAGATAATTCACACGTATGAAGGAAGAAGCTAAATGGGATCTCCTAGACCGTATTCAAGAGAACACTAAATCTTGGGAGAATGACAAAGGAAGAAAGTCAGGTATAAACTATGATTATGAATTTATTAAATCTTTTATGGGAACTGATGACTTTTGTGATATTAGCAATGAGTTTGGTCTTGATCCTCAAGTTCTTGCAAAATGTTTTAATTCCTTTGCCTCTTATATTGAAATTCCCAAGAAAGAGTGGGACAAGTACCATGCTCCTTATAAAGATAGTGTCACTCACTTTCCTGCTAGCACAGAGGTATGTACTGTTGATCCTATTTTGAATGAACCTTATGTAGAGAAAATCCCTTTTCCTGCTAAGGTAAGGGAACATTCCATTATAGCTAATGTGGTTAGCAAAAGTGCAAAGAAAACTGTGGAGCCTGATGAGCTCATTGATATTGCGCCTGTGGTAGCTATTGTGAAAGATCTTGTCACTAGAAATATAGAGGATGATCATATTGTCTTCTGTGAAGACGCTACTAATATTGTTTCTCTTCCTAAAAAAGCTAGAAAAGCTAGTGTCCGGGTGCTTTCTGTTAGAATTGGTAATCATAGCTATTATGATTTATGTGATATTGGTGCTAGTTCTAGTGCTATTCCTTATGAGCTTTGCAGGGAAATTATGCATGAAGTTGGTCCTTGTGAGCTTGAAGACATTGATGTGGTTATTCACCTTGCCAATAGAGAGCAAGTTTGCCCCATTGGCATTATAAGAGATGTGGAGGTCCTTTGTGGTAAGATTAAATATCCTGCTTATTTTCTAGTAATTGGTAAAGAAGCTAGTAAAACCTATCCTATTCTCTTTGGTAGACCCTTCCCGAATACTTGTGGGGCTATTATAGATTGTAGGAAGGAAAAAAGTTTCGACTAAGTTTGATGGAGAATCTTATGAGTTTATTTTTCCAAATTTTCCAAAACTCCTTATGAAAATGAACTGCCTAATGATGATTTTAGGATTAAACAACTTTTTGTTGTTTCTCTTGCTCCTAACAATGCCTTGCAGCAGTTTATGGAAGATCACGAAAGCGATGTCTTCATGAAGGAAAGAAATGAGATTTATGAGGTTTTCCTTCGTCAGCCTGAGTTACTTAAGCATAATCTACCTGTGGAAGATTTGGGTACCAGACTACCACCTAAAGAGGACCCTGTTTTCGAATTAAAACCTTTACCTGATGATCTTAAATATGCTTATCTTGACAATAAGAAAGTGTATCTTGTTATTATTAGTTCTAAAATTTCAGGAAAGGAAGAAGAAAGGTTATTGGAAGTGTTGAAGAAACTCCGAGGAGCTATGGGTTACACTCTTGATGATTTAAAAGGAATTTCTCCTACTATATGTCAGCATGCTATTAATATTGAGCCTGATGCAAAACCAGTTGTTGAGCACCAACGTCGTCTAAATCCTAAGATGAAGGATGTGGTAAGAAATGAGGTATTAATACTCCTTGATGCTGGTATTATTTATCCTATTGCTGACAGTTAATGGGTTAGTCCTATTCATTGCGTTCCCAATAAAGGGGAATAATTGTTGTGCCTAATGAAGATAATGAGCTTATACCTCAAAGAGTAGTGGTTGGGTATAAAATGTGCATTGATTTTAGAAAGATCAATAAAGTTACTAAGAAAGATCATTGTCCTTTGCCCTTTATTGATCAAATGCTTGAGAGGTTGTCCAAAAAGACCCACTTTTGTTTTCTTGATGGTTATTCTGGGTTTTCTCAAAAGCTGTGAAAGCCCAAGATCAAGAGCAAACTACTTTCACTTGTCCTTATGGTACTTATGCTTATAGGCATATGCCTTTTGGTTTATGTAATGCTCCTGCTACCTTTCAGAGATGTATGTCTGCTATCTTTCATGGTTTTTGTGAAGAAATTGTGGAGGTTTTCATGGATGATTTTTCCGTCTATGGAACTTCTTTTGATAACTGTTTGCACAACCTTGATAAAGTTTTGCAGAGATGTGAAGAAACCAACCTTGTTCTTAATTGGGAGAAATGCCATTTCATGGTTAATGAAGGGATTGTTCTTGGACACAAGATCTCTGAAAGAGGCATTGAAGTTGATAGAGCCAAAATTGAAGCAATTGAGAAGATGTCTTGCCCTAGAGATATTAAAGGTATTCGTAGTATCCTTGGTCATGCTGGTTTCTATAGGAGGTTTATTAAAGATTTCTCAAAAATTTCAAAGCCCCTTACTAATCTTATTAAAAAAGATGTACCTTTTGTTTTTGATGATGATTGCAAGGAAGCTTTTGAAACTTTGAAGAAAGCTTTGACAACTGCTTCTATTGTCAAATCACCTAATTGGAGTTTACCTTTTGAAATTATGTGTGATGCTAGTGACTATGATGTGGGTGCTGTCCTTGGACAACATGTTGATAAGAAGTTGAATGTTATTCATTACGCTAGCAAGACTCTAGATGCTGCTCAAAAGAATTATGCTACTACTGAAAAAGAGTTCTTAGCTGTAATCTTTGCTTGTGATAAGTTTAGACCTTATATTGTTGATTCAAAGGTTACTATTCATATTGATCATGCTGCTATTAAGTACCTCATGACAAAGAAGGACGCAAAGCCTAGACTTATCAGGTGGGTTTTTCTTTTACAAGAGTTTGATCTGCATATTGTAGATAGGAAAGGTGCTGAAAATCCTGTTGCTGACAATTTATCTCGTTTGGAAAATATTTCTTTAGACCCTTTGCCTGTTAATGGTAGTTTTCCCAATGAGCAGTTGGCTGCGATAAGGGTAAGTCCGCATGAGAGTCCTTGGTATGCTGATTATGCTAATTTTATTGTTACCAAGTATTTGCCTCCAAACTTTACAGCTCAACAGAGAAGGAACTTCTTTTATGATCTAAGGCATTACTTTTGGGATGACCCACACTTATATAAAGAAGGAGTAGATGGCATTATGCAAAGATGTGTTCCAGAATTTGAACAACAAGAGATATTGAGAAAATGTCATGGCAGTGCTTATGGAGGACATCATGCGGGGGATAGGATTGCACAAAAGGTTTTACAATCTGGATTTTATTGGGATACCCTTTTAAAAGATGCAAGGAAGTTTGTCTTATCATGTGATGAATGTCAACGAGTAGGTAACATTTCTAGACGCAATGAAATGCCTATGAATTATTCTCTTGTTATTGAACCTTTTTACTGTTGGGGATTTGACTTTATGGGTCCTTTTCCCCCTTCAAAAGGGTACACTCATATTCTTGTTGCTGTAGACTATGTTACAAAGTGGGTAGAAGCCATACCCACAAATAGTGCTGATGGTAAGACCTCTTTGAAAATGCTTAATGATGTTATTTTTCCTAGGTTCGGTGTGCCTAGATATCTCATGACTGATGGAGGCTCTCATTTTATTCATGGGGTTTTTAGAAAAACTCTCGCTAAGTACGATGTAAACCATAGAATTGCTTTAGCTTATCACCCCAAACCAGTGGGCAAGTAGAACTTTCCAATAGGGAAATTAAATCTATCTTGCAGAAGACTGTCAATAGATCTAGAAAAAAATGGGCTAAAAAGTTGAATGATGCTTTGTGGGCTTATAGAACTGCTTATAAAAATCCTATGGGGATGTCTCCTTACAAAATGGTCTATGAGAAAGCTTGCCACCTGCCTTTAGAATTAGAACACAAAGCTTATTGGGCGGCTTAAGAGTTGAATAGAGATTTTAAACTTGCTCGTGAGAAAAGATTTGTCGACTTAAGTAATCTATATGAGTGGAGAGGTGAAACTTATGAAAATGCTAGGATTTTTAAGGAAAAAGTAAAAAGATGGCATGATAGGAGAATTCTCAAAAGGGAGTTCCATGTTGGTGAGAAAGTTCTTTTGTATAGGTCTCGTCTCAGAGTTTTTTATAGGAAAACTACTCTCAAAATGGGTAGAACCTTTTGTTATCAAGGAAGTGTAACATTCAGGTGCCATCAAAATTTCTTCTCTAAAAGATGACACAATACAGGTGGTTAATGGTCAAAGACTAAAACGTTATATTTCTGGAGATTCTTATAATGAGGATGTGGATGTTATTCAAATGGTGACTCCGGAAGAATTTATCAGAAGACAAACCCCAGAAACTACAGAGTTCGTCATCAAATAGATAAAAGCGGTGAAAACAAAAGGTTCGTGAAACCCCAATATTTTTATATTTTTGATGTTTTTATACATAAGGGAAGTTACGAGACGGAACAGAGGAGGAGACGGAGTCCGGGGAGGACAAACCCACCCCAGGCGCGGGCCCCTGCCTGTCCGAACCTAGAGGGGGTGTGCCACCCCTGAACTCTAACTCCGCCTTGTTTCCATGCCAAAACATTCCTTATGCTTTGAAACTTCGTCATATATAACCCCCCCCCCCGGATTCCCCGAGATTCTTGCGTTGAGTTCTCGTTGTGTTTTTGTTTCAATCTGTTTCTGTCTAGCAAATTCTCAGTTTTGGAGCTACAGTGTCTTCCTCTGGATCACCCATAGAGGATTCCTCTACGGATGTCCTCAAACCATACATGTATGAGTTGAAGATCCATCCCAAGGAGCTGATTCTCAAAGATGGGAAGGTACAGATGAAAGAAGTTCAACGCCCCAAGGGAGAAGGAAGTCTGGAAGACAGGATGGAAGCATTGGATCAGGAGGTTTTCAGGTACAAAAAGATGGCGTAACTGTAAGACCCCACCTTTATAAGGTAAAGGATCCCTATGATTGCAATGCTAGTCCCTGGATCAATTGCTAGCATCCACAGTTTAAGATGAAGTACACAGATACAAAGGTTTTTATTACATCGTCATTCCAGAGATAACATAGTCTTTTACAACTCCATAGCCATAGGCTAGTACAAGAGTTCATAACATAAGTAGAATAAAGTAATGTCTTCATACTCATGTGCCACAGGCAAGCATGTTGAGTGTAGACTCATAACCCTAATCCTCATCAGAGTATCCTGCAACATCATAAGTTACAACCATAGTGGGTCAATACATTGGAATAGTATTGGCAAGTAGAATAGTAGTTTATAACTTCTATATGAATTTGGCTAAGTGTATCTTAGGCTTGCTTTGCTCAAAATTGGTTTTTCCTATCAGTTGAAAAACACTAAGTTTTTTTTGTCAAAAACTCCCATGGAACCACCAATAGATATTGGTGAACCTTTACCCTTGTTCAACCACAAGTTTTTAACTTAGAAATTGGGATGAGGAGATCGATGATAGCTTCAATGTCTTGATGCTCATATTGTCCGTTGCCGGGGACATGGCTAAGTACTTAGATTTTTCCTTCTCGAGAGTTGGTGCACTTTCCCCACAAGACTCGACATGCATTGAGACGAGATCTTTCAGAAGCCTTTCCTTAGACCAAATGGACGCGTTCCAACCTATCACCCTACCACCATCTGTCCATCTCGCTAAGTTATTGCAACCTATATTATCAAGGCAGAGCTCATATGCCATGTGGTTGCACTAGAAGCTTCTAAACACTAAGTATCTCAAATCCCTTTGTTCCTGGGTGGCTTTCCACAAGTGTGATACACAAGGTAGGCCATATATATGAGCCTTGTGTAACCACTCAACATAATCCAAACAAACCATTCCACCCAGGTGATTCATTCACTTAGTTGTTTTATTAGACAAAAACATAAGTCAAAGACTTAACAAAAATTTCCATAACATGTACATAATCCACCCTTGTTTGCTACTAGCTAGGCTAAGCATGATAATATAACAAGTATCTTAACTTAGAGAAAATTCTACCAAGACTAAAACTACTAGGATTTCCCATAGCATAGCATATAGATATTTAGCAAAAATTTCATGCAAGCCCTAAAAAATACTAGTGCATAGTCAAAAATAATAGGACAAATACATGAAGCACCACTTGCCTTGGTAGTTGGGGGAGTAGCAACAATCCTCACAATCACAATCACCACTAGCACCAAACTCTACACATAAAATGATAGCACCAAATTTACATCAAAATAATCAAGCAAAAATATTATGAATGCATGCAAATGCCATGTGATGATTTTTCTAAACCAAACAAGACAAGTCAAACAGTACTGAACACAAAACCAATTAAACATAGTCTAAATAAACTTAATTTGGCCTTATAAACATTTTCAAAATAATTTATATAGTCAAAATAAGCCTATATTTGTCTCTGCATAAAATTCCATTTTTACAGAAGCAAAACACAAAACTAATCTAACAGTAGTGTAGGATTTATTTTTGTGAATCCATTGATATATTATTTAATTTTTTGGAAAAACAGAACAAAAGTTATAGATTTTACAAGTTTAAATCTCTAATAGATTCAAAAACAGATTTTAAATCAAAACCCAGACACGTGGACGCTTCTGATTGGTCCCTACCGCTTCGCGCGGATCGGACAGTGTGGAGCGTTGGATCTAAGTCAGATCCAGTGGCCCAGATCAAACGATACCGTTTCGCGCTAGATCTAATCTTAGCCCTATGATTCAGATCTAACGGCGCTAGCTCAAACGACCAAAGTCTGGCGGTGCTGGTGACGGCGACGCGGCGAAGGCGCTCTGCCAGTGAAGTTCCGGCGGCTACAGTGGGGGTTGGGGGTTGTGGTTTGGCTTACCAGCATCGCAAGGTTGCGAGGAAGCTCAACGTATTGTCGGTGTGGATGGGGGCGTGCTGTGGTGACCGGGTGTTGGGGATATGCTATATGGGTATCCTCATAGCATGTCCTCTATCCGGATAACCCGGGTGGCCCACAGTTGGTAGCATGGCCCATGGCCTGCTGGGCGGCCCAGTTAGATGGATCCAGAAGGGAGGCCCATGCTGGATAAAGGAAGGCTATGGAGGAGTCACCGACGTACCCTGAGCCTTGGAGTGCAAGACACGCTAGACTAGTTGTAGGCAGTGTAGGACTCTGTAACCTGTCCGGCTAAGACTTTTCCCTGTAACCCTAGGACCTGGCGACTATATAAGTCGGGCCTATGGGAGCCTTTAGGGTAGACAATCTCAGACAACCTAGTATCAACTACGACGCACCTCGCATAGCGAACCAATCCCTGTAACTCGGCGTATTGCCCTTATAGTGATTTATAGAAGGAGTAGGATTCCGCCACCGTTGTGGGATCTGAACCTGGGTAAGCTGTGTTACCTCGTACCCATGAACCATCCGCCTTCCCCCATGTCTCTAAACACGCACTGTGAGGACCCCTCCATGGCGTACTCGTCGGCAATACCACGACAGTTGGCGCCCACTGTGGGGCAAGAGGCGCTTCAGGCTCTTCAGCGGGCGAGGACCAAGATCTTCGCGGGGATCAGCGAAACCATAGCCATCGGTCGTGTTCTCTTCTCCGGCAACGTTCCGATCATCCCTCCCGACGAGTTCTGGATCCCGGCGAAGACGAACCCTACGCGGTGCTCGATCTTCCCCATTGGAGATATCCATCTCTTCATCGGCGAAACTGACTCGGGCACTAGTTCCCTGGGAGTCGGAAGAGCATCAAGACCTGCACGGACCGCCTATGGGCAGGATATGTTCGCGGAAGGATCGATGTCGGATCTCTCTTTGGAGTTTGCCGGCAAAGATCGGAAAAATTCAAGGCCCACCCAAACCGCCCCCATGTAGGATATAACGGTGGAAGATCGCTGCAAGTCCGCCGACTTCGTCCGCGCGTCTGGACAGCAGAGATCCAAGTTTGTCGGCGTGGTTACCATCTTCGATCTGGCGCATTACGTTCAGAGAGAGAGAGGGCGAAAACCCCCGCTATTACCTTGCCAGGTGGCTCCGTATACGGGCCGATCTGGCACATTACCCCAATGATGATGCCATGTATCACTTTGTTGAAGGACTGGACCAAGGTACGCTTCTCCGACATTCTCTAAGGCGGCAGCAGGCTTCGGGATGTCTCACCTTCGAAAGCATGGTGAACACCGTCAACAACTACGCGGAGGCCGAAGAGGCAGCTCTTGCGCTTATTGACGGAGCCCCTCCGATTCATCCACCGCCACTACCGCCTCCCGCTGCCATTGCCGCAGCTGCGCCACCACCTCCAGTCATCGTCGCTGCTATTGCACCTCCACCCCCGTCATCGAGGAAGGCCTGACACCCTCCGACTCTGTGATTGACGCGCTCTATGCCGACTTCAGTGCAGATTCGGAGGAGATAGATTTCAACCCGGAGGAGCTAGAATCTGCCATCCCGGAGATGGAGGAGGAGTACACGCGCGACGTGCAGGCCAACAACGTCGTCACGTCCCTAGAGGTGTTCGTCACCATTGGGACGACGATGGATGAAGATCAACCCGGAAGAGCTCTGCCTATAGCACTGGACAAGGGGAAGGGACCACCTATTGCTGCCGACAATGATCGCGCAAAGGACATTCCCCCTCCGCCTAACCCAGTGCAATAGCCGCAGGAACTCGGCACCGGCCCGAGCAACAACAACACCGCAAACCCGCCACCTCCGGCCTCTACGTCTGCTGTTGCCCAAGTTACTCCAGCTGATAGAGTGATGTACGGCAATCTCCTCGTCGAGCCTATAACCGTGGCTCATATTCGCAGTGTAGTCCAGCTTGACGAGAAGCGCCAGTAGCTGCTGGAGGAAGCGTAGGCCATCGCGGAGCAAGGCGCAAAGCTAGATCGAGATCTGGCCAATGCGCATAAGTCCATAGAGAAAGCTAGAGCAATGGAGTCCGAGTACAAGACTCTGCTGCAGCAGCAGCAGAAGGCCAAGAAAGCTCCGGCTCGCGTCATCAACGATCCTGGTGTGCGACGAAACCTAGGATGGGCTCCCCCGAAGCCGGCACAAGCCAAACCATACATTGACAGTGAAGGCAGATAGGTGATGCCCACTCCTCTCCTCAACCTCGCCGTCGCCAAGACCCTTCTAGAGTAGGATAGATCGCCTGAAGCGGTGGACCAGGTCTATTACCTAGTGGCCAAGGCGGTAAAACAACAGGAAAAGGCCACCTCTCAGAGGATTGAGTCTGACCCAGCGTTTTGCCAGTCTAGCCAGCATAAGCCGCCAAGGGACAGATCTCCTCTTGATGTCGGGTCTCAGACGGGTTCGTCAGAACGAAGACGGAGGGATGCGCGCAATAGGAAGGATGCTATCCCCATATCCTTCGACCACGGAGGTAAGGCCCAACCTCGTCGCCCATCGCCAACGCCCCGCTCACCCCGTCATCATGAAGAAACCAAGGCTCACCATCGTACGGATATGCCTCTGCCAAGGCAGAGCGGCATCATCATCCGCGACAACACGGAGCAGACCCGTCATGACGAAGAGCGCAACCAAGGATACAAGAGCAGGTCGCGCCATGAACCTCCGCATGTGACAAGCAACCGTGACAAGCGTGAGGCGTCGCGGGAGGGTAACAGCAAGAAAGCTAACCCACCGCCACCTCCTCCTTTGTCACCACCTAGCAGCCACCATGGCGGAGGAGGCCCACATCGTTCACGCAGCCCATCCCCTGATGGCAAGAAGAAGAAAAGAAGCCCGAAGCCATACGATGCACGTTCGCGCCTGGACAAGATCCACGAGTCCCGGGTAGGACCATACATGGGACCACGTTGCTTTGGACCTGTAATATGGTCCGCAACTTACCCCAAAGGTTTTCGTATTGAAAAGACCATCAAGCCCTATAACGGCACCGCCAAGCCAGCTACATCGTTGTAGGACTACGGTAACACGGTGGAGATCGCTGGGGGTAAGCCCAACATTGCCGTCAAGTACCTCCCATTGATGTTGGTGGGCACAGACCGTCAATGGATTGCTGACTTGCCGAAGAGATCCATCTACAACTGGTTGGTCATGCAAGAAGCGTTCACCAAGAACTTCGAGGGTACATACAAACTTCCCTGCACTGTTGGCGATCTACAGCGGTGCGTGCAAGAGAAAGACGAGACATCTCGTGCCTACCTCTCCCGCTGGCTGGATATGAAGAATTCCAGCGCAGGAGTGCATGCTCAGACCGCCATGGCCGCCTTCATCGATGGGTTGGAAAGGGGCATGTTGCTCCGACATAAACTAAAGCGCTTGCAGGACAATCGCCAGCTAGACTTGAACCAGATGATTCAGTTGGCCAGTGTGTTCGCAACTGCCAACGACGATGCTCGCGGCTATTTGCCGGCAACGACCGTTCCAACTCAAGCTCGGAGGAACAACAACACAAAGAGGAAGACCCCGCCTGAAGAAAAGCAAACCCCCGACATGGTCGCTATGACTTTTGCAGGACGAGGTGATGGCGGACAACGTGGCTGAGGACGAGGAGCAGGACGGGGGCAGTAGCGAGGAAGTGAAACTACCTCGGCAGCACTCCGCGTTCCCCAGACCTACGAGGAGTACCGTGATATGCCGTGCCTCATACACCTCGATGACAACGGCAAGGCCACCCACACCAATCGCCACTGCAAGTTCGTTAACGACCTCAAGGAGGACCCGGAGTCCGGCTACAAGCAAAGTCGGAAGAACAGACTGCGAGGAAAGGGCAAAGGGAACAAGAAGGAGGAGGAGTCCAAGGATTCAAGTGACATGGACGAGGATGTTGACCCCAAGCACGCCGCCAAGAGCGATGGCAAAGGCAAGAACCCCTTCAAGAAGAAGGTGGTAGTTTTCCACACTTTCCTTGGCACCCCCACCGTCCGACAACAGAAGACCTCCATGAGGATACTGATGGCCACTCTACCCTCAGTTCCAGCTCATGCGTTGGTCGGAGATTCCAATTACTTGGGACAGGAAGGATCACCCAGACCTCATACCTACGGAGAACCAATACGCCATGGTCATCAACCCCCTGATTGACGGCAATGAGTTCACCAAATGTATGGTGGATAGTGGAAGTAGCATCAACATCATGTACCTGGATACACTGCAGAAGATGAACTTGACGGAGGCAAACCTAAGACGGACCAACACCATCTTCCAAGGCGTAGTTCCTGGTCGGGAGACTCGGTCCCTTGGGTGCATCACGCTTCTGGTCGCTTTTGGTGATGTTAATAATTACTGCCAATAGCGCATGACCTTTGAGGTGGTCCCCTTCAAGAGCGTGTACCACGTCATATTCGGTCGCGACATATTCCACACCTTCATGGCCAAGCCATGCTTCGTCTACAACAAACTCAAGATACTCGGACCAAACGGTGTCATCACCGTATCCGGAAGCTTTACCAAAGCAAGGGACTGCGAAATTGGAGAAGCAGCCTACGCAGAAGCTGTCCTCTACAGCGAAGAATTCAAGGAGATCCAGAGCAAGGTCGATGCCTCAGATATGCCCGTGTCGAAGAAGCATATTTCTAACTCCGCCCCAGCATTCAAGGCCGCCATCGAGACCAAGCCGGTGGAACTTGTGGTAGGCGATGCCTCCAAGACCACCGCCATTGGAACGAACCTGGATCCCAAATAGGAAAGCACACTCGTCGAGTTCCTCCATGAGAATAGGGACATCTTTGCCTGGCAACCTGTCGACATGAAAGGTGTACCTAGGGAACTTGCCGAGCACAGCCTGAATATTGATCCAAAATGTAAACCAGTGAAACAACCTCTACGGTGCTTTGGAGATGAGAAGAGACGCGCCATAGGCAAAGAGATAGCTAGGTTACTTAAGTTTAGTTTTACCCGAGAAGTCCTTCGCACCCAATGGGTGGCCAATCCTGTACTTGTCCCCAAAAAGGGAACCAAAGAATTAAGTATGTGCGTTGATTACACCGGCTTGAACAAAGCATGTCCCAAAGATCCATTTTCTTTGCCTCACATTGACCAAGTCATTGACTCGACGGCTGGCTCGGAGATTTTGTGTTTTCTCGATGCATACTCAGGATACCACCAGATCAATATGAGGAAGTCGGACCAATTGTCCACTTTGTTCACTACACCCTACAACACGTTTTGCTATGTCACGATGCCCTCTGAGCTGAAAAACGCAGGTGCTACGTACCAGCGGACAATGCAACGTTGCATGCACGATCAAATTGGTCGGAACGTTCATGCCTATGTGGACGATATAGCGGTGATGTCTAAAAAGTAAAATGACTTAATCTCCGACTTAAAAGAAACCTTTGATAATCTCCAGAAATACAACATGATGCTTAACCCTAAGAAGTGCGTCTTCGGGGTTCCAGCCGGCAAATTCTTGGGCTTCATCGTTTCCCAGCATGGAATCGAGGTCAACCCGGAGAAAATCAAGGCCATCCTAAACATAAACCGTCCGGCATGCCTAAAGGACATACAACGACTAACAGGCCGTGTTGCAGCAGTTAGTCGGTTCGTCAGCCGACTTGGAGAGAAGGCTCTGCCACTGTACAAGTTGCTGAAGAAGGCGGACAGATTCACATGGACGGACGAAGCAGATGCAGCATTGAAGCAGCTCAAGGAGATTCTTTCCTCAGCGCCTATCCTTGCAGCGCCCGAGCCTGGAGAGCCCATGTTAATTTACATGGCGGCCACCAACCGTCGTGGTAGAGCGGAAGGAACCAGGCTAAAAGCATGGAGTTCAACGACCAGTTTACTATGTAAGCGAGGTCTTGACGGAGTCTAAGCAGCGTTACCCGCACTACCAAAAGATAGCTTATGGAGTATTCCTTGCTTCTCGGAAGCCGATGCACTATTTCCAGGAGCACCCCATCACAGTAGTGAGCAAGACTCCACTGTTTGACATTATCAACAACAGCGACGCTACAGGAAGGGTCGCGAAGTGGGGCATTGAACTTGCCGCCTTCGAGATCGCCTACAAGAGACACGACGCTATCAAGTCACAAGCCTTGGAGGATTTTATCGCAGATTGGACGGAGATGTCAGATGCTACCCCATTACCGGAGCCAGAATACTGGGTGATGCACTTTGACGGATCAAAGCTTCTCAACGGCTCGGGGGCTGGTGTACTACTACAGTCACCAACTGGGGACAAGCTACACTACATTCTGCAGATCCACTTCGAGGCTACGAACAATATGGCAGAGTATGAAGCACTCATTCACGGATTACGCGTAGCCAAGGATATTGGCATCAAGCGCATAGTTTGCTATGGAGATTCCGACTTGGTTGCCCAGCAGGTGGCTGGCACCTGGAACGCGCGGAACCCTATGATGGCGGCATATCAAGATGAAGTGGACGAGAAAGCCAAGAGCTTCTTGGTCTACGAGGTCAAGTATGTACCTAGGGAGCAAAACGAGGCGGCTGATCTGCTGTCTAAGCTTGGATCAGGGCGCAAACGACTTCTGCCTGGAGTTTTCCTAGAGCATCTACGGACACCATCCGTGAAGGGAGCAGACATCGACAACCCAAAGAGAGTTGACTCTTTCGTTCACATGGTGACAAAGGTCCCTCCGGCTTGGACAAAACCGTTCATGGAGTATCTGGAACATGGAACTTTGCCCGACGACAAAGTTGAAAGACGGAAAATAGTACGTCGAGCAAAGGGCTATACCATAATCAATGGACAGCTCTACAAAAGAAGCACTACTAGTGTATACCTTAAGTGTGTTTCCCAGCAAGAAGGTATTGAAATCCTCCGTGAAATCCATCTCAGAGATTGTGGGCATCATGCCGCTCCCCGATCGTCGGTTGCTAGAGATTTTCGGCAAGGATTCTACTGGCTGACCGCGAAGTCGGACGCCGACAAGCTGGTTGAGACATGCATGGGATGCCAGTATTATGCCCGACAACCACATGTTCCAGCTGAAGAATTGCGAACAATACCAATAACTTGGCCGTTTTGCAGTCTGGGGGCTGGACATGGTTGTTCCGTTGCAGACGGCACCATGTGGGTTTACGCATCTGCTAGTAGCAGTTGATAAATTCACCAAATGGATAGAAGCTGAACCCATTAGAAAGCTCGATGGGGCAACTGCCCTTAGGTTTGTCCGGGATCTAGTGGTGAGATTTGGTCTCCCACATAGCATTATCACCGACAATGGTAGCAACTTATCACTCGGAGAAGTGGAAGCTTATTGTTGGGAGAAGGGCATCTGACTTGACCTTGCATCTGTGGCACATCCACAGTCCAATGGTCAGGCTGAGCGCGCCAATGGATTAATTCTGCAGGGAATCAAGCCACGTCTTGAGGCACCGCTACATAGAGCAGCTGGAGCCTGAGCGGAAGAACTGCCATCTGTGCTGTGGAGTTTACGAACTACACCCAACAGATCCACCAGTTACACCCCTTACTTCATGGTATATGGAGCAGAAGCCATCCTGCCTTCCGAAATCCTTCACGATTCACCAAGAGTTGCTACCTACGACGAAGATGACGCTGAAGAATCCAGACGCCTAGATGTGGACCTTCTCGAGGAGTAGAGTGTTTTGGCATGCCAAAGATCCGCCATCTACCAGCAGAAGCTACGCAGCTACCATAGTCGCCGCGTCCGGCATCGCTCGTTTAAGGAGGGGTATTTGGTGCTCCGACTTAAGCAAAAGAAGTCACACAAATTATCCCCGCCATGGGAAGGACCGTTCATCATAAGCAAGGCGCTACTCAATGGGTCTTACTACCTCGTTGAAAATCGTGAACTGAAGGATAGACCCAATGAGGATCATAAGTGGAAGCGACGTGACCCGGATGATGACTACCCGGAGCTTGATCGTCCATGGAACATAGCACAGCTACGTCCTTTCTACACTTAGCATTCTTTATCTATTGTGTACCTCTTATATGATCAATGAAATAAAGCTCTCTGGTTCAATCATATTTCTGAGTCTTTTACCTCCTTTAGTGTTCATTTTTGGATCGTATAAAACCTTTATGGACAAGCTTTATGATTGCACTTGTGAAAATTCTACCTACGGGCGTTAGCTTAAGTTTTATAGTTTATACGTTCTTTGTTGTTTTTATGTGGATTCTGGAGTATTGACTTTTGGCACTTATTGTCGGCGATTTTGTGCTTAGGTTATTACAGTACCATTATGCATCATCGCCTGAGCGCATAGTTCCGACAACGAGTCTTCCAACTCACGAAAGGTCAAGCATAAAAGCCAAAGTAATGGATAAGCCAGCACTTGCTTAAAAAATATATACATGCTGGAACCAGTTCTTGAGTAGCAGGAAATAACAACCATTGTTTTCCGCCTTAAGTTAACTAGTAGTTTTTTCGCATACACATTACAGAGGAAACAAATATTACATAATTGTTTTTCATTCCTCTGGCGCATGCGACTTGGACGCAACATCGTCAGCAGCAGGAGAGTTACCTTCCTCGAAGTCAGCAGTGTTGAGGGACTCGGAGAAGCTTTGGTTGCCGCCATAAATGGTTTTCATGGGCACAAAGACGTTAGGGTCGACCAACTCAGCGACTCTGGTGTCAAAACCCGCGAGCGACGCCAAGATAGCCTCGTGATCTATCTTTTGGCCTTCGTCGTCGATGTCGGGGATACCGGAGGTCACTGTGTCGATGTCGGCATTTTCATAGTGTGCCTTGACCATTGACAGCGCCATCCTTGCGCCGACCCGTGTACACGAAGCTTTCCAGCTTGATATATGCTCGGGGGCTCGGCGCAGGATCTCCGAGAACTTCTCTAGAGAGTCCACCGCCTTGATATTAATCTGGAGAGGCTTGGCTATCTCCTTGGTTTGCTTGATGGCGGTGTTGATAAAGTTGCCGGCAAGGACCATGCATTCCTTCAGCGGAGGAGGCGACCGGGTTAACCCCATAGGAGCTGCAAATTTCCGACAAAGGAGCACATGAGTTCAATAGCACAAAAAGTTCAGAGTATCTAGCTTATAGAATTACAAGGTGGAGAATCACTTA
Source organism: Avena sativa (assembly GCA_916181665.1). Lineage (NCBI taxonomy): Eukaryota > Viridiplantae > Streptophyta > Magnoliopsida > Poales > Poaceae > Avena > Avena sativa. The sequence continues at coordinate 369,644,522 of OV702284.1, forward strand.
CTGAAGATGCTAATCTCAGCCTGCTGGAGAGTTTCCGCCATGGAGTCCCGTTCTTGTCGGAGGATCCTATACGCGTCCAGATGGCGCTGATTTTGCTCATCGGCGGCTTTCTTCTGATCTTTCAGGATCGTGATTTCCTCCTTCAAGCGGTTCATCTCCTCGTTGGCGGAGTCTTGCAGGACTTTCATTGAGTCTTCATGCATCTTCAGCATGTCCTTTCTCTCCTGCTTAAGGATCTTGTTTTCGCTATCCAGCTGTTGAATATGCTTGGATTGCTCAACAATATCCTTAGCCTTGGAAATGGCTTCTGCAAGTTGGAGAAAGAACAGTACATAGTGAGTACTCGGAGAATATTGGCACAAGACCAAGTCGGAATACGAAAAAGAAAGGAAAAAACATACGCTTTCTCTTAGTGATTTATTCGTTCAAGAAGGCAGTTTTACCCTTTTCGGCTTCCAAGTCAGAGCGCATCTTCTAGTACTTCTCGTTGGCCACGCCCCTCCGAGCATTCTCATTCTGTGGAAGAAAAAGTTTGACGTTGTTTAGTCTACTTGAAGCATCTAGCCGGATAAATATCCACCTAGAGGCTTGGGGGCTACAGTGAGAGTTTTTAACTTAGCAATATGCTTGGTCTCTCTTTAAGCATCTAGTCGGAACTGATTCAGTTACAACTAGAAGCTTGGGGGCTACATTATAAAGTTTTAACTCAGTCATATGCTTAGTCTTTATTTAAGCATTTAGTCAGAACTAATTCAGTTACAACTAGAAGCTTGGGGGCTACAGTATTGAAGTTTATAAACACTGAGTATGCTACTCTGAAAGCATCTAGTCGGAATAATTCATTCAAACTATATGCTTGGGGGCTACAGTGAGAAGTTTTCTAGCTTAGTCACTCTTATAGCATTCAGATGCAAAGACCTACGGTTTTCTGTATAAATCCTTGGGGGCTATAGTGGGATACTCATATGAAATGCAAAAGGCAAATAAAACTTACAAGTGCGATGATCTTGAGGTTTGTAGCACTCTCAGCAAGCAACTTGCCGAAGGATAAACGGTTTCCTTGCAAGATTTCTGCTTGCCGGAGAAGCTCCTCAAGACCGCAAGTTGGAGATGTCGGTGTCGCACCGGGAACCACAGCGGATCTACCCGGCGTAAGTACCGGGTAGACTATCTTTGGGAACTCTATGGTTTTCTTGGGTGCGGAGGCGCCGCCTTCGACAGACGTACCACTCTCCATCACCGCCCTACCGCTACCGATGGAATACTTAGACGGAGCTACAGCCATTTGGGTTGCGGCACTCTCTTGCGTCGCCTGTTCACCGACAACGGCCAGCTCTGTGGAGGCACCTGAGTCCACTTCCTTGGCGGAAGGTCCAGATGCATCTTTGGCCTGTGAGCTTGTCCGGGCGGACATAGGCTGGACGCAAGGATTGACAGGGGCGATGGCGGGAGATGCGTGGGGAGACACGTCACGATGCAACATATCCTTGATGTTTCTAGAAGCCCCCAAAGTTTTGGAGATCTTCTTCAAACTGGTTGTGGACTTCTTCCTGAAACGTGCGAAAACTATAAGTACAGAATAAGACAAGCAATGGACAATGTCGGAGAGAAAGAAGCTTACACAAGAGGGGGTGCTTTGGCAAAAGGGATCCCAGTAACCTTTCTTTTCTCCGCCTCCAGGGTGGCGGTAGTCTTCTTGGAGGCTCCACCCTCCGTCTTCTTCTTCTTGCCTCCGTCAGCAGCGTGAGAGGTGGAGCTCTTCCGCTTTCGCGCCAATGGGACATCATCGTCGGACACGACCGTGACTTCCTTCATCTTTGGATCATAGATTTGGATAGCCATGCTATCCTCCTCTAGATCGCTGAGCTGTTAAATGAAAACCCACAGTGTTAGATGAGATGTTAATGGCTAGACGGAAGAACTGGAGTATATGTCATACACGGAAAATAAACGGGTACCTTTGGGCACTTGCTCTCTACGAACATGTCGTAGGTGATGGTGAAGCCATGCTTCTTATCCTTCACCTTGACGATGTCCTTGAGATGGAGCTTGACGGAGTCGCTCGAGAAGTTGTCCTCGGAGATGCGGAGGCTATCCTTCCTCTCGTTGGTATACTCGTGCATCAACTCCGAGCGGTGCTGCAGAGGATGGATCCACCTAACGAACCAGCACATGACCAGGTCCAATCCGGTCAGACCTGTCTCTACAAACCACTCTATCCGCCTTATAGCGCGGGAAGCATCGATGTCGGAGGGAAGGGAGGCATGGGATCTCCATGTCGAGGCTTCGGCGGCAGCTCCATCGACGAAGTTAGGGTACGTCACTTCTCGGCCAGCCAGAGGGATATCTGGGCCATAGAAGTACGTCCGTTGCCAGTTTTTGTAGGACTCATGGCCGACGATGTCGGGGAAGCGCCGGCCAGGACAGATCTTAAAACTAATGGTGCCACAGTTCCTGAGCTCGTCCTTGCCGGCTTCGACTTCCCGCTTGACGGTAAAGAAGTAGATAAAGAGATCTAGCCTAGGCTTAATCCCTAAGTAACCCTCACAAAGCGCCACGTAGTTGCTAAGCATGAGATGCTATTGAGGGAGAGGTTCTAAGGCTGTACTCGATAATGGTTGAGGACAGCTAGGAAGAAATTGGAGATGGGCAGGGAGACGCCGCGTACCAGTTGGGCTTTGAGGTACACCTTTTCTCCGGCTTGGGGAGAAGGAGTGACCTCGCCGGCCGGCACCGCCCGCCAGACGAGCCCCTCCGTCACAGGGAGGTAGCCCTCGATGATTATCTCTTTGATGTCGCGATCCGTAATATCCGAACCGCGTCAGTCGCCCTTGTGGGTGTCGTATTCCTCCTCTAGCAACTCCAGCGCTGCTGAGTTATGGTCACCGCCGGTGGTTTTGACCATCGCGGATTTGGGGATCACCAGGCCCTCTGGGGGAATGATGACGGTGCTCGCCGGCTTCGCCGCGGTATCGCCTGACGCCGCCATGGAAGGGGTGGAACTGCTGCTGGCCATTGGAGAGGTTAGGGTGGTGACTGAGAAAGGTTGAAAACCTAGGGTTTTTTGCAATGGCACGGAGAGCTCGAGGAGGCGCTCGCTAGAGGAAGAAGGCGATGCAGAGGAGAATGAGGTGAAAAGTAAAATTTCCACCGCTGTTACAATTTATAACCTCCGGCATCAAGATTCATGCAAAACAATCTAATGGTTGACGCGTGGACGACATGTGTGGAAGCGTGCGCGGAAATTTCGCCATGTTGCCAACCGTCGCCGCCAACGGTTCGTATCGCTCGCGCAGGAAAAACAAACATGATTGTGTTCTCTGCATGTGTGAGTTACGAGGCGTTGATGACCTATGTCTACGTCGCCCTAGCTGTCACTAGCAGACGAACCATCACATAGGAAGATTCCGGCATGGACGGATTCAGTCTGGCTACAGAAGAGTACGATGGAAGATTCAGCAATTATCTGACTTACAAGTTGAAGACGAAGAAAACCTTGCAGGGTTCTTTGGGAGGACTACAAGATATTGCTTGACGATTTGCCGACATCCATCTAGATGGAGCATTCAACATGAAGAGGCAAGACGACGCAAGATCTCTGAGTTCTCTGGGGGCTAGTGTTGGGGATATGCTATATGGGTATCCTCATAGCATGTCCTTTATCCGAAAAACCCGGGTGGCCCACAGTTGGTAGCATGGCCCATGGCCTGTTGGGCGGCCCAGTTAGATGGATCCAGAAGGGAGCCCATGCCGGATAAAGGAAGGCTACGGAGGAGTCACCGACGTACCCGGAGCCTTGGAGTGCAAGACACGCCGGACTAGTTGTAGGCAGTGTAGGACTCTGTAACCTGTCCGGATAGGACTTTTCCCTATAACCCTATGACCTGGCGACTATATAAGTCAGGCCTATGGGAGCCTTTAGGGCAGACAACCTAGTGTCGACTACAACACACCTCGCACAGCGAACCAATCCCTGTAACTCGGCGTATTGCCCTTATAGTGATTTATAGCAGGAGTAGGATTCACCCACCATTGTGGGATCTAAACCTAGGTAAGCTGTGTTACCTCGTACCCGTCAACCGTCCGCCTTCCCCCACGTCTCTAAACACGCACTATGAGGACCCCTCCATGGCGTACTCGTCGGCAATACCACGACACCGGGAGACCTCGTCGGAGTTCGTACCCGCGTCAGATGCTCACTGCTGGAGACGAAGGCGACGTTCTACGATGCAATAAGATAAACAAAAGGAATTAGCAGATGCACAGAGGCACGGCGGACATAGTGGTATGGGTTAGGGGTCAAGGGGCGGTCTGATTTTACCGTGATTCTTCACCGGAGTTGGGCGGCGCTCCTGTCGTTCGCGGAGCTCGACGGACACGACGTCCTTGGCGATTTAGGGCAAACAAAAGATTTGAGTAGATGTGCAAGGGCCTGACAAGCATGCTCGTGTGAATGAGAGGCAAAGGGGCATGCTAGACTCACCGGAATGGCTCGCCGGAGCATGTCGAGCAGCGGAGGTGTAGTGCGAATTACCGGTAGTCTGGTGGCGGAGAGAGTGGGCTGAGTGGGGGGAAATGGCCATGGGGCGTAGGGGCTTAAGTAGGCAGCGGCTCGACAAGAAATGCGTGCGAATTCAAGGGCAATTACTCCGTGCCATTATCAGCAGCAACGGCAGCGGCAACGCGGTCTGCGGGCGTGATTTTGGGAAGACGAGCTAAGGTGGCAGTGGGCCGCGCCTGTCAGTGAGAGGGGTACAGCGAGCACGCGTGAGAGAGAGGAGAGGGGGAGGTGGCCGGGTGGGCTTCGTGGGCTGCTTCTGCTGCTGGGCTGAAACGGTGGCGCCAGCCCTTTTCCTTTTCTTCTCTCTTTTTTCTTTTTCTATTTTGAGTTTTCAGGAAACAAAACAAGCCAAATTCAAATGGGTTCGAATTCAAATCTCCTCTAGGTTTTTGCAGTGAAACCCTTTACACCTAATTGTGTATAAAACGCTACTGTTTAGTCAAATTCACTTTGGCACTTTGAAAATAAAATAAAACCATGCCTTTATTGATATATATATATATATATATATTAGGCATATAAATGGTTTTATTTTGAATTTTGTTTTGAAATTTTTTGTGCAAGCCTTGCATCCATTTGTGTTTAAAACATCACAGATAAATCAAAAGCACTCTCATACTTTGAAAAACAAAAATAAAACCATTGCTTTATTTGCATAAAATAATAGGCATCACATGGTTTCTTATTTGAAATTTGGTTTGGGAAAATTTGGTGCAATCCAAATGCTATGAATGCATGAATGATATGATAACTTTTGTAAGTCATGATTTTTGGGATGTTACAGGAACGCGAAGTGGATGTTATTCACAAGATAAGTTCAGAACTCATCAACAAACATGAGGAGGAGGTGGCTGAGCTCCGAGAAGAAATCTTCTCGCTTCGCTAGTCCACCAACCAATTACAAGCACAGCTCTATGACATACAAAATCAAAACTGTGAGTATGAGGCTATATTTGATCGCATAAGCTCTGCTGCTAGTTTTAGGATTGCAGAGACAAGGACATCCTTTTTGGATGGGGAACCTTTGCCTTGGAAGTTTTATGATGACAAGAGAACACCACCACCGAAGGAGTAATTCATCATCAGGTTTGGCATCCCCTTGGCTTATTCCAAACTTGGGGGAGTGCCGCGGTATCACCACAATTATCTTTTATCTTTTACCTTTTTAGTAGATTCGTATCTTTGGTAGAGAGGTTATCTTATAGTTTGGTTTGCATGTGGAAGTATCTCTCCTTTAGTTGATTATCCATGTATCCCTTGGTGTGAGTGCCTTTATTGGAATATTAATGAGAATCTTCATCTTTTACTTTTTGCACTTCTTATTTTTAGTTTGTAATCTCTATTATATGATGGATCTTGTTGATGAGTATTAGCATCACTTTGGGATCATCAAGTGGATCTAAATTGGTTTTGGCAAACCGAGTTCTGGTCAGTAGCATTACTTTGAAAGAGAAAAAGAGAAAAATCTTACATGTATTTTGTATCATTTGTTTTCTTTCTTGTTGGCTCATAAGCTTAGTATTCTTTATTTAAGATCTTTTGTGTCTTCAAGGAAGATTGCATGTTTGGCTTTGTTACTTGTATGTTTGCTTGTTTCTTTCAACTCTCTTGCTTGCTACCCAGCCTTGCTAGACAAAAGCCTGTTTTGAGAAGGCATACTTCTCATGTTTCCAATCGCCTTGAACCAAAACCTTTGCCACGTGTGTCCACCAGATCTACCTAGTAGCATTTTTGCTATTCCAAGCAAATTCTCAAGTTTCATATACCTTTCGAATTAAAAAGTATTTTGTTATGTGAAAACTAGTTAGTAAAGCTCTCACGAACTTGATGGCACAACTTATTTTCTTGCCCCTAATAGACTTGAACCATTGTGCCATCAAAGTTGTATATGCTTGCATCTATACGTTGGAATTAGCAGAATCGTGCTGTCACGGGGAACATTTTCAACATTGCACCTGTACTTTGTACTCAGTTGATATCGTGCTCTTTTGTCTATGGATGTCAATGGTGTGAAATAAAGAGGGAACTTGTAATTCCATGGAGTTTGTATTTTGTGTTAGAGAAACGCATGGGCCGCTAGCCTAAGCCATTCCTAATCATGGTGGAAACTTGCAGCATCCTCAATACAAAGCCATAGTGAGCTATCTATGAAGCATCCTTAATACAAAGCTATGCATATAGTAAATAAAAAGATCGCTGAGATGGTCATTGTCTGCTTGCCTTGTCATTTTGGTTATGGGATAGCTCCTGTACCATGTGCAAGGGGTACCCCGTTGGCGGTTCTCTATGATATGCAAATACTTACAATGACAAGAACTTACCGGTGACCAAAGTTGAGTAGCATGAGGAGTGGCCCTCATATTGAAGGGACATGAGATTGCCAACTTATATTTCGTCAAGCATATACTCCATCTTTGTGCACTTTAACCTTAATCATCGCAAGATGCCTATGATAGGGGAAATGAGGGATCAAAGCTAGTAAGTACCATAATCTTTTGGAAGCTCTTTATGACTTCTAATCCCTGCTACCCTCTATGAAGGGACCTTTCTCCTAGTTACCAGTTTGAGTCAGTAAACCTACTTCCTCTCTATCTCCAGCAAGCATTTGAGTTGTTGTGTTTCAAGCATTCATATGGTGATTTATTCAATCATGTTCTCTATCTTCCTTGTTTGCACAAAACTTTTACCTATTGAGTATTACTTTGAAAGCCTTCACTTGTGAAAAACCTTTTTGAGCAAAGAGTGCTCCTGTTGTAAAACTTCTACAAAAAGCTTCTTGTTTGCCAGGTGTTCTCTGACCAAGAACAAGTTTGCCAATTCCAATTATGATTTATCTTTATGCATCTCTATTGTAACTATTGTACTTGGTTGCAAGCTAAGTTATATAATGGTGAGTTGCTTTCTTCTATGAGTTGTGTAATGGTAAGTGTGATGCTTCTTGTTCGTATTCTTTTAACGACACTTCACTCCATAAACATGTGGACATGTTTACTGAGCTCAGTTTTCGCTTGGGGAAAAGCGAAGGTCTAAGCTTGGGGGAGTTGATACGCCCAATTTGCATCACCTTTCTATATCATAATTTACCTCTATTCATTGATATATGTCTTATTATGAGGTATTACTTATGTATTTTCCACTGTTTATGCATGTTGGATGATTCTTGGAGGATGGACTGCCGGAGTCTGGATTCTGATGGAAAAGAGGGCGTTTTGATGCAATTTCGCGAAGATCGGAAAAATACCAGAAAAATATGGGAAAATATTATATTTCCTGAAGATTGAGGAAGCCAGAAGGAGGGACGAAGAAGGGTCGCAGGGGGCCCACACCCCCTAGGCACTGGACCACCCTAGGCTGCTCCTAGGGCAGGTGTGGCCCACCTACCCGGCTCCCAACTCCACCCCTTCGCCTATATATTCCCTACAAAACCCTAAGGCTAGGAGAGCGACAACAGATAGATTTTCGCCGCCTCTGGGGGCAGAAAATACCGAGAGAGAAAGATCTCTCTGGCAGACAGATTTCTGCCGGGGGAATTCCTTCCTGGAGAGGGGAGATCGTCGCCATCAACACCATCATCAAGCTAGGCTTCATCGGGATCATCATCATCATCCACACCATCATCTCCACCAGCACCATCATCACCACTCCGTCCCGCTGTAACAATTGTGTTGGATATTGTTTTAGTTCTTAGGGGAAACTTTCCAGGTGTTAATTACTATTGTAGTTGATGCTTGTGAGTGAAACCATTGGATTATTGTTTATGTTCAGATTGTTATCCATTATCATATCATCTTTGATCTTGATCCATATGATGTCGTGTGAGTAGTTCGTTTAGTTCTTGAGGACATGGGAGAAGTCATGTTGTTATTAGTGGATTTGAGTTGAGTTATTATTCAATGGTTTAGTATTTAAGTTGTGGTGCTATTCTTCTAGTGGTGCCATGTGAACGTCGACTACATGATACTTCACCATTTATGGGCCTAGAGGAATGCATTGTGTATTTGGCTACTAATTGTGGGGTCGCCGGAGTGACATAAACCTGAACCCCCGTTAGGACACCTTTGCACAAGGGAGTGTATGATCTCAGAGTTTAAGGCTGTGGTTAGATGTATATCTTAATTACTTTACTGTAGTTACAGATGTTTGCAGGGGGTTTAATCACAAGTATGTACTAGTCCAAGTACGGTCGGTACATTAGCACAAGTTCACCCACACAACACTTACAACACCAAATAAGAGTACTCCGCTATTTGAAGCGAAAGCACTTGACATAATTCCCATGTGTCCTCGAGAACGTTTGGTCCTTATAAGTATTTCCACCGGCTTGTCCTATGCTAAGAAAGGATTGGGCCACTTGCTGCATTTGTTCTTTATTACTTGCACTTTGTTTTGTTGCCTTATCAGAAAACCACTAAAAATCCGTTTGGTAAGTATTTGCAGAGTGTTCCGGCTCCATACCACTGTTCAGCACCTTCTACTCCTCGTTGGGATAGACACTCCTATTTATGAAAGTACTACGATACACCCCATATACTTGTGGGTCATCAAGACTATTTTCTGGCACCGTTGCCGGGGAGTGAAGGGCTATTGAAGAGTGGAACTGGTAAAGGAAACTTCTACTGTAAGTATTTCTTTTGTTATTGCTTGTTACTTTGTTTCCAATATGGATAACCCACTTGGTTTTCTGTTTGGCAAAACTACTACCACTGCTAGGGTAGTAGATGAACCACCACCTGTTGACATAGATCCTTTTAATATACCTACAAGTATTGTTGATCATGTTATGGATAATTATTATTTTGGGGATGGAACTGTCCATCTTGGTGATCATTTGATCTTTATCCATGAATTATGCGGGTTGTTTAAGTGTGCAGGTATCACAACTGAACAGGTGAAGAAGATGTTACTCTCCATATCCTTGAAAGGGAGAGCTGAAGAATGGTATAAGCTGCTGAAGAATGGACGATCCATGGAATGGGAGGAGATGGCATCTCTCTTTTATTCTAAATTTTATCCTCCCAGTGAGATTCATAAGGATAAAAATCTGATATATAACTTTTGGCCCCGTGATGGAGAGAGTACAGCTCAAGCTTGGGGGAGATTGAAGTTACTAATGCTTAAATGTCCTATTCATGAACTCCCTAACAATATTATCATCAATAACTTTTATGCTAGGCTTTCTCTTCATGATAAAGATTTACTAGATACTTCTTGTGCTAGATCATTCACACGTATGAAGGAAGAAGCTAAATGGGATCTCCTAGACCGTATTCAAGAGAACACTGAAGCTTGGGAGAATGACAAAGGAAGAAAGTCAGGTATAAACTATGATTATGAATTTATTAAATCTTTTATGGAAACTGATGACTTCTGTGATATTAGGAATGAGTTTGGTCTTGATCCTCAAGTTCTTGCAAAATATTTTAATGCCTTTGCCTCTTATATTGAAATTCCCAAGAAAGAGTGGGACAAGTACCATGCTCCTTATAAAGATAGTGTCACTCACGTTCTTGCTAGCACAGAGGTTTGTACTGTTGATCCTATTTTGCCTGAACCTTATGTGGAGAAAATCCCTTTTACTGCTAAGGTAAGGGAACATTCCATTATAGCTAATGTGGTTAGCAAAAGTGCAAAGAAAACTATGGAGCCTGATGAGCTCATTGATATTGCGCCTGTGGTAGCTATTGTGAAAGATCTTGTCACTAGAAATATAGAGGATGAGCATATTGTCTTCTGTGAAGACGCTACTAATATTGTTTCTCATCCTAAAAAAGCTAGAAAATCTAGTGTCCCGGTGCTTTCTGTTAGAATTGGTAATCATAGCTATTATGGTTTATGTAATATTGGTGCTAGTTCTAGTGCTATTCCTTATGAGCTTTACAGGGAAATTATGCATGAAGTTGGTCCTTATGAGCTTGAAGACGTTGATGTGGTTATTCACCTTGCCAATAGAGAGCAAGTTTGCCCCATTAGCATTATAAGAGATGTGGAGGTCCTTTGTGGTAAGATTAAATATCCTGCTGATTTTCTAGTACTTGGTAAAGAAGCTAGTAAAACCTATCCTATTATCTTTGGTAGACCCTTCATAAATACTTGTGGGGCTATTATATATTGTAGGAAGGAAAAAGTTTGGACTAAGTTTGATGGAGAATCTTATGAGTTTATTTTTTCCAAATTTGCCAAAACTCCTTATGAAAATGAACTGCCTAATGATGATTTCAGGATTGAACAACTTTCTGTTCTTTCTCTTGCTCCTAACAATGCCTTGCAACAGTTTATGGAACATCACGAAAGCGATGTCTTCATGAAGGAAGGAATGAGATTGACGAGGTTTCCTTTGTCAGCCTGAGTTACTTAAGCATATTCTACATGTGGAAGATTTTGTAGGGCCACACAGAGATAAAACAAAAAATTCCTATAACGTGGTGATCCCAAGATCCAGCTGAGGTAGAAGGCCACGAGGTTTACCACTAGACGCGCGGTTGCGGATTACTGATGAAGCGCGTCAGTTGATGCAGTGCAGTCCTCACGATCCGATCGTCCTGGTGCTGATCGCACAACACCTCTGCTGGTATCGACACGTACAAGGAGGAGCGCTGGCGGCGAACTGCTAGGTTCGTAACGACGGCTAGACTGTTGTGGAGCTAGGGTTTCCAACACATGGAATGACCTAACCGAACAATGATTAACCTTTCTGGGTTACGGTGCTCCACTATATATAGGGAGTGAACGTGGGCTCTTCTCGCGTGACCCATTCACTAAATTCCATATAACACTAGTCACCGTGAGTCCAACTCACTAACTCAGTCCTAATCTGGTTTAGGTCCAACCCAACCAGATTACAGGTTCAGATCCAATCCGAACTTGCTCCCGCTCTTAAGTGTGTGACCCCGCAGGCTCATGGCTACATGGACACGATTGGAGTCCGACTCTTAATTGATCATTCGATAGCGGCTCCTAGCAGAACGTGCCGACTCCCAATTACCAAAGAGTCATGACGACTTGCCTTTCCAATGCGACTTACGTCCGAGTCCCTTTTGCCTCACGATATACCTTGTCAGACTATAGGTGAATATATGTCATCCCTTAAATAGTCTGACTCTCTTCTCGATCCGAGATAAGTGATTCACCCGACTAACTCTTAGTCGATCGCCTCGGTTAACACTTAACCGAGTCGTGCATGGCCATGCTTTCCGAATCATATCTCACAAGAGGGCCCAGAGAATATCTCTCCAAGTGGAGGGGGAAAATCCCATCTTGGTTATTCACATCACGCAGCTTGATTCTCAGTCGACCCGAACCCTGCCTTTATAACTGCCCAGTTACGGATCAGCGTTTGACAGAACCTAAGTCGGTGATCCTCAACTCGGACTATGCAACAACCTCAGGTCTAAGGATTACATTGATTGAGATATACAAATGACAACTTGTTCGTTGTACCTCAATATGGGTCAATCCGACTCGCTAAACTCTTTAGCCGAATCTGTGTAAGTTGGAATAGCATCTCCATGCCCATGACAAGTGGAACCGAGTAATCAAGCCAACTTTCACATTGGTCTAAGTTGTGTGTCTAGCACAACCTCAATGACCAAGGATATTTAGTACAAACAACATGAATGCATAGTTCCACAACCGAATCACATATTCAATGATACACATCACATGTTTATACAAGGACTACTTAATATCTTTATGAATACAATGGGAAATCTCATCATACATGATTGCCTCTAGGGCATATTCCCAACAGATTTGGGTACCACACTACCACCTAAAGAGGACCCTGTTTTCGAATTAAAACCTTTACCTGGTGATCTTAAATATACTTATCTTGACAATAAGAAAGTGTATCCTGTTATTATTAGTTCTAAACTTTCAGAAAAGGAAGAAGAAAGGTTATTGGAAGTGTTGAAGAAACACCGAGGAGCTATGGGTTATACTCTTGATGATTTAAAAGGAATTTCTCCTACTATATGTCAGCATGCTATTAATATTGAGCCTGATGCAAAACCAGTTGTTGAGCACCAACACCGTCTAATTCCTAAGATGAAGGATGTGGTAAGAAATGAGGTATTAAAACTCCTTTTTGCTGGTATTATTTATCCTATTGCTGACAGTCAATGGGTTAGTCATGTTCATTGCGTTCCCAAGAAAGGGGGAATAACTGTTGTGCCTAATGAAGATAATGAGCTTATACCTCAAAGAGTAGTGGTTGGGTATAGAATGTGCATTGATTTTAGAAAGATCAATAAAGTTACTAAGAAAGATCATTATCCTTTGCCCTTTATTGATCAAATGCTTGAGAGGTTGTCCAAAAAGACCCACTTTTGTTTTCTTGATGGTTATTTTGGGTTTTCTCAAATTGCTGTGAAAGCACAAGATCAAGAGCAAACTACTTTCACTTGTCCTTATGGTACTTATGCTTATAGGCGTATTCCTTTTGGTTTATGTAATGCTCCTGCTACCTTTCAGAGATGTATGTCTGCTATCTTTCATGGTTTTTGTGAAGAAATTGTGGAGGTTTTCATGGACGATTTTTCCGTCTATGGAACTTCTTTTGATAACTATTTGCACAACCTTGATAAAGTTTTGCAGAGATGTGAAGAAACTAACCTTGTTCTTAATTAGAAGAAATGCCATTTCATGGTTAATGAAGGGATTGTTCTTGGACACAAGATCTCTGAAAGAGGCATTGAAGTTGATAGAGCCAAAATTGAAGCAATTGGGAAGATGCCTTGCCCTAGAGATATTAAAGGTATTCGTAGTATCCTTGGTCATGCTGGTTTCTATAGGAGGTTTATTAAAGATTTCTCAAAAATTTCAAAGCCCCTTACTAATCTTCTTCAAAAAGATGTACCTTTTGTTTTTGATGATGATTATAAGGAAGCTTTTGAAACTTTGAAGAAAGCTTTGACAACTGCTCCTGTTGTCCAACCACCTGATTGGAGTTTACCTTTTGAAATTATGTGTGATGCTAGTAACTATGTTGTGGGTGCTGTCCTTGTACAACGTGTTGGTAAGAAGATGAATGTTATTCATTATGCTAGCAATACTCTAGATGCTGCTCAAAAGAATTATGCTACTATTGAAAAAGAGTTCTTAGTTGTAATCTTTGGTTGTGATAAGTTTAGACCTTATATTGTTGATTCAAAGGTTACTATTCATACTGATCATGCTGCTATTAAGTACCTCATGACAAAGAAGGATGCCAAGCCTAGACTTATCAGGTGGATTTTGCTTTTACAAGAGTTTGATCTGCATATTGTAGATAGGAAAGGTGCTGAAAATCCCGTTGCTGGCAATTTATCTCGTTTGGAAACATGTCTTTAGACCCTTTGCCTATTAATGATAGTTTTCCAAATAAGAAGTTGGCTGCGATAAGGGTAAGTCTGCATGAGATTCCTTGGTATGCTGATTATGCTAATTTTATTGTTTCCAAGTATTTGCCTCCAACCTTTACAACTCAGCAGAGAAGGAAATTCTTTTATGATCTAAGGCATTACTTTTGGGATAACCCACACTTATATAAAGAAGGAGTAGATGGCGTTATGCGAAGATGTGTTCCAGAATTTGAACAACAAGAGATATTGAGAAAATGTCATGGCAGTGCTTATGGAGGACATCATGCAGGGGACAGGACTGCACAAAAGGTTTTACAATCTGGATCTTATTGGCCCACCCTTTTCAAAGATGCAAGGAAGTTTGTCTTATCATGTGATGAATGTCAACGAGTAGGTAACATTTCTAGACGCAATGAAATGCCTATGAATTATTTGTTGGAGATATGCCCTAGAGGCAATAATAAATATAGTTATTATTATATCTTTGTGTTTATGATAAATGTTTACATTCATGCTATAATAGTATTAACAAGGAAACATTAATACTTGTGTGATTTGTAGACTAAAATAAGAGTCCCTAGTAAAGCCTATATATAATACTAGCTTATTGGTTAATAGATGATTGTGGTTTCCCTATCATGAACATTGAGATGTTATTAACAACAAGATCATATCGTTAGGAGAATGATATGGTGGACATACTCCTATAGATAAGCGTAGCATAAAGATCAAGTCATTTTATTAGTTCAATTGCTATATGCTTTCTGATACATAGTAATCTAATTCCTTCGACCATGAGATCATGCATATCATCTTTACCGGATGGATGCTTTGATGACATCAAACACCACACCGTAACTGGGTGGCTATAAAGGTGGCATTGAGTGTTCGGAAAGTATTGGTTGAGACACATGGATCAAGAGTGGGATTTGTCCATCCATATGACGGATAGATATACTCTGGTCCCTCTTGGTGAAATGTCATCCAATTAGCTTGCAAGCATGTGACTGGCTCACAAGGGATCACATATCACGGGAACGAGAAAAGAGTACTTATCAGTAACGAGGTTGAACTAGGTATGCAGAGATACCGACGATCATGACCTCGGATAAGTAAACTATCGTGAGACAAAGGGAAATTGATATTGTATGTAAGTGGTTCATTCGATTGCAAAGTAATCGTAGAAATATGTGGGAGCCATATGAATTTCCAGATTCCTCTATTGGTTATTGTTCGGAGAAGTGTCTCGATCATGTCCGCATAATTCACGAACCGTAGGGAGACACACTTAAGGATTCGACGTTGTTTGAGTAGTTATGGAATGATGAGAAAGAGACCGAATGTTGTTTGGAGTCTCGAATAGGATTCGGGATATCACGAGGAGATCCGGAATGGTCCGGAGAATAAGATTCATATAAGGAAAGTCCCGTTTCGGAGTTGGGAAATGGTTCCGGTGTTTTCATCGGGAATGTTCTAGAAGGTTCCGGAATGTCCGGCACTCCGGAGGGAAGGGGATATGAATGTGTTATATCAAGTTGGTATGATTGCATCATGTACTCGGTGTCATCGCTGAACAAAATAGAGGGTTTATTCAAATCCTAGTTTGAAAAGTCAAACGCCAAGTTTGAAAGTCAAACGGCTAGTTTTGGGAAGTGGAGAGGAAGGTGGAAACCGACTTGGGGGAGGAGTTCCTCCTCCCACCGCCGGCGCACCACCAAGCCGAGTTGGGGAGGGACTCCCCTCCCCTTGGCCGGCCCCCTCCACCTATATAAGGAGGGGCAGGGCTCCCCTCCTAGACACAAGTTCCTACACCTCTAAACCCTAGCCCCAAGCCGCCGCCGCCTCCATAGCCGCCGCCGGCCCTAGGGCAAACCGCCGCCGCCGCCTAGCTAAACCCTAGCCGCCGGCTTGCCCCACCTCGGCGTGTCT
This sequence comes from Avena sativa, assembly GCA_916181665.1. Lineage (NCBI taxonomy): Eukaryota > Viridiplantae > Streptophyta > Magnoliopsida > Poales > Poaceae > Avena > Avena sativa. The sequence continues at coordinate 369,660,350 of OV702284.1, forward strand.
AAACCCTAGATCATCGAGGGACTCTCTCATACTCCACCATACTCGCTCCGGCTTAAGGCGAAGCCCTGCGAGATCTCCCCTCTACTTCCGGTACCACGCCGTTGTGCTGCCGGAATCACGAGGAGAGTGCTACAACCTCCGCTGCCTGCTGGAACAAGGGAGAGGAAGGTCTTCGTCGAGTACCGAACGTGTGACCGACTGCGGGAGCGCTGCCAGAACGCAGCGCCGGAAGGATCGTCTACACGATCTTGAGATCGGGAAGAGTACGACTACATCACCCACGAGAATCCGCTCTCGTTAAACACTTTGGAATCTTCGAGGGTGAGTTATTCTATCGACTCGTTGCTACAATCTAGTAGATAGATCTTGGCTTGTTTGTTTGTATGCGGTAGAAATTTTTTGTTTTCCATGCTACGAATCCCAACATTATTCTCTTGTTATTGAACCTTTTTATTATTGGGGATTTGACTTTATGGGTCCTTTCCCCCCTTCAAAAGGGTACACTCATATTCTTGTTGCTGTAGACTATGTTACAAAGTGGGTAGAAGCCATACCCACAAATAGTACTGATGGTAAGACCTCTTTGAAAATGCTTAAGGATGTTATTTTTCCTAGGTTCGTTGTGCCTAGATATCTCATGACTGATGGAGGCTCTCATTTTATTCATGGGGTTTTTAGAAAAACTCTCGCTAAGTACGATGTAAACCATAGAATTGCTTTAGCTTATCACCCCCAAACCAGTGGGCAAGTAGAACTTTCCAATAGGGAAATTAAATCTATCTTGCAGAAGACTGTTAATAGATCTAGAAAAAATTGGGCTAAAAAGTTGAATGACGCTTTGTGGGCTTATAGAACTGCTTATAAAAATCCTATGGGGATGTCTCCTTACAAAATGGTCTATGGGAAAGCTTGCCACCTGCCTTTAGAATTAGAACACAAAGCTTATTGGGTGGCAAAAGAGTTGAATAGAGATTTTAAACTTGGTGGTGAGAAAAGATTGCTCGACTTAAGTAATCTAGATGAATGGAGAGGTGAAGCTTATGAAAATGCTAGGCTTTTTAAGGAAAAAGTAAAAAGATGGAATGATAGGAGAATTATCAAAAGGGAGTTCCATGTTGGTGAGAAAGTTCTTTTGTATAGGCCTCGCCTCAGATTTTTTGCAGGAAATATACTCTCAAAATGGGTAGGACCTTTTGTTATCAAGGAAGTGTACCGTTCAGGTGCCATCAAAATTTATTCTCTAAAAGATGACACAACACAGGTGGTTAATGGTCAAAGACTAAAACATTATATTTCTGGAGATTCTTATAATGAGGATGTGGATGTTATTTGAATGGTGACTCCAGAAGAATTTATCAGAAGACAAACCCCAGAAACTGCAGAGTTCGTCATCGAATAGATAAAAGTGGTGAAAACATAAGGTTCATGAAACCCCAATATTTTTATATTTTTGATGTTTTTAATACATAAGGAAAGTTATGAGACTGAACAGAGGAGGAGACGGAGTCTGGGGTGGACAAACCCACCCTAGGCGCGGGCCCCTGCCTGGCCGCGCCTGGAGGGGGTGTGCCAACCCCGAACTCCGACTCCGCCTCGTTTCCGTGCCAAAACCTTCCTTATGCTTTGAAACTTCATAATATATAACCCCCCGGATTCCCCGAGGTTCTTGCATCGAATTCTTGTTGTGTTTTTGTTTCAATTTGTTTCTGTCAGGCAAATTCTCAGTTTTGGAGCTACAATGTCTTCCTCTGGATCACCCATAGAGGATTCCTCTGCGGATGTCCTCAACCCATACATGTATGAGTTGAAGATCCATCCCAAGGAGCTGATTCTCAAAGATGGGAAGGTATAGATGAAAGAATTTCAAGGCCCCAAGGGATAAGAAAGTCTGGAAGACAGGATGGAAGCATTGGATCAGGAGGTTTTCAGGTACAAGAAGATGGCGGAACTATAAGACCCCACCTTTATAAGGTAAAAGATCCCTATGATTGCAATGCTAGTCCCTGGATCAATTGCTAGCATCCATAGTTTAAGATGAAGTACACAGATACAAAGGTTTTTATTACATCGTCATTCCAGATATAACATAGTATTTTACAACTCCATAGCCATAGGCTAGTACAAGAGTTCATAACGTAAGAACAATAAAGTAAAGTCTTCATCTTCATGTGCCACAGGCAAGCATGTTGAGTGTAGACTCATAACCCTAATCCTCATCAGAGTATCCTGCAACATCATAAGTTACAACCACAGTGGGTCAATACATTGGAATAGTATTGGCAAGTGATACCATAGTAGAATAGTAGTTTATAACTTCTATATGAATTTGGCTAAGTGTAGCTTAGGCTTGCTTTGCTCAAAATTGGTTTTTCCTATCAGTTGAAAAACACTAAGTTTTTGTTTGTCAAAAACTCCCAAGGAACCACCAATAGACATTGGTGAACCTTTACCCTTGTTCAACCACAAGTTTTTAACTTAGAAATTGGGATGAGGAGATCCTTGATAGCTTCAATGTCTTGATGCTCATATTGTCCATTGTCGGGGACACGGCTAAGTACTTAGATTTTTCCTTCTCGAGAGGTGGTGCACTTTCCCCACAAGACTCGACATGCATCGAGACGAGATCTTTCAGAACCTTCCCTTAGACCAAATGGACGCGTTCCAACCTATCACCCTACCACCATCTGTCCATCTCGCTAAGTTATTGCAACCTATATGATCAAGGCAGAGCCCATATGCCATGTGGTTGCACTAGAAGCTTCTAAACACTAAGTATCTCAAATCCCTTTGTTCCTAGGTGACTTTCCACAAGTGTGATACACAAGGTAGGCCATAGATATGGGCCTTGTGTAACCACTCAACATAATCCAAACAAACCATTCCACCTAGGTGATTCATTCACTTAGTTGTTTTATTAGACAAAAACATAAGTCAAAGACTTAACAAAAATTTCCATAGCATGTACATAATCCACCCTTGTTTGCTACTAGCTAGGCTAAGCATGATAATATAACAAGTATCTTAACTTAGATAAAATTCTACCAAGACTACAACTACTAGGATTTCCCATAGCATATAGATACTTAGCAAAAAATTCATGCAAGCCCATGTGTCCTCGAGAACGTTTGGTCCTTATAAGTATTTCCACCGGTTTGTCCTTTGCTAAGAAAGGATTGGGCCACTTGCTGTGTTTGTTCTTTATTACTTGCACTTTGTTTTGTTGCCTTATCTAAAAACCACTAAAAATCTGTTTGCTAAGTATTTGCAGAGAGTTCCTGCTCCATACCACTGTTCAGCACCTTCTGCTCCTCGTTGGGATCGACACTCCTATTTATTGAAAGTACTATGATACACACCCCCTATACTTGTGGGTCATCACTAGCTGACCAACAACTTGTCTCCCATCTCTAATTCACGGGATCTCCGATCACATAGAGTGGGTTGCCACTGGGATCAACTCATAGTGTGGGTCTCAAACCCATCTCCCTCGATGCATTATCTATCACAACACATGATAATCCCTTTTTGAAAGGATCTGCCAGATTCTTAGATGTTTGGATATAATCCAACACAATAACTCCGGAGTTTCTCAGTTTCTCGACATATTTCAATCTCCTCTTCACATGCAAGATCACAAACAACACAGGCATGATATAATCAATAAGACAAAACCATTAATCAATCTGACATAGTAATCTCAATATCCATCGGATCCCCACAAACACAACATGCATGATTACAAATAGATGAGATCTTGATAATGAACAGAGCTCACAAGATCTAGACATGAAAGCACAAGGAGGATATACAACCATCTAGCTACTACATGGACCCGTAGTCCAAGGTGGAACTACTACGCTTCATACCGGAGGCTGGCATGATGAAGAAGAAGGCCTCCGGGATGATCTCCCCTCCGACAGGGTGCCGAGAAGAGCTTCAGATCCCCCTCGATCTTGGGACGATGGTGGCGGCGTCTATCGACGGTTTCGTGGAATATTGATCAGGTGCTTAGAGTTTAGGCATCGGGGCTTCTTATAGGCGAAGAGGCGAGGCAGGGAGGCGGCCAGGGGGCCCACACCCTGCCCAGACGCGTCCTAGGGTGGGACCGCACCTAGAGGGTGCGGTCGCCCTGTGGCCCCCCTCCGTCTCTCCTCTGGACTCCTTGTTCTCCTCGATGAAATATTTACTTTGGCTTTTGTCCCGTCCAATTCCGAGAATATTTCCTTACTAGCTTTTCTTGAACCAAAAACAGTAAAAAACATGCAACTAGCACTGTGGCAACTTGTTAATAGGTTAGTACCAGAAAACATATAAAAAGCACCTCAAAGTGTGGACAAAGCAAACCAAAGTAGATATTAAACAAGCATGGAACATCAAAAATTATTGATACGTTTCCGATGTATCAACTGTGTCTAATGCTATGAGTTCTGCTTCCATTGTTGACCTCATTAAGATGGTCTGCTTGCAAGACTTCCAGGAAACAGCGCCACCACCAAGTGTAAACAAATAACTAATTGTGGCCTTAATCTCATTGGCATCAGATATCCAGTTTGAATCACTATAACCCTCAAGTACCCGTGGATACAATAACTCGCATTGCCTTTCAAATAGCGCAAAACTCTCTCAAGAGCATGCCAATGATCATCTCCAGGATTTGACACAAATCGACTCAGTTTGCTTATAGCAAAGGAGATGTCAGGTCTAGTAGCACTGGCTAAATACATGAGGGAGCCAATGATTTGAGAATATCTGATCTTTAGCAATCCTTCGATTCTTTCGAAGTAGCACACTCGGATCATAAGGCGTTGGAGAAGACTTGAAGTCGCTATACCCGAAGCGACTCAATATCTTTTCTACATAGTAAGAGTAAAGCAGTGTAATCCCACCAATGTCATCCTCTAGTATCTCGATGTTTAATATTACATCAACCACTCCCAAGTCCTTCATCTCAAAGCAGCGAGATAGGAACTCTTTGAACTCCTCGATAACAGTGAGGTTCGTCCCGAATATCAATATGTCATCGACATAGAGACACATAATAACTCCCTCTCCCCTACCATGGCGATAGTACACACATTTGTCAGCTTCGTTTACAACAAAGCCTTCAGCAATTAAAGTTCTTTCAAACTTCTCATGCCACTGCTTAGGAGCTTGCTTAAGACCATACAGATACTTCACTAACTTACACATATTTCCTTCTTGACCATCTACTACAAATCCGTCAGGCTTCTCCATATAAATTTCCTCATCTAGCTCTCCATTTACAAAAGTTGTCTTAAGGTCCATTTGATGAACGATAAGACCATGTGAGGCATCCAAGGATAGTAGTACTCGAATACTGGTCAGTCTGGCTACATGTGATTAGGTATCAAAAAAGTCTTCACCTTATTTTTGGGGATAACCCTTGGACACAAGACGTGCCTTGTACTTTTCAATAGTACCATCAGGTCTAAGCTTTTCTTGAACACCCACTTACATCCTACAGGTTTGCACCCATAAGGACGATCAGTGACTTCCCAAGTACCATTAGCTAAGATAGATTATATCTCACTTCGGACAGATTCCTTCCAGTAGTCAGCATCTTCAGATGCATAGGCTTCTGAAATAGAAGTGGGAGTATCATCCACAAGGTACACGATGAAATCATCACCAAATGACTTTGCAGTCCTTTGTCTCTTGCTCCTTTTGGGAGCTTCATTGTCGTCCTCCACAGGATCATCAGAGTATTCTATCACCATAGTGGGTTCAGGAATTATAGCAGATTCCTGACTAGATGAACTAGTCATCTCCTGATTTGATGAGATAGACACACTTTTCATAGGAAATATGTCCTCAAAGAAAGTCGCATCATTCGACTCCATAATTGTACCAATATGCATGCCAGATACCTCAGATTTTACTATCAAAAAATCTATAGCCAATGCTATGAAAAGCATACCCTAGAAAAATACAATCCACGTTTTTTGGTCCAAGGTTTCGCTTCTTGGGTATTGGAATATTGACTTTCGCCAAACAACTCCAAGTTCGTAAGTAAGAGAGTTTAATCCTTTTATTCTCCCATTCCTCAAATGGAGTTATGGTTTTATCCTTTATGGGAACATGGTTTAGGACATGACACACAGTCATTAGCGCCTCCCCCACCATTCCTTGGAAAGACCCGATTTATCTAACATGGCGTTAACCAAATCAGTTAGAGTGTGGTTCTTTCTTTCGGCCACCCCATTTGACCGAGGTGAGTAGGGAGGCATCCTATTATGTATAATACCATGTTCCATACAGAATAAATCAAATTCGTTTGAAAAGTACTCTCCACAACGATCCGACCTTAGCCACTTGATTTTAAGATCAAGTTGGTTTTCTACCTCAGCTTTATAGATTTTGAAGTAGTTCAAAGCTTCATCTTTAGATTTCAGAAGATAAACATAGCAGTATCTAGTGGAGTCATCAATCAACGTCATAAAGTATCTTTTTCCACCTTTTGTCAACACACCATTCATCTCACAAAGATCTGAATGTATAAGTTCTAGTGGTGCTAAGTTTCTCGGTTTCACAGCCATATGAGACTTACGGGGTTGCTTTGCTTGCACATAAACTTGGCATTTAGAACCTTTGATGGTGGTAAATTTCGGAATTAAACTCATATTGGCTAGCCACGTCATGCAACCAAAGTTAATGTGACAGAGTCGTAAATGCCAAACATTAGACTCGTTATCATTGCAAACATGATTAATAATTTTAGTACATGAGTCTGACAAAGACAAGTGGAGCAGACCTCCGCACGTATAACCCTTTCCAACAAATTGTACATACTTATAAATTACAAATTTATTGGACTCAAAAACCAACTTAAAACCATCTCGACATAAAAGTGATCCGCTAATGAGATTCTTATTGATGGAGGAAACTTGCTACACATTCTTCAACTGTATGGTCTTCCTCGAAGTAAATTTCAGATTTATCGTACCAACACTATGAACATAAGCACGTGAGCCATTTCCCATCAGCACGAAAGAAGTCCTTGAGACCTGATAAGAGGAAAACATGGAAATATCAGAACATACATGTGTATTAGCACCCATGTCTACCACCATTCAGGAGAATGACATACTGAAAGTATAGTAGGTAAAATACCGTAACCAACATCCTTCATCTCAGTACCTCTAATAACAACATTAGCGGTCTTGCCGCTGTTCTCGTGTTGACGCTTGTCAAAGCGATTAGGGAAGCTAGGAACCCAGTGATCAGGATCACCATAGACGTGGCAAGAGACTTTCCTCTTATCATTTTTCTTCTTGAAGTTGGTTGAGTGTGTGGCCTTGTTCTTGCCATCAAACTTCCCTTTTCCTTCAGATTTGTTCTTGTTTTTTGAACTTGTGGCATTGGAAGTTTTTTTTTCTGTACCAAATTGGCACTAGAACCTCCCTCAAATCCTCGAGAAGTTTTGTCCTTTGCTCTCGCCTTCTCTTCCACATAAAGAGACCCAATGAGACCCATAACAGAAAACTCTTGTCTCTTATTTTCAGAGAAGTAGCAAAGCTCCTCCATTAGGGAGGAAGCTTGGCAATAATGCCACCGGACACAAACTTGTCCGGTAAGGTGCACTTGAACTGCTCAAGTTCTTTGGCAAGTGATTGTATCTCATGAGCTTGCTCAACGACGGAGCATTCATCAACCATCTTGTATTCATAGAATTGCTCCATGAAATACAACTCAGTGCCAGCGTCCGAGACCCCAAACTTTGCCTCGAGCGTTTCCCACAAGTCCTTTCCATTATCAAATGACATATACGGGTCAACAATGTTGTCCCCCAAAATACTGAATAAAGCCGCCTTAAACATGGTATCGGCTTTATTAAAGGTCGCTTCCTGCTCAACAGAAATATCTTCTTCAGGCTTGCCAAGAGTGGCGCTATAGTAGTTTAGATTTTCAAACCAGAGAACTGCCCTCCTGCGCCATATCTTATAGTGCATGCCAAAAGGAGGTGGCCTAGTAGCCGCAGATACACCAGTAGAATTAAGTTTCCTATAATCAGGTTATTGGATTGTTAAAAATATAAGCAATAATCCATATGATTTAATCCGAATAATAAACTGATAAAGCATGATCATACAAACAGCAACTAATCATGTAGATCAACAAAGTAGATGAACATATTATATCTATATAAGATAAACTTATCACATCCACGCCAAACGCTAGAACTAGAAACTCTAGCAAAATCTGAAAGAGAGAGATTGAGATCACATACGATGCAGTTGCGGCAGTAGCCGCAGCAGAGGGTGCAGCGGCGGCAGTAGCCACAGCGGTAGCAGCAATAGAGTTGTCGCCCATGTTGAGATTGCTGAAGAGGTCGCTGACGTCCGGGAAGAAGTCTTCGTTCAGGAACTCATCGTCGAACGACGTCGTGGTTGCAAGTAGTCGCGCTTGAGCGCTTCCTAAAAACCTGATTGCCTCTCACCCGTATAGGTTCACGAGAGACGAGGTTTTAGAGGCCTACTATCTCGATCTGCGGTGCACGCCGCAAGACGGGATGAGGAAGACGAAGACGGAGGCGCAAGGTTCTGGAGATAGGCGCGCGTGTGAATTTATCGCCGATTAGGTTTAGCGCAGACGCTTATATAGTGCAGGTCAGAAAGATCGTGGGGCGTGGGGCACATCCCACGTCCGAGTCGGTAACAGCCCACGATCCATAAAAACTGAAAATGGCTGATTAATTAACGCGTTCGTTAATGACTTATAATTAATTTTCCCAAACAGCAAAATAAAGCTCGGTTCGGCGAGATTCCCGCAACCCGCGGCGCTCGCACGTCTTGACGAGGCGAGGGGGCGGCATCGGAGGAGGAGTGCGCGAGGGCTTCTCTCCTACTCACACATTAGTGAGTGGTGCAATACTCTACTATATAAGGTGGTCCAACTCCCCTTTCACTAGCAATGTAAGACTAAACTTTAGAACCACCAGCACATCCATATGCTGGCATACACAAGTGGGTCAAAGAGAATTTAGAGTTTATCTAATGGGCCAACAGCCCAATGCTTTCTAAATTACAACAGCCTCCTCGGCGAAACATCGGGGCAGCTTGATGGTTTGCAACTCCACATCCTCCTCCGAGGGCTGCGCGAAGCGGCTGTGACACATCTTCTTGATTCTTGTCTAGTTGGCGATCTTAGGGCAAGAAATGGCTATTGTTTGCAGGTGGTGCTTTGGTGGCGTTTGGTGGTGCTAGGGCTGGTGTTTATCATCGTGTCGGTGGTCGTCTTTTATAGAACGTGGCCAGAATGAAAATAGTCGGCCGGGCACGCGATGTTTCCAGCAGGAAACGACCACCGGACGCGTATGGAAAACAAGAGGCAACGAGGGAGGGAAACACTGGCCGCCCGGGAAGCCGGCGGTGTTGATCGGCGACGTCCCGTCGCCATTAGCGTGCTATCATCATTAGAGAGATATCATCAAGCGTTGATAGGGACGGTTAAAATCGTTGGGCCGCTTGACGAAACCGCTTAATCCATGGACTGTGAACTATTTTTTTGTCTGCGGCCGGACACATCGGGGACCCAATCGGATGATTTGGGTCCCGCTGGAGATTTGCCCCGACGGTTTATGTTGTTAGACGTGGGTGTCCTCAGCCTGCCAGTCTCTGTTTTCCTGTGAATTCGATTGGAGCAGTACGTATAGGGGACCCATGCAAGGAAAAAAGTGATAAGCTGGAGGGCAGGACAGAGTCACAGAGAGTGACCGAGAGATAAAGGAGAGTGATCAGTCATATCGCCGCTCCGCCCATGCCGCTAGGCTGACCGCTACTCACTGCCTCTGTCGCTGCCGTGGAGAGGCCGGTTTGTACGGTCCTTGCCCGAGCCCTGACGCCCCGGTACACAGGTCGTGTCGCCGGTGTGTGCAGTGTGCACTGCGTCCGTGCGTCGGCAGGGACTGTTGCAATATCATAGTTTCAGAAAAAGGGATCAAGCGTATTCCCTTTCTTTACTTTTAACTATGCCGTTGATTTCTAACATAGTGACCGACGTCTTAAAATTCTCGTTCCACGATGTAGTACTTTTTAGCAAACTAAAACAGGTCTACGTTATCACAAGTGGGATTTAACATCGGAAAAAACTCTATTTTTTATAAAAATAATGCGGGATTTAACATCTCTTCTTTACAAAAATTTGCAAGAGGGATTACGCGAGTATCTCACAAGTGGGAAAATATCAAAAGAAATCTATAGTTGCCAATAAGCAACTACAACAACCGGAGGCCACTGACTTTGTTTTGTTTATAATGCACTACTCTCCAATTTATAAAGTCTCCATGTATTAAGATATTTCACCGCATGGTTTTTAATCGAATAGACCTATGCACAGTGTGATGTCAGTGAATGGTGGTACTCTTAAGTGCTAAATATTGATCAAATCTACTATAGTATTTTAATGCTTTTATTTGGTACTGCTGAATGTTTGTTTTTTGCTAATTGATATGAATATATGCATAAAAAAGTTCTAATTACAACTGAAATGTTGCCTAAACTTTTATTGAATATTGTCCAAGTTCTTTGCTGATAATGTCCTCTACACAGTTCGTTCATGACCGAACCCGAAACTGAATTATCGGGTACACAATTTGGATAGTAAAAGTAGCGAGTACATTTCAGTTTTCATTTTTAGAAGACCGAATTTGAAATAAACCGAATAACACTCTCAACCTAATTTAACTGTACGATTTCGCCTCCAATGCCGTCATGGCTGCGGCGTCCTTTTTATTCCTTTATTTTAGCTCGGTCTCTGAGATTATCCATCTTTATTTATCTATTCGCGTTCCAGAGTTCGTATATACAGAGTTCGTCTCCTCTCTGACGGGTCACGTCACGTGAAGAGCGCATCGTGCGGAACAGAACTGGCTCACGTACTGTACTGGTCGGGAGGATGTACGTCTTCCGCTGATTGGACGGTCACCACCACAGCCGCCGGCGGGAGGCGTCGTGAAGATTCCACTGCTGCCGGTTCCGTCAGGCACAGCAGGTCCGGTCATATCAATGTCTTGTCCTTTTCCCGTACTTAATCACTGAAAGCAGATACCAAGTTTGGCCGGTGCTTTGACGTAGGAGATGAATTTAGGGCGTCACGTATAAGGTGAACGTTTGCTATATGATAGAATCCACATAGTTTATGGTAATGACTACAATGTATAAGGTTAAGTTCACCATAAGCTGAGACCCACATGTCTGATAAAAGTACACACAAACAAGAGAGGGAGGAAAAAGTAAAATAATTGTTTATTGCTTGTAAACAAACCCATAAACTTGTACGTCACCCTTCAGGAAAATTTTCTAAAATAAACCTCCACTATGTATATGAATAGCCTTATGGACTATTTTTTAGCTTATGGATAGCCTTATGGACTACATAGTGGATGCCCTTAGGGCATATGCACCAGCGCCGACCCATCCTGTCACTCGAAACAATCCGTTTTTATTCTTTTGGGTCAGACGGCGATTGATTTGGGGAGGAGGTCCGGTTTGTTTGGCCGATCGCGTCCAGCGCGACGCGATGGTCGTGGATTTTTTTTGCAAATTTAAATACAAACAGTTCACGGCATAAAAGTGGCAAAGTTCAAACTTAATTTACATTCAAAATATAAAAACCTAATTAAACTACTAGCCCTAGGTACTGATCTTCGCGCGACGGCGCCGCCTCGTCCATCCGGGTCAAGGTCGATGTACTCCAGCGGCGTCTAGAGGTTAGGTGGCGGCAGGGCCGGAACGGGAGCGGGAGCAGACGGGTTGACCACCTGCCTAGGCCACGGCTCCCAACCGTGCTGGAGGTGCGCCAGCTCCATCCCTAACTCCGGCGCGATCGGAGGCGCCCAACCCGACAATGGCGGCGGTGGAGGCAGCTGTGCGTTCTTCTGCGCCACCATGCGGGTGAGCTAGAGGGGCTCCTCGTAGCCGCACCACTGGGCGTCCTCCTCGCTCGCGCTCGTCGCAATGGCCTTCTCGGTGAAGGCGTCCTTGTCGTAGCCCCGCGCCAGCAGCTCGCGGTACTCCGGGGGCAGGTTCGCGGTGACGACGTCCGCCGCCTCCTGTTTGATGATGACCCCTCGCTGCCGAGGTCGGTGTCGGAGTGGTTGTGGGTGCCCTCGTCGTCCGAGTCGATGTCGGGGATGGTGTAGACCTCCTATGGCTGTAGGTCGGGCGGATGGGGGTGGCACACCGTTCCTTGTGCTCCCACTCGAGGAACTTGATCCAGTATGCCTCGGAGTGGTAGCCCCCTCCCACCGTTGGGTCCGGGGAAGGTTGCTGATCCGCCGACGAATCTCCTCCGCCAGCCCTCTACCTGTCTTAGGCGTTGGCGGCACCAGGACACAGTCCCGGTTGAGGAGCCAGCCGGTAGGGAGGGAGACATCCATGTGCTGGATGTCGCGGCCCTCCCTCAACAGGCGCTCGCACTCCCTGACGCGGTAGTACCGCCGGGTACGGTGTTCCCGCGGTGGCGGGTTGGCTCCGCAACTCCTCTGGCCACGGCGGAGGCGGCAAGGACGTCCCGCAGAGGGAGGAAGGCGGCCGAGACCGCTGGCTGCCAAACGCTTCGTGGTCGTTCTTGCTCCGCTTCAACCACGACGGGGTCTTCATCGTTGGTGGTGGTGCTGGTGGTGGCGGCGGCGTCTAGGTTTTGCGGATGCGAGAGGTGAGGAGTGCGGCATCGACGGGCGCAGGGTTAAATATCCCAGCCGCCCATGAACGCGCGCAGCTTCCCGCTCCTTCGCCATCAATGCCGGCGCGGGAACACAGGGGGCGCCCAGTGGGTCAACGTGTCATCTCGTCGCCATTGATGCGTGCAGGCTGTCGCCGGTCAGCCTTCCGCGCAGCGCCTCTTAATCGTTGTCACGGTTGCGTCTGAATCGGTGCCGGTGACCGTCTGAATCAATGCCGCTGGTAAGCAGTGGTTGACGGGTGAGCCAGTGGACGAGTCCCCGCGCTGTCTGCGCGCGCGTCCATGCCGACGCAACTGAGCCCCAGATTATATGCATGGATGGGTCGAGCCAGACGCATTTGTCCGGATGGGTCGGTCCGCTGGGGCGCTGCACACGCCCTAGGGCATCTCCACCGGGCCGACACATCCCATTCGAGCATGTCCGAAACGGTCTGCGCGGACGCGCGGGGCGTGCGCGGCGCCCCAGCGGGCCGACCAATCCGGACAAACACGTCCGGCTCGACCCATCCATGCATCTCGTCTAGGGCTCGGTTGCGTCGGCGCGGACGCGTGCGGACAACGCGGGGTGTCCAGCCTGTTGGCCACCGAGCCCATATGTAAGAGAGACATTAATACTTAACGATAAATTTTCATTATATTAAGCCCTGCCAGTTACAGAAAGGCCATTTAAACTAATTAGGGAAGGAGTCCAAGCTGGCGCCATAGCATATTCCGAAGGCACTCGCCACTCCAACCTTGAAGGTAGGATGCCCGGAGGTGATGTGACTCGTTTGGCGGCAAAGCCGTGCCCACGACCGCCGCTGCCCTTGCTTGGGCTCCGTGGTAGCTGAACGTGCGGGACCGCAGGCGAAGGTGATCTCCTTAGCGCATCACACCGGCGAGTGTCCAGTTTGTTTTGGTTGACCGGAGGAGGGATGTCGCCCTCGTATCTTGTGAGCTCTCTTTCCCGTCGATTGGCGAAGAAGGCGGCCCAGGTCACGGTGTTGTTGGGGCAACAATTGGGATTGATCCACTGCTCCGGCATTAGCTCGAGGTAGTAGTGGCTCATGATGGCTGCCCGACGGGTAGAATCATGAGGTACAGTAGGGACATGCACTCCCTCCGACGCTCAGCATCTAGTCATGGGGCATCCGGTAGCCTTCGGGCATGGATAGTTCGAGGCGCACAGCGCCTCCGTCTCGTCGAGGGTGAGATAGGCCCAGTGTGGGATGTCTATGGTGAGAGAGAGAAGTGTGGATATGCGGATTGCAATTGCAGGCATTATAGATATAGCGAGAAAGGACGAGAAACCTAGGCGGGAAGAGTTGAAAATGACGGGAACAAAGCACCTATCTCACTACCAGAGCTGGCCCGCGTCATTTTTCAGCTCTGTCAGCGCTCCCCTAATGGGTTTGAATTCTGTCACGAGGCCGGATAATAAAATAGGTTGTGACGCTAAAAAAGAATTAAGGATGGCCTTGCTTTCGATCCGTTCAACACGACGTGTGGGCCCCCACCTTCCTCCCGCCATTGCTCGTGGCGGGCGTCAGAAGTCGTACTCTTATTTCGGCCAGTCCGGACGGCGAGATCTTCCTTCCGTCACCCGGCGTGGCTGGATGTGACATGTCGTCTGTTCCACATCAGGTCAGGCTATTTTTGACAATTGATTTCGAAGTGGGTATTTTTTACGTTGGCAAAATGCAGACGGTAATTTGTAAAAAAATCCGGAATATATTCTGATATTTCAGGACGAGTTCATGATTAATAAAGGACTTGAAAAAGTTATGTGAAGTACTCCCTCCGTTTAAAAATATAAATGTTTTATCTTTATAAAACAAGTGTATCTAATTTTTTTTAATATATAGATTCACACACTGAAAGAAGTCTAAATATTTTTTTTCATAAACCTAAAATATACTATATTTCAAAACGGAGTGAGTACTATTCTATATTTTCTAATCTGTCTGTATTTTTTCCATCAGTCCCCCGTGGATAAAATGTGGCCATGTTATTAGGCTGGTCACGTCGGGCATGCATATAGTATTAATAACCGATATAAGAGTCTGAACAAGCCTTAAAGTAGACGGCACGTTTCCATGGGCGTCTCCTCCTCTTGTTATTTTTCAGATGAGGTGGTACATTGACATGACCGATCAGCCCATGCCGACGATTGTACTACTAGCTAGCTCCTGAGTCTACCACGCGCACCTCCTGCATCGACCATGTCTAGCTCCTGCATCGACGAGACGCGCACGTACGATTCCTTGCTTGTACTGATGCACGATACCCTGCGCCTGCGCGCACGACACCCTGACGAATCAAACAGTAGTACTACCGAATTGGATTGTAAAAATATTTTACGTGTTGTAACAAAAAAATCTGTTCTTTGTAAAAACATTTTCAAACTAGCTAATGGGGTTCATAAAGTAGAAAATTTCCAGAAAAGGAAAGAAACGGTAAGAATCCGATAGGCACGATTAGAAAAGTCTGATTTTCTGACTGAAAGATGTAACCTGTTCATTGATTCATGTGCATACAGTATTACATTTTTAGTCACGGTTAGAGAGGGAAGTCTCTTTTTTTTTTTTGCTCCCGAGCTACAGTGCTCCTTGCATATTAATATTTTAAAAAACT
Organism: Avena sativa; assembly: GCA_916181665.1. Classification (NCBI taxonomy): domain Eukaryota; kingdom Viridiplantae; phylum Streptophyta; class Magnoliopsida; order Poales; family Poaceae; genus Avena; species Avena sativa. The sequence goes on from OV702284.1 coordinate 369,675,665, forward strand.
ATATTTACAAGTTTTAAAAAATCATGAAACAAAATCTTAAAACTAGTTAATGATGTATCACACAAACATACAAAATCTCATTCCGCAATGTTTTGTATTCTGAGATACACAAAAATGATAAAAATGGTTTTTTTAGATTTGAAATCACTGTACTTAGATCTACAGCTTTATCATATTTGTGTAGCTCAAAATGTACATTGTTTTCAATTGATATTTCACACCTAGTTTATATATCACTAGTTATAGACCGAACCTCAACTCCCCGACGGATGAGATGGATATCAGCTACTCGTCGATGGCATTAGGGCATGTCCAGCGGCACGATGCAACCGGTCATGCCGCGTTTGAACTGGTCCGACCGGAAGCGAGTATCAGACGCGCACCCTTCGGCGGCGGGATCCAGCCAAACAGACGCATCCACGCGATCCATCGGTCCATAAAATGGGTGGCCGATGCGCCTGCGGGAACACGGGCGGACCGAGCACGTGTCCACCCCCGATGACTGCAGGCCAACTTGGCAGCTACAGAGGCGCAGCAGCATACTGACCGGCGGTAGCAGACATGGCCATCAATGTTGGCACTGATGACACGACGTCGTATGAGCTTCTACACTGGTATTGATGGCGAAGACGCTAGAGCGTGTGCCCGCATTGACGGCCAGGGCTTCTTAAACCGGCCATACGGCCATCGGTGACGTACACCCCACCACCTGTCATTGCAAAAAAAAAGGGAAGCACGCACACATCTCCACCAATGCTATGAAGACAACATCGTGGCTGAAGAAGACCAAGTGCAACCGCGAGGCGAGCTCGAGCTCGTCGGCCCGCCGTCTTCGCGGACGACGGTTGCCTACTCCACCGCCACCTACACCTCCACGCTCCCACTGCTGGCTACCCCCACCGCCAAGGTCAGAGGCAAACGTTCGTCCTGTGGCGCGGTTTATAGATCCCGACAAGAAGCGCCAGCGGGACTGAATCTATGTGTCGGTGCTCGAGTGCGAGAGACGCTGGTAGGAGGACGACATCTCCCACCATGATGTCTCCCTTCCTAGCGGCTTGCATCTAAACATGGAGAGGGTGCCGGTACTGCCAACGCCGAAGAAGGGGAAGAGGCTGAGGGCAGAGATATGCCGCCACATCTCCAAACTCCCGTTCACGGTGTGGTTCAAGCGCGCTTGCGAGAGAGAGATCTACTGGCGCAATTTCCTCGCGTGGGAGCACAACGCAGGGCGGGCGTCGTCTTACCACGGTGAGTTCCGACCGTGGGGGTTCTGCAACAATGTCCCCGCCTTATCTGGCGACAACGACGATGAGAAAGACGACAGTGAGTGCGGCATCATCGTCAAGCAAGAGGCGGAGGATGCCACCGGAACGGGCGTAGGCCACCTCCCTCCAAGTACCAGGCCGTCATGGCGGTGGGATACGACGAGGAGCCACTACTACAAAAATCCCTAGAGGCGTTTGTCGGTCCCACGGGGTTTAGGGGTTAGCGGTTCGACGGACTCCAGATCGAGCGCTCGAAGTACCCACCTGAGAAGAATACCCCATATGCAATTCTCGGTTATGGGGAGCCAACGGCTACCCCAGATAACGAAGAAAACAGCTGTCCAATGATTCCTGGCCTGGGGGACAGACCACCCTCTCACCACGTTTCATCTGGCCCACCCTAGACATCGACAGCACGACTCAACCACATCGAACGCGATGGAGGAACTAGTGCGCCACGTTGCAACCATGAAAGCCCCGCGGCTCACGGGGTCCTAGAAGGAATACCCCCGGGTTCCTGGCTAAGGACCCGGAGACTGCATGCACGGAGAGCCAAGATCCGACAAGGTCTAAACTGACGGACAAACAACAGTGCCAGTCTGCTAGTGCAAGAGAAATGTGGCATTGCCACGTTGAGGGCATGGACTCTGTATCCACGTCGCGTGGTGACCGACCCTTTTGTTGTCCCGTTTCCCTTACAAAAGGAGGTCCAAGTCGGTCGATGGAGAAAAAGAGATTTCCTTGCTAGAGCCTTCCCGGGGAAGGAACATTTGTAATTGTGATCATCCATCAAATAGTTGATAGTTTTAGGACGTAGGGATTCACACATCGCAGAACAGAACTTGGGTAAAAAACTTGTGTGTCTCTCTCTATGTGTGTTCGTCTAGCTCGTCGATCGAGCTCGTCAGACATTGCGCCCCTAGCTGAATTAACAAAGGGGATCCCTATCCCTGGTTTCGAAAATCAAGACATGGCATCTGGCATTCCAGGCAGGGTGCGCACGCCTACGAGCAACTTTCACCGGAGGCTTTTCGCTGCTTTTGTGCATGCCTGTAGGGTTCGCAGCATAGAAAACAAAAAATTTCCTACGATGGGAACTATGTACCAAGATCTATCTACTAGATACAAACAACGGGCGGATGTACATCCGTAAAGAAATACCCTTGAAGACCGATAAAGCTTAACGAGTTCAACTCGTGGTTGATGTAGACGATCTCTTGCCGATCTCAAGATTGAGAGGAAGTCCTAGCGCCGCAAAGCAGAAGCGCATCCGTGCTCGCACACACGTACAAGACACCGGGCAACCTCCGCCTCCTCGCTCCAGCGATGCAGCGGAAGCACAACCCTTTCTTGCCGAATAGCCACCGGGAACATGTATCTCGCTAGTCCGAGACCATGGGGGATAAATTCTAGAGGGGGAGAGAGATCCTTCACGAGGAGGTGTGAGAGACAAGTGAGAGGAGGGGCTCCTTTTATAGGAGGAGGGGGGCACCCAAGGGGGTGGCCGCCGGCCATGGGGGCTGCCCCCTCCCCTCCTTCATTCATGTGGGTGGACACTCCACTCACAAAATGTCCTTTAAATTCCCTCCACTCAAAAGTCCACTCAAATTCCCATTAAATTTCCACCAAATTTAATGCAAACTCTCATTAAATAAAACTCTTTTATTTTATTCAGAATTTTGTGAATTACTTTAATGACAAACATTCAAAAATAACCCCTTACTAGAATTCCATTTCACATGCATAACCACTTTATGCAATTTCACCCGAAAACCTGTTTCGGTATCTAGTGAAATAAATTCCTGCGCTTGTTTATTCTTTCGGCATGAAACATTTGCTCCAACTGGATGCCAGTGTCCCTTAAGTGTGTCACCCTACGGTTCGCGAATAATGCGGACATGATCGAGACCCTTCTCCGATCAATAATCAGTAGCGGGACCTGGAGATCCATACTGACTCCCACACATTCAACGATGACTTTTCTTGTGATCGTCGGAACCTTTTACGCTTGTATCTTAATCCCTTTGTTTCACGATATATTACATGTCCGAGATTCGATCATCGGTATCTCCATACCTAGTTTGATATCGTTACTGACATGCACTCTTTTCTCGTTCCCGTGATATAACATTCTAGTGATCAAATCACTTGCTTACAAGCTAACCAATGTGATATCACCGAGAGGGCCCAGAGCATATCTATCCGTCATCGGGATGAACAAATTCCACTCTTGATCCATGATTCTCAACATAACACTTTAGTAGCTTTGAAGCCATCTTTATAATCACCCAGTTATGGAGTGACGTTTGATGTCAACAAGAAACTCTTCCGGTGTTAGTGATTGGCATGATCTCATGGTCTAAAGATTAGGACTACTTCGTAGTTTGTTTATAGCAATATAAAGTCAATGACTTTGATCGTAATGCTATACTTCGGATGAATGTTCGTCACACCATTACACTAATGTTGTGATCTCGTTATTAACAACATCCAACGTCTATGATCAGGAAACCGTGATCATCTTGTTAATCAACGAACTAGTTTATGAGAGAGGCATAACTAGGAACTTTCTGTTTGTTTATTAAACACACATGTATTAACGTTTCCGTATTAATACAATTATAGCATGCAAAATAAACATCTATCATATACTTGGAATACACATAATAAACATTTTATTATTGCCTCTCAGAGCATATTCCCTTCAGTCTCCCACTTGCACTAGAGACAATAATCTAGTTACATTGTGATGTATCTAACACCCATGGAGTTCTGGTGTAGATCATGTTTTGCTCTAGGGAGAGTTTTAGTCAACGGATCTGCTACATTGAGATCCGTATGTACTTTACAAATCTTTATATCTCCATCCTTGACATGCTCGCGGATGGAGTGAAACCGGCGCTTAATATGCTTGGAATGCTTGTGAGACCTTGGCTCTTTGGCATTGGCAATGGCACCATTGTTGTCACAATAGATCACCATTGGGTCCAACGCGTTTGCAACCACACCTAGTTCGGATATGAACTCCTTCATCCAAACTGCTTCCTGAGCCGCTTCTGAAGCAGCAACATATTCGGCCTCCGTTGTTGATCCCGCCACCACAGGTTGTTTGGAGCTCCTCCAACTAACCGCTCCGCCATTCATGAGAAATACGTATCCGGATTGAGACTTAGAGTCATCCGGATCGGTGTCAAAGCTAGCGCCGACATAACACTTAGCGACGAGATCTTCTTCACCTCCGTATACAAGAAACATATCCTTAGTTCTTCGCAAGTACTTAAGGATATTCTTGACCGCTTTCCAGTGTTCTGAACCTGGATCCGATCGGTACCTACTAGTCAAACTAATAGCATGTGCCACATCCAGTCTTGTACATAACATGGCGTACATTATAGAGCCTATGGCTGAAGCATAGGGGACCTTGTCCATTATCTCTATTTATTCCGCCGAAGCCGGACTTTGAGTCTTACTCAATGTCGTGCCTTGTGTCATAGGTAAGAACCCCTTCTTACTATTTTCCATTTTAAACTTCTTTAAAATCTTATCAAGGTATGTACTTTGCGATAGCCCTATTAGGCGCCTAGATCTATCTCTATAGATCTTTATGCCTAATATGTATGACGCTTCACCTAGGTCCTTCATTGAAAATTTGCTGTTTAGATAACTTTTAACACCATTTAAAAGATCTATATCATTTCCGATCAATAATATGTCATCCACATATAATATCAGAAATGCCACATTGCTCCCACTCACTTTCTTGTAAATACAAGCTTCTCCATAAGTTTGGACAAATCCAAACTCTTTGATCACCTCATCAAAGCAGAGATTCCAACTTCGTGATGCTTGCTTCAATCCATAGATTGATCGCTGAAGCTTGCACACCTTGTTAGCATCATTAGGATCGACAGAACCCTTTGGTTGTATCATATACAACTCTTCTTCAATATCACCATTGAGAAACGCGGTTTTGACATCCATCTGCCATATCTCATAATCGAAATATGCAGCAATTGCTAACATAATCCTAACTGACTTTAGCATCGCTACGGGAGAGAATGTCTCATCGTAGTCAACTCCTTGAATTTTTCGAAACCCCTTTGCGACAAGTCGAGCTTTATAGACGGTTACATTACCATCAGCATCAGTTTTCCTTTTGAAAATCCATTTGTTCTCCACGGCCTTTCGGTCGTGAGGTAAGTCCACCAAGTTCCAAACTTGATTTTCATACATGGATTCCATCTCGGATCTCATGGCTTCTAACCATTTGTTGGAATCCGGGCTCATCATCGCTTCTTCATACGTCGCAGGGTCATCATTTTCATCAACCATGAAATTCATGACAGGATTTCCGTACAGCTCGGGAGCTGCACGCGTCCTGCTTGACCTGCGAGGTTCGGTAGTACTCTCTTTCGGAGTTTCATGATCATTATCATTAGTTCCCTCTTCAACAGGTGGAGCCAACTCCGGAACAACTTCCGGCGCTGCGCTACTCGCCATACTTTGAAGAGAAGGTTCAATAACCTCTTCGAGTTCTACCTTCCGACTACTCACACCTTTCGCGAGAAACTCTTTCTCTAGAAAGGATCCATTCTTGGCAACAAAAACCTTGCCCTCGGATCTGTGATAGAAGGAATACCCAATAGTTTCCTTAGGGTATCCTATGAAGACGCATTTTTCCGCTTTGGGTTCGATTTTATCCGGTTGAAGTTTCTTCACATAAACATCGCATCCCCAAACTTTAAGAAATGACAGCTTAGGTTTGTTTCCAAAACACAATTCATACGGTGTCTTTTCAACGGATTTAGATGGTGCCCGATTTAAAGTTGAATGCAACAGTTTCTAGTGCATAGCCCCAAAATGACAACGGCAAGTACGTCAGAGACATCATAGGTCGAACCATATCTAATAAAGTACGATTACGACGTTCCGACACACCATTTCGCTGTGGTGTTCCGGCAGGTGCGAGTTGTGAAACAATTCCACACTCTTTCATGTGAGTGCTAAACTCGTAACTTAGATACTCACCTCCACGGTCGGACCGTAGAATTTTGATCTTTCTATTACGATGATTTTCCACTTCATTCTGAAATTCCTTGAACTTTTCAAAGGTTTCAGACTTGTGTTTCATCAAGTAGATATAACCGTATCTACTCAATGTTGGAGATATGCCCAAGAGGCAATAATAAAGTGGTTATTATCATATCTTCACACTTATGATAAATGTTTACATACCATGCTATAATTGTATTAACCGGAAACATTAATACTTGTGTGATTTGTAAACTAAAATAAGAGTCCCTAGTAAAGCCTCTTGTTAAACTAGCTTGTTGGTTAATATATGATCATGGTTTCCTGATCATGAACATAGAGATGTTATTAACAACAGGATCATATCATTAGGAGAATGATGTGATGGACATACTCCTATAGATAAGCGTAGCATAAAGATCAAGTCATTTTAATAGTTCAATTGCTATATGCTTTCTGATACATAGTAACCTAATTCCTTCGACCATGAGATCATGCATATCACCTTTTCCGGATGGATGCTTTGATGTCATCAAACACCACACCGTAACAGGGTGGCTATAAAGGTGGCATTGAGTGTTCAGAAAGTATTGGTTGAAACACATGGATCAAGAGTGGGATTTGTCCATCCATATGACGGATAGATATACTCTGGGCCCTCTCGGTGGAATGTCATCCAATTAGCTTGCAAGCATGTGACTGGGTCACAAGGGATCACATATCACGGGAACGAGAAAAGAGTACTTATCGGTAACGAGGTTGAACTAGGTATGCAGAGATACCGACGATCATAACCTCGGATAAGTAAACTATCGTGAGACAAAGGGAAATTGGTATCGTATGTAAGTGGTTCATTCGATCGCAAAGTAATCGTAGAAATATGTGGGAGCCATATGAATTTCCAGATTCCTCTATTGGTTATTGTTCGGAGAAGTGTCTCGATCATGTCCGCATAATTCACGAACCGTAGGGAGACACACTTAAGGATTCGACGTTGTTTGAGTAGTTATGGTATTATGAGAAAGAGACCGAATGTTGTTCGGAGTCTCGGATGGGATCCGGGATATCACGAGGTGATCCGGAATGGTCCGGAGAATAAGATTCATATAAGGAAAGTCCCGTTTCGGAGTTCGGGAATGATTCCGGTGTTTTCATCGGGAATGTTCTAGAAGGTTCCGGATTGTCCGACACTCCGGGGGGGGGGGGGGGAGGGTACATGAATGTGTCATTGAATGATTGCATCATGTACTAAGTGTTCTTGCTGTTCCAAAACTTGAAAGTCAAACTGCCAGTTTGAAAGTCAAACGGCTAAAACAGGAAACTGTGGAAAACAGGAAACTGTGGGAAACAGGAAACTGTGGGAAACAAGCAAGAGGAGTTTGAAACCAACTTGGAGGAGGAGTTCCTCTCCTCCAAGCCGGCGCCCAGCCCTAGGCCGAGTTGGGGAGGGACTCCCCTCCCTCCCTGGCGCGCCTAGCCCCTCCACCTATAAAAGGAGGGGCAGGGCCTCCTCCTTGAGATACACAAGTTTCTACCTCTAATCTCCGGTTTAGAGCCGTTTGGTTTAGAGCTTCTAATTGCTTTAGCCTGCGGTTTAGAGCCTTATAATTGGTGTGTCTAATCTCTAGACCACTAATAGCCCTCTCTCATAATCCACCATACTCGCTCCGGCTTAAGGCGAAGCCCTGCGGGATTTCCCCTCTACTTCCGGTACCACGCCGTTGTGCTGCCGGAATCGCGAGGAGAGTGCTACAACCTCCGCTGCCTGCTGGAACAAGGGAGAGGAAGGTCTTCGTCGAGTACCGAACGTGTGACCGACTGCGGGAGCGCTGCCGAAACGCAGTGCCGGAAGGATCGTCTACACGATCTTGAGATCGGAAAGAGTACGACTACATCACCCACGAGAATCTGCTCTCGTTAAACACTTTGGAATCTTCGAGGGTAAGTTATTCCATCGACTCGTTGCTACAATCTAGTAGATAGATCTTGGCTTGTTTGTTTGTATGCGATAGAAAATTTTTGTTTTCCTTGCTACGAACCCCTACAGTGGTATCAGAGCCAGGTTTATATGTAGATCTGTTGCACGAGTAGAACACAATGGTCATTGTGGGCGTTGATGCTTTTATAGTCGATTGCTTCTTGTGTACTTTGTATCTTGCGGTATGTTGGGATGAAGCGGCCCGGGCTAACCTTACATGACATCGTTCATGAGACTTGCTCCACGCTTGACATGCAACTTGTATTGCATAAGTGGCTTTGCGGGTGCCTGTTTCTCCTAGCATAGTTAAGATTCAATTTACAACGGGTGATTGACAATACTAGTATCAATGTTGTGGTTCTTGTTCGTAAGTTAGAACGACACTTATTGAAAGCCCCAAACCACGTAAAATATGCAAAGAAAGTAGAGGCGTCTAACTTTGTTTTGCAGGGGTGTGCAGTGATGTGATATGGCCATGATTGTGATTATATATGATGTATGCAATGTTCCTTATTGTAAGTTGGCAACCGGCAGGAGCCATATGGTTGTCTTTAATTTCTGTTAAGACCCGCGTGTCTATTCAGAGTAGTTGTAATAGTTGAAGCCGGTGGACGACAACCATGGAGAGGCGTCATTTGACCTTGATGCAATGACGATGATGATGGAGATCATGTTCGTGCTAGAAGATGGAGATCGGAAGCACAAAGAAGAAAGGCCATATCATATCACATATTATGAATTGCATGTGATGTTAATCCTTTATGCATCTTGTATTGCTTAGTAGACGACGGTAGCATTATAAGATGATCCCTCAAGCACACAATTTCAAGTTCTTAAGTGTTCACCCTTAGTTAGCACCGTTGCTAAAGCTTGTTGTTTCGAAGCACCACGTGATGATCGGGTGTGTTAGATTCTACAAGTGTATACAACGTGAGCAAGCCAGATTTGCTCATGCGGAAACTAAGGTTTGATCTTGACGAGCCTAGCATGTACAGACATGGCCTCAGGAACACAGATTACCGAAAGGTAGAGCATGAGTCATATAGTAGATATGATGAACATGTTGATTGTTCGCCATTGAAGCTATATCAACTCTCGTGATGATCGGTTTTGATGTGGTGGATTTGGTTCGTGTGATCACTAAAACAATGTGAGGGATATTGTTTTGAGTGGGAGTTCACCAAGATTAATTTAATTATTAATTAGAACTCAATTTATCATAAACTAAATCAAAGTGAATTTGCATAGTTGTTGTAGTCATTGGCATCCGTTTACCACCTTGCGCTTAGTTATAATTGAGATGATAGAACTATAGAATTCTGGTTAGTTACTTTACGAACTGGTATCGTATTGTTTTGAAGTGTTAATCTAAAGTTTAAAAGTCCTATTGCAAACTTTCAGTAAGTTCCGGTTACTCCATGAAGTTTAATAATTAGTATTAAATCAAGAGTAACAATTCCAAGTGTTAGTATATAAGTGTCATGTTTGTCTCCATGATTCTTGATATTCAAAGGATTCTCCTAATATCAAGGTTATCTAAGGATCTGAAAGAGTTGTTTCAGAAACCATGATTTGTGGAAGATACTGTGATATCTGAAACGAAGTTTTGGTTGCAACATGATAGAGTATAATATGGCTAAAGTCATGTTCTCATATTTGATGAGAATTTGCAAAAGGTTGGAGACACTAGTTGTCCTAAACCTCCAAAAGTTTTTGGGAGAGCAACATTATACTCACGATTCACCGTTACAAGCTAATAGTAGCTTGATCATGGATAATTCCATGATAAGGGTAAATATTTGATGTAGGTAAAATGTTTATTGCACCAAGAGATTACTAAAGAAAGGAATTTGAAAGAACACCAAACATTTGATGATGGTGATCTACTTCAAAGTGCAAGTCCAAAGACATTGGTATTTAACTATACACGCTTTGGACTATGTGTCATATGTATGACTCCACTATTGATGTTGATAGATTCTTTCAAACAGAAAAGGAAATACTGAAAGAGAATCTCATAAATATATGGCAGAAAAGAAAAGACTAGAATTGTTCAGTTTAAGTATATGGATGATATACATGTTATGGCTATATTCTATGCTTATTAAACAATGTGGTTCTTAAGTATTTAATACTGAATTTGTTGGTATGAATCGTCATACGAAACAACAGAATTCATGAACTACAGTGGCCTAAGTAACTAGCAAAAGAATATGTGATGATGTTCATCGAGAACAAATAAAGGGTTATTGTGTTGCTCGTTAAACATCAAAGCTTGCCTTCAAAGATTTGTTTTATCAGGTATTATGAGAACAAAAGGGTTGTTCAAATAATTGCCGTAATCCATAAAAGATGGATTCGCAAATCTCGTTGGATACATCACATCCATAAAACTAGTGCTAAAGATGTCGAAAGACAAATTGATTGAAAGATCACTTAGGAAGTGACATCGCCGTTTAAATTATATTGGAAAGAAAACATGAAGAAACTCCATGTGGATGGAATTTTGGAGTCTTTTGATTTTTGATCAAATGACGCTTGTGAAACTTTCCTAGAGATAATTAAAACTTCGTTCATAGACCAAAAGGGAACGAATTACTAGCTTATTGGAACTTGTACATATTGTTGTATGAAGTCCATTATGTATAGTCAAGAGCGATGGATTTTAACTTCATTTGCTTTTCCCGAAAATTTGAGTGAATATATGAATATTTACTTAATAAGGATGAAGTATGAAACATTTGAAAAGTTCAAAGACTTTCAAGATGAAGTGCAAAATCATTGTAACAAGAATATAAACAGTTTATGATAAAGATCATAAAGGAAGATATTTGAGTTACAGAGTTTAGCATAATACCTAAGATTTAAGGAATCGTTCCGTGGATTTGCATTTTCCCGAAACACCATAAAGAGTATGGAGCGTTCGAGATATGTAATTAAACCTTGTTTGACATGGTAAGATCGAAGGTGTAATTCATAAAACTGCCATTGTATTTTAAAAGATTAAAAGCTTTAGAGATTACCGTTTTTCCACTGAAAAGAGCTTCATCATAATCCGTTGAAATGACACCATATGAAGTTATGGTTTGGGATAAAACCCAAGTTGTCCTTTCTTAAACATTGGTATGCTATGCATAAGAAAGATGTGTGCAACCAAAGTCGGATGAACCTGTCTTTGTATAACTGTTAAGTAATCCTCCATAAATACCGGAGACAAAAGTGTTTGTTGCTTAGAACGTCAAGTTTCTTTGAGAAGGAATTTTTCGTGAAAATTTAAGTGGGAGGACAATAGAACTTTGATAAGGTTAAAAGAACCTTAGCTGTATGTACAGAGTTGCGCAACGCCGAAAAATGTTCCGGAGTTAGCAAAACAATGCTCATGGCTCGCGTACCTCAAAGGTTGTGGTCACGGAGATCCAAGTTCCTATTGAAACAAGTAGGTCGGATGAACAATCAAATACCAAGATTTGAGGGTTGAATCATTATTTGAGAATAATGAACCGACTACATGCAAAGAAGCGATGATGGGCCCTGACTCCGTAAAATGGCTTGAAGCCATAAAATCCGTGATAGTTCCATACACGAGAAATCAAGTTTTGAACTTGAAGGACCCTCGAGAAAGGTGTAAGACCTTACAGTTGTGTCTGGATCTATAAAGAAATAGACATGGATGTTTCACATCTATGAAATAGTCAACATGTTGGGAAAGAGTTCACAACAATGTTCAAAGGTTGACTATGACAAGATTTGATCTTTCATAGTGATATTTAGTCTAGACGGATTAATGTAGCAACCACTACATATAATTTGTTATATGGTAGTTGAATAAACAAAACAAGTTCTTCTAATAGAATCGTAACCTAGGACATGTGCATAACACGGTCCATAGGGTTTTGTTAATTCAAAGGATGCTAAAAGCATATGCAAACTTCAATGGTTAAAGTGAGCATCGCGGAGTTGGAATCTTCACTATGATGAAACTGTTAAAGGAGTTTAAAAGTTCATTAGAGACAATGAAGATGCTTGCATTTGCAAGAAATTAAGTGGGAGCGCTAAGACATGTTTCTAATACATTATGTGGAAGACATATTGTTGATTGGAAATAATGTATCTTTTATTAACACATATTAAGAATTTCATCCCGATGAAAGACTTAGGCAAAACCCAAATATTTGGCATCAATAGACGCTAATATGGTTGTGCCAGAAGTACATAGACAAGATATTGAATGAGTTCAATATAGAAACTACAAGAGAGGTTCTTGTCGCACAGAAAGGATTGAATGAGTTCAGTGTTGATGATATATTCAAGTGTATTGACATTTGGTAAAGTGAAACAAATAATCAAGTATAGATTGATACTTGATGTATGAAATAACAAAGAGTATTTATATCAATCATACTGTGATATGTACAAATCCAGATATGTCCTATGCTCTAAATGTTGTGAGCATATACCAGAATGATTCGTAAGATGATCATTGGACAATAGTAAGGATATTCTTATGATCTTTTGGAAGAACTAAGAGTATATTATTTGTAGAAGTGACAAATAGATGGTTAGTTCATTGTAAAAGTACTACATTGATACTAGTTTTGTCACAAAGTACAAATTAAGTTTATCTCAATCTAATCTAAGGGTGGCACAATATAATGGAAAGTAAGTTCCATAATGGATTTGGATGAGTTCCAAAGTTAAGACATTGTGACAGATACTACAACAAAAGGCTAAGTATATGACTGCTATTATAGCAGCAAAAGAGGGCATTTGTGTCAAGTAGTTTGTTATCAAACTAGGTGTTGTTCACAGAGGGATAATACTATGAAGATATATTGTGCGACAATATTATCAACATGTTTTAACCCCAAAGAGCTAAAGGTCACACCGAAAGACCAAATTTATACAAAGCCATCTCATTAGAGAATGAGTGATGCGTAGAGACGCAAAGACATGCAATTACACACGGACCTGGAAGTGTCAGATCCGGAGATCAGTTGACCACTAGCAATCGTGTACATACAACACCGGAAAGCCATAGGTGTTGAATACACAAAGGTTTGAAACTAGATTATTGACTCTAGTGCAAGTGGGAGACTGTTGGAGATATGCCCAAGAGGCAATAATAAAGTGGTTATTATCATATCTTCACACTTATGATAAATGTTTACATACCATGCTATAATTGTATTAACCGGAAACATTAATACTTGTGTGATTTGTAAACTAAAATAAGAGTCCCTAGTAAAGCCTCTTGTTAAACTAGCTTGTTGGTTAATATATGATCATGGTTTCCTGATCATGAACATAGAGATGTTATTAACAACAGGATCATATCATTAGGAGAATGATGTGATGGACATACTCCTATAGATAAGCGTAGCATAAAGATCAAGTCATTTTAATAGTTCAATTGCTATATGCTTTCTGATACATAGTAACCTAATTCCTTCGACCATGAGATCATGCATATCACCTTTTCCGGATGGATGCTTTGATGTCATCAAACACCAAACCGTAACAGGGTGGCTATAAAGGTGGCATTGAGTGTTCAGAAAGTATTGGTTGAAACACATGGATCAAGAGTGGGATTTGTCCATCCATATGACGGATAGATATACTCTGGGCCCTCTCGGTGGAATGTCATCCAATTAGCTTGCAAGCATGTGACTGGGTCACAAGGGATCACATATCACGGGAACGAGAAAAGAGTACTTATCGGTAACAAGGTTGAACTAGGTATGCAGAGATACCGACGATCATAACCTCGGATAAGTAAACTATCGTGAGACAAAGGGAAATTGGTATCGTATGTAAGTGGTTCATTCGATCACAAAGTAATCGTAGAAATATGTGGGAGCCATATGAATTTCCAGATTCCTCTATTGGTTATTGTTCGGAGAAGTGTCTCGATCATGTCCGCATAATTCACGAACCGTAGGGAGACACACTTAAGGATTCGACGTTGTTTGAGTAGTTATGGTATTATGAGAAAGAGACCGAATGTTGTTCGGAGTCTCGGATGGTATCCGGGATATCACGAGGTGATCCGAAATGGTCCGAAGAATAAGATTCATATAAGGAAAGTCCTGTTTCGGAGTTCGGGAATGATTCCGGTGTTTTCATCAGGAATGTTCTAGAAGGTTCCGGATTGTCCGGCACTCCGGGGGGGGGGGGAGGGTACATGAATGTGTCATTGAATGATTGCATCATGTACTAAGTGTTCTTGCTGTTCCAAAACTTGAAAGTCAAACTGCCAGTTTGAAAGTCAAACGGCTAAAACAGGAAACTGTGGAAAACAGGAAACTGTGGGAAACAGGAAACTGTGGGAAACAAGCAAGAGGAGTTTGAAACCAACTTGGAGGAGGAGTTCCTCTCCTCCAAGCGGGCGCCCAGCCCTAGGCTGAGTTGGGGAGGGACTCCCCTCCCTCCCTGGCGCGCCTAGCCCCTCCACCTATAAAAGGAGGGGCAGGGCCTCCTCCTTGAGACACACAAGTTTCTACCTCTAATCTCCGGTTTAGAGCCGTTTGGTTTAGAGCTTCTAATTGCTTTAGCCTGCGGTTTAGAGCCTTCTAATTGGTGTGTCTAATCTCTAGACCACTAATAGCCCTCTCTCATAATCCACCATACTCGCTCCGGCTTAAGGCGAAGCCCTGCGGGATTTCCCCTCTACTTCCGGTACCACGCCGTTGTGCTACCGGAATCGCGAGGAGAGTGCTACAACCTCCGCTGCCTGCTGGAACAAGGGAGAGGAAGGTCTTCGTCGAGTACCGAACGTGTGACCGACTGCGGGAGTGCTGCCGGAACGCAGCGCCGGAAGGATCGTCTACACGATCTTGAGATCGGAAAGAGTACGACTACATCACCCACGAGAATCTGCTCTCGTTAAACACTTTGGAATCTTCGAGGGTAAGTTATTCCATCGACTCGTTGCTACAATCTAATAGATAGATCTTGGCTTGTTTGTTTGTATGCGATAGAAAATTTTTGTTTTCCTTGCTACGAACCCCTACACTCAAATCATCCGTGAAAGTAACAAAATAACGACATCCACCTCACGCCGACACACTCATTGGACCGCATACATCAGAATGTATGATTTCCAATAAATCTGTCGCCCGTTCCATTGAACCGGAAAATGGCGTTCTAGTCATCTTGCCCATAAGACATGGCTCACGTGTATCAAATGATTCATAATCAAGTGATTCCAAAAGTCCATCCGAATGGAGCTTCTTCATGCGTTTAACGCCAATATGACCTAGACGGCGGTGCCACATATATGCGGATATATCATCATTTAGTTTAATACTTTTAGCATCAACATTATGAATATGTGTAACATTATTATCGAGATCCAAAAGAAATAAACCATTCATCATCGGTGCATGACCATAAAAGATTTCATTCATATAAATGGAACAACCATTGTTCTCAGATTTAAATGAATAACCACTTCGCATCAAACACGATCCAGATACAATGTTCATGCTTAGTGCAGGCACCAGATAACAATTATTCAAGTTTATAACTAATCCCGACGGCAAGTGGAGAGGCAGCGTTCCAACGGCGATCACATCAACGCTTGATCCATTGCCGACACGCATCTTGACCTCACCCCTTGCTAGCGGTCGCTTGTTCCGCAGCCCCTGATTCGAGTTACAAATATTAGCAACTGAACCGGTATCAAATACCCAGGTGCTACTGCGAGCACTAGTCAAGTACACATCAATAACATGTATATCATATATACCTTTGTTTGCCTTGCCGGCTTTCTTGTCTGCCAAATACTTGGGGCAGTTGCGCTTCCAGTGGCCAGTCCCCTTACAATAGTAGCACTCGGTATCAGACTTAGGTCCAACTCGGGGTTTCTTTTCAGGCACGGCAACAGGCTTGCCGCCCTTACTTCCCTTCCGTTTTCCCTTCTTGTCTTTCTTGAAACCAGTGTTCCTATTGATCATCAACACTTGATGTTCCTTTTTGATCTCCACTTCTGCAGTTTTAAGCATTGACAGAAGCTCGGGGAGAGACTTCTTCATGCCTTGCATATTATAGTTCATCACGAAGCTCTTATAGCTAGGTGGCAAAGACTGCAGAACACGATGGATGCCTAAGTCAATGGGAATCGATATTCCCAAGGACACAAGCTTATCGGCGTAACCCGACATCTTGAGTACATGCTCACTAACGGAGCTGTGCTCTTCCATCATGTAGCTAAAGAACTTTTCTGAAGCGTTGTAGCTCTCTACAGCATCATGTGTGTCGAAAATCATTTTCAACTAACCCATTGTATCAAAAGCATTGCCATTTTCGAAACGCTTTCGAAGTTCCGGCTCTAGCCCATACAATATGCCGCAATGAACTAAGTTGTGGTCCTCCTGACGAGTCTGATAGACATTCTTCTCCTCGTCAGGGGCATCATCTAAAGGTGGGGGGCCTAACGGCACTTCTATCACATATTGCTTTTGTGCAGCAGAGAGGAGAATCCTCAAATTCATGTCCCATTCGGTAAAGTTGCTACCGTTCGTTGCAAGTTTCTCTTTCTCCATGAACACATTGAAATTAAAAGCAGGTGGTGCCATCTACAACAGAATTTGTAAAGTTTAGACTAAGTGTATGATAGATTGAGTTCAACTAATCCATATTACGAATGAACTCCCACTCAAAAACGACATCCCTCATGCCCTTTTGGTGATTACATGAACCAAATCCACTACACCAAGTCCGATCATCACGTGAGTTGGTGTAGCTTCAAAGGCGAGCATCAAATGGGCATCATATCAACTATATGACTCATGCTTAACCTTTCGGTCCATGTTCCGAGGCCATGTCTATACATGCTAGGCTCGCCAAGTTAGAACCTTAGTATTCGCGTGTGTAACTGTTTTACACCCGAAATATGGTCGTGGATCCAAGAACACCCGATCATCACGTGATGTCTTGGAGCGACGAAAAAACATAATCTGTGCATACTAAAGGAAGAACACATTCTTATATTGATATTTAAAAGAGGGATCATCTTATTATGCTAACAAAGCGCTAAATAAGCAATATAAGATGCTATCAAACATCACATGTTTATTAGTGAAATGATATGGTTCCCGCATATGATCTCTATCATGTGCACCGTGGTATGATTACTATCATACCTATATGTGTAAGTCCAAGGTCTATGGAGATTACACGCTATGTATGTTGTAAGAGTATCATCTCATACTTCTACTTACAACACTACCATATCATAACACTAGCCCAGCAACAATCTAAACTAGACGCCTCTAATTTATCCATTGCAAGTTTTACGTGGCTTAGGGCTTTCGAGATAGAACCGTTCTTACCTACGAACATGAACCACAACGAGGATAACCAAATTGTTGACAACTTGTTTGCAAAATAGATATTGACTATAGTAGGAGAGACAGACACCCGCTAGCCACTTATGCAAACTAGTTGCATGTCAAGCGTGGAACAGGTCTCATGTGCGAGGACATGTAAAGTTTGTCCGGGCCGCTTCATCCCACTATGCCACCAATATCCAAAATTACAACAAAGGAGCAACAACATGATCATCATCGCCCACATACTCATATGTGTACTACCCGTGTAAAGCATCTACGCATAGATCCGGCTCTGATACCACTGTAGGTTCGCAGCATAGAAAACAAAAAATTTCCTACGATGGGAACTATGTACCAAGATATATCTACTAGATACAAACAACGGGCGGATGTATATCCGTAGAGAACATACCCTTGAAGATCGACAAAGCTTAACGAGTTCAACTCGTGGTTGATGTAGACGATCTCTTGCCGATCTCAAGATCGAGAGGAAGTCCTAGCGCCGCAAAGCAGCAGCGCATCCGTGCTCGCACACACGTACAAGACACCGGGCAACCTCCGCCTCCTCGCTCCAGCGATGCAGCGGAAGCACAACCCTTTCTTGCCAAATAGCCACCGGGAACATGTATCTCGCTAGTTCGAGACCATGGGGGATAAATTCTAGAGGGGGAGATAGATCCTTCACGAGGAGGTGTGAGAGACAAGTGAGAGGAGGGGATCCTTTTATAGGAGGGGGGGGGGCACCCAAGGGGGTGGCCGCCGGCCATGGGGGCTGCCCCCTCCCCTCCTTCATTCATGTGGGTGGACACTCCACTCACAAAATGTCCTTTAAATTCCCTCCACTCAAAAGTCCACTCAAATTCCCATTAAATTTCCACCAAATTTAATGCAAACTCTCATTAAATAAAACTCTTTTATTTTATTCAGAATTTTGTCAATTACTTTAATGACAAACATTCACAAATAACCCCTTGCTAGAATTCCATTTCACATGCATAACCACTTTATGCAATTTCACCCGAAAACCAATTTCGGTATCTAGTGAAATAAATTCCTGCGCTTGTTTATTCTTTCGGCATGAAACATTTGCTCCAACTGGATGCCAGTGTCCCTTAAGTGTGTCACTCTACGGTTCGCGAATAATGCGGACATGATCGAGACCCTTCTCCGATCAATAATCAGTAGCGGGACATGGAGATCCATACTGACTCCCACACATTCAACGATGACTTTTCCTGTGATTGTCGGAACCTTTTACGCTTGTATCTTAATCCCTTTGTTTCACGATATATTACATGTCCGAGATTCGATCATCGGTATCTCCATACCTAGTTTGATCTCGTTACTGACATGCACTCTTTTCTTGTTCCCGTGATATAACATTCTAGTGATCAAATCACTTGCTTGCAAGCTAACCAATGTGATATCACCGAGAGGGCCCAGAGCATATCTATCTGTCATCGGGATGAACAAATTCCACTCTTGATCCATGATTCTCAACATAACACTTTAGTAGCTTTGAAGCCATCTTTATAATCACCCAGTTACGGAGTGACGTTTGATGTCAACAAGAAACTCTTCCAGTGTTAGTGATTGGCATGATCTCATGGTCTAAGGATTAGGACTACTTCGTAGTTTATTTATAGAAATATAAACTCAATGACTTTGATCGTAATGCTATACTTCGGATGAATGTTCATCACACCATTACACTAATGTTGTGATCTCGTTATTAACAACATCCAATGTCTATGATCAGGAAACCGTGATCATCTTGTTAATCAACGAACTAGTTTATGAGAGAGGCATAACTAGGAACTTTCTGTTTGTTTATTAAACACACATGTATTAACGTTTCCGTATTAATACAATTATAGCATGCAAAATAAACATATATCATATACTTGGAATACACATAATAAACATTTTATTATTGCCTCTCAGGGAATATTCCCTTCAATGCTGACATAGAATCAGAGCAGGTGCCGATAGAGGACGCTTGGCACGGCGGAACGGGTGCAAAGGATCACTCGTATACTCCACAGAACAAGACGCGGTGGACCTGTAGGCATCATCATTGGAATCGCATTATTTGCCCCTGAAGGGGCGGAACCATCCCGCCCAGGTGGGGTGACCGAAGACGGATCAACTGACGCTGCTAGCGAGCTACTGCCACCTCCCTTGAGTTTGCTCGAGCCAGGGGTTGCGCTAGCGGCTGTTGACGCTCTCCTGTGTTTCCCACCGGAGGCCATCAGAGATGGCCCTTACATGGGATCTTGGCTTGTTCGACTCGTGGATCTAGTGGGGTATTCATTTGAGACCATCAGTCCAACTTCCCTCACTTTGTTGGGTTTGTCCTCCTAGTCGTTATGGTTCCTCGGGGAGGAAGACCTAGAACAATCAAGGGAGGAGATCGGTGCTTATTCTGTCTCCCCCATAGGACCCGGACATACACCTGTCGCAAGGACGCGACCGGTCAAACTTGAGATCGTGTGACGTGTTGTGCATCCATGAGGGAGCTTCAGCATTTCCCTCGCGGATCACCATAGAGATATGCGCTGTTTCCCTTTCAAAGCACCGTCAAGCGGCTCACCAGAGAGGTATGTGTTGTTTCCCTCACACAACCCGTCAAGCGGCTCACCAAAGAGGTATGCGTTGTGCATCATAGGGTGGAAGCACAATGCTTCCTCAAATGGTCAGCCATGCCGGTCACCTTCGACGCTCAGGATCACCCCGACCGATGCCTGTGCATGGGGATCCTGCCACTAGTAGTCTCCCCGACTATCAACAACGTTAGGGTGACCAAGATGCTGGTGGAAGGAGGTGTGCGCCTAAACCTCCTATCCCCCAACTCATGAGGCAGCTCCAGAACCCTGCCGAAAGCATGTCCGCTACGGGAGCATTCCAACAGATCAACCCGGGGTGACGCAACCACTAGGGAAGGCCACTCTGCCCGTCATGTTTGGGA
Source organism: Avena sativa (assembly GCA_916181665.1). Taxonomy (NCBI): domain Eukaryota; kingdom Viridiplantae; phylum Streptophyta; class Magnoliopsida; order Poales; family Poaceae; genus Avena; species Avena sativa. The sequence continues at coordinate 369,696,239 of OV702284.1, forward strand.
CGCGTGCACAATGAACACCACATTTGACGTGGAGAAAATCCTCTTGCCATACAATGACATACTCTGTCATCCCACGTTGGCGAAGTTCATGGAGGCCACACACTACGCCTACAACACCATGAAGATCCCGACCATGAAAGGGGTCATAACCGTCAAGGATGATCCGCGACATGCTATCCTCTACATGGAGCAGTCTTATCAAGAGACCGTGGTGGTGGTTTCTGTCATCGGATTGTCAACAGGTACGCCATAGGGGGTCCTAAGGGCGATGAGAATATGGGGTGTGAGCTGTACGGTGTTCCTGGAGCGGTGAGCACAAGTTAACCCAGGTTCAGATCTGACTATGGTGATAAGATCCTACTCCTACTAGCAACCCAGTAGTATATCGGCGAGAGCCGGATGTTTCAGCGGATTACAAGAGAGGTCCACATGTGTGAGTTGGTTGTGGGTGATCTATGATCTGGTTGGTGTTGTGCCCTAAAGGCTCCCTCGGGTCCTATTTATATAGTCACCGGGACCTAGGGTTACAAGAGAGACCTATCCGGATACGTTACAGAGTCGGTAACTAAGTACAGTGATGGCTCAGATATGTAGAGCTCGTTGGGAACCCCAAGAGGAAGGTATGATGAGCACAACAGCAAGTTTCCCTCAGTTATGAAACCAAGGTTATCGAACCATTAGGAGTAAGGAAACAACTCCAAGGTGTTGCTAACAACTTGGAACCTGCACAACACAAACCCAATACTTTGCCCCAACTTACAGTGAGGTTGTCAATCTCACCGGTTTGCTGAAAACAAAGGATTAAAAGTATAGTGTGGAATATAGTGATTGCTTATAGAAAGTAGACGGTAATAGTAAACAGTAGATGGTATATCAATGATAAAGAATGGACCAGGGTCCACAGTTCACTAGAGGTGTTCTCCATAAGATAGATAGCATGTTGGGTGAACAAATTACAGCAGGGCAATTGACAGATTGAGAAAGCATAACAATGCATATACTAGACATCTTGACTCCTACGAGATTTGATTGGGCATTACAACATAATACATAGACCGTAATCCAACTGCATCTATGACTAATAATCCACCTTCAGGTTATCATCCGAACCCCTTCCATTATTAAGTTGCAAGCAACAGATAATTTCATTAAGCAATGTGTGTAAAGTAAACAATACAATTGCCCCATGGACAAATGATTGCTGTTTTCTCCCTAGTAGCAACAACACATCTACAACCTTAGAAGTTTCTATCACTCTCCCAGATTACTAGAGGCATGAACCTACTATCGAGCATAAATACCCCCTCTTGGAGTTACAAGCATCTACTTGGCAAAGATAGCTACTAGCAACGGAGAGCATGCACGATCACAAATAACATAGACATGATAGAATCAATAATCAATTTGACATAGTATCTCAATATCCATCGGATCCCCACAAACACAACATGTATGATTACAAATAGATGATCTTGATCATGAACGGAGCTCACAAGATCTAAACATGATATCACAAAGGAGGAGAAACAACCATCTAGATACTGTATGGACCCATAGTCCAAGGGTGAACTACTCACGCATCACTCCGGAGGCTGGCATTGTGATGAAGAAGGCCTCCAGAATGATCTCTCCCCTTCGGTAGGGTGCCGGGAAGAGCTTCGGACCCCCTCCTGATTTAGGGATGGAGATGGCGGCGGCTATAGACTGTTTCATGGATATTTGATCGGGTGCCTAGGGTTTCTGCATCGGGCTGCTTTTATAGGCGAAGGGAAAAGGTCGATGGGCGCCTGAGGGTCCCACACCATGGGGAGGAGCGCCCTAGGGGGTGGCCGCGCCAGCCCTAGGTGTGGCCACCTTGTGGCCCCACTTCGGCTCCCCTTCGGTCTCCGTGTCGTTTCTGGTAAAATATTGACTTTGGCTTTTGTTCCGTCCAATTCCGAGAATATTTCCTTACTAGCTTTTCTGAAACCAAAAACAGCAGAAAACATGCAACTGGCACTACGACATCTTGTCAATAGGTTAGTTCCAGAAAATGTATAAAAATACCTCAAAGTGTAAACAAAACATAAGAAAGTTGATATAAAACAAGCATGGAGTATCAAAAATTATAGATACGTTTACGACGTATCAAGCATCCCCAAGCTTAACTCCTGCTCATCCTCGAGTAGGTAAGTGATAAAAATAATAATTTTTGAGGTGACATGCTATGACAATTTTTATCAAGGTATTTGTAAAGCATTGATAGCTGATATCAAAGTACTCTAAACATGAGCATGAAAGATGTAGTTCTAACAATAAGACATAGCAACTATGTTGTAACATGAAAGGGTACAAACAAAAGATCATGAATAATAATGCATTGAAAGACGTTTGTTTGTTTCACATATAGAAAACATAGCAAAAGTGATATTCAGATTGTCCTTCATGGTATAGCAAAACATAAATGCATAGGACACCTTCAAAGTTCATAAGGGTGACTAGATACAAATAATTTAAGAACAAGCAATATCAACATTATGAATCAATAAGTTTTGGGACAATGCACATTAAACTAAGAATGACAACTATGCTCTCTTAATTGGTGCATAAAGATAAAAGATGGAGACTCAACATAAAGGTAAAGAGAAATGCCCTTCACAGAGGAAAGTAGGGATTTCAAGTTTCATAAAGAGATTCCAAAAATTATGGTACTTTTTAGCTTCCAGCTCTTATTGCCCCTATCATAAGCATCTTGAAGTGATTAAGGTTAAAGTGAAACAAATATGAAGTATATGCTTGATAGATCATAAGTTGGAAATCTCATGTCCCTTGAGTACGAGGGTCGTTCCTCATGCTACTCAACTTTAGTCACAAGCAAGTTCTTGTTATTGTAAGTATATGTATATCATAGAGAACCGCCAACGGGGTACCCCTTGCCCCATGACACAGGAGCTATCCCATATAAAAATGACAAGGCAATAGACAATGAGAATCCCAGCGATCTTTTTATTTGCTATTTGCATAGGTTTTTATTGAGGATGCTTCACAGATTGCTCACTATGGTTATGCTGCAAGTTTCCACGATGATTAGGCATGGATTAGGCTATCTGCCCAAGTGTTTCTCTAACACATATATAATACTCCATGGACTTACAAGCTCCCCTTTTATTTCACACCGCCGACATACATAAACAAAAGATCATGATATCAACTGGATAATATGTACAGGTGTTGAAAGCGTTCCCCATGGCAGCATGGTTCTGCTAACTCCCAACTTATAATTTGCAAGCATATAAGCAACATAGATGACACAATGGTTCAATTTTATTAGGTGCAAGAAATAAAGTGTGCCATCAAGTTTGTGAGAGCTTTAATCACTAATTTTCACATAACAAAAGTTTAATTTGGAAGAAAGATAAAAACATGAATATACTTGGAATGGTGTAACACACCATGCATAGGAATTTATAGTGGACTCTTTGGAATAACTTGGTTTCTTGGGAGTTGGATGCACGAGTAGATCTCATACTCAGTACAAGTGGAGGCTAGCAAAAGACTGGGAGCGACCAACTAAGAGAGCAATAATGGCCATAATCATGCAAAGCGACAAAACATAATTAATTAAAGCATAAAGTGATATCACAAGTCAAAAACTAAATGATCATAGAGGCTAGGGTGACTGGTTCATAGCCTTAACATGGTGTAATCATGTGCCAAGTCAACCCAAATAAAGCATTAAAGGAGAATACCATAATACTATGCTTTTGTATGCTAAAACAACGCATGATTATTTCAAGGCACATTAAGCAATCTCAATTGTTTGGAACAAGTCATGATACATCAATAATCACTAAGCATATGGTCAAAGCAACATATAACATGACATGATAAAGTCTAGGCCACAGTCAAAACAGTGCTCCTTTTGTACCACTTAAGCATGAAGCTTCCTACTCTTTTCCAATACCAATAAATTTATTTCAAACAAAATAAGAATGCGGGGGTCCAACTAATTTATTCAGCAAACCAAACAAAACAAAACTAAAAACAAAAATAAAGATGCTCCAAGAACAACACAATAGTGCATGAAGTAATAAAAATAAAGTGTCTAGAAAGGGACATGAGATTTTTATTGATGAAGAAGGGGATGCCTTGGGCATCCCCAAGCTTTGACGTTTTTACCTCTTGAATATTTCTTGGGGTGACACAGGTGGAATCCCCAAGATTGAACTTGTGTCCATACTTCATCTCATCACATCATTCTTCCCCTACACTTAAAAATTTCCTTCATACAATACTTCACACAATCTTTATTAGCAACATTAGTGTATTCAAGATAATAAGTCTTTGGGTTTAGTTTCAACACAAGTAAAACTTTAATTAAAACACAAGCTACTATAGAAATTCCTTGTAAAAGCTCAAGTGATCAAACAGAACTCAAAAAGAAGCCGACAAGAGGCAAATGCAAATAATGGCAGAAATCTGTCAAAACAGACCAACAGGTAAAAACCGATTTTTTTGAAGACCTTCTGTTGTTCAAATCGTAACGTTCTAAACTAACAAAAGTTAGATAATAACCTGGGACATATGCAAAAAAAATACATCTCAATCTGACATACTGGGATTTTTCACGATTTTTTATAGTGAAACACAAAATTCTGTTTCGGCACAAAAACTTTCCCAAATCTTACTTCTCTCTCATTAGAGGTTATTCTTGGCACAAAAACCACACAAAAAGGATAAGGAGAGGTTATTATATAGGCAATAACTTACAAGACTCAACAAAATAAAAACTTACTGAAAATAAAAACTGGGTTATCGCCCAAGAGTACTTTTCTTTAACGCCTTTAAGTTAGGCATGGAAAGCAAGAATCAAGTATTTTCGAATGAAGAAGCATTAATATTAATACCAGAAATTTCTTCAACGAGGCAAGGTATCTCATCCAAATAATTTCTAGAGGATCCTCTCTCAATACTCTTGGGTTCACTATTTTTATCAAAAGAGTTTTCAGGAAAAATCCAATCAAAATTCTTTTCTAAGGATTCATGCATTCCTACAAGTTTAAAAGGTATTGGTATTTTAATTTCCTTTCCATTTTTGGGTTTGATTTTGTCCAACTTTTCTAGTGTACCCATAACATCTACACATGAGCCTATCATATTAAAATGATTAAAAACCTTTTTAGCTTCTTTAGCAACATCATTGAATTCTTTTAGCAAAGTTTCCAGAATAAAATCTCTCTTTTCAGTATCCTCGGTATCTTTAAGTTTAAGAAACATTACTTGCATCATGGGGTTAAGGTTAACAAACCTAGCCTCCAACATGTGAAATAAAGAAGCTGCAGCAATTTCATAATTTGGAGCAAGTTCTGCTAAGGATCTATCCTCAATATCCTCATGCTTGCTAACATGATTAAAGAATTCTTCAATATTATCCTTCCTAATTATAGAGCCACTGCCTATTGAAAGGTATTTCAAGGTGAACTTAGGGATCAACATGGTGAGCTAAGAACAAGGTGACAACTATAGAAAGAACTAATTTTTTGTGTGTTTTTGATAAGAAAAAGCAAACCAGAACAACTATTTTTTTTGTATTTTTGATAAAAAGAAACAATAAAAACAAAGCAAAATAAACTAAGCAAAACAAAATCAAAGTAAAGAGATTTGTCGTGAGAGACTCCCCTTGCAAGAATCTTCTTTCTCCCTGAAAAGTGACTGATGAGGAGGAAGAGATTGAAGCTATCCATATCTCCCCGACAACGGCTCTAGAGAAGTGCTTGATGGCTCAAATATGTAGAGCTCAGTAGGAACACCAAGAAGAAGATATGATGAGCACAACAACAAGTTTCCCTCAGTTATGAAATGAAGGTTATCGAACCAGTAGGAGTAAGCAAACAACTCCAAGGTGTTGCTAACAACTTGGAACCTGCAAAACACAAACCCAATACTTTTCCCCAACTTACAGTGAGGTTGTCAATCTCACTGGTTTGCTGAAAACAAAGAATTAAACGTATAGTGTGTAAGCAATGTGTGTAAAGTAAACAATACAATTGCCCCATGGACAAATGATTGTTGTTTTCTCCCTAGTAGCAACAACACATCTACAACCTTAGAAGTTTCTATCACTCTCCCAGATTACTAGAGGCATGAACCTACTATCGAGCATAAATACTCCCTCTTGGAGTTACAAGCATCTACTTGGAAAAGATAGCTACTAGCAACGGAGAGCATGCAAGATCACAAATAACATAGACATGGTAGAATCAATAATCAATTTGACATAGTATCTCAATATCCATCGGATCCCCACAAACACAACATGTATGATTACAAATAGATGATCTTGATCATGAACGGAGCTCACAAGATCTAAACATGATATCACAAAGGAGGAGAAACAACCATCTAGCTACTGTATGGACCCATAGTCCAAGGGTGAACTACTCACGCATCACTCCGGAGGCTGGAATTGTGATGAAGAAGGCCTCCACAATGATCTCTCCCCTTCGGCAGGGTGCCGGGAAGAGCTTCGGACCCCCTCCTGATTTAGGGATGGAGATGGCGGCGGCTACAGACTGTTTCATAGATATTTGATCGGGTGCCTAGGGTTTTTGCACCGAGATGCTTTTATACGCGAAGGGGCAAGGTCGATGGGCACCCTAGGGGCCCACACCATGGGGAGGCGCGCCCTAGGGGGTGTCCGCGCCAGCCCTAGGTGTGGCCACCTCGTGGCCCCACTTCGGCTCCCCTTCGGTCTTCGTGTCGTGTATGGTAAAATATTGACTTTGGCTTTTGTTCCATCCAATTCTGAGAATATTTCCTTACTAGCTTTTCTGAAACCAAAAACAGCAGAAAACAGGCAACTGGCACTGTGGCATCTTGTCAATAGTTTAGTTCCAGAAAATGTATCAAAATACCTCAAAGTGTAAACAAAACATAAGAAAGTTGATTTAAAAAAAGCATGGAGCATAAAAAATTATAGAAAGTTGATATAAAACAAGCATGGAGCATCAAAAATTATAGATACGTTTACGATGTATCATTCAACTTGGACTATAAGTAATACTACAAGCCTAAGTCGGTAAGTGTTTTGGGCCTTGTCGTAGCCGGAAGTGACTCCTCCTTTTTCTCTAACTGGGCCGCCCGTGAAGCAAAGCTCTAACCCGTTGGTGGGCCACCCTGGTCAGTGAGTCCTGTGGGTATGCCCGGAAAGTATATCCCCAACAGTAGCCCCCGGTAGTCTCCAAGATCCAAGTGGGATAAATTATCTAGCTTGATGGTTTCTTCGTCTTGAAAATCTTGAAGGGTTACCGAAAACTTCCTCCAGTAGTGTAGGATTCCGAGTCTCATCTGAGTCAGATATGTCTCCTTGACTTCAATCATTTCCTTACTTTATTCAAACATGATCCAGAATCTAAATGGTGATGTCTACCTCACAAACCTTCAGGTCACATCTTGTCACTGACAATTATCCTGTCAGCCGACCGTTGGTGGGTCCGCGTTACACGGAACCAAAGCAACGTTTCAATGCATGCACGAGAATCGAGGGGCAGAGGTGTCGCGAGGAAACCTCTCTCTCTCTCTCTCCCTCCTATATGCGTGGCGCAAATCGCGTGGATCCAGTGCGAATCTTGGCATGAAGGTTATTAAGTTAGAGATTTCCTATCTACCAAACTCATTCCTCACGGTTCATCATTGCCTCCTCGTACTCCTCGAGCTCTTCGCATATCTCTCTCTCTCCACCGCTCCAAAAAATACCCTAGCGCCACCAATCTTTGACCTCTACTCTGCCGAGATGGCGGAAGCGGCGTCAAGTTCTAGGATGGCGGCGGTGATGCGGCTCAAATCATTGTAGAGCTTCGTTGGGAAACCCCAAGAGGAAGGTATGATGAGTACAACAGTAAGTCTTCCCTCAGTAAAACCCAAGGTAATCGAACCAGTAGGAGGAAGGAAACGACTCCAAGGTGTTGTTAACAACTTAGAACCTACACAACACAAACTCAAGACTTTGCCCCAACGAATAGTGAGGTTGTCAATCTCACCGGTTTGCTGAAAACAAAGGATTAAATGTATGGTGTGAAAGGTAATGGTATCTTGCAGAAAGTAAACAGTAACAGTGGAAGATGTATCAACGGTAAAGATTGGACCGAGGTACACAGTTCAGTAGAGGTGTTCTCCTTAAGATAATAAATATAACATGCTGGGTAAAAAAATTACAGCGGGGCAATTGACAGGACAGAGCAAGGCATAACAATGCAATACTAGAAATTCATGATCCTATGAGATTTGATTGGGCATTACAACAATATACATAGACCGCCATCCAACTGCATCTATGACTAGTAATCCACCTTCAGGTTATCATTTGAACCCCCTCCAGTATTAAGTTGTAGGCAACGGATAACTGCTTTAAGCAGTGTGTGTAAAGTAAACAATACAATTGTTCCATAAACAAGAGATTGTTGTTTTCTCCCTAGTAGCAAAAGCACATCTAAAACCTTAGAGATTTTTGTCACTTCTCCAGATTCAATAGAGGCATGAACCCACTATCGAGCATAAATACTGAAGGGAATATGCCCTGAGAGGCAATAATAAAGTGTTTATTATGTGTATTCCAAGTATATGATAGATGTTTATTTTGCATGCTATAATTGTATTAATACGGAAACGTTAATACATGTGTGTTTAATAAACAAACAGAAAGTTCCTAGTTATGCCGCTCTCATAAACTAGCTCGTTGATTAACAAGATGATCAAGGTTTCCTGATCATGGACATTGGATGTTGTTGATAACGGGATCACAACATTAGTGTAATGGTGTGATGAACATTCATCCGAAGTATAGCATTACGATCAAAGTCATTGAGTTTATATTGCTATAAAAACTTACGAAGTGATCCTAATCCTTAGACCATGAGATCATGTCAATCACTAACACCGAAAGAGTTTCTTGATAACATCAAATGTCACACCGTAACAGGATGATTATAAAGATGGATTCAGAACTAATAAAGTGTTATGTTGAGGCTCATGGATCGAGAGTGGAATTTGTTCATCCCGATGACGGATAGATATACTCTGGGCCCTCTCAGTGATATCACATTAATTAGCTTGCAAGCAAGTGATTTGATCACTAGAATGTTATATCACAGGAACGAGAAAAGAGTGCATGTCGGTAACGATATCAAACTAGGTATGGAGATACCGATGATCGAATCTCGGACATGTAATATATCGTGAAAAAAAGGGATTAAGATACTAGCGTAAAAGGTTCTGACGATCACAAGAAAGTCATCGTTGAATGTGTGGGAGTCAGTATAGGTCTCCAGATCCCGCTTCTGATTATTGATTCGAGAGGGGTCTCGATCATGTCCGCATTATTCACGAACCGTAGGGTGACACACTTAAGAGACACCGACATCCAATTGGAGCAAATGTTTCATGCCGAAAGAATGAACAAGCGCAGGAATTTATTTCACTAGATACCGAAACAGGTTTTCGGGTGAAATTGCATAAAGTGGTTATGCATGTGAAATAGAATTCTAGCAAGGGGTTATTTGTGAATGTTTGTCATTAAAGTAATTGACAAAATTCTGAATAAAATAAAAGAGTTTTATTTAATGAGAGTTTGCATTAAATTTGATGGAAATTTAATGGGATTTTGAGTGGACTTTTGAGTGGAGGGATTTTAAAGGGCATTTTGTGAGTGGAGTGTCCACCCACATGAATGAAGGAGGGGAGGGGGCAGCCCCCATGGCCGGCGGCCAACCCCTTGGGTGCCCCCCTCCTCCTATAAAAGGAGCCCCCCTCCTCACTTGTCTCTCACACCTCCTCGTGAAGGATCTCTCTCCCCCTCTAGAATTTATCCCCATGGTCTCGGACTAGCGAGATACATGTTCCCGGTGGCTATTCGGAAAGAAAGAGTTGTGCTTCCGCTGCATCGCCGGAGCGAGGAGGCGGAGGTTGCTCGGTGCCTCGAACGTGTGTGCGAGCACGGATGCGCTGCTGATTTGCGGCGCTAGGACTTCCTCTCGATCTTGAGATCGGCAAGAGATCGTCTACATCAACCACGAGTTTAACTCGTTAAGATTTGTCGGTCTTCAAGGGTATGTTCTCTACGGATATACATCCGCCCGTTGTTTGTATCTAGTAGATAGATCTTGGTATATAGTTCACATCGTAGGAAAATTTTTGTTTTCTATGCTGCGAACCCTACAGTGGTATCATAGCCGGATCTATGCGTAGATACTTTACACGGTAGTACACATATGAGTATGTGGGCGATGATGATCATGTTGTTGCTCCTTTGTTGTAATTTTGGATATTGGTGGCATAGTGGGATGAAGCGGCCCGGACAAACTTTACATGTCCTCGCACATGAGACCTGTTCCACGCTTGACATGCAACTAGTTTGCATAAGTGGCTAGCGGGTGTCTGTCTCTCCTACTATAGTCAATATCTATTTTTCAAGCGAGTTGTCAACAATTTTATTATCCTCGTTGTGGTTCATGTTCGTAGGTAAGAACGGTTCTATCTCGAAAGCCCTAAGCCACGTAAAACTTGCAATGGATAAATTAGAGGCGTCTAGTTTAGATTGTTGCTGGGCTAGTGTTATGATATGGTAGTATTGTAAGTAGAAGTATGAGATGATACTCTTACAACACACATAGCGTGTAAAATCCATAGACCTTGGATTTACACATATAGGTATGATAGTGATCATACCACGATGCACATGATAGAGATCATCTGCGGGAACCATATCATTTCACTAATAAACATATGATGTTTGATAGCATCTTATATTGCTTGTTTAGCGCTTTGTTAGCATAATAAGATGATCCCTCATTTAAATATCAAGATAAGAATGTGTTCTTCCTTTAGTATGCACCGATTATGTTTTCGTCGCTCCAAGACATCACGTGATGATCGGGTGTTCTTGGATCCACGACCATATTTCGGGTGTAAAACAGTTACACACGCGAATACTAAGGTTCTAACTTGGCGAGCCTAGCATGTACAGACATGGCCTCGGAACACGGACCGAAAGGTTAAGCATGAGTCATATAGTTGATATGATGCCCATTTGATGCTCGCCTTTGAAGCTATACCGACTCACGTGATGATCGGACTTGGTGTAGTGGATTTGGTTCATGTAATCACCAAAAAGGCACGAGGGATGTCGTTTTTGAGTGGGAGTTCATTCGTAATATAGATTAGTTGAACTCAATCTATCATAAACTTAGTCTAAACTTTACAAATTCTGTTGTAGATGGCACCACCTGCTTTTAATTTCAATGTGTTCATGGAGAAAGAGAAACTAGCAACGAACGGTAGCAACTTTACCGAATGGGCCATGAATTTGAGGATTCTCCTCTCTGCTGCACAAAAGCAATATGTGCTAGAAGCGCCGTTAGGCCCCCCACCTTTAGATGATGCCCCTGACGAGGAGAAGAATGTCTATCAGACTCGTCAGGAGGACCACAACTTAGTTCATTGCGGCATATTGTATGGGCTAGAGCCGGAACTTCGAAAGCGTTTCGAAAACGGCAATCATTTGATACAATGGGTGAGTGGAAAATGATTTTCGACACACATGCTGCTGTAGAGAGCTACAACGCTTCAGAAAAGTTCTTTAGCTGCATGATGGAAGAGCACAACTCCGTTAGTGAGCATGTACTCAAGATGTCGGGTTACGCCGATAAGCTTGTGTCCTTGGGAATATCGATTCCCATTGACTTAGGCATCCATCATGTTCTGCAGTCTCTGCCACCTAGCTATAAGAGCTTCATGATGAACTATAATATGCAAGGCATGAAGAAGTCTCTCCCCGAGCTTCTGTCAGTGCTTAAAACTGCAGAAGTGGAGATCAAAAAGGAACATCAAGTGTTGATGATCAATAGGAACACTGGTTTCAAGAAAGACAAGAAGGGAAAACGGAAGGGAAGTAAGGGCGGCAAGCCGGTTGCCGCGCCTGAAAAGAAACCCCGAGTTGGACCTAAGTCTGATTCCGAGTGCTACTATTGTAAGGGGACTGGCCACTGGAAGCGCAACTGCCCCAAGTATCTGGCAGACAAGAAGGCCGGCAAGGCAAACAAAGGTATATATGATATACATGTTATTGATGTGTACTTGACTAGTGCTCGCAGTAGCACCTGGGTATTTGATACCGGTTCAGTTGCTAATATTTGTAACTCGAATCAGGGGCTGCGGAACAAGCGACCGCTAGCAAGGGGTGAGGTCAAGATGCGTGTCGGCAATGGATCAAGCGTGGATGTGATCGCCGTCGGAACGCTGCCTCTCCACTTGCCGTCGGGATTAGTTATAAACTTGAATAAATGTTATCTGGTGCCTGCACTGAGCATGAACATTGTATCTGGATCGTGTTTGATGCGAAGTGGTTATTCATTTAAATCCGAGAACAATGGTTGTTCCATTTATATGAATGAAATCTTTTATGGTCATGCACCGATGATGAATGGTTTATTTCTATTAGATCTCGATGATAATGTTACACATATTCATAATGTTGATGCTAAAAGTATTAAACTTAATGATGATATATCCGCATATATGTGGCACTGCCGTCTAGGTCATATTGGCGTTAAACGCATGAAGAAGCTCCATTCAGATGGACTTTTGGAATCACTTGATTATGAATCATTTGATACATGTGAGCCATGCCTTATGGGCAAGATGACTAGAACGCCGTTTTCCGGTTCAATGGAACGGGCGACAGATTTATTGGAAATCATACATTCTGATGTATGTGGTCCAATGAGTGTGTCGGCGCGAGGTGGATATCGTTATTTTGTTACTTTCACGGATGATTTGAGTAGATACGGTTATATCTACTTGATGAAACACAAGTCTGAAACCTTTGAAAAGTTCAAGGAATTTTAGAATGAAGTGGAAAATCATCGTAATAGAAAGATCAAATTTCTACGGTCCGACCGTGGAGGTGAGTATCTAAGTTACGAGTTTAGCACTCACATGAAAGAGTGTGGAATTGTTTCACAACTCACACCTGCCGGAACACCACAGCGAAATGGTGTGTCGGAACGTCGTAATCGTACTTTATTAGATATGGTTCGATCTATGATGTCTCTGACGGACTTGCCGTTGTCATTTTGGGGTTATGCACTAGAAACTGCTGCATTCACTTTAAATCGGGCACCATCTAAATCCGTTGAAAAGACACCGTATGAATTGTGGTTTGGAAACAAACCTAAGATGTCATTTCTTAAAGTTTGGGGATGCGATGTTTATGTGAAGAAACTTCAACCGGATAAACTCGAACCCAAAGCGGAAAAATGCGTCTTCATAGGATACCGTAAAGAAACTATTGCGTATTCCTTCTATCACAGATCCGAGGACAAGGTTTTTGTTGCCAAGAATGGATCCTTTCTAGAGAAAGAGTTTCTCGCGAAAGGTGTGAGTAGTCGGAAGGTAGAACTCGAAGAGGTTGTGGAACCTTCTCTTCAAAGTATGGCGAGTAGCGCAGCGCCGGAAGTTGTTCCGGAGTTGGCTCCACCTGTTGAAGAGTGAATTAATGATAATGATCATGAAACTCCGAAAGAGAGTACTACCGAACCTCGCAGGTCAAACAGGACGCGTGCAGCTCCCGAGCTGTACGGAAATCCTGTCATGAATTTCATGGTTGATGAAAATGATGACCCTGCGACGTATGAAGAAGCGATGATGAGCCCGGATTCCAACAAATGGTTAGAAGCCATGAAATCCGAGATGGAATCCATGTATGAAAATCATGTTTGGAACTTGGTGGACTTACCTCACGACCGAAAGGCCGTGGAGAACAAATGGATTTTCAAAAGGAAAACTGATGCTGATGGTAATGTGACCGTCTATAAAGCTCGACTTGTCGCAAAGGGGTTTCGAAAAATTCAAGGAGTTGACTACGATGAGACTTTCTCTCCCGTAGCGATGCTAAAGTCAGTTAGGATTATGTTAGCAATTGCTGCATATTTCAATTATGAGATATGGCAGATGGATGTTAAAACCGCGTTTCTCAATGGTAATATTGAAGAAGAGTTGTATATGATACAACCAAAGGGTTCTGTCGATCCTAATGATGCTAACAAGGTGTGCAAGCTTCAGCGATCCATCTATGGATTGAAGCAAGCATCACAAAGTTGGAATCTCCGCTTTGATGAGGTGATCAAAGAGTTTGGATTTGTCCAAACTTATGGAGAATCTTGTATTTACAAGAAAGTGAGTGGGAGCAATGTGGCATTTCTGATATTATATGTGGATGACATATTATTGATCGGAAATGATATAGATCTTTTAAATGGTGTTAAAAGTTATCTAAACAGCAAATTTTCAATAAAGGACCTAGGTGAAGCGTCATACATATTAGGCATAAAGATCTATAGAGATAGATCTAGGCGCCTAATAGGGCTATCGCAAAGTACATACCTTGATAAGATTTTAAAGAAGTTTAAAATGGACGGAAGTAAGAAGGGGTTCTTACCTATGTTGCAAGGCAAGACATTGAGTAAGACTCAAAGTCCGGCTTCGGCGGAAGAAAGAGAGATAATGGACAAAGTCCCCTATGCTTCAGGCATAGGCTATATAATGTACGCCATGCTATGTACAAGACCGGATGTGGCACATGCTATTAGTTTGACTCGTAGGTACCAATCGGATCCAGGTTCGGAACACCGGATAGCGGTCAAGAATATCCTTAAGTACTTACGAAGAACTAAGGATATGTTTCTTGTATACGGAGGTGAAGAAGAGCTCGTCGCTAAGTGTTATGTCGACGCTAGCTTTGACACCGATCCGGATGACTCTAAGTCTCAATCCGGATACGTATTTCTCATGAATGGCGGAGCGGTTAGTTGGAGAAGCTCCAAACAACCTGTGGAAGCGGGATCAACAACGGAGGCCGAATATGTTGCTGCTTCAGAAGCGGCTCAGGAAGCAGTTTGGATGAAGGAGTTCATATCCGAACTAGGAGTGGTGGCAAACGCGTTGGACCCAATGGTGATCTATTGTGACAACAATGGTGCCATTGACAATGCCAAAGAGCCAAGGTCTCACAAGCATTCCAAGCATATTAAGCGCCGGTTTCACTCCATCCGCGAGCATGTCAAGGATGGAGATATAAAGATTTGTAAAGTACATACGGATCTCAATGTAGCAGATCCGTTGACTAAAACTCTCCCTAGAGCAAAACATGATCAACACCAGAACTCAATGGGTGTTAGATTTATCACTATGTAACTAGATTATTGTCTCTAGTGCAAGTGGGAGACTGAAGGGAATATGCTCTGAGAGGCAATAATAAAGTGTTTATTATGTGTATTCCAAGTATATGATAGATGTTTATTTTGCATGCTATAATTGTATTAATACGGAAACGTTAATACATGTGTGTTTAATAAACAAACAGAAAGTTCCTAGTTATGACTCTCTCATAAACTAGCTCGTTGATTAACAAGATGATCAAGGTTTCCTGATCATGGACATTGGATGTTGTTAATAACGGGATCACAACATTAGTGTAATGGTGTGATGAACATTCATCCGAAGTATAGCATTACGATCAAAGTCATTGAGTTTATATTGCTATAACAACTTACGAAGTGATCCTAATCCTTAGACCATGAGATCATGTCAATCACTAACACCGGAAGAGTTTCTTGATAACATCAAACGTCACACCGTAATAGGGTGATTATAAAGATGGATTCAGAACTAATAAAGTGTTATGTTGAGGCTCATGGATCGAGAGTGGAATTTGTTCATCCCGATGACGGATAGATATACTCTGGGCCCTCTGAGTGATATCACATTAATTAGCTTGCGAGCAAGTGATTTGATCACTAGAATGTTATATCACAGGAACGAGAAAAGAGTGCATGTCGGTAACGAGATCAAACTAGGTATGGAGATACCGATGATCGAATCTCGGACATGTAATATATCGTGAAACAAAGGGATTAAGATATTAGCGTAAAAGGTTCTGACGATCACAAGAAAGTCATCGTTGAATGTGTGAGAGTCAGTATGGGTCTCCAGATCCCGCTTCTGATTATTGATCCGAGAGGGGTCTCGATCATGTCCGCATTATTCACGAACCGTAGGGTGACACACTTAAGAGACACCGACATCCAATTGGAGCAAATGTTTCATGCCGAAAGAATGAACAAGCGCAGGAATTTATTTCACTAGATACCGAAACAGGTTTTCGGGTGAAATTGCATAAAGTGGTTATGCATGTGAAATAGAATTCTAGCAAGGGGTTATTTGTGAATGTTTGTCATTAAAGTAATTGACAAAATTCTGAATAAAATAAAAGAGTTTTATTTAATGAGAGTTTGCATTAAATTTGGTGGAAATTTAATGGGAATTTGAGTGGACTTTTGAGTGGAGGGATTTTAAAGGGCATTTTGTGAGTGGAGTGTCCACCCACATGAATGAAGGAGGGGAGGGGGCAGCCCCCATGGCCGGCGGCCAACCCCTTGGGTGCCTCCCCTCCTCCTATAAAAGGAGCCCCCCTCCTCACTTGTCTCTCACACCTCCTCATGAAGGATCTCTCTCCCCCTCTAGAATTTATCCCCCATGGTCTCGGACTAGCGAGATACATGTTCCCGGTGGCTATTCGGCAAGAAAGAGTTGTGCTTCCGCTGCATCGCTGGAGCGAGGAGGCGGAGGTTGCTCGGTGCCTCGAACGTGTGTGCGAGCACGGATGCGCTGCTGATTTGCGGCGCTAGGACTTCCTCTCGATCTTGAGATCGGCAAGAGATCGTCTACATCAACCACAAGTTGAACTCGTTAAGCTTTGTCGGTCTTCAAGGGTATGTTTTCTACGGATATACATCCGCCCGTTGTTTGTATCTAGTAGATAGATCTTGGTATATAGTTCACATCGTAGGAAAATTTTTGTTTTCTATGCTGCGAACCCTACAAATACTCCCTCTTGGAGTCACTAGCATCCACTTGGCCAAGATAGCTACTAGAAACGGAGAGCATGCAAGATCTCAAACAACACAGACATGATAGAATCAATAAGATAGAATTATTAATCAATCTGATATAGTAATCTCAATATCCATCAGATCCCTGCAAACAGAACATGCATGATTACAAAGAGATGATATTGATCATGAATGGATCTCACAAGATCTAAACATGATAGCACAAAGGAGGAGAAACAACCATCTAGCTATTGTAATGGACCCATAGTACAAGATGGAACTACTCACGCATCATACCGGAGGCTGCCATGGTGATGAAGAAGGCCTCCGGGATGATCTCTCCCCTCTGGCAGAGTGCCGGGAAGAGCTTCAGATCCCCCGATCTAGGGACGATGGTGGCGGCTATGGACTGTTTCATGGAGATCTGATCAGGTACTTAGGGTTTTGGCATCGGGGGGCTATTATAGGCGAAGACGCGAGGCAGGAGGGCGGCCAGGGGGCCCTAATGCGGCTCAGATCACTGTAGAGCTTCATTGGGAAACCCCAAGAGGAAGGTATGATGACTACATCAATAAGTTCTTCCCTTAGTAAGAAACCAAGGTTATCGAACCAGTAGTTGGAAGGAAACGACCCAAAGGTGTTGCTAGAAACTTGGAAACCTGCACAACACAAACTCAAGACTTTGACCCAAAGAACAGTGAGGTTGTCAATCTCACCGGTTTGCTGAAAACAAAGGATTAAACGTATGGTGTGGAAGGTGATGGTTGCTTGCAGAAATTAAACAATAATTGTGGAAGATGTATCAATGGTAAAGATTGGAGTCGGGTCCACAGTTCACTAGAGGTGTTCTCCTTAAGATAAACAACATAACATGCTGGGTAAACAAATTACAGCGGGGCAATTGACAGGACAGAGCAAGGCATAACAATGCAATACTAGACATTCATGATCCTATGAGATTCGATTGGGCATTACAACAAGATACATACCGCCATCCAACTGCATCTATGACTAGTAATCCACCTTTAGGTTATCATCCGACCCCCCTCCAGTATTAAGTTGCAAGCAACGGATAACTTCTTTAAGAAAAGTGTGTAAAGTAAACAATACAATTGTTCCATGAACAAAAGATCGTTGTTTTCTCCCTAGTAGCAACATCACATCTACAACCTTAGAGATTTCTGTCACTTCCCTAGATTCAATAGAGGCATGAACCCACTATCGAGCATAAATACCCCCTCTTGGAGTCAGTAGCATCTACTTGGCCAAGATAGCTACTAGATACGGAGAGCATGCAAGACCTCAAACAACACATACATGATAGAATGAATAAGATAAAACCATTAACCAATCTGACATAGTAATCTCAATATCCATTGGATCCCCGTAAACACAACATGCATGATTTGATCTTGATCATGAACGGAGCTCACAAGATCTAGACATGGAAGCACAAAGGAGGAGAAACAACCATCTAGCTACTATATGGACCCATAGTCCAAGGTGGAACTACTCACGCATCACACCGTAGGCTGGCATGGTGATGAAGAAGGCCTCCGAGATGATCCCTCCCCTCCGGCAGGGTGCCGGGAAGAGCTTCAGATCCCCCGATCTAGGGACGATGTTGGCGGCGGCTACAAATTGTTTTATGGAGATCTGATCGGGTACTTAGGGTTTTGGTATCGGGGGCTTCTCATAGGCGAAGTGGGAGACCGAGGAGGTGCCCGAGGCGGCCGCACCCCCCAGGCACGGGCCAGGGGTGTGGGACCCTCCTGGCCCTCCTCCGTCTCGTCTTCTGGCTGCGTGTTCTCCTTGGTGAAATATTGACTTTGCCTTTTGTCCCGTCAAATTCGGAGAACATTTATTTTCTGGCTTTTCTGGAACCAAAATAGTAGAAAACAGGCAACCGACACTATGGCAACTTGTTAATAAGTTAGTCCCAGAAAGTGTATTAAAAAACCTCAAAGTGTAGACAAAGCATAGCAAAGTGGATACTAAACAAGCATGGAACATAAACAATTATAGATATGTTTACGATGTATCAGGCCCACACCCTGCCTAGGCGCGGCTTAGTGTTGGCCCGCGCGTGGGGGTGTGGCCACCCTGTGGCTCCCCTCCGGTCACCCTTTGGTCTCTGTGTTATCCTTGGTGTAATGTTGACTTTGGCTTTTGTCCCATCCAATTCCGAGAATATTTATTTACTAGCTTTTCTGAAACCAAAAACAACAGAAAACATGCAACTGGCACTATGGCATCTTGTTAATAGGTAAGTCCTAGAAAATGTATAAAAATACCTCAAAGTGTAGACAAAGCATAACAAAGTGTATACTAAACAAGCATATAACATAAAAAATAATAGATATGTTTAAAACGTATCAAGCATCCCTAAGCTTAACTCTTGCTCGTCCTCGAGTAGGTATGTGATAAAAAGAATAATTTTTGAGGTGACATGCACCCTCACAATCAAGATCAAACCATTTGCAAGCATTGAAAGCTAGGCTCAAAGTACTCTAAACATGAGCATGAAAGATGAAGTTCTAACAGTAAGACAAAGTAACTCTGCTGCAAATGAAAGGATACAAACAAAGATTCATGAATAACAATGCATTGAAAGACATTTTTTGTTTCACATGCAGAAAACATAGCATAGTGGCATTCAGCTTGTCCCTCATGGAGTAGCAAAATATAAATGCATAGGACACATTCAAAGTTCATAAGGGTGACTAGATACAAATAGTTCAAGAGCAAGCAATATCAACATTATGAATCAATCAATAAGTTTTGGGACAATGCACATAGAACTAAGAATGACAACTATGCTCTCTTAATTGGTGCCAAGGATAGAAGGTGGAGACTCAATATAAAAGTGGAAGAAAGGCCCTTCAAAGGGAATCAGGGATTTCAAGTTTCATAAAGAGCTTCCAAAAATTATGGTACTTTTTAGCTTTCAACTCTCATTGCCCCTATCATAAGTATCTTAAAGTGATTAAGGTTAAAGTGAACAAAATATGGAGTATATGCTTGACAAAGTATAAGTTGGCAATCTCATGTCCCTTGAGTACGAGGGCCGCTCCTCATGCTACTCAACTTTAGTTACCAGTAAGTTCTTGTCATAGTAAGTACATGTGTACCATAGAGAACCTCCAACGGGATACCCCTTGCCCCATGATACAGGAGCTATACCATATCAAGATGACAAGGCAAGAAGACAATGAGCATCTAATCAATCTTCTTATTTACCATGGGAAAATTGTGATTTTTTATCTCTTTCCTCTTTTCTCATATCTTTTTTTTTCTTTTTTTCAATCTCTTTTTTCCATCTCTCTTTTCTTATAAGAAGAATGCTTCATAGATTGTTCACTATGGTGATGCTGCAAGTTTCCACCATGATTAGGCATGGCTTAGGCTAGCGGCCCAGGCGTTTCTCTAACACACATACATAACTCCATGGAATCACAAGCTCCCCTTTTATTTCACATCGACGACATGCGCAAACAAAAGATCATATCAACTACGTAACATGTACAAGTGAAATGTTGAAAGCATTCCCCATGACAACATGGTTCTGCTAATTCCCAACTTATAAGTGCAAGCATATACAACATAGATGACACAATGGTTCAAGTTTATTAGGGGCAAGAAAATAAAGTGTGCCATCAAGTTTGTGAGAGCTTTAATCACTAATTTTCACATAACAAGTTTAATTTGGAAGATAGATAAAACAAGAATATACTTGGAATGGTGTAACAAACCATGCATAGGAATTTATAGTGGACACTTTGGAATAACTTGGTTTCTTGGGAGTTGGATGCATGAGTAGAGCTTACTCAATACAAGTGGAGGCTAGCAAAAGACTGAGAGCGACCAACTAACAGATCAATAATGGCCATAATCATGCAAAGCAACAAAACATTACTGATTAAAGCATAAAGTGGTACCATAAGTCAAAACCTAAATGATGATATAGGCTAAGGTGACTGGTTCATAGTCATAACATGGTGTGTGTATGTTCCAAGTCAACCCAAACAAAGCATCAAAGGAGAATACCACAATACTATGCTTTTGTATGCTAAAACAACGCATGATTCTTGCAAGGCACATTAAGCAATATCAATTGTTTGGAACAAGTCATGTTACATCAATAATCACTAAGCATAAGGTCAAAACAACTTCTAGCATGACATGATAAAGTCTAGGCCACAGTCAAAGCAAGTTCCCTTTTGTATCACTATAAGCAAGAACTTTCTACTCCTTTCCAATACCAATCAACTTATTTGAAACAACACAACGAAAGCGGGAGTCCAACTACTTTATTCAAGCAAACTAAACAAAAGAAAACCAAAAAAACGAAAACTAAGACGTTCCAAGAATAATACGACTGTGCATGAAACAATAAAAATGAAGTATCTAGAAAGACCTGAGATTTTTATTGCTGAAGAAGGGGATTCCTTGGGCATCCCCATGCTTTAACGCTTGTACCTCTTGAATATTTCTTGGGGTGACATGGGGTGGCATCCCCAAGCTTGAAATTTTTTCCATTATATATATCATTACATCATTCTTCCCTTACACCTAAAATTTTCCTTCATACAAAACTTCACACAATCTTCATTAGCAACATTAGTGCATTCAAAAGATAATAAACCTTTGGTGTTTAGTTTTAAAACAGCAAAAGTTTTATTAAAAACATAAGCTACTGTAGCAATTCCCTCAAAAAGTTAAATTTCCCAAAGAGAACCCAAAAAAAATCTATAAAAAGGCAAATGCAAATAATGGCAAAAATCTGTCAAAACAGACCAGCAGGTGAAAACCGATTTTTTTCGAAGACCTTATGTTGCTCAAATCAAAAAGAGTTGAACTATTGAAAGTTCGATAACAACCTGGTGAATTTATTCAGAAAATTACAGCTCAATCAGACATACAGAGTTTTTTCAAGAATTTTTACAGTGGAGCATAAAAATCTGTTTCGGGACATCACTTCCCCAAATCTTACTTCCCTCTCATTAGAGGTTATTCTTGGCACACAAAATCAAACAAAAAGGATAAGGAGAGGTTATTACAGAAGTAATAACTTCCAAGACTCAAGAAAACTATTGGTTTATCTCCCAAGAAGTACTTTTCTTTAATGCCTTTAAGTTAGGCACAAGAAGGAAGAATTAATTATTTTCAAATGAAGAAGATTTAAGATCAATACTCGAAATTTCTTCAAATAGTAAAGGTATATCATCCAAGTGATTTGTAGAGGATCCTCTCTCAACACTCTTGGGTTTACTAATTTCATCAAATGGGTTTTCAGGAACAATCCAATCAAAATTCTTTTCTAGGGCTTCATGCATTCCAACAAGTTTAAAAGGTATGGGTATTTTAATTTCCTCTCCATTAGGTTTGGTTCTATCGAACTTTTCTAATCTACCCATAACATGTACACATGAGCCTAGCATATTAAAACGATCAAATACCTTTTTGGCTTCCTTAGCGACATCATTGAACTCTTTTAGCAAAGTTTCAAGGATAAAATCTCTCTTTTCAGCATTCTCGATTTCTTTAATTTAAGAAACATTACTTGCATCATGGGGTTAAGGTTAACAAACCTAGCATCCAAAATGTGAACTAAATAAGCTGAAGCAATTTCATAATTAGGAGCAAGTTCTCCTAAGGATCTATCCTCGATATCCTCATATTTGCTAATATTTGTTAATCTCACCGGTTGCTGTAACAAAGGATTAACCGTATGGTGTGGAAGTTAACATTGGTTTGCAGAAAACAGTAACAGTGGAAGATGTATCAATGGTAAAGATTGGACCAGGGTACATAGTTCACAAGAGGTGTTCTCCTTAGATAAACAAACATGGCATGCTTGGTAAACAAATTACATCAGGGCAATTGACAGGACTGAGCAAGGCATAACAATGCAATACTAGACATCATGATCCTATGATATTCGATTGGGCAATACAACAAGATACATAGACCGCCATCCAAATGCATCTATGACTAGAAGTCCACCTTCGGGTTATCATCCGAACCCCCTCCAGTATTAATTTGCAAGCAACAGACAACTGCTTTAAGCAAAGTGTGTAAGGTAAACAATCCACTTGTTCCATGAACAAGAGACCATTGTTTTCTCCCTAGTGGCAACAACACATATACAACCTTAGAGATTTTTGTCACTTCCCTTAGATTAAATAGAGGCATGAACCCACTATCGAGCATAAATACCCCCTCTTGGATTCACTAGCAACTACTTGGCCAAGATAGCTACTAACAACGGAGAGCATGCAAGATCACAAACAACACAGACATGATAGAATCAATAAGACAAAACCATTAATCAATCTGACATAGTAATCTCAATATCCATTAGATCCCCACAAACACAACATGCATGATTACAAATAGATGAGATCTTGTTCAGTAACGGAGCTCAAAAGATCTAGACATGGAAGCACAAAGGAGGAGATACAACCATCTAGCTACTACATGGACCCGTAGTCCAAGGTGGATCTACTCACGCTTCATACCGGAGGATGACATGATGAAGAAGAAGGCCTCTGGGATGATCTTCCCTCCGGCAGGGTGCCGGGAAGAGCTTCAGACCCCCCGATCTAGGGACAATGGTGGCGGCGGCTATAGACGGTTTCATGGAATATTGATCCGGTACTTAGGGTTTAGGCATCGGGGGCTTCTTATAGGTAAAGAGGGAGGCCGAGGGGGTGCTGGAGGCGGCTGCACCTCCCAGGCGCGGGGTGGGCCCACCGCGCGGCCAGGGGGTGTGGCCCCCTCAAGGCCCTCCTCCGTCTCGTCTTCTGTCTCCGTGTTCCCCACGGTAAAATATTGACTTTGGCTTTTGTCCCGTCCAATTCCAAGAATATTGATTTTCTGCCTTTCTGGAACCAAAAACAGAAGAAAACAGGCAACTCGCATTGTGGCATCTTGTTAATAGGTTAGTACCAGAAAACATATAAAAACACCTCAAAGTGTAGACAAAGCAAAGTAAAGTAGACACTAAACAAGCATGGAACATAAAAAATTATAGATACGTTTCCGACGTATCAAGCATCCCCAAGCTTAACTCCTTCTCGTCCTCGAGTAGGTAAGTGATAAAAGATTTTTTTTTGAGGTGACATGCACCTTCAAAAGCAAGATCAAACCATTTGCAAGCATTGAAAGCTGGGAACAAAGAACTCTAAACATGATCATGAAAGATGGAGTTCTAACAATAAGACAAAGTAACTATGCATGCAACATGAAAGGTTACAAACAAAGATCAGGAATAACATGCATTGAAAAATGTTTGTATGTTTCACATACAAAAAACATAGCATAGTGGCATCAGCTTGTCCCTCATAGAGTAGCAAATAGATGCATAGGACACCTTCAAAGTTCATAAGAGTGACTAGATACAAATAGCACAAGAACAAGCAATATCAACAATATGCATCAATCAATAAGTTTTGGGACAATGCACATAGAACTAAGAATGGCAACTATGCTTTCTTAACTGGTGCCTAAAGGTAGAAGGTGGATACTCAATATAATAGTGAAAGAAAGGCCCTTCATATAGGGAAGCAGGGATTTCAAGTTTCAAAAAGAGCTTCAAGTTTCAAAAAGATTATCTTGAAGTGAATAAGGTTAGAGTGAACAAACTATGGAGTATATGATTGACAAAGTATAAGTTGGCAATCTCATGTCCCTTGAAATACGAGGGCCGCTCCTCATGCTACTCAACTTTAGTCACATGTAAGTTCTTGTCATAGTAAGTACATGTGTATCATAGAGAACCACCAACGGGGTACCCCTTGCACATGGTACAGGAGCTATCCCATAACCAAAATGACAAGGCAAGCAGACAATGAGCATCTCAGCAATCTTCTAATTTACCATAGGAATATGGTGCTTTTTTTCTCTCTTTCCTCTTTTCTCAATACGTCTCTCTTTTTTTATAAGAAGAAAGCTTCATAGATGTCACTATGGTGATGCTGCAAGTTTCCACCATGATTAGGCATGGCTTAGGCTAGCGGCCTGTCACATCCCAAGATTTTCCAAATCTTGTAATGTGAAAATAAATTAATAAAATAAAAAATTTTGTTTGATTTTCAGAGCCAGAAGAAACTTTTTGAATTCAATTGGAACTTCAAACCCACTTGAATTAAATAAAACCTAAAGGGATTTAAAAAGATAAAACATTTGGAAATACTATTTTGAAACAATTAAATGAAAGGATTTGTTTTCAAATGAAATAGATGATTTACAAATAAGGATTATTCTATAAAGCCAAATTAAAACTTGGCCAAGCTTTGGAATTAAAAACATTTTATTCTAAATAAAATTAGCAAAGGTTTATTTAAAATAAATTAATAAGGATTTAATATCCAAGTTTTATTAATAAAGGTTCTATCATTTATAAACCATCAAAAACTTATTTGTTTAATTTAATAAAGTTTTCCAAGTACTTTATATTCACAAATAAAACCTACTAAAGTGTTTTGGCTTTATTTTAGATTTCAAAATAAATATCTCAACACAACAAATCATATTTGGATTTAATAATGAAAGTCTAATATATTTAATTAATAATGGACTCTAAAATAAAATGTTATTTTGTTTTAAAGACAAGTTTCCAAGTATTTAATATTTCCAAATTAAACCTACTAATTTGATTTTGAAAATATTTAGGTTTCAAATAAAGATTTTATTAATAAAATCAAACCCTATTTTGATTTAATAACTAAGTTCCATTTTAGTTAATTATTAATGGACCCTAAAGTAAAAGGATTATTTTATTTTAAACAAGTTTTCCAAATATTCTTTATTTCCAAATAAAACCTACTGTTTGAGTTTTGAAAACATTTTGGATTTTAAATGAAGATTTTATTAAATAAAACAAACCCTATTTTATTTAACTAATGATCCATTTATTTAATTAATAAATGGAACCTAAAAAGATTTAAAATAATATTTTATTTTGGAATGTGAATTATGATGTTAAGCAGAACCAAATTCATATTTGAAAAGCTTGATGATTGTTTGAATCTTTTGAATGTGTTTGGTTGTTTGAATTTCAAAACAGAAAAAGAATTAGAAAAGAATAAAACAAATAGACAGGAAAAAAATAGAGGAAACAGACCAGCCCAACAAGGCCCAGCCCAAACATCCCACCTAGCCCAGTTTCCCCTCACTCCGCAGAAAACGATTCGAACCAACTCCCTAACCCGCAAAGCAGCTGACATGTGGACCCCTCCCTTTCTCCCTTTCTTTCACTGCCAGCGGACCCCACACACCACTGCTCTTCTTCCCCACCCGCAGACCTCGCCCACCCCTCGCGTGGCCGTTGCAGACGGATTAACTCCGGCGTAATACGCCTTAAACACGCGTTGAATCAGCCCCACGACCACGCAGGATAAATCGCCTCTCCCTCCTCGTCATTTCCCCCCAGACCACTCTTCCTCTCTGCCCCTAGGCTGTCGCCAATTTCCTCTGCACCACCGCCGTCACCGACGAGCTCCCTCCTCAATTCCGGCGAGCCCAGCCATTGCCTTGCCTCCCCGAGCACCCTAGCAGCTTCTCCACTCCCTGGCGCTTCTGTCAGTGCCTTCCATTCAACCGCGGGTGCCCTGAAACCTCGCCTTCGACGACGACCTGCAGCACCGCGACTGTCTTCAACTCCGGCGAGCCCCACAGGTAGATTCCGGTCGCCCCTCTTTTTCTCGTTCACACACACAACCTTGCCTTGGTCCTGCGCATCTAACAACGTCCTTGTTATGCCTTGGGGTGATCCGTAGCGCCGCCCACGATGACCACCTGACGCACCCGACGCCGCCACGAACTCCGGCGAGAGATTCCACCTGACCCCGAGCGCCCCTTGCCTCGACAACCGCACGTTGAGCTTCGCCGTGACCCCCTGAGCCCGGTGAGCAACCCCTCTTTCTTCCCCACCCCCTGTAGCGTCGCCTCCGTCGTCGACCGACCGCTCCGCCGCTCACCGTCGACCTTACGCCGCCAGAGTATGGTCAATGCAATATTAGCCGTTGGATGAAGATCTAAGCGACACGAAAGATTCACTTAAACGCGAAAGGGTACGCGATCAGGGCCGCACGATATGACTTAATCCAACGCGCTGCAGCGCGCGATCCAGACGAATCGGTATCGGCCAATCACGGCTCGACGCGTGTCCCTGTTCTGATTAAAACAGAAATTTGAAACCAGATTTGAGTAGCAATTTGAAAACCCTATAACTTTTGATCCACACGTCCAAATTTGACAAATTTTATATCAGTGGATTCAGGAGAACAAACCCTAGCCAACCATGGCCTTAGTTTAGCAAATAGTATTTGTTATCTTGTTTGAATTTGCAGAAACATTTGTATGCTTGTTTAGAGTATAAAAATGGTTTAAAAATGATTTTTGAATTAAAACATTTACAAAATGGTTTGTTGTGACCCTACTGACCTTAGGAACCAACCCATGGTTTGGAAAATGAATTTTGGAAAAGTTTGGAATGGATTAATTAGTTTAGTCCATTTCTAGCTAAATAAAATTGTTGATTTTATTATAAAAAATGTTTATGGAAAGAAAACTTTGAGTAGATGGTTTGGACCAAACCTACTGACCAAAACACCAAGTTTTGCAATAGAAACTCATTTGGTGAACCCTATGGGATAATGCCTTAGTAAAAAAATATTTCTACACCACATAAAATAACACTTTGTTTTGAAAATGGTTTTAAAGTGAAACCTTTTGCAAATGACTTGGCCACTTTAGGAAAATGACCATTAGATGTACCCAAATGACTATGACCCACTAGGAACCACTTTTTCAAACAAAACAAAGCTTGGCATGCTTGCATGCATTTCTTTGACTTTGTTATTTATGTGTGTTGTTTTGCTTGATTGGTAGATTGAGTTTGTGCCTTGCTTGATTGATTTGTAGTGACTTGAAGAGTGTGATTGTTGCAAAGATCAAGAAGTGAACCTATACTCTACCAAAAAGGCAAGTGATGCTTCATACTTTCTATCCTATTACTTTCACTATGCATTAGTAATTTTGTTAAGTAAACTTGCATGGATTTTGCTAAGTATAGATCTTGTTATAGGAAAACCTAGTAGATGAATCCTTAGTAGGATTTCCTAAGTTAAGTTTCCTACTACTACCAAGCTTAGCCTAGCTAATAGAAAACATGGGTGGAATATATATTCACACTATGGAAAATATTCTAAGTCTGAGGACTTGTGATTTTGCTTAATAAAACAACTAAGTTAATGAATCCCCTGGGTGGAATGGGCTTGCTTGGTGGAGAATGGTTGAGTGGTTCACAATGCCATGGACTTGGATTGTGTATCTCACTTGTGGTATGCCACCCAGGAAACAAAGAGATTTGAGATGTCAAATGTTGAGAAGCTTCAAGTGCAACCACTTGGCAATATGGGCTCTGCCATGATCATATAGGTTGCAAGAACTTAGCCAAATGGACAGTGGGTGGTAGTGTTTGATAGGTTGGAACGCGTCCATTTTGGTCTAAGGGAAGGCTTCTGAAAGATTTTGTCTTGGGAAAGCAAGTCTTGTGGGTAAAGTGCACCACCTCTGCAGAGTGTAAAATCTAAGTACTTAGCCATGTCCCTGGTAAAGGACAATTTGAGCATCAAGACATGGAAACAATCAAGAACCTCATCATTCCAATTTCTAAATTAAAACTTGTGGTTTGAACAAGGGATTGTTTGAATTCTTCAATCATTGATGGAGAGATGGCTTGGTACAAGGATCTTGAAATCTTTGATTGAGGGAAATGATTTTGTCAAGCAAAAACTGAGTATTTTCAAAATGATAAGAAAAAACTAATTTGAGCAATGCAAGCCTCAACTCCACTTAGACAAATGCATATAGATGATAGACTCCACTATACAAATATAGTATCACTTGCCAATACAATTCAAATGTATTGACCCTTTGTGGCTGTAACTTGTATGTTGCAGGTTTGATGGTTTTAGTGAAGATTGTTTGATTAGGATTACAAAGTCTACAACCAACATCTGCCTGTGGCACTTTGAAGATGAAGGACCCATGACTATATTTATCCCGCTGCAATGTAATAGCCATATGAGCTATGTTTGATGTAATAAACTTATGTTATTCCTGGTTATAAAGTTATATTATGACCTTGTTTCTTGATATTACATCTTAACTGTGGATGCTAGCTATTGATCCAGGGACTAGCATTGTAAAACACAGGAGGGATCAATCTTATCCAAGATTGGGAACCCTACAGATGGTATCAGAGCATTGTGTTGCCTGTAGGATTTGTAAACCCTAGGATTGGACAAAAACCCTTAGAAAAATAGGAGTTATATTTTGATCCAAAACTTATTTACAAAAACACTTGTAAACTCTTTCCTCAACCATTTTGTTTTCAACTCTACTTCTTCTCTACTTCAACTTGATGGAAAAACCTACCCCATGACCAAAGACTACACCATGTGCAAAGGACTTCTTCAACATCTTCAACTCTAATGACTTCAACATCTTCAACTCTAATGACTTCAACATCTTCAACTCTAATGACTTCAACATCTTCAGCATATTCACCAAGGACTTCCAACTTGAATACCACTAAGGACTACAAGTGAGACAAGAAACTCTTGCTCAAGATTTAGAGACTGAGGGAATGCAAAATAAGAAGAAGCCATCAACAACTTTGAAGTAGTGTAACCAAGAGCTTTTCTCAAGGAAAACATGGTCTCAAATAAGAAGAATCATGAAGGAAGGAAAGATCACAAGTGAACCATATAGATGGACCACCAATTATAGTTAAGTCAAAACCACCAACTTATGTGGTGTAACAAAAATATTTTGTTGCCTAAGTATGTGCTTGAACTTTGTTGTTTGAGTGAAAAGTTGTTTGTGATTGCATGCACATTGTTTGTGTGAATTATGATGTGTGTGATTAGAAATAATTCCTTAGAATTATCTTGTCTATTCTAATCTCCCATCAAAACCCAAATAGATGACTTCTCCAAGAAACTCCAACATCAAGGTTGATGACAACACCAACCAAGAGAACAACATGAGAGAACTTATAGCAACCCAAAACCAGTTGAGCCAAGAGACAACTCAGCTTTTAGCCAACAACAATGGACTAGACCCAGCCATACAAAGGATTTTGAAACTTCAATCCCAATTGTTGCAAGGATTGGTTACTCAAGTGATCAACATGAGAGAAAACTTTCTCCCAAGAGCCAATGACAACAAGGATGACAAGGATGTTATTCTAGAAGGAACCCAAACCAACAATAGTTTTAAAGACAAAGATCATGCATCCAAGGAACATGAAGATCAATGCCCCAAGAAGAGAGAAAGATCTCCCACTCATGATGAACATGAACTAGAAGAACTCCTAGCTTTAGAGAGACCCAAGAAAAAGAAGAAATGCCCCAACCCAAACAAGAAGGATATTACTCAAGAGCAATGTTACACTTGCAAAGAGATGGGACATTATTACAATGAATGCCCAGAAAAGAAGAAGAGCCAAGAAAACAAACAAAAGTTAGTGAAACCCAAGATAAGGAAGGATTTTAGCCAAGTGATGTGCAAATACTGCAAAGAGTTAGGACATTATGCAAACTACTGTCTAGAAAAGATGAAGTATAAGATAAACAAGCCTATGAGGGATATCAGCCTTGTCACATGTTTCAAATGCAAGGAACTAGGCCACTATGCAAACAATTGTCCAGAAAGGATGGAGAACAAGTTAAATAAGTCTATGAAGGATCTCAACCTTGACCCATGAGTCAAGTGTGGAAACCAAGGACACAATGCAAAGTTGCTTAGAGAAAATTTTTCCCAGATTCCAAGAAGGATAATATGTAATTTTTGTTTGAAAATTTTTAAGGGTGGTAGAACCCTAGTTGTTTTGAACTTGCTTGTAACCCCTAGCCTCCCCAAATCTCGGGACGAGATTTATTTTAAGGGTGGTAGCCTGTCACATCCCAAGATTTTCCAAATCTTGTAATGTGAAAATAAATTAATAAAATAAAATTTTTTGTTTGATTTTCAGAGCCAGAAGAAACTTTTTGAATTCAATTGGAACTTCAAACCCACTTGAATTAAATAAAACCTAAAGGGATTTAAAAAGATAAAACATTTGGAAATACTATTTTGAAACAATTAAATGAAAGGATTTGTTTTCAAATGAAATAGATGATTTACAAATAAGGATTATTCTATAAAGCCAAATTAAAACTTGGCCAAGCTTTGGAATTAAAAACATTTTATTCTAAATAAAATTAGCAAAGGTTTATTTAAAATAAATTAATAAGGATTTAATATCCAAGTTTTATTAATAAAGGTTCTATCATTTATAAACCATCAAAAACTTATTTGTTTAATTTAATAAAGTTTTCCAAGTACTTTATATTCACAAATAAAACCTACTAAAGTGTTTTGGCTTTATTTTAGATTTCAAAATAAATATCTCAACACAACAAATCATATTTGGATTTAATAATGAAAGTCTAATATATTTAATTAATAATGGACTCTAAAATAAAATGTTATTTTGTTTTAAAGACAAGTTTCCAAGTATTTAATATTTCCAAATTAAACCTACTAATTTGATTTTGAAAATATTTAGGTTTCAAATAAAGATTTTATTAATAAAATCAAACCCTATTTTGATTTAATAACTAAGTTCCATTTTAGTTAATTATTAATGGACCCTAAAGTAAAAGGATTATTTTATTTTAAACAAGTTTTCCAAATATTCTTTATTTCCAAATAAAACCTACTGTTTGAGTTTTGAAAACATTTTGGATTTTAAATGAAGATTTTATTAAATAAAACAAACCCTATTTTATTTAACTAATGATCCATTTATTTAATTAATAAATGGAACCTAAAAAGATTTAAAATAATATTTTATTTTGGAATGTGAATTATGATGTTAAGCAGAACCAAATTCATATTTGAAAAGCTTGATGATTGTTTGAATCTTTTGAATGTGTTTGGTTGTTTGAATTTCAAAACAGAAAAAGAATTAGAAAAGAATAAAACAAATAGACAGGAAAAAAATAGAGGAAACAGACCAGCCCAACAAGGCCCAGCCCAAACAGCCCACCTAGCCCAGTTTCCCCTCACTCCGCAGAAAACGATTCGAACCAACTCCCTAACCCGCAAAGCAGCTGACATGTGGACCCCTCCCTTTCTCCCTTTCTTTCACTGCCAGCGGACCCCACACACCACTGCTCTTCTTCCCCACCCGCAGACCTCGCCCACCCCTCGCGTGGCCGTTGCAGACGGATTAACTCCGGCATAATACGCCTTAAACACGCGTTGAATCAGCCCCACGACCACGCAGGATAAATCGCCTCTCCCTCCTCGTCATTTCCCCCCAGACCACTCTTCCTCTCTGCCCCTAGGTTGTCGCCAATTTCCTCTGCACCGCCGCCGTCACCGACGAGCTCCCTCCTCAATTCCGGCGAGCCCAGCCACTGCCTTGCCTCCCCGAGCACCCTAGCAGCTTCTCCACTCCCTGGCGCTTCTGTCAGTGCCTTCCATTCAACCGCGGGTGCCCTGAAACCTCGCCTTCGACGACGACCTGCAGCACCGCGACTGTCTTCAACTCCGGCGAGCCCCACAGGTAGATTCCGGTCGCCCCTCTTTTTCTCGTTCACACACACAACCTTGCCTTGGTCCTGCGCATCTAACAACGTCCTTGTTATGCCTTGGGGTGATCCGTAGCGCCGCCCACGATGACCACCTGACGCACCCGACGCCGCCACGAACTCCGGCGAGAGATTCCACCTGACCCCGAGCGCCCCTTGCCTCGACAACCGCACGTTGAGCTTCGCCGTGACCCCCTGAGCCCGGTGAGCAACCCCTCTTTCTTCCCCACCCCCTGTAGCGTCGCCTCCGTCGTCGACCGACCGCTCCGCCGCTCACCGTCGACCTTACGCCGCCAGAGTATGGTCAATGCAATATTAGCCGTTGGATGAAGATCTAAGCGACACGAAAGATTCACTTAAACGCGAAAGGGTACGCGATCAGGGCCGCACGATATGACTTAATCCAACGCGCTGCAGCGCGCGATCCAGACGAATCGGTATCGGCCAATCACGGCTCGACGCGTGTCCCTGTTCTGATTAAAACAGAAATTTGAAACCAGATTTGAGTAGCAATTTGAAAACCCTATAACTTTTGATCCACACGTCCAAATTTGACATATACAACATAGATGACACAATGGTTCAAGTTTATTAGGGGCAAGAAAAATAAAGTGTTGCATCAAGTTTGTGAGAGCTTTAATCACTAAGTTTTCACATAACAAAATACTTTTTAAATGGAAGATAGCTGAAAACAAGAATATACTTGGAATGGTGTAACACACCATGCATAGGAATTTATAGTGGACACTTTGGAATAACTTGGTTTCTTGGGAGTTGGAAGCATGAGTAGAGCTTACTCATACAAGTGGAGGCTAGCAAAAGACTGGGAGCAACCAACTAAGAGAGCAATAATGGCCATAATCATGTAGAGCAACAAAACATTACTAATCAAATAATAGAGTGGTACTACAAGTCAAGGACTAAATGATCATAGATGCTATGGTGACTTGTTCATAGTCATAACATGGTGTGAGCATGTGCCAAGTCAACCCAAACAAAGCATCAAAAAGGAGAATACCACAGTACTATGCTTTTGCATGCAGCGCATGATTTTTTCAAGGCACACTAAGCAATCCCAATTGTTTGGAACAAGTCATGCTACATCAATATTAACTAAGAATAAGGTCAAAACAACACCTAACATGACATGCTAAAGTCTAAGTCACAGTCAAGGAAAGCTCCTCTTGAACTATTCCAAGCGAGAACTTTCTACTCCTTTCCAACACCAATCAACTTATTTGAAACAACACATCGAGAACGGGGGTCCAAACTTCTTTATTCAAGCAAACCAAACGAAAACTAAGACGCTCCAAGAATAAAACAACAGTGCATGAAACAATAAAAACGAAGTGTCTAGAAAGACCTGAGCTTTTTATTGATGAAGAAGGGGATGCCTTGGGCATCCCGAAGCTTTGACGCTTGTACCTCTTGGATATTTCTTGGGGTGACACCGGGGTGGCATCCCCAAGCTTAAGATTTTATTCATTCTTCATCTCATTACATCATTCTCTCTGTACACCTAAATTTTTTCCTTCATACAAAACTTCACACAATCTTCATTAGCAACATTAGTGTATTCAAAAGATAATAGACCCTTGGGTTTATCTTTAGAACAACAAAACTTTCACTAAAAACACTAGCTACTATATTAATTACATCAAAAAGCTCAATTTCTCAAAAAGAACCGAAAAAGGAATCAATAAGAAGCAAATGCAAATAATGGCAGAAATCTATCAAAATAGACCAGCAGGCAGAAATCGATTTTTTCGAAGACCTTCTGTTGCTCAAATAAAAAAGTGTTGAACTAACTAAAGTTAGCTAACATACTAGGGGATTTATTGATAAAATATCAGCTCAATCCGAATTACATAGCAAACAAAAAGGATAAGGAGAGGTTATTACTGAAGTAATAACTTCCAAGACTCAAGAAAACTCTTGGGTTATCTCCCAACAAGTACTTTTCTTTAATGCCTTTAAGTTAGGCACAAGAAGAAAGAATCAAGTATTTTCATTAACATCAACTCTATTGCTCCTACCTTTCTTACCTTTCTTATTCTCTTTAGGGAATATATGATTGCTTACTGGAGGAGCAAAATGCATAATGCCTTTTCCTACATCTATTATTTCTTGTAACATCCCAAAAATATAAAACAATGATCATCAAACTCTAATAATTAAAATTAGGGTTAACAAATTTTTTGATTAATTAAAATCATATGAATGCATGTGTGTATGTGATGATTTGATAAATGCATGAATGATCTTGTGTGATTAACCTAAATAGTAAGGAATGGTTCTAATATGAATATAACATCATATAAAACATTTCCTAGCAGAAACAAATAAAGAACAAAATCAAAAACAATTCAAATAAAGCAAATGGTCATTTTTGCCAATCTTGCTCACTAGGTCACTTTGAGTGTTCTAGTCCAAGATTTCAAACAGAAACTTTTCCAATTCTTTTCACCCCTTGCTAGACCAAGTAAAAGTGAAGCAAAGCCACCTTTCAAACTTGCAGAAACATTTGACAACCTCATTCAAATGACAATTCAAAATTGAATCTTTATCATATGAAGATCACACCTTTTCAAAACCCCACCAAACCAGTGCCCCTTGACTAATCCAACTAACCAGATACTCCCTAGTATGTGCCTAGCAAACCCACCAAGTTTGAATCCAAAATTCAAATTTGAATTTCTTTCGGCCATTTCATCAAACACCTTGTGATCAGCAAACAAACAAACAACAAACACTATAGTGTGCAGTGATTTTGGCCAACCTTGTTCCCTCTCTAGCTCACTCTATACTCTCAGTAGATGAACTAGCCAAATTAACAAGCCTTAGCACCACTGTGAGCTTGGCATAGCCATTAATGGTGACCATGCCGAGCCCCTTTGCCACCCCCAATGTGGACAGCAAGCTACACGCCTCTCTAGCCTCGCCAACCTTGTCTCACAGACGCATCACCATCCACCGCCACTCCCTGTCCCAGCCCCGAGCGCAGCCAGCCCCTGGACCACCCGCCAAGCACGCGCCCAGTTTATCTGCGGCCATGCCAAGAGCGCGCCAGAGCGTCCCGCTCAACACGCTTGCACAGACCGCGCACCGCCCTGGCCGCTTGCGTGCGTGATCATCACCGCGCCAGCAACCCCACATGCATGCCCGTTCGCCGCCGCGCGGACCACGCACGCTGTGCGCCATTAAAATCGCCGTCAGACCCGCCCAGAGCGTCGACATGTTTCGACCGATCAGCACCGCCCCATGCCTCGCCACCACGCCGTTGAGCTTCGCCAGGGAGCACAACACCCCCCTACTATCGCCCATGCCATTAGCCCTCTGTGCCGTCGACCACGACGAGCTCAACCCGTGCCATTCGGTCCCCTCTCCGCACTATAAAAGGAGGCCTCCCTCGCTCGTTTTATTCACACCAGTTCACTCCCCACCTCTCACTGATCACACCCACTCACTCCCGAGGCAAGGCGAGCACCAGGTAGCCAGAATTTCACCGGAGTTCTCCGCTGCATAGGAGGAGAGGCGCCGTCGATTGGAGCCGCCCTAGGAGAAGCTGCCGGTACCAGGAGGATCGCCGTCATCGACTTCGTCATTCGCCCCTGTCACCGACCATCGTCGGAGTCCCGGTGAGCCTCCCACGACCCCCACTGACCACGCTAGGCTTCGTGCTCATCGCATCCTGTTCAGGCGTGGACGATGAACTCGAGCCGTTCGATTAGAATTAGATCCTACGACCTAGATCACCCCATACCGCTTCTCCCCTCACTGTCTCACTGACGCGTGGGGACAACCACTTAACCAGCCACGCGTGCGCTGTGCGTAGTGGGCCGGCCCAGTTAAACGTCCCGCGCGACCCAACAATTCAAATTTACTTTTATTCATTTATTTTAAAACATAGTTCTGTACCTAGATTCAAAAATCAACCTAGATCGATTCACTGAACCAAAATACATGAAACCAATTTTGTTAGAAAGGTACTGGAAAGCTTAATCCAAGCCCGTTGGATTCAAACCATTTAGATTTATAGATCACCCCTGATAAAAATAACAAGGAAGAAGCTTTTATGCTTTCAAACATTTTTCAAAATTCAACCATAAAAGCTTTGGAGTTGATTCCAACTCTCAAAAATCACATTTGACCATACCTTTCAGAATATATAAAAATATATAGGTTTACTTACAGAAATAATGACCAAGTAATAAAAGAATGCCACATAGGCATTTCTAGTCCCTTTAATTAAATAAAATAAAAAGGTTAAACCTTATTAAATTGTGACACCACTTTAAATAACATTCCCATGTACTGAAATATGTGGTGATGACATGTGTCCACATGGTCCCATGTTTGAGTTGGAGAATATTAAATCTTAAGTAGTTTTTCAATGAGTAGAAATTACTTTTCTTAAATAAAATAAATAAGACAAGTGTTTTAATCCTTGTAATGTTAGTGATGATAATAGACCATCTAGTATGAACCTTTGTGTGATGATTAGAAATAGTTAAGTATTGTTTGGTGATTGTGTACCTCGTATTTATTTATAGACGCTAGTACCGACCAAGGATACGAGGAGGAAGGAGATTACTACGAGGAAGACGAGGAGAACTTCAATGACTTCTCTGCACAAAGCAAGCTTATACTGATAGCTTAGCAAGCTACTACTTGCTTGTTACTATGTCAACTATATGCCTTAAGCATATGTGATTATACCCACTTGACACACCATCCTAGTTTTACTTGCAAGCTTAATATTTTATTTTATTTATTAAAAGCTTTCTATTGAAATTTTACTTAGTGACTTGTAGATTCCATAAAGATAATTTAAGGTAGAATAAAGAGCATAAAACTTGGCCTAAGTTAGATAATCGTGATGCCATCCCGAGGCATGAGATTTTCTTAGATAAGATACACTTGTTTACCACCCCTCATTAGTCTTTACCCCCACTTATAGATGCTAGTGCTAAGCATAAAACTTGATCAACTTTAGATGAGAATACTTGGTGAAAATGGTTATGAAAACCTTAGAATGATGAGTCATTCTACTGAAATGTTTTGACATGTTTTTCTGAACACCAGATGATTTTGATGATGATGCAAATGTTGAGGCATTAGCCTTAGCCCTTTATAAAACTGATGGTTGTCTGGATGCGATACCATTCCAATTTTACCATACAACCACAATACCTGAAAATTGGGTAGGGCCTGACTGGAAATTTATATACCTTAGTATGGGTTCCCTTGCGGCCAAGGTCTGAGTTGAGGCTACCTTGTGAAGATTGTCCACCTGTGCAGTACCCAAGATGACAGTTGGTCATGGTTGGGAGGCCAAACTCACAGGAGAGGTGCCTATACTAGGGCGTGTAATTGAAAGGTTAGGATTGATTATCCGTATACTGAGTATGGTGAATTCAGGATTGTTCCTGACGGATGTATCGAATGTTGTGGTGAAAGTGTACAATCTCTACAGGGTGTCAAACTATTCGAATAGCCGCGTCCGCGGTTATGGATAGTTGGAGTGGTCATACTGTTCCCCCGTCAGATGTTTTCAAAACAACTTGTGAAATGATTTGTGACTTTGACTTGACCACAACAGAGTTGTGATATGAAATTCAAGTTCCCACTTAGGTGTTATAAAATTTTCAACTAGTTTTCTTTGCTTCTGAACTTAGTAGAGGTAAATCTGGCTTTTTGTAAAACAACCCCAGAGTTTAGTATCCTACTACAAAAACCCCTTAACTTGTTAGTATTAGTTTACGAGTACTTAAAGAGTACTCATGGCTTTGTCCCTGGCTATTCCCGTGGCCAGACGATGAAGAGGAGTATTAGGATGACGGACCACAGGAAGGTTACGACAACTAGGATCATCTCCCATCGTCAGCATTCCCTATGACCCTGAAGATGGAGCTTTGCCTACTCTATCGTTAGTATTATGTTATTCCGCTGCTTGAATTGTATTAAGAACTGGATCATGAGATCCTTATTTGTGTAAGACCTTATGTATGGTTTGTAATGGATGATGTACTGTGATATCCAAATCTGTTATGTCTCGCAAAAATGGTAATCCTTGGATTGCGATGTATGGCATAACATGCATCTAGGATTAAAAATCCGGGTGTTGACAAGTTGGTATCAGAGCCATCCTGACCATAGGAGACCCTAGTTAGAATGTACGTTCGAATCAAAAACTTAGTTTCAAAACCAAAGGAAGTGAGTATTTACCAAAAACTTATTCTTACTCATATCACTTGAATTCTTTCATGAAAATACATGTCCCTCAAAAATTCTTGCAAACTTACAAAAAAATTGACACCCTTGATCACTCTACTAGCTTACTCATCCTATATTCTTATAGATGGACGTGAAGTACAACAAGTTTTATCAGTTGGGGAATGGAGGAGACCTCATCTTTGAGCTTGACTTGGACCAGCTGGCAGAAATGCTGGAGCGTCTACACCCCGAGTTCTTCAGAGCTCAGCTCAATGATCAGGAAGGAGAAGATTTGTAGTGGCTAGTTGTTGCAAGTCCCCGAGGAAAGATTAAACCCCCCACTGCAGAGGGAATTCAGTTTACCTTAAGAGATAACAACTTGCTCGATGGACTGGCCAGGGCAATGCCGGAAGATCTTGCCCATTTGTTTGGACGGAGTATCAACCAAATCAAGGGTACCCTCTTTAAGTTCTACCCAAGGCGTGATGCTATGGGACAGCCACTGGAGGCCCCATACCACCATGAGCTGAAGACTCAGTTTGACCACCTCAGCTTCATGATGTACGACCGTCAGAAGGAGTTAGACAATGCATGTTCCTACGCCAACCACAAGTATGCCATTGCCAAGAAGAAGGATCAGACCCTCGCCATGCTAGTGAAGGATCGCAAGTCTCATCGCCGTCGGCTCGACAAGAAGGAGCGCATCATTGCCCGTCTTCGCCACCGGATCACGGATTTGGAGGATACCATCCACGAGAGATACATGCAGTTGGAGGAGAGGGAGAATGCAGGGGAAGACCTTCGTGGAGACCCCTACTCCTATCTCAGCGATGATGATGACTTTCTGGAGGATCATGCTATGGACTTCTTCACCGATGAGGATGACATCGCCTTCATCGATGATGATGAGGAGGAGGATGATGTGGACACTGACTCTGACGAGTAGTAGCACTTGAGCACTAGCGTTAGTGAGTTGTATTCGGTCTCACTGTATCTTAGTTTGAGTTGTATTCGATCTCACTGTATCTTAGTTTCCCAGAATGGTTCTTAAAACCATCTGTTTTCCTTTGTTGTGGTGTGTGTTGTATCGTGTGCTATGAATGAATAACTGAAAAGCAAGTTGCTAGAAAAATCTGAGTCAAACTGCAAAAACTTTGGAAAACCCCTGAACCTTAGAAATTTCCCTCTTTTCTCATGATCTATCTCAATCTTCAGATGACTCGCGGAGGAAGCGGTTCATCCCCGGACCCGATGTTGCAGATCTTTCAAATGTTGGTTTCTGACCGCGAAGCCGAAAGAGCCGAACGTCAAGCCAACTTAGCCACCCTTCAACACATCGCCCAGATGGCCAACAACAATCAAGGCCATGGAAATCATAACAACCATGGATCTAAGCTCAAAAATTTCCAGAACACCAATTCACCTATTTTCACTAAGTCAGAAGAGCCCCTAGATGCAGATGATTGGTTGCAAACCATGGAGAACAATCTGGAAGTTGCAGGTGTAGAAGCCAACGAGAAAGTTCTGTTCGCCACCCACTATTTGGCCGGAGATGCAAGAGCATGGTGGAACAGCATTCGCGCAATGACAGGAGGTCAGATGATGACTTGGGAAGAGTTCAAAGTCAAGTTCAGCAGAACCATGTGCCACCGGGTTTAATCAAGAGGATGAGAGATGAATTCAGAGAACTAAAGCAAGGAAGGATGACAGTAGTGGAATACCATGACAAATTCTTGTCATTGGCTAGGTATGCACCGGATGAGATAGATACTGAAGCCAAGAAGAAGGAGAGATTCTTGAATGGTCTACATGATGAGATGCAGACGGTGTTAGTCAATATCCCCTTTGCTGATATTGAAGCCTTAGTTGACTCTGCCATTCAGATGGAAGGAAAGATCAACCAAGCTAATGAGAACCGCAAGCGTCGCATGATGCATCAACCAAGAACCCACCATACACCCAAGTATCGGCCCAACCCATCTCCAAGATTTGCCCCGAGAACCAACAGACCCCCGATGAACCGTATGACCTATCCCAACCGTGGAAACCCAAGGCCCAGAGGAAACCAAAACAACCCCGGCAACTCCAACAATTTCAACTGTGCACCACCCAAGTTCAACAACAACAATGCTGCCACCAATACCAACACTGCCTCGAGGACTGGAAGCAATGTTGTGCCTGTTGTAGCGAAGGACAAGTCGCAAGTGACTTGTTATGAATGTGGAACCAAGGGTCACTATTCCAATGAGTGCCCCAAGAAGATTGCTGCAGCCCCCAATGCAAATGCCCCAGCTTAGCAGCAGCATCGTGTTCAGCCTGGAAGAAGGTTTGCCCCAGGGAATTCGCTCAACCGCAATGGCCGTCTCTTTCTCATGCATGCTGAAGAAGCCCAAGAAGCGCTAGATATCGTGCTAGTATGTTTTCTGTTAACTCAGTACTTGCAAGATTGTTGTTTGATTCTGGAGCATCGCACTCATTTGTTACTGAAGAATTTGCATGCACTAGTAAGATTCAACCAACCAAATTGAAGCATGTTATGATTATTCAAATACCTGGTTCAACCACCAAAGCTAGGAAAATTTGCAAAGACGTCCCTATCCGAATCCATGGCATAGATTTTTATGCTAATCTAATAGTACTCAGAACTAAAGGTTTGGAAGTAGTATTAGGAACGGATTGGATGTCCAAACACACAGGATTAATTGACTATGCCAAGAAAGCCATAACCATGACCAGTACAACCAAAATATCAGTCGAGCATGTATCTGAAACCTTGCCCTGTCAATTCAAGTGCAACAAGAGTACAACCCAGCCAACCATTGACCAAGTCCGGATAGTCTGTGAATACCCCGATCTATTTCCAGATGTTTTGTCCGGTATGCCCCCAGATCGGGATACCGAGTTTATCATTGAACTAATACCTGGAACCGGGCCCATAGCACACAAAACATATAGTATGAACCCGTCTGAACTAGTAGAACTGAAGAAGCAACTGGATGCCATGCTGGAAATTGGATTGATTCAACCAAGTGCGTCACCTTGGAGATCACGTGTTTTGTTTGCAGACAAGAAAGATGGAGGTAACCGTCTGTGCACGGATTATCGGAAGTTGAACGATGTCACCATCAAGAACAAGTACCCGTTGCCGAAGATAGAAGACCTGTTTGACCAGTTGACGGGTGCCAAAGTGTTTTCTAAGATTGATATTAGAACTGGCTATCATCAACTCAAAATTCACGCAGAGGATATTCCAAAGACTGCCTTCACCACCAGATATGGATTATACGAGTATACTGTCATGTCTTTTGGATTAACCAATGCCCCCGCTTATTTCATGAATCTCATGAATAAGATTTTTATGGACTTCCTGGATAAGTTTGTCGTTGTTTTTATCGATGACATTCTGATTTATTCCAAATCAGAAGAAGAACATGAGCTACACCTAAGGACCATTCTTGGAACCCTTAGAGAGCACCAGCTATATGCCAAGTTTAGCAAATGTGAATTATGGTTACAGGAGGTAGGATTTCTCGGACACATTGTATCAACCGGAGGAATTGCCGTTGGCCCTGCGAAGGTGAAGGATGGTGAAGCGAGTTTTCAAGAACTCAAGAAGAGACTGATTTCAGCCCCAATCTTGATCATGCCGGATATCACGAAGCCCTTTGATGTGTATTGTGACGCATCCAAGATCGGTCTTGGATGTTTGCTAATGCAAGAAGGCAAAGTTATATCTTATCTATCCCGACAACTGAAACAGCATGAACAGAATTATCCAACCCATGACCTTGAACTAGAAGCCGTAGTTCTAGCCCTAAAGACATGGAGGCATTACCTGATGGGAAACCGTTGTGAGATTTATTCGGATCACAAGAGCCTAAAGTATATATTCAATTACAAGGAGCTGAATATGAGGCAGATAAGATGGATTGAGTTAATCAAGGACTATGATCTAGACATTCACTATCACCCCGGTAAAGCCAATGTGGTAGCAGATGCCCTTAGCAGATTGTCGTGCCGCTTGAACTCCATGATTCTGAAAGAGCAACCAAGTTTGCACAAAGAGATGGAAGATTTCAGAATGGAATTAGTAAGTAAAGGATTTTTGGCTAGCATAGAACTTCAACCCACTTTGATCAGTCAGATCAAAGAGGCGTAGAAAGGAAATTCTAGTATCAACGGAATCAAACGTCGTATCGGTACGCAAAGTACCCGGATTTACCGAAGACGAAGAAAGAGTTTTGTGGTACAAAGGACGTCTCTGTGTACCAGCATATTCAGAGTTGAAAGAAGTTATTTTGAAGGAGGCCCATGATACTCTTTATTCTATCCACCCCGGAGGAACAAAGATGTATCAGAATTTGAAGGAGCAATTTTGGTGGCATAATATGAAAAGAGAAATTGGAAGCTATATCGCCAAGTCTGATATATGTCAGAGAGTCAAGGCGGGACATCAAAGACCCACAGGACTATTGCAACCACTACACATTCCGGAATGGAAATGGGATTCCGTTGGAATGGATTTTATCACCGGATTTCCTACTTCTAGTAGGGGAAATGACTCTATCTGGGTCATAGTTGACAGATTGTCCAAAGTAGCCCATTTCTTACTAGTCAAGACCACATACCAGAGTTCAAAGCTAGCGGAGTTATACATTGCTAGAATAGTCAGTTTGCACGGAGTCCCCAAGAACGTCATATCGGATCGAGGAACCCCAGTTTACCTCGAGGTTCTGGAAGAAGGTCCAAGAAGGTTTAGGAACCCGACTGGATTTCAGCACAGCGTATCACCCTCAGACCGATGGACAAATGGAGCGAGTAAATCAAATACTCGAAGATATGTTAAGAGCATGTGTGCTAGAGTATGGATCTAAATGGGAAGACTGTCTGCCTTTCGCAGAATTTTCATACAACAACAGTTATCAAGCTAGTATGCAAATGGCCCCATTTGAATTCATGTACGGAAGGAAGTGTCGCACCCCTTTGAATTGGTCGGAAGTAGGAGAGAGTCAGATTTTTGGACCCGACATCCTACGAGAAGCAGAAGAGAAAGTTCACAAGATTCGTGACGCCTCAAGACCGCTCAGTCAAGACAGAAGAGTTACGCCGACAAGAGACGTCGAGACCTTGCTTTCAATATCGGAGATTTTGTGTATCTTAAAGTGTCGCCTTTGAAGGGAATGCAACGTTTCCA
Organism: Avena sativa; assembly: GCA_916181665.1. Classification (NCBI taxonomy): domain Eukaryota; kingdom Viridiplantae; phylum Streptophyta; class Magnoliopsida; order Poales; family Poaceae; genus Avena; species Avena sativa. The sequence goes on from OV702284.1 coordinate 369,740,224, forward strand.
GCTCAAAGGAAAGTTAGCCCCCAGATATATCGGACCCTTCAAGATTCTGAATCGTCGAGGAGAAGTATCATATCAATTGGAACTGCCCGAGGAAATGTCAGCCATGCACAATGTGTTCCATATATCGTTACTTTGCAAATGCCTTGAAGTTCTGGAGAAGACCGAAGTTTTCAAGAACATTGATCACCGGACCATAGGGATCAACGATGACCTGTCGTATCCCGAGGTACCCATCCGTATTTTGGAGGAAGCTTTCAGAACCACCAGAACCCAAAGCATCAAGTTTCTCAAGATTCAGTGGAGCAACCACACTGAAGAAGAAGCTACCTGCGAGCGAGAAGATCACATCAGGACAGAGATTCCCGATCTCTTTAAATCCTAGGTAATCTTTTTACTTATTTTTAAAATCTCGGGACGAGATTTTGTTTAAGGGGGGAAGGTTCGTAACATCCCAAAAATATAAAACAATGATAATCAAACTCTAATCATTAAAATTAGGGTTAACAAAAACTTTTATTAATTAAAATCATATGAATGCATGTGTGTATGTGATGATATGATAAATGCATGAATGATCTTCTGTGATTAACCTAAATAGTAAGGAATGGTTCTAAGATGAATATAACATCATATAAAACATTTCCCAGCAGAAAAAAATAAAGAAAAAAAATAAAAACAATTCAAATAAAGCAAATGGACATTTTTGCCAATCTTGCTCACTAGGTCACTTTGAGTGTTTCTAGTCCAAGATTTCAAACAGAAACTTTTCCAATTCTTTTCACCCCTTGCTAGACCAAGTAAAATTGAAGCCAAGCCCACCTTTCAAACTTGCAGAAACATTTGACAACCTCATTCAAATGACAATTCAAAATTGAATCTTTATCATATGTGAAGAGCACACCTTTTCAAAACCCAACCAAACCAGTGCCTCTTGACTAATCCAACTAACCAGATACTCCCTAGTATGTGCCTAGCAAACCCACCAAGTTTGAATCCAAAATTCAAATTTGAATTTCTTTCGGCCATTTCATCAAACACCTTGTGATCAACAAACAAACAAACAAACAACAAACACTATAGTGTGCGGTGATTTTGGCAAACCGTGTTCCCTCTCTAGCTAACTCTATACTCTTAGTAGATGAACTAGCCAAATTAACAAACCTTAGCACCACTGTGAGCTTGGAATAACCATTAATGGTGACCATGCCGAGCCCCTTTGCCACCCCCAATGTGGACAGCAAGCTACACGCCTCTCTAGCCTCGCCAACCTTGTCTCACAGACGCAGCACCGTCCACCGCCACTCCATGTCCCATCCCCGAGCGCAGCCAGCCCCTGGACCACCCGCCAAGCACGCGCCTAGTTTCTCTGCGGCCATGCCGAGAGCGCGCCAGAGCGCCCCGCTCGACACGCTCGCACAGACCGCGCGCCGCCCTTGCCACTTGCATGCATGATCACCACCGCCCAGCAACCCGCATGCATGCCCGTTCGCCGCCGCGCAGACCATGCATGTTGTGCGCCATTAAAATCTCCGTCGGACCCACCCAGAGCGTCGACGTGTTCCGACCGATCAGCACCGCCCCACGCCTCGCCACCACGCCGTTGAGCTTCGCCAGTGAGCACAGCACCGACCCCTACCATCGCCCATGCCATTAGCCCTCTGTGCCGTCGACCACGACGAGCTCAGCCCGCGCCCTTTGGTCCCCTCGCCGCACTATAAAAGGAGGCCTCCCCCGCTTGTTTTCTTCACAACAGTTCACTCCCCACCTCTCACTGATCACACCCACTCACTCCCGGAGCAAGGCGAGCACCGGGTGGCCAGAATTTCACCGGAGTTCGCCGCTGTAGAGGAGGAGAGGCGCCGTCGATTGGAGCCTCCCCAGGAGAAGCTGCCGGTACCAAGAGGATCACCGTCGTCGACTTAGTCATTCACCCCTGTCGCCGACCATCGCCAGAGCCCCGGTGAGCCTCCCACGACCCCCACTGATCGCGCTAGGGTTCGTGCTCGTCGCGTCCTGTTCAGGCATGGACGATGAACTCGAGCCGTTTGATTAGAATTAGATCCTACGGCCTAGATCACCCCATACCGCTTTGCCCCTCACTGTCTCACTGACGTGTGGGGACAGCCACTTAACCAGCCGCGCGTGCGTTGTGCATAGTGGGCCGGCCCAGTTAAACGTCCCGCGCGATCCAACAATTCAAATTTACTTTTATACATTTATTTTCAAACATAGTTTTGTACCTAGATTCAAAAATCAACCCAGCTCCATTCAATGAACCAAAATACATGAAACCAATTTTGTTAGAAAGGTACTGGAAAGCTTAATCCAAGCCCGTTGGATTCAAACCTGTAACATCCCAAAAATCAAAATTCCAAAGTTTGCATATCATTCATGCATGCATATAGATTTGAGATCAAATTTCAAACTCATTTCAGAAAAACAGAAGCACATAGTGCTATGATTTTATGTGAACAGATTTAAATCAAATGGCTATCCCCATTTGAAAGTTTGATTGATTATAAACCAAGTTTGTTGCCTTCTATGAAGATAGGTTTAAGTGTAGAATTTAAACCAAGTTTTCAAATTGGAAATAGGTTCAAAAACCATTTTTCAAATTTTGCAAACCAAGTGCCAAGTCTCTGATATTTTTGATCTCCAAGCTTGACCAAGCCTTTGCAAAGCAACCACATGATCTTATGCCTATATTTGAGACTACTGCTCACTGCAAAGATCCCAGGAAAATTTGAATTCAAATTGAACTTGAAGGCATTTGAAAATCTATTCAGAAAATCGAATTAGAAAAAGAAAACAAGCAAACAAATGAAAAAGGCCAGGCGCCACCAATCTAGCCCAGCAACGGAACAGGCCCAACTAGCCCACCCGGGGCATTTCTTTTCCTTCCGCACGCACGAGCACACCCACTCCGCCGCTGACAGCCAGACCCCACACCCCCTCTGCTTATTTCGCTGCCAAGCGGGCCCTGTCCACGTCAGCTTCATCTTCCCCTGATTCCGCGCACAACCTCCGCCGCTGCCCATTGCTGCACTGATTTCGCGAGCTTAATTGGCATTGATGCAGCAAGCGTTTCTTGTCGAGCCTCGGGCTATAAGATCCCCCCATCCTCGCGACCATTTTCCCCCAAACAATTTGACCTCCACGCCACCAGGCTGCCCACAACTCGCACGACGCCGCCGCTGTTCCGACGACTGCACCGGCGAATTCCGGTGAGTTCCGTGCTCCCCTCTGTCTCTCGTTCATGCTGTCAAGATCAGCGAGTCCTTGCGCACCTACTGACACTTTCATTTTGACCTCGCATGACCCGTAGCTCCAGCAACGTCGACGACCGGCCGCCACCGTTCTCTGCACGAACTCCGGTGACTTCTCTCTGTAAGTAGCCACCGCCCCTTGCCCTCTGACTTGTACACCTAGAATCTACGTCGATGTGCGCATCTAACGGTACCTTTAATTTGGCTTAGCGCGACGAGGAACCTCGCCAACGTCGACGACCGACCGTGCCCGACGTCTGCCTCTACTCCGACGAGAAATCCTCGCCGTGTCCGCGCGCCCCTCGACGAACCAAAGCCACCTCGAGCTTCAGCACGCAACTGCGGTCCTGGTAAACGCCTCCTTGCTTCCCCGGGAGACCTAGAGCGCTAGCACCGCCGCAGTCAGACGCGCCGCCGCCTGTCGCCGCCGCTAGCGCCGCTCGTTTCTGGTTAGGAGATTTATAGCCGTCAGATCTGGATCCTACGCATAGAAATAGTTCACTTAACGAAGGGGTATGGACAGATCTGAGCCGTGCAGCGTTAGTTAGATCCAACGGCACAGAAGGGTGATCCGGTGCGAACCGGTACGCGCCAGTAATATCGCGACGCGTGGCTAGGGTTGATTCAAAAACAGAATTCAAAAACAGATTTAGATCCAGATTTCAAATGGCTATAACTTGAGATTCCCACGTTAGATTTTTGCAAATTTCATACCGTTGGAATCAGTGAATCAAGGCCTTTCTGAATCTGCAATGTGTTTAACAAATAGTATCTGTTAAAATGACTTTGTATGCAGAAACATGTTTAGGTCCATTTTGGGCATAGTTTTTGTTTAGCAATTTGTTTTAGAGCTAATTAAGTTTAGTTAGCAAACTTTGTGACTTGTTTTGTTTCTGTATCATACACTTGCTTGGTAGAGTTTTCAAAAACATCACTTAGTAATTTCTTGCATGCATGCATTCATATTTTTGTTTGTATATAAATTGTGTGTAATTGTATGCTACAAATTTTGTGTAGATTTTGCTAGTGACTGTGATTGTGAAGAGTGCTACTCTCCCCATTACCAAGGCAAGTGATACTTCATGATATTTCCACCCTTTATTTTGAATAAGCATTAGAATTATTTTGCTAAGTCTTGCATGCTACTTTTGCCAAATGTTATGTTGGGAAATCCTATGTAGTGTAGAATTGTAGAATTGTTAGGGAATTTTCCTAAGTTAAGTTACTATGCCATGCTTAGCCTAGCTAGTAGAAAACAAGGGTTGGTAAAGTATGTACATGCTATGGTGAAATAATTCTAAGTCCTTTGGGACTCATGCTTTCTTAATAAAACAACTAAGTCAATGAACTTCCTGGGTGGAATGGGACTTGAATGGTGGTTTTTGGTTGAGTGGTTACACAAGGCCATGGATTTGGCTTGTGTATCTCACTTGTGGTATGCCACCCAGGCACAAAGGGATTTGGAGGCCAAGTGTTGAGAAAGCTTACAGTGCAACCACTTGGCAATATGGGCTCTGCCATGATCATATAGGTTGCTAGAACTTAGTCACTTGGACAGTTGGTGGTAGTGGGAATGATAGGTTGGAGCGCGTCCATTTGACTAAGGAAAGGCTTCTGAAAGGTCCTGTCTTGGGAAACCAAGTCTGGTGGGGAAAGTGCACAACCTCTGCAGATGGAAAATCTAAGTACTTAGCCAAGTCCATGGCAATGGACAACTTGAGCATCAAGACATGGAAGCTACAAGAATCTCATCACTCCAACTTCTAATTAAAACTTGTGGGTGAACAAGGGTGAAGGACCCCAATGTCTATTGGTGGTTTCTTGGGAAGTTTTTGACAAAGAAAAACTTAGTGTTTTCAACTAATAGGAAAAACCTATTTTGAGCAAAGCAAGCCAAGCTACACTTAGCCAAAATGCATATAGTAATATAGTCCACTTAAAATTTACTAAGGTATCACTTGCCAATACTATTCCAAAGTATTGACCCTCTGTGGCTGTAACTTGTAATGTTGCAGGTTACTCCGATGATGATTAGGAGTCATGAGTCTACACTCAACATGCTTGCCTGTGGCACATGAAGATGAATACTTATGTTTATTTACTTATTCCAAGAACTCTTGTATTAGGCCTATGGCCCTGAGTTGTAAAAGACTATGTTTTATCTCTGGAATGAATGTAATAAATGACCTTTGTATCTGTGTACTTCATCTTAAACTGTGGATGCTAGCAATGATCCAGGGACTAGCATTGCAATCACAGGGATCCTTTTCCTTTACAAAGGAGGGATCTTACAGATGGTATCAGAGCACTGTGTTGCCTGTAGGATTATGACCCTAGGATTGGAAAACCACTAAGGAATTTTTTTTCAACTACTTCTACACTTGTCTATTCTTCTCGTAAACTTTTCTAATCTTCTCATTCTCATCTCTATTTGTAGATGAACTCCATCAACGAAGCCGTGAAGAAAGGGCCACTCATGACCATGACCTTGGAGTGTGAAACTGAGTTTCCCAAGATTCTCAAGGACCTCATGGTGGCAATGGAAGCACATGGTGCAGCTGTTTACAAAGGCTTTCCAGTGATGGATGAAGGAGTGGAGTATTGGTGGGTGCAACTTCACTTGTACAAAAACAAGGAAGACAACCACAAAGAAAGAGGATTCTGCATGTACACCAACACTGTGATGCACACCACATTCTTTGAGTCGGCAAGAGAAGCAGCTTGGAGGACTATCAAAGAACTAAGTGCTAGAGTCAAGTGCAGAATGCTCAACCTCCAAAAGGACTTAGAGAAAGAGAAGGAACTTACTCAAGAGTTGGAAGCCACCAACCAAACCTTAAGGGGAGATATTATAGACTTAGTGATGGAATCATGTGAACAAGATAGGTGGATTGCCTCTAGGAACATTATGTTAGCCAACAGATCCAGTGAGATAGGATTGTAAACGCACTTCGGTAGTTGGAACACCACCTATCACCTTATTTTCCAAAATGATACCTTAAATAAGTTTGGACCTTGATTGATGTAATAGAATCATGTATGCATGACTTGTGTGATTTTGTGTTCCATGGATATGTATGAAATGTTTGTCTTGTTTTATCTTAAATTGTGTTGTCCTAACTTTTCTATCTTATAAATAGATGCCTATTACCATCAGCACTGTTGAGGAGTTCCAGGGTACCCGTTTTGGTCCTCGTATCGTTGAGCTTACCACTTTGCTCAATCTCCCTCTTCCCACCATTATGGTGCACCCACTCACCAAGTTCGAGAGGAAGGACCTCTGGGGCTTCAAGGTGAACCAGCCCGGACGCCAGGCAGAGCCTACTACAGAGGCCATCATCTTCAAGCTTATGCACGATGACAGGGAGAGAGGCATGGAGGTTGTCATGCAGGACCTGATAGGACGTCTGTTAGGCCGTCACTCCCGACAGGTTAGGGGAACCCACTTCCACGTCTTCGGAAGACGTGATGATGATGGAGAGTCCATCGACTTTGAGGACGACTCGAGGGACGCAGCAGAGCCGATACGTCTCTATCTCCAGGACTTAGAGTCTCTTATTAGGCACGTGGACACGGACAGGACCAACGTCATGCTCAGCAATGACGAGCTCCAGGTGCAGCTTCGCGAGAAGGACAAGCTTTTCGCACAACAGGACGAGATAGTAAAGGAAATGGAGGCGAAGTTCGAGACCCAGGACCGCAAGTTCAAGAGTCACGAGAAACGCGTCCAGGATAGGAACAAGAAGATCCGAGACATGACTGAAGAACTGAAGTCCAAGGATTTCGAGCTAGAGAAGCAGCAGATGGTGACCGAGAGGCTTCGCTCCCAGAAGAGGGCTCTCAAGGCCAAGATCGATTCCTTGACCACTACGATTGAGGAGAACAAGACCGCGATGGAGAACGCAGGTCTTACCTTTGTCGAGGAGGAGATTGATGCTGATGAGTAGACTTGACTACTCATTTATCTTTCATTATCATACTTGTTATTTGTGAACTTATTATTGGACCATCCGACATGTGGATGGTTTGCCACTTGTGTGTGTTTTATTTCGAGAACTTGTTATCTGGTTGTTGAAATTTTTATCTTGTGATGCATGCTTTGTGTTTGCTTGTGATGTAATGTGCATAAAACATCTATGGGTATCTCATTCTTATCTCTATTTGAACAAACCACAGATGCCTCCCCGTCGCGCAAACCCCAACCCCAACAACATCACTCCAGAAATGCAACAGATGATGAATGCTCAAACACAGCTTATGCAGATGATGACAACATTCATTCAAAACCAGAATAACAACAACAACAACCCCAATAACAACAACAACAACAACAACAACAACAACAACAACAACCACCCTCCGGGTTTTGATATGCTCACCAGATTTCTGCGTTTGAGGCCAGCAAAGTTTTCGGGGACGACTGATCCCATGGTGGCCAATGATTGGCTACGTTCTGTGAACAAGGACTTAGTGACCGTGGGCTGCACGGATGCTGAAAAAGTCAGGTTTGCAGTGCATCTGTTGGAAGGGCCAGCCGCCACATGGTGGGACAACTTCCAAATCACCACTCCTTTAGATGAGGTGACTTGGGCTATCTTTGAAGATGGCTTTCGCACTGCTCATATCTCATCAGGAATGATGAGTCTGAAAAAGAAGGAGTTTCACAACCTGAAGCAGCGCCACCACAGCGTGGCTGAATATATAGAAGAGTTCAACAATCTGGTGCGCTATGCACCGGATGAGGTTGACACAGATGCCAAAAGAAAGGAAAAGTTTCTGGAAGGCTTGAATGATGAGCTAAACTTACAGTTGTCTGTGGCATATGTTCCAACTTATCAGTCTCTGTGTGACAAGGCTGCTATTTTGGAGAATAAAATGAAGCAAGTCGAGAGTAGGAAGAGGAAACACTCCGACAAGCACAGCTCGGGATCGTCTCACAAGCGATCTCATTATGATGACAGTGGCAGCTCGGGATCCCATAAGCATGGGAAATTCAACAAGCACCACAACCACAACCGTCATGACAACAAGCATCACCGCAGTCATGACAATGACAAGTATAAGAACCACAAGAGTGGACATAAGAGCCACCACAGTGGAAATGGTAGTGGAAGTGGAAATCAGCCTTCTAAAAGAGACATCAGTCAGGTTGAGTGCTTCAAATGCAAGAAGATGGGACACTATGCAAATGAGTGCCCCGAAAAGAAAGTTGAAGGATCTGTCAAGCCCAATCCTTTCCAGAAAGGTCAGGTGAACCACATTAATATGGAGGAGGTCTATGAGGAGCCTGACGCTGTTGCTGGTAAGTTCAGACTCAATTCAATTCCAGAATTTGTACTCTTTGACACTGGTGCATCTCATTCATTCATATCAAAAGCATTTGTTGATAGAAATGGGTTTGCATCTGAAAACATTGGGTGTCCAATAAAAGTTAGTTCTCCGGGTGGAGATATGATAGTAAGTCTTGGATGCCGGGATCTTGTCATAGAGTTTGGAAAGCATAAGTTTCCAGTGAGCCTGATAATCCTAGATTCCCAAGGACTAGACGTAATATTGGGAATGGATTGGATGGCTAAGTATGAAAGAGTACTAGATTGTGCTAATCGTACTGTTGCACTCACAACCCCAGAAGGAAAAAGAATAAAATTCAGGTCAAACTTTGAATCCAAAGGAAGTAAGCTAAATTCTCTTAAGGGGGTTAGCATGGACAGTGTGCCAATTGTATGTGAGTATCCGGATGTGTTTCTGGAAGAGTTGCCAGGAATGCCACCAGATAGAGATGTGGAATTTCTGATAGATTTGGTACCAGGTTCTGGACCGATAGCAAAGAGACCGTACAAAATGTCAGTTGATGAACTGAAGGAACTCAAAAAGTAACTAGGAGAACAAGTGCAGAAAGGATTTATTCAACCAAGTTCTTCATCTTGGGGAGCCCCAGTATTGTTTGTGGAGAAGAAAGATAGAAGCCAAAGGTTATGCATAGATTACCATTCGCTCAACGAGGTAACTATCAAGAACAAATATCCTTTGCCTAGAATCAATGACTTGCTTGATCAGCTAGAGGGAGCATGTGTGTTCTCGAAGATTGATCTCCGGTCAGGCTATTTTCAACTTAAGATAAGAGAGCAAGACATACCTAAAACAGCATTCACCACAAGGTATGGATTGTATGAGTATACCGTGATGCCTTTCGGCTTAACCAATGCTCCAGCATACTTCATGAATATGATGAACAAGGTGTTCATGGAATTTCTTGACAAGTTCGTTGTCGTTTTCATCGATGACATCTTGGTCTACTCCAAGAGCAAAGAGGAACATGAAGGACACTTGCGCTTGATACTTGAGAAGTTAAGAGAGCATAAACTTTATGCCAAATTCAGCAAGTGTGAGTTCTGGTTAGAGGAAGTTGGTTTTCTTGGTCATGTTATGACAAAGGATGGTGTAGCAGTTGATCCTGCTAAGGTTTCAGCTGTGACAGAATGGGAATCTCCAAAGAATGTAAAAGAAGTTCGTAGTTTCCTTGGCTTAGCAGGTTACTACAGAAGATTCATTGAAAATTTCTCAAAGGTTGCTAAGCCTATGACTGAATTATTAAAGAAAGACAAGAAGTTTGCTTGGTCTGAAGGTTGTGAAGTCAGCTTCCAAGAATTGAAGAAGAGACTGGTAACAGCACCGGTTCTATGTCTGCCAGATTTGGAAAAGGATTTCCAAGTATATTGTGATGCGTCTGATCAAGGTTTGGGTGCCGTACTTATGCAAGACGGTAAAGTTGTGGCCTATGCCTCGAGACAACTCAAAACTCATGAAGTAAACTATCCTACTCATGATTTGGAGTTAGCCTCTGTCGTCCATGCACTCAAAACATGGAGACATTACCTTTTGGGTAAGCGTTGTGAAGTGTTCACGGACCACAAAAGTTTGAAGTATATCTTCACCCAAAAGGAAATCAATATGAGACAAAGAAGATGGTTAGAGCTTATCAAGGATTATGACCTGAGTTTGCAATACCACCCCGGTAAAGCAAATGTTGTAGCAGATGCTCTAAGTCGTAAGGTATTTGTGAATGGCCTTACCAAAGGAGAATTGCCAGATGATTTGTGTGCTCAATTCAAAGAACTCAGATTGGAGATTGTGCCTGAAGGACATCTTATGTCTTTGGATGTTCAACCCATCTTGTTGGACAAGATCCGAGAAGCTCAGAAGACCGATAAGGAAATTGAAAGGATTAAGGAAAATATTGGCCAAGGGAGAGCTAAAAGTTTCCATGAAGGCGAACAGGGTACATTATGGCATGGGAAACGTATCTGTGTTCCACAAGATCCGGAGTTGCGGAAACTGATTCTGCAAGAAGCCCACAACTCTCCGTATTCTATTCATCCGGGTAACACCAAAATGTACATGGACATGAAAGAAAGATTTTGGTGGAACAATCTCAAGAGAGACATCGTCGAACATATTGCTTTGTGTGATGTGTGTAGTAGAGTAAAAGCGGAGCATCAGAAACCAGCAGGTTTGCTTCAACCACTACCTATTCCTGATTGGAAATGGGATAAAATTGGTATGGATTTCATCACCGGATTGCCAAGGACCAGATCAGGATATGACTCCATATGGGTAGTAGTGGATCGCCTAACTAAAGTGGCTCATTTCATACCCGTGAAGACAACTTATACAAGTGCCAAGTTAGCCAAAATCTACATGAGTAGAATTGTATGCCTTCACGGTGTGCCTAAGAGTATTGTGTCCGATAGGGGAACCCAATTCACTTCCCATTTTTGGAGACAGCTACATGGGTCATTGGGAACAAGGTTGGAATTCAGTACTGCTTTTCATCCTCAAACCGATGGACAAACAGAAAGGACTAATCAAATTCTGGAAGACATGTTGAGGGCATGTGCCCTAGATTATGGAGCAAGTTGGGATGAAAGTCTGCCTTACGCAGAATTTTCTTATAACAACAGGTATCAAGCCAGCATTGAGATGGCACCGTTTGAGCTTCTCTATGGAAGAAAATGTACCACCCCATTGTTATGGAATGGTGTGGGAGAAAGAAGTTTATTTGGGCTAGATCTTATCAAAGAAGCCAAAGAGAAGGTCAAATTGGTTAAGGACAGGTTGAAGATAGCACAGTCCCGACAGAAAAGCTACGCAGATCCTAAGCGTAGAGAAGTCACCTACGAAGTTGGTGATAGAGCCTATCTTAGAGTATCACCACTCCGTGGGGTGAAAAGATTCAGAGTCAAAGGAAAGTTGGCACCAAGATATGTTGGTCCATTCAAGATTCTGAGTCGCAAAGGAGAAGTGGCTTATGAGATTGAACTGCCAACATCTCTATCAGCAGTCCATAATGTATTTCATGTGAGTCAGCTTAAGAAATGTCACCCGGAAATGGAAGAATCTTCTTTGAAGGATACCATACCTTTGGAAGAAGTTCAACTAGAAAGTGATCTCACCTATGAAGAAAAACCTATCAAGATTCTTGAGACTGCAGAAAGAGTCATGAGAACAAAGACTATAAAGTTTTGCAAAGTGCAATGGAACCATCACACCGAAGAGGAAGCAACATGGGAAAGAGAAGATGATCTTCGGAAAGACCACCCTCACCTATTTGCTAGCCAATCCGAATCTCGAGGGGGAGATTCACCTTAAGGGGGTTAGATTTGTAACATCCCAAAAATCAAAATTACAAAGTTTGCATATCATTCATGCATGCATATAGATTTGAGATCAAATTTCCAACTCATTTCAGAAAAACAGAAGCACATAGTGCTATGATTTTATGTGAACAGATTTAAATCAAATGGCTATCCCCATTTGAAAGTTTGATTGATTATAAACCAAGTTTGTTGCCTTCTATGAAGATAGGTTTAAGTGTAGAATTTAAACCAAGTTTTCAAATTGGAAATAGGTTCAAAAACCATTTTTCAAATTTTGCAAACCAAGTGCCAAGTCTCTGATATTTTTGATCTCCAAGCTTGACCAAGCCTTTGCAAAGAAACCACATGATCTTATGCCTATATTTGAGACTACTGCTCACTGCAAAGATCCCAGGAAAATTTGAATTCAAATTGAACTTGAAGGCATTTGAAAATCTATTCAGAAAATCGAATCAGAAAAAGAAAACAAGCAAACAAATGAAAAAGGCCAGGCGCCACCAATCTAGCCCAGCAACGGAACAGGCCCAACTAGCCCACCTGGGGCATTTCTTTTCCTTCCTCACGCACGAGCACACCTACTCCACCGCTGACAGTCAGACCCCACACCCCCTCTGCTTATTTCGCTGCCAAGCGGGCCCTGTCCACGTCAGCTTCGTCTTCCCCTGATTCCGCGCATGACCTCCGCCGCTGCCCGTTGCTGCACTGATTTCGCGAGCTTAATTGGCATTGATGCAGCAAGCGTTTCTTGTCGAGCCTCGGGCTATAAGATCCCCCCATCCTCGCGACATTTCCCCCCAAACAATTTCACCTCCACGCCACCAGGCTGCCCACAACTCGCACGACGCCGCCGCTGTTCCGACGACTGCGCCAGCGAATTCCGGTGAGTTCCGTGCTCCCCTCTGTCTCTCGTTCATGCTGTCAAGATCAGCGAGTCCTTGCGCACCTACTGACACTTTCCTTTTGACCTCGCATGACCCGTAGCTCCAGCAACATCGACGACTGGCCGCCACCGTTCTCTGCACGAACTCCGGCGACTTCCCTCCGTAAGTAGCCACCGCCCCTTGCCCTCTGACTTGTACACCTAGAATCTACGTCGATGTGCGCATCTAATGGTACCTTTAATTTGGCTTAGCGCGACGAGGAACCTCGCCAACGTCAACGACCGACCGTGCCCGACGTCTGCCTCTACTCCGACGAGAAATCCTCGCCGTGTCCGCGCGCCCCTCGACGAACCAAATCCACCTCGAGCTTCAGCATGCCACTGCGGTCCTGGTAAGCGCCTCCTTGCTTCCCCGGGCGACCTAGAGCGCTAGCACCGCCGCAGTCAGACGCTCCGCCGCCTGTCGCCGCCGCTAGCGCCGCTTGTTTCTGGTTAGGAGATTTATAGCCGTCAGATCTGGATCCTACGGGGTATGGACAGATATGAGTCGTGCAGCGTTAGTTAGATCCAACGGCACAGAAGGGTGATCCGGTGCGAACCGGTACGCGCCAGTAATATCGCGACGCGTGGCTAGGGTTGATTCAAAAACAGAATTCAAAAACAGATTTCGATCCAGATTTCAAATGGCTATAACTTGAGATTCCCACGTTAGATTTTTGCAAATTTCATACCGTTGGAATCAGTGAATCAAGGCCTTTCTGAATCTGCAATGTGTTTAACAAATAGTATCTGTTAAAATGACTTTGTATGCAGAAACATGTTTAGGTCCATTTTGGGCATAGTTTTTGTTTAGCAATTTGTTTTAGAGCTAATTAAGTTTAGTTAGCAAACTTTGTGACTTGTTTTGTTTCTGTATCATACACTTGCTTGGTAGAGTTTTCAAAAACATCACTTAGTAATTTCTTGGATGCATGCATTCATATTTTTGTTTGTATATAAATTGTGTGTAATTTTATGCTACAAATTTTGTGTAGATTTTGCTAGTGACTGTGATTGTGAAGAGTGCTACTCTCCCCATTACCAAGGCAAGTGACACTTCATGATATTTCCACCCTTTATTTTGAATAAGCATTAGAATTATTTTGCTAAGTCTTGCATGCTACTTTTGCCAAATGTTATGTTGGGAAATCCTATGTAGTGTAGAATTGTAGAATTGTTAGGGAATTTTCCTAAGTTAAGTTACTATGCCATGCTTAGCCTAGCTAGTAGAAAACAAGGGTTGGTAAAGTATGTACATGCTATGGTGAAATAATTCTAAGTCCTTTGGGACTCATGCTTTCTTAATAAAACAACTAAGTCAATGAACTTCCTGGGTGGAATGGGACTTGAATGGTGGTTTTTGGTTGAGTGGTTACACAAGGCCATGGATTTGGCTTGTGTATCTCACTTGTGGTATGCCACCCAGGCACAAAGGGATTTGGAGGCCAAGTGTTGAGAAAGCTTACAGTGCAACCACTTGGCAATATGGGCTCTGCCATGATCATATAGGTTGCTAGAACTTAGTCACTTGGACAGTTGGTGGTAGTGGGAATGATAGATTGGAGCGCGTCCATTTGACTAAGGAAAGGCTTCTGAAAGGTCCTGTCTTGGGAAACCAAGTCTGGTGGGGAAAGTGCACAACCTCTGTAGATGGAAAATCTAAGTACTTAGCCAAGTCCATGGCAATGAACAACTTGAGCATCAAGACATGGAAGCTACAAGAATCTCATCACTCCAACTTCTAATTAAAACTTGTGGGTGAACAAGGGTGAAGGACCCCAATGTCTATTGGTGGTTTCTTGGGAAGTTTTTGACAAAGAAAAACTTAGTGTTTTCAACTAATAGGAAAAACCTATTTTGAGCAAAGCAAGCCAAGCTACACTTAGCCAAAATGCATATAGTAATATAGTCCACTTAAAATTTACTAAGGTATCACTTGCCAATACTATTCCAAAGTATTGACCCTCTATGGATGTAACTTGTAATGTTGCAGGTTACTCCGATGATGATTAGGAGTCATGAGTCCACATTCAACATGCTTGCCTGTGGCACATGAAGATGTAGACTTATGTTTATTTACTTATTCCAAGAACTCTTGTATTAGGCCTATGGCCCTGAGTTGTAAAAGACTATGTTTTATCTCTGGAATGAATGTAATAAATGACCTTTGTATCTGTGTACTTCATCTTAAACTGTGGATGCTAGCAATGATCCAGGGACTAGCATTGCAATCACAGGGATCCTTTTCCTTTACAGAGGAGGGATCTTACAGATGGTATCAGAGCACTGTGTTGCCTGTAGGATTATGACCCTAGGATTGGAAAACCACTAAGGAATTTTTTTTCAACTACTTCTACACTTGTCTATTCTTCTCGTAAACTTTTCTAATCTTCTCATTCTCATCTCTATTTGTAGATGAACTCCATCAACGAAGCCGTGAAGAAAGGGCCACTCATGACCATGACCTTGGAGTGTGAAACTGTGTTTCCCAAGATTCTCAAAACAACTTGTGAAATGATTTGTGACTTTGACTTGACACCAATAGAGTTGTGATATGAAATTCAAGTTCCCACTTAGGTGTTATAAAATTTTCAACTAGTTTTCTTTGCTTCTGAACTTAGTAGAGGTAAATCTGGCTTTTTGCAAAACAACCCTAGAGCTTAGTATCCTACTACAAAAATTCCTTAACTTGTTAGTATTAGTTTGTGAGTACTTAAAGAGTACTCATGGCTTTGTCCCTGGCTATTCCCGTGGCCAGACTATGAAGAGGAGTATCAGGATGACGGACCACGAGAAGGTTACGACAACTAGGATCATCTCCCATCGTCAGCATTGCCTATGACCCTGAATATGGAGCTTTGCCTACGCTATCGTTACTATTATGTTATTACGCTACTTGAATTGTATTAAGAACTGGATCATGAGATCCTTATTTGTGTAAGACCTTATGTATGGTTTGTAATGGATGATGTACTATGATATCCAAATCTGTTATGTCTCACAAAAATGGTAATCCTGGGATTGCGATGTATGGCATAACAGGCATCTGGGATTAAAAATCCGGGTGTTGACATTGCTCCAAGGTGTTTCAGTAGGGATCTTCCGAGTGTAATTTGTCCTTTTCCTACACATTCAATAACAAGATAATCAGTAGACACCATTTTCCCTAAGATTTTTTTAAACACACCTTCAATTATTCCAATGGGTAATAAAGTTGCATTATTGGTAAGAGATATTTCTTCTCCTCCTTTAGAAAGTCCCCAAAGACTCAAGGACTCATAGATATCCTTAGGCATAAGGCAAAATTTAGACATGATATCACAGCGAGCATCAAAAGTTGCACTATTTATAGAAACTTTTATTGTAGGAAACCACTTCGAAGGCTCAGAATTTATTGTAACATAACCATGGTGCTCTCTAAGTGTGTGATAACAACTGTTCAAAGCAGCAGTACTGGACTCAAGAGTGTTCAACCTAGCATAAATGTCTATAAAAGAAGAATCAGACTTGCCAGGCATATTATAAATTATAAGCAACCTCTTTATAGCATCTAAAGCTTCAGCCTCAGTACAACGAAAAATATCTTTCTCAGCCACAACATCCAAAGCATATCTATAACAAAGAGCAATACCATGGTGGAAACTATTAATAACCAAGCTAAGACTCATCTTAGGCTCAGGTTCCCTTTGTAAAGTAGAGATTCTAGACCAAGCTTGTTTGAAACTCTCTCCATTTTCTTGCTTGAAAGTAAAGATCCTTTCCATAGGTGACACAGGGATTGGACCAAAACCAGACATAGTAGCAACTAGAGCAGGAATTAATTTTTTTGTGTTTTTGATAAGAGAAAGCAAACCAAACAAAACTATTTTTTTTGGAGTTTTTGATAAAAAGAGGCATCCTTTTTGATAAAAGAAAGAAAAAAACAAAAAAAAGTAAAGAGAAAGGTTGTGGAGGACTCCCCTTGTGAAGACGTCCTTAGCATCCCTGGCAACGGTGCCAGAAAACTTGTGATGGCGCTTTGTCAACGTGGGAGCGCTTCGTCGGGAAACCCCAAGAGTAAGGTGTGATGTAGCACATCAGCAAGTCTTCCCTCAGTAAGAAACCGAGGTTATCGAACCAGTAGGAGGAAGGAAACGTCTCAAAGGTCTTGCAAGCAACTTGGAGACCTACACAACACAAACTCAAGACTTTGCCCCAACGAACAGTGAGGTTGTCAATCTCACCGGTTGCTGTAACAAAAGGATTAATTGTATGGTGTGGAAGGTAACAGTGGTTTGCAGAAAACAGTAACAGTGGAACATGTATCAATGGTAAAGATTAGACCGGGGTCCATAGTTCACTAGAGGTGTTCTCCTTAGATAAACAAACATGGCATGCTGGGTAAACAAATTATAGCAGGGCAATTGACATGACTGATCAAGGCATAACAATGCAATACTAGACATCATGATCCTATGAGATTCGATTGGGCAATACAACAAGATACATAGACCGCCATCCAACTGCATCTATGACCAGAAGTCCACACTTGGGTTATCATCCGAACCCCCTCCAGTATTAAGTTGCAAGCAATAGACAACTTCTTTAAGAAAACTGTGTAAGGTAAACAATCCACTTGTTCCATGAACAAGAGACCGTTGTTTTCTCCCTAGTGGCAACAACACATCTATAACCGAAGAGATTTCTGTCACTTCCCATAGGCCGAGTTACACGGATCGGTTCGCTGTGTGAGGTGTGTGTTGGTCGATATGAATTGTCGTGCCCTACAGGCTCCCATAGGGCCGACTTATATAGTCGTCAGGTCCTAGGGTTATAGGGAAAGTCCTAGCCGGACAGGTTACAAAGTCCTAGACTGCATACAGCTAGTCTAGCATGTCTTGCACTCCAAGGCTCTGGGTACATCGGTGACTCCTCCGTAGCCTTCCTTCATCCGGCCTGGGCCTCCCTTCTGGATCCATAGAACTGGGCCGACCAGCAGGCCATGGGCCATGCTACCAACTGTGGGCCACCCGAGTTATCCGGATAGGAGACATGCTATGAGGATACCCATATAGTATATCCCCAACATTAGCCACCGGAGAACTCCGAGATCTTGCGTCATCTTGCCTCTTCAGATTGAATGCTCCGTCTAGATGGATGTCGGCAAATCGTCACCAAGAACCCTGCAATATTCTCCGTCTTCAACTTGCAAGTCGGAGAAACGCTGAATTTTCCATCGTACTCTTCTCCTAGCCGGACTGGATCCGTCCATGCAGGAATATTCCAATGTGATGGTTCACCTGCTAGTGACAGCTAGGACGACGTAGACATAGGTCAGCGATGCCTCGTAACTCACACATGTAGAGAACACAATCATGTCAGCTTTTTCCGCGCGAAGGATACGAACCGTTGGCGGCGACGGTTGGGAACGTGGCGAAATTTCTGCGCACGCGCCCGCACACGTCGTCCACGCACCAACCATTCGATTACTTTGCACGAATCTTGACGCCAGGGGTTATAAATTACAACTGCGGTGGATTTTTTACTTTTCACCACATTCTCCTCCTGCGTCATCTTCTTCCTCCAGCGAGCACTTCCTCGAGCCCTCCGCGAGCACGCGAAAAACCCTAGCCTCCCAATCTTTCCAATCACCACTCTCCCTTCCCCAATGGCGAGTAGCAGCTCCGTTCCTTCCATGGCAGCGTCAGGCGATGCCGAGGCGAAGCCGACGTGCACCGTCTATAACATCTCAGCATTAGAGCTTAGAAATAAGCTAAACACAGATGTGTGCATTGCATTCATGCATAGAAAATCTGAATAATTTTCGCGCTTTTGAATAAATCTTGTGAAAGTGATTGAAGCTTCTCTTAACTTGATGGAATTGAAGTAGATCATCAAGTTGCCTGCGATAAGTTTTAATATGACCTTTGCTAAAACCTTATTTTGGGTAAGGGAGATTTGATCTAAGGTAGATCAAATGTAATAAAAGTTAACCCTAATATATTACTTAATGGTTTATATTTGATCCTTAAGTAATCATATCCTAGTATTCATTACACACTCATGAATACCAAGTTATAAACATAACTTAAGTAATAGGAATGGAACAACTAAATCTTGATCTATCTTAATCTCATCTACTTATACCATGAGTATTATGGTAATACCTTAACTCTTTAGTGAGATTGAGTAGGAAAGAAACCAAGTCAAGATCATTCACCATATATCTTTCTTTCCATATCAATCCTTATGGAATCCTATATCAATATATGTTGTTCATCAATGTTGAGTAATCAACTATTGATTCAAAAATTCTTATACTATTAATTCTTGATCTATCAACTCTTGTCCTTATCATAGCATCCACTCTAAAACCTTTATAGAAAGAAGTACGAAGAGATAGGTGGTAATGTTAGATTTAAATATCATCTAAATGATGGGAGTGTTGGAAGATAATTTAATCAATATGATAATTGATGGAGTTAACCCACTCATGAATGGATAGAAGAGTTATTTGAAATAAATATATATGTGGTAACAAGGAGGATTACAAGGATGAATATTGAAGATAGTTACCAAGGAATAATCCTATTAGATCAAGCAGATATAGTCAATAAGTAATATCTTCTATTTAGTTAGAGGTACTGAGTAGATAATCACAATACAACTGCAAGGTTGTATTGAAAAAGGCCTTGATTAGCCAATTGGAAACCTAAACCATAAAGGTTCAAAGGATTATAATGATCATGCCTTACTCACCAAGATTAAATGATTATATCATGTATAAGTGACATTGGTGGATAAAACATGATTGAAACCTAGTATAGATATGTTATCCTAGGTTAGCCATGACAAGCCATATTAATATAATGTGAGGTTGGAGTATTAGATACTGGATTCAAGTAGAGACAAGATAGTATGATTAAGATGATGTTAGAGCAACATTGGATTAAAGAAGTAGTATTTTTCTCTTTGGAAATACTAAGCACTTGAAGTGAAGTAGGATTTCATGTATACATCTATTGAAGTGATATTAGTGAAGGATGACTAAGGAAGTGTATGAATGGAGTTAGAAGTAACTACTTGTTGGATTGGAGATTATCAGCAGTAGAATAGTTGATTTAACCAAGTATGGATATGAGAAGATTATGAAAAGCTTTAGTGTCAAGCTCATTGATTTACAAATGGATTTAGGAGGATAATTATTGATAGGAATATTTTTGTGAAGCAAAGCTCATTATGTTAACACATGTTGATAAGTAGTATGTCTAGGCAAGTAATTCCTCAAGTAAGAAACAATAATTCTAAAGAGTGGTAGATAGGGACTCTTGATAAACACTAAACCTTCATTCTATAATCAGCTTAATAACCATTTTATATGTTGATTTATCATCCTCTTCCTCAATGGTTTATAGGAATATTTTCCTATAGTAAATCATTTAGGCATGTCCTTGTCATTTCCAAATATCATAACCATATGTGATTAGGAGTTATCTTTATCAATTCTTTTCCATAAGACCTTCTAGAAAACAACTCTATTTTTAAAAGGTGATATCATTAAAGATCACAAACTTAAAGACAATATGTTTTAGTCATTAATCTTTATTCACATCAATAAAAGGCTATATTTACATATATAATGTCATAACGAGTATTATTTAACATTATTCACCACCTTATTAAGGCATTAACTATATATAATAATAATTATATGAGGCCTTTCTAATGATTTTATAGATATTATGAAACCACATTTATACATAAATAAATAAAAGCATAGCTTAAAGAAAGTTTCTAAATAAGAAACAAAATCTCAAAACCTAAAGTTATTAATTATTTTCTCACCTACATCTCACAAATCAGTAGTAGTATATATTTTTTAAAAAGTTTGTGGTTTGTAAGAAAAAAGGTTGTTATTTTCAAAACAAAAGTCCCTGCTAATAAAAGGAAAAGTACTTATATAAGAAAATAAAGCAACTCTAAACAATATATAATAAAAGCTCACAAAAAGGATTTTAAATACACTTCATTTTTGCTGCAGTTATTTAACAGGTAAATTCTAAAAATAAAATTGCAAACAAATGTGAAGATATAAATCTGAAAAGAAAAACAGAAAACAAAAGAGAAAAAAATTAACAAAAAATGAAACCAGGCCAAAGCCCATCTTTTATTCACCGCTCTGAGCAACCAGCAGTATTAGACTTTCTCGCTTCCCTACAGCGTCGGTGCGCCAAGATCCGCGCCACCGCTCTCCAGCGCATATAAAAACCATCTGGCGCCATCAAGAAGAACCCTAGCACGCCACTTTCTTCTTATCCTCTCTCTTCCGCTTCGGGTGGCAAACCCTAGATCGCCAGAGTTATCGTTGCCGCTGTTCCCGACCGTACCTCACCTCTCTAAAGGCACCAAAGGATGCACCGGGGTGTTCTCGTTCACCGTAGACCAAGAGCGAGAGCAGGCGCGCATCGAATCGCCGGGAATCGAGCTCTGCCTTCCGTCAGCCTCCGCAGCCATTATCGTCGATTCACCTCCGTACGACCTCTCCGGGCTTCACCGACTCCTGCATTCGCTTCCTGGTGAGCCTCTGTTGCTCTGGAACCCTTCCTCTTGCTTGTTATCGCTCCAAATTGTTCCCCCGACGAACATCTTCCACCTCCGCCGTTAGCCACCATCACCACCACTGTTCTAGCGACCTAAATCGAGCGGTGCCGCCACTATAGGGTTCCTTGCGACGCCCTCTTTCCAATAAGCCCAAGTAAAACTCTGCGCGCACTAAATCGTTGGCTTGATCATCAACCAGAGAGGATCAATGATGAGTGACATCAGCATGACATCACGCTGATGTCGTATTCCTATTTTTATCATTTTAGAAATTGTGATAATGTTTTTTGTAATAAAGAAAAACATTAGAGATTGTAAGTTTCCCAACCTTTAATAAGGTAGAGATCCCTGTGTTTACAATGCTAGTCCCTGGATCAATAGATAGCATCCACAATTAAGATGTAATATCAAGAAACAAAGGTCATAATACAACTTTATAACCAGGAATAAAATAAATTTATTACATCTTACATAGCTCATTTGGCTATCTCATTACAATGCAGCAAAATATAACAATAGCATGGGGTCCTTCATCTTCAAAGTGCCACAGGCAGACATGTTGGTTGTAGACTTGTAATCCTAATCAATAAACTTCACTAACATCAAACAAACCTGCAACATAACAAGTTACAGCCACAAGGGTCAATACATTTGAATTGTATTGGCAAGTGATACTATGGTAGTATAGTGGAGTCTATCATCTATATGCATTTGGCTAAGTGGAGCTTAGGCTTGCTTTGCTCAAAATAGATTTTCCTTATCATTTGAAATCACTAAGTTTTTGCTTGACAAAATCTCCCAAGGCATCTCCCAATAGAAATTGGTGATCCTTCAACCCTTGTTCAACCACAAGTTTTTAACTTAGAAATTGGGATGAGGAGATTCTTGATAGCTTCCATGTCTTGATGCTCAAATTGTCCTTTGCCAGGGACATGGCTAAGTACTTAGATTTTTCACTCTGCAGAGGTGGTGCACTTTCCCCACAAGACTTGGTTTCCCAAGACAAGATCTTTCAGAAGCCTTCCCTTAGACCAGAATGGACGCGTTCCAACCTATCATCCCCTACCACCAACTGTCCATTTGGCTAAGTTATTGCAACCTATATGATCCAGGCAGAGCCCATAATGCCAAGTGGCTGCACTTGAAGCTTCTCAACATTTGACATCTCAAATATCTTTATTCCTGGGTGGCCATCCACAAGTGAGATACACAAGGTAAACCATAGAAATGGGCCTTGTGAACCACTCAACACAAACCATTCCTTCCATTCCACCCAGGTGATTCATTCACTTAGTTGTTTTATTAAACAAAACACAAGTCCTTGACTTGGAAATATTCCATTGTGTGAATATATATTCCACCCTTGTTTTCTATTAGCTAAGATAAGCATGATAGTAGTAGGAACCTTAACCTAGGAAAATTCTACTAAGGTTTCATCTACTAGGATTTCCCATGGCATAGTTTACACTTAGCAAAAATTCCATGCAAGTCCTACTTTAGAAATATCACTAATGCATAGTGAAAATAATGGGACAAAAGTATGAAGCATCACTTGCCTTTTTGGTAGAGAATATAAGTTCACTCCTTGTCTTTGCAATGATCACACTCTTCAAATCACTACAATTCAATCAAGCAAGGCACAATTTCAATCTACCAATCAAGCAAAACATCACATAAAATGATAGAAACAAAACAATGCATGTAAGAGATTGTTTTATTTGTAAAAGTGGTTTCTAATGGTTCATAAACATTTGAAAACACCTAATGGTCATTTTGATAAAGTGGCAAAACAATTTGCAAAAGATTTGACTTCATAACCCATTTTTAAATCAAGTCATTATTTTATGTGGTTGAAAATGCCTTTAGCAAAGCAATAATTTTATAGGGTTCACAAATACATTTTCAAATCAAAAAAACTTGGTGTTTCGGGTCAGAGAGTTTATTCCAAAACATTTCCCAAAGATTTTCTACCAAAAGCATTTTTAATAAATAAACATTACTTTTGTTTGACTAGAAATGGTTTAAATCCAAAGTTTATTCTTTTGTTTCACCAAATACATTTTTGAAACCACAATTTGTTTCCTATGGTCAGTAGGTTCAAAACACACCATTTGCCAAAGGTTTTATTTCAAAAATCATTTTAGAACAATTTTTATATTTTTAAACATGCATACATAAGTTTCTGCAAAACAATCAATTTAACAGAAGCATTTTACTAAACAAAGTGCATTGTCAGAAATTACTTGTCTTGCTGAATCCATTGATATAAAATTTGCAAAATTTGGACGTGTGGTTTGAAAGTTATGAATTTTTCAAGTTTGAAAAAGTAATAGAACATTTTCTGGCTTCTATAACAGCTCTAGGCCACGTGTCTGTTTCTGATTGGACGAAAACGGTTCGCACGGATCGGTCGGCGTGGAGCGTTAGATCTAACTGAAAACGTGCGGCACAGATTGCATACCCTTTCACTTTAAGTGATTCTATCTACGCCTTACGATCTAAATTCGACGATGCACAACAGCTGGTCAAGAACTGGCGGCGCAAGCGACGGTGGCTGGCGGCGGCGCGGTCAGACGGCGGCGGAGCTGGCGAAATAGTAAGCAAGGGGACAGGGGAATGGCTCACCAGAATCGCCTTGACGCACTGATGCTCAACGTGTTCTTCTTCAGTCGAGGGGCGCATGGGTGTAGTCGGAATTCCTCGCCGGAGATGCTCCTGGCGTCAGCACGTTCCGAAGTCGTCGGAGGCGAGGCTGTAGGCCACGCGCGAGTGATTGGCGAGCACCTAGAGATGCAAAAGACACAGACGAACAAAACAGCATGATTCACTGGTTGAGGCGCACGGAGTCGAGTTCTAGAGCTCACCGGACTTGCGGGGGGTCGTCGGTGGCGTACTAGTGGAGACGTTGCCGATGTTCTGGGGCGTGCGGGGACGAGCTGACGCTACGGGGAGGTTCGCCAGGAGGTGGGAAGCAAGTGAGCATGGTCGAGGGGGCGAGGGGCGACGAGGGGCTGCCGGAATTGCTGGTGGAGCTCGCCGGAGCAGAGGGCGGTGCAGGGGGAAATTGGGACATCCTGGGGGCTCCGGTGGGGCGACGACTGGGGAAATGGAGAGGGGAGGGAGGCGATTAAGAGGGCGTCGTTGTAGCGAGGGATTAATCAGCCGTTTAACGCGAATTGAAGGCGCGCAATCACGACATAAACAGCAGCGAGGTTTGGGGATGAATGGGTCCCGGGGTTGACGACGAGGTGAGCTGGCGGTGGGGTCCGTTGTCAGCGTGAGGGAGAGAGGGGAAGTGGGTCCAGGTCGTCAGCGACGCCGTGGGTCAAAACTTGAGTGAAAACGTTTCGCTGCGGGTGGGATGGAAAGGTGGGCTTGCTGGGCCTTGTTGGGCTGGCCGCTTAGTTCATTTTTTTGTACTGTTTTGTTTTTCTTTTTCCATTTCTTATTTCTGTTTTGATTTTGCTTAATTAATTCAAACATCAATTTGAATTCAAACCTCAACCAAAATTTGTGTAGGTTTAAATATTGATTAGTAATATAATCTGAAATCAATTTTGGAATAAAACTTTATTCTTTTTGTGGTCTTTTTAATTATTCAAAAAAGGCCCTTGTTTTAAATCAAATAAGATTTAATAATATTTTCAAACACCATTTAAATTCTTAAACCTTCCAGATCTTTTCAGTAGGTTTTTATTTGATTAATAGGGTGTCATCTTGAATTATTTGGAAAGTATTTAATATGTTTCATAAATCATTTGAATTGAGTATTTGTTTTAATTTCCAATGGAATTAAATATAGTTTTAATTCCCTAAATTTTACTTGGAAGATTTATTTTATTTAAGTTAATTATACAACTTTTCTTCCACTTGGGTAAATTCCAAATATCTTTTCCCATGATTTAATTAATCAATTCTAATAGGGTTTTGTCTTTATTCAAATGGAATTTTGGTTTAAGCCATTTTATTTTATTTTTGAAATTCTTTATCCTTTTATTTTATTTGGATTTGGATTCTATTCATTCCATTTGCTTAATAGATTAGGCCAAGATTTAATTTGGTCTTTAAATAATCCTTATTTAATATTTCTTTCTTCATCTTATAAAATCCATATCTTTTTATTTAGAGATCCAAACTTGGTGATTCCAATTTTTAAAATTTTATTTGATATTTATTTAACCGTTTAAATATCTTTAGGATTATTTACTCTCCATTTGGTATGGATTTTTAGATAAGGGCTTTATTAGCTTTGGGAATTCAATTCCTTTATCTTATTAAATTCATAAGATTTTATCCATGGTTCCAAATTAAGTGAGACCAATTTATATGGTTTTATAATATTTCTATTTGTCATTCTTGATCACTTGTAAATGTTTGTCGACAAGATTTTATATGGATCAAATCCATAGGCTTGGAGATAACTTGGAAATGATTTTATTCCATTAGGGTTTTAGGGTTTTGGTTTATTTCTCAAGTGTTTAAATTTAAAGATACATTCATTGAGGAATGCATTACTCTTGATTTGGATTTTGTTGAATTTCAAACTTTAATTAAAGTTTGTTCAAGATGGGATTTTAAGTTTCCATTTAGAAACAAAGTTTCTTTTCACTCTAAAATTCAACAATCATTTATTTTGTTTATTTATTTTTCACATTACAAGATTTGGAAAATCTTGGGATGTGACAGAGATGACATGGCAAATGTCACATCCCAAGATTTTCCAAATCTTGTAATGTCAAAAATAAATAAACAAAATAAAATTTTTGTTGAAATTTAGGGTGAAAAGAAACTTTTGTTTCTAAATGGAAACTTAAAATCCCATCTTGAACAAAGTTTGAATCCAACAAAAATACAAATCAAGAGAAATGCATTCCTCAATGAATGTATCTGGAAATTTAAACACTTGGAAAATAAATCCAAACCCTAAAACTCTAATGGAATAAAATCATTTCCTAGTTATCCCCAAACCTATGGATTTGATCCATATAAAAATTTGTCAACAAACATTTACAAATGATCAAGAAAGACAAATGGAAATATTATAAAAGCCATATAAATTGGTTTCACTTAATTTGGAGCCATGGATAAAATCTTATGAATATAATATAAGGAAATTAAATTTCCAAAGCTAATAAAGAACCTATCTATAAATCCATACCAAATGGTGAGCAAATAATCCTAAAGGGATTTAAAAGGATAAACAAATATTAAATAAAGATTTTACAAATTGGAATCACCAAGTTTGGATCGCTAAATAAAAAGATATGGATTTTATAAGATAAAGAAAGAAATATTAAATAAAGAATATTTAAAGACCAAATCAAACCTTGGCCTAAGCCATAAGCAAATGGAATAAATATAATCCAAATCCAAATAAAATAAAAGGATAAAGAATTTCCAAAATAGAATAAAATGGCATTAACCATTCTATCCCTATCTTAATAAAGACAAATCTCTAATAAGAATAATTATATAATTCATGACAAAATAGTATTTTGGAATTTACCCAAATGAAATAAAAGTTGTTCATTCAACTTAAATAAGATTAAAGAAATCTTCAAATAAACATTAGAGAATTAAAGCTATATTTAAATCCATTTGAATTAAAACAAATACCCAATCTTAATTGATTAATAAATCATATTAAATTATTCCAAATAATTCAAGATGAATTATTTGACACCCAAAATAATCAAATAAAAACCTACTGAAAAGATTTGGAAGGTTTGGAAAATCAAATGGTCTTTGGAAATATTATTAAATCTTAATTGATTTAAAACAAGGGCCTAATTAAATAATTAAAAAAGACCCCAAAAAGAATAAAAAAAATTATTCCAAAATTGACTTCAGAATATATTACTAATCAGTATTTAAACCTACACAAATTTTGGTTGAGGTTTGAATTCAAATTGAGGTTTGAATTATTTAAACAAAACCAAAACGGAAAATTAGAAATAGAAAAAGAAAAACAAAGCAGTATAAAAAAAGAGAACAAGTCGACCCAGCCAGCAGGCCCAGTCCAGCCCATCAGTAGCCCATCTTCCCCCTCCCGCAGTGAAACGTTTTCCACTCGCAAACTTACCCCCAGCGCCACTGACTACTGGCTCACACCTAACCTCTCTCTCTCACTGCCAACGGACCCCAGCACCACGTCTTCATCTTCCTCCCCGCGATGAACTCGCTTGACCGTTTCTGCTGTTGATTGCTCGAATCAATACGCGTAAATGGCCCAGTGAATTCCCCCTGCGACCATGCCTTCTTAATCGCCAGCATCTCCTCTCCATTTCCCCCTAGTCGCCTCACCCTAGCGCGCCCCCAGGCTGCTAAATTTCGCCCTTCATAGCCACTGTCTCCGACGAACTTTTTCCTCGATTCCGGCCAGCCTCCTCCGCCCCTTGCCCCCTCGACCACTCTCACCTGCTCCCCACTCCCTGGCGAACCTCCCCGTAGCTCCAGCTCGCCCCCGCGCGCCCCAGAACCTCGGCAACGACCAAGACCGTCACCGCCGCAGTCTGTTTCCTCTCCGGCAAAGCCTCGGGTAAGAACCAGACTGCCCCTCTCTTTCTATTTCACGCACGCATCTTCGCCACATCCTTGCGCATCTAACCATACTCTCCTCTCCCTCTGGCATGCACCGAAGCCACGTCCCTGTCGACGTCTGACCGCACCCGATGCCAGGAGCATCTCCGGCGAGGAATTCCGATCAACCTTGTGCGCCCCTTCGACCAACGCGAGCAGGTTGAGCATCCCCGTGCCATGGCGATCACGGTGAGCCACCTCTCCACCTTCCTTGCTTCCTCTATCGCCAGCTCCGCCGCTAGCCGAGCACCGCCGCCGCGCGCCACCATCGTCGCGCCGCCAGTTAGTGGCAAGTCGATGATAGCCGTCCGATCTAGATCCTAGAGACGCGTTAGAACGACTAACTGAAGCAGTATGGAACCATCCGCACCGTGCGATTTCATTTTAATCCAACGGTGCTCAACGCGTTATCTGGACGAACCGGTACCTGCCAATAGCAAGCAGCCACGTGTCCCTGTTCGTTTGATTTAAAACAGATTTAATCTATTAGATGCTAGATTTTGTAAAATCTATAACTTTTAATCTACACGTCCAAATTTTGCAAATTTTAGATCAATGGATTCAGCAAGACAAGCCCTAGCCAACCATGCACTTTTTTTTGTAAAAAGCTTTTGTTAAATTGTTTGTTTTTGCAGAAACTTGTGTATGCATGTTTAGAATATAAAAATTGTTCTAAAATGATTTTGGGGATAAAATCTTTGTCAAATGGTTTGTTTTGAACCTATTGACCCTAGGAATCAATTGGTGGTTTCAAAAATGTATTTGGTGAAGCAAAAGAATAAAACCTTGAATTAAAACATTTCTAGCCAAATAAAAATATGGTTTAATTGTTAAAAATGATTTTGGAGGAAAATCTTTGGGAAATGTTTTGGAATAAACCCTCTGACCCTAAACACCAAGTTTTATGTTTTGAAAACATATTTTTTGAACCCTATAAAATTATTGCTTTGCTAAAGGCATTTTCAACCACATAAAAATAATGATTTAGTTTGAAAATGGTTTATAGGTAAAATATTTTGCAAATAGTACTGCCACTTTATAAAAATGACCATTAGGTGTTTTCAAATGTTTATGAACCATTAGAAACCACTTTTACAAATAAAACAATCTCTTGCATGCTTGCATGCATTATTTTGTTTCTATAATTTTATGTGATGAATTGCTTGAATGGTAGATTGAAATATTGTTTGCTTGATTGAATTGTAGTGACTTGAAGATTGTGATTGTTTCAAAGACAAGGAGTGCACTTATACTCTCTACCAAAAAGGCAAGTGATGCTTCATACTTTTGTCCCATTATTTTCACTATGCATTAGTGATATTTCTAAGTAGGACTTGCATGGAATTTTGCTAAGTATAAACTATGCCATGGGAAATCCTAGTAGATGAAACCTTAGTAGAATTTCCTAAGTTAACATTCCTACTACTATCATGCTTAGCTTAGCTAGTAGAAAACAAGGGTGGAATATATATTCATGCTATGGAAAATTTCTAAGTCCGAGGGCTTGTGTTTTGTATAATAAAACAACTAAGTGAATGAATCACCTGGGTGGAATGGAAGGAATGGTTTGTGTTGACTGGTTACACAAGGCCAGGGGACTAGTGAACCTTGTGTATCTCACTTGTGGATGGTCACCCAGGAACAAAGAGATTTGAGGTGTCAAATGTTGAGAAGCTTCAAGTGTAGCCACTTGGCAATATGGGCTCCTCCTGGATCATATAGGTTGCAATAACTTAGCCAAATGGACAGTTGGTGGTAGGGGTATGGTAGGTTGGAACGCGTCCATTCTGGTCTAAGGTAAGGCTTCTGAAAGATCTTGTCTTAGTGAAACCAAGTCTTGTGGGGAAAGTGCACCACCTCTGCAGAGTGAAAAATCTAAGTACTTAGCCATGTCCCTGGCAAAGGACAATTTGAGCATCAAGACATGGAAGCTATCAAGAATCTCATCATCCTAATTTCTAAGTAAAATTTGTGGTTGAACAAGGGTTGAAAGGATCACCAATTTCTATTGGGAG
Source organism: Avena sativa (assembly GCA_916181665.1). Taxonomy (NCBI): domain Eukaryota; kingdom Viridiplantae; phylum Streptophyta; class Magnoliopsida; order Poales; family Poaceae; genus Avena; species Avena sativa. The sequence continues at coordinate 369,770,240 of OV702284.1, forward strand.
ATGCCTTGGGAAAGATTTTGTCAAAGCAAAAACTTAGAGTTTTCAAATGATAAGGAAAATCTATTTTGAGCAAAGCAAGCCTAAGCTCCACTTAGCCAAATGCATATAGATGATAGACTCCACTATACTACCATAGTATCACTTGCCAATACAATTCAAATGTATTGACCCTTTGTGGTTGTAACTTGTTATGTTGCAGGTTTGTTTGATATTAGAGAAGTTTATTGATTAGGATTACAAGTCTACAACCAACATGTCTGCCTGTGGCAATTTGAAGATGAAGGACCCCATGCTATTGTTATATTCTGCTGCATTGTAATGAGATAGCCAAATGAGCTATGTAAGATGTAATAAAATATTTTATTCGTGGTTGTAGTTGTATTATGACCTTTGTTTCTTTATATTACATCTTAACTGTGGATGCTAGCTATTGATCCAGGGACTAGCATTGTAAAACACAGGGATCCTTTTCATTTATAAAGGAGGGATCTTACAGATGGTATCAGAGCATTGTATTGCTTGTAGGATTGTAACCCTAGGATTGGACAAAACCCCTTAGAAAAATAGGAGTTGTATTTGTTCCAAAACTTATTTACAAACAATCTTGTAAACTCTTTCCTCAACCATTTTGGTTTCAACTCTACATCTCTTCTATTTCAACTTGATGGATAAAGCCTACCCCATGGCCAAAGACTTCACCATGTGCAAAGGACTTTATCAACTCTAATGACTTCAACATCTTCAACTCTAATGACTTCAACATCTTCAAAATTATCACCAAGGACTTCAACCTTGGATATCACTAAGGACTACAAGTGAGACAAGAAATGTTGCTCAATACTTGAAGACTAAGGAAACACAACTTGGGAATCATCATCACGTTTGAAGTTTTGTGACCAAGAATTTTCCCAAGCAAACCATGATTTCATGCAAGAAGAACCAACCAAGAAGGATGGAAAGATCTCAAGTGAACCATATAGATGGACCACCATATTTAGTTCAAGTCAAACCCACCAACTTAGTGTGGTGTAACAAAAATATTTTTTTTGGTTGCCTAAAAATATGCTTGAAACTTGTTGTTTGAGTGGAATGGTTGTTTGTGATTGCTTGCACATTGCTTGTGTGAATTGTGATGTGTGTGATTAGAATTGATTCCTTAGAAAAATCTTTTGCCTATTCTAACCCCCAATCCAACCCCAAACAGATGACTATTCCAAGAGACTCCAACATCAAGATTGATGACAACAACAACAACCAAGAGGAGAACATGAGAGAACTCATAGTAACCCAAACCTAGTTGAACCAAGTGACAGCTCAATTCATAGCCAACCCCAGTGAGGTAGATCCAACCATGCAAAGGTTTTTGGAAACCCAAACCCAATTGTTGCATAAGATGATGGATCAAATGATCAACATGGGAAACAACTCTTCCAAAGGAGTTTGTGACAACAAGGATGACAATGATGATATTTTAGAAGGAACCCAAGCTTGCAATATTTGTGGAGACAAGGATCACACTTCCAAGGAGCATGAAGATCAATGCCCCAATTGTGAAGAGAAACATCCAATTGACCAATTCCCCACAACTCAAGCTACTTGTTACCTATGTGAAGGAAATAATCATGTCCCTATCCAATGCCCCATATATTCCATAGTTCAACAAAGGAAACAAGGTGGAGTGCAACAACTGATTGCAGACTACCATGAGAGAGCCAAGTCTACCAAGAAGGATGAAGACAAAGGAAAATCTCAGCTTGCACCTCCATGCAATATGGCTCAATTTAAAGGACCAAAGAGGAGACATATGTATTACCCAAGGAATAAGAAAAGGTCAAGGAGACCAGGAACTGTTCCTACCTTTGAGATAACATATGAAGAACATGAACTAGAAGCACTCCTAGCTTTGGAGAAACCCAAGAAAAAGAAGGACAAAAGCCATGTGCAATGTGGTCATTGCAAAGAAATGGGACACTATGCCAGTGAGTGTCCAGAGAAGAAGAAGTATAAGGAGATTAGCCAAGTGTGGTGCAACAACTGCAAAGAGCTAGGCCATTATGTAGCAACTTGTCCACAGAAGATACGTGAAGAACTCAATCTTATCACATGTTACAATTGTGGTAACCAAGGACATTATGCAAGCAACTGTCCAGAAAAGATGAAGCACAAGATGAAGCCTATGAAGGATCTCAGCCTTATCACATGTTTCAAGTGTGGAGACAAAGGACACTATGCAGATGTTTGTCCAGAGAGGTTTCAACAAGGTCCCAAGCAAGCCAAGATGTAATCTAGTTGGAAAAATTTGGTAGTACCCTAGTTGTTTTGAGCCAACTTGTACCCCTAGCCTCCCCAAATCTCGGGACGAGATTTATTTTAAGGGTGGTAGCCTATCACATCCCAAGATTTTCCAAATCTTGTAATGTGAAAAATAAATAAACAAAATAAATTTTTTATTGAAATTTAGGGTGAAAAGAAACTTTTGTTTCTAAATGGAAACTTAAAATCCCATCTGGAACAAACTTTGATAAAAGTTTGAATCCAACAAAAATCCAAATCAAGAGAAATGTATTCCTCAATGAATGTATCTAGAAATTTAAACACTTGGAAAATAAATCCAAACCCTAAAACTCTAATGGAATAAAATCATTTCCAAGTTATCCCCAAACCTATGGATTTGATCCATATAAAAATTTGTCAACAAACATTTACAAATGATCAAGAAAGACAAATGGAAATATTATAAAAGCCATATAAATTGGTTTCACTTAATTTGGAGCCATGGATAAAATCTTATGAATATAATATAAGGAAATTAAATTTCCAAAGCTAATAAAGAACCTATCTATAAATCCATACCAAATGGTGAGAAAATAATACTAAAGGGATTTAAAAGGATAAACAAATATTAAACAAGATTTTACAAATTGGAATCACCAAGTTTGGATCTCTAAATAAAAAGATATGGATTTTATAAGATAAAGAAAGAAATATTAAATAAAGAATATTTAAAGACCAAATCAAACCTTGGCCTAAGCCATAAGCAAATGGAATGAATATAATCCAAATCCAAATAAAATAAAAGGATAAAGAATTTCCAAAATAGAATAAAATGGCATTAACCATTCTATCCCTATCTTAATAAAGACAAATCTCTAATAAGAATAATTATATAATTCATGAGAAAATAGTATTTTGGAATTTACCCAAATGAAATAAAAGTTGTTCATTCAACTTAAATAAGATTAAATAAATCTTCAAATAAACATTAGAGAATTAAAGCTATATTTAAATCCATTTGAATTAAAACAAATACCCAATCTTAATTGTTTAATAAATCATATTAAATTATTCCAAATAATTCAAGATGAATTATTTGACACCCAAAATAATCAAATAAAAACCTACTGAAAAGATTTGGAAGGTTTGGAAAATCAAATGGTGTTTGGAAATATTATTAAATCTTAATTGATTCAAAACAAGGGCCTAATTAAATAATTAAAAAAGACCCCAAAAAGAATAATTTTTTTATTCCAAAATTGACTTCAGAATATATTACTAATCAGTATTTAAACCTACACAAATTTTGGTTGAGGTTTGAATTCAAATTGAGGTTTGAATTATTTAAACAAAACCAAAACAGAAAATTAGAAATAGAAAAAGAAAAACAAAGCAGTATAAAAAAAAGAGAACAAGTCGACCCAGCCAGCAGGACCAGTCCAGCCCATCAGTAGCCCATCTTCCCCCTCACGCAGTGAAACATTTTCCACTCGCAAACTTACCCCCAGCGCCTCTGACTACTGGCCCCCACCTAACCTCTCTCTCTCTCTCTCTCACTGCCAACGGACCCTAGCACCACGTCATCGTCTTCCTCCCCGCGATGAACTCGCTTGACCGTTTCTGCTGTTGATTACTTGAATCAATACGCATAAATGGCCCAGTGAATTCCCCCTGCGACCATGCCTTCTTAATCCCCAGCATCTCTTCTCCATTTCCCCCCCCCCAGTCGCCTCACCCTAGCGCACCCCCAGGCTGCTGAATTTCGCCCTTCACAGCCACTGTCTCCGACGAACTTTTTCCTCGATTCCGGCCAGCCTCCTCCGCCCCTTGCCCTCTCGACCACTCTCACCTGCTCCCCACTCCCTGGCGAACCTCCCCGTAGCTCCAGCTCGCCCCCGCGCGCCCCAGAACCTCGGCAACGACCAAGACCGTCACCGCCGCCGTCTGTTTCCTCTCCAGCGAAGCCTCGGGTAAGAACCAGACCGCCCCTCTCTTTCTCTTTCATGCGCACATCTTCGCCACATCCTTGCGCATCTAACCATACTCTCCTCTCCCTCTGGCATGCACCGAAGCCACGTCCCCATTGACGTCTGACCGCACCCGACGCCAGGAGCATCTCCGGCGAGGAATTCCGATCAACCTCGTGTGCCCCTTCGACCAACGCGAGCAGGTTGAGCATCCCCCATGCCACGGCGATCACGGTGAGCCACCTCTCCACCTTCCTTGCTTCCTCTATCGCCAGCTCTGCCGCTAGCCGAGCACCGCCGCCGCGCGCCACCGTCGTCGCGCCGCCAGTTAGTGGCAAGTCGATGATAGCCGTCCGATCTAGATCCTAGAGACGCGATAGAACGACTAACTGAAGCAGTATGGAACCATCCGCACCGTGCAATTTCATTTTAATCCAACAGTGCTCAATGCGTGATCCAGACGAACCAGTACCAGCCAATAGCAAGCAGCCACGTGTCCCTGTTCGTTTGATTTAAAACAGATTTGATCTATTAGATGCTAGATTTTGTAAAATCTATAACTTTTAATCTACACGTCCAAATTTTGCAAATTTTATATCAATGGATTCAGCAAGACAATCCCTAGCCAACCATGCACTTTGTTTAGTAAAAAGCTTCTGTTAAATTGTTTGTTTTTGCAGAAACTTGTGTAGGCATGTTTAGAATATAAAAATTGTTCTAAAATGATTTTGGGGATAAAATCTTTGGAAAATGGTTTGTTTTGAACCTAATGACCCTAGGAATCAATTGGTGGTTTCAAAAATGTATTTGGTGAAGCAAAATAATAAAACCTTGAATTAAAACATTTCTAGCCAAATAAAAATATGGTTTAATTATTAAAAATTATTTTGCAGGAAAATCTTTGGGAAATGTTTTGGAATAAACCCTCTGACCCTAAACACCAAGTTTTATGTTTTGAAAACATATTTTGTGAACCCTATAAAATTATTGCTTTGCTAAAGGCATATTCAACCACATAAAAATAATGATTTAGTTTGAAAATGGTTTATAGGTAAAATCTTTTGCAAATAGTATTGCCACTTTATCAAAATGACCATTAGGTGTTTTCAAATGTTTATGAAACATTAGAAACCACTTTTACAAATAAAACAATCTCTTGCATGCTTGCATGCATTATTTTGTTTCTATAATTTTATGTGATGAATTACTTGAATGGTAGATTGAAATATTGTTTGCTTGATTGAATTGTAGTGACTTGAAGATTGTGATTGTTTCAAAGACAAGGAGTGAACTTATACTCTCTACCAAAAATGCAAGTGATGCTTCATACTTTTTTCCCATTATTTTCACTATGCATTAGTGATATTTCTAAGTAGGACTTGCATGGAATTTTGCTAAGTATAAACTATGCCATGGGAAATCCTAGTAGATGAAACGTTAGTAGAATTTCCTAAGTTAAGATTCCTACTACTATCATGCTTAGCTTAGATAGTAGAAAACAAGGGTGGAATATATTCATGCTATGGAAAATTTCTAAGTCTGAGGACTTGTGTTTTGTATAATAACACAACTAAGTGAATGAATCACCTGGGTGGAATGGAAGGAATGGTTTGTGTTGAGTGGTTACACAAGGCCAGGGGACTGGTGAACCTTGTCTATCTCACTTGTGGATGGCCACCCAGGAAAAAAGAGATTTGAGGTGTCAAATGTTGAGAAGCTTCAAGTGCAGCCACTTGGCAATATGGGATCTGCCTGGATCATATAGGTTGCAATAACTTAGCCAAATGGACAGTTGGTGGTAGGGGTATGATAGGTTGGAACGCGTCCATTCTGGTCTAAGGGAAGGCTTTTGAAAGATCTTGTCTTGGTGAAACCAAGTCTTCTGGGGAAAGTGCACCACCTCTGTAGAGTGAAAAATCTAAGTACTTAGCCATGTCCCTAGCAAAGGACAATTTGAGCATCAAGACATGGAAGCTATCAAGAATCTCATCATCCTAATTTGTAAGTAAAATTTGTGGTTGAACAAGGGTTGAAAGGATCACCAATTTCTATTGGGAGATGCCTTGGGAAAGATTTTGTCAAAGCAAAAACTTAGAGTTTTCAAATGATAAGGAAAATCTATTTTGATCAAAGCAAGCCTAAGCTCCACTTAGCCAAATGCATATATATGATAGACTCCACTATACTACCATAGTATCACTTGCCAATACAATTCAAATGTATTGACCCTTTGTGGTTGTAACTTGTTATGTTGCAGGTTTGTTTGATATTAGAGAAGTTTATTGATTAGGATTACAAGTCTACAACCAACATGTCTGCCTGTGGCAATTTGAAGATGAAGGACCCCATGCTATTGTTATATTCTTCTGCATTGTAATGAGATAGCCAAATGAGCTATGTAAGATGTAATAAAATATTTTATTCCTGGTTGTAGTTGTATTATGACCTTTGTTTCTTTATATTACATCTTAACTGTGGATGCTAGCTATTGATCCAGGGACTAGCATTGTAAAACACAGGGATCCTTTTCCTTTATAAAGGAGGGATCTTACAGATGGTATCAGGGCATTGTATTGCCTGTAGGATTGTAACCCTAGGATTGGACAAAACCCCTTAGAAAAATAGGAGTTGTATTTGTTCCAAAACTTATTTACAAACAATCTTGTAAACTCTTTCCTCAACCATTTTGGTTTCAACTCTACATCTCTTCTATTTCAACTTGATGGATAAAGCCTACCCCATGGCCAAAGACTTCACCATGTGCAAAGGACTTTATCAACTCTAATGACTTCAACATCTTCAACTCTAATGACTTCAACATCTTCAAAATTATCACCAAGGACTTCAACCTTGGATATCACTAAGGACTACAAGTGAGACAAGAAATGTTGCTCAAGACTTGAAGACTAAGGAAACACAACTTGGGAATCATCATCACGTTTGAAGTTTTGTGACCAAGAATTTTCCCAAGCAAACCATGATTTCATGCAAGAAGAACCAACCAAGAAGGATGGAAAGATCTCAAGTGAACCATATAGATGGACCACCATATTTAGTTCAAGTCAAACCCACCAACTTAGTGTGGTGTAACAAAAATATTTTTTTTGGTTGCCTAAAAATATGCTTGAAACTTGTTGTTTGAGTGGAATGGTTGTTTGTGATTGCTTGCACATTGCTTGTGTGAATTGTGATGTGTGTGATTAGAATTGATTCCTTAGAAAAATCTTTTGCCTATTCTAACCCCCAATCCAACCCCAAACAGATGACTATTCCAAGAGACTCCAACATCAAGATTGATGACAACAACAACAACCAAGAGGAGAACATGAGAGAACTCATAGTAACCCAAACCTAGTTGAACCAAGTGACAGCTCAATTCATAGCCAACCCCAGTGAGGTAGATCCAACCATGCAAAGGTTTTTGGAAACCCAAACCCAATTGTTGCATAAGATGATGGATCAAATGATCAACATGGGAAACAACTCTTCCAAAGGAGTTTGTGACAACAAGGATGACAATGATGATATTTTAGAAGGAACCCAAGCTTGCAATATTTGTGGAGACAAGGATCACACTTCCAAGGAGCATGAAGATCAATGCCCCAATTGTGAAGAGAAACATCCAATTGACCAATTCCCCACAACTCAAGCTACTTGTTACCTATGTGAAGGAAATAATCATGTCCCTATCCAATGCCCCATATATTCCATAGTTCAACAAAGGAAACAAGGTGGAGTGCAACAACTGATTGCAGACTACCATGAGAGAGCCAAGTCTACCAAGAAGGATGAAGACAAAGGAAAATCTCAGCTTGCACCTCCATGCAATATGGCTCAATTTAAAGGACCAAAGAGGAGACATATGTATTACCCAAGGAATAAGAAAAGGTCAAGGAGACCAGGAACTGTTCCTACCTTTGAGATAACATATGAAGAACATGAACTAGAAGCACTCCTAGCTTTGGAGAAACCCAAGAAAAAGAAGGACAAAAGCCATGTGCAATGTGGTCATTGCAAAGAAATGGGACACTATGCCAGTGAGTGTCCAGAGAAGAAGAAGTATAAGGAGATTAGCCAAGTGTGGTGCAACAACTGCAAATAGCTAGGCCATTATGTAGCAACTTGTCCACAGAAGATACGTGAAGAACTCAATCTTATCACATGTTACAATTGTGGTAACCAAGGACATTATGCAAGCAACTGTCCAGAAAAGATGAAGCACAAGATGAAGCCTATGAAGGATCTCAGCCTTATCACATGTTTCAAGTGTGGAGACAAAGGACACTATGCAGATGTTTGTCCAGAGAGGTTTCAACAAGGTCCCAAGCAAGCCAAGATGTAATCTAGTTGGAAAAATTTTAAGGGTGGTAGTACCCTAGTTGTTTTGAGCCAACTTGTACCCCTAGCCTCCCCAAATCTCGGGACGAGATTTATTTTAAGGGTGGTATCCTATCACATCCCAAGATTTTCCAAATCTTGTAATGTGAAAAATAAATAAACAAAATAAATTTTTTATTGAAATTTAGGGTGAAAATAAACTTTTGTTTCTAAATGGAAACTTAAAATCCCATCTGGAACAAACTTTGATAAAAGTTTTAATCCAACAAAAATCCAAATCAAGAGAAATGTATTCCTCAATGAATGTATCTAGAAATTTAAACACTTGGAAAATAAATCCAAACCCTAAAACTCTAATGGAATAAAATCATTTCCAAGTTATCCCCAAACCTATGGATTTGATCCATATAAAAATTTGTCAACAAACATTTACAAATGATCAAGAAAGACAAATGGAAATATTATAAAAGCCATATAAATTGGTTTCACTTAATTTGGAGCCATGGATAAAATCTTATGAATATAATATAAGGAAATTAAATTTCCAAAGCTAATAAAGAACCTATCTATAAATCCATACCAAATGGTGAGAAAATAATACTAAAGGGATTTAAAAGGATAAACAAATATTAAACAAGATTTTACAAATTGGAATCACCAAGTTTGGATCTCTAAATAAAAAGATATGGATTTTATAAGATAAAGAAAGAAATATTAAATAAAGAATATTTAAAGACCAAATCAAACCTTGGCCTAAGCCATAAGCAAATGGAATGAATATAATCCAAATCCAAATAAAATAAAAGGATAAAGAATTTCCAAAATAGAATAAAATGGCATTAACCATTCTATCCCTATCTTAATAAAGACAAATCTCTAATAAGAATAATTATATAATTCATGAGAAAATAGTATTTTGGAATTTACCCAAATGAAATAAAAGTTGTTCATTCAACTTAAATAAGATTAAATAAATCTTCAAATAAACATTAGAGAATTAAAGCTATATTTAAATCCATTTGAATTAAAACAAATACCCAATCTTAATTGTTTAATAAATCATATTAAATTATTCCAAATAATTCAAGATGAATTATTTGACACCCAAAATAATCAAATAAAAACCTACTGAAAAGATTTGGAAGGTTTGGAAAATCAAATGGTGTTTGGAAATATTATTAAATCTTAATTGATTTAAAACAAGGGCCTAATTAAATAATTAAAAAAGACCCCAAAAAGAATAATTTTTTTATTCCAAAATTGACTTCAGAATATATTACTAATCAGTATTTAAACCTACACAAATTTTGGTTGAGGTTTGAATTATTTAAACAAAACCAAAACAGAAAATTAGAAATAGAAAAAGAAAAACAAAGCAATATAAAAAAAAGAGAACAAGTCGACCCAGCCAGCAGGACCAGTCTAGCCCATCAGTAGCCCATCTTCCCCCTCACGCAGTGAAACATTTTCCACTCGCAAACTTACCCCCAGCGCCGCTGACTACTGGCCCCCACCTAACCTCTCTCTCTCTCACTGCCAACGGACCCTAGCACCACGTCATCGTCTTCCTCCCCGTGATGAACTCGCTTGACCGTTTCTGTTGTTGATTACTCGAATCAATACGCGTAAATGGCCCAGTGAATTCCCCCTGCGACCATGCCTTCTTAATCGCCAGCATCTCCTCTCCATTTCCCCCCCAGTCGCCTCACCCTAGCGCACCCCCAGGCTGCTGAATTTCGCCCTTCACAGCCACTGTCTCCGACGAACTTTTTCCTCGATTCCGGCCAGCCTCCTCCGCCCCTTGCCCCCTCGACCACTCTCACCTGCTCCCCACTCCCTGGCGAACCTCCCCGTAGCTGCAGCTCGCCCCCGCGCGCCCCAGAACCTCGGCAACGACCAAGACCGTCACCGCCGCCGTTTGTTTCCTCTCCGGCGAAGCCTCGGGTAAGAACCAGACCGCCCCTCTCTTTCTCTTTCATGCGCACATCTTCGCCACATCCTTGCGCATCTAACCATACTCTCCTCTCCCTCTGGCATGCACCGAAGCCACGTCCCCGTCGACGTCTGACCGCACCCGACGCCAGGAGCATCTCCGGCGAGGAATTCCTATCAACCTCGTGCGCCCCTTCGACCAACGCGAGCAGGTTGAGCATCCCCCATGCCACGGCGATCACGGTGAGCCACCTCTCCACCTTCCTTGCTTCCTCTATCGCCAGCTCTGCCGCTAGCCGAGCACCGCCGCCGCGCGCCACCATTGTCGCGCCGCCAGTTAGTGGCAAGTCGATGATAGCCGTCCGATCTAGATCCTAGAGACGCGATAGAACGACTAACTAAAGCAGTATGGAACCATCCGCACCGTGCAATTTCATTTTAATCCAACGGTGCTCAATGCGTGATCCAGACGAACCGGTACTAGCCAATAGCAAGCAGCCACGTGTCCCTGTTCGTTTGATTTAAAACAGATTTGATCTATTAGATGCTAGATTTTGTAAAATCTATAACTTTTAGTCTACACGTCCAAATTTTGCAAATTTTATATCAATGGATTCAGCAAGACAATCCCTAGCCAACCATGCACTTTGTTTAGTAAAAAGCTTCTGTTAAATTGTTTGTTTTTGCAGAAACTTGTGTAGGCATGTTTAGAATATAAAAATTGTTCTAAAATGATTTTGGTGATAAAATCTTTGGAAAATGGTTTGTTTTGAACCTAATGACCCTAGGAATCAATTGGTGGTTTCAAAAATGTATTTGGTGAAGCAAAATAATAAAACCTTGAATTAAAACATTTCTAGCCAAATAAAAATATGGTTTAATTATTAAAAATGATTTTGCAGGAAAATCTTTGGGAAATGTTTTGGAATAAACCCTCTGACCCTAAACACCAAGTTTTATGTTTTGAAAACATATTTTGTGAACCCTATAAAATTATTGCTTTGCTAAAGGCATTTTCAACCACATAAAAATAATGATTTAGTTTGAAAATGGTTTATAGGTAAAATCTTTTGCAAATAGTATTGCCACTTTATCAAAATGACCATTAGGTGTTTTCAAATGTTTATGAAACATTAGAAACCACTTTTACAAATAAAACAATCTCTTGCATGCTTGCATGCATTATTTTGTTTCTATAATTTTATGTGATGAATTGCTTGAATGGTAGATTGAAATATTGTTTGCTTGATTGAATTGTAGTGACTTGAAGATTGTGATTGTTTCAAAGACAAGGAGTGAACTTATACTCTCTACCAAAAATGCAAGTGATGCTTCATACTTTTTTCTCATTATTTTCACTATGCATTAGTGATATTTCTAAGTAGGACTTGCATCGAATTTTGCTAAGTATAAACTATGCCATGGGAAATCCTAGTAGATGAAACCTTAGTAGAATTTCCTAAGTTAAGATTCCTACTACTATCATGCTGAGCTTAGCTAGTAGAAAACAAGGGTGGAATATATATTCATGCTATGGAAAATTTCTAAGTCTGAGGACTTGTGTTTTGTATAATAACACAACTAAGTGAATGAATCACCTGGGTGGAATGGAAGGAATGGTTTGTGTTGAGTGGTTACACAAGGCCAGGGGACTGGTGAACCTTGTCTATCTCACTTGTGGATGGCCACCCAGGAAAAAAGAGATTTGAGGTGTCAAATGTTGAGAAGCTTCAAGTGCAGCCACTTGGCAATATGGGATCTGCCTGGATCATATAGGTTGCAATAACTTAGCCAAATGGACAGTTGGTGGTAGGGGTATGATAGGTTGGAACGCGTCCATTCTGGTCTAAGGGAAGGCTTCTGAAAGATCTTGTCTTGGTGAAACCAAGTCTTCTGGGGAAAGTGCACCACCTCTGCAGAGTGAAAAATCTAAGTACTTAGCCATGTCCCTAGCAAAGGACAATTTGAGCATCAAGACATGGAAGCTATCAAGAATCTCATCATCCTAATTTGTAAGTAAAATTTGTGGTTGAACAAGGGTTGAAAGGATCACCAATTTCTATTGGGAGATGCCTTGGGAAAGATTTTGTCAAAGCAAAAACTTAGAGTTTTCAAATGATATGGAAAATCTATTTTGATCAAAGCAAGCCTAAGCTCCACTTAGCCAAATGCATATAGATGATAGACTCCACTATACTACCATAGTATCACTTGCCAATACAATTCAAATGTATTGACCCTTTGTGGCTGTAACTTGTTATGTTGCAGGTTTGTTTGATATTAGAGAAGTTTATTGATTAGGATTACAAGTCTACAACCAACATGTCTGCCTGTGGCAATTTTAAGATGAAGGACCCCATGCTATTGTTATATTCTGCTGCATTGTAATGAGATAGCCAAATGAGCTATGTAAGATGTAATAAATTATTTTATTCCTGGTTGTAAAGTTGTATTATGACCTTTGTTTCTTGATATTACATCTTAACTGTGGATGCTAGCTATTGATCGAGGGACTAGCATTGTAAAACATAGGGATCCTTTTCCTTTATAAAGGAGGGATCTTACAGCAAAGGTCCCACCAGTCAGTGACTGGGCTAGGATTAGCTCTCGTGAGAAAAAACCCTCACTTCATGCTGACATCAGCATTACCTAATAAACACATTTAGTTATTTAATTAAAAATTCACAAATGATTAAACATTATAAAATCAATATCTTTTGTTTTATAATTCAGAAAATTATGTGTAATATATGAAAATTTTCACAAAAATAAAATCTATAATATCAAACCATTATCAAACATTATTATTTCAACAATTTAAATAATTATTATCTAATAAAGATTTTATAAGTATAAATACTTTGATAATTCATAATTTAATATTAGTAAATGTTAAAAATATAAATAATATACCAAAAATCTTAGCAAAATAATATCTATAATTTAAAACTATAATCATGTATTATTATTTCACCTAATTAAATATTTATTATTTATAAAGTAGTAAACCTTATAAAAATCATATCTTATTATTTAAAAATCACAAAAATAAATGTGATATACTAAAATGATCACAAAAATAATACCTACATGTTAAAAATATAATATTCCACTTTTGAGGTAAATAAAAATTTAAACAACTTAATAACTTGAATTTAAACTTATTTCCTTAATTGATAATCCATATAAAGGTAAATAAAATTTGTTAATATTCCTAAAATTGCCAATTTAGGTCTAATAAGTAATACTAGTCTTAAATATTTATAATACAAAGTCAAATTGGTCCAACACATTTTAAATACAATTTTATTGAATTATCCTTCAACCATATGTGTAGTTTATTTTCTAAAAAAGATCTGTAACAATTATAAAATCTTCAAGAATGATATTTTAACCAAATAAATTCTTTTACCATTGTTTCACTCACAATTTTATAACGGACTCAATCCAAAGATAATTCATAAGTAGTAAATAATATTGTTTACTTATTCACAAACCATAACCACACCCTTATAAGGAGATAAATCCCTTTATACATTTATAATGTAAAGAAACCACTACAAAATAAAAGTATAACCATTCTTAAGTGACTTTAAGGAAACATTATAAAGTACACAAGGTACAAATAACATAAGCATTACACCTTAGATCCATCCATGTTCTTAAAGTTAACTTTAGTCTACAAGACTTTAAATGTAATGCTAAAGACTTTGTTATGTGTTTTATAGTTAACTTTGGTCTATTATAATTAAGTTATAAGAATGTCAAGTCCAGACTATTCAAACAAGCATAAAAAATATGAATCACATTCTATCAACCATATTCTAAAAACTATCAAAATTGTTTAAACCTTAATAAAGAAATATTTTCTTCAAAAGTTTTTCGTTTTGCCACTTCAGCCAACGTATGACAACTAATCATAAATCACATTACTTTATACTTTACTTATATGCTTAGGATTGATAACACTTAAGTTCTTTATAAGTGACATTAATTGTAAAGTAAAAATTTGAAGATAAACAATTATAGTACAAGCAATCTTGAGTAGCATTTCACATTTGTGTGTATCTCATTGTTTTATGATATTATAATTACATGTTGTTTCACACACAATCACAAGCCTTAATAAGAAGCACCAATATGGAACTTATTTAAAAAGACAACACATTATAATATTAAGCATTTCTAGTTTCCAAACCCTATATCAATGTTGTCCCCGGGATTCGCATTTATCAAGTGCATTACATTACTTATGCATAATGGCATCTTGCTTCTTTAAATATTAGTCCTTACCGGACGAATGATGCTAATTTCCAATATTGGATCTTTTATATTGTCTCGAAGACCGTGAGTGCATAATCTTGCAATCACACAAGGCAAGTTCACACTTGCTCATGTCCTTCGATTATTTTCTGTAAAGTATTTTGCAATTCCAGTGTTGTCATCACCTGCATTTGAAAAAGGACAAAAAACACTATTTTCATAATAATGTGATTGTAGGTTACTATGAAAGTTCCGGTGGTAAAGGAACATATTATCTAGGACTTAACAACCAATGTCGCCAGTGATTCTTGTGCCGTATATTACGCGTTGACCATGAGATTTGGAATGGGACGAATAAGTTAGCTGTATCTTTTCCCTCTCGCATGGAGCCGGATGTGCGGGTCGTGGCTGTGATCACTCGTAGCATGCATATTAATTGTTAATTTGTAGAGGATATACATCATATGGGTGGGAGCCTCAATGTCCCATGATAGTTCAGGCATCTGAACGGTCTGTACTACCAATTGCCGTAATTCAATAGGTGGGCTGGCGTACACCAAGGAGACATGCGGGGTCGTGGAGAAGGCAGTGATTAGCTTGGATCTTAGGTTGGGCCTCAAACCAAGGAAGTTTGAACGGGGACATACTCCCAGCCGTGCAACAAAACCTAAGGTCTCTCATGGGTAAAGTGACGCACCTCTGCAGAGTGTAAGAACTGTACCTTGTTACTCCCTGTTCCGGGAAGGAGCTGCGAACGCGGCGGGAATGGAACTCCATGAAAGTTCTGGTAAACCCATGAAGGCTAACGGACATATTTTTTCAGAATAAAAGCAACCTTTGAAGAATGTTTACGAAAACCTACATTGCCTACGACCTATGTTCTGTGGCTGTAGATATAGTGCATCAAACACTCCTTTCTAGTGAAGTTGCTGAGTACACTCGTACTCAACGTATCTTCTTAACCCTTTCTAGGTTCTAAAGCCAGTACATATGATGTCTACATCAAGTTATGCCCCAGGAATTATCACCAGAATCTAAAGTTCTTCAATGAAGTCAAGAAAGTCAACATATACATCAAATCAAGTGAAGACGAAGTTATTGATTAGCTAGGAATATATCCCTAGCCATAGAACCTATTTCTGTAGTGTATTGCAATAGCATCAATGCCAGACCATTAGTTAAGATACTAGTCTTAGTAGTATGATAGTTGTTGAGTTGTTTATTTCTGATTCTTCTTTGTAAGAAGTTTCTTTCTCTCTCTTTAACCTAGAGTGTTCTCTGGATCTTGTGTAAAGAGTTTAGTTGTAACCTATAGTCATGTCTTGGACCTGCTGTGTTTCTGTTGTACCACTCTGAGAGATGTAATACTAGTGAACGGTGTTTCATTGGTGTTATGTCAACGACTATAGTGTACTACATCATGAAGCGGTATGCTGGGTCACCGCAGTTGGTATCAGAGCATATGCTTTGACCTTAGGATTAAAACCCTTTTAGGAAGATCTGTAGGTTGGATAGTGACTATAGGAGCCATCTTATCTAAACCAAATATTCTATGATCTGTGATGAGTATCCACTTGAGGATAACCTTGCCGCACTTAAGTTGGATGCTTTGGTCATCTTTCTTAAAAGTCGTTATCCATATTTTCTGGGTATCGTACTAGTTCCAAGATGGTAGAACACCATTAATATGTCTTAAAGGAAGCTAAAACAGTCATGTAGAATATGACTAAGTTTAGGGTATCATAGGGAGTTGTTATTCATCTTTTATTAGTAAGGTTCTATTTAGTGTCTTTCAAAGGAGATATAACCCACCAAGATACTTTAGGAAAGTCAATCGGCCATAGTAGATTAGGATCAAGTGTAAGACATCAATTGAAGTACTCTTAAATGATGTAGCCTAACCCTAGAATTCATGTAAGATAGTGGAATCTTATGGCTAGTTGATAACCAAAGACATCATGATGAATATCATTAGGATAAGTGTTGATGTAATGAGTAGTAATCATGTGGGATTCACTTGAGGATTCTACGTCATGAAGTGAAATTATGTTAAGACTTAATGATAGTGTGATGAGAAACGAAGTCATCAGGATAAGCTTACTCTTGAATCATGAGGAATAGGTAAAGCATAACAAGATCATGGTGAGATTAGCTCCGAAACCATGATGAGAGTATAAATATGAAAAGTAATTAGTAAATTATCTTCAAGTAAAGTAAGAAAATAGCATGGTAGAACTATGATAGAAGTCATAGGTGTCCTAATTCCTGATAAAATTTAGTTTTGGGTGTTCAATGGAAACTTATTAGTCATTTGGAGAGATCATGTGAGGTTAGTTTACTAAATAAAGAAAAGTTAGTTACAGTTGATCATTCCAAAAGTAAGACCAAAGGTTAGTCAAAACCAAATTTAGACCACTTTGCTTAAAATTATCCTGTTGCAGTGAGCAATCTGGGTAAATACTGAGACAAAGAATAGTTTGACCCTAAGTGCTAAGTATCACAACGTAAACCTATATGAGGAGGTGTCATATACTACACAACTAAGCCAGAATTCTAGAGATATTATACTCAACTACTATATTCCGGGCTTAGAAAATTGTGTGTTATATGTACCACATTTGATTTTTTTGTTTTTCTTGGATCTTCTTGATTGACTAGATATGTACATGAAGTTTGAATTGGTGTGCAAATGCATGTTGCAACACCCAGTTATTACTTGATGTTATAGACCTAGATAGGATTGGGAATTCGTGTAAGGGAGTGACGATTTCCAAAGACCAAGATGAAGACTTACATGAAGAATGAAGCAAAGTGTAAGGAGTATCAACTCAATTTGTATGATGGATAAAACTCAGATCATTCTTAGCCAGCTATGAGAAGGAAGATTAATGTAGGAAGTATAAGGAGCAACAAGAACTTAAGGTTCAATAAAAGTAGGTGATATTGCTAAGAATTAATGAAGTAGTAGTACCTAGTTCATGAAAGCATCATGAATTAGTACAAAGAAGAAGCTTTGGAACCAAAATGGTATTCAAGCTCTGACAATTCAGAGAGAATGCCAGTGGTACGTCGGAAACCGTAGGGTAATACATACACCCTAGGATGGTTCGCAGCTGGTATCTTGTCCGCAGCTGGTATTTGGTTAACTTAGTTAACCAGATCTTCTTAAAAGTTGCATAAAGAGCATAAAACTTGGCCTAAGTTAAGAAAGACATGAAGGAGTATAAACATTAAAGCGACCGTCTTTCGACACTCTTCGCGAAGTCAGACCTATCAAAGCAAAAATGTCCAAATAGTAAGTAAGACTAATAATGCTGAAAGATTCACTTCGGAGATCAACAATTGTGTGGATACACCGTACAATCTTTCATGAGACCCTAACTAGGTAGAGAATAAGCTAGACAAAGCCCTACATTCTAGTTATAAAGCCAATGGTTACTCTATAGGCAGTTTAGAGACCATTAGTAAACCCTAAGGGGTAGAGTAAACAATTTATGGAAGTACTGTTATCTGACTTTCCAAGTAAAGATTGGAGAGTAAATACTAACCTATGCCAACATTAAGCCTTATTTTCAGAAGGGTAGAAGAAACCATCATTATAAAAGTACTCTTAGAAGTAAGTCTGGATGAAAGATAGAATTTTATTTCAAGATATTAGTACTCAAACCTTAAGGCAATTATTAAATAGTAATTGAAGAAGTACTTAAGGTAATAATAAAAGATTATCTAAAGCCTGTTAAAGTAAAAAACTTGAAGGTAGTAAAATAGATTAATCTTAATAGGCTAATTCTAGAGGAAACAACTCTTAAGTGATTCATAAGAGAGAATAAAGCACAGCCACTTGGACAGGTATAGAGGAACAATAAATTCCAATGGGTATGGACTAAATGAGTTCAAATCCAATCTTTTTAAGGATCACCAGTATGAACCATACAATAACAAATCAAAAGTTAGTCTTTTGACCATAGTTATTGTTTAATAAAATTTAAAACCCCGTTTTAGTGAGACTTCCTAGACCTTGCATAATACAGTAAGGAAGTTCGATGATCAAGTAAGGGAATTGGATTAGGATACCTAATTAGGGAAATGAACTAGATAAGAGACATCAATTAAAGAATTGTATAATAAGGAAATATTCCTAAGGGAGTAAAGTAAAAGGAATTTTGGAGTATTGGAGACAACTAGTTGAAAATTGCCAAGTATGGTGATAATTCAAGGAAAAAGATCTGTATATGGGATACTAAAATTATTCCCATTGAGATTCCCATGGAGCTAAGACGTATCATAACCAATACATGACAATTCCTTACCCCGAAACGTGAGAGTTTACGAACTTCGAGGACGAAGTTTATTTAAGGGGGAGAGTCTGTAACATCCCAGCATTAGAGCTTAGAAATAAGCTGAACACATATGTGTGCATTGTATTCATGCATAGAAAATCTGAATAATTTTCGCGCTTTTGAATAAATCTTGTCAAAGTGATTAAAGCTTCTCTTAACTTGATGGAATTGAAGTAGATCATCAAGTTGCCTGCGATAAGTTTCAATATGACCTTTGCTAAAACCTTATTTTGGGTAAGGGAGGTTTGATCTAAGGGTAGATCAAATGTAATAAAAGTTAACCCTAATATATTACTTAATGGTTTATATTTGATCCTTAAGTAATCATATCCTAGTATTCATTACACACCCATGAATACCAAGTTATAAACATAACTTAAGTAATAGTAATGGAACAACTAAATCTTGATCTATCTTAATCTCATCTAATTATACCATGAGTATCATGGTAATACCTAACCTTAACTCTTTAGTGAGATTGAGTAGGAAAGAAACCAAGTCAAGATCATTCACCATATATCTTTCTTTCCATATCAATCCTTATGGAATCCTATCTCAATATCTGTTGTTCATCAATGTTGAGTAATCAACTATTGATTCACAAATTCTTATACTATCAATTCTTGATCTATCAACTCTTGTCCTTATCATACCATCCACTCTAAAACCTTTAGAGAAAGAAGTAAGAAGAGATAGGTGGTAATGTTAGATTTAAATATAATCTATATGATGGGAGTGTTGGAAGAGAATTAAATCAATATGATAATTGATGGAGTTAACTCACTCCTGAATGGATAGAAGAGTTATTTGAAATAAAGATATATGTGGTAACAAAGAGGATTACAAGGATGAATATTGAAGATAGTTACCAAGGAATAATCCTATTGGATCAAGAAGATATAGTCAATAAGTAATATATTCTATTTAGTTAGAGGTACTGAGCAGATAATCACAATACAACTGCAAGGTTGTATTGATAAAGGCCTTGATTAGCCAACTGGAAACCTAAACCATAAAGGATCAAAGGATTATAATGATCATGCCTTACTCACCAATATTGAATGCTTATATCATGTATAAGTGACATTGGTGGATAAAACATGATTGAAACCTAGTATAGATATGTTATCCTAGGTTAGCCATGATAAGCCATATTAATGTAATGTGAGGTTGGAGTATTAGACACTGGAGTCAAGTAGAGACAAGATAGTATGATTAAGATGATGTTAGAGAAACATTGGATTAAAGAAGTAGTATTTTTCTCTTTGGAAATACTAAGCACTTGAAGTGAAGTAGGATTTGATGTATACATCTATTGAAGCGATAGTAGTGAAGGATGACTAAGGAAGTGTATGAATGGAGTTAGAAGTAACTACTTGTTGGATTGGAGATTATCAGCAGTAGAATAGTTGATTTAACCAAGTATGGATATGAGAAGATTATGAAAAGCTTTAGTGTCAAGCTCATTGATTTACAAATGGATTTAGGAGGAGAAATTATTGATAGGAATATTTTTGTGAAGCAAAGCTCATTATGTTAACACATGATGATATATGTAGATAAATAGTATGTCTAGGAAAGTAATTCCTCAAGTAAGAAACAATAATTCTAAAGAGTGGTAGATAGGCAATCTTGATAAACACTAAACCTTCATTCTATAATCAACTTAATAACCATTTTATCTGTTGATTTATCATCCTCTTCCTCAATGGTTTATAGGAATATTTTCCTATAGTAAATCATTTAGGCATGTCCTTGTCATTTCCAAATATCATAACCATATGTGATTAGGAGTTATCTTTATCAATTCTTTTCCATAAGACCTTCTAGAAAACAACTCTATTTTTAAAAGGTGATATCATTAAAGATCACAAACTTAAAGACAATATGTTTTAGTCATTAATCTTTATTCACATCAATAAAAGTTTATATTTACATATATAATGTCATAACCAGTATTATTTAACATTATTCACCACCTTATTAAGGCATTAACTATATATAATAATTATTATATGAGGCCTTTCTAATGATTTTATAGATATTATGAAACCACATTTATACATAAATAAATAAAAGCATAGCCTAAAGAAAGTTTCTAAATAAGAAACAAAATCTCAAACCTAAAGTTATTAATTATTTTTCTCACCTACATCTCACAAATCAGTAGTAGTATATCTTAAAAAAAGTTTGTGGTATGTAATATAAATTGAATTCATAACAAAAGCCTGTGCTAATAAAAGGAAAAGTACTTATATAAGAAAATAAAGCAACTCTAAACAATATATAATAAAAGCTCATAAAAAGGATTTTAAATACACTTATTTTTTGCTGCAGTTATTTAACAAGTAAATTCTAAAAACAAAATTTCAAACAAATGTGAAGATATAAATCTGAAAAGCAAAACAGAAAACAAAAGAGAAAAAATTAACGAAAAACAAAACCAGGCCAAAGCCCATCTTTTATTCACCGCTCTGAGCAACCAGCAGTATCAGACTTGCTCGATTGCCTATGACCCACCTAGCCCAGCACCAGCCCGCCAAAAGCACGTACCCCTTCGGAGCCTTTTGCTCGTCTTCGTCTTCCTCGACGACGCGCAGCAGCTCGCTGGACGCCGGCGATGTCATCCGTCGTTGTCGGTGCGCCAAGATCCGCGCCAACGCTCTCCGGCGCATATAAAAACCATCCTCCGCCGTCGAGAAGAACCCTAGCACGCCACTTTCTTCTTATCCTCTCTCTTCCGCTTCGGGTAGCAAACCCTACCTCGCCGGAGTTATCGTTGCCGCCGTTCCCGACCGCCCCTCGCCTCTTTGAAGGCACCGAAGGATGCACTGGGGTGTTCTTGTTCACCACAGACCAAGAGCGCAAACAGGCACGCATCGAATCGCCGGGAATCGAGCTCTGCCTTCCATCGGCCTCCGCAGCCATTATCGTCGATTCGGCTCTGTACGACCTCCCTGGGCTTCACCGACTCCTGCATCCGCTTCCTGGTGAGCCTCTATTGCTCGGACACCCTTCCTATTGCTCGTTATCGCTCCGGATTGTTCCCCCGACGAACATCTGCCACCGCCGCCGTTAGCCACCATCGCCGCCACTGTTCTAGCGACCTAAATCGAGCGTCGCCGCCATTATAGGGTTCCTTGTGACGCCCTCTTTCCAATAAGACCAAGTACAACTCCGCGCGCGCACTAAATTTCTAGCTTGATCATCAACCAGAGAGGATCAAACAGGAGTGACGTCAGCATGACATCACGCTGATGTCATATTCCTATTTTTATCATTTTAGAAATTGTGATAATGTTTTCTGTAATAAATAAAAACATTAGAGATGACATGGCAATGGTCCCACCAATCAGTGACTCGGGTAGGATTAGCTGTGGTGAGAAAAAACCCTCACTTCATGCTGACATCAGCATTACCTAATAAACACATTTAGTTATTTAATAAAAAATTCACAAATGAATAAACCTTATAAAATCAATATCTTTTGTTTTATAATTCAGAAAATTATGTGTAATATATGAAAAAAATTGCAAAAATAAAATCTATAATATTAAACTATTATCAAACATTATTATTTCAACAATTTAAATAATTATTATCTAATAAAGATTTTATAAGTATTAATACTTTGATAATTCATAATTTAATATTAGTAAATGTTAAAAATATAAAAAATATACCAAAATCTTAGCACAATAATATCTATAATTTAAAACTATAATCATGTATTATTATTTGACCTAATTAAATATTTATTATTTATAAAGTAGTAAACCTTATAAAAATCATATCTTATTATTTATAAATCACAAAAATAAATGTGATATACCAAAATGATCACAAAAATAATACCTACATGTGAAAAATATAATATTCCACTTTTGAGGTAAATAAAAATTTAAACAACTTAATAACTTGAATTTAAACTTATTTCCTTAAATGATAATCCATATAAAGGTAAATAAAATTTGTTAATATTCCTACAATTGCCAATTTAGGTCTAATAAGTAATACTAGTCTTAAATATTTATAATACAAAGTCAAATTGGTCCAACACATTTTAAATACAATTTTATTGAATTATCCTTCAACCATATGTGTAGTTTATTTTCTAAAAAAGATCTGTAACAATTATAAAATCTTCAAGAATGATATTTTAACCAAATAAATTATTTTACCATTGTTTCACTCACAATTTTATAACGGACTCAATCCAAAGATAATTCATAAGTAGTAAATAATATTGTTTACTTATTCACAAACCATAACCACACCCTTATAAGGAGATAAATCCCTTTATACATTTATAATGTAAAGAAACCACTACCAAATAAAAGTATAACCATTCTTATGTGACTTTAAGGAAACATTATAAAGTACACAAGGTACAAATAACATAAGAATTACACCTTAGATCCATCCATGTTCTTAAAGTTAACTTTAGTCTACAAGACTTTAAATGTAATGCTAAAGACTTTGTTATGTGTTTTATAGTTAACTTTGGTCTGTTATAATTAAGCTATAAGCATCTCAAGTCCAGACTATTCAAACAAGCATAAACTGTCACATCCCAAAATTTTCCAAATTATGAAATGTGAAAAATAAGTAAACAAAATAAAACTTTGTTGAAATTCAGGGTGAGAAGAAACTTTTTGATTCCAATTGGAAACATCAAAACCTATTTGGATCAAATAAAATCCTAAAGGGATTTAAAAAGATAAACAATTAATAAAGAAAGTTTTAATAATTGGAATTACTATTTTTGGATCTTTTAATAAAAAGATTTGATTTTCAAAAGCAAAGGTAGAATTATGATTA
The DNA here is from genome assembly GCA_916181665.1 of Avena sativa. Taxonomy (NCBI): domain Eukaryota; kingdom Viridiplantae; phylum Streptophyta; class Magnoliopsida; order Poales; family Poaceae; genus Avena; species Avena sativa. The sequence goes on from OV702284.1 coordinate 369,794,175, forward strand.
AAGATTATTTTATTGAGCCAAATTAAATCTTGGCCAAGCTTTTGAAATGAAATATTACTATTTGATAAAAAGAGTAAAGGTTTAATTAAATAAAATAATGAGGATTTATTATTATCCAATTTTATTAAAGTAAAGGTTTTTCCCATTTTAAATAAACACTAAAACTTGTTATTTTTATTTTAAATAAGTTTTCCAAGTGTTTTGTATTTTCAAATAAAACCTACTAAAATGATTTTGGTATTATTTAGATTTCAAATGGAGATTTTAATAAATAAAATCCAATTTGAATTAATAACTAAGGACTATTTTATTTAATTATTAAATAGATCCTAAAAGAATAAAAGTATTATTTTATTTTGGACTTTGGTTTGTGTTGTTAAACAGAACTAAAAATTATACAAAGTTTGGCAAAGGTTTGAATTCATTTGAGTGTTTGAATTGTTTGAATAAAGTCAAAACAGAAAATCAAATGGAAAAGGAAAAAGATTCAGTACAAAAAAAATGAAACAAACAGCAGCCCAACCCATCTGGCCCAATAGCCTAGCAGCGCAGCCCACCAGCTCACCCCACTGCGAATCGTTTTCCACTGAGAAATCAACCCGCAGAGACACTGACGAGTGGCCCCATCCTTTCCTCTCTTTCCCTCACTGTCAGATGGACCCCACTGCCAGCTAGGCGTCATCAACCTCGCGACCTCGTCGCCTCGCCGTTTCTGGCAGTAATTCCGGCGATGAATACCAGTTAATGCCTGCGTTAACTCCTCCGGTGACCACACACACTTAAGCGCACGCCTCTCCTCTACCTTTCCCCTCACTCGCCTCTCCCTCTCTGCCCCCAGGCTGGGTAAATTTCGAGCTCGAGCCCACTCTGCTCCGACGAGCTCCTTCGTCAATTCCGGCGAGGACAGACTTCCCCTCGGCCCCTGCTTCACACGGGTTTCATCAGCAGCCTCTTGCGCATCTCCCCGTGCCACTCGTTCGCCCGCGCGTGCCCCGTAGCCTCGGCTTCATCGACACCGAGCGTGTGCCGCCGTCTACCATCGCTCCGACGAACTCCCCCGGTAAACTCCGTCCGCCCCAGCACCTCTCGATCATGCTCACATGAACCCCACGGTCGCCCGCATCTTACCTTGTCTTTGTTTTGCCTTGGGGTGAACTGCAGCGTCACCCCGTCGTCAACCAGAGCCGCCAGACGCTGTTGCAAACTCCGGCTAGGAATTGCCAGCAGCTCCGAGCGCCCCTCGCCAAGCCAGCGCCACCTTGAGCTTCACCTCAACCTCGCGAGCACAATGAGCACCCCCCGCTACCTCTCTTGCGTCTTGTATCACCGGAGACGACCACGTCTGAGCGCTGCCACCAGAGCGCAGCCGTCAGCGCCGCTCGAATTAGGTCGAGTGGTTTTACACCGTTAGATGTTAATCCTGCGGCTAAGATTAGAACTTAGACGAAGGGGTATGAGCCCATCTGAGCCACTAGATCTAACTTAAATCCTACGGTTCGCAGAGGCCGATCCGCACGAAACGGTACCGGCCAATTAGATTACGCCGCGTGGCACTATCCATGGATCAATAGCCAAATGAACTTAGACGAAGGAGTGTCCCAACCTTTAAACAATATAAGGTGGAGTCCCCTGTGTTTACAATGCTAGTCCATGGATCAATAGCTAGCATCCACAGTTAAGATGTAATATCAAGAAACAAAGGTCATAATATAACTTGATAACCAGGAATAACATAATTTTATTACATCACACATAGCTCATTTGGCTATTACAATACATTGCAGCGGAATAACTATAAGCATGGGGTCCTTCATCTTCAAAGTGCCACATGCAGACGTGTTGGTTGTAGACTTTGTAATCCTAATCAATCAATCTTCACTAAATCAAATCAAACCTGCAACATTACAAGTTACAGCCACAAGGGTCAATACATTTGAATTGTATTGGCAAGATTCACTACTATGTGGAATATGAGTGGATCCTAACATTACATGCATATTTGGCTAAGTAGAGTTTTAGGCTCATTTGCATAAAGCAATAATTTATCCTATCTTTTCAAAATGGTTTTGGTCCTTTGTCAAATCTCCTTTTCAAAATCCCTTGAACTCCTTGGTAAAATCCCAAGTGTTCAAGTCCTTGTCAAAAATCCCTTGAGCTCCTTGGTAACCCCAAGTGCATCAAGTTTTATCAAAATCTCTTGAGCTCCTTGGTACCCCCAAGTGCATAAAGTTTTATTAAAATCTCTTGAGCTCCTTGGTACCCCCAAGTGCATCAAGTTTTATCAAAATCTCTTGAGCTCCTTGGTACCCCCAAGTGCATCAAGTCTTTAAAAGTTTTCTTTTAGAAATTAGAATGTCGAGATTTCCCATAGCTTCAAACTTTAGTTGCTCAGTATTGTCCATAACCGGGGACACGGCTAAGTACTTAGATTTTATTATCTTCTGCAGAAGTTGCACACTTTACCCACATGTCACAATCCCATCTTGTTGCCACCAGTGGCCACTGGATTAGTGCTCACCAAGATGGAGTACCGGCAGATTGAGAATGTGACGAAGTCTTTCCAAAGGGTCCTCCCATACACCATTGCTAGCTTGTCTTCAAGTACCCATGTAGGATTCCAGGTCCTCATGTCCAGTAGCCTGAAGACAATGCATGGGTCTTCCCAATGTAGTTGACTAGGCCAGAGCCATAAATAGCATGTGGTTGCACACGAAAGCCACAATTGGAGAATCATGTTCAATCTCTAAGTTTCCTGGGTGGTTTCCTTTGGAGCACAACACAAAGAGATTGCCATAGACATGGTTCCTTTTGTTGCCACCTACTCCAAAACTCAAAGTATCCTTGGCCACCCAGGTGGTTCATTGAGTCCTTGTTTTATTATATAAAATCACAAGTCCTTTTCTCAACTTCATAAAATCTCAACATGTATCTCTTTTCAAAATATAGCATGGCTAAGCATGTAACAACTACATTGTTTTCACTAAGGAATGTATAGGGAATCCTATTAGGATTTAGCATAGCATAAGTATAGAAATTCTTTTCATGCATGTTTTCAAAATCCACTAAGTATAATGAAAATAGTAGGACTTTGAATGATAGTGTCACTTGCCTTTTGGTAGGGAATGTTGGTTCACTCCTTGATCTTGCTAGTCTCACACTTTTCTAACTTCACTACAATCAATCAAGCGAACACAATATCAACTAGCATTCCAAACCAATAATCAATCAAACAATTCACACACACAAAACAATGGAATCTAAGTCATGCATGTAAGCATGCAAGAGATGGTTCTATTTGCAAAGATGGTCTCCACTAGGTTTATAAACTTTGTAAGGTCCAAAGTGGTCATTTTCGAAAGTGGCAAAGTCATTTGCAAAAGGGTTTTGTTCATAAACCATTTTTAAATCCATTCATCATTTTATGTGGTGGAAAATATTTTTATCAAAGCAACAACTTTAAGTTGTTCACCAGATAAGTTATTGTTTCTCAAAACTTGGTGTTTAGGGTCAGTAGGTTTGATCCAAAACATTTTCCCACAGTTTTTACTCCAAAAACATTTTTTTATAACAAAACCATTATTTTTATTTGGCTAGAAATGGGCTAAAACAATTAATCCATCCTAAACTTCACCAAATCCAATTTCAAAACCATGGGTTGGTTCCTAGGGTCATTAAGTTCACCACAAACTAATTTGCCAAGATTTTAACTCTAAAAAAAATTTTGAATAATTTTTCTAAACTAAACAAGCATACAAAAGTTTCTGCAAAAACAAACAATCTAACAGATACTATTTGCTAAACAAATTCCATGGTTGGCTAGGGCTTGCTCCACTGATTCCAACGATATAAAGTTTGTAAATTTTGGACGTGTGGATCAAAAGTTACAAGAGTTTCAAATCTGCATCTAAATCAGATTCAAATTTCTGTTTTAAACACTCTGGTGACACGCGTCCTATTCCCATTCGTCGGTACCGCTTCGCTCGGATCGACAGACGCAGACCGCAGGATCCAACTTGATCGCACGGCACAGATTCACTCTTACCCTTTCGCTCTAGTTCTATTCCTAACCGCAGGATTGAAATCTAACGGTGTAAGGCTAGTCGACCATACTCGGGCGGCGCTGACGCGGTGGCGACTGGCGGCGCGGTCAGACGTGGACGGTGCCGGCGGTCTAGGAAGCGAGAGAAGAGGAGGAGAGGCTCACCGTGATCGCAGAGGCCTGGGGAAGCTCAAGGTATCGTTGGTTTGACGAGGGGCGCACAAGGTTGCGGTGGATTGCTCGCCGGAGACGTGGTCGCCGACAGATGGTCCTAGAGCTCGTCGAGGATGGTGTTGTGGTTCGCCCCGAGGAAAAATGAAGACGCTGTTATATGCGCCAGATCAAGGCGAAGTTGCGTGCGTGAATGAGAGGAAGAGGGGTGGTTGGATTCTACCTAGGGACTTCGCCGGAGAAGTAAACAGACACGGCGGCGCTCAGAGCTTTGTCGAAGACGGCGTTCTGGGGCGCCCGCGGTTGAACGGAGGGTACTGGGAGGAGCGTCTGGGAGTGGTGAGTGTGCTCGTGTGCTCGGGGAGGCAGGAGGTGGCGAGGCTCGGCCGTAATTGGAGGAGGAAGCTCGTCGGAGCAGCGGCGGTTTGGAGATGATTCCGAGCAGCCTTGTGGCGATGTGGAGTTGGCATTTGAGGGGAATGATAGAGGGAGGAGAGGTGCTTAAGTGCATGCAGTCACGGGCTGAATCAATGCGTGGTTAAGGAGGAATCAAGCGTGCATTCAACAGCAGAAACGACGACGTGGTTTAGGGAGAAGAAGTCGCGGCGGGTGGAAACGATGACAGGAAGGTGGGGTCGGCTGGTCAGTGAGAAAGGGAGTGAGGGGAGGATCCACCAGTCATTCACTGCACGGGTCGTCTGGTGAGTGAGAAAACGTTTGGCTGAGGAAGTGGGAGTGGGCTGGTACTGGGCTTAGTGGGCTGGCCGGCTGGGCTGCTGCTTGTTTCTATTTTTTTTCTTTCCTGAATCTTTTTCTTTTTCCAAATTCAATTTCTGTTTTGAAATTCAAACAACCAAACAATACTGAAATCAATTCATACAATCACCACACTATACAACTTTGAATTTGGTTCTGTTCAGTAACATAAACCAAAATTCCAAAACCAAAATAATAATTTTATTTTAGGGTCCATTATTAATTAAATAAATAGACCATTGTTATTAAATCAAATAGGATTTGTTTTATTTAAATACTCCTTTTGAAATCTAATTATTTTCAAAACCAAATCAGTAGGTTTTATTTGGGAATAGAAAATACTTGGAAAACTTATTTTAAATAATAAGTTTTGATGTTTTGGAAATAGTAAAACCTTTATTAATAAAACTTGGATATTAAATCCTTATTACTTTATTTAAATAACCTTTACTATTTTTATCAAAACAAAATGTTTTATTTCAAAAGCTTGGCCAAGGTTTAATTTGGCTCTATAAAATAATCCTTATTTATAAAACTTCTATTTCATTTGAAAACCAAAATTTTTTATTTAAAAGATCCAAAATAGTAATTCCAAATATTTTTTTATTAAATATTTATCTTTATAAATTCCTTTAGGATTTATTTGATCCAAATTGGTTTGAAGGTTTCCAATTGGATTCAAAAAGTTTCTTCTCACTCTGAAAATCAAACAAAGTTTTATTTTATTCATTTATTTTTTTCACATTACAAGATTTGGAAAATCTTGGGATGTGACAGGCTACCACCCTTAAAATAAATCTCGTCCCGGAATTTGGGAAGGCTAGGGTTACAAGTAGGCTCAAACAACTAGGGTACTACCACCCTTAAAAATTTTCAATCAAAAATTACATATTGGCCTTCTGGAGATCCTGGGAAAACTTCTCTAAGCAAACATTTGCATTGTGTCCTTTGTTTCCATACTTGACTCATGGGACAAGGTTGAGTTTCTCCATAGGCTTGTTCAACTTGTTCTTCATCTTTTCTGGACAGTTGCTTGCATAATGTCCTGGGTTCTTGCAATTGAAACAGTTGATATCTTTGAGTTCTTTACGTAGCTCTTGTGGACAAGTTGCTACATAATGGCCTAGCTCTTTGCAGTTTTTGCACACCACTTGGCCAATCTCTTTATTCTTCTGGTTCTCTGGGCATTCACTGGAATAGTGTCCCATTTCTTTACACTTATGACATTGCACATGGCTTTTGTCTTTCTTTTGATTTTTGGGTTTCTCCAAAGCTAGGAGTGCATCCAGTTCATGTTGTTCATATGTTATCTGATAGGTAGGAATGTCTACATGTTTCCTGGACCTTCTATTGCTCTTTGGATAATTCATATGCCCTTTCTTTGGTCCTTTGAATTGGGTTGTTTTGCTTGGAGGTATAAGTGGTCATTTTCCTTTGTCATCAACTTTCTTGGTAGACTTGGATCCTTCTTGATGGTTTGAAATCATTTGTTGCACTCCACCTTGTTTCCTTTGTTCAACAATGGAATAGATGGGCATTGGATAGGAACATGGTTGTTTCCTTCACATAGGTAGCAAGTAGCTTGAGAGGTGGGACATTGTCCAACAGGATGTTTCTCTTCACAGTTGGGGCATTGATCTCCATGCTCCTTGGAAGTATGATCCTTGTCTCCACAAATAATGCAAGCTGGGGCTCCATCTAGAATAACATTTCTGTCATCCCTGTTGTCACAAACTCTTTTGGAGTAGCTTTCTTCCATTTTGATCATTTGATCAGTCACTTTGAGCAGCAGTTGGCCTTGAGTTTCCAAAAATCCTTGTAGTGTTGGATCTTCTCCACTAGTGTTGGCTATGAACTGAGCTGTCACTTGGTTCAACTGGTTTTGGGTTGCTATGAGCTCTTTCATGCTGTCCTCTTGGTTGGTGTTGGTGTAATCAACCTTGATGTTGGAGTCTCTTGGAGTGGTCATCTGTTTGGGTTGAATGGAGATTAGAATAGGCAAGATATTTCTAAGGAAACAATTCTAATCACACACATCTCAATTCACTCAAGCAATGTGCAAGCAATCACAAACCAAACATTTCACTCAAACAACAAAGTTCAAGCACATACTTAGGCAACAAAATATTTTTGTTACACTCCATAAGTTGGTGTGTTTGACTTAACTAAAATATGGTGGTCCATCTATATGGTTCACTTGTGATCTTTCCTTCCTTCTTGGTTGATTCTTCTTACATGAGATCATGGTTCCCTTGAGAAAACTCTTGGTCACAAATCTTCAAGTGATGTGGGTTCCTTCTAACTTTTGCATTCCCTTAGTCTCTAAATCTTGAGAAAGATTTCCTTGTTTCACTTGTAGTCCTTAGTGGTATCCAAGTTGGAAGTCCTTGGTGAATATGCTGAAGATGTTGAAGTCATTAGAGTTGAAGAAGTTGAAGTCATTAGAGTTGAAGATGTTGAAGTCATTAGAGTTGAAGAAGTCCTTTGCACATGGTGAAGTCTTTGGCCATGGGTAGGTTTTTCCATCAAGTTGAAGTAGAAGAGATGTAGAGTTGAAACCAAAATGGTTGAGGAAAGAGTTTACAAGTGTTTTTGTAAATAAGTTTTTGGAACAGGTACAACTCCTATTTTCTAAGGGTTTTTGTCCAATCCTAGGGTTACAAAACCTACAGGCAACACAATGCTCTGATACCATCTGTAGAAGGAGTGTCCCAACCTTTAAACAATATAAGGTGGAGTCCCCTGTGTTTATAATGCTAGTCCCTGGATCAATAGCTAGCATCCACAGTTAAGATGTAATATCAAGAAACAAAGGTCATAATATAACTTTATAACCAGGAATAACATAATTTTATTACATCACACATAGCTCATTTGGCTATTACAATACATTGCAGCGGAATAACTATAAGCATGGGGTCCTTCATCTTCAAAGTGCCACATGCAGACGTGTTGGTTGTAGACTTTGTAATCCTAATCAATCAATCTTCACTAAATCAAATCAAACCTGCAACATTACAAGTTACAGCCACAAGGGTCAATACATTTGAATTGTATTGGCAAGATTCACTACTATGTGGAATATGAGTGGATCCTAACATTACATGCATATTTGGCTAAGTAGAGTTTTAGGCTCATTTGCATAAAGCAATAATTTATCCTATCTTTTCAAAATGGTTTTGGTCCTTTGTCAAATCTCCTTTTCAAAATCCCTTGAACTCCTTGGTAAAATCCCAAGTGTTCAAGTCCTTGTCAAAAATCCCTTGAGCTCCTTGGTAACCCCAAGTGCATCAAGTTTTATCAAAATCTCTTGAGCTCCTTGGTACCCCCAAGTGCATAAAGTTTTATTAAAATCTCTTGAGCTCCTTGGTACCCCCAAGTGCATCAAGTTTTATCAAAATCTCTTGAGCTCCTTGGTACCCCCAAGTGCATCAAGTCTTTAAAAGTTTTCTTTTAGAAATTAGAATGTCGAGATTTCCCATAGCTTCAAACTTTAGTTGCTCAGTATTGTCCATAACCGGGGACACGGCTAAGTACTTAGATTTTATTATCTTCTGCAGAAGTTGCACACTTTACCCACATGTCACAATCCCATCTTGTTGCCACCAGTGGCCACTGGATTAGTGCTCACCAAGATGGAGTACCGGCAGATTGAGAATGTGACGAAGTCTTTCCAAAGGGTCCTCCCATACACCATTGCTAGCTTGTCTTCAAGTACCCATGTAGGATTCCAGGTCCTCATGTCCAGTAGCCTGAAGACAATGCATGGGTCTTCCCAATGTAGTTGACTAGGCCAGAGCCATAAATAGCATGTGGTTGCACACGAAAGCCACAATTGGAGAATCATGTTCAATCTCTAAGTTTCCTGGGTGGTTTCCTTTGGAGCACAACACAAAGAGATTGCCATAGACATGGTTCCTTTTGTTGCCACCTACTCCAAAACTCAAAGTATCCTTGGCCACCCAGGTGGTTCATTGAGTCCTTGTTTTATTATATAAAATCACAAGTCCTTTTCTCAACTTCATAAAATCTCAACATGTATCTCTTTTCAAAATATAGCATGGCTAAGCATGTAACAACTACATTGTTTTCACTAAGGAATGTATAGGGAATCCTATTAGGATTTAGCATAGCATAAGTATAGAAATTCTTTTCATGCATGTTTTCAAAATCCACTAAGTATAATGAAAATAGTAGGACTTTGAATGATAGTGTCACTTGCCTTTTGGTAGGGAATGTTGGTTCACTCCTTGATCTTGCTAGTCTCACACTTTTCTAACTTCACTACAATCAATCAAGCGAACACAATATCAACTAGCATTCCAAACCAATAATCAATCAAACAATTCACACACATAAAACAATGGAATCTAAGTCATGCATGTAAGCATGCAAGAGATGGTTCTATTTGCAAAGATGGTCTCCACTAGGTTTCTAAATTTTGTACGGTCCAAAGTGGTCATTTTCCAAAGTGGCAAAGTCATTTGCAAAAGGGTTTTGTTCATAAACCATTTTTAAATCCATTCATCATTTTATGTGGTGGAAAATATTTTTATCAAAGCAACAACTTTAAGTTGTTCACCAGATAAGTTATTGTTTCTCAAAACTTGGTGTTTAGGGTCAGTAGGTTTGATCCAAAACATTTTCCCACAGTTTTTACTCCAAAAACATTTTTTTATAACAAAACCATTATTTTTTATTTGGCTAGAAATGGGCTAAAACAATTAATCCATCCTAAACTTCACCAAATCCAATTTCAAAACCATGGGTTGGTTCCTAGGGTCAGTAAGTTCACCACAAACTAATTTGCCAAGATTTTAACTCTAAAAACATTTTTCAATAATTTTTCTAAACTAAACAAGCATACAAAAGTTTCTGCAAAAACAAACAATCTAACAGATACTATTTTCTAAACAAATTCCATGGTTGGCTAGGGCTTGCTCCACTGATTCCAACGATATAAAGTTTGTAAACTTTGGACATGTGGATCAAAAGTTACAAGATTTTCAAATCTGCATCTAAATCAGATTCAAATTTCTGTTTTAAACACTGGTGACACGTGTCCTATTCCCATTCGTCGGTACCGCTTCGCTCGGATCGACAGACGCAGACCGCAGGATCCAACTTGATCGCACGGTACAGATTCACTCTTACCCTTTCGCTCTAGTTCTATTCCTAACCGCAGGATTGAAATCTAACGGTGTAAGGCTAGTCGACCATACTCGGGCGACGCTGACGCGGCGGCGACTGGCGGCGCGGTTATAAGTGGACCGTGCCGGCGGTCTAGGAAGCGAGAGAAGAGGAGGAGAGGCTCACCGTGATCGCAGAGGCCTGGGGAAGCTCAAGGTATCGTTGGTTTGACGAGGGGCGCGCAAGGTTGCGGCGGATTGCTCGCCGGAGACGTGGTCGGCGTCAGATGGTCCTGGAGCTCGTCGAGGATGGTGTTGTGGTTCGCCCCGAGGAAAAAGGAAGACGCTGTTAGATGCGCCAGATCAAGGCGAAGTTGCGCGTGTGAATGAGAGGAAGAGGGGCGGTCGGATTCTACTTGGGGACTTCGCCGGAGAAGTAAACAGACACGGCGGCGCTCAGAGCTTTGTCGAAGACGGCGTTCTGGGGCGCCCGCGGTTGAACGGAGGGTACTGGGAGGAGGGTCTGGGAGTGGTGAGTGTGCTCGTGTGCTCGGGGAGGCAGGAGGTGGCGAGGCTCGGCCGGAATTGGAGGAGGAAGCTCGTCGGAGCAGCGGCGGTTTGGAGATGATTCCGAGCAGCCTGGTGGCGATGTGGAGTTGGCATTTGAGGGGAATGATAGAGGGAGGAGAGGCGCTTAAGTGCACGCAGTCACGGGCTGAATCAATGCGTGGTTAAGGAGGAATCAAGCGCGCATTCAACAGCAGAAACGGCGACGTGGTTTGGGGAGAAGAAGTCGCGGCGGGTGGAAACGATGACAGGAAGGTGGGGTCGGCTGGTCAGTGAGAAAGGGAGTGAGGGGAGGGTCCACCAGTCATTCACTGCACGGGTCATCTAGTGAGTGAGAAAACGTTTCGCTGAGGAAGTGGGAGTGGGCTGGTACTGGGCTTAGTGGGCTGGTCGGCTGGGCTGCTGCCTGTTTCTATTTTTTTTCTTTCCTGAATCTTTTTCTTTTTCCAAATTCAATTTCTGTTTTGAAATTCAAACAACCAAACAATACTCAAATCAATTCAAACAATCACCACACTATACAACTTTGAATTTGGTTCTGTTCAGTAACATAAACCAAAATTCCAAAACCAAAATAATAATTTTATTTTAGGGTCCATTATTAATTAAATAAATAGACCATTGTTATTAAATCAAATAGGATTTGTTTTATTTAAATACTCCTTTTGAAATCTAATTATTTTCAAAACCAAATCAGTAGGTTTTATTTGGGAATAGAAAATACTTGGAAAACTTATTTTAAATAATAAGTTTTGATGTTTTGGAAATAGTAAAACCTTTATTAATAAAACTTGGATATTAAATCCTTATTACTTTATTTAAATAACCTTTACTATTTTTATCAAAACAAAATGTTTTATTTCAAAAGGTTGGCCAAGGTTTAATTTGGCTCTATAAAATAATCCTTATTTATAAAACTTCTATTTCATTTGAAAACCAAAATTTTTATTTCAAAAGGAACCATGTTTATATGGCAATCTCTTTTTGTTGTGCACTAGAAGAAAACCACCCAGCGACTTAGAGATTGAACATGTTTCTCGTACAGTGGCTTCCGTGTACAGCCACATGCTAAATGGGCTCTGGCTTAGTCAACTACATAGTGGAAGTCCCATGCATTGGCATCTTCAGGTTAACTAGATTTGTGCTAGGGAACTTGAAACCCTACATTGGTGCCTGAATGACAAGCTAGCATTGTGTATTGGGAGGACTTCTATGGAAAGACTTTGTCACATTCTCAATCTGCCAGTACTCCGTCTTGGTGAGTACTTATCCAGCGGCCACTGGTGGCATCAAGATGAGATTGTGTCGTGTGGGTAAAGTGTACAACTTCTGCAGAAGATCAAAATTCTAAGTACTTAGCCGTGTCCCCGGTTATGGACAACTCTGAGCAACTAAGGCCTGAAGCTATGGAAGATCTCGACATTCCAATTTCTCAAAGTTAAAACTTGAGGGTGACAACAAGGTATTAGAAGCACTTGGAGTTTTCCAAGAAGTTCAAAAAGATTTGACAAAGATCAAAAACTATTTTCAAAAGATAGGATAAAACTATATTGCTTTCTGCAAAAGAGCCTAAACCCTACTTAGCCAAATGTGCATGTAAATGATAGGATCCACTTATTTCTACATAGTAGTGAAACTTGCCAATACAATTCAAATGTATTGACCCTTGTGGCTGCAACTTATTATGTTGCAGGTTTGTTTGATGTTAGTGAAGTGTGTTGAATAGGATTACAAGTCTACAACCAACATGATTGCCTGTGGCACTTTGAAGATGAAGGACCCCATGCTTATAGATATTCTGCTGCAATGTAATGTGATAGCCAAATGAGTTATGTAAGATGTAATGAATTATTTTATTCCTGGTTATAAATTTGTATTATGACCTTTGTTTCTTGATATTACATCTTAACTGTGGATGCTAGCTATTGATCCAGGGACTAGCATTGTAAACACAGGGATCTCTACCTTATTAAAGGTTGGGAACCTTCATAAACAATATGAATCACATTCTATCAACCATATTCTAAAAACTATCAAAATTGTTTAAACCTTAATAAAGAAATCTTTTCTTCAAAAGTTATTCGTTTTGCCACTTCAGTCAACGTATGACAACTAATCATAAATCACATTACTTTATACTTTACTTATATACTTAGGATTGATAACACTTAAGTTCTTTATAAGTGACACTAATTATAAAGTAAAAATTTGAAGATAAACAATTATAGTATAAGCAATCTTGAGTAGCATTTCACATTTGTGTGTATCTCATTGTTTTATGATATTATAATTACATGTTGTTTCACAAACAATCACAAGCCTTAATAAGAAGCACCAATACGAAACTTATTTAAAAAGACAACACATTCTAATAGTAACCATTTCTAGTTTCCAAACCCTAGATCAACGTTGTCCCCGGGATTCGCATTTATCAAGTGCATTACATTACTTATGCATAATAGCATCTTGCTTCTTTAAATATTAGTCCTTACCGGACCAATGATGCTGATTTCAGATATTGGATCTTTTATATTGTCTCGAAGACCGTGAGTCCATAATCTTGCAATCACACAAGTCAAGTTCACATTTGCTCATGTCCTTTGATTATTTTCTGTAAAGTATTTTGCAAATCTAGTGTTGTCATCACCTGCATTTGAAAAAGGACAGAAAACATTATTTTCATAATAATGTGATTATAGGTTATTTACCATGAGGTAATAACCTACTATGAAAGTTCCGGTGGTAAAGGAGCATATTATCTAGGAATTAACAACCAATGTCGCCAGTGATTCTTGCGTCGTATATTACGCGTTGACCATGAGATTTGGAATGGGACGAATAAGTTAGCTGTATCTTTTCCCTCTCGCATGGAGCCGGATGTGCGGGTTGTGGCTATGATCACTCATAGCGTGCATATTAATTGTTAATTCATAGAGGATTTGCAACATATGGGTGGGATCCCTCAACGTCCCACGATAGTTCCGGCATCTGAACGGTCTGTACTGCCAATTGTCGTAATTCAATAGGTGGGATGGCGTACACCAAGGAGACATGCGGGGTCGCGGTGAAGGCAGTGATTGTCTTGGATCTTAGGTTGGGTCTCAAACCAAGGAAGTTTGAATGGGGACATACTCCCGGCCGTGCAACAAAACATAAGGTCTCTCATGGGTAAAGTTCTGGGAAGGAGCTGCGAACGCGGCAGGAAAGGCACTCCATGAAAGTTCTGGCAAACCCGTGAAAGCTGACGGACATAGTTTTTCAGAATAAAAGCAACCTTTGAAGAAATGTTTATGAAAACCTACATTGCCTACGACCTATGGTATGTGGCTGTAGATATAGTGCATCAAACACCCCTTTTCTAGTGAACTTGCTGAGTACGCTCGTACTCAACGTATCTTCTTAACCCTTGCTAGGTTCTAAAGCCAGTACAGACGATGTCTACATCAAGTTATGCCCCAGGAATTATCACCAGAATCTAAAGTTCTTCAATGAAGTCAAGAAAGTCAACATATACATCAACTCAAGTGAAGACGAAGTTATTGATTAGCTAGGAATACAATCCCTAGCCATAGAACCTATTTTTGTAGTGTATTGCAATAGCAGCAATGCCAGACCATTAGTTAAGATACTAGTCTTAATAGTATGATAGTTTTTGAGTTGTTTATTTCTGATTCTTCTTTGTAAGAAGTTTCTTTCTCTCTCTTTAACCTAGAGTGTTCTCTGAATCTTATGTAAAGAGTTGAGTTGTAACCTATAGTCATGTCTTGGACCTGTTGTGTTTCTGTTGTACCACTCTAAGGGATGTAATACTAGTGAATGGTGTTTCATTGGTGTTATGTCAACGACTATAGTATACTACATCATGCAGTGGTATGCTGGGTCACCGCACCGTCCATGTGCCCCCAGAGGGCCTGGTGCTACCCAAGTCCGTGGTGGTTGAATCCACTGGCGGTGACCACAATATAGCGGCGCTAGAGCTGCTGGAAGAGGAGAGCGACTCCCGCAAGGGGGACTGGCGTGGCTCGGACATCACGGATAACGACATTAAGGAGTTGCTCGTCGAGGGCTACCTCCCTGCGACGAAGGGGCTCGTCTGGCGGGCGGTGCCGGCCAGCGAGGTCACCCCTTCTCCACAAGCCAGAGAGAAGGTGTACCTCAAAATCCAATTGGTATGCGGTGTTTCCCTGCCCATCTCCAATTTCTTCCTAGCTGTCCTCAACCATTACCAAGTTCAGCCTCAAAACCTCTCCCCAATAGCATCCTCGCGCTCAGCAATTACGACGCGCTTTGCGAGGGTTACTTAGGGATTAGGCCTAGGTTAGATATCTTTATTTATTTTTTCACCGTCAAGAGGGAAGCCGGATCCGGCAAAGACGAGCTTAGGAACTGTGGCACAATTAGTTTTAAGATCCGGCCTGGTCGGCGGTTCCCCGACATAGTCGGCCATGAGTCATGCAAAAACTGGCAACAGACGTACTTCTACGGCCCAAAGATCCCTCTGGCTGACCGAGAAGCAACGTATTCAGACTTCGTCGTTGGAGCTTCCGCTGAAGCCTCTACATGGAGATCCCAAGCCTCCCTCCCCTCTGACATTGACGCTTCCCGCGCTATAAGGCAGATAGATTGGTTCATAGAGACGGGTCTGACCGGATTGGACCTGGCCATGTGCTGGTTCGTTAGGCGGATCCAGCCTCTGTAGCACCGCTCGAAGTTGATGCACGAGTACTCTAAGGAGAGGAAGGATAGCCTCCGCATCTCCGAGGACAACTTATCCAGCGACTCCGTCAAGCTCCACCTCAAGGACATCGTCAAGGTGAAGGATAGGAAACGTGGCTTCACCATCACCTATGACATGTTCGAGGAGGGCAAGTGCCCAGAGGTACCTGTTTATTTTCCGTGTATGACATTTGCTCCAATTCTTCCGTCTTGCCTTTGTCATCCCACACCTTGTGATTTCACTTAACAGCTTAAGAGTCTAAAGGAGGACGACATGGCTATCCAAATTTATGACCCAAAGATGAAGGAAGTCACTGTCGTGCCCGACGATGATGTCCCGTTGGCGCGAAAGAGGAAGAGCTCCACCTCTGACGCTGCCGACAGAGGCAAGAAGAAGACGGAGGGTGGAGCCTCCAAGAAGTCCACTGCCGCCCTGGAGGCGGAGAAAAGAAAGATTATTGGGATCCCTTTTACCAAAGCACCCACGATTGTGTAAGCTTATTTTCCTCCGACATTGTCCATTGTTTGTCCTTTTCCTGTACTTATACTTTTGCATGTTTCAAGAAGAAAGCTGGATTGAGTTTGAAGAAGACCTCCAAAACATCGGGGGCCTCTAAAAACATCAAAGATATGTTGCGGCGTGATGTACCACACCAAGCATCTCCCGCCATCGCCCCTGTCACTCCCAGCGTCCAGCCTACGCCTGGTTCGACAAGCTCTCCGTCCAAGGATTCATCTGGCCCTTCCGCCATGGAAGTGGACTCAGTTGCCTCCGCGGATCTCGTCGTAGCCGGCGAGCAGGCGACGCAAGAAAGCACCGCAACCAGAATGGCTGAAGCTCCGGCTAAGGATGCCATCGGTAGCGGCAAGGCGGTGGTGGTGGTGGGTGGAACATCCATCGAAGGCGGCGCCTCTGCACCCAGGATAACCATAGAGCTCCCGAATATAGTCTACCTGACGCTTACGCTGAGTAGCTCCACTATGGTTCCTGGTGCAGTGTCGACATCTCCAACCTGTGGTCTTGAGCAGCTCCTCCGACAAGCAGATATCTTGCGAGGAAACAGCCTTTCCTTCAGCAAGTTGTTTGCCGAGAGTGCTACCAACCTCAAGATCATCGCACTTGTATGTTTTATTTGCCTTTTGCATTTCATATGAGTATCCCACTGTAGCCCCCGAGGATTTAGACGGAAAACCATAGGTCTTTGCATCTGAATGCTCTAAGAGTGACTAAGCTAGAAAACTTCTCACTGTAGCCCCCCAAGTATTTAGTTTGAATGGATTATTCTGACTAGATACTTTTCAGAGTAGCATATGCAATGTTTGTAAATTTCGATACTGTATCCCCCAAGCCTCTAGTTGAAAATTGAATTAGTTCTGACTAGATGCTTAAAGAAAGATTAAGCATATGACTGAGTTAAAAACTTTATACTGTAGCCCCCAACACTAGTGGGAAAACCCTTATCCACATGCCCCTTGTTTGTGGCACACCTGATATCATGCGCCACTAACTACGTTATCTGTGGCGCACGCACGAATTATACGCCACTAACCCCAACTTATCTTTGGCGCATGCAGGATCGGTGCGCCACGCATAAGGTGGGGCCCACCTCTGATGGTCGGCCACCACTATCTGTGGCGTGCGAAAATGGGGGTGCGCCACGAACGTGTGTGGAGTCTGTGGCGCACCCTTTCGTGCGTGCGCCACGAACTACAGTGGGCCAGGCGCCCTGTAGAATTTTCATGGACGTCTGTGGCACACCCTATTTCAGTGTGCCGCGAACCTGGGTAGTCTGTGGTGCACGAAAACCAGGTGCGCCACGAACCTGTCGTCCCACCCTCCATAAAGGTGGCACCTTCTCCTACCTACCACCACAAGCAAGCCATTACTTCCCATAGATCTAACTCGACCCCCTCCTCCTCCTCATCCCATTTTCTTCAATTCTACCTCCATTTTAGGTTGCCAAACACCTTTTGGTTGGATGGGTGTGGGGAGGGAGTCCCTCTCCACCATGTAGATTCACATCATTTATTGGTCACATCTCCATCAAGTTAGCCTCCACAAGACACACGCTCCCTCGCACACGGTCTCCATCAACTTGTCGACTAGGTTAGTTGTGTTGGATGGCACATGCTTGTCTGTGAGTTGTTGGACATGCATATGCATGTGTCGCGGGTCGGGACGTCGATCGGCGGTGTATGCATGGAGCGGATGTGTGCTGTATGTGAAGGCCGCCGGCGTATTCGTCGCGTGTATATGCTTGTGTATGCTTTTGTGTGTTTGTGTGCAGGTGCCAGTGTGGTGCATGGTTGACAAAATGTTGATTCATTTCTGTTTCGGCCAACTTTTGCACCACCCATATGCCCTATTTACAAGGGAGGTGCTGCCGAAATTTTCTGGCGAGACATGCATGCATATATATGGTGTGATTCATTTCTCTTATGCGCAGGCAACCATGGTGTGCCAAATGAGCGAAGGTATGGTGGTTAGATACAAGGCCCGGGCGACGGCCGTCATGCTTCGTACCAACAAGACCGAGATAAGATGTCCTTGCAAGACATGCAAACTCGGGACCCTAATCAAACCTGATTCCGGGACATTGGAGAAGCACTTGCTCATGGGTGGATTCATGCCTAGCTACAATGATGTCGTGGAGGAGGAAGAGGCACCCGGACATGATCATGTTGAAGGAGATGTCGGACATGATGATGATCATGATGATGAAGGAGATGTCGGACATGATGATCATCATCACGATGATGATGAAGGAGATGCCGGACATGATCACCACGATGAAGGAGATGCCGGTGGCGGAGAAGACACAGACACGCAGACACCACTAAGTTCGGCCCTGCAGGACCCTCATCTTCGAGAAGTGCTCCTCAAGGGGGGTTACAACACAATAGCGATCGCGAGAGAGAAAGCAAAGTTGGCACAAATGGAGAAATACGTTGTTACTCCATTGTATCCTGGGTGTACTCCATTGTATCCTGGGTGCCGGCCCGAGCATACACGTCTAAATGTAACCCTCAAGGCTTTGGAGATGAAGGTGAACAACAGATGGACCGACGTGAGCTTCAACGATAACATGGAATTCTAGCGCGATGTGCTCCCCGAGAATAACACATTGCCAAGAAGCATCGATGAGTCCAAGAAAGTCGTGTGCCCTCTCGATCTACCATACGTCAAGTATCACGCATGCATCAATGACTGTGCACTTTATCGGGACGAGTACGAGGATAGAGTGACATGTCCGGTGTGCGGCCAGCCACGATACAAGAGGGGTAACAAGAAAGTTCCTCATAAAGTTGTATGGTATTTTCCTATCACTCCCCGTCTACAGCGGTATTTCGTGGACCCTAAGGAAGCGAAGCTCATGAAATAGCACGCGGAAAGGGTTCCGCCAGAAGATGATCCCGAGAAGGGCCAAATCCTGACACACCCTGCAGAAACTAACCAGTGGAAGGCACTGGACATGGAGTTTGAAGACGAGTTCGGGGGCGATCCAAGGAACGTGTGGCTGGGCATGAGCACCAACGGATTGAACCCCTTTGGCAACCAGAGTAGCACGCATAGCACCTAGCCCGTGTTCGTATGTCCGTACAACCTCCCCCTGGCTGTGCACCAAGCAGAGGTATGTGCACATGAGTATTCTTATTTAGGGCCCAAAACAACCGGGTATCGACATGCATATGTATATCGGGCTGTTGAAAGAGGAGTTAGCCACGCCGTGGGAGACGTCGGCCCGTACGTGGGACGCCTACACTCGAGACTACTTCGATATGAGGGTCGTGCTGCTCACGACGGTGCAGGACTATCCGGGCTACGCATATGTATCGTGCCAGGTGAACCATGGACACAATGCTTGCGTCAGGTGCATGGAGAATACCCCGCATATCCAGCTACCGAGGGATCCCGGGTCTTCGAAAACCATGTTCTCAAAGATGCAAAAGTGTCTACGCGCGAATCACGAGTGGAGGAAACGCTTAGATCTGTTCGATGGTACGGTGGAGCTCGATGGACCCCCGAAGAGGAGGAGCGGCGAGGTAATCAAGGAGTTGCTGGGTAACTGGAAGGAGTGCCCTGTGCTGGGGAAGAAGCGTCCGAGGGTAAAGCCGCTGCGCGACGTACGGAAAGCGAGGTATGTTTTCTGGGACCTGCCGTACTGGAAATACCTCCACACGCCCCACAGCCTTGATCTCATGCACATCATCAAGAACGTGTGCGAGAGTCTGCTTGCCACTCTATGTAACATGTCGGATAGGACCAAAGATGGGCCGAAAGCAAGATACGACATGATACATCCAGGCATCAAGGAAGCGCTTCAACAAGGAGGACACCCCGATGATGATGATGACGACGACAAGGAAGAGACTCAAGGTCGGCGCAAGAGGGCTAAGACGAACAACTACTACTGCCCCCCCCCCCCTTCCTGCTTCACTATGAGCGAGGACGAGCTCGAGCAGTTTTTCAACACCCTGATAGGAATCAAGCTTCCTATCGGCTACAAAGGGAATATATCCATATACCAGGACATACAGAAGAAGAGGTTCAGTGGGATGAAGTCACACGACTGTCACGTGCTGATGACAAAGATACTCCTAGTTGCGATCTGAGGGATCATGGACGAGCACGTCCGTGAGACGCTGTTTGGCCTCTGCAACTTCTTCGACGTCATCTCTAGGAAGGAGATCGAGATGAAGCAACTCGAGACCCTGTAGGATGAGATCGTCATGATACTCAACAAGCTCGAGATCTACTTCCCCCCGCGTTCTTCAATATCATGTTGCATCTGCTTGTCCACCTCGTCGATGACATCATCCAGCTCGGTCCGCCGTTCCTACACAACATGATGTCGTTCGAAAGGCTCAACGGCGTGCTCAAAGGATATGTTCGAAACAGGGCGAAGCCAGATGGAATCATAGCCAAGGGCTTCATGCTCTATGAGTGCATATCGTTCTGCCAGAATTATATGCAGTCCGAGGAACCTGTTGGTCTCTCGAAGCGCAAGCACTTCGGCAGGATCGCTCTAGTTGGTCACCGCGAGGGATTCACAACAGTGCACGCCATCTTCAAGGGTTGGCGCCCAGACTATGACAGGGCACACCGAGTCGCGCTACAACACATACAAGTGGTCGGTCCTTGGGTGGAGAAGCACAAAAGCTTGATTGATAACAGGTTGAACGGCACAGGCTGGAGGAGGACGAGGGGAGACGTGACGAGAGAGCACAACTCTACCTTCACGAGTTAGTTTAAGAAGGAGCTGCTCCTTCTTAATGAGGGTAAGGCGCCTGCTGACGATGATAGACTCTTATTCATCCTATCGCAGGGCCCCTCGTTGAACATGAGGACCTATCAGGCGTACGACATCAACGGGTACACTTTCTACACTGAGGAGAAGGACAAGAACAACGAATACCAGAACTCGGGGGTCACGATGCTATCCTACGCCGACGAGGAATACAATGTGAAGGAAAGGTTCTTCGGAAGGATCGAGGAGATCTGGGAACTCGACTACTGCAGAGAGAAGATGCCGATGTTCCGGGTCAGATGGGCCAAGAATGTCGAAAAAGAAGGCCGGTATTTCACAACCATGGTTATACCCGAAGCCAAAGCGTCAAAGGCGGCCGGCGCGAACGTCCAGGCGAAAAACGAGCCATGGCTACTGGCTAGCCATGTCGATCAATGCTTCTTCATTACCGATCCTACAAGGCCTACCCGCATTGTCGTTAGGAGGGGGAAAGGAGCATCATCGGAATGGAGGGAGCCGCCACCGAGCAAGACTTCGACAAGTACGGCGATCCGAAGATAGAAGAGGAATTCGACAAGTTCTTCGACAACCCTAGCGCGTATCCTCATCTTAGAAGGAAGACCACCCTCCCCGCTAAAGGATGTCCGTACACAAGAAGAAATCCACAAGTTCCAGGGCTCAATTACTCTACCTCGACGAAGAAGGGCAAGAGGATCGTGACGAGACGTCGACGCTAGCTTGTTCGGAAGCAACATCGCACGAACTGACCTTTTTTGTGTGTGATGTATGCATGTGGGCAATCGTGTGCATCAAGTCGATAAAATACTATACGTGTTTTTTTGGAGTAGGGTGTTGATATACACAAGATTATTGGTAGTTTTTTTGTAATAAATTTGTTACCTACCCGCAATTATATACATGTTCTCACTTTATATCTTGAAAATATTGGAGCTACTATGTTTTAGAAATAGTAGAAAATTATTATTTGTAATGAGTAAGTGATATTCGTTACATATGAAACTTAAAAATTGCAAAATAATGTTTTTTTATTACAAAAAAATGTTGGAGTGCCAGGAATCAAACCCGGCACCTCCAGGTTTCAAACAAGATAACCAACCCCCAGAACCACTAGGCTATACAAGTGTTGTTGTCACACTGCAACGCGCGGCCTTTTTAAGTAATGTCAGGGGAGTTCGTGGCGCACCCCCATATCGGTGCGCCACGAATAAGCCAAAATAACGGCGTCGACTCGCTCCCTTCTCTCCCATTCTTCTTCCCCAAATTCCCGTGCGCTCTCGCCTTGCTCCCCCATCGCTTGACGGACCGCGCCCGCCAGCGCCTTCGCTCGCCGGACCGCCCGCCACCACCTCCCGTCCGCAGGTACTCCGCCACCCTCTCCCATCTCTCTTCATCCCCCTCGCTGACTAACCGACGAACCCTAACCGCGTGTCTCTCGCCTCGATCTTGCCTCCCCTCCGCCCCTCTCCTCTTCCCACCCCCTCTCTAACCTCTCCCCTCTCCGGCAGCCACTACGCATCAGGACCAGGAGCACCTCACCTCAGGACCAAGAGCCACCACAGGAGGAGGAGGAGGAGCCGCCACAGCACCATCAGGACGAGGAGCCACCAGAGGAACACCAGGATCCCTTCAGGACCAAGAGCCACCACAGGAACATCAGGACCAGGAGCCACCATATCCACTGCGCATCCACCACGTACGTGAGCCTCTCCCTCCCCTCCCTGCCTCTCCCTTCTTCTGAGCATGTTCTTGTGGAATGCCCTAACATAAAATTTGATTCTAAAACTTTGCTTGTGGAAGCAAAGGTACTAAATAGGTCGATTGTAAATTTTGTGTGGCACCTCTTGTTTTTCCTTTGAAATTGTGTTGTGTATGGCATGCTTCCAGAAATGCCACACTTTTCCTAAAAGAAACCACACTTCACCCTGATGGGCTGGCACTAAGAAATATAGTCTCTTCATCGTATCATATGAACAGCCGACATGCCTGAGTGTGACCTGTGCCATGCTAGCATGGTTGAAGTCATACCATATTACCGTGTTATCAGTGTGAAGGTTGTCTTCCTTCGGATATACCACTGTATATGCGCTGCCACCAGCCATTTCTTTGATTCTGAACTTCCACCTTGGATTTGTAAATGCTTTGTCCTGTAAATGCTTTAAATTGGGATTTTCAGATAGTGGTTGATTGCCCTGAACCCTTAACTAATACTATTGCAGATGATGCTTTACTGTTTAGGGCAACAAAACTTAGTGTGTGCATACTGTAGTAGTTCATATAGTTGATCATGCATAGTTTAATTACTTAGGGTTCTTAGTAGTTTAGGTTATAGTGTAGAGTTGTTTTGGATGTTAATCATCCATTCGATTACAATGATTTAGTTCTTTATTATATTATTGAAGCTTAAAGTATTTGTTACTTCAGTTAACACTTGTGCTTAGGATCCATTATTTTTATTTGCTTGTTTAAGTATCTTTGTTGTTTAGTGATTAAATGTCACTATTGATTTTATAGTATCAATGTGATCATATACTTGGTTACTGATCTTTTCTTTATCAGTGTTTGACTGCTAGAGTTCCAACTTATTATTGTGTCTGTTCATTTTTTAAGTGATTTGGTTATTATATTTTTAGATGTTCTTGTCACTTCATCAATGGTGTGATGCATGTGTTTAAAAACTGGTTGTGCACTATGGTGTTCTCATGTGATTTCTTCTGTGGTGTCTCAAAATTGAGTGTACAAAGGAGTGATTCAATGAGCAATGTGCTAAGTGCATACTTAGTAATTGGATTATGTTAATGCATGATCTATTGATGTTGCACATAGAAATTCTAGTCTTCTCACTCCTGGATCCATATGACTCCTAGCTACTATTACTACTCGCAGTTATGTAGTAATTCAGTAACAACCTTTGTTAGTCAACTAGTTATGCTTGGTGAAGATTTGTAGTAGCTCCTTGATGCCTTCTCCTCATGTTCTTGATTTTTGCTATTGTTCTTGCTTGCCTTCCTTCACTTTCTAACTCTCAGATCTCTCTCTAAAGTGAGTGTCTGTATTTTTGGTCTTAGTTAGACCAGTGAATTGTGAGCTCTCGAGTCTGGGATCTCAATTATTTATAGTGTCCTGAAATCACTATGGTTCTGACACCACAGCCATGTAGTTAGGTGGGTATGTTGCTCGGTCTTGTGTGAAGCTGACATTCTATTCTGTTCTATGTACATGTGAAGTGCATTCGATGGTCAACCCCATACTGTTCTTGTCCTATTTTGACTTGCCAATTAAGGCATGTCGGTTCCCTTAACTATTTTTTTTGGACTCAATTTGTCTAGTGACAAGTGGATTCCTAATTATTATTTATTTTAAATAGGCTATATTATTTGTTATTTCTTGTTTAGTTGATCTTGCTAGCTTCTCATTTTCCTTTATGATTATGAAATTGACTTTCACAGTTCAGGGTGAGTATCTTATTTCATATTAGAACATAAAACACATATATGTACCAATGTATATAGCTTCAGAAATATTATGTTTGCTCTGCTGTATGTGGTTTCTATTCTGTTAAGATAGCTAACATGTACTAATTCAGTTACTTGCTCTACCTGTCATTTTTATCGAATCAAAGTAGTACATTCATGGTGAAGATCAGCAGGTTGTCGACCTTTATGGTGGAAAGGCACCATTTGATGCCTTTTGTGGATGTTTTGTGTATGTTGCCAACCCTCTGTGGTCGCCGAAGGAACATTTTGTGCCTCTTTTTTTGTGAATTGTTATAGGGATCTCAAATGAGTGCCCGTTACTCTCGAAATGTTGATTCATTTCTGTTTCGGTTGAGAAACGAGAACTCCTACGTAGACATTTTTAGGGGAGGTGCTGCCAAATTTTTTAGTCGAACTAATGTACTAACAAGTTCTATTTTCTTGCATAGTGCAACAATGTCGACCGGACACGTCAACGATGGTGCCGGCACATCAAAGGACCCAGGACCGAGTGTTGAAGAGCAAGCCCGACAATCTAACCTCAAGTTTTGGGAGTTGTCCGAGAGGAGGGAGGTGGAGGAGGAAATAGATGGGATGGTGGACAATGAAGGCGATGCCGGATCGTCTTGAGGTGATGACGGCGAAGATGAGACGGGGGCCGAGGATGAGACCACCACCGACGGCGGCGACCGCACCGACGTCGGTGAACGCACCGCCGGCGGTGAACAGACGACCGATACCGGTGAATGCACCGACGGCGGCGGTAAGAAGAAGGTTGTGAGGAAGCCTCGGCCACCGCCAACGCTCGGCAGTCAGCACCAGGAGTTCACCCAAGTGTCCCCGACCGGCACGTCTGAGGAGCCAAAATATCTTGCCGCTGGCTATGGGGTCCAAATCGGGTGCATGGTCTGGGAGGTCGTGACGATCAACACTTGGAACCTCCGAGATCCCGCCAACGTTCACCTCGTCGAGCTCCTCATGGAGAAGCTTCATGGGTGCTACAAGTTCCCGGATGAATTCGACAACAAGGTGTTCAAGGGAAATATCGTGAACCAGGCGGCACTCACGAAGATGAGCACCGCCTTGGCCAGCTGGAGAGCCCGGGTGAAGAAGAGGATCGACGAGAACAAAGCTGGGAGGAGATAAAGGCCAAGGAGTCGATGCTCGAGCACAATGACTATGTGCTCTTAAAGGAGACGTTAGATACCGATACCGCGTAACTCGACTTGGCGTGGGGGAAGAGACTCTACGACCAGAACATAGGCCACCACCGCCTCGGGAGCGGCGGCTATAGAGCAGCCCAGGAGATTTGGGACAAGGAGGACGCCGAGCTTCGGTGTCTAGGCAAACCAAATAGGTGGGACCGATTCACGGACCCGCGGGTGAGGAACTTTTTGCAGGCACGCTACTTCCTGTGCCCCATAACAAAGGAGTTCAAAACCGAAGACCCGGCCGTGCAGGACTTTGAGAAACTCCTGGTAAGACACTTACCGCGGATCTCAGTAATTCATATTATTTGCAATCGGTAATGAATCCATCCATTGTAGTACTAAATGGGTTCCGCATATGCTTGTGCAGGAAGCTGAAATAGCGGCCATGAAAGGTATCGAAGAGGGTGTAAGGGAGCCGTGGGACACTCCTTTCAATAGGGCAGTCAACGCCAAAAAGAAGAGGCCCAAGAACAAGAAGATGACGTCTGGTGGACGTGTTGCCGGCTTTGGGCTGACCACGAAGGTCGGCGTCCACTTCAAAGAGGACGCAAAGACCAGGAAGGACAGGAGGGACAAGAGAGCGGTGGAGCAAGAATGGAAGATCGAGCAGCCCAAGGCAGAAGTGGCCGAGATGCCGGAAAAATTGGAGGCCAAGATGGAAGAGAAGATGCGGAGTATGTTCCCTCCTCACCTGTGGGAGGGTTTGGCCAAGTGGAATGCGGCGGGTGGAGTTGGGCCGATACCGGTGCCCAGCGTGAGCGGCAGCAACTCTCAACAGCGCCCGTCGCCGAACTTTGTGATCCCACCCTCCAACCCCTCTGCGCATCCTCTTCCCATGTTGGTGAGCCTGCAGCCGGCAGCGGCGGCGTCCAACACCCAAGCTCAGCCTACAGCGGCGCCGGCGCCCAACACCAACCCGCAGCCGGCGTCGTTGCTTCGGGATGAGCGGGAGCAAGAGCTGACGCATCCTCGCGTTTCCACACTTGCTGAGCTCGACGTCCTCACAATAGTAAGTGTTGAATGCTTCATCGTAGGGCTCGCTACCTCACACACAATGAACTAACACACATATATGTTGTCCCGCCGGACGCCAATTGCACATTGCTTCACAAGGTTGACGGCGTGTTGAGGGATGTAGGCAAGGGCGCCATCATTCAACCCAAGGGGCTCATGATGCCCAACAAGCCAATCCCTGCTGGCTGGTTCCGGGTCAAGGTCGTGAGGGCCCTGAAGGGTTTCAAAAGAATCGGCCCTCCCAGGCAACCCGAGGGAGCCGAAGAACATAAGGACCTGGAAGGCTGCTACGGCTGGCCCATGCTATGGCCCAAGAGCCAGCTTCGGCTTGCGAAGTACGACAAAGCGCGCACCACCGCACCAAATAAGGTACTGCTCGTCGTCGCCAACACCGCACGACATAAGGCTTTGGCCGCACACACGCCGCCGCCACAGCCCAATGATGACGTGGAGGCTGCACATGATGACGATGATGATCTGGAGGTCAACGTGGATGACTACTTCAACACCAACGCCATGGCCAATGACGGATTGTTCATGCCTCCACTTGGAGAGCCAGCCCCCGCGGTGAACCGGTCGGCCGTCCCTTGTTATGCATGCAGCGTCTGCGGTTTGGCGGTTCCCAGGAGACGTCCGACGCTAACGCCGGTGGTCCTCCTACGGTGATAATCAGCCCTAACACACTACACAAGGCGGACGGTGAGCAGCTGGCGGGATCCGCTGACCCAGCCGCTAAGAAGTCGAAGTACCGGAAGCATAGCCGGAGCAAGAAGGGTTTGGCGAGCTAGCCGACTCAGAAGAAGCAGGTAGTTTTTTGGCATCATGACGCCGCCTTCATAGAAGCGCCCCGGACTTACATGATGCACATAGCGGGCTAGCCGATTCTGACTCAAGATCTGCTCGATGTCGCGGATGCATCCATGAAGCATTCTGCATCTCGAGAGCATGCTTCTGAAAGATAAGAACCCCGGGTACCCAGTCTTCACATGCAAGGTGCCAAATGGACATGGCTTCATCGAGGCAGCACCCGCGGACCTATTCTTCCTGCGGTACGAGAACATCTACGATATGATGCACTCGAAGCGTCTGGACTACAACTTGGTCCGCCGCTTCGCCCTCCAGATGTCGATGAGGATCCATAGGGAGAAAATCAAAGGAGTAGTCATTGTGGACCCCTACTACATGCGCGACAAAATGCTTGCGAGCGACGGATACATGGAAGCGGTGTCGCAATACCTCGGGAATTTATTCTTTGAGAACCAGGACAAGTCTACGCTTGTCCATGCCTTCCCCGAGTAAGTGCACACAACCGGTCTCCATCCATCGTAACACATCCTTAGATTCCTTTTGTCCCCTTCTTCCAACAGTTCTGTTTCTATTGTTTTGCGCATTGGCATATACTGCACACTCATCTCCGTCTACCCGAGGTTGTCGCAAGCAACATACTTGGACTCATCCAGTGAAACAAATCCGAAGAGATGGGACCGAATCAAGTGTGTCCTGGATCTTGCTATACAAGTCTATGCCGCCAAGGGAGGCAAGTTCAGCAAAGGGGGCGAAAGAAAGAAGGATGGCAGGAACATCTGCAGCCACGCCACCAAGTTCCCATGCGTCAAGCAGCCAGCGGGAAGTGTGAAGGAGGCTTTCTACGCCTTCCATCATGTAAGGATGTACATGCATGATTCACGGATGGAGGCTCTGTCGGCTAATCTCCGAGTTTGGGCCCAAAAGTTGTCGACAATCGACGATTCGGGCCTCATGGAACAGTTCTGTCGCATCCAGAATCAGATCTGTCTATGCATCCATGAAGATGTCATGACAAGAGGAGGGGCCTTCCACTACGGCGGTAGACCGCTGACTAACCGCGAGATCGAAGACCGCCTCGAGTTGACTACAAGGAAGAGATGAACTACATTTGGAAGTAAAATGCAAGGAAAGCGGGTATAGGATGTGTGCAACAACCTTCGTCTCAGTAGTCCGGAGTTTGAACCATTGACCTGGTAAGGGTTATGTATGGCTTACGCATCTCTCGGTTGTGGTGGTGGGGAAGCAGACAGGACCTTCATGATGAGAGGGGGCTGCCAACCCTTGCCCAAGAAGATTACCGGCTAGTGTGTGTCGTGTGTGCCGTCTGTATGTCATGGACTTGATCGACTATCATTGTGATGTTTAGGAAACTGTCGTGTTGGACATGTGTGTGTGTGGGAGTCGTAAACCTTAAGTTACTGAGGCTCCTTGTGCCTATGTTGGACCTGTTTAATTATGTGTGCTACTATTGTTTTAGGTGTATGAATGTCTTTGCTATATTTCGTTATCATGCCGTTCTATTCGTTGCATAATATGAATGCCTACTATGTCTATATTTTTGCCTTGTCCGCAGTGATGGCGAAGGAAAACTGCTACGTGGTGTACAGGGGCCGTGTTCCGGGAATCTACGAGGAGTGGGAGGACCGCGAGCAACAAGTGATCAACTTCAGTGGCAACAGTTACAAGGGGTACAAGACTCGAGAGTTGGCGGTAGCCAAGTGGAGGAGGCGCCTATGGAAGAAGAACCGGATGAAGATCATCATGGTCTTCTCCTTGCTCACCTCCACCGCCGTTGTCCTCTATTCAGTCATAGTCTAGGTCATGATCGACGATGATCGAATATGTATCGAGATGCATGTGTGATTTCGAACTTGTACTCTCCCATGACTTGTGTGTAACACTTGGACTCTCCATATTGATGTATTTTGGCACCTTGTATGAATTTCAGTGAGTTTCTGGGTATTCCTGTGAGT
The DNA here is from genome assembly GCA_916181665.1 of Avena sativa. NCBI lineage: Eukaryota > Viridiplantae > Streptophyta > Magnoliopsida > Poales > Poaceae > Avena > Avena sativa. The sequence goes on from OV702284.1 coordinate 369,823,301, forward strand.
TCTGTGCATTTCTGTGATATATTGCTGTATTCTGGTATATTTCCTGTGTATTTTGTGTATTTCTACTGTATTCTGCTATTTTTTTTGAAATCCCGAGACAAGTTAGTGGCGCACGCGTTTATCTAGTTAGTGGCGCACGTTATGAGTGGCGCATCGAAATAGGGTGCGCCACAGATGACATCCGTGGCGCACGTCAGGACGTTGCGCCACGGATAACATGGTAGTTAGTGGCGCACGTCGGGGTGCGCCACGAACCTCCTGTAGTTAGTGGCGTCTTATTCGTGGCGCACGGGGGGTGCGCCACTAACTCCAAAATGTGTGCGCCACGGATAGGATTTTTCCCTCTAGTGCAAGCTTCTAGTTGAAAACTGAAGGAGTTTCGACTAGATGCTTAAACAAAGACTAAATCATATTGCCAAGTTAAAAAATTCTCACTGTAGCCCCCAAGCCTCTAGGTTGATAGTTATCCGGCTAGATGCTCCAAGTAGACTAAACAACTTTAAATCTTCTTTCCACAGAATGAGAATGCTCGGAGAGGCATCGCCAATGATAAATTCCAAAAGATGCGTGCGGATTTGGAAGCCGAAAAGGGTAAAACTGCCTTCTTGAAGGAACAAATCACCAAGAGCAAGAGCCTATTTTTCCTTTCATTTTCGTACTCCGACTTGGTCTTGTACCACCATTCTCTGACTACTCACTGTGTATTGCTCTTTCTCTGACTTGCAGAAGCCATTGCTAAGGCCAAGGATATTGTTGAGCAATCCAAGCACATTGAGTTGCTGGATGGCGAAAACAAGATCCTTAAGCAGGAGAAAAAAAGATATGCTGAAGATGCACGAGGATTCCATGAAGGTCCTGCAGGAGTCCGCCAACACGGAGACAAACCGCTTGAAGGAGGAGATTGCAATGCTGAAAGAGCAGAAGAAGGCTGCCGATGAGCAAAATCAGCGCAATCTTGAAGCATACAAGATCCTCCGACAAGAACGGAACTCCATGGCGGAGACTCTCCAGCAATACGAGGCAAGCATATTTGGTAAGTAATTCTCCGCCTTGTAATTCTGTAAGTCAGGTACTTTGAATTTTTGTGTTATTGAACTCATGCGCTCCCTTGTCAGAATTGCAGCTCCTATTGGATTAACCCAATCGCCTCCTCCGCCTAAGGAATGCATGGTCCTTGCTGGCAACTTTATCAGCATTGCCATCAGGCAAGCCAAGGAGATAGCCAAGCCCCTCCAGATAAACATCAAAGCGGTGGACTCCGTGATGAAGTTCTCGAAGATCCTGTGCCAAGCCCCCGATTGTATTCTAAGCTGGAAAGCTTCATGTACACGGGCTGGCACAAGGATGGCACTATCGATGGTCAAGGCGCACTATGAAGATGCTGACATCAATGTGGTAACCTCAGGTCTTCCTGACGTAGATAATGACGGCCAGAAGATTGATCATAAAGCTATCTGGTCATCTCTCGCGGGCTATGACACAAGGGTTGCCGAGTTGGTCGACCATAATGTCTTCGTGCCCTTAGAAACAATTGACGGTGCCTAGCAAAGATCCTCCGAGTCCCTCAAGACCACCGACTTTGAGGAAGATGACTCTCCTGCTGCCGATGATGCTGCATCCAAGTCTCCTGTGCCAGAGGAATGAAAAAATACTTTGTAATATTTGTTTCCTTTGGTCTGATGTATGCGGAAAAACTACTAATTTATCTTAAGGCGGAAAAACAATAGGTGTAATTTCCTGCTACTTAAGTACTGGTTCCAGCATGTATATATTTTTAAGCAAGTGCTGGCTTATCCATTACTTTGGTTTTTATGCTTGACCTTTCGTGAGTCGGAAGAGTCGTAGTCGGAACCATGTGCTCAGGTGATGATGCCCAATGGCACCGTCAAAAACCGAAGCACAAAATTCCCGACAACAAGTGCCGAAAGTCACTACTCCAGAATCCACATAAAAACAGCAAAGAACGTGTAGACCAGAAAACTTAAGCTAATGCCCATTGGCGGAATTTTCACAAGTGCAAATGCAAACTTGCGCATAAATGTTTTATACGATCCAAAAATGAACACTAAAGGAGGTAAAAGACTCAGAAATATGATTGAACCAGAGAGCTTTACTTCATTGATCATATAAGAGGTACACAGTAGATAAAAAATATGCTAAGTGTAAAAAGGACGTGCCTGTGCTATGTTCCATGGCTAATCAAGATCCGGGTAGTCATCATCCGGGTCACGTTGCTTATGCTTATGATCTTCGCTGGGTCTATCCTTAAGTTCACGATTGTCAACAAGGTAGTAAGACCCATTGAGCAGCGCCTTGCTTATGATGAACGGTCCTTCCCATGGCGGGGATAATTTGTGTGACTTCTTCCGCTTAAGTCGGAGCACCAGATCCCCCTCTTTAAACGAGCGATGCCAAATGCGGCGACTATGGTAGTTGCATAGCTTCTACTGGTAGATGGCGGATCTTTGGCATGCCAAAACGATCTCCTCCTCGAGAAGGTCCACATCTAGGCGTCGAGATTCTTCAGCGTCATCTTCGTCATAGGCGGCAACTCTTGGTGCATCGTGAAGTATGTCGGAAGGCAGGATGGCTTCTGCTCCATATACCATGAAGTAAGGGGTGTAGCCGGTGGATCTGTTGGGTGTAGTTCGTAAACTCAACAACACAGATGGTAGTTCCTCCGCCCAGGCTCCAACTGGTCTATGTAGCGGTGCCTCAAGACGTGGCTTGATTCCCTGCAGAATTAATCCATTGGCTCGCTCAACTTGGCCATTAGACTGTGGGTGTGCCACAGACGCTAGGTCAATTCGGATGCCCTTGTCCCAACAATAAGCTTCCACCACCCCGAGTGACAAGTTCTGCCGTTGTCGGTGATAATGCTATGTGGGAGACCAAATCTCACCACTAGATCCCGGACAAATCTAAGGGCAGTTGCCCCATCAAGCTTTCTAATGGGTTTAGCTTCTATCCATTTGGTGAATTTATCAACTGCTACTAGCAGATGCATAAACCCACATGGTGTCGTCTGCAATGGACCAACCATGTCTAGCCCCCAGACTGCAAACGGCCAAGTTATTGGTATTGTTTGCAATTCTTCAGCTGGAACATGGGGTTGTCAGGCATAATACTGGCATCACATGCATGTCTCAACCAGCTTGTCGGTGGCCGCCTGCGCGGTCAGCCAGTAGAATCCTTACCGGAAGGCTTTGGAGACCAAAGATCAAGGAGCGGCGTGATGCCCGCAATCTCCGAGATGGATCTCTCGTAGGATTTCAATACCTTCTTGCTAGGAAACACACTTAAGGTATACACCAGTGGTGCTTCTTTTGTAGAGCTGTCCATTGATTATGGTATAGCCCTTTGCTCGACGTACTATTTGCTGTCTTTTGACTTCGTCGTCGGGCAAAGTTCCGTGTACGAGATATTCCATGAACGGTTGTGTCCAAACCGGAGGGACCTTTGTCACTATGTGAACAAAAGAGTCAACTCTATCCGGGTTGTCAATGTATGCTCCCTTCACAGATAGTGTCTGTAGATGTTGTAGGAAAACGTCAGGCGGAATTAGTTTGCGCCCTGATCCAAGCTTAGACAGTAGATCATCCGCCTCGTTTTGCTCCCTAGGTACATACTTGACTTCATAGCCAAGAAGCTCTTTGCTATCTCGTCCACTTCGTCTCGATATGCCGCCATCATAGGGTTCCGCGCATTCCAGGTGCCAGCCACCTGCTGGGCAACCAAGTCGGAATCTCCACAGCAAACTATGATCGCTTCATACTCTGCCATGTTGTTTGTAGCCTCGAAGTGGATCTATAGAACATAGTGTAGCTTGTCCCCGGTTGGTGATTGTAACAGTACACCAGCCCCCAAGCCATTGAGTAGCTTTGATCCGTCAAAGTGCATCACCCAATATTCTGGCTCCGGCATTGGGGTAGCATCTAGAATCTCCATCCAATCTGCAACGAAATCCGCCAAGGCTTGTGACTTGAATAGCATCGCATCTTTTATAGGTGATCTCGAAGGCGGCAAGTTTAATGCCCCACTTCGCGACCCGTCCTGTAGCGTCGCTGTTGTTGATGATGTCGGACAGTGGAGTCTTGCTCACCACTGTGATAGGGTGACCGTGGAAGTAGTGCCTTAGCTTCCGAGAAGCAAGGAATACTCCATAAGCTATCTTCTGGTAGTGCGGGTAATGCTGCTTGGATTCTGTCATGACCTTACTTACATAGTAAATTGGTCGTTAAACTCCGTACTCATAGCCTGGTTCTTTCCGCTCTACCACGACGATGATGTTGATTACCCGGTTTGTGGCCTCCATGTAGATTAACATAGGCTCCCTAGGCTCGGGTGCTGCAAGGATAGGCGCCAAGGATAATATCTCCTTTAGTTGCTTCAGTGCTGCATCTGCCTTGTCCGTCCATGTAAATTTGTCCGCCTTCTTCAGCAACCTGTATAGCGGCAGAGCCTTCTCTCCAAGTCGGCTGACGAACCGACTAACCGCTGCAATGCAACCTGTTATCCATTGTATGTCCTTCAGGCATGTCGGACGATTTATGTTTAAGATGGCCTTGATTTTCTCCGGGTTCACCTCGATTCCATGCTGGGAAACGATGAAGCCCAACAATTTTCCGGCTGGAACCCCGAAGACGCACTTCTTAGGGTTAAGCATCATGTTGTATTTCGGGATATTATCAAAGGTTTCTTTTAAGTCGGAGATTAAATCTTTTGACTTTTTAGACATCACTGCTATATCGTCCACATAGGCGTGAACGTTCCGACCAATTTGATCGTGTAGGCAATGCTGCATTGTCCGCTGGTATGTAGCACCTGCGTTTTTCAGCCCAAAGGGCATCATGACATAGCAAAATGTGTCGTAGGGTGTGGTGAACGAAGTGGCCAATTGGTCCGACTTCCTCATATTGATTTGGTGGTATCCTGAGTATGCATCGAGAAAACACAAAATTTCTGAGCCAGCCGTCGAGTCAATGACTTGGTCAATGCGAGGCAAAGCGGATGGATCTTTGGGACACGCTTTGTTCAAGCCGGTGTAATCAACGCACATTCTTAATTCTTTGGTTCCCTTTTTGGGGACAAGTACAGGATTGGCCACCCATCGGGTGTGAAGCACTTCTCGGATAAAACTAGCCTTAAGTAACCTAGCTATCTCCTTGCCTATGGCGCGTCTCTTCTCATCTCTGAAGCGTCATAGAGGTTGTTTCACCGGTTTGCATTTTGGATCAATATTCAAGTTGTGCTTGGCAAGTTCCCTAGGTACACCTTTCATGTCGGCAGGTTGCTAGGCAAAGATGTCCTTATTCTCACGGAGGAACTCAACGAGCGCGCTTTCCTATTTGGGATCCAGGTTCGTCCCAATGGCGGTGGTCTTTGAGGCATCGCCTACCACAAGTTCCACTGGCTTGGTTTCGATGGCAACCTTGAAAGCTGGGGCAGAGTCAGAAATCTGCTTCTTCGACGCCGGAATCTCTGAGGCATCGACCTTGATCTCGATCTCCTTGAATTCTTCGCTGTAGAGGACAGCTTCCGCAAAGCCTTCTTCTCCAATATCGCAGTCCCTTGCTTTGGTAAAGCTTCCGGATACGATGATGACACCATTTGGTCCGGGTATCTTGAGCTTGTTGTAGATGAAGCATGTCTTGGCCGAAGGCGTGGAAGATGTCGCGGCCGAATATGACGTGGTACACGCTCTTGAAGGGGACCACCTCAAAGGTCATATGTTCTTGGCGGTAATTATTTACATCGCCAAAAGAAACTTGAAGTGTGTCGTGGAAGATGTCGCGGCCGAATATGACGTGATGCACCCTCTTGAAGGGGACCACCTCAAAGGTCATATGTTCTTGGCGGTAATTATTTACATCGCCAAAAGAAACTTGAAGTGTGTCGTGGAAGATGTCGCGGCCGAATATGACGTGATGCACCCAAGGGACCGAGCCTCCCGACCAGGAACTACGCCGTGGAAGATGGTGCTGGTCTGCCTTAGGTTAGCCTCCGTCAAGTTCATCTTGTGCAGTGTATCCAGGTACATGATGTTTATGCTGCTTCCACTATCCACCATACATTTGGTGAACTCATTACCGTCAATCAGGGGGTTGATGACCATGGCATACTGGTTCTCCGTAGGGATGAGGTATGGGTGATCCTTCCTATCCCAAGTAATTGGAATCTTCGACCAGCACAGGTACTGGGGAACTGGTGGCAGAGTGGCCATCAGTATCCTCATAGAGATCTTCTATTGTTGGACAGTGGGGGTGCCATGGAAAGTGTGGAAAATGGCCGCCTTCTTCTCGAAGGGGTTCTTGCCTTTGTCATCGCTCTTGGTGGCGTGCTTGAGGTCAACATCCTCGTCCATGTCACTTGAATCCTTGGACTCCTCCTTCTTCTTCCCCTTGCCCTTGCCTCACGGTCTGTTCTTCCGACTTTGTTTGTAGCCAGACTTCGGGTTCTCCTTAAGATCGTTGATGAACTTGCAATGGCGATTGGTGTGGGTGGCTTTGCCATTGGCGTCGAGGTGTAAGAGGCACGACATATCACGGTACTCTTTGTAGGTTTGGGGAACGGGAAGCACTGCCGAGGTAGTTTCACTACCTCGCTGCTGCCCACGACCAGCTCCCCGTCCTCGGCCACGCTGTCTACCATCACCTCGCCCTGCAAAGGTCATAGCGACCATGTCGTAGGTTTGCTTTTCTTCTGGCGGGGTCTTCCACTTGGTGTTGTTGTTCCTCTGCGCTTGAGTTGGAACGGCCGTTGCCGGCAGAGAGCCGCGAGCGTCATCGCTGGCAGCCGCGAACTCACTAGCCAACTGAATAATCTGATTGAGATCTAGCTGGTGATTGTCCTGCAGGCGCTTCATCTTATGTCGGAGCAACGTGCCCCTTTCCAACCCATCAATGAAGGCGGCCATGGCGGTCTGAGCATGCACTCCTGCGCAGGAATTCTTCATATCCAGCCAGCGAGAGAGGTAGGCGCGAGATGTCTCATCTTTCTCCTACACGCACTGTTGTAGATCGCCAACAGTACAGGTACGTTTGTACGTACCCTCGAAGTTCTTGGTGAACGCTTCTTGCTTGTCCAGCCAATTGCAGATGGACCTCTCCAGCAAGTCATCAATCCATTGCTGGGTCGTGCCCGCCAACATCAATGGGAGGTACTTGACGGCGACGTTGGGGTTACCCCCGACGATCTCCATCGTGTTACCGTAATCTTGCAACCATGTAGCTGGCTTGGTGGTGCCGTCATAGGGCTTGATGGTATGTCAATCCGAAAACCTTTGGGGTAAGTTGTGGACCGTATCACAGGTCCAAAGCAACGTGGTCCCAGGTATGGTCCTTCCCGAGCCTCATGGATCTTGTCCATACGTGAATGTGCATCGTATGGCTCCGGGCTTCTTTTCTTCTTCTTGCCATCAGGGGATGGGCTGCGTGAATGACGCGGGCCTCCTCCTCCATGGTGGCTGCTGGGTGGCGACGGAGGCGGAGGTGGCGGTGGGTTAGCCTTCTTGCTATTACCCTCCTACGATGCATCATGCTTATCGCGGTTGCTTGTCGAACACGGAGGGTCATGACGCGACCTGCTCTTGTGTCCTTGGTTGCGCTCTCCGTCATGACGGGTCTGCTCCGCTTTGTCGCGGATGATGATGTCGCTCTGCCTTGGCGGAGGCATATCCATGCGCCGGTGAGTCTTGGTGTCTTCGCGATGTCGGGGAGAGCAGGGCGATGGAGATAGGCGACGAGGTTGGGCCTTGCATCCATGGTCGGAGGATATGGGGATAGCATCCTTCCTGTTGCACGCATCCCTCCGTCTTTGTTCTGACGAACCCGTCTGGGACTCGACATCATGAGGAGATCTGTCCCTTGGTGGCTTATGCTGGCTAGACTAGCGGAATGTTGGGTCAAACTCAAGCCTCTGAGAGGTGGCCTTTTCCTATTGTTTTACCGCCTTGGCCACTAGGTCATAGACCTGATCCATAGCTACGGGTGATCTATCCTGCTCCAGAAGGGTCTTGGCAACGGCGAAGTTGAGGAGAGGAGTGGGCATCACCTGCCTGCCTTCACTGTCAATGTATGGCTCGGCATGTGCCGGCTTCGAGGGAGCCCATCCTAGGTTTCGCCATACACCAGGATCGTTGATGATGCGAGCCAGAGCTTTCTTAGCCTTCTGCTACTGTAGCAGAGTCTTGTACTCGGCCTCCATTGATCTAGCTTTTTTATTGACTTCTACGCGTTGGCCAGATCTCGATCTAGCTTAGCGCCTTGCTCCGCGATGGCCTGCGCTTCCTCCAGTAGCTGTTGGCGCTTCTCGTCAAGCTGGACTACATTGCGGATATCAGCCACGGTCATGGGATCGACGAGGAGATTGTCGTACATCACTCTATCAGCTGGAGTGACTTGGGCAGCAGCAGACATAGATGCCGAAGGCAGTGGGTTTGCGGTGTTATTGTTTCTCGGACCGGTGCCGAGTTCCTGCGGTTGCTGCACTAGGTTAGGCAGAGGGGGCATGACCTTTGCGCGATCATTGTCGGCAACAACAGGTGGTCCCTTTCCTTTGTCCAGCGCTGTAGGCGGATCTCGTCCGGGTTGATCTTCATCCATCGCCATCCCAATGGTGACGAATACCTCTCGGGACGTGACGGCGTTGTTGGCCTGCTCGTCACGCTTGTAATCCTCCACCATCTCCTGCATGGCAGAGTCTAGATCCTCCGCGCTGAAGTCTATCTCCTCCGAGTCAGCGCTGATGTCAGTGTAGAGCGTGTCAAGCACGGATTCGGAGGGTGTCGGGGCTTCCTCGATGACGGGGGATGGAGGTGCAACAACATCGACGATGACTAGAGGTGGTGGCGGAGCTACGACGACGGCGATCGGAGGTGGTGGCGGTAGTGGCTAAGGTGGAGAAGCTCCGCCAACGAGTGCAATTTCTATCTGAGCTTCCTCCTCAGCCTCCGCATAGTTGTTGATGGTGTTGACCATGCTTTCGAAAGTGAGGCATCCGGAAGCCTGCTGCCGCCTTAGAGTATGCCGGAGGAGCGTACCTTGGTCCAGTCCTTCCACAAAGTGATACATAGCATCATCATTGGGGTAATGAGCCAGGTCGGCCCGTATACGGAGCCACCTGGCAAGGTAATCGCAGGGGTTTTCGCCCTCTCTCTGAATGCAATGCGCCAGATCGAAGATGGTCACCACTCCAACGAACTTGGATCTCTGTTGTCCAGACACACGGGCGAAGCCGGCGGACTTGCAGCGATCTTCCACCATTATATCCTACACAAGGGCGTTTTGGGTGGGTCTTGAATTTTTCCGATCTTTGTCGGCAAACTCCAAAGAGAGATCCGGCATCGATCCTTCCATGGACGTATCCTGCCCGTAGGCGGTCCGTGCGGGTCTTGATGCTCCTCCGACTCCCAGGGAACTAGTGCCCGAGTCGGTTTCGCCAATGAAGATGTGGATATCTTTGATGCGGACGATTGAGCACCGTGTAGGGTTCGTCTTCGCCGGGATCCAGAACAGGGAGGATGATCGGAATGTTTCCGGAGAAGAGAACGCGACTGATGGCTCCGGTTTCACTGATTCCCACAAAGATATTGGACCTCGCCCGCTGCAGAGCCTGAAGCGCCTCTTTCCCCACGGTGGGCGCCAACTGTCATGGTATTGCCGACGAGTACGCCATGGATGGATCCTCACGTGTGTGTTTAGAGACGTGGGGTAAGGCAGATGGTTGACAGGTACGAGGTAACACAGCTTACCCAGGTTCAGATCACAACGGTGGCAGAATCCTACTCCTGCTATAAATCACTATAATGGCAATACGCCGAGTTACGGGGATCGGTTCGCTGTGCGAGGTGTGTGTTGATCGATATGACTTGTCGTGCCCTAAAGGCTCCCATAGGACCGACTTATATAGTCGCTAGGTCCTAGGGTTACGGGGAAAGTCCTAGCCGGACAGGTTACAAAGTCCTACACTGCATACAGCTAGTCTAGCATGTCTTGCACTCCAAGGCTCCGGGTACGTCGGTGACTCCTTCGTAGCCTTCCTTCATCTGGCATGGGCCTCTCTTCTGGATCCATATAACTGGGCCGCCCAGCAGGCCATGGGCCATGCTACCAACTATGGGCCACCCAGGTTATCCGGGTAGGAGACATGCTATGAGGATACCCATATAGCATATCCCCAATAGGCAGGGTGCCAGGAAGAGCTTCAGATCCCCCCGATCTAGGGACGATGGTGGCGGCGGCTACAGACGGTTTCATGGAATATTGATTGGGTACTTAGGGTTTAGGCATCGGGGCTTCTTATAGGCAAAGAGGGAGGCCAAGGGGGTGCCCGAGGCGGCTACACCCTCCCCCCCCCCCCCCCAGGCATGGGGTCGGCCCACCCGTGCGGACAGGGTGTGTGGCCCCCTTGAGGCCATCCTCCGTCTCGTATTCTGGCTCCGTGTTCCCCACGGTAAAATATTGACTTTGGCTTTTGTCCCGTCCAATTCCGAGAATATTGATTTTCTTCCTTTCTGGAACCAAAACCAGAAGAAAATAGGCAACTGGCACTGTGGCATCTTGTTAATAGGTTAGTACCAAAAAACATATAAAAATACCTCAAGGTGTATACAAATCAAAGCAAAGTAGATACTAAACAAGCATGGAACATCAAAAATTATAGATACGTTTCCGACATATCAGAGTGCCGGGAAGAGCTTCAGATCCCCCCGATCTAGGGACGATGGTGGCGGCGGCTACAGACTGTTTCGTGGAGATCTGATCGGGTACTTAGGGTTTTGGCATCGGAGGGCTTTTATAGGCGAAGAGGAGAGGCAGGAGGGCGGCCAGGGGGCCCACACTCTGCCCAGGCACGGCCAGGCTAGGCCCGCGCGTGGGGGTGTGGCCACCCTGTGGCTCCCCTCCGGTCGCCCATTGGTCTCTCTGTTCTCCTCGGTGAAATATTTATTTTGGCTTTTGTCCCGTCCAATTCCAAGAATATTTCTTTAATAGCTTTTTTGAAGCCAAAAACAACATAAAACAGGCAACTGGCACTGTGGCATCTTGTTAATAGGTTAGTCCTAGAAAATGTATAAAATACCTCAAAGTGTAGACAAAGCACAGAAAAGTGGATACTAAAAAAGCATGTAACATCAAAAATTATAGATACGTTTATGACGTATCAGGCGGCAACGGCGACGGCCAACAGAGGATCGCGGGGCCTTCGGGTCCCCAGCGCCATGGATGATTCCAAGTTTTAGCCCATGGTGGACAAGGGCTACCTCGCCGCCGACGCATCTTAGAGCGGCTTTGGAGATGTTGTTCCAGCACCCCGCAACAACGAGTGAGTGCTCTTCGGTACGCACATTGATCGTGGCCTCAGCTTCCCACCATCAGAGTTCCTCACCGAGGTGCTCCAATATTACGGTGTGCAACTTCATAATCTTCCCCCTGATTTTTTACTTGAGATTAGCACTCACGCATCTCTTAGTGAGGGATTTCTAGGCTTTAGGTCAAATCTCACTCTCTTATGATACTACTTTGGTACTCGGAAGAATTCCATTAGTGCCGGTGTTTCATACATTGCTGGCACTCTTATCTTAGTTCTTAGGAGAGACCGAGTCTATGCTAGGATCAATGCTAGTGAGTCAGTAAAAAGATGGCCTAGAACATTGTTTTATCACAAAGATATTCCGCCTCCTCAGAAGACAGAAGGTCTTCCGGTTTTTGTCGATGGCGCCACTCCCCACAAGGAATCATGGGACACAGAGGCGCCAAAATTATCCAAAGACTTGATCCTCGCCAAGAGGCGAATTGAGTTCTTGATGAAGAATTAGGGCCTCCATGGATCTGACTTGATCCACTGCTAGCTAGATCGCTGGATTCAGCCACTATAGTTCATGCGGTATCACCTCGCATGTCTCTCTTGTTGACCCGATAGACGCGCTATCAAGGCAGTGGGCATAGCCAGGCTTGCGCACAGTTGGTATCGAATGGTAGTCGAGCTACCAAAGGAGAAAAATAAGGCTGCGTGCTACCGAGTTAGTTGTGCAGTGCGTGAGTCTAAGCGGGATCACCCCGCATGTCTCGCCCGCTGACCTGATGGACACGCCATCAGGGCAGTGGGTATAGCCGGGCTTGCCCGCGGTTGGTCCCCAACGGCAGCAGAGCTACGCGAGGAGTAGAAACGCACGGGGGCTGGCACCGAGCCCAAAAAAGCATTGTGCGATAACTGGGTCCCATAGCACAAGAAATGTATCCAATACTGCCCCTATTAATGAATAAAAATGAAGCAGTTTTTCATGTGCTCATCTTTCATGATCATTCACCCAGGAGGCTTTACGCTTATGGACATTCGCGTGAACACATCTTTTGCGGACGGCTAGTCAAGAATCAAGAGAACAAAGGAAGAAGGCAAGACAACCCGAGCCCATGAACACCATATAAGTGCCTTCTTATTTAGAAAGTACAAAGCCGTGACTAAGAACAGAGAGAATCACTTTTCTAAGTATTACATGCCCCTCACATTGATATTCTATGCAGGTCTATCCCTCTCGCTACCCGGGGGTCTTCAGAAAACTAGGATGGAAGGGCCATTCATGGAATCAGAGCCCTTCTTCGTGGAATAAGTCGATGCGGCGCTGGCTGTTGTTGAAACCTTGACAGACAGCACCTCTGCTCCGCTGAATGTGAAGACAAGGATGCCACTATATTGGAGGCAATGGGTCTCGGAGAAGCGGGTCCATCCCCTTCCGAGGCACATGCTCCCTCCATCGTCGATGAAGATGCGAGCCTACCAGATGGTGTTGCAGCAGCCGACAGGTTGGAGCATCAGCTTAAGAAGGCGATGGCAGCCACCAAAGGACCACCCGAACACGTTGGGGAGGCGCATTGCCCCAACGTTCTCACGATGCACCCTAACGTAATACTCGAAGCTAGCCAAGTCTGGCCATCAGTCCTGAGGTGGCACCGCTGGAGGGGAGCGATCAAACTCTAGGCAGTGGCCACGCCCACAGCTTTGTCCTCGCCACCCTCGACCACGACCCGCATCGCCACCTCCTTTTGGGAGCCAGACCTCTGGCACTAGCATAAGCAACCTTCCTAGAGAAGGTGCATGATCGGCGATTGGAGAGGCAGCCATGGCTCTTCAAGAAAGGAAGAAGAAGAAGAAGAAGAAGAAGAAGAAGAAATAAATAAGTGTGTGCGCCGGTGGTGGTGCCCGTTAAGGCCACTTAAATAGGCTGAAGGGAACTACCGTCCTAAGTCTTGGACCCCTCATTAACTTCCCATAGCAGCTTTTGAGATCTCCTAGTCAAAGGACCTGTCCCGTCTGCTCTGCTCTAAGATCGTCGTCAATCGTTCCTAGGTGGAGTCCCGGGAAGCCCCACGACCGGCCTGAGAGCAGATGTGATCTGTCTCCCTTATGAGAGAGGCACTGCCATTCGACGGATATGGCACGAGCAACACCTCACCTTGGGGCTACTACCGGTCCTGCTGGTTTCAAGGGTTAGCGATTCGTGTAGGGTTCGCAGCATAGAAAACAAAAAAATTACTATGATGGGAACAACTAAGTACCAAGATCTATCTACTAGATACACGCAACGGGTGGATATACATCCATTGAATACATACCCTCGAAGACCGAATAGCATTAACGAGGTTGTACTCGTGGATGATGTAGTCGAACGCTTGTCGATCTGAAGATCGTGATGAAGTCCATCTGGTCCAGCCGGTCCAGCACCATCAAGTCCAGCACCGCAAAGCAGTGGTGCATTCTTGATCGCACACATGTCCGGGTACCCCGACAACCTCCACGCCCTCGCTCCAGTGAAGCAGCGGAAGCAAAAAATCCTTCCAGAAAAAGCCATCGGGGCTGATCCGAGACCATGGGGAAATTCTAAAGGGGGGAGAGAGATCCTTCATGAGGAGGTGTGCTTTGAGAGGAGGAGAGGGAGGCCTTTTATAGGGAGAGGGGGCACCACAGGGGCATGGCGCACAGCCATGGTGGTTTCCCCCACCTCTTCCACATTCATGTGGGTGGAGCTCCCACTCAAAATGAAAACCCTCCACTCACATAAACATGCCTCCACTCAAAAATCCACTCACATGCATTAAATTTCTAGCAAATTTAATGCAAGCTCTCATTTAAATAAAAATCTTTTATTTATTTATTCAGAATTTTGTTAATTACTCTAATTAACAAACATTCACATAAAACCCCTTACAACATTTCAATTTCACATGCAGAACCAGTTTCAACAATTTCAACCAAAACAGTTCCGGTGTCTAGTGAAATAAATTCCCGCGCTTTCCTTTTTCTTTCTCTGGCATAATATTTGCTCCAAATGGTGTCAGTATCCATTAAGTGTGTCACCCTACGGTTCGTGAATAATGTAGATATGATCGAGACCCCTCTCCGATCAATAATCAGCAGCGGGACCTGGAGATCCGTACTGACTCACACACATTCAATGATGACTTCTGTGACCGTGTGAACCTTATACGCATGTAACTCAATCCCTTTGTCTCGCGATATATTACATGTCCGAGATTCGGTCATCGGTATCCCCATACCTAGTTTGATCTCGTTACCGACATGTACTCTTTTCTCGTTCCCATGATATAACATTCTAGTGATCAAATCACTTGCTTGCAAGCTAACTAATGTGATCAAATCACTTGCTTGCAAGCTAACATTCTAGTGATCAAATCTATCCGTCATCGGGATGGAAAAATTCCACTCTTGCTCCATGAGTCTCAACATAACACCTTCATAGCACTGAACCCATCTTTATAATCACCCTATTACAGTGTGATGTTTAATGTTATCAAGATACTCTTCTGGTGTTAGTGATTGACATGATCTCATGGTCTAAGGTCTAAGATTACTTCGTATGATGTTATAGCAATATAAACATAATGACCTTGATAATAATGCTATACTTTGGATGAATGTTCATCACATCATTCCAACAATGTTGTGACCTCGTTATTAACAACATCCAATGTCCATGATCAGGAAACCTTTGATCATCTTGTTAATCAACGAGCTTGTTTAAAAGAGAGGCATAACTAGGAACTTCCTTTTTGTTTATTAAACACACATGTATTAATATTTCCATATTAATACAATTTTAGCATGCAAAATAAACATTTATCATAAACTTGGAATATACATAATAACAACTTTATTATTGCCTCTTAGGGCATATTCCCTTCGGTCTCCCACTTGCACTAGATACAATAATTGTCACATCCCAAGATTTTCCAAATCTTGTAATGTGAAAATAAATTAATAAAATAAAACCTTGTTAGATTTTTAGAGCCAGAAGAAACTTTTTGAATTCAATTGGAACTTCAGACCCATTTGAATCAAATAAATCCTAAAGAGATTTAAAAAGATAAACTTTTATTAAAGGAAAATAAAAATACTTAAAATATTATTTTGGATCTCTTAATAAAAGATTTGGTATTCAAAAGAAAAGATGGATTTATAAATAAAGATTATTTTATAAAGCCAATTAAACCTTGGCCAAACTTTGGGAATTAAAACATTTTATTTTAAATAAAATAGCAAAAGTTTATTTAAAAATAATAAAGGATTGCTTAATAAAATAATAAGGAATTAATATCCAAATTTTATTATGAAAGGTTTTACCGTTTTAATTAAAACATCAAAACTTATTAAATTGTTTTAAATAGGTTTTCCAAGTATTTTATATTCTCTAATAAAAATCTACTAAAGTGTTTTGGCTTTATTTTAGATTTCAAAATAAATATCTCAATAAAACAAATCCTATTGGATTTAATAAATGAAAGTCTATTATATTAATTAATAATGGACATTAAAATAAAAGGTTATTTTGTTTTAAAACAAATTTCCAAATATTATATACTTCCCAAATTAAACCTACTAATTTGATTTTGAAAATATTTAGGTTCAAATAAAGATTTTATTAATAAAATCAAACCCCATTTGATTTAATAACTAAGGTCCATTTTATTTAATTATTAATGGACCCTAAAGTAAAAGGATTATATTATTTTAAACAAGTTTTCCAAATATTCTTTATTTCCAAATAAAACCTACTGATTGGGTTTTGAAAATATTTGGATTTTAAATGAAGATTTTATTAATTAAAACAAACCCTATTTTATTCAATAACTAATGATCCATTTATTTAATTAATAAATGGAACATAAAAAGATTTAAAATAATATTTTATTTTAGAATGTGAATTATGATGTAAAACAGAACCAAATTCATATTTGAAAATCTTGATGATTGTTTGAATCATTTTGAATGTGTTTTTTTGTTTGAATTTCAAAACAGGAAAATGGAAATAGAAAAGGAAAAAGAATCAGACAGAAAAAAAAAATGGAAATGGACTGACCTAACTGAGCCAGCCCAAACAGCCCACCTAGCCCAATCCCCACCCCACCGCAGCGAAACGTTTCTCACCGTAAAAAGAAACCGCGGAGCAACAGACATGTGGACCCCTCCCCTTCTTCCTTTCTTTCACTGCCAGCGGACCCCACACCCTACTGCTCTTCTTCCCCACCCGCGAACCACACCTTTCCCCCTCGCCGGCCGTTGCAGGTGAGTTAAACCCGACGTAATTCACATTGAAGGATGGATTAAACCCGCCATTGACCATGCGCGTTAAAACCCCAGCGTCTCCTCCTCCTTTACCCTCTGCCTCCTTCCCCGAGCACGCCCCCAGGCTGCCGTATTTCGCCAGCTACTCTCCCTGTCTCCGACGAGGTCCATTGACGATTCCATCCAAACCGGACCACCCCATGCCACACTGAGCACACGAACAAGTTCCCCACTCCCAGACGCTCCTCTCTGTACCCTCCTTTCAACCGCGGGCGCCCAGAGCATCGACTTCGACAATATCTGACCGCGCCGCCGCGTCTGCTATTCTCCGACGACGTCTCCCCGGTAAAACCTGACACCCCTCTCATCCCCGTGGACACGATGATGATCCCCAAGCTCTTACGAACCTAACCGCACTTTCCGTTTGTCCTAGGGCGCCCTCTATCCTCACCTTCGACAACATCTGAACGCGCCCGACGCTGACGACGTCTCCGACGAGCAATCGCCGCCGTTCCCGTACGCCCCCTGCCCAACGACGAGCACCTTGAGCATCAGAGCGTCACCGTGATCACGGTGAACATCCTCTCCCTCCTTCTCGCTTCCTGTAACGTCGAAGACACCACTGACAAGCCGCCGCCGCCGCGCGTCAGAGCCCAGCGCCGCCAGCTTATGGTCGGGGCACTGAGAACCGTCCGATCTTGATCCGGTGGATAGGATAGAAAGTAGAACGAAGAGGTATGCGTCGATCTGAGCCGCGCGATGATAATTAGATCCAACGGCCAGCGTTGCCCGATCCGGCCGAACCGGTATCGCCCAGTAAGATAACGCCGCGTGTCACCTGTCTGTTTAAAACAGAATTTGAAAAACAGATTTAAGTAGCAATTTGAAAACCCTATAACTTTCAAACCACACGTCCAAATTTGGCAAATTTTATATCAATGAATTCAGGAGAACAAGACCTAGCCAACCATGGCCTTAGTTTAGCAAATAGTATCTGTTAGCTTGTTTGAATTTGCAGAAACTTTTGTGAGCTTGTTTAGAGTATAAAAATTGTTTAAAATTGAATTTAAGGATAAAACTTTTGCAAATTGTATTGTTGTGACCTTACTGACCCTAGGAACCAACCTTTGGTGTTAAAAATGATTTTGGTGAAATTTAGGGTAGATTACTTGACTTAACCATTTTCTAGCCAAATAAAAAGAATAGTTTTTGTTATAAAAATGCTTATGGAAAGAAAACCTTAAGAAAATGGTTTGATCAAACCCACTGACCCAAAACACCAAGTTTTGCAAATTAACAACTCATTTGGTGAACAACTTAATAGTTTGCCTTGATAAAACATTTTTCACCACATTAAATGATGAAAGGATTTAAAAATGGATTTTGAACAAAACCCTCTTGCAAATGACTTTGCCATTTTGGTAAATGACCAATTTGGAACTTACAAAGTTTACAAGACTAGTGGAGACCATCCTTGCAATAGAACCAAACCTTTGCATGCTATTGCATGACTTAGATTCCATTACTTTGTGTGTGAAAAATTGTTTGTTTGACTTTGGTTGGAATGTGAATTGAATTTGTGTTTGCTTGATTGACTTGTAGTGAAGTGTGAGACTAGCAAGATCAAGGAGTGAACCACCATTCCCTACCAAAAAGGCAAGTGATGCTACATACTTTATGTCCCATTACTTTCACTATGCATTAGTGATTTTGCTAAGTAAAACTTGCATAAATTTTGCTAAGTATAGACTTTGCTATAGTAAAACCTAATAGATGAATCCTTAGTAGGACTTCCCTAAGTTAAGATTCCTACTACTACCAAGCTTAGCCTAGCTAATAGAAAACATGGGTGGAATATATATTCACACTATGGAAAAATATTCTAAGTCTGAGGACTTGTGATTTTGTCTAATAAAACAACTAAGTTAATGAATCACCTGGGTGGAATGGGATAGCTTGGTGGAGAATGGTTGAGTGGTTCACAAGGCCATGGACTTGGATTGTGTATCTCACTTGTGGAATGCCACCCAGGAACAAAGGGATTTGAGATGTCAAATGTTGAGAAGCTTCAAGTGCAACCACTTGGCAATATGGGCTCTGCCATGATCATATAGGTTGCAAGAACTTAGCCATATGGACAGTGGGTGGTAGTGTTTGATAGGTTGGAACGCGTCCATTTTGGTCTAAGGGAAGGCTTCTGAAAGATCTTGTCTTGGGAAACCAAGTCTTGTGGGGAAAGTGCACCACCTCTGCAGAGTGTAAAAATCTAAGTACTTAGCCATGTCCCTGGTAAAGGACAATTTGAGCATCAAGACATGGAAGCAATCAAGAATCTCATCATTCAAATTTCTAAATTAAAACTTGTGGATTTGAACAAGGGTTGTTTGAATTCTTCAATCATTGATGGAGAGATGGCTTGGTACAAGGATCTTGAAATCTTTGATTGTGGAAAAATGATTTTGTCAAACAAAAACTTAGTATTTTCAAATGTTAAGGAAAAATCTATTTTGAGCAATGCAAGCCTCAACTCCACTTAGCCAAATGCATATAGATGATAGACTCCACTATACTACCATAGTATCACTTGCCAATACAATTCAAATGTATTGACCCTTGTGGCTGTAACTTGTATGTTGCAGGTTTGATTGTTTTTAGAGAAGATTGATTGATTAGGATTACAAAGTCTACAACCAACATCTGCCTGTGGCACTTTGAAGATGAAGGGCCCATGACTATATTTATTCCGCTGAAATGTAATGTAACAGCCATATGAGCTATGTTTGATGTAATAAACTTATGTTATTCCTGGTTATAAAGTTATATTATGACCTTTGTTTCTTGATATTACATCTAAACTGTGGATGCTAGCTATTGATCCAGGGACTAGCATTGTAAAACACAGGAGGCTCTATCTTATTAAAGATTGGGACCTCTACAGATGGTATCAGAGCATTGTGTTGCCTGTAGGATTTGTAAACCTAGGATTGGACAAAAACCCTTAGAAAAATAGGAGTTGTATTTTGTTCCAAAAACTTATTTACAAAAACACTTGTAAACTCTTTCCTTAACCATGTTGGTTTCAACTCTACTTCTCCTCTACTTCAACTTGATGGAAAAACCTACCCATGGCCCAAGACTACACCATGTGCAAAGGACTACTTCAACATCTTCAACTCTAATGACTTCAACTTCTTCAACTCTAATGACTTCAACATCTTCAGCATATTCCCAAGGACTTCCAACTTAGAAACTACTAAGGACCACAAGTGAAACAAGGAAAATCTTGCTCAAGATTTAGAGACTGAGGGAATGCAAAATAAGAAGGAGCCATCAACAACTTTGAAGTATTGCAACCAAGAGTTTTTCTCAAGGAAACCATGATCTCAAGTAAGAAGAATCATGAAGGAAGGAAAGATCACAAGTGAACCATATAGAAGGACCACCATATTTTAGTTAAAACAAAACCACCAACTTATGTGGTGTAACAAAAATATTTTGTTGCCTAAGTTTGTGCTTGAACTTTGTTGTTTGAGTGCAAAGTTGTTGTGAATGTTTGGTTTGTGATTGCATGCACATTGCTTGTGTGAATTGTGATGTGTGTGATTAGAAATAATTCCGTAGAAATATCTTGCCTATTCTAATCTCCCTTCAACCCAAACAGATGACTACTCCAAAAGACTCCAAGGTTGATGACACCAACAACAACCAAGAGGACAACATGAGAGAACTTATAGCAACCCAAAACCAGTTGAGCCAAGAGACAACTCAACTTTTAGCCAACAACAATGGACTAGACTCAGCCATACAAAGGATTTTGAAACTTCAATCCCAATTGCTGCAAGGATTGGTTACTCAAATGATCAACATGGGAGAAAAACTTTTTCCAAAGAGCTAATGACAACAAGGATGACAAAGATGCTATTTTAGAAGGAACCCAAGCCAACAATAGTTTTAGAGACAAAGATCATTCATCCAAGGAACATGAAGATCAATACCCCAAGAAGAGAGAAAGATCTCCCACTCATGAAGAACATGAACTAGAAGAACTCCTAACTTTGGAGAGACCCAAGAAGAAGAAGAAATTCCCCAACACTAGCAAGAAGGATATTACACAAGTGCAATGTTATAATTGCAAAGAGATGGGACACTATGCCAGTGAATGCCCAGAAAAGAAGAAGAGACAAGAATACAAACAAAAGCTGGTGAAACCCAAGATAAGGAAGGATTTTAGCCAAGTGATGTGCAAACACTGCAAAGAGTTAGGACATCATGCAAACTACTGTCCAGAAAAGATGAAGCATAAGATAAACCAGCCTATGAGAGATCTCAGCCTTGTCACATGTTTCAAATGCAAGGAACTAGGCCACTATGCAAACAATTGTCCAGAAAGGATGGAGAACAAGTTAAACAAGCCTATGGAGAAACTCAACCTTGGCCCATGAAGTCAAGTATGGAAACAAAGGACACATGCAAAAGTTTGCTTAGAGAAGTTTTCCTAGGATCCCAAGAAGGACAATATGTAATTTTTGTTTGAAATTTTTTAAGGGTGGTAGTACCCTAGTTGTTTTCAACATGCTTGCAACCCTAGCCTCCCCAAATCTCGGGACGAGATTTAATTTAAGGGTGGTAGCCTGTCACATCCCAAGATTTTCCAAATCTTGTAATGTGAAAATAAATTAATAAAATAAAACCTTGTTAGATTTTTAGAGCCAGAAGAAACTTTTTGAATTCAATTGGAACTTCAGACCCATTTGAATCAAATAAATCCTAAAGAGATTTAAAAATATAAACTTTTATTAAAGGAAAATAAAAATACTTAAAATATTATTTTGGATCTCTTAATAAAAGATTTGGTATTCAAAAGAAAAGATGGATTTATAAATAAAGATTATTTTATAAAGCCAATTAAACCTTGGCCAAACTTTGGGAATTAAAACATTTTATTTTAAATAAAATAGCAAAAGTTTATTTAAAAATAATAAAGGATTGCTTAATAAAATAATAAGGAATTAATATCCAAATTTTATTATGAAAGGTTTTACCATTTTAATTAAAACATCAAAACTTATTAAATTGTTTTAAATAGGTTTTCCAAGTATTTTATATTCTCTAATAAAAATCTACTAAAGTGTTTTGGCTTTATTTTAGATTTCAAAATAAATATCTCAATAAAACAAATCCTATTGGATTTAATAAATGAAAGTCTATTATATTAATTAATAATGGACATTAAAATAAAAGGTTATTTTGTTTTAAAACAAATTTCCAAATATTATATACTTCCCAAATTAAACCTACTAATTTGATTTTGAAAATATTTAGGTTCAAATAAAGATTTTATTAATAAAATCAAACCCCATTTGATTTAATAACTAAGGTCCATTTTATTTAATTATTAATGGACCCTAAAGTAAAAGGATTATATTATTTTAAACAAGTTTTCCAAATATTCTTTATTTCCAAATAAAACCTACTAATTGGGTTTTGAAAATATTTGGATTTTAAATGAAGATTTTATTAATTAAAACAAACCCTATTTTATTAAATAACTAATGATCCATTTATTTAATTAATAAATGGAACATAAAAAGATTTAAAATAATATTTTATTTTAGAATGTGAATTATGATGTAAAACAGAACCAAATTCATATTTGAAAAGCTTGATGATTGTTTGAATCATTTTGAATGTGTTTGGTTGTTTGAATTTCAAAACAGGAAAATGGAAATAGAAAAGGAAAAAGAATCAGACAGAAAAAAAAAATGGAAATGGACTGACCCAACTGAGCCAGCCCAAACAGCCCACCTAGCCCAATCCCCACCCCACCGCAGCGAAACGTTTCTCACCGTAAAAAGAACCCGCGGAGCAACAGACATGTGGACCCCTCCCCTTCTTCCTTTCTTTCACTGCCAGCAGACCCCACACCCTACTGCTCTTCTTCCCCACCCGCGAACCACACCTTTCCCCCTCGCCGGCCGTTGCAGGTGAGTTAAACCCGACGTAATTCACATTGAAGGATGGATTAAACCCGCCATTGACCATGCGCATTAAAACCCCAGCGTCTCCTCCTCATTTCCCCTCTGCCTCCTTCCCCGAGCACGCCCCCAGGCTGCCGTATTTCGCCAGCCACTCTCCCTGTCTCCGACGAGGTCCATTGACGATTCCATCCAAACCGGACCACCCCATGCCACACTGAGCACACGAACAAGTTCCCCACTCCCAGACGCTCCTCTCTATACCCTCCTTTCAACCGCGGGCGCCCAGAGCATCGACTTCGACAATATCTGACTGTGCCGCCGTGTCTGCTGTTCTCCGACGACGTCTCCCCGGTAAAACCTGACTCCCCTCTCATCCCCGTGGACACGATGATGATCCCCAAGATCTTACGAACCTAACCGCACTTTCCGTTTGTCCTAGGGCGCCCTCTATCCTCACCTTCGACAACATCTGAACGCGCCCGACGCCGACGACGTCTTCGACGAGCAATCACCGTCGTTCCCGTACGCCCCCTGCCCAACGACGAGCACCTTGAGCATCAGAGCGTCACCACGATCACGGTGAACATCCTCTCCCTCCTTCTCGCTTCCTGTAACGCCGACGACACCACTGACAAGCCGCCGTCGCCGCGCGTCAGAGCCCAGCGCCGCCAGCTTATGGTCGGGGCACTGAGAACCGTCTGATCTTGATCCGGTGGATAGGATAGAAAGTAGAACGAAGAGGTATGCGTCGATCTGAGCCGCGCGATGATAATTAGATCCAACGGCCAGCGTCGCCCGATCCGGCCGAACCGGTATCGCCTAGTAAGATAACGCCGCATGTCACCTGTCTGTTTAAAACAGAATTTGAAAAACAGATTTAAGTAGCAATTTGAAAACCCTATAACTTTCAAACCACACGTCCAAATTTGGAAAATTTTATATCAATGAATTCAGGAGAACAAGACCTAGCCAACCATGGCCTTAGTTTAGCAAATAGTATCTGTTAGCTTGTTTGAATTTGCAGAAACTTTTGTGAGCTTGTTTAGAGTATAAAAATTGTTTAAAATTGAATTTAAGGATAAAACTTTTGCAAATTGGATTGTTGTGACCTTACTGACCCTAGGAACCAACCTTTGGTGTTAAAAATGATTTTGGTGAAATTTAGGGTAGATTACTTGACTTAACCATTTTCTAGCCAAATAAAAAGAATAGTTTTTGTTATAAAAATGCTTATGGAAAGAAAACCTTAAGAAAATGGTTTGATCAAACCCACTGACCCAAAACACCAAGTTTTGCAAATTAACAACTCATTTGGTGAACAACTTAATAGTTTGCCTTGATAAAACATTTTTCACCACATTAAATGATGAAAGGATTTAAAAATGGATTTTGAACAAAACCCTCTTGCAAATGACTTTGCCATTTTGGTAAATGACCAATTTGGAACTTACAAAGTTTACAAGACTAGTGGAGACCATCCTTGCAATAGAACCAAACCTTTGCATGCTATTGCATGACTTAGATTCCATTACTTTGTGTGTGAAAAATTGTTTGTTTGACTTTGGTTGGAATGTGAATTGAATTTGTGTTTGCTTGATTGACTTGTAGTGAAGTGTGAGACTAGCAAGATCAAGGAGTGAACCACCATTCCCTACCAAAAAGGAAAGTGATGCTACATACTTTATGTCCCATTACTTTCACTATGCATTAGTGATTTTGCTAAGTAAAACTTGCATAAATTTTGCTAAGTATAGACTTTGCTATAGTAAAACCTAATAGATGAATCCTTAGTAGGACTTCCCTAAGTTAAGATTCCTACTACTACCAAGCTTAGCCTAGCTAATAGAAAACATGGGTGGAATATATATTCACACTATGGAAAAATATTCTAAGTCTGAGGACTTGTGATTTTGTCTAATAAAACAACTAAGTTAATGAATCACCTGGGTGGAATGGGATAGCTTGGTGGAGAATGGTTGAGTGGTTCACAAGGACATGGACTTGGATTGTGTATCTCACTTGTGGAATGCCACCCAGGAACAAAGGGATTTGAGATGTCAAATGTTGAGAAGCTTCAAGTGCAACCACTTGGCAATATGGGCTCTGCCATGATCATATAGGTTGCGAGAACTTAGCCATATGGACAATGGGTGGTAGTGTTTGATAGGTTGGAACGCGTCCATTTTGGTCTAAGGGAAGGCTTCTGAAAGATCTTGTCTTGGGAAACCAAGTCTTGTGGGGAAAGTGCACCACCTCTGCAGAGTGTAAAAATCTAAGTACTTAGCCATGTCCCTGGTAAAGGACAATTTGAGCATCAAGACATGGAAGCAATCAAGAATCTCATCATTCAAATTTCTAAATTAAAACTTGTGGATTTGAACAAGGGTTGTTTGAATTCTTCAATCATTGATGGAGAGATGGCTTGGTACAAGGATCTTGAAATCTTTGATTGTGGAAAAATGATTTTGTCAAACAAAAACTTAGTATTTTCAAATGTTAAGGAAAAATCTATTTTGAGCAATGCAAGCCTCAACTCCACTTAGCCAAATGCATATAGATGATAGACTCCACTATACTACCATAGTATCACTTGCCAATACAATTCAAATGTATTGACCCTTGTGGCTGTAACTTGTATGTTGCAGGTTTGATTGTTTTTAGAGAAGATTGATAGATTAGGATTACAAAGTCTACAACCAACATCTGCTTGTGGCACTTTGAAGATGAAGGGCCCATGACTATATTTATTCCGCTGCAATGTAATGTAATAGCCATATGAGCTATGTTTGATGTAATAAACTTATGTTATTCCTGGTTATAAAGTTATATTATGACCTTTGTTTCTTGATATTACATCTAAACTGTGGATGCTAGCTATTGATCCAGGGACTAGCATTGTAAAACACAGGAGGCTCTATCTTATTAAAGATTGGGACCTCTACAATAATCTAGTTTGAAAACTTTGCGTATTGAACACCTATGGATTTCTGGTGTTCCATATACCCGATTGCAAGTGGTTAACATAATCTACGGATCTGAAGCTTTCATGTCCATGTGTATTTGCATGTCTTTGCGTCTTCACACATCACTTATTTCCAATGAGATGACATTGTATAAATTTGGTCTTTTGGTGAGACCTTTAGTTCCTTGGGGTTAAATCATGTCGATACTATTGTCGTACAATATATCTTTAGTGTTAGCCCGTTGCGAACTACACCTTAGTTTGATAACAAACTAATTGACACAAATGCCCTCCTTTGTTGCTACTATAGCATTCATATACTTAGCCTTTTGTTGTAGTATCTGTCACAATGTCTTAACTTTGGAATTCATCCAAATCCATCATGGAATATCCTTTCCATTACATTGTTCCAACCATAGTTTAAATCGAGATAAACTTAATTTGTATCTTGTGACAAAACTAGTATCATTTTTCAATGAACTATTTGTCTCTTATACAAATGGAATATATTCTTAATTCTTCCAAAAGATTATAAGAATATCCTTACTATCGTCCAATGATCATTTTATGATTCATTCTGGAATATGCTCATAACACTTAGAGCATAGGACATATCTGGATGTGTACATATCATGGTATGATTGATCAAAACATTCTTGTGATTTCACCCATCAAGTGTCAAAGCACTTGAATCTTATTTCACTTATCAAGTGTCCATACACTTGAATCTTGAGTCAATTCTTTTCCATGCGACAAGATCCTTTTCTCATTGTTTCTATATTGAACCCCTTCAATATCTTATATATGTATGTTTGGCACGACCATATTAGCATCACTGTCTATCCATGTAGACGTTCATGCTAAATATTCGGGTTTTGCCTAAGTCTTTCATCGAAATGAAATTCTTAAACTTTGTCAATAAAAGATGCATCATTTCCAATCAACAAGATGTCCTCCACATAATATACTAAAAATATGTCTCAGCGCTCCCACTTAATTTCATGCAAATGCAAGCATCTTCATCGTCTCCTGATGAAAACTCCTTCAACAATTTCATCACGGTGAAGATTCCAACTCCGCGATGCTTACTTCAACCATTGAAGTTTGCATGCCCTTTTTAGCATCCTTTGAATTAACAAAATCCTTTGGACCGTGTCTTGTACACGCCCTAGGTAACCATTCTATTAGAAGAACTTTGTTTTGTTTATTCATCTACCATATACCAAAATTATATGTAGTGGTTGCTATATTAATCCGTCCATACTAAATATCGCTGATGAAAGATCAAATATTGTCATAGTCAATTCCTTGAACATTGTTGTAAAAACTTTACCGACATGTCGACTATTTCATAGATGTGAAACATCCATGTCTGTTTCTTTATAGATCCAAATACGACCGATAGGTTTTCACACCTTTCCGGAGGGTCTTCCAAGTTCAAAAAACTTGATTTCTCGTGTATGGAACTATCACGGATTTTATGGCTTCAAGCCATTTAACAGAGTCAGGGCCCATCATCACTTCTTTGCATGTAGTCGGTTCATCATTGTCAAACAACAATGATTTACTCTCAAATCTTAGCATTTGATTGTTTATCCGACCTACTTGGTTTAATAGGAACTTAGACCTCCGTGACCACAACCTTTGAGGCACGTGAGTCATGAGCATTGTGGCTTCCCCCGAAACGTTTTCTGGCGCTGCGCAACTGAGCACATATAGCTAAGGTTCGTTAACCTTATCAAAGTTCTATTGTCCTCCCACTTAACTTTTGCGAGAAATTTCTTTTTCAAGAAACTTCACGTTTCAAGCGATAAACCCTTTTGTCCTCGGTGTTATGGAGGAATACCCAATGGTTAATCGAAATAACCTACAAAGACATGCTCATCCAACTTTGTTTATAAACATCTTACTTATGCTTAGTATACCAAAATTTAAGAAAGGACAACTTGGGTTTTACCCCAAACCATAACTTACATGGTGTCATTTCAACGGATCAAGATGGAGCTCTTTTCAGTGTAAAAGCGGTAGTCTCTAAAGCTTTAATTTGTTAAAACATAATGACAGTTTTATAAATAACACCTTCGATTCAACCATGTCAAACAAGGTTTCATTACAAATCTCAAACACTCCATATTACTATGGTGTTTTGGGAGATGCAAATCTAGGTGTTTTTCTAAACTTGCAACTCAAATAAATACCTTTATGATAAAATCATAAATTATTTATTTTCTTGTTACAATGATTTTTCACTTCATCTTGAAAGTCTTTGAACATTTTCAAATATTTCATACTTCTTTCTCATTAAGTGAATATTCACTCAAATTTCGAGGAAAGCATATGAAGTTGAAATCCATCGCTTACGACTACACATAATGGACTACATACATCAATATGTATGAATTCCAATATTTTAGTCGTTCGTTCTTCTTTGGCCTTTGAACGAAGTTTTAATTATCCCGAGGAAAGTCTCACAAGCGTCATTTGATCAAATCAAAGACTCCAAAAATCCATGAAAATGGAGTTTCTTCATGTTTTCTTTCCAGTATAATTTAAACGACGATGTCACTTCGTAAGTAATCTTTCAATCATTTTTCTTGCGACATTTTAGCATTAGTTTTTATGGATGTGATTTCTCCAACTAGATTTGTAAATCATCCATCTTATATGGAATACGGTAATTATTTGAACAATCTTTGTTCTCATAATACCTGATTTAAATAACAATCGTTAAAACAAATCTTGAAGGCAAGCTTTGATGTCAACGAGAAATACAAACAACCGTTTTGTTTATTTTTGATGAACATCATCACATATTCTCTTGCTAGTTACTTAGGCCATTGTAGTTCATGAATTGTGTTCTTCTGTATGATATTTCATACCAACCATTTCGGTATCCAATACCCAATAACCATATTGTTTAACAAGCAAAGAATACAACCATAACATGTATATCAACTATATACCTAAACTGGATATTTCTAGTTTTTTCTTTTCTGGCAAATATATTTTATAGATTCTCTTTCAGCATTTCCTTTTCCTTTTTAAGAGAATCTATCAACATCAACAGTGGCACCATATACATGACACATAGTATAAAGCGTGTATATTCAAATACTAATACCTTTAGAATTGCACTTTGAAGTAGATCACCATCATCAAATGATCGGCATTCTTTCAAAATCCATTCTTTAGTAATCTTTTAGTGTAGTAAACACTTTACATACATCTTATATTCATCCTTATCATGACGACTTTCATGATCAAGCTAATGTAGCTTATAAAGGCGAGACGTGAGTATAATGTTACTTTCCAAAACCCTTTTGGATGATTAGGATGTCTAGCATCTCCAACCTTCCCAAATTCGCATCCAATATGACAACATATATTATACTCTATCATATTGCAACCAAAACATTGTTTCAGATATCGTTATATCTGCCACACATTATGGTTTCTGAAACAATTCTTTCCGCTCCTAGATAATCTCGATATTTAAATCAAGAATCATGGAGGCAAACATGATACTTAAGATACTAACACTGGAATTGTTACTCTCGATTTAATACCAATTATTAAATTTCACGGAGTAAACAAAGTTTGCTGAAAGTTTGCAATAGGACTTTAAACTTTAGATTGACACTCAACACAATACGATACCAGTTCGTAAAGTAAATATCAAGAATTCTATAGTTCTATCATATCAATTACAACTAAGCATAAGGTAGTGAACGAATGCCAATGACTACAACAAATTATGCAAATTCACTTTGATTTAATTTATGATAAATTGAGTTCTACTAATCCAAATTAGAAATGAATTCCCACTCAAAAACGACACCCCTCGTGTCTTTTTGGTGACTACATGAACCAAATCCACTACACCAAGTCCGATCATCACGTTAGTCGGTTTAGCTTCAAAGGCGAGCATCCATATGGTCATGATATCAAAACATATGACTCATGCTTAACCTTTCGTTCCGTGTTCCGAGGCCATGTTTGCACATGCTAGGCTCGCCAAGTAAGAACCTTAGTATTCGCGTGTGTAAAATTGTCTTATACCCGAGATATGCTCGTGGATTCAAGTACACTCGATCATCACGTGATGTCTTGAAGCGGCAAAACATTGTCGGTGCATACTTAAAGAAGAACACATTTTTATCTTGATAGCTAAATGAGGGATCATCTTATTATGCTAATAAAACGCCAAACTAGCAATATAAGATGCAACAAAACATCTTATGTGAAAAGTGAAATGATATGGTTCTTGCACTTGATCTCCATCATGTGCATCCTGGTATGATCGTCATCATTCCTCTATGTGTAAGGCCAAGGTCTATGGAACTTACACATTATGTGTGTTGTAAGAGTACCGACTTATACTTTTACTTACAACATCACCATATCATGACACTAGCCCAGCAACAATCTAAACTAGACGCTTCTAATTTATCCATTGCAAGTTTTATGTGGCTTAGGGCTTTCGAAGATAGAACCGTTCTTACCTACGAACATGAACCACAACAAGGATAACCAAAATATTGACAACTCGTTGCAAATTAGATATTGACTATTGTAGGAGAGATAGACACCCGCTAGCCACTTATGCAAAACTAGTTGCATGTCAAGAGTGGAACAGGTCTCATGTGCAAGGACATGTAAAGTTTGTCTGGGCCGCTTCATCCCACTATACCACCAACATCCAAAGTACAAATAAGAAGCAATAACATGATCATCGTCGTCCACATATACATATGTGTACTACCTATGCAAAGCATCTACGCATAGATCCGGCTCTGATACCACTGTAGGGTTCGCAACATAGAAAACAAAACATTTCCTACGATGGGAACAACTAAGTACCAAGATCTATCTACTAGATACAAGCAACGTGTGGATATACATCCATAGAATACATACCCTCAAAGACCGAATAGAGTTAACGAGGTTGTACTCGTGGATGATGTAGTTGAATGCTTGCCGATCTCAAGATCGTGATGAAGTCCATCTGGTCCAGCCGGTCCAGCACCATCAAGTCCAGCACCGCAAAGCAGTGGTGCATCCATGATCGCACACACGTCCGGGTACCCCGACAACCTTCGCGCCCTCGCTCCAGCGAAGCAGCGGAAGCAACAAATCCTTCCAGAAAAATCCACCGGGAACATGTATCTCGCCGATCCGAGACCATGGAGAAATTCTAAAGGGGGGAGAGAGATCCTTCACGGGGAGGTGTGCTTTGAGAGGAGGAGAGGGAGGCCTTTTATAGTGAGAGGGGGCACCCAAGGGTTATGGCGCCCAGCCATGGTGGCTGCCCCCACCTCTTCCACATTCATGTGGGTGGAGCTCCCACTCAAAATGAAAAGCCTCCACTCACATAAACATGCCTCCACTCAAAAATCCACTCACATGCATTAAATTTCCACCAAATTTAATGCAAGCTCTCATTTAAATAAAACTATTTTATTTATTTATTCTAAATTTTGTTAATTACTCTAATTAACAAACATTCACATAAAAACCCCTTACAACATTTCAATTTCACACGCAGAACCAGTTTCAGCAATTTCAACCGAAACAGTTTCGGTGTCTAGTGAAATAAATTCCTGCGGTTTCCTTTTTCTTTCTCAGGCATATTATTTTCTCCAAATAGTGTCGGTATCCCTTAAGTGTGTCACCCTACGGTTCGTGAATAATGTAGATATGATCGAGACCCCTCTCCGATCAATAATCAGCAGCGGGACCTGGAGATCCGTACAGACTCCCACACATTCAACGATGACTTCTGTGATCGTATGAACCTTATACGCATGTAACTTAATCCCTTTGTCTCGTGATATATTACATGTCTGAGATTCGATCATCGGTATCCCCATACCTAGTTTGATCTCGTTACGGATATGCACTCTTTTCTCGTTCCCGTGATATAACATTCTAGTGATCAAATTACTTGCTTGCAAGCTAACTAATGTGATATCACCGAGAGGGCCCAGCGTATATCTATCCGTCATCGGGATGGACAAATTCCACTCTTGATCCATGAGCCTCAACATAACACCTTCGTAGCACTGAACCCATCTTTATAATCACCATGTTACGGTGTGACGTTTGATGTTATCAAGATACTCTTCCGGTGTTAGTGATTGACATTATCTCATGGTATAAGGACTAAGATTACTTCGTATGATTTTATATCAATATTAACACAATGACCTTGATCGTAATGCTATACTTCAGATGAATGTTCATCACATCACTCCAACAATGTTGTGACCTCGTTATTAACAACATCCAATGTCCATGATCAGGAAACCTTTGATTATCTTGTTAATCAACGAGCTGGTTTACAAGAGAGGCATAACTAGGAACTTCCTTTTTGTTTATTAAACACACATGTATTAATGTTGTCGTATTAATACAATTATAGCATGCAAAATAAACAGTTATCATAAACTTGGAATATACACAATAACAAATTTATTATTGCCTCTCAGGGCATATTCCCTTCAGTTCGAGGGGCTCCGCGGGGAAGTGGTGCCAAGAGCTCGAAGAAACCACCCGAGAATAAGACCCTGGATGCAAGTCTCAAGGACGAGGAGCCAATGACTACCCCGGATAAGGAAGAAAGATAGCTGGCCAATAATTCCTGACCTAGGGGACAAATCACCCCTGGCCATGTTTCATCTGGTCCACCCTAGACATTGATAGCACGACTCAGCCATGCTGCACGCGCTGGAGGAACCAGTGCACCACGGCGCAACCATGCAATCCCTACGGCTCGCGGGGTCCTAGACGGGATTCCCCGGGTTCCGACTGAGGACCCGGAAAATGCGTACCCGGAGATCCAACCTCCGACAAGATCCAGACTGACGGACAGACAATGGGAGTCTGCTCAATGCAAGAGACATGTGGTATTGTGACATGAGCGCAGTGCCACGTTGAGGGCATGCACTCTATATCCACGCCGCGTGGTGCCAACCCTTGTGGTGTCCCCTTGCCCTTATAAAGTAGGCCCAGGTCGGTCGATGGACAAAAAGAGATTTCCTAGACAGAGCCTTCCCGAGTAAGGAACCTTTGTAATTGTGATCATCCACCAGATAGTCGATATTTGCAGGACGTAGGGATCCGCACATCGCGGACCTGAACCCGAGTTAAAAACCCGGTGTCTCTGTCCATGTGTGTGTTCGTCTAGCTCGTCGGGTAAACTCGCCGGACGTTGCACCCCTCGCCGAACTAACAAAGGGGATCCTCATCCCGGGTGTCGAAAATCAAGACACGACAGTGTCCGCGGCGGAAGAGGATGCCAAATGGCTAGGGCTCCGCCACGCCATCGAGCTTATGGGGACGGTTGCGGCATGCAATGCCGATCTGCGTCCTTCCCCACCTTTGCCACTGCATATGCCACCACGGTCCCCGGAGTACGCGCAGATGGTGTCACCTCCAGTGCATGCGCCTTAGCATGAGTGGCTAATGTGGCCTAGACAGGTGATCAACCCGTCAGTGCAGCTTATGTTGCCGTAGACAAACCTCTGGACGCCACTGGAGTACGTCGATGTAGCTGGGCCTGCCGCCTCCGCAGGCCAAGGGCAAGGATGACAATGACGAGCAGGCCATATCTAGGGTTTTTTATTTTTAAATTTCCTATGTAAATTGTGCATGAATCAATGAATCTAACCTAAAATCCGCGTGAAATTTAAATTCCATTTGAATAATTTTGAACACACGGACAAGATAGATCGCACCGCTCACTGTGTATGTAGACCGACTCATCGAGACCGAATCGGACGGTTTGCATCCTGCCCCGCTGGAGACGGCGTTATCGCTACATACGGCCTAGCTACTCCAACCCGCCAACACATTCGAGAATCAAGAGAGAACCTGCATAATTTGAAATTGTGAACAAAACACACACACGTCCTTGAAGTGTGCACTCGCTCGGCGCGACGCCGGTGTTAATTACCTGCTTGTCCTGCTCCTGTGCATGCACACGTCTAGCCTAGTCGATCGGACGGTTGGCGCGCGGGCACACGGCGCGCGCTACGCACGGCGCATCGGCAGCTACGCTATATCGTAGGATCGTGCTGCCCGCTACAGGCTACATCTACACGTATGTAGTCCCCGATCGATGATGGACCAGGCTAACCGCCGGCGTAGTGTAGTGTACGTAGTACCTTTGGCGGCTAGGCCGAAATGAATCCAAGTTAACTTACGTCGAGCATCAAGCGCGCGCGCGCCTCAAAAGTATCGAAAAAGGTATGCTTAGCTAGGGGCCGCGCCGCCAAATTAAGGGAACGGATTCATGGCAGTCCCCAGCTGGTTCTTCAGCCGTCGTTTACTGGCGCCTTGGCTGTAGTACGTATTGTCACCTGTTTTTACATGTGTGGGATATTTATTTACGGAAATAAACCAAGTTCCTTTGTAGGAGTATTGCTCAAGCGCGCGCCTCAAAAGTATCGAAAAAGGTATTAAGAGCCGCCAAATTAAGAGCACAGGCGATCCCCGGCGAACGGGTTCACGGCAGACCCAAAAGTTATCGAAAAAGGTAGTATACCGTTCATGGCAGAATCGATGGTTCCGGGCCGTGTAAGCGTCGTTAATTTCGAAGACGATTATGGGCCATCGACTCAGCTCGCCGCCGAGCCGTTTGGGGGCGGTGAAATTATTCGTTCGCGATAGCCAAACCGCGCCTACGATACGATCGCGGCGCGCGGGTCCTCTGCAGCTGTCTAACCTCAAAATAATTAATTACAGTTACTACAGTAAAGATCTCACCAGCTGTTCCTGCAAAAAAAAAAAAAATCTACCCAGCTGGTTCTTCAGGCGCGTTGGCCGTAGTTGATCTCACCAGCTGTTATTTATTATTTAATAACAGAGATAAATAACACAAAAAATGGAGCATTTGGATTCTTTCGTGTATTTTCTACTACATGCTTTGTACGACTTATGTATATAGAGTAGTATAATGCAACAACCGGTTTAAAAATAAGATAAAAAATAGTTCATATTGAGATATACAATTATTTCTTGTTTGATTTTTTTTATTCCCGCGACCGCATGCACTCTCTAATAAGTGCACTCAACCCAAGATTGTGTACGAAGATATACATACATACATACCACCATTATGTATTTTGAGGTACCGTTCATGCCATTTTTAGCCAACAATTTAAGCACGTGAAATTTCATCTAAAAACAATAATATGACACTTAGACCACCTATGGACGACTATAAGATCAAGCGTCAAAAAAAAGTGTACTTCAACTCTACTGTATCTAGCTATTTTGAGTCAATCTACCGCTACACGGCGTCGGTTCTGAAAAGTTGTTTTCTATTTTGAGAGAGCGAGATGAACATGCACGGGAAAAATCTCGGACTTAGTTACCATTCTCACTGTTTTTAATGGTGATTCGCTGGGTATACAAAACAAAATCTGCTCATTAAGTATCTTGTGGAGTACTGCTCATGGTGGGCTGTACAAACTTACAAGGTTTCTATAACGCATGCTAATTAAGACAATTGACAGATAATATTTTGCTGTAAATAAATATTAAATTTATTGGAAAAGTATTCCCGGCCTGTCCTATTTAAACCCCCCACTCTACCTCACCTCACCATCACTACCTCGCCTTCCAAACCCTTCCTTCCTTCCACAAGCCAAGAAACTTCTGAAGAATCCCACCACAAGCAACTGCTGCCATGGATCTCTCCCTGGCTTCCGGCCAGGAAGACTCCCTCCTCCTCCTCCTCCCAGCCACCTCCGTCCTCCCACCCCTCCTAGCTGCGCTCCTTCTCGTTGTTGGCCTCCTGTGGCTCTCGCCGGGCGGTCCAGCGTGGGCCTTGTCCCTCTGCCGCCGCCCGCCGCCAGGCCCGCCGGGGGTGGTCACTGCGCTCTCCAGCCCTGTGGCGCACCGCGTCATTGCGGCGCTGTCCCGCTCCGTTCAGGGAGGGGCGGCACTGCTGTCCTTCTCCGTCGGCCTCACCCGCGTCGTCGTCTCGAGCCAGCCCGACACGGCGCGCGAGATCCTCGTCAACCCGGCGTTCGGCGACCGCCCCGTCAAGGACTCGGCGCGCCAGCTTCTCTTCCACCGTGCCATGGGCTTCGCCCCGTCCGGCGACGCGCACTGGCGCGCGCTCCGCCGCCTCGGCGCGGCGCACCTCTTCGGCCCGCGAGGCGTGGCGGCGTCCGCGCCCCAGCGCGCTTCGATCGGCGAGAGCATGCTCGGCGACGTCGCCTCCCTCATGGCCCGCGACGGCGTGGTCTCCCCTCGGCGGTTCCTGCACGCGGCGTCCCTCAACCACGTCATGGCCGTCGTGTTCGGCAAGCGCTACGACGACTTCGCGAGCCAGGAAGGCGCCGCCGTGGAGGAGATGGTGAACGAAGGGTACGACCTCCTCGGCATGTTCAACTGGGCCGACCACCTGCCCTTCCTCAAGTGGCTCGACCTCCAGGGCGTGCGCCGCCGCTGCGACAGGTTAGTCCGGAAGGTGGAGGAGTACGTCGGCGTCATCATACAGGAGCGCAGGGCGAAGCGCGCCGCCTGGAGGCATTGCTGACGAGCTCTCTGGTGACTTTGTGGATGTGCTCCTCGGCCTCGAAGGAGAGGACAAGATGTCAGATTCCGACATGATCGCTGTTCTTTGGGTAAGACTCGCTAACTGATGCAACTGTACATGCGTACCGAAAGAAAAAAAGATTCAGATTTTGTACTTGGTGCAACTGCATACTACACTTGCTTTAAAGTCGTTGTGGTGTGCGTTTCAGGAGATGATCTTTAGAGGCGCGGACACGGTGGCGATCCTGATGGAGTGGATCATGGCCAGGATGGTGCTTCACCCGGAGATCCAGGCGAAGGCGCAGGCCGAGGTTGACGCCGTGGTGGGCCGTGGCAGGTCCGTGACGGACGAGGACGTGGCCAGGCTCCCCTACATCCAGTCCATCGTCAAGGAGACCCTGCGCATGCACCCACCCGGCCCGCTCCTCTCGTGGGCACGCCTGGCCATGCACGACGCGCACGTCGGCGGCCACCTCGTCCCCGCCGGCACCACCGCGATGGTGAACATGTGGGCCATCGCGCACGACGCCACCATTTGGCCCAAGCCGGAGCTGTTCCGCCCGGAGCGGTTCATGGAGGAGGACGTGAGCGTGCTGGGCAGCGACCTCCGCCTGGCTCCCTTCGGCGCCGGGCGCCGCGTCTGCCCTGGCAAGATGCTGGCCCTCGCCACCGTCCACCTCTGGCTCGCGCAGCTGGTGCAGAAGTTCGAGTGGGCACCGGCGACCTCGGGCGCCGGCGTCGACCTGTCCGAGCGCCTCAACATGTCCCTGGAGATGGCGGCGCCCCTGGTGTGCAAGGCCGTCGCTCGCTAGGGTACAAGCTGCTGCCGCCGCCGCCATCTACGCTCGTTCTCTAGCTAGCTAGACTGGTGGCGGCGCTTCGTACTCTACTGCCTACTTCGTACTATTGGCTGGCTGCTGGATGCTAGCTTACCAGTCTGGGTCGCTTCGTTTTGCACTTTCACTAGTAGTATTTGTTTTTATCTCCATGCATGGCGTAGCTAGCTTTTGTCTCCGCGTTGGGCACTGGTGACCGATCTATATTAGCCAGTGAGGCAGAGGTAGCTGGCCACGAGTTACTCTTGCTCGAGGCATCCATGCATCGCATGGTGTCTTGCCAGGGGTAATTTTGGTCTTCCGTTGGTCTTGGTCGAGAGCAAGTAGTGGTGTGTTTTGTCCGTGAGTTGAGTTTATCATGTCGTGTCGTGTCGTCGTATGTCGAAGAAGTTTAATGAGATTTTGAGTCGTATGTTTGAGTTTAATAAGATTTGAGTCGTATGTTTAATAATATTCCTAGCCCTGACTGCACAACGAACTAACTGAAGCATAACAAAGTGGCCGGCCGGAGCACAAAAACTTGTGACCTCGTGCATGCATTGTGCTGCCTCCGTTCGTCTCAGTTACTGGACCCACTCGGTTACAAGCACCTTATGAGTGATGTGTCGTCTCGTTCAAAAAAAATGAAACGAGGTGTCAGTGTTTTCTTGTGTCAAGCCGGCACGACGACGTCCTGTTTTGCTATATAGTACTCCTGTGCGGTGCATATTTGAATCTGCACGCATGAACCCTTCATATGACTTTATTCAGTTCGATCACGCAGATCGACGACGGTTTCAGGCTGTACGTTTCTTCTATGAGGCAATATTTTCTAGACCATTGCTCCTCTCACCAAATGAAAATTACTCCCGTCTCCTCACCAAATGAAATTAGTGCAGCCTGCATCTGCATGCAGCGGCTGCCAGGAAGTTTCTGGAAGGTCGACTCAGGGTTTTGTCAAGCTCAAGATGCTCTACCAAGGTTTTGTTTTCTTGTGTTTCTAGCTAGCTAGACTACATGCACACCATCTGCTATCTCATCTTTAAAGTGTATAGTCACCCATAAAATGCTTGCACAAGTTTTGTGGCCAGGACAAAAAAAAAGGAAGATGGGGGTATGATTCCAGGGCCCAGTGCCTGATTGCCATGATCTGGTAGTATAATATCTCACCTTTGTGGCAAAGAAAAAAATATCTTTTGAAGTGACAGGGTTGAGGCGTGTGCATGCTCTTTCCCTGAACGGAAAGAAGCTGTGTGCCTCTCTCTAGATGCAGTGTGCTATGCGGTGATGTGGGCTTATATTTTATACTTACTAGTACTTGTGTTAGAGATGGAACTTAGTACATGAAAACAGGGGCAAGTGGGGGTCATCATCTCATGATTGGCGCAATCTGCAGGTGTGAGTGAGATTGGGAGAGCGATGGCAAAGATCTCGCAGGATCATGGTCGTGTTGATAGTGCCCTCGATTAGTCTTTGTCTGGAGAAAGAATGGAGCTGCGGGATGAGATGTCAGTTTTCCATTCGCACGACATGCATGGGTAACATGCTCAGCTCATCATCATCATCTCATCAATCCACTCCTCCCGAGAAAATTACAAAAAACCACCACATTACCGGTTAGGGTTTCAAAAAGCCACCACTATACGTTAGGGTTTCAAAAAACCACCACTTCAGAGTGAGTTCGTGACAGATAGCACTGATACCGGTTTAATCCTGGTCTAATGACAAAATTGCCCGCTGGGTCCCACCTGTCAGGATGAAGTGGCATCATTTCTTTACAAAAAACACCTCCATATCTTATAAATTCTAATCTTATGTCCTTTCCTAATCTTCTAGCCCCACTGGCCGGAGCTTACCGCGCGCCCGCGGCCAGAGGCTGCCCGCGCCCCAGTAGCCGGAGCTCGCCGCGCCTCCCCACGGCCAGAGCTCGCCGCGCGCGCCTCTCCCGCGGCCGAAGCTCGCCACGCCTCCCGCGGCCAGAGCTCGCTGGCATGCCTCCCGTGGCCAGAGCTCGCCGCGCCCGCTCCTCCCGCGGCCGGAGCTCGCCGCGCGCCTCTCGTGGTCAGAGGTCGCCTACGCCCTCCCGCGGCCGGAGCTCGCCACGAGCCTCCCGTGGCCGGAGGTCGCCCACGCCCTCCCGCAGCCGGAGCTCGCCACGCGCCTCCAGTGGCCCCATGGCCCTCTCTTCCTATGTGCTCTCCACTCCCATGCTCCATGGCCCTCTCTTCCTATGTGCTCCACTCCCATGCTCTCTCCTGCATGTCTCCGTCGCCTCACGCATGCGAGCTGTTCGATGAAATTCCTGGCATCAAGTATAGTTCCCTGGGCGTCCTGGGAGTGCTTCAGATGTTCGTGGCCTTCCCCGTTGAGATTCTCTATGTGATTGTGCTATTCGCCGGCGTGGTTAATCAGGAGGAGGGGCGGCGCGGTCGCCTCCGTCGGAGAGTGGTCCGGCCTGCTGCCAGTAGGGGAGGAGATGGGGGCGACGAGCCTCCATAGCCGGGATGTGCGGAAGGGGGAGTTCGCCGGGTAGCTAGCTACAGCGGCGAGTGGGGGTGGGGGTATGCGGCGCTCCAGCCAGCCGTCGACGGTGTACTCGAGCTCGCTGATGCGGCCGACCGTCTCTACTCTGTCCGCCCATGTCCGGTCAATGCAGGTTGTGTGGAAAAAAATAAGAAAAAGAAGGAATAAAACATAAGAAAATAAATAAATAAATATTATTGGCCTATGAATCCTTACCTTTGCCACAAAAAAAGATACAAAGGTCTTTCATGCAAAATGTATATGCCACGTCAGCCCTGACAGTAGGTCCCACCGGTCAGTTTGGCTGTCTACCGTGGATCAAAGTTAGATCAGTGTTTTTTGTTACGTATTAGTTCTGAAGTGGTGGTTTTTTAAAACCCTAACGTATAGTGGTGGCTTTTTGAAACCCTAACCCGTAATGTGGTGGTTTTTTGTAATTTTCTCACTCCTCCCTCAACAAAAAGAAAAATTGGATTTGGGATGTTTGGACGGCCAATATTGGCTGCACACTTTCTCCCCCAAAAGTAAATAACCAAGAGGTCCTAATTGGCGTGTATCAAGGCCATAGTTATAATAAGAGGTGTGCTAAGGCAAGTTAAATCACGGTAATGGGGCCTCCGCTACATTATTAACACATTCATGCAACAAGCAACATAGAAAACCATGGCTTGCACCATAGGAGGTAAAAACATTCAGCTTAGGGAAAACACCATTGCAACATGAATCAAATCATTTGCAACAAGCACCCGTAGTATAACAATTAAGTGTATGTTGTGGATACTATACGGAGCTTGTGACATGTGAGAGCAACATTTGCAATGTCAAATAAAAAAGAGAGTAAAATGCTTCATGATCTCACATGCCTGGCCGCATTCCTCTTTGTCTCCTTCGTCCCCACCCATGTGCCAAGCAACCTCTCGAAGCCTTCAACGCCACGAGCACCTGTTGCACCAGCTCCAACCCCATTGTAGTGCCCAAATCCAGTAGCACACACACCCATCGCGTGGCTATACTCCGCCACGATGTGCAACGTCAGCCTGCTATCGGCGTGCTAAGAGCACGCAGGCACTCCCCTGACCTGAACTTTGCTGCGATGTGCATCATCGTGCACCCCTGCACAAACCTTCATGGTTGTCTGCCCCTAGATCTTATGCCCATGATATTCCTGTAGGAGTAATGCTACATTTACGGACTAGTCTTTATGGAATTCTGCCTACGGACTGACGTGGCGAGGAGTTGGGACGATACACGCGCAGAAATCACGGAGGTGGAGCTATTTTGCACCAGTCCTCAACACCCACGTCTTTCCGTAAGTAGGTTCGTAATAGGTCTAGGATTTCCATTCCTATAGTGTTGTCGTGAATCCACGAAATGTGAGTCCCTATAGGATGCTGCATAAAAAATATATGTAGAAGAACTAGTGTATAAATATTAAGTGGGTCAGCCCATGAGAGAAGTCCAATAAAAAGATTAGCTCGTTATTATTTTGACCTGCTCCAGTTCTCGGGAGCCCATCAACTTGTAGCTTCCGGTCCATTATTGTGTCGGCCTGTATAAGGCCCTGTTGACGGCCCTATACCGTTTCGGTCTGCATAAGGCACGACACTATTTATTCGAGCGTGTAGACTACAAACCATTTACGACCTTCTGAATTAAGGCATGTTACTATTTATATCAGGCCCATGCGTATTATAAAAATACATTAATGCACAGCCAAAAACGGCTCGTTAATGCTTGGCTTGTCGCTGTTGTGGCCTAACACTACTCTAGCATGTTATTGTTCTAATATGTTATGTTTACGGCCTATTACTGTGTCAGCCTGTTACTGTACAGTCTGTTACTGTATGACCTGTTACTATACCGGTCTGTTACTGTAACAATCCTTACTGTTCGGCATGTTCCACTTGTTATTGTTTCAGCCCTTTTACAGATCATTCCGTGCACGCAACAAATCAAAAGCTACAGTTCAATCATTAGGGAGTAATCCTTTACTGTTAAATATGGACCCAATACCGAATAGGCCGCTAAATAAGCCTAATATTGTTCTGTTTTTCTACCTGGCAGGCCAAATAGTATCACTAGGTAGGGACAGCGATGACTAAATGCGTACATAGCTTATGCAATTTACCTACATATTATATAGCTACAAACTTCTTAAAATGATTACATATTATCAAAAAACTTAAGGGTAATAAAATCTAGCATTTCAGTTCCGCATCAAGATTGATGCCACAGACAGTAGAACTTTGCAGGTGAAGAGTGACAGTTACATTGGAAAACGACCTTCTTACAGCCCTATCATCGGTGGTGATGTCAATTTTTTCTGAAACTAAGAAATAACAAGATACTACAACAAACAAAGCGAATAAACAACCATGTTCATTGTCAAATAAATTGAAACTAACCATTTGAATGATATAAGAGGAGCTATAAACTAGGGTATACTATAGCTTCATGGTTTAATTATTGACCAACATGTAAAAAGACCAAGACAAGCAAGCATTAAACAAGTGTGTCAATAATGAAATAAGCAATCAAACATTATGTGCTTTAAAATTTTGATAAATATAAAATAGCCAGGTCATTTCAATAAATATGCAAGTAGTTGTATAGCTTGGATTACAAAAAACATGTTGAGAAGCTGGGAATTTGTGGTGAGTGTTATCAAGTAATGTTGCCAAGTTCTAAACAGGGAGGCGCAAGTGAAAAGAAAAGTTTCACCATGCACATCTTTTCGAATGAGAAGATGACATTTAGGACCTAGCAGCCAAACCCTACACGGCTAATACATCGAGAACCGTTGTCAAGGTCAAAACAGCATACGCGACCAAAAAATTCAATCATGCGCACAGTTATTTTAAAGAGAGGCTTACATGTGGGACCCAACAGTGAGGCTAAACGGCTAATACATCGAGCAATGTTACCAAATTCTAGACAAGAAGGCGCAAGCGAAACAAGAAAGTCCATTATCCACATATTTCTTATAATGCGAGGCTGGTTCTGGAACCTAGCTGCTTGAGTAGCGGCTGATATATCGAGCAAACGTTATCAAGTCCAAAATAGGGAGGCGTGATTGGAAAAATAAATTCCATCGTACATACATTTTGTTTACAGAGAGGCTGACATCCGGGACCTAGTTTCCTAACTAAATGGCTAATACATCGAGCAATATTATCAAGTCGAAAGCATGGAGGCGTGAGCGAATAAATTTTTTCGATCACACACACGTTTCTTCGGTTGAGAGGGTGACACCGGGACCTAGCAGCCTGACTAAACGACTGATGCATCGATCAACATTATAGTGTTCAAAACAGGGAGGCACGACCAGAAAAATTGGTCCGCTAGAGACACTGACATCGCGGCCCCATGAGCTTCAAAAGACTTCGGTGACATCGACTAGAGTCAAAATCGCACGAGGAACAGAAAATCTAACATCTATCACGGCCCGGCCAAGTTTCTACCACGTTTCTAACGATTTCGTGGCAGTAGGGTGCCTCGAAAACGAAAAAAATACTATCTACCATGGGGGAAATAACAAAGTCGTGACAGAAGGTGCATCTTCTACCACGCTCGGCGGACCAAACCGTTGCAGATGACAAATTTTCTTGTAGTATGGAGAAGGTGGAAGAACTGGAGCCGCCCAAGAAGCATAAGGGGCGAAAGCCACACATGGGCCATGAAGATGTGCCAGAGAATCGACGTAGGTTCTATGTGCAGGTCACATAGTTGGACCTTGAATCTCTTACCTTGCCCTTCAAAATGGAGGGCTTGGTGACCAAGGAGCCTAAAGCTTGTGAAGCTGCTTGTTATCATGTCGATCTAGACGGGTGCCTTTTGTGAGCATGATGTTCAAATTTAGTGGTACAACGATGACCTGGTCTCCTAGAAGATTAACATGCAGATTGGCGACACCCTTATGTTCAAATTCAAGAACTAAGGGTTTAATATGTGGATTTTCAAATTCGACAAGTCTGCTCATGGGTTGTTTCTCCCCAAACGCCATGGCAGGTGAGCTTCTGGGCATGTGTAGATGTTGTTGATGTAGTTTGTAAGTATGCCTGTTGGGGTGTTGTTCTGAATCTCCATATTTTGGGCTAGGGGTGTGTACACCTTGCATAATTAGTAGCGAGGTGCATCTCATGCACATGATAGATACCTCGTAATATGTTAATCCCTCCGTCTCAAAATCTTAAATTTGTTAAAATTTAGATGAATCTAGACACTATTTACTATATAGATTCATCCAAATTTTAAAAAACTTAAGACATCTATGTTGAGACGAAGGGAGTACTATTGGGCCCTTAAGTCTGTTATAATATGTTTACTGGTGCTTGTTCTCTGTGTGTGATGGTGGTATGGTGTGGTATGTTAACTTTACCAATTTTGAAAGAGGTGTGCGGATAGACTTGTATGTGCCATGAATAGCAACCATGTGGCAACCAAACACATGTAAGTTGCATCTACTCAGTCTCAGAGATAAACTGAAGACAATCTATAATGCAGGCTACCGAACGGAGTGGAGAACATAATTCAGATGCCTGCCCTCCAGGGCCTTTGCCTTCGGGAACACAGAATTAGAACCAATCTGCCAAACACGTCCAGAGAGACTGCACAACATGGCCCAAGTTAGTTTTCTCGCGAGACCCCGACCCCGACCCCCATCCTTCCTGGTGGCCCTATTCTGAAACTGATTCGTCGATCCAGAACTCTTTGCCAGGTTCCGGGCCGAACTCCTTTTGACGTACATCAAGCAATCGCCGCTAAATTTCCGCTCGACTAGACTACCGAGCTAAACTATTCCGGATCAAGTTCATTCGACGTGCATCAAAGAAACACGCCTGGCTAAATTCATTATTCTTCCAGCGATGGCTATGAAGGGTCTGCTCTCTCGCCGGCGGCGGCAGCGCCCTGCCCGCGATGAGGACCGCCTTAGCGACCTCCCCGACGACCTGCTCCTCCACATCCTGGGCCGTCTCGACACCCGCAGCGCGCTTGGCGCCGCCGCGCTCTCCAGGCGCTGGGCACACCTCCCTCGTGAGCTCTCCGCCCTGAATCTTAAGGTCACCGACGCACTGCCGCCACGCTACCGGCGGTGCCTCGACCTCCTCCACGAGGCAAGGCATTCGAACGGGCCATGCGAGTCTGGCCGGAG
The DNA here is from genome assembly GCA_916181665.1 of Avena sativa. NCBI lineage: Eukaryota > Viridiplantae > Streptophyta > Magnoliopsida > Poales > Poaceae > Avena > Avena sativa. The sequence continues at coordinate 369,867,857 of OV702284.1, forward strand.
GCTAGAAACAGTTGCCGGACGGTACGAGCGCCGCGCCATGCGCGCCATGGTTAGCTCCGTCAGGAGCCTCAGGTCTAGTCGAGCTCACCGGCGCGTGCGCAGGTTATCGCTCGAGATCTTCGAGTTCAGCACCTCCGCCAGCATCAACCGCTTGGTCGTGAACACCGTCGACTCCTGGCGTGTTGAGGATCTCGAGGTTGTCGCCACTCGCCAGGTCCACGGGGCCGATCGCGCATCCGCGTCCGGTCTACAGGTTCCCCCGTGGCCGCATCCGCAGGAAGCCCGCCGAGTCCCGTCTCCGAAGCCTCAAGCTCGTCAATTGCTTGCCCCCGCCGCTCGAGGGGTTCACCGCGCTCACCACGCTGGTACTTCGGGACTTGCCATGCTCCACGCCCGCGGCCGCCTACCAGCGCGTGGTCGCCGCGTGCCCGCAGCTGCGGGTTCTGCACCTCGTGTCGTGCGAGTTCGACAGGGATAAATCAGAGAGCTCGTCGTCGACGGCGAGCTGACGGCCGTCAAGCTCCGCTCTCTCCCGAAACTCGAGAGCCTCACCGCCGTGGACGCCAACGTTCTGCTGTGCTCCGACGCCGTCCCGTGCCTCGCGCACGTGAGCCTCGTCTTCTCGATCTGCCCACTGGACTACTCGATTCTGAACCACTTGATCTCCATGTTCATGCTCGTCTTGGAAGACGCCGTCAGCATCAGGAATCTCGTACTGCGGTTCACTGGGCCAGAGATGTGGATTGCGCGCAACAAGAATCCCTTTCCCCGGATGCCCAATCTGAAGAAGCTGCTTGTTGCGGACGTGCCTTCCTCCTGGGATGTCTCATGGCCCCACGCCATCATCCAGGCAGCACCACAGCTTGAGAGCCTCCATGTCCATGTCTCCCAGTGCCAAGAGGAGGAGGGGGAGCCAGGTCAACATACATCATACGCGCAGCCATTAGCTTCGCAGCGCCACAGCCATTTGAAGGAGCTGGTGGTCATTGGCTTTGGGAGGACGAGCACGCAGCTAATTCAACTTGTGAGGTTTGCCGTGGATACTTCGACAGCGCTGTCCCATGTTGCTCTGCTCAAGCACGGTCATGTCGAGATCAAGGGACCCTGGGAATGGGAGATGATGAGCCAGCAGAGCACCTGGAGCAACGAGGAGAAACTTGCCGTCCTGGATGGGATTCAGTGTTCCACAAGCCGAATTGAATTGGTGCTAGGCTGAATTAAATCTATGTACTGTATGTGTCTTATATTATGGCTTGATTTATCTTCTTTGAGAAACAAGATTGATCCATGTACTTCTCATTCGTAAATTGTTTATACGCTGTGTCGTCCGGTTCAGTTATTTGGGGCTGTTTTCTACCTGCATTTGTTCAGTAGTACCAATATCGTGCTCATCGTTCGAGTTACATTTTTATGGATTTGAAGGCCTATCTTCTTCATAGACTGGTTAAAGTGTTGGCTGCCGAACGCTCCCATAGGTCAGTTTGTGTTCGTGCGGATACGGGAGTACCTCCAAATCGTGTCCATGGACCTACGGACGGCCCCATTTGGTCCCAAACTTGGGGTTGTTTGGGGGACAGGTGGACACTCTCCGTGGTACGCTCCTGTCTGTGTCTAGCCCACTTGTCGGACCTGTGTCATTTAATTTAAGACCACCAATTGGTAGACCTCTATTGCAGCCTAAACCCTAGATAGCACACCACCGGTCTCGACCACCTCGAGCCTCCGACGTCGGCGCTGTCTAGAGCAATTTGTAGACCTATCACACCTCATCCTGATGCTGAACTTTTTCGGCGGCTCTTCATCCCACCACAACAATGCCTCATCTTCCTCATGTCGTTGCAATGACTGCGTTGGTGGGTCATCATCCTCGCATCGGCGCAATGACGATGGTTTGTCCTCAACCACCCGCACGCCAACTTCCCCACTACCGCATCCCACCGAGCAGAGGGCGGAGAAGGCGGTGGTGCGTGAGCGCCACCCCCATCGCCGAACATGAGGTGCGACGTCTCAACAGGGCGTACGACTTAGATCCGCCGGACATGACTATGCCAAAGGGGTGGCACTTGAACCAAAACATGGTTCCCGTGACACCACCACCCACCGACTCTAACTGGGTGCGTGAAATCGTCGAGCAACGCATACTCGCGTCGCCGGAGTTGCTTGCCATTCTCGACTATGGCTTGAACGGGCTGGAGTGGTACAAGGTGTTCGCGCATGAGCACAAGATAGGACACCGAAGCTTCTTTGCATGGAGCCTCCCACGTGGTTCCTCCATAAATCTGTTAGTTCCCTAGGCTCCGACGATAAGGACAACGTGAGAAACGATGACAACATGTACGTGCGTCTACTAGAAGGATTACCTCCTTCACCAAGTTCCACCTTATTAAAGGGTTTCTTTATTATAGTGGATAGTTTCTAAAAGATTCTAAACTTCATTGATATTAAATATTATAAAGGCTCCACTAGAAGCAGTATCTAGTTTATTTCTATTTGCTTCACTAATCCTCCATAAAAAGTATATAAAACCAACCACGATAGAAACCCATGGTGAGGAGGTGTTAAGAAAACCTCTAAACCTTTCATAGCCATTGTATAGGGGTTCTCCTGGGCAATTGTTAAATTAGTAATCACGCGCCTTGCTCCATGAGATTTACTCTTTGGAAAAAATTAGATAACAATGCAAAAGGTAACTTCTCCTAAGTACACGTTATATATGTGGGACAATATTTAAACCAAGTGTGAGATCTATCACCAAGCGTTTGACCAAATAATTTGAATTTAACTTCATTATCAGTATAAACATTAAATTTATAAGTATCATATATTTCTCTAAAAAGTCCACATGTTTGTATGGATCTTCCGTACAATTTCCTGCAAATTTCTTAGAATTCAACAATTCAAATAACATGGGGTGAATCTCGTACCCCTCAGGATTAATAAACTGGCTCACTTTCACAAATCATTTGTTGTGACTGCAAGACCACATATTATATGTAGCTAGTCTCGAAGTAAGAGTATCGAACCACAAAGAGATACCGGTAGAGGTCTTTATGTCCTTCATTACTATTCACAGAAGAGTACTTGTAAGTTTTCTTTGATTCCAATAAATAATGTTTGTGAGCAAAGCAATATTTAAACTAGAGAATGTAAACAGAGAGAGAATCATGATATAATAATGATGATTAGGGCTAAAATATTATGAGGGAGTATTGGATCTGCTACTATGAATCGGATTAATCATGATTAGGATATATCCATGTCTTTTTTTTATGTGTATGTATGAGAAGAGCTCCAAATAGGATGATCAAAGACAATAGTTTGCTATTTCATCCCTCACAATCACAACAATGATCGTAGGCCAGTCACCGTGATCCACTAGCAATTAAGGGTTACCCCATTATCATCGACATAGGATTTGTGAGTCCTTTCTTAGCCCCATTGACCACATGAATGATGATTTGACATGACATGTCACTTAACTCCTTCACACCACCATACCCAACGATTTTTCCCTCTCTAGTCCCAAAGGAAAAATATTATGTGGTCGACATTCACATAATATCAAGAGAGTTAACTAGTATAGACCCATAAACTAAAGTTATATATCATCATTATTTCAATTCATAACATTGCTAGGGTTTCTCCATCTTCCCCAAAACAAGGGAAATTACTCACAGATGGAGGAAATCAACATCATCATGATAATATGAATGGACTCCAAAAACATAGATGAATACTTGTGCAAATTCACAGTAGAGTTTAGGAATTACAGCGAGATGAATGTAAGTGAGATGTAGGGGGTGTTGATGATGATGGATATATGGCGGTTGATGATGAGGATGATGCCTAGGCCTCCAGTGATCTCCGCAGTGGCGATGATGAATGCCCTTCTGCGGCATCCGCATCTAGATTCCTTCTGGAGGTGAGGCTTGAAACTTTATACTGTAGGATTATCTAACCAATCCTTCTGAGGAGGTGAGTCTTGGAACTTTATACTTTTGCAAATCCTTTCGGAGGTGAGGCTTGGAACTTTATACTTGTGCAAATCCTTCCGAGGTAGGCAACCAGTTGCTTGTGGCACAATGGCTCCATCTAACCAATTTCTTGTGGCACAAGGCTTCTCGGATAAAGTTCTACATAAACCAAATCGCAGGATATGTTAACATTATGTGGGTTAGCGAACCCACACAGTGGACACTACCATCCTGACCCATGTCTCTTCGCAACCTCTACCTTTGAAGGCAGGCGGTCCCGTAGAAATTGCCATCAGAATATTTTAATATTCAAGGGAGCAGGGCTTTCCATAAAGGGCTTGGTCCAATGTAACATGATCCATATAAGCGGAACTCACAGAGAAATACCTCGATGGAGTTTGTTAGAGTATTAAGCATATACAGTTGTTATGGTAGTTTATATAGAGTTGGGATCCGTTTACATACAATCCTAACTTGATTTCTACTCCAAAATAATCTTATGTACGCCTATATATAATCGCCCATGAGGCTTAATAATACATCCATCGTATTCTGGCAAACTCATACTCTTACATGGCATGAGACTAACTGGTCCAAACCCTAGTCGCGCGCTTCCGCCGCGCCACCCCCGGCGGATCGATCTCCATGATCTCCGCGAGGGGCCGCGTGAGCCGTCGCAGGGTTCGCCCGCCGATCTGTGATCGGCTGCCCTGCTGAGTCTTACCGATCTCTAGATCGGTTTTTCTCTCCATCGGTCGCTTGGCCGGTCTTATTTTTTGGTTTACCAATCATAGATCGGATTGAGTCGCCCACCGTCGTCGTCATCGTCGCCTCTACTCCGACTATCGGCATTGAAGATTTACCTTGGTTGGCTGCTACGCCTTCCTCAGCAGGCTGCTGCGACTGTCCACCTCAGGTCGTCTTTGTTGTCATCGCCTGGGACTTTACCGACAACGCTGCCATCGTCTGATCAACCGATCCCGCGTTCGTCTATGCCAAGCACGTCCCCGAGCAGGTGCCTACCACCGATCGAGCTACGGGCTGCCGCTGCGTAGCCCCTTCGGGTCGCAGCGTTGTCGCCTTGGTCCTTGCCAACCGGATACAAACTCGCCTCACAAGCGTGTATGCGCCGGTGGCTCCAGCTACTGCAACGACTCACTCCATGCAGCTATGCCACCCTCCTCGGGTCATAGCGTCGCTGCACGCGGTCTACATCGTTGTCTCCATGTAACGACGCCCCAGGTTATCTCCGTGCTACCTACCACGGTGCGGGTCGCCTACATCCGCGTATGTTCTTCGTCATGTCGGGTTCTTCTTCGCCTACATTGAGTACTGTCACCGTGCCTCTCTAGGCGTACAACATGACCACTCTAGGTCGCCTCTGGTTTTGCCGTCTTCTACATCTTCGTCCACAACAACCTCGTCGCCATCGTCATTTTGTCCCCTACGACACTGGCGCACAGGTTCATGTTGGCACCTTCTCTTGCGTGCCCGGTTTTGGCAACACCGGTGCGTGCCTTCGTCCCTGACGCGTCCCCGAGCCTAGCAATCTCAGATCGGTGACTCGTCTTCGTCGGCCTCGACAAAGTCTTCTTCGGCATCGACAACTTCCTCTACGACTGTCTTGACCGCGTCATTGACAAGTTCTTCTTTGCATACTCGGTCCTGGCAAAACCGTATTCTGCGTTCTTCCCCGACGTGCGCCTAGTTTTGGCAAAACTATGGCCGCACCTCGTCCTCGACGGCTCGGACTGCATCGACTTCGTCATTGATACCCCTTGGCAAGCTGTCGTGGCCCCTCGAAAAGCCTCCGCGGACTCCACGGCCCTCATCAAGCCTATGCGTACCCTTGGCAAGCTGCTGCAGCCCCACGAAGACTGCCTCGACGCGTCTCCATCATCCTCCTCGCATACTATGCGCATGCGGCTTCATGTGTGGCTACCTCAACACCGGAATTCCCGGCCCCGACATCGACCATGGTGGCCCCCTCGCAATGTCTACCCTGACCTCGGAACCGCCTCAAGCTCTTGGCTCCCTCGACATCGGCACAAGGGCTACCACCTTGCTTGAGCACCTCATCAGCTTCTGTCAACACCCGGATTTTTAATCCCAGATGCATGTTATGTATCCCAGGATTACCATTTTTGCGAGACATAACAGAATTGATATCAGAGTACATCATCCATTACAAACCATACATAAGGTCTTACACAAATAAGGATCTCATGATCCAGTCTTAATACAATTCAAGCAGTGGAATAACGTAAAGATAACGATAGCATGGGCGAAGCTCCATCTTCATGGTCACAGGCAATGCTGACGATGGGAGATGATCCTAGTTGACGTAACCTTCCCGCGGTCCAGCTTCCTGATACTCTTCTTCATAGTCTGGCCACGGGAATAGCCAGGGACAAAGCCATGAGTACTTTTTAGGTACTCGCAAACTAATACAAACAAGTGAAGGGGGTTTTAAGTAGGGTACTAAGCTCTAGGGTTGTTTTGTAAAAAGCCAGATTTACCTTAACTAAGTTCAGAAGCAAAGAAAGCTAGTTGAAAGTTTTATAACACGTAAGTGGGAACTTGAATTTCATATCATAACCATGTTGTGGTCAAGTCAAAGTCATGAATCATTTCACAAATCATTTTCAAAACATCTGATGACGGAACAGTATGGCCACTCCAACTGTTAATAACCGCGGACGCGGCTATTCGAATAGTTTGACACTCTGTAGAGATGGTACACTTTCACCACAACATTTGATACATCCGTCAGGAACAAATCCTGAATTCACCATACTCGGTATGCGGATAATAACCTTTCAATTACACGCCCTAGTATAGGAACCTCTCCTGTGATTTTGGCCTCCCAACCATGACCAACTGTCATCTTGGGTACTGCACAGGTGGACAATCTTCACAAGGTAGCCTCAACTCAGACCTTGGCCGCAAGGGAACCCATACTAAGGTATATAAGTTTCCAGTCAAGCCCTACCCAATTTTCGGGTATTGTGGTTGTACGGTAAAATTGGAATGGTACCGCATCCAGACAACCATCAGTTTTTAAAAAAGGCTAAGGTTCATGCCTTAACATTTTCATCATCCAAATCATCTGGTGTTCAAGAACACATGTCAAAACATTTCAGTAGAATGACTCGTCATTCTAAGGTTTTCATAACCATTATCACCAAGTATTCCCATCTAAAGTTGATCAAGTTTTATGCTTAGCACTAGCATCTACAAGTGGGGGTAAATACTAATAAGGGGTGGCAAACAAGTGTATATTATCTAAGTTCAATCTCATGCCTCAGGGTGACATCAAGATTATCTAACTTAGGCCAAGTTTTATGCTCTTTATGCTACCTACCAATATCCTTCTATTATCTACAAGTTACTAAGTAAACTCTAAGAGAAAGCTTTGATATAAAAAAATAAAGTACGAAGTTGGCAAGTAAAACTAGGATGGGGTGTCATCAAGGTGTAATCTTACTAGGTCAACTTATATAGTAAGGCTTGCAAGATTGCAAATATAGGCTTGCAAATATTAACTTTCCAATTCAACCAGTAGTATTAGTCTTGCTTTGTGCAGATCAGTGGTTGAAGTTCTCCTCGGCTTCTTCCTCGTAGTATCCTCCTTCCTCCTCGTATCCTTGGTCGGTACTAGCGTCTATAAATAAATATGAGGTACACAATCACCACACAATTCTTAACTACTCTATTTAGCACACAAAGGTTTACACTAGATGATCTAGCATCATCACTATTATCACAAATATTAAAGCACTTGTCTTATTTATTTCAATTCATAAAAGTAATTTCTACTCATTGAAAAACTACTTAAGATTTAATATTCTCCAACTCAAACATGGGATCATGTTGACACATGTCATCACCACATATTTCAGTACATTGGAATGTGATTTAAAGTGGTGTCACAATTTAATAAGGTTTAACCTTTTTATTTTAATTAAATAAAATGACTAGAATGACCTATGGGGCATTCTTTTATTACTTGATCATTATTTATGCAAGTAACCCTATATATTTTTATATATTCTAAAAGGTATGGTAAATTGTAATTTTTGAGAGTTGGAATCAACTTAAAAGCTTTCATGGTTGAATTTTGAAAAATGTTTGAATGCAGAAAAGCTTCTGCCTTGTTATTTTTACCATGGATGATCTACAAATATAAATGGTTTGAATCCAACGGGCTTGGATTAAGCACTCCAATACCTTTCTAACAAAATTAGTTTCATGCATTTTGGTTTAGTGAATCGAGCTAGGTTGATTTTTGAATCTAGGTACAGAACTGATTTTGAAACTAAATGAATAAACCTAAGTTTGAATTAATGGGTCGCGTGGGAGGTTTAACTAGGCCGGCCCACCACACACAGCGTGCGCGAGCTGGTTAAGTGAGCGACCCCACTCGTCAGTGAGACAACAAGTGGCGAAGCGGTATGGGGCGATTAGGGCCACACGATCTAACTCTAATCGAACGGCTGAGGTTCATCGTCCATGTCGGACAACACCGGCATCACACAACTCTAGCGCGGCCGGTGGGAGTCGTGGGAGGCTCACCGGGGCTCCGGCGATGGTCGGCAATAGGGGCGAACAACGAGTCGACGACGACGATTCTCCTGGTACCGGCTGCTCCTCCTGGGGCGGCTCATATCCTCCTCTGCAGCGATGAACTCCAGTGAAATTCCGGCCACCTGGTGCTCGCCTTGCTCCGGGGGTAAGTGGGTGTGATCAGTGAGAGGTGGGGTGTGAGATGGTGTGCTCAAATCGAACGGGGGTGGACTCCTTTTATAGTGGCTGAAGGGGACCGACGGGCGCGGGTGGAGCTCGTCGTGGTCGTCAGCACAGCGTGCTACTGGCATGGAAAAAGGTAGGGGGTAGTGCGTTGCCTCCTGATAGAAGCTCAACGGCATGGTCTCGCAGCATGGGGCGGTGCTGAACGGTCGGAACATCGCGGCGCTCTGGGCGGGTCCGGCGGTGATTTTAATGGTGCACAACGTCCATGGTCCATGCGGAGGCGAACGGGGCTGTCTGGCGGGTTACTGGGGTGCTATCAATCACGTATGCAAGCGACGAGGGCGGCGCGCGGTCTGTGGGATCGTGTCACTGACGACGCATTGGCACGCTCTCGGCACGCACGTAGAGAAACTGGGAGCGAGCTTGGCTTGTGGTCCAGTGGCTGGCTGCGCTCGGGGCTTGGACATGGGGTGGCGGCGGAAGGTGGTCAGTGCTCCAGACAAGGTTGGCGAGGCTAGTGCTTCCTCTAGCTTGTTGGCGACATGGGGGTGGCAATGGTGCTCTCGGCATGGTCACCATTGATGGCTATGCTTGCTCACAATGGTGATAAGGTTTTTTAAAGAGGCTAGATGATCTACTAAGACCTTGCTTCAACCAGAGAGGGAATAAGGTTGGCCACAATCACTGCTACAAATAGCGTTTGATGTTTTGTTGTTTGTTGATCACAAGGTGTTTGATGAAATGGTCAAAAGAAATTCAAAGTGGGTTTGCTAGGCACATACTAGGGAGTCTCTGGTTAGTTGGAAAGGTCAAGTGGAATTGGTTTGGTTGGGTTTTGAAAATGTGGGATCTTCTCATATGTGAAAGATTCAATTTTAACTTGTCATTTGAATGGGGTTGCCAAATGTTTCTGCAAGTGTAAAAGGTGGGCTTCGATTCACTTTTACTTGGTCTTGCAAAGGGTGAGAAGAAATGGAAAAGTTTATGTTTGAAATCTTGGACTAGAAACACTCAAAGTGACCTAGTGAGCAAGATTGGCAAAAATGACCATTTGCCTTATTAAATTTATTTTTGATTTTCTCTTGATTTGTTTCTGCTTGGAAATGTTTTAGATGATGTTATTTTCATATTTAAACCATTTCTTGATATTTAGGTTAATCACATAAGTCCATTCATGCATTCATAAAATCATCACATACACACATGCATTCATATGATTTTTATTTAATCCAAGTTTTTGTTAATCCTAATTTTAGTGATTAGAATTTGATAAGCATGATCAATATTTTTGGAATGTTACAAACCTTCCCTCCTTAAACAAAATCTCGTCCCGAGATTTGAAAAAGAAGAAAAAGATTACCTAGGATTTAAAGAGATCGGGAAACTCTGTCTTGATGTGATCTTCTCGCTCCCAGGTAGCTTCTTCCTCAGTGTGGTTGCTCCACTGGATCTTGAGAAATTTGATGCTTCGCGTCCTGGTGGTTCTGAAAGCTTCCTCCAAAATACGGATGGGTACTTCGGGATACGTCAGGTCATTGTTGATCTCTATGGTGCGGTGATCAATGTTCTTGAAAACTTCAGTCTTCTTCGGGACTTCAAGGCATTTGCGAAGCAACGATATATGGAACACATTGTGCACTGCTGACATTTCTTCCGGCAGTTCCAATTGATACGATACTTCTCTGCGATGGTTTAGAATCTTGAAAGGTCTGATATATCTAGGGGCTAACTTTCCTTTGAGATAGAAACGTTGCATTCCCTTAAAAGGCGACACTTTGAGATACACAAAATCTCCAATATTGAAAGCGAGGTCTCGGCGTCTCTTGTCGGCATAACTCTTCTGTCTGGATTGGGCGGTCTTGAGGTGCTCATGAATCTTGTGAACTTTCTCTTCTGCTTCTCGTAGGATATCGGGTCCGAAAATCTGACTCTCTCCTACTAACGACCAATTCAAAGGGGTGCGACACTTCCTTCCATACATGAATTCAAATGGGGCCATTTGCAAACTAGCTTGATAACTGTTGTTGTAAGAAAATTCTGCAAACGACAGACAGTCTTCCCATTTAGATCCATACTCTAGCACACATGCTCTCAACATATCTTCGAGTATTTGATTTACTCGCTCCGTTTGTCCATCGGTTTGAGGGTGATACGCTGTGCTGAAATCTAGTTGGGTTCCTAAACCTTCTTGGACTTTCCTCCAGAATCTCGAGGTAAACTGAGTTCCTCGATCTGATACGATGTTCTTGGGGACTCCGTGCAAACTGACGATTATAGCGATGTAAAACCCCGCTAGCTTCGAACTCTGGTAGGTGGTCTTGACTAGTAAGAAATGGGCTACTTTGGACAATTTGTCAACTATGACCCAAATAGAGTCATTTCCCCTACTAGAAGTAGGTAGTCTGGTGATAAAGTCCATTCCAACTGAATCCCATTTCCATTCTGGAATCTGTAAGGGTTGCAACAGTCATGCGGGTCTTTGATGTCCCGCCTTGACTCCCTAACAAATATCACACTTGGCGATATAGCTTTCGATTTCTCTCTTCATCTTATGCCACCAAAATTGCTCCTTCAAATCCTGATACATCTTCGTTCCTCCGGGGTGGATAGAATAAAGAGTATCATGGGATTCCTTCAAAATAACTTCTTTCAACTCTGAATCTGCTGGTACACAGAGACGTCCTTTGTACCACAGAACTCCTTCTTCATCCTCGATAAATCCGGGTACTTTGCATGTACAGATACAACGTTTAATTTCGTCGATACTAGCATTTCCTTTCTGCGCCTCCTTGATCTGATTGATCAAAGTGGGTTGAAGTTCTATGCTAGCAAAAAATCCTTCACTTACTAATTCCATTCTAAAATCTTCCATCTCTTTGTGCAAACTTGGTTGCTCCTTCAAAATCATGGAGTTCAAGCGGCATGGCAATCTGCTAAGGGCATCGGCTACCACATTGGCTTTACAGGAGTGATAGTGAATGTCTAGATCATAGTCCTTGATTAGCTCAATCCATCTTCTCTGCCTCATATTCAGCTCCTTCTGAGTGAATATATACTTAAGGATCTTGTGATCCGAATAAATCTCACAACGACTGCTAGTTCAAGGTCATGGGTTGGATAATTCTGCTCATGCTGCTTCAGCTGTCGGGATAGATAAGATATAACTTTGCCCTCTTGCATGAGGATGCGTCACAATACACATCAAAGGGCTTCGTGATATCTGGCATGATCAAGATTGGGGCTGAAATCAATCTCTTCTTGAGTTCTTGAAAACTCGCTTCACATTTGTCTGTCCATTCGAACTTCTTGTCCTTCTTAAGCAATTGGGTCATGGGTCTAGTGATACTCGGGAATCCTTCTACGAACTTGCGGTAGTATCCCGCTAATCCGAGAAATGCACGAACTTGGGTTTGAGTGGTTGGGGCTTGCCAATCTTCAACATCCTTCACCTTTGCAGGGTCAACGGCAATTCCTCCGGCTGATACAATATGTCCGAGGAATCCTACCTCCTGTAACCAGAATTCACATTTGCTAAACTTGGCATACAACTGATGCTCCCGAAGAGTTCCAAGGATGGTTCTTAGGTGTAGCTCATGCTCTTCTTCCAATTTGGAATAAATCAGAATGTCATCAATGAAAACAATGAAAAACTTATCCAGGAAGTCCATAAAAAAACTTATTCATGAGGTTCATGAAATAAGCGGGGGCATTGGTTAATCCAAAAGACATGACAGTATACTCATATAATCCATATCTGGTGGTAAAGGCAGTCTTTGGAATATCCTTTGCGCGAATCTTGAGTTGATGATAGCCAGTTCTAAGATCAATCTTAGAAAACACTTTGGCACCAGTCAACTGGTCAAACAGGTCTTCTATCTTGGGCAACGGGTACTTGTTCTTAATGGTGACATCATTCAACTTCCGATAGTCCGTACATAAACGGTTACCTCCATCTTTCTTATCCACAAACAAGACAGGTGATCTCCATGGTGACACACTTGGTTGAATCAATCCAATTTCCAGCATAGCATCCAGTTGCTTCTTCAGTTCCACTAGTTCCAACGGGTTCATACTATATGGTCTCTGGGCTATAGGTCCGGTTCCAGGGACTAGTTCAATGATAAACTCGATATCCCGATCTGGGGGCATACCGGGCAAAACATCTGGAAATACATCGGGGTATTCACAGACTATCCGAACTTGGTCAATGGTTGGTTGGTCTATGCTCTTGTTGCACTTGAATTGACGGGGCAAGGTTTCTGATACATGATCTACTAATATTCTGGCTGTACTGGTCATGGTTATGGCTTTCTTGGCACAGTCGATTAATCCTTTATGTTTGGACATCCAATCCATTCCTAGTACTACTTCCAAACCTTTAGTTCCAAGTAATATTAGATTAGCATAAAAATCTATGCCATGGATTCGGATAGGTACGGCCTTTCAAATTTGTCTGGCTTTGGTGGTTGAACTAGGTATTTGAACAATCATAACATGCTTCAATTTGGTTGGTTGAATCTTACTATTGCATGCAAATTCTTCAGTAACAAATGAGTGTGATGCTCCAGAATCAAACAACATTCTTGAAAGTACTGAGTTAACAGAAAACATACCCAGCACGACATCTAGCACTCATTGGAATAGTGACCCTTGGTTCCACATTCATAACAAGTCACGTGAGACTTGTCCTTTGCTGCAACAGACACATCATTGCTTCCAGTTCTTGGGGGCAGTGTTGGTGTTGGTGGCGGCATTGTTGTTGTTGAACTTAGGCGGAGCACGGTTGAAATTGTTGGGGTTGCCGGGGTTGTTGTGATTTCCTTCGGGCCTTGGGTTTCCACGGTTGGGATAGTTCGGACGGTTCATCGGGGGTATGTTGGTTCTTGGGGCAAATCCTGGAGATGGGTTAGGGCGATACTTTGGTGTATGGTTGGTTCCTGGTTGATGCATCATGCAACGCTTGCGGTTCTCATTAGCTTGGTTGATATTTCCTTCCATCTGAATGGCAGAGTCCACTAAAGCTTCAATATCAGCAAAGGGGATATTGACTAACACTGTCTGCATTTCATCGTGCAGACCATTCAGAAATCTCTCCTTCTTCTTGGCCTCAGTGCTGATCTCATCAGAGGCATACCTTGACAGAGATAGGAATTTGTCACGGTACTCTACCATAGTCATTCTTCCTTGCTTAATCTCTTTGAATTCATCTCTCATCCGTATAATCAAACCTGGTGGCACATGGGTCCGGCTAAACTTGAGTTTGAATTCATCCCAAGCCATCATTTGTCCTCCATTCATGGTGCGAACGTTGTTCCACCATGCTCTTGCATCTCCGGCCAGATAGTGGGTAGCGAATAGTACTTTCTTGTTAGCTTCCACTCCTGCAACTTCTAGGTTGTTCTCCATGGTTTGCAGCTAATCATCGGCATCCAGGGGCTCTTCGGACTTACTGAAAATGGGTGGATTGGTGTTCTAGAAATTCTTGATCTTAGATCCATGGTTGTCCTGATTTCCATGGCCTTGATTGTTGTTGGCCATCTGAATTATCTGTTGAAGGGTGGCTAAGTTGGCTTGACGTTCGGCTCTTTCAGCTTCGCGGTCAGAAACCAACATTTGCAAGAGTTGCAACATTGGGTCCGGGGATGAGTTGCTTCCTCCGTGAGGCATCTGAAGATTGAGATAGATCATGAGAAAAGAGGGAAATTTCTAAGAATCAGGGTTTTGTGTTGGAAAAGTTTTCAAAATTTGACTCAGATTTTTCTAGCAACTTGCTTTTCATTCATTCATTCGTAGCACATGATTCAAACACACACCACAACAAAGGAAAACAGATGGTTTTAAGAACCATTCTGTGAAACTACGATACAGTGGGACCGAATACAACTCACTAACGCTAGTGCTCAAGTGCTACTCCTCCTCGGAGTAGGTGTCCTTATCATCCTCATCATCATCATCATGATCGATGAAGGCGAAGTCATCCTCATCGGTGAAGAAGTCCATGGCCTGATCCTCCAGAAAGTCATCATTGTCACTGAGATAGGAGTAGGGGTCTCCGCGAAGGTCTTACCCTTTATTCTCCCTCTCCTCCAACTGCATGTCTCTCTCGTGGACAGTCTCCTCCAATTTTGTGATCCGGTGGCGAAGACGGGCGATGATGCGCTCCTTCTTTTTGAGTTGACGGTGACGAGACTGGCGATCCTTCACTAGCATGGCAATGGTCTGATCCTTCTTGGTGGTGATGGCGTACTTGTGGTTGGTGTAGGAGCGGGCATTGTCCAACTCCTTCTGACGATCATACATCATGAAGCTGAGGTGGTCCAATTGAGTCTTCAGCTCGTGGTGATATGGGGCCTCCAATGGTTGTCCCATAACATCACGCCTTGGGTAGAACTCAAAACGGGTACCCTTGATCTGACTGATACTCTGCCCACACAGACGGGCAAGAGCTTCCTACATGGCCCAGGCAAGTCCATCGAGCCAGTTGTTCTCTCTCAAGGTGAACTGAATTCTGTGGTGGAGGTTCAATATTTCCTCGGAGACTTGCAACAACTAACCACTGCAAATCCTCTCCTTCTTGATCATTGAGCTGAGCTTTGAAGAACTCTGGGTGCGGACGTTCCAACATTTCTGCCAGCTGGTCCAAGTCACGCTCAAAGATGACGTCTCCTCCATTCCCCAACTGATAAAACTTGTTGTACTTCACGTCCATCTATAAGAATATAGGATGAGTAAGTTAGTAGAGTGATCAAGTGTGTAAAATTTTATGTAAGTTTGCAAGAATTGTTGAGGAACATGACTTTTCATGAAAGAGTCTAAGTGATAAGAATGAGAATAAGTTTTCATAAATACTCACTTCCTTGGTTTTGAAACTAAGTTTTTGATTCAAACGTCCATTCTAAACTAGGGTCTCCTATGGTCAGGATGGCTCTGATACCAACTTGTCAACACCCGTATTTTTAATCCCAGATGCCTGTTATGCCATACATCGCAATCCCAGGATTACCATTTTTGTGAGACATAACAGATTGGATATCACAGTACATCATCCATTACAAACCATACATAAGGTCTTACACAAATAAGGATCTCATGATCCAGTCTTAATACAATTCAAGCAGCGAAATAATGTAAAGATAACAATAGCATGGGCGAAGCTCCATCTTCATGGTCACAGGCAATGCTGACGATGGGAGATGATCCTAGTTATCGTAACCTTCCTGCGGTCCATCTTCCTGATACTCCTCTTCATATTCTGGCCAAGGGAATATCCAGGGACAAAGCCATGAGTACTTTTTAGGTACTCGCAAACTAATACTAACAAGTGAAGGGGGTTTTGAGTAGGGTACTAAGCTCTAGGGTTGTTTTTCAAAAAGCCAGATTTACCTTAACTAAGTTCAGAAGCAAAGAAAGCTAGTTGAAAGTTTTATAACACGTAAGTGGGAACTTGAATTTCATATCACAACCATATTGTGGTCAAGTCAAGGTCATGAATCATTTCCCAAATCATTTTGAAAACATCTGACGACGGAATAGTATGGCCACTACAACTGTCCATAACCGCGGACGTGGCTATTCAAATAGTTTGACACTCTACAGAGATGGTACACTTTCACCACAACATTCGATACATCCGTCAGGAACAAATCCTGAATTCACCATACTCAGTATGCGGATAATCAATCCTAACATTTCCATTACACGCCCTAGTATAGGCACCTCTCCTGTGAGTTTAGCCTCCCAACCATGACCAACTGTCATCTTGGGTACTGCACAGGTGGACAATCTTCACAAGGTAGCCTCAGCTCAGAACTTGGCCGCAAGGGAACCCATACTAAGGTATATAAGTTTCTAGTCAAGCCCTACCCAATTTTTAGGTATTGTGGTTGTACAGTAAAATTGAAATGGTATCGCATCCAGACAACCATCAGTTTTAAAAAAGGCTAAGGTTCATGCCTTAACATTTTCATCATCCAAATCATCTGGTGTTCAAGAACACATGTCAAAACATTTCAGTAGAATGACTCATCATTCTAAGGTTTTCATAACCATTTCACCAAGTATTCCCATCTAAAGTTGATCAAGTTTTATGCTTAGCACTAGCATCTACAAGTGGGGGTAAATACTAATGAGGGGTAGCAAACAAGTGTATCTTATCTAAGTTCAATCTCATGCCCAGGGTGACATCAAGATTATCTAACTTAGGCCAAGTTTTATGCTCTTTATGATTAAAGCACTTGTCATATTTATCTACAAGTTACTAAGTAAACTCTAATAGAAAGCTTTGATAAAGAAATAAAGTACAAAGTTGGCAAGTAATACTAGGATGGGGTGTCATCAAGGTGTAAGCTTGCTAGGTCAACTTATATAGTAAGTCTTGCAAGATTGCAAGTATAGGCTTGCAAATATTAACTTTCTTATTCAACCAGTAGTATTAGGCTTGCCTTGTGCAGAGCAATGGTTGAAGTTCTCCTCGGCTTCTTCCTCATAGTATCCTCCTTCCTCCTTGTATCCTTGGTCGGTACTAGCATCTATAAATAAATACGAGGTACACAATCACCACACAATTCTTAACTACTCTATTTAGCACACAAAGGTTTACACTAGATGATCTAGCATCATCACTACTATCACAAAGATTAAAGCACTTGTCATATTTATTTCAATTTAGAAAAGTAATTTCTACTCATTGAAAAACTACTTAAGATTTAATATTCTCCAACTCAAACATGGGATCATGTTGACACATGTCATCACCACATATTTCAGTACATGGGAATGTGATTTAAAGTGGTGTCACAATTTAATAAGGTTTAACCTTTTTATTTTAATTAAATAAAATGACTAGAATGACCTATGGGGCATTATTTTATTACTTGATCATTATTTCTGCAAGTAACCCTATATATTTTTATATATTCTGGAAGGTATGGTTAAATGTGATTTTTGAGAGTTGTAATCAACTCAAAAGCTTTCATGGTTGAATTTTGCAAAATGTTTGAATGCAGAAAAGCTTCTCCCTTGTTATTTTTACCATGGATGATATACAAATCTAAATGGTTTGAATCCAACGGGCTTGGGTTAAGCACTCCAGTACCTTTCTAACAAAATTAGTTTCATGCATTTTGGTTCAGTGAATTGAGCTAGGTTGATTTTTGAATCTAGGTACAGAACTGCTTTTGAAACTAAATGAATAAACCTAAGTTTGAATTAATGGGTCGTGCGGGAGGTTTAACTGGGCTGGCCCACTACGCACAGCGCGCGCGGGGGATGGTTAATTGAGCGACCCCACTCGTCAATGAGACAGCGAGTGGCGAAGCGGTATGGGGCGGTTAGGGCCACACGATCTAACTCTAATCGAACGGCTGAGGTTCATCGTCCACGTCGGGCAACGCCGGCGATACAGAAGCCTAGCGCAGCAGGTGGGGGTCGTGGGAGGCTCACCGGGGCTCCGGCGATGGTCGGTGATGGGGGCGAACGACGAAGTCGACAACGGCGATTCTCCTGGTACCAGCATCTCCTCCTGGGGTGGCTCCAATCGACGTCGCCTCTCCTCCTCTGCAGCGGCGAACTCCGGTGAAATTCCGGCCATCTGGTGCTCGCCTTTCTCCGGGGTTGAGTGGGTGTGATCAGTGAGAGGTGGGGAGTGAGATGGTGTGCTCAAATCGAACGGAGGTAGCCTCCTTTTATAGTGGCTGAAGGGGACCGAAGGGCGCAGGTGGAGCTCGTTGTGGTCGTCGGCACAGTGTGCTACTGGCATGGCCAAAGGTAGGGGGCGGTGCGTTTCCTCCTGGCGAAGCTCAACGGCATGGTCTCGCGGCGTGGGGCAGTGCTGAACGGTCGGAACGTCGCGGCGCTCTGGGCGGGTCCAACAGTGATTTTAATGGCG
The DNA here is from genome assembly GCA_916181665.1 of Avena sativa. Taxonomy (NCBI): domain Eukaryota; kingdom Viridiplantae; phylum Streptophyta; class Magnoliopsida; order Poales; family Poaceae; genus Avena; species Avena sativa. Next base: position 369,886,469 of record OV702284.1, read on the forward strand.
CACATCGTCCGTGGTCCGCACAGCGGCGAACAGGGCTGTCTGGAGGGTTACTGGGGTGCTGGCGATCACGTATGCAAGTGGCGAGGGCATAACGCGGTCTGTGGGCTCGAGTCTCTGACGACGCACTGGCGCGCTCTCGGCACAAACACAGAGAAACTGGGCGTGAGCTTGGCTTGTGGTCCAGTGGCTGGCTGCGCTCGGGGCTTGGATAGGGGGTGGCGGTGGACGGTGGTCAGTGCTCTAGACAATGTCGGCGAGGCTAGTGCTTCCTCTAGCTTGCTTGCGACATGGGGGTGGCAATGGTGCTCTCGACATGGTCACCATTGATGGATATGCTTGCTCACAGTGGTGCTAAGGATTGTTAAAGAGGCTAGATGATCTACTAAGAGCTTGCTGCAACGAGAGATGGAACAAGGTTGGCCACAATCACTGCGACAAATAGTGTTTGATGTTTTGTTGTTTGCTGATCACAAGGTGTTTGATGAAATGGCCGAAAGAAATTCAAATTTGAATTTTGGATTCAAACTTGGTGGGTTTGCTAGGCACATACTAGGGAGTCTATGGTTAGTTGGAAAGGTCAAGTGGAATTGGTTTGGTTGGGTTTTGAAAATGTGGTATCTTCTCATATATGAAAGATTCAATTTTAACTTGTCATTTGAATGGGGTTGCCAAATGTTTCTGCAAGTGTAAAAGGTGGGCTTTGATTCACTTTTACTTGGTATTGCAAGGGGTGAAAAGAAATGGAAAAGTTTTTGTTTGAAATCTTAGACTAGAAACACTCAAAGTGACCTAGTGAGCAAGATTGGCAAAAATGACCATTTGCCTTATTTAATTTATTTTTGATTTTCTCTTGATTTGTTTCTGCTTGGAAATGTTTTAGATGATGTTATTTTCATCTTTAAACCATTTATTTCTATTTAGGTTAATCACACAAGTACATTCATGGCATTCATAAAATCATCACATACACACATGCATTCATATGATTTTTATTTAATCCAAGTTTTTGTTAATCCTAATTTTAGTGATTAGAATTTGATAAGCATGATCAATATTTTGGGATGTTATAGCTTCCTCTGCAGTCCAAGCATTCGCGCCGCGACACGCTGTCTATGACACTCCCGCTGCTACTGTGGGGGATATCATTCTACTGGATTCTGCTTCGGTTTCTCTGCAGTCTGACCGACCACGACGTTCCTGTTGTTCACGACGCTACCGCTACGACTTTGGGGGAGTGTTAGAATATTAGACATATACGGTTGTTATGGTAGTTTAGATAGAGTTAGGATTCGTTTATATACAATCCTAACTTGACTTGTACTCCAATATGATCCCCTGTACGCCTATATATACTCGCTCATGAGGCTCAATAATACATCCATCATATTTCGCCAAACTCATACCCTTTCAGAGTTAGACACACATCACACAATGTCTGCATAATCCGAGAGGGATGAGGGTACGCTCTCCCTAAGTTCACCACATGCCTAAGTTTCCATCCCTCTAAAGGATCTTTAGAAAAAAATGTTCCAATTCCCCTCACGAGCCGTTGTGGTTACTGACAATGATACATTAGAGCTAACGGCAAAGAGTCTAGGTAATTCCTCCTAGAGTCTAGGTAATTCCTCCCTAGGAGGATGTTCTGTAACCAAGGGTCCAACCAGAATAGGGTATCATCCCCATTACCTATGAAGAAGGTAATTCCTAGACGTATCTCATGTTTGATGTCCTATATGGATCACCAAAACTAGGATCCCTCCTGACGATCACAGGCCATGAGAGGGTTGCCCGCATGTATTCGGTATTTACTAGGCTCAACCATAAACCTTCTTCATTTTTTAGGATGTGCCAAACCCATTTCACCATCAATACCTTATTAAGCACTAATATATATTTATTTTTCAAAAAATAATGACCTCATTAACAAAAAGAACTGTTTTGCCAATTCTTATTCAAGTAAGAATTATCTTAGAGCTTAATCAACTCTTTATCTGTTAGATGTTGACGAGGAGATTCATCCTCGTCAGTGATGCAACACTGGATTGATGTAGGAGCGCTTCGTTGGCAACCCCAAGAGCAAGGTGTGAAGCAGCACATCAGCAAGTTTTCCCTCATTAAGAAACCAAGGTTATCGAACCAGTAGGAGGAAGGAAATGTCTCAAAGGTCTTGCAAGAAACGGGGAAACCTGCACAACACAAACTCAAAGACTTTGTCCCAATGAATCAGTGAGGTTGTCAAGCTCACCGGTTTGCTGTAACAAAGGATTAAACGTATGGTGTGGAAGGTAATGGTTTGTAGCAAGTAAACAGGTAATAGTGGAAGATGTATCAATGGTAAAGATTGGATCGGGGTCCATAGTTCACTAGAGGTACTCTCCTTAGATAAACAACATGGCATGGAGGGTAAACAAATTACAGCAGGGCAATTGACAGGAACTGAGCTAGGCATAACAATGCAATACCAGACAAAAAGATCCTATGAGATTCGATTGGGTAATACAACAATATACATAGACTGCCATCCAACTGCATCTATGACTAGAAGTCCACCTTCAGGTTATCATCCAAACCCCCTCCAGTATTAAGTTGCAAGCAACCGACAACTGCTTTAAGCAAAGTGTGTAAGGTAAATAATCCACTTCTTCCATGAACAAGAGATCGTTGTTTTCTCCCTAGTGGCAACAACACATATACAACCGAAGAGATTTCTGTCACTTCCCTTGGAAACTAGAGGCATGAACCCACTAACGAGCATAAATACCCCCTCTTGGAGTCACTAGCAACTACTTGGCCAAGATAGCTAATAACAACGGAGAGCATGCAAGATCACAAACAACACATACATGATAGTATCAAATAGACAAAACCATTAATCAATCTGACATAGTAATCTCAATATCCATCGGATCCCTGCAAACACAACATGCATGATTACAAATAGATTAGATCTTGATCATGAACGGAGCTCAGAAGATCTATACATGAAAGCACAAGGAGGAGATATAACCATCTAGCTACTACATGGACCCGCAGTCCAAGGTGGGACTACTCACGCTTCATACCAAAGAAGAAGGCCTCCGGGATGATTTCCCCTCCGGCAGGGTGCCGGGAAGAACTTCAGATCCCCCCATCTAGGGATGATGGTGGCGGCGGCTATAGAAGGTTTCGTGGAGTTTTGATCGGGTGCCTAGGGTTTCTGCATCGGGGTCTTCTTATAGGCGAAGAGGCAAGGCTGGGAGGCGGCCAGAGGGCCCACACCCTACCCAGGCGTGGGGTGGGCCCACCCGCGCCTAGGGAGGTGTGGCCGCCCTGTGGCGCCTTTCCGTCTCTCCTCTAGACTTCGTGTCGCCCATGGTAAAATATTGACTTTGGCTTTTGTCCCGTCCAATTCCGAGAATATTGATTTTCTGCCTTTCTGGAACCGAAAACAGAAGAAAATAGGCAACTGGCACTGTGGCAACTTGTTAATAGGTTAGTTCCAGAAAAGATATAAAAACACCTCAAAGTGTAGACAAAGCAAAGCAAAGTAGATACTAAACAAGCATGGAGCATCAAAAATTATAGATACGTTTCCGATGTATCAAGCATCCCCAAGATTAACTCCTGCTCGTCCTCGAGTAGGTAAGTGATAAAAATAATAATTTTTGAGGTGACATGAACCGTCAAAACCAAGATCAAATCATTCGCAAGCATTGAAAGCTGGGAACAAAGAACTCTAAACATGTGCATGAAAGATGGAGTTCTAACAATAGGACATAGTAACTATGCATACAACATGAAAGGCTACAAACAAAGATCATGAATAACATGCATTGAAAAACGTTTGTTTGTTTCACATACAGAAAACATGGCATAGTGGCATTCAGCTTGTCCCTCATAGAGTAGCAAATAGATGCATAGGACACCTTCAAAGTTCATAAGAGTGACTAGATACAAATAGCACAAGAACAAGTAATATCACAATATGCATCAATCAATAAGTTTTGGGACACTGCACATAGAACTAAGAATGACAACTATGCTCTCTTAATGGTGCCTAAAGGTAGAAGGTGGAGAATCAACATAATAGTGGAAGAAAGGCCCTTCATAAAGGGAAGCAGGGATTTCAAGTTTCAAAAAGAGCTTCCAAAAATTATGGTACTTGTTAGCTTTCAGCCCTCATTGCCCCTATCCTAAGCATCTTGAAGTGATTAAGGTTAAAGTGAACAAACTATGGAGTATATGCTTGACGAAGTATAAGTTGGAAATATCAAGTCCCTTGAATACGAGGGCCACACCTCATGCTACTCAACTTTAGTCACCTGTAAGTTCTTGTCATGGTAAGTATATGCGCATCACAGAGAACCGCCAACGGGGTACCCCTTGCACATGGTACAGGAGCTATCCCAAAACCAAAATAACAAGGCAAGCAGACAATGAGCATCTCAGCGATCTTTTTATTTACTATGTGCATAGCTTTTTATTGAGGATGCTTCACAGATAGCTCATTATAGTGATGCTGCAAGTTTCCACCATGATTAGGCATGGCTTAGGCTAGCGGCCTAGGCGTTTCTATAACACAAAATACATAACTCCATGGACTTACAAGCTTCCTCTTTATTTCACACCGGTGACATCCATAGACAAAAGAACATGACATCAATTGTGTACAAAGTACAAGTGCAATGTTGAAAACGTTCCCATGACAGCATGATTCTGCTAATTCCAACGTATAAGTGCAAGCATGTACAACATAGATGACACAATGGTTCAAGTTTATTAGGGGCAAAGAATATAAAGTGTGCCATCAAGTTTGTGAGGGCTTTAATCACTAAGTTTTCACATAACAAAATACTTTTTAATTGGAAGATAGTTGAAAACAAGAATGTACTTGGAATGGTGTAACACACCATGCATAGGATTTTATAGTGGACACTTTGGAATAATTTAGTTTCTTGGGATTTGGAACCATAAGTAGAGCTTACTCATACAAGTGGAGGCTAGCAAAAGACTGGGAGCAACCAACTAAGAGAGCAATAATGACCATAATCATGCAGAGCAACAAAACATTACTAATCAAAGCATAGAGTGGTACTACAAGTCAAGGACTAGATGATCATAGAGGCTATGGTGACTTGTTCATAGTCATAACATGGTGTGAGCATGTGCCAAGTCAACCCAAACAAAGCATCAAAGGAGAATACCACCATACTATGCTTTTGTATGCTAAAACAACACATGATTTCTTCAAGGCACACTAAGCAATCCCAATTGTTTGGAAAAAGACATGCTACAACAATAATCACTAAGTATAAGGTCAAAACAACACCTAGAATGTCATGCTAAAGTCTAAGTCATAATCAATGCAAGCCCCTCTTGCACTTTCAAGCAGGAACTTCCTACTCCTTTCCAACACCAAGCAACTTATTTGAAACAACACAGCGAGAACAGGGGTCCAAACTACTTTATTCAAACAAACTAAACAACTAAGCAAACCAAACGGAAACTAATACACTCCAAGAACAACACAACAGTGCATGAAACAATAAAAACGAAGTGTCTAATTAGACCTGAGCTTTTTATTGATGAAGAAGGGGATGCCTTGGGCATCCCCAAGCTTTGACGCTTGTACCTCTTGGATATTTATTGGGGTGACACCGGGGTGGCATCCCCAAGCTTGAGCTTTTGTCCATTCTTCATCTCATTACATCATTCTCTCTCTACACCTAAAATTTTTCCTTTATACAAAACTTCACACAATCTTCATTAGCAACATTAGTGTATTCAAAAGATAATAGACCTTGGGGCTAAGCTTTGGAACAGCAAAAAATTTCACTAAAAACACAAGCTACTGTAGCAACTCCTTCAAAAAGCTCAATTCCCCAAAGGATAACTCAAAAAGGAATCAATAAGAAGCAAATGCAAATAATGGCAGAAATCTGTCAAAACAGACCAGCAGGTAAAAACCGATTTTTTTTGAAAATCTCCTGTTGCACAAATCAAAAAGTGTTGAACTAACAAAAGTTAGCTAACATACTGGGGGATTTATTCGTAAATTTTTATCTTCTCAATCCGACTTACAGAGACTCCTCATGAATTTTTATGGTGGAGTACAAAATCTGTTTCGGACAGCAACTCTCCAAACCTTACTTCCCTCTCATTATAGGTCATTCTTGGCACAAAAAGCAAAAAAAGGATAAGGAGAGGTCATTACTGAAGTAATAATTTCCATGACTCAAGGAAACACTTGGGTTATCTCCCAACAAGTACTTTTTTTAACGCCTTTAAGTTAGGCACAAGAAGCATGAAATCAAGTATTTTCAAATGAAGAATTGAGATCAATACTTGCAAAGTCTTCAACTATGAGAGGTATCTCATCCAAATGAGTCTTGGAGGATCCCTTCTCATCTCTCTTTGGTTTACTACTTTCATCAAAAGGATTTTCAGGAACAATCCAATTAAAATTCTTTTCAAAAGCCTCATGCATCCCAACAATCTTAAAGGGTATGAGTATCTTAAATTCCTCTCTAGGCTTGGTTTTATCAGAAGTACCCACAACATCTACATATGATCCTAGCATATTGAAACACTCAAAGACCTTTTGGGCTTCCTTAGCAACATCATGGAACTCTTTGAGTAAAGTTTCAAGAATACATTCTCTCTTTTCAGCATTCTTTTCTTCTTTTAGTTTTAGGAATAAAATTTGCATCATGGGGTTAAGGCTAACAAACCTATCCTCCAACATATGAACTAAATAAGCTCCAGCAATTTCATAATTAGGAGCAAGTTCTGCTATAGATTTATCCTCAATATCCTCATTCTTACTAACATGATTAAAGAATTCTTCAATATTGTCTTTCCCAATTATGGAGCCACTACCTATAGAAAGATCCTTCAGGGTGAACTTGGGGAGCAACATGGTGAGCTAGAACAAGGTGGCAACTAGAGTAGGAACTAATTTTTTTGTGTTTTTGATAAGAGAAAGCAAACCAAACTAAACTTTTTTTTTGAGTTTTTGATAAAAAGAGGCAAACAAAACCAAGCAAAAGAAATTAAGCAAACTAAAAACAAAGTAAAGAGAAAGGTTGGGGAGGACTCCCCTTGTGAAGACGTCCTTAGCCTCCCCGGCAACGACGCCAGAAAAGCTTGATGCAACGCTGAGTTGATGTAGGAGCGCTTCGTTGGGAACCCCAAGAGCAAGGTGTGAAGCAGCACAATAGCAAGTTTTCCCTCAGTAAGCAACCAAGGTTATTGAACCAGTAGGAGGAACTAAATGTTGGAATTATGCCCTAGAGTCAATAATAAAGATGTTATTACTATAATTCTTGTTCATGATAATGTTTATATTCCATGCTATAATTGTATTAAGCGGAAACTTTAATACTTGTGTGGTTTGTGAACAACACTGTGTCCCTAGTACGCCTCTATGGACTAGCTCATTGATTAATGATGGGTAAGGTTTCCTAACCATGGACATGAGTTTTCAATTAATAATGAGATCATATCATTGGGAGAATGATATGATGGACAAACCCAAACTAAGCGAAGCAATTAGATCGTGTCATCGTGTTCATCTTTGCGAAGCTTTTCTTATGTCAAATATTGTATTCCTTAGACCATGAGATAATACAACTCCCTGGTATCGGAAGAAATCTTTGAGGTCATCAAACGTCATCCTATGAGAGGGTGATCATAAAGGTGTCTCTCAGGTGATCGGAAAGTATCTGTTGGGTTATATGTATCGAGATGGGATTTGTCCCTCCCAAGTCGGAGAGATTACTTCGGGCCCACTCGGTAATCGAGCAACGCCGCTTGCAAGCATGTGGTTAAGGAGTTAATCACAAAGTGATATCGGATTACGGAACGAGTAAAGTACTTGCTGTGAACGAGATTGAACTAGGTATGACGGTACCGACGATCAAATCTCGGGCAAGTAAAATATCGCGAGACGAAGGGAATATATATATGGGATTGATTGAATCCTGGCATCGTGGTTCATCCGATATGATCATCGATGAATGTGTGGGAGTCAATATGGGTTTCCAGACCCCGTTGTTGATTATTGATAGAAGATCATGTTTGCATATTCTCGAACCCGCAGGGTCACACACTTAACGTGTCTCGACGCTAGGATAGATTGGATAATTGGTTTATGAGTTTTTGTTCGGAGTCTCGGATGGGATCCGGGACATCACGAGAGGTTCCGGAGTGGTCCGGAGAATAAGATTCATATAAGGCAGTGCAGTTTTTGGAGTTCGGAATTGTTCCGGGTTAATCGGTATTGTACCGGAAGCTTCTAGAACCTTCCGGAAGGGGACCAACGTGGCCCCACCTTCCGGGGGGGGGGCATGGGCCTATTAGGGAGTGCCCTGGCCGCATTGGGCCAGGGGCACAAGGCCCCATAGGGCCCAGCCGGCCAAGAGGGATAAAACCCTAATCTAGACCTTCTAGAAGGGGAGGGGGTTTCCTTGCCCCCCACTCCTCCTCCTTGTGGCCGCCGGTTTGGGCTTGGGGGAGGGGCTAGGGCAGCCGCCCACCCCTCTATATAAAGAGGGCTGGGGGCGCACCACCCCCCCCCACACACACCTTCCCCTCCAACCCTAGCCGCCCTGCTGCCCTCCTCTCTCCCTCCCGACTGCTTGTAGGCGAAGCCCTGCCGCAGAAATTCTCCACCAATTGCACCGCGCCGTCGCGTTGTAGATCCAACCCATCTCTCCACCATACTTGCTGGACCAAGGAAGGAGGAGACGTCGAGGTGCTGCACGTGTGCATCTCACGGAGGCACCGCCACTTGTGGTGCTAGATCGGATCGGATCACGAGGAGGATAAGCGAGTACGACTACATCACCCACGTTCCGACGAACGTTCCGCTGTGCGAATCTTCAAGGGTATGAAGATCTAATCCAATCTCTCTCGTTGTTTGAATCTCCTAGATTAGATCTTGGCTTTCCCTCTGTTCCCATCCGTAGAAAATTTTGATTTACTATGTCGCGAAACCCTTCAGTGGTATCAAAGCTAGATCTATGCGTAGATGTGTTTCACGAGTAGAACGCAACATGGTTGTTGCGGGCGTTGATGTTTTCTGTTGCAAGCCTCTTGTTTGTGTTCTTCTTATGACGCGGGATAGTGAGATTGAAGCGGTCCAGGCCAATCTTACGCGACGTCGTTCGCGAGACCGGCTCCACACTTGACGTGTGGCTTGTTCCACACATGCGGCTGGTGGATGTCAGTTTCTCTGACTATAGTTGTCATGGGATTAACACCGGAGTTTGGCAACCATAATATCACCGTTGTGGCTTTCCGTAGGTAAGAATCGTTCTTAGCATCTACTCCCATAAGCCACGTAAAACATGCAACAACAAAGTAGAGGCGTCTAACTTGTTTTTGCAGGGAGTGTTTTCTGTGATATGGTATGACCCAAGATGTGATGTGTATATTGTATGCGATGATCATGTTTTGTAATGTTTCACGACTTGCATGTCGATGAGTACACAACCGGCAGGAGCCATATGGTTGTATTTATAATTGTGTATGACCTGTGTGTCAACTTCTTATGCGCCATGTAATAGTTTCACTTTATCGCTAAGTAGTTAGCAATAGTTGTAGTTGCTATTCGTGGTGGAGGCAATCATGGTGGAGTGATGGATATCATGTCGGAACGCACAAGATGGAGATCATTGCGCGAAGATTGGCTATACCATGTCACATAAAGTTATATGCATGTGATGTTTATCCTTTTATGTATCTTATTATGCTTAGATCGCGACGGTAGCATTATAAGATGATTCCTCACTTAAAGATCAAGATAAAAACTGTGTTCTCCCCAAGTATGCACCGTTGCGAAAGTTCGTCGTGTCCAAGCATCACGTGATGATCGGGTGCTATAGACTCTACGCTCACATACAACGGGTGCAAGCCAGTTTTGCACACGCGGAAATACTTGGGTCTAACTTTACGAGACTAGCATGTACAGACATGGCCTCAGAACACATGAACCGAAAGGTTAAGCATGAGTCATATGAATGATATGATCGACACTTCGTTGTCCACCATTGAAACCACATCTCTTCTCGTGAAGATCGGATTAGGTGTGGTGAATTTGGATCGTGTTCACTAAACAACTTGAGGGATGTTGAATTTAGTGGGAGTTCATCTAGTAATTTGATTAAAAGTTGAACTAGTTATCATGAACATAGTCTAATTTGTACTTGCAAATATTGTAGATCAAATGGCTAAGTCCAACTTCAACTTCAACGTTTTTCCTGAGAAGGAAAAGCTTAAAAACAATGGGTCTAACTTCACCAACTGGTTCCGCAATCTAAGAATCATTCTCTCTGGCGGTCAAAAGGACTATGTCCTTGGGAAAGCGTTAGGTGACCCCCCTGCTGCAACTGCGCCGGCTGATGAGAAAACTGTCTATCAGTCGTGCAAAGATGATTATGGTGTGATTAAGAGCACCATGTTGTTTGCTATGGAACCGGAACTTCAAAATCGTTTTGAAGACTATCCCGGGCCCTTTGAGATTCTCGAAGAGCTGAAAACCATGTTTCAGACTCAAGCCCGTTCTGAGAGATATGAGATCTCTGAGAAGTTCTTTAACTGCAAGATGGAGGAAGGGAGTTCCGTTAGTGAGCACGCCATTAAGATGACGGGCTACACTCAACGCCTTGAGCAACTGGAATGCACGATTCCAGAGGAGCTCAAGATTGACAGGGTTCTGCAATCACTCCCTCCCAGCTACAAAAGTTTTGTAGTGACTCATAATCAGACTGGTTCCACTGATACGATCACCGAGCTCTTCGCAAAGCTGAAGGCCGCAGAAGTGGACATCAAAAAGGATAATCATGTGTTGATGGTCAACAAGCCCACCTTCAAGAAAGGTAAGGGTGCAAAGAAGCCCTTCAAGAAGGGCGGCGGCAAGCGCACTGCCCCTGCAGAGAAGAAGCTCAAGTCTGGTCCTAAGTCGGACACTGAGTGCTTCTATTGCCAGGACAAGGGTCACTGGAAGCGCAACTGTCCGAAGTACTTAGCGGACAAGACGGCTGGCACCATCAAAGGTATATTTGATATACATGTTATTGATGTTTTCCTTACTAGCCCTCGTTGTAGTGCCTGGGTATTTGATACTGGTTCAGTTGCTAATATTTGTAACTCGAAACGGGAGCTACGGAATAGACGGCGGCTTGCGAGGGATGAGGTGACGATGCGCGTTGGCAACGGATCAAGAGTTGATGTGATGGCCGTCGGCACGCTCTCCTTAGTTTTACCTTCGGGATTAGTTTTAAACCTCAATAAATGTTATTATGTGCCTGCGTTGAGCATGAACATTATTTCTGGATCTTGTTTATTGCAAGGCGGTTATTCATTTAAATCGGATAATAATGGTTGTACTATTTATATGAGTAACATCTTTTATGGTCATGCACCTATTGTGAATGGTTTATTTCTTCTAAATCTCGAAAGGGATGAAACACACATCCATAACATTGAGGCTAAGAGATGCAAAGTAGATAGTGATAATACTACTTATTTGTGGCACTGTCGTCTAGGTCATATTGGTGTAAAGCGCATGAAGAAACTCCATTCTGATGGACTTTTGGAGTCTCTTGATTTTGAATCATTTGACACATGCGAACCATGCCTCATGGGCAAGATGATCAAAACCCCGTTCTCCGGTATGATGGAGCGAGCAACGGACTTGTTGGAAATCATACATACCGATGTATGCGGACCGATGAGTGTTTCGACGCGCGGTGGATATCGCTATTTTCTCACTTTTACCGATGACTTGAGTAGATATGGGTATATCTATTTAATGAAACATAAATCTGAATCGTTTGAAAAGTTCAAAGAATTTCAGAATGAAGTGGAGAACCATCATAACAGAAAGATTAAGTTTCTACGATCCGATCGTGGAGGTGAATATTTGAGTTATGATTTTCTCACGCATCTTAAAGCAAGTGGAACCGTTTCACAACTCACGCCACCCGGAACACCACAGCGCAATGGTGTGTCTGAACGCCGGAATCGAACCCTATTAGATATGGTCCGATCAATGATGTATCTTACTGATTTGCCGTTATCATTTTGGGGTTATGCATTAGAAACCGCTGCATTCACTTTAAATAGGGCTCCATCTAAATCCGTTGAGACGACACCGTATGAACTGTGGTTTGGTGCTAAACCTAAGTTGTCGTTTCTTAAAGTTTGGGGATGCGAAGCTTACGTCAAGAAGTTGATGCCGGACAAGCTCGAACCCAAAGCGGAGAAATGCGTCTTCATAGGATACCCTAAGGAAACTATTGGGTATACCTTCTATCACATAACCGAAGGCAAAGTGTTTGTCGCAAAGAACGGTTCCTTTCTTGAGAAGGAGTTTCTCTCGAAAGAAGTGAGTGGGAGGAAAGTAGAGCTAGACGAGGTTAATGAACCTTCTATTGAATTGGAGAGTAGCGCAGCACCTGAAATTGTTCCAGTGCCGCCTGCACCAACAATAGAGGAAGCTAATGACAAGGATCATGAAGCTTCGGACGATGCTGCTACTGAACGTCACAGGTCGACAAGGTCACGTGCCCCTCCTGAGTGGTACGGCAACCCTGTCTTGACTATCTTGTTAGTAGAAGACAGTGAACCTACGAACTATGAGGAAGCGATGATGAGCCCAGACTCTGAGAAATGGCTAGAAGCCATGAAATCCGAATTGGGATCCATGAGCGAAAACCAAGTATGGACTTTGGTGGACCCTCCTAGCGACCGAAAGGCCGTTGAGTGCAAATGGATCTTCAAGAAGAAAACGGACGCGGATGGTAATGTTACTGTCTATAAAGCACGGCTTGTTGCGAAAGGTTTTCGACAAGTTCAAGGTGTTGACTACGATGAGACTTTCTCTCCCGTAGCGATGTTTAAGTCCATTCGGATTTGATTAGCAATTGCTGCGTTTCATGATTATGAAATATGGCAGATGGATGTCAAGACTGCTTTCCTCAATGGCAACATTGATGAAGAGTTGTATATGATGCAACCCGAAGGTTTTGTCGATCCTAAGGATGCTGATAAAGTATCCAAACTTCAGCGTTCCATTTATGGACTGAAGCAAGCATCTCGGAGTTGGAACCTTCATTTTGATCAAGTGATCAAGAGCTTTGGATTTGTTCCAAATTGCTACGAAGCTTGTATCTACAAGAAAGTGAGTGGGAGCTCGGTGAAGTTTCTGGTACTATATGTGGATGACATATTGATTATTGGAAATGACATCAACATGCTTAACGATGTGAAGAGTTATTTGAACAAGTGTTTTTCAATGAAAGACCTAGGTGAAGCTGCTTATATATTGGGCATCAAAATCTATAGAGATAGACAAAGACGCCTGATAGCTTTAAGCCAGAGTACATACCTAGACAAAGTTCTGAAAAGGTTCAGAATGGATAAGGCAAAGAAAGGTTCAGTGCCTATGTTGTCAGGTAAGATATTGAGCAAGGCTCAGTGTCCAGCTACGGTAAATGATAGGGAAGCTATGAGCAAAGTGCCTTATGCCTCGGCCATAGGTTCTATCATGTATGCCATGCTGTGTACTAGACCGGATGTGTCCAATGCTCTTAGTTTGACGAGCAGGTATCAAAGTGATCCAGGAATGGAACACTGGACAGCCGTGAAGAACATCCTAAAGTACCTAAATAGGACTAAAGAAATGTTCTTAGTCTATGGCGGTGATGAACAGCTTGTCGTAAAAGGTTACGTCGACGCTAGTTTTGACACCGACAAGGATGATTCTAAATCTCAGACAGGATACGTGTATATTTTGAATGGAGGAACTGTGAGTTGGAGAAGCTGCAAGCAAAGCGTGATCGCGGGATCTACAGTAGAAGCGGAATACATGGCTGCTGCAGAAGCGTCAAGTGAAGGAGTTTGGATCAGGAACTTCATCACTGAGCTTGGCGTGGTTCCAAGTGCATTGGACCCACTCGAGATATTGTGTGACAACACTGGCGCCATAGCACTCGCTAAGGAACCAAGATATCATCCAAAGACCAAGCATATCAACCGCAAGTTTCATATAATCCGAGATTATATAGCAGATGGAGATCTGAAGATTAGCAAAGTACATACAGATCTGAATGTCGCAGATCCATTGACTAAACCTCTTCCACGTGTAAAACATGATCAGCACCTTAGTGCCATGGGTGTGAGATTGTTGCCAAATGTAAACTAGATTATTGACTCTAGTGCAAGTGGGAGACTGTTGGAATTATGCCCTAGAGGCAATAATAAAGATGTTATTATTATAATTCTTGTTCATGATAATGTTTATATTCCATGCTAGAATTGTATTAAGCGGAAACTTTAATACTTGTGTGGTTTGTGAACAACACCGTGTCCCTAGTACGCCTCTATGGACTAGCTCATTGATTAATGATGGTTAAGGTTTCCTAACCATGGGCATGAGTTGTCAATTAATAATGAGATCATATCATTGGGAGAATGATATGATGGACAGACCCAAACTAAGTGAAGCAATTAGATCGTGTCATCGTGTTCATCTTTGCGAAGCTTTTCTTATGTCAAATATTGTATTCCTTAGACCATGAGATAATACAACTCCCTGGTATCGGAAGAAAGCTTTGAGGTCATCAAACGTCATCCTATGAGAGGGTGATCATAAAGGTGTCTCTCAGGTGATCGGAAAGTATCTGTTGGGTTGTATGTATCGAGATGGGATTTGTCCCTCCCAAGTCGGAGAGATATACTTCGGGCCCACTCGGTAATCGATATCAATGCCGCTTGCAAGCATGTGGTTAAGGAGTTAATCACAAAGTGATATCAGATTACGGAACGAGTAAAGTACTTGCTGTGAATGAGATTGAACTAGGTATGACGGTATCGACGATCAAATCTCGGGCAAGTAAAATATCGCGAGACGAAGGGAATATATATATGGGATTGATTGAATCCTGGCATCGTGGTTCATCCGATATGATCATCGATGAATGTGTGGGAGTCAATATGGGTTTCCAGACCCCGCTGTTGATTATTGATAGAAGATCATGTCTGCATATTCTCGAACCCGCAGGGTCACACACTTAACGTGTCTCGACGCTAGGATAGATTGGATAATTGGTTTATGAGTTTTTGTTCGGAGTCTCGGATGGGATCCGGGACATCACGAGAGGTTCCGAAGTAGTCCGGAGAATAAGATTCATATAAGGCAGTGCAGTTTTCGGAGTTCGGAATTGTTCCGGGTTAATCGGTATTGTACCGGAAGCTTATAGAACCTTCCGGAAGGGGACCAACGTGGCCCCACCTTCCGGGGGGGCATGGGCCTATGAGGGAGTGCCCTGGCCGCATTGGGCCAGGGGCACAAGGCCCCATAGGGCCCAGCTGGCCAAGAGGGATAAAACCCTTATCTAGACCTTCTAGAAGGGGGGGTTCCTTGCCCCCCACTCCTCCTCCTTGTGGCCGCCGGTTTGGGCTTGGGGGAGGGGCTAGGGCAGCCGCCCACCCCTCTATATAAAGAGGGCTGGGGGCGCACCCCCCCCCCCCACACACACCTTCCCCTCCAACCCTAGCCGCCCTGCTGCCCTCCTCTCTCCCTCCCGACTGCTTGTAGGCGAAGCCCTGCCGCAGAAATTCTCCACCAATTGCACCGCGTCGTCGCATTGTAGATCCAACCCATCTCTCCACCATACTTGCTGGACCAAGGAAGGAGGAGACGTCGAGGTGCTGCACGTGTGCATCTCACGGAGGCACCGCCACTTGTGGTGCTAGATCGGATCAGATCGCGAGGAGGAGAAGCGAGTACGACTACATCACCCACGTTCCGACGAACGTTCCGCTGTGCGAAACTTCAAGGGTATGAAGATCTAATCCAATCTCTCTCGTTGTTTGCATCTCCTAGATTAGATCTTGGCTTTCCCTCTGTTCGCATCCGTAGAAAATTTTGATTTACTATGCCGCGAAACCCTTCACGAAATGTCTCAAAGGTGTTGCAAGCAACTTGGAAACCTGCACAACACAAACTCAAGACTTTGCCCCCAACGAATCAGTGAGGTTGTCAAGCTCACCGGTTTGCTGTAACAAAGGATTAAACGTATGGTGTGGAAGGTAATGGTTTGCAGCAAGTAAACAGGTAACAGTGGAAGATGTATCAATGGTAAAGATTGGACCGGGGTCCATAGTTCACTAGAGGTGTAGATAAACAACATGGCATGAAGGGTAAACAAATTACAGCAGGGCAATTGATAGGAACCGAGCTAGGCATAACAATACAATACCAAACAAAAAGATCCTATGAGATTCGATTGGACAATACAACAATATACATAGACCGCCATCCAACTGCATCTATGACTAGAAGTCCACCTTCAGGTTATCATACGAACCCCCTCCAGTATTAAGTTGCAAGCAACAGACAACTACTTTAAGCAAAGTGTGTAAGGTAAACAATCCACTTGTTCCATGAACAAGATACCATTGTTTTCTCCCTAGTGGAAACAACACATCTATAACCGAAGAGATTTCTGTCACTTCCCTTGGAAACTATAGGCATGAACCCACTATCGAGCATAAATACCCTCTCTTGGAGTCACTAGCAACTACTTGGCCAAGATAGCTACTAACAACGGAGAGCATGCAAGATCACAAACAACACAGACATGATAGTATCAAATAGACAGAACCATTAATCAATCTGACATAGTAATCTCAATATCCATCGGATCCCTGCAAACACAACATGCATGATTACAAATAGATTAGATCTTGATCATAAACGGAGCTCACAAGATCTATTCATGAAAGCACAAGGAGGAGATACAACCATCTAGCTACTACATGGACCTGTAGTCCAACTCACGCTTCATACCGGAGAAGAAGGCTCCGGGATGATTTCCCCTCTGGCAGGGTGCCGGGAAGAACTTCAGATTCCCCCGATCTAGGGACGATGGTGGCGGCGGCTACAGAAGGTTTCGTGGAGTTTTGATCGGGTGCCTAGGGTTTCTGCATCGAGGGCTTCTTATAGCCGAAGAGGCGATGCTGGGAGGTGGCCAGAGGGCCCACACCCTGCCTAGGCGCGGGGTGGGCCCACCCGCGCCTAGGGGGTGTGGCCGCCCTGTGGCGCCTCTCCGTCTCTCCTTTGGACTTCGTGTCGTCCACGGTAAAATATTGACTTTGGCTTTTGTCCCGTCCAATTACGAGAATATTGATTTTATGCCTTTCTGGAACCAAAAACAGAAGAAAACAGGCAACTGGCACTGTGACAACTTGTTAATAGGTTAGTTCCAGGAAAAATATAAAAACACCTCAAAGTGTAGATAAAGCAAAACAAAGTAGATACTAAACAAGCATGAAGCATCAAAAATTATAGATACGTTTCCAACGTATCAGTCAGTCACAGAATGGTCTAAGTAAAAAATCTAGTCACAATTGGTTTTTAGTTATACTATGATTGCATATGTTTTTCATTTAAACTTTTTAGGTGCACCATTGTTAAAAAAGGTTGCACCATATTTTTACTGAAACTTTAAAAATTGAATCATAGTTGCAACTAATTCATTTCTTTGAAGGCCAACATTAATCATAGTTGCAAAAATCTACATAGACCAAAAACTATTTTTTAATTCATTTTAAAATAAAAACTAAAATATAAAAGAAAAACATTTTATCTAAACAAAGGGGAAAGCAGACCTCAAGCCGGCCAGTTCAAGGCCTAGCCTAGTCAGAAGGACCACCTCACCCCACCTAGACCACCATTCTAGACTAGTACCTAACCCTAGCCCACCCCCAACACAGGCCACGTCCCACGACCGAACACACTAGGGCACACACCATGTTTAGATCATAGACCAACTTACACTAAATAATGGTCTTAACATGATAATTGAACAAATATGTGTGAGATTATGGACAATCAAAACATCGTGTTTAGATCATAAAACAACTTACACTAAATAATGATATTAACTTGATAATAACTTGACTACTAAGTTAGTTTACTCAACCAAATAATCATAAAATTGTTATGTTCAGTGTTAGTATCTATCTCACTCAGAATAGGTCTCTTTTATCTTTTCTAATAGACGAAAGTTGTTTAGTGTCTTCATAGTTTTTTTGTGCATGTTTTGATACCACTTAACTCCACTATACCATCTAGGTCAGCACAACCGATTTTTAAGTCTTGTCGGTACACACTTTAGTACTGACCGCTCTTTTTCTACCATGGGTAGTTTGGCCCGTCAGCAGGTATGGAAACGACGATGTTAGCATGATTGCTTTTCTGTTTAGCGTGGACAGAGCTATGGATGTCACTTGGTTATCTTCACGTTTTTTAGGTTCATTTATATTCTTATCCTTATTTAGATGCTATTTTTTTTAATTTTATTTGCATCTTTGTATTGTATCTATGTGTATTCCTGGCTCGTTAAATTCGTTGTTGCTCGTGGGTTCTGTTCTGAACGTAGCGGTACTATTTGTTTTTCATCCGTAAAAAGTGCATTGGTGAATGCCTTTGAATGTTCTATGGAATTTGGCGAAAATGGTAAGAGTCCTGATATTTCTGAATTTGTCTTTGAAAGACCAACGTCATTCGAACAAGAAGTTCTGGCTGAATCTCCACGGCCTTCTTAGGACGCCGACCACATGGCGAGTTTTTCGTCCGGACATTAAAAATTGGCCCAGTCGCGTTTTCAGGACCTCGGTTTCGTTCGGATTTGGGCCAACTTTGGTCCGGGCTTCCTAGGCCATACCCGGGTTGCTGGGAACTCCCTGAGAACGCCGTACGAAGCGAATTTGGCAAAAAAAAAAAGACAACGAGTGGACCTGCCCAGTCAGCGATAGAAGTCGAGTCGTCGTCATCCTTCTGTCTCGGAGGAGATCGAGCTCGCCTATCAGAGCGCGTCACTTGTCGCCCTCGACGACGATGGGGAGGACGGCCCCTCCTACCACCCCTGGAGGAGCGGTGACGACGGCCAGGGCAGCTCCCGTCCGCCGCAGCCGCCGAGCGACGACGACGGCAACGACGACCCGTACTACACCTGCTTCTAGAGCAACTTCGCCATGTAGAAGCGGCGTCGCATCAGCATCGGCATCGGTGGCGACGGCCTTTTTTTTTGTTTTTTTAGTTATTATTAGCCTAAATCTAGTTTAAATTTATATATTCATCCGAATTCTATGTAATATATATGTATTCGTCCTTAATTAATGAAAGCTGTCTATATTCATTTAAAGTTTGCCGAAATTTATTGAATTTAACAAACACGAAACTCGGTCTGAGGCGAGTGAGAAACCGAAAACGAGTTTCCTTCCAACTAAAATATATCCGAATTTCGGCCCTGGCAGTAGGATGCTCTAAGGAAAAACAACAACCTTCGCGCTGATCCAGAGTAACCAAACGGGACGCAATCATGGATGCCACGTTAGGTACTCCCTTCGGCCCATATTAATTGACTTTGATTTGTCAAATTTTGGATGAACCTATATACTAAATAGTGTCTAGATTTATTTAAATTTTGACAAATCCAAGTCAATTAATATGGGCCGGAGGAAGTAGTTAAATGGATCGATCGTGCCGGCGTTTCGCAGGGATACAGCCTAGAGACAAGGTACGGATGGTAGAGGGGGAAGAGGCTCTGATCGAGAAAGGGGTCGTGGTAGAGGAGGACGAGGGGAGGGCGTGTTTCAGGCCAAACCTAGAGATGCTAGGGATGATGATGATCTCAAGAGTACTGCGTCCAGTCCTTCTAAACCAGCTGGGGTTGGGGGAAAGTCAAATTCAGCTAAGAGAAGGATGGATTTTGAAGAGGAGGAGATAGCATCGCCTGCTGGGCAGCTGCTCTTGACATACAAAACCCCAAGCGAAGCTATGGAAACTGATTTGGGTGTAGGAGGGGCGGCCAAAGAAGTTGAGGAGAATGATAGTAACTCTAAATCGTCACGAGATAGTAAAAGGGTGAAGACTGCAGAGGAAGGTAACAAAACTAATGACTTGGCAAAATCGGCGGGCTCTGAGGAGCCTCGCCAGGCCTAATGTATTGCCTCAGTTGGAACTGCCGGGGTTTGGGGCAACCTCGGACAGTTCATGAATTGGTGCGCCTAGTGAGGAGGCATCGGCCCAAGCTCATCTTCCTTTTAGAAACAAGACAGTATGGTGAGTACGTCAGAAGATTGAGGTGGAGGTTGGGGATGAAGTATTGTTTTTGTGTAAATGGAGAAGGTAAAGGTGGAGGGCTGGCTCTAATGTGGGAAGAGGGTGTGGATGTTAGCCTACTCTCTTTCGATATGCATCATATTGATGTCTTGATCAAAGAAGGAGTGGGAGAGCAATGGCGAGGTACTTTTGTGTATGGTGAACCAAGAGTACAAGATAGGCATCAGATGTGGACTTTGCTGCGTGGAATAAAACCAAAATCTGATGCGCCTTGGATGATGATCGGGGATTTTAATGAAACAATGTGGCAGGGTGAGCACTACTCTCGTACTAAGCGTGCAGAGCGGCAGATGTTTGAGTTCCGAGAGGTGCTATCTCTCTGTGATCTTCATGACTTGGGATTCGTCGGGCTACCATGGACATACGGTAATAAGCAAGATGGTATCCGAAATGTCAAAGTTCGTTTGGATAGGGCCGTGGATACTCCGGCATGGACTGATTGCTTTCCTGATGCGCAACTGCACCACTTGACATCGTCAAGATCAGACCATTCCCTGATTCTGCTCAAACTTGCTATGCCGGTGCAAGGTAGGAAAGGAAGGAAGTTGAAGAGATATGAGATTTTCTGGGAGAGGGAAGAAGGGCTTGTGGAGGAGATAAAGTCCACATGGACACACACTCGGCCGGTCGAGAATCTAGGAGATGTGGGAAGCAAGCTTTCAACCATGATGCAATCCTTGCATGCGTGGGGGAAATCTCGGGTTGGCAATGTCACGGAGGAGCTAGAAAAGAGAAGGACTCAACTTGAAGTGTTATCTAGTGCAGGCACTCCGGAGGCAAATGCCAAATGCAAGGTTATTTCACGTGAGATGGATGAGTTACTTTATAAGGAAGAGATGATGTGGCTCCAACGATCTCGCATATCTTGGCTTAGAGAGGGAGATCGGAACACTCGTTATTTTCATCGGAAGGCCGTATGGAGGGCAAAGAAAAATAATATTACCAAACTAAAAAAAGGAGATGTTTGGTTGGAAAAACCAGAGGAACTAGAGGAGGAGGCTGTCAGCTTCTTCTCTGATCTTTTTGAGCGTGATGTTGGAGTGGACCCGAATCCACTCATTCACCTCCTGGATAAGGTTATTGACGACCACATGAATGAGCGTTTATGCAAAGAATTTTCTGCTGATGAGATTGGTGACGCTTTATTTCAAATAGGACCTCTAAAGGCCCCAGGGACTGATGGTTTCCCCGCGAGGTTTTTTCAGCGGAATTGGGATATTCTGAAGGATGATGTGGTTAAGGCGGTTCAACATTTCTTTCATTCTGGTGTTATGCCGGAAGGGGTTAATGACATGACTATTGTGCTTATCCCAAAGAACAATAACCCAATATCTTTGAAGGAGTTCAGGCCAATAAGTCTCTGTAATGTCATATATAAAGTGGTCTCGAAATTTCTGGCGAACCGTTTGCGACCTTTACTGGGGGATTTCATATATAAAGAGGAGAATTTTGTCATATATAAAGAGGAGAATTTTGTGCTTATAAGCTTGATCTGGCGAAAGCCTACGACAGGGTGGATTGGAGAACATTGGAGAACATAATGCTCAAGTTGGGTTTTCATCATACTTGGGTGAGGTGGATCATGGCTTGTGTAACCTCTGTACGTTATTCAGTGCGGCTGAACGGGAAACAGCTAAAGACCTTTTCACCGTCCCGGGGCCTTCGGCAAGGTGACCCCCTATCACCGTATTTGTTCTTGTTTATTGCTGATGGCTTATCATGTTTACTAAATGATGCTATTGAGAGGAATCGGCTGCGCGAGTTGGTTATATGCCAGGGTGCCCCGGGTATCTCACACCTCCTATTCGCCGATGATAGCCTTTTATTTTTTAAAGCCACAAGCGACCAAGCAGAAGTGATTAGGGGAATTCTGCAAGAGTTTGAGGGGTGTACAGGACAGCTACTTAGCCGTAACAAATGCTCGATTATGTTCGGCAAGAAGTGCTCTGAAGGTAACCAATCTTTGGTAGCTGCTATCCTGGACGTGGAGAAGACAAGTTTTGAGGAGAAATATCTGGGCCTCCCCATGCCAGAGGGAAGGATGAAGGACTCGTGTTTCCAACCTATTAAAGGAAAATACACGAAAAGGCTATCTGATTATGATGAGAAATACATGTCATCGGGGGCTAAGGAAGTGCTTATAAAATCTGTCCTACAAGCTCTTCCTACCTATGCCATGGGTATTTTTAAGTTTTCATATGGACTATGTGATGATCTTATGCAGTTGATAAGGAACTTTTGGTGGGGAGACGTGGAAAATGAAAAGAAGGTCCATTGGATATCTTGGGAAAAGATGATCACCCCAAAGTGCTATGGGGGTATGGGCTTTAGATATCTGAGAGCGTTTAATCAGGCCTTGTTGGCACGTGAAGCGTGGCGCCTAATCATTTCGCCAGAGAGCTTATGTGCCCGCTTGTTAAAAGCTCGCTATTATCCGCGAGGCAGTTTACATGATACTGTTTTCGCCACTGGCGGATCATCATCCTGGCAGGGGATTGTTCATGGGCTTGAACTATTGAAGAAAGGACTAGTTTGGAGGGTTTGCTCTGGAAAGAGTATTCGCATTTGGAGGGATAATTGGTTGCCTCGCAACCAAGGACAAACGCCTATAGAGAAGGGAATTTCAAGGCTGCGAAGAGTAGATCAGCTTTTTATGCCAGGTACGAAAGAATGGAATGTGGTGCTACTGCAAAAGGTTATGTGGCCACATGATGTCCTGGAAGTGCTGAAATTAAAGGTTCCGGCTAATATAGATGAAGATTTTTTGGCTTGGCAGCCTGAAAATAATGGTTTTTTACTGTCAAGAGCGCATACTTCCTGGCTATCAGAGATCGTGTGATGCCATCATCTGCATCCTCAGGTAGTCGTGATATGGAGCAAAACCCGACTAAATGAGATTACATTTGGAAAGCCACAGTACCTCAAAAGGTTAAATTTTTTGGTTGGCGACTTGCGCGTGAAGCATTGGGGACGGAGCATAACAGGTGTCGGAGGACCCTCGCTGTGCTTCCTACCTGTAATATATGCGGAAGGGAGAAGGAGGATGGCTTTCACGCTGTTGTGGCATGTACTAAAGCTTATGCCCTGCGAGAAGAAATCCGACAGATTTGGGAGCTTCCGTCAGACTCAGTTTTTACTCGATCATGTGATGATTGGCTGTTGGTCTTGCTAAGTGGTGTGGATGATCTCACTAGAGCTCGTATCCTGCTGCTGTTCTGGCGTTGCTGGCATCTCCGAAATGATATCATCCATGCTAACGGTAATGCGTCGGTGACACAGTCTGTTGGCTTTCTTCAGAACTATTGTGATACACTGTTCCAGATCAAGGAGCATAATACAAAAAGCAATGAGAAAATGCTTGGTGGCAATGTTAGAGTGAGAGGAGGGGGCACAGTCTGGAAACCGCCGCCTGAGAGATGGTCGAAACTGAATACTGATGCTAGCTTTGATATTCAGACTGGTAAAGCTTTTGCAGGCTGTGTTATCAGGAACTGTAGAGGGGAAGTACTGCTTTCTGCATGGTCTTCGTTGCCTACATGCAGTAGGGCCGAAGAAGCAAGAGATGCTGGCGTGTGCGTATGGAGTCAAGCCAGCAAGGGAGTGGTGTGAAATGCCTCTGGTGGTAGAAGGAGATTGCTTAATGCTGATTGCTGGACTAAAGGACTCTTCCAGGGATAAATCTCGTTTTGGCCTGATTCTGCAAGAAATAAAGCTCCTATGTAACAATCTTAATCTTATGGACGTTGTGTTTAGTAAAATTAATAGGGAGAGTAATAGAGTAGCTCATGAACTCGCGCAACTAGCTAAGAGGGGAGTGGAGGCTGCGGTTTTGCGGCTAGAGGCTCCTCCATGCATAGATGATCTACTTGTAAAGGATTGTAATGGTTTAATCTAATAAAACTCCCTATTTGATCGAAAAAAAAAAAGGTTCGGAGGAAGTAGTTAAATGGATCGATCTGGATTCGGAGTCGGCACGTCTCCGTCGCGTGGTTCCCCACCCCATCGAAGCGCCACCCACCGGATTGAGCTGGTCAGCGCGGCAGGGACTTGGACTTCCCGCCGAGTCTCGATGCAAGCAGCCAGCCTCCTCTACCACTAGTCCACTACTAGTACTTCCTCGAATTCTTCCTCTAGCTACCAGCCTCCAGAGCACCGGACCCGGATTTGTTTCGGTGGGAGGGATCAGTGGGGATCAGCGGGAGCAAGCCATGGAGGAAGACGGCCTGCGCACCAGTATCCTAGTCAAGGTACGGCCAACAGCCAGATCCCCTTCGCCCATTCCGAGCTCTTTTTTTATTTCAAATGAGCAGGTCTGGTCCGGTCATATGAGAATTCCGTATTGTATTGCCGAATCCTGATGAAGTAATGAGCACTGAAGTAAAACCACCTTGTATCTCTGTTGCTGACATGGGATCTGGAAACGTCCATACAGAACTGCCGTAATGTCAAGCGTTTGTTTCTTTCTACTGCGGATTTGGTCACAGAACGTATATAGAGTTTAGATTGTCAGACTTCTAAGCTGGCCTGGATTTACTCCTCAGCAACAATGCTTATGTTGAATATCCGCAAAAAAGAAATGCTTATATTGATGCATGGCCTACTATCATATCAGGATGATGCAACAAGCCATGATGGTGAAGAATCACACTCTCTACTGGAAGCATGTCAACAGCCAGAACTTAAATGCAGACCTTCTGACTGGAGAGCACCTGCAATCATTCTCGGTGAGCCTTGTTGTATTGAGCAATTTGCAATCCTCTTCACTGAAGACCATGAGACAACAGACAACTCATATATAGAGAGCACACCCTTTACATTATTTAGCACGATACCACCTCAAATCAAATGGTTAGTTGCTCTGTTTCTGATTCTGGTATAACGATACCTATTCTTGATATCCAGTATTTAATTATCTTCGTAGGTGATACATTTTTTTATGTCTGTTGTTTTGTGCTCATCAACATAAACAAGAATCATCTTATAAGTTTAGTAGGTAGTAAACACACTGTTTTAAAATTTTATGAAATTGACTAACCCTGCAGGATTTGAATGCTTGGAGAGCATGGCGTTCAATGGCGTCGCCACGAACCTAGTTGTGTATATCCGCTCAGTTCTCCATGGTGGCATCGCCTCAAGTGCTTCAACTGTTTCTCTTTGGTACGGTACAAGCTTCTTTGTGCCTATACTTGGAGCTGTCATAGCAGACGCTTACTGGGGCAATTACAAGACTGTGTTGATCTCCCTTGCAATGTACCTAATTGTAAGATCAGAGCCTTCCTTCTCAGATCATTGATCTTATTCACATTTCAATCTTTGTTCCTGCATTTGCATATTATTTTGAATAATTTAACTATAAGGTCTATTTCTTGGGAAAGGTTATGATGAAATGTTGATATGGGTATTGCAGGGCATGGTACTCATTACAGTTGGAGCTTTTATACCTTCTGCTGCAGCCTTATGCAACTTGAACCCATGCCCGTCATCAGAAGGAACTCAAAATGTAATTTTCTTCTCGGGTTTGTATCTAGCTGCTATTGGTTGTGGAGGAGTAAGGTCTGCATTGCTTCCACTTGGTGCTGACCAATTTAACAATGAGAACAGCCTAGATATGCAAAAGAGGAGGAATTTCTTCAGTTTGTTCTATATCTCTGTCATCTTTGGTGTGATAACTTCAGGAACCATTGTAGTTTGGATTCAGGAAAATGTGAGCTGGGCTATAGGATATGGTATTGCCACCACGTGTATAGCTCTCGCTTTGGTAGGCTTTGTGGTTGGAACACCAACATTCCGGCGGCGTGAGCCCAGTGGTTCCCCAGTGAAAAGTATTTTCCAGGTTATTGTTGCTGCTTGTAAGAACATGAGCTTAGCAATTCCTGCTGATAGCTCACTCCTTTATGAGGCCACTAGCAAGAATACACACAACAGTGAATCAAAACTAGCTCATACTGATGATTTCAGGTACTGCACTGCCTGTTTTGTGTTACTTATCCTGAGAACCATATAATATACTCGGTATATTTCCTTCTTCTTGCCATGTTTTAGCTCCAGCCAAAGTAATATATACGGTACAATATATACGACCCATCATGTCCATGTTGAGTCAGCTGTTACTTACCTAAGTAGTTCGTTGCTGCGGTGCCTGGGTAGGCCATGCTGCGCTGGCTGTCTTGTTAGGATGTAGCCTAGGGGCTGGGTGTCCCCAATATTATGTTGGAACTTGGAAGTGTCACAGTGAACTAATGAGTTACATTTTAGTAAGAGTGTCCTGGACCCTATGTCCACTGACACCTGCTGGGACTTCTTAGGTCCACTGCTGCCGACAGTAAGGTTTGGCTCCAGCGATCGGCATTGTGCTTAATGGTTTCTCCCAGTCTCTCGGGGTATTGAGAAAGGGCGAATAAAGCGACAGCAGCAAGAAGAGGAGGTTTCCCTGGCCATGCCGTGGGACGGGGTATTTGTTGGACAGAGAGGAAGGCGAGACAGGGAGTGCTCTGCGAAGTCTGATTGTGGCAGACAGCGGAGAAACCAGAGGAGGGCAACAGCTGCGGCGTGCATAGGCTTGGGGTGCAAGATGGCGATGATTAGAGGAGCGGTATAGGGAATGCTGGAAGAGTTAGAGTAGATCATGGTGCAGACAGAAGCCAGATATACTAGCTTCACGTTTTACTTTTCTGTATCTTTTTTTACATTTTCTCTTATTTTTGGTTGTCTGTTATGCACTTCTTACATATAATAGATAGATTTCTGAAATATCAGTCCACATAATAACTCATTGATTATCGGTCCACATATTGTGTACGGAGTAGCTCTTTTAACCTTATGAAGAGAAGATATAAATAACTAAAATGTTATAGGAGCAACATTTAAACACTGGAAATTAGTTTAGCACAAAGCAGCATGCTCTACTTCTGTTCCCTTGCTATCCTGTGTTTTTGTGAAGTTGGGACGATTGTTCAAATGACTCTAACCCTGTCATTTTTCTCAGGTTTTTAGACAAGGCGGCTGTTATTTCTGATCTGCGCTTGGACACCAGCAGTTGTCAAAATTCATGGAGGATCTGTACAATAACTCAAGTCGAGGAATTGAAAATACTAATGCGCTTGCTTCCAATATGGGCAACTGGAGTATTATTTGGTGCTGCAATCTCACAAATGCACACTACCTTCATTCAGCAAGGAATTGTGATGAACACCAAGATTGGCTCGCTTTCTGTTCCACCAGCCTCCTTGTATTCCTTTGAAGTGATATGTGTGGCGCTTTGGGTTCTTCTTGTGAACAAAGTCATTGTACCAGCGACCAGGACATGCTTCACAAGCGGAGTGGAGCTAACGCAGTTGCAGAGGATCGGGATAGGTCGTTTTCTGATGATCTTTGCCATGGCAATGGCTGCTCTTCTAGAAATGAAGAGGCTACAGAGTGTCCAGCATGGTGAGCAATTAAGCATTGTGTGGCAGCTCCCGCAGTACTTCGTTATCGCGGGGGCAGAGTGCTTCGCCATAATCACTCAACTGGAGTTCTTCCATGGTCAGGCGCCAGACTCCATGAAGAGCATGCTGACAGCGTTGGCGTTGCTCACTGTAGCTGCCGGCAACTACTTGAGCTCAGCAATGATCACCCTTGTTGCAGGGGTAACAAGGGTATGGCATAACCCTGGATGGATACCTGATGATCTGAACAAAGGGCATCTTGACTACTTCTACTGGTGTCTTAGAGCCATCTCATTTGTAAACTTTCTTGCCTATATCTATTTTGCTAGCAAATACAAATTAAAGAAAATTGTTATTCACGGCTAAAATTCCTTGTACCCACACCAATTGAAAGTATTTATAGGCCACAGAACTACAGAAGAACAATAGGCCACATAACTAAAGAAAAACCTTTCTTATATCCGGTATATTGGCTCCGGTTATATCAGAATGTCGTATGGCACCTGCATAAAGATGATGTTGTAAGTTCTGTACGCCATGAAGAACATAGATCTTTGCATTTTTCGTACTCTCTCGGATCTAATAATGGACTCAGAGTAGCATTCTCTTTTCTTTCGTCACACTTGCTCTCTATGCTTACATTTCTATATCACGTACAATGAGCTTTCACACTTCATGTGACTTGCATTTGCATCCCAAAAGCAAATTCAAATAATATACACATCGGGGGAGCCTCATTGTAGTAGATGATAAGAACAAAATCTAACACTTTATTTAACATTTGTGGCATTAAGTGTGTTATCACCCATCACCAAAACGGGGGAAACACAAAGCATAGACGCTCACAGATGCTTACACACACTTTCCCTATGACCGCACACAGCCTATTTTTTTTTTGCGAAATTCCATCGATCTATTAATAATCATCAACAACAGTACAAAGAGTCCTAAAAGTAATAAAAAATATAAATAGGTAACCACCTAGTGACGACTAAAAACACTAGTATGAGCCGAAGGTGCGCCGCCGTCCTTGCCCCTCCGTCACTAGATCCGGGCAAAGCTTGTTGTAATAGAGCTTGTTATAGTAGACAGACCGGAAGTCATCGTACTAAGGCCACAAAGAACAAACGCACTAGAGCATCAACCATCGCTAATGATTAGAATCATAGATTAGAAAAGACTGACCTGAAAATAAATCAACGAACAAAAACGAAAACAGACGAAATCCCAGGAGATCTGCTGGACAAACAACTCTATGGGCCCTTCGTCAGCGCTAGATGCACCACCAGAGCGATTATAGAGCGGGGGAACCTTATTTTAACTTCAAGACGTAGTCGTGGCCTCAACAAACCGAAGAATACACTAAAAACAGACTAACACAAAGAACGAAAAACATCCCGTCTGCGAGAGACCGTGGTCCGCCATACCTCCAAGTCCCTAAGGTCACCAGAGGCAGAGTGGACCGGCGACGTCGCTAGCGAGGGGTGCGGAGCCCTAGATGGGGTGTCTCTTCGTGATCGCCTCTCCTCGACGGTTGTACCTAGGGTACCGGGGCGTTTCACACATACACCCTATCTCTATGAGCCATCAAAGAGATTGAGTCGGGGTCTTGAAATTGACAAATCATCACATACGCCTCGCGGTTGACGAAAACGTCGACTCCCACTTTAAAAAAACATTTCACCTTTATAAGACATCGAAATGTCAAACCTGGGTTTGATGATACCACCACCCTGCTAATTTTTTTCTATTTGATGATCACGTGAGAATTAGACGTTTTTACTAATGGATCTGTGAAGGCCGTGTACAAACTTACATGATTAAACCGAAAGTCGCAAGGGCATGAAATTTCTTTCACATTTACACGACTAGAATGGAAGTTGTTTAACAACCGTGGTACTCCACTCTCCATGCTGACCGTCGGATCTCTAATCGACACTGGGGACTGCTTTTGGCGCTGATTAGATCTGAAACTGGGTGGCCACTGGAAACCTCCCCCAAACCCTTCTCCCTCCCTCGATCTCCTCCCCTCCAAAATGTGGAGCCGCCACCTCCTCCGCCGTCTCCTACCTTCTCCGGTCACCGCCGGCACGCTCTCCCCCTTGACTCGCCACCTCTCCACCGCCTCCATCCCCGCGATCGATAGCACCTCCGTCGCCTCCTCCCTCGCGGCGGCAGTCACCAAGCTCTCGTCCACCCCACCCCCCGCCACCTCCCCGGAGGCATACTTCTACCTCCACTTCTCCGACGTCCGCCCCACCACCGCGCTCCTCGCCGAGACACTCTCCCTCTCCCCTCCCGCCACCTCGCGTGCCGCCGCCGACCTCTTCCGCTTCCTCGTCCGCCGCTCTCTCCACCCCTCGGACGGCGCACTCGCCCTCGTCGTCCGCCATCTCGCCCGCCGCCGCGATTTCCCCGCCGTCCGCTCCCTCCTCCAGGAGTTTCCGTCCGCACTGGGACCCGCCACACTCGAGGCCTACCTCTTCCACCTCGCGAGAGCTGGGCGCGCCACTGACGCGCTCAAGGTGTTCGACGAATTGCCGCAGCAACTTCGCACCCGTGAGGCGCTCACCTATCTGGTATCCTCCCTCTCGTCTGAGGGATTCCCACAGCTTGCAGAGCGTGCTGTCAAGAAGGTCGCCCATGAGATCTTCCCGGATGATAATATCTGCACTTTGCTGATATCTGGTTATGCCGATGCTGGTAAGCTGGACCATGCGCTAAGGTTGATTGGTGAGACGCGCAATGGTGGGTTCCAGCCCGGATTGGATGCCTACAATGCAGTTCTTGATTGTGTCTGCCGGCTCTGTCGCAAGAAGGACCCATTAAGGATGCCTGGAGAGGCGGAGAAGTTCTTAATTGACATGGAGGCCAATGGCATTCCCCGTGACGCGGGAACATTCCGGGTGCTGATAAAAAATCTCTGTAAGATTCGCAGGACTGAGGATGCAATGAATCTGTTCCGACGAATGGGTGAGTGGGGATGCTCGCCAGATGCTGACACATACCTAATACTTATCAAGAGCTTGTATCAGGCTGCCCGGATTTCTGAAGGGGACGAGATGGTGACATGGATGCGGTCTGCAGGGTTTGGAGATAAACTTGATAGGAAGGCATATTATGGGTTCATCAAGGTTTTATGTGGGATCGAGAGGGTTGAGCATGCTGTCAAGGTCTTCCGGATGATGAAAGGATATGGGCATGCACCTGGAACTAAATCATATAGCTTGCTGATTGAGAAGCTGGCTACACATAATCTAGGGGATCGTTCAAATGCACTGTTCAGGGAGGCTGTTGCGCGTGGGGTTACCGTGACACAAGGAGTTTATAAGGTTGACAAGAGGTATGTGAAAGAAAAGAAGGAGAAGGTGGTGAAGAAGAGGCTGACTTTACCGGAGAAGAAGATATTGAAGAGCAAGCGGCTGTACAAGCTCAAGATGAGCTTTGTCAAGAAGCCTAGGCAGCGAATGAGGGCGTGAGCAGACTATGGGTATTTTTCATACTCATGCTATTTTTACTCATGATGTTTATGTTTTTTTTCTGCATGCGTGGATCTGTGGTTCCAGATACTAGTCCATCATTCTATTTCGCTATTTTAACTAGCACTGCACCCTTCTCTGCACTTGATTGATAGGAGCGTGCTGAAATCTTGTCCTATAAAGTAGCTGATACGTGGATATGGAACTGTATCTTATACTTTATCCACTTAAAGATACTAAAAAGTGAAGAGCATAGTTATTCATAAATATATAGAAGAAAATTTTAGTATGGGTGTGCAGAAGAAAATTTTAGTGGAGTCAAGAATTGTACCTTCATCTAGGTGAACTGAGAAGGATATTTTGGAATGGAACTAGCACTAAATCAAAAGCAGGTAATGTTTCTTAAGTGGGATTGCTAACTCCTTATCAGGTGATTAAACATGAATTTCATAATAAATTGAATTTGACTAAGACTGGGAATTTGAGGTATCTAAGTAAGTACTTCTCAGGCCTTCATGCTAGCTTCTTTTTGTTATCTGTTGTGCTTCAGTTCTGCGAAAAGAACAATTTTAAAGCACTTTTATGGCCTGATTTTTGACCATCCACTACACTAGTAACAATAGTTCACCCTGTAAGTGGGCGCGTCCATGGTGGCCCACCTCCTTGCCGCCTGTGCCCAAATAAACTAGATGGGATGTTTCGTTTGTGCCCATTCAAACTGTCCAGGTTCCGCGGCGTCTACTTTGCCCACCTAAACCCACTTTAGCTTCTGCATGTTACGCTGGATGACAGCTATTTCTTCACTCTACCTTACGCCTGTGTCCAGAAGTTCTGCCCGGGCAGCTATGCATGCTAGCTTTGCAAACTCGCTGGCATATATTTCTAATAGCGATCATCCAAAAGATCAATATACTCCTTCCGTCCCAGAAAAGATGTCGCAGCCATCCTTCTGCCCAGTTCATTTTTTTTGCAAAAATGTCCCTAATACATTCAGAACGTTTGAAATTTGGGCTTCAAAATCAAATTCCAAATTCGACTGGTCCGTCAGCTGTCCCGCTGCGTCCGAGGTCGTGGACGCACAGGAGATCGATCGCGGACGCCAGACTTGGAGGCTCCCTCCTACGGGCGCGCCGCTCCCGTCGTTGTTCTCCCCTGCCTCCTCAGCTCCCTCGCCGTCCGCCGCTGCTCCGCCGAGAAAGGAGATCGTCACCTTCTTGTTCGAGGACGAGGATGTCGACGACGAGGTGGAGGTCGTCCGCCTCCGCCGCTCCGCCGCGGCCAGAGGAAGCTGCACCCTGCCTGGCTGCCAAGGGCTAAGAGGAAGCTGCGCCCTGCCTCACTGTTGGTCATCCGAGAATAGACGGCTCCTCGCCAGCACCGTACCCCCCTGGAAGTGCCCACCCTTGGCATACACATTTGCAAGGGAATTGTAGGTCTCTATCGTTGGCAGGCTACCAATTTCAGTAGGCCTCCTGAATATCAACTGCAAGGGAGTAGAGAAGATTGCATTACAAAGGGGTTATCTTAACAGTCATAGTATGATACAGCAGCGTGTGGTTTATAGGCTCACCTCATACATCAGTTAGGAGTCTTGAATTATTTCTGTTGTCGTTGAAGTGAATTAATTCCACTTAACATGATTTCTGCTTGGACTCTTTCACAGAGCTGCACTCTTAACATGATTTCTGCTTGATTTCTGAATAATCGTCGTTCAGTTCAGTACCTGTTCAGAGCAATGACTCTTTCACAGAGCTGCACCCCGAGAAATGACTCTTTCACCTCGAAAAATTCAGAGAAAGAAGAGAAATGGTAAATAACTTGAGATAACAACACAGAAAGAGAGAGCTTACATGGTGGAGTTACATGATGAACGAACCATCATTTTGATTACCAGACTAGAGTAAGTATTGAACATGTAAGTAAGATTTGATTCATACCAAAGTTATGAACAAATAGGCTTGTACTAGTCCAGGTTCAGGTGCAGAACCATTTAGTTCTGCTTATGTACAAAATATGCTCATGCATCTAGAGAGTTTGAGATGCTCAGGTTCAGATGCTCACTACTGGTTCACTTCACATCGTTAATTAACCATCATATATTAGAGAAACATATCTACACATGAGTTTGCGTCAAGCCTCTAAAAAACCATCAGAGTTTTACACGTAAGTTGGATGAGTTTTTTTGGCTAGTGTCTTTTGGTTTCCCACCCACATATCTGAAACTACAGCACTACAGCTACATTTATTCAGAATCGAAGACCAAAATCTGAAGCTAGCATGACTCGGATACTCTGGATCAGAACATTTTTGCAAGTTGTTTTCTAGAGTTGTTCTGCAAACATTAGGGAAAACTGACCCCTTTTTCCATACAGCTTCGGTTTCAGAACTGACCCCTTTTAAGTAACGTTCCATCAGACCAAACATTCCATCAACTTTTTTAGCAAGATTCTGCTAAAAAATCAGTATTTGACGCTACAGTCTACATGGATCCTTCCAAACACCGATTGAATTTAGCGTCACGCTACAGTCCACACTGCACACTATCTGATTGAATTTAAGCAGGAGGGAGAGGGCGATTTACCTTCTTCCCCTTCTTGGACGAAGCCACTGGGTCCTGCCCCACAGAGATGCTACCCGCTGGATCCTGCCCCAAATCCCTGGACTCCTGGCCTCCTTGCTCCGTGGGAGAGGGTCTAGATGTGATGTCGCCGCAGACGGGGGAAATGGGCCGATGGGCGATGATCTGGGGTGGTGCGGTGCTGGCCATGCGGCTTGGAATGCGAGGGCAAGGAGGGGGGTGAGCGGGGGAATGAGTCCTCGGGGCATGGCGTCTGCCTCCATCGAGGGGAAGGAGGGCGTCCCGATGCAGCGTGGGCGTGGCGGCGGTAGCGAGCAGCCCGTGCGTGTCTGTGATATTAGTTCGCTAAATGGGTGTCCATTTAGCAGAAACAGGTGGGATGGGCTGGCGGCGCCGTGGGCTGCCCGATCCCACCTACAGGCTGAACAATAGTGCATTAGTGCTTCAAGATTTGTGGAATCTAAGGTTTGGAGCAAAGCAAAGAGCATAAAGGAACTAATCATGTTTGTTTCTTAACTTTCTTTAATGTATCGAAACAGTTGAAGTCAGGTGATATGTGACATGTGACATTTTGCTCATGTTTAAACTGATTTGTTGTGAAAGATAGATAGTAAGAGTACCAAGTAATTCCAAGAATCATGGGCATACTTTTTTAGTAATTGAAATTTAATGAAAACAAGTTCTCGTACTTAGTAATACCAAGAATTCTCGATACACTATTTGTTAGGACTGGATAAAGGTATAACACACAAGTCTACAGTCAAGTACATAAGGCTAGTAAAATTGGTTAACTGTTTATGCAACATTAGAAAGCCTCTTCCTTCCACAAGACTACTCTTATGTACTCTTTGTTAGATAATATTATCAAGTCTTGCTCCTTTTCTGTTGCCTGTGTTCCAGTCTGTTTCAGAATGAAGCATATATTAGCACTCTGCTTACAGAGTTAATGTAGTGTGGTTGACTTGGGATTTGTGGGCTTCCTATGTGAAATTGAATTATTTAGTGGAATCCTCATTAAGACCCTTCATTTCCTACTTTCTTTGCTACCGTGGTATCTCTGTCCTACATGGATTTATAGTGGACTGTCCTGAGTGGAGCACTGGAGATGATCTTATCTACTTCAAGATAGCAAATAGTCGTTAAATATGGAAAACAATTGAAGCTTGGCAATTGGTGTTAATGCCTTACTTTTTTTTGGAACTATCTGCATGTATGTTTACTGATGGTTTTGTTCTAATTACATTCCAGTTCGGCTGGAGCGGATGATCTTGAGAAGTGAAGCATCAGAAAACATCCCACTTATAATTTAGAAGAGCAGAAAATTGATGTCTATGAATTGTACCCTCCACTTGAGTGGCTAACCAGCAGCGGCACTCAGTCTGGTCTGAGGGCTTCACATGCTTTCGTTTTGGCTGATGAACTGCTGACTCTTTCTGGACGTTCAATCCGGTTGAGGGCTTCACCGTGCAATTCAGTTGCAGCACAAATAATGCATGTTTACTTCTGTTATATTGACCAGAATTATTCAGGAGGAGCTTCTCTGTACTTATG
Source organism: Avena sativa (assembly GCA_916181665.1). Classification (NCBI taxonomy): domain Eukaryota; kingdom Viridiplantae; phylum Streptophyta; class Magnoliopsida; order Poales; family Poaceae; genus Avena; species Avena sativa. The sequence goes on from OV702284.1 coordinate 369,921,680, forward strand.
AAGCAACTGGCCGTAGTTTATATCCTATGAGCAATGTTGTACACCCTAGTTTTTCATGATTTATTTTACATCTGCTGCGGCGAGAATGTTCGTTCCAGTATTTCTTTTTTGTGTCACATCAGAATTTAGGTCATTTCTATTTGTGACTTCCAGCTTGAACAGAAACGTCCACAAGAGATCTGGGACACATGTCCCATTCTCAGATTTCCACCGGGCATTTCCATTTGTCCGCCCGACTTTATTGTGGGGGCGAGCAAGACAACTTGGTTAGCGTGCACTGGTACCTCTTTTCGGGTGAGTTTTCGTATCTTATGTCATTCTTGGATCAAGCTCATACCATGCACACCACTGATGATAAGTAGAAGAAGAGAGATAACAAAAACAAATAGAATCCTGGGACCCTTCCCCCCGTTTTGTCTTTACTGGCACAGTGTGGTGCACACCAATAAGTGCTGCAGCCAGTGAGAGGTAACCTAAAATGAATTGTCGCAAAGGACGGGCAAATCATGAAAGGTTCTGGTCTGAAATGACAAGCTTCCGAGTTAATCTTCTGCTGCACAACATCATTATCGGGCTAAAAATCACTGTTGCTGTCCACCGGTCGCGGTCCGAGCATCAAAATATCCGTGGCTGGCTGTTACTGAAATCATGCCATTTTTAGGTGCCAAAGTCCCTTCCTTCCAGATTACAGTATACATACAAGGGGTGAAGAAGAATCATGTTTGCTTATGCAGGTCTAGGCTAGCTAGCTAGGCGCCTAGGGGTGGGAGGGGGCTATGAGATGATGATTAGCTCTTTTCTTTTTCTTTAATCCAAATCTGCAGATGGACAGCACACCAACCTTGGACCCTGCCCATCCATCCGTTCTTCCAAAGGAACACTGTCGCTGTCCCAATAATATCAGCCCTGTTTCTTGCGCACACAAGGCAACACAGTGTTGGGCGATCGACGGGGACCTGCAGGTTTTGGCCCCCAAAACTATCTATTGGGGGAGAAACTGAAGCCTCCCTCCTTCCAACGCGATCTCTCTCCCTTCATCAGAAAATGGAATTTGTGCAGCTATCTTGTGGCGTGGTGATGTGTGACGGCGGTCATGGATATCCGGTTGTTGAGCTCCCCGAAATCTGCCCGCATCTTGGTAATTTTTGAGTGGTGCCGTCTGGAATGGAGTGGAGACTTGTGTGCTGGTGCTGCCGTTTCTCTTACCGGTAAGCCAACAACAACCAACGGCTGTAAGAGGAGAGAGCATTGCTCCCGTCGGTGGTGAAGTGCAGCTAGCAATGATTTCGGAGCTGGTGAAATGAGAAGAGGCGGAGGCATGCACGTAAGCTTGAGGATGACACGCCTGTCCGTTTCATCATCTCGGAGCCTTGGATGGTCGAGACAGCGAGAGGCCTTGTGGAACTTGCTTGGTTTGGGTAAAGCCGGAGGATAATGATAGCAGTAGTGTGTGTTTGTTTTCGTTGGACCGACGACCCACTCACTATTTTTTTTTCATCTTTGTTTTCGACACCAAGTATATAATTTGAGCGCTCAACATTAAGTGTATACAATCACATTAATGTCTAAGCACGGGAGTTACGGAGCTTCAACGTTGACGAAGTCACTTTATAAGACGGAATACCGTCTTGACATCTTCCACAGAGAAAACATCTCATTTTACACGTGGCATCAAATCTGGGCTTCAAGGATATATATCGTGTAGGATAAAACGAATGGAAGCTTGAAACCTTATGGTATATACTCCCTCCAGTCTCAGTTAAAGTCAAATTTTATAAACTTTGACCATGTATATCAAAAAAAATATCAACATCTAAGATATGAAATAAATATAATTAGATTCACCATAAAACATACTTTTATATTGTATGTAATAGATTTTATAAATGTTGGTATCTTTTAGAATATGCTTGGATAAGTTTTAATATGTTTGACTTTGACCAAACCTAAAATGCAAAGTAATTTGGGACAGAGTTCAAGCTTGTGGGCTTGTTTTTCTTGGGTTCCTTGGAACCCTAGACGGTTGTGTGGTTGAATTGTTGATCTTTTGTGGTCTTGTTGACCTTTTGTGGTCATGTAGCCTTTTGTGGCGTTGTTGGTCTTTTGTGGCTTTGTTGTTGGAAGCCTCCAATTGAGTTGTGGAGTTAGTCCCAATCTTGTACGGGTTCGGTGACCGCTCTCAAGCGTCCCACAGTGGAGCGAGTGCCTGCTTTTGTGGTGCGCACTTGGGAGAATAGGGTGAGCCTTTTGTGGTGTCGGTGAGTTGCGTGCTTCCGCATCCGGGGTGAGGTCTTGTGTGGCGTTGGGTGAGCATCGAGCCACCACACCTCGAGGTGAGCCATTTGTGGCGTTCGGAGAGCATTGCGCCATCGCACCTCTCCAACGGAGACGTAGCTTCTTTGGAAGTGAACTTCAGGAAACAAATCTTCGTCTCCGCGTCTATCGATTATCTCTCATCCAAGCCCTTTACTTATGCACTTTACATTGTGATAGCCATCATGCTTGAAGTATTTATATCTTGCTATCACCTTGTTGCTTGTATTGCTTAGCATAGGTTGTTGGTGCACTTAGGTGAACTTAGTGGCTAGGTTTTATGCTCAATAAATTAAACATTAGTTTTATTCCGCATTTACTTGAGCCTAAACCGTAATAATTTTTAAAAGCCTATTCACCCCCCCTCTAGGCGACGTCCATTGCACTTTCACCTTGCCCCATGACACAGGAGCTATCCCATATCAAAATGAAAAGGCAACTGACAGTGAGCATCTCAGCAATCCTTTATTTACCATGAGAATGGTGCAAATTTTTTTCTCTTCTCTTTTTGCTATATAATTTTTTTCTAAGGATGCTTCATAGATTGCTCACTATGGTTATGCTGCAAGTTTCCACCATGATTAGGCATGGCTTAGGCTAGCGGCCCAGGCGTTTCTATAACACATATACATAACTCCATGGACTTACAAGCTCCCCTTGTATTTCACACCACCGACATCCGTAAACAAAAGAGCATGATATCATCTGGATAACATTTACAGGTGTTGAAAGCGTTCCCCATGATAGCACGGTTCTGCTAACTCCCAGCCTATAATTTGCAATCATATAACTTTCATGGACAGTCACAATGGTTCAGGTTTATTAACTGCAAGAAAATAAAGTGTGCCATCAAGTTCGTGAGAGCTTTACTAACTAACTTTCTCATAACAAGCAAACATTTTATTTGGAAGAAAACGCGACATAATAAATATTCATGGAATAGCAATGATGCTAATAGGTAGATATGGTGGATACTTTTTGACAATTTTGGTTTTGGGGAGTTTGGAAACACGAGTAGAGATCATACTTAGTGCAAGTGAAGGCTAGAAATAGAAGGAGAGCGATAATCGAGAGATCAATAACTATCATAATCATGCTTGCAACAAAACAAAATTAATTATGGCATAAAAGTGATGCAAGAACTCTGAGGCAAAATAAATCATCGAGGCTTACTTGACTTTTGTTCAGTCATATGCATGCGTGAGCATGTGCCAAGTCGATTCAAATGAATCATTCAGAGGAGGATACCACAATGTCATACCAAGTTATGAATAGAACAATGCAAGCAAACATTCATATGACATGCTACAGACTATTAGCAAGTTGGAGCTAATCATAAAAGAGCAAGAACTACTAAGCATCCATTAAATAATATACACCTTACATGAACAGACTAAGCATGCCCACAATGATGAGTATATATACAAAACTGAAAACAAATAGAGTTCATTATCAGCCTCTTACCACACCTCGAGTTGTCATAAATCATCATTATTGCCTTTCACTGAGGACCGCTGAACCCTGTAACGAACTTCACAAACCAAAGAAGAACAACAAATATTTTTGGGTTTTCGATTTTAGAGAACAAGAACTAAAGGCAAAGGATTTTTCTTATAGCAAACCAAAGCTAAAAGACAAAGAAACAAACAAAGAGAAACAACGAAAATATTTTTGGTCTTTTTGTGTTTTGGAAAGCAGAAACAAAAACTAAAAAGAAAGTGAAACATGGATATACAAAGTATTGACGGAACATGATATATAGATGAGTGTGGTGTCGGTATACCTCCCCCCAAGCTTACGCTTTTGGCCTAAGTGGAGATCAATCAAAACGTGGGTAGTAACCCCAAGCCGGTGGATCATCGTAGGAATGATAATAATCAAGTCCTCGCGATGAAGAAGAGGAAGCGCCCTAATCATAAGAGGGATGCTGGTATGAAGACTCTACCATGTTGGAGGGCTGAACTGAACTATCTTCGTCTTCCACTCCAACATTCTCCTCTTGCTGGAGAGCTCCGCCATGTACGTGTCAAGTTCTTTCTCTGTGAGTGACCATCCTTTCCTGGTATCAGAGTTAAACAAAGCAGGTGCACGCAAAGGGACTACTTTCTCAGACTTACCCCCTCTCCAACCTCTCTTGAGAAAGGTTATTTCATAAGATAACTCACTCAAACTAGACCAAGAACACATAAATTTACGTTGTACCATGGAATTGAGGTCAAGTCTCTCTATATGAAACTACAAGTATGAATGTTGAGGCGCTAAACCATGCAAAGCTAATAAACAAGAGGCAATGAGACCTCCACAAATTCCACCTTTCTTGCGGTTAGAAGCAATGCGGAAAGCTATCAAAGCACCCAAGTTATAAGTCCTATCTCTTTTCAAGGCGGTTGAGATAAAATCTAGATCAAATGAAGATAATTTACTAGTAGATTTCCTAGCAAGAACACACTTGGCAATGAAATAGGCAAAATAATGAATGGATGGGAGATGAATATTCCAAATTTTACCACTCTCATTCGAGAAACTGCATCCTTGGAAAATCTCCGCATATAAGTCTATGAGTGGCATAGGCCTTTCCCTAATATTCTCACATGAACCCCACTATGGCACTCTGATAGCTGCACAAAAATCATCGAAAGGGAGGTTGACAGCTATATTGTAAATTTTGTAGTGAACCATGGGGTTAGGCAAGGACCAACTAAATCGAAAATCCTGCACCACAGACATAGTTAGTTTCACATATTGGTAAGGTTCTTCTCCAACAAAATGCTCCAACCCTGCATTAAAAATCAGAGTTTGGAAATCCTGAAATATCCCAGCAGCTCTCATGAATTCTAGGCATGGATAAATGGAAGAAAAAACTTCCTCCTCGCGATGAACTTTCATAATCTCTGGTACCCTTAGTTCATGTTGACTCAGTGTAACATCCCAACATTTAGGAACCAACAAAGGGTAGATTTAGGAATTTTTGCAATTGCAATTGCATGCATTCATCTGTAAAAATGCGGTAAATTTTTCGCTAAATAAAAACTTAAAGTGATCAAAGTTTCTTTCACTCTTTAAGTTTAGGAATAGCCTTGGAGAATGATCGTTATAAACTTTGACATGATCTTTATTGATTAGTGTTTTTTGGGGAAAGGAATTTGAATTCAAACTTGAGAGTTGGATTTATATTTTTAAAAGATTAAGATTATGTTTGAGTAATATTATTGAATCAAGAAATAATATTTAGTAACTCAAACTTTAAATAACATAACACAATCAAGTAAATGAATATTTATTCCATATATTATTCAATGAATAAGTTACAGAATGTAACTTATGAAGTTGATAAAGAATCTTTACAATAGTAAATTATAAAAGGAGGGATATTTACATATTGAGAAATATTACATCTTTATTACAAAAGAATAAAATAAAGATTACAAAAGAATAAAATAAATATTACAAAGGAACTATTCTATAAAAAAGAAAACCTATTCTAATATTGAATCTTCAAGTCTTGTACCTGCAAAACAAAGAACAAACAAAAAGAAAGAAAATAAGGGTTAAGATATTTTTACTCTCAGTTGTGAACAGTGAGATGCACTGTTCCACTTTACATCATTGAGTAAATCTTTAGGGGCAAGTTTCACCAATATGAAAGAATTAAATCTTTCATAAGTAATAAGCCACAAGTCAAATGATTTCAATCAGTAAGAGGGGCAAGTTTCACCAGGCAGATAAATGGTAATCAGATAAAAAGGTAGAACATCTCCCTGAGCATATCCATAAGGATGCAGCAGGAACATAAACAGCTTACACACCTAAATGCATGGTGTGTGCTGTCAACACAGCCATAGCTGTGTACACAATCAAAAGAGCTCAACACAGCCGTGGGAAAGCACCACAATACCATTTACTTGCACATACACCACAAGCATCAGTAGTCTAGCCACAGCAAACCAAGCCAAATCAAACCAAACCAACCACACACCAGATCATACCATTACTCACCAAGATGGTGACATAAGGAGGGGGTGGATCAGGTGGATAACAAGGACAAGGCCAAGCTAACAGGAACCAGAAGGTGCATAGCAAGATCAAGGACAAGCTCCTAGAGCTGGAAGTAGTAGGAGCAGCATCAGGAGAAGAACCAGATCAGGCTAACAACACAACCAGCAAGATCAAGCCACCAGATCAACCAGTTACAACACCAACAACTCAACTGCTATGGTGAGTAGTATAAAACCATCACATGATCTATCTATCTAAGTTAGATAAGAATTCATGTGTTGTCTTATGATAAACCTCTCAAAAAGAACCCAAGTGGGGTGAATCCATCATAGAGGATTTTGAATACTAAAGTCATAGCCATAAGAAAATCATACAAGTAAAACCAGGATCTCAGGCCAACATCACTGATCCTGGATATAAAGGCCAAATCTTATAATCTGATATAATCATAGTCAAGATTATGAATTCTGGGCACATATCTTCAAAGAGTAGCACCCCAGAATCCATAAATCTTATGGATCCATGCAAAACCATTAGCATACCAATCATTTTATCAAAGGGATTCCATAATAAGTAACTGGTATCACTACCAGAACATATCTATGAGAAACAGCAAGATAGGAACCTAGTTCCTAAGCCTCAGACCAACATCATAGGCACAAATGTTTAAAGAAAGAAGCTTCCAACTTATCTTTGGCATTAATCCAATCTTAAGCATTAACAAAATCAATCCAAGTAGTAGAACCTAGACTTGTGTGCCATTTCAAGATGGTGTCACAAGAGCAGATTCTAAACCAAGCAGATTAAGTATCTAGCTTTCATAGATAAACTGACAAACAACTAATCATCATTTTCCTGGTATCAATCACTAGGAATCATTTCCAAGGTTATGTATACAAAACATCACTGTAAGAAACTAATTAACCTCAATCTGCATATGAATCCATAAGCCAACAATTACAGATACAGTGAATAAATCACTCACAAAATCACTGTCAATAACCAAATCATGACAGTAGTGAACTTCCAAATCACTAGGATCCACAAGTAATGATTCCACAGTAACACTATCATTTGAACTATATCAAATTACCCACTAGAATTAGTCTGGTAAGCCACTAGCATCATAAAAATTAGCTGTAGACAGTGATCAACATAACCACCATACCCAAGGATCATCACTACTTGATCCAATTCAGCATATATAATATCAACATAGGGATGAACCCTAATCAGGACATGAACCCTAATCAGGACATGAACCCCAATCAAGACATGAACCCTAATCAGGGGTAGCCGCTTGAAACAAAAATGATAGGGTGGCATAGTACAGAGAGCACGAGTGGGAAGAGAAAGCAAACTTACTAGAGGTTCTAGCTGTGGTCGAGAAGAGGAAGCAGAAGAAGTCGATGAGAATGGCGGCACGGGGATCACCCCAAGGGGCGCTGCAACCCGCACCGAGCCGAGGCGGCGACCACGACAACGCTTGAAGGCGAGCAGCACCACCACAGCAGCATAGGAACACCCCACAGCACCACGCGGTGGTGGCGGCAGCACCAACACTGCCCCAAACCCTAGGTTTCGGGGTGGATCCGGCCTGGCCATAGGAGAGCCCCAAATCCAAATCAAAATGGACTAGATGAAGGAGCGGGGTCAACAACCACGCCATGCACCACGACGATGGTCGAAGAGGACCACAGCGGTGTGAATCGCCTGGCGGTGGTATCGGTGACCACGTGGTCGAGGAAGAAGGAGGGAGGGGAACGAGAGAGAAGGACAGAGAGAGTGGGATGAGAGGGCCAACCCCTTCGGGGAGCCTTTTTAGTTTTGATCACGTGGGCCAAAACGGCCTAATAATCCCAACAAAGCCAGCCCAACAACCAAAAGAAAGTTTTAATAATTAAGAAAGGACCAAAATACCCCTGAACTTAAATAAATTCTAGAAAAAAATATAAATCCAATGATTATAAATAAAATATTTTTAGATTCACAATAATCCAATCTATCTAAATAAATTAAGAAATAATCTTTTATGCATATAATTTTTATCAAGAATTTTGTGATATATATTCCTTATGGAATTTTATTAAAATTAAAGAAAGAAGATAAAAATGAATAAAAATCACTTTTATTATATGTTAATATTGTAGTATTTTAGAAAAATACTAAATAAATGTTTAGTATCATAAAAAGAAACTCCTGTATTTAAATGATGATTCTTAAAAGAATTATTAAATAAATAAAAATAAAATAAAATAAAATAAAATAAAAAATACAATATTCAATAAATATTAATAATTAATATTTATAAATCCTTTACTACTTAAAGTAATTTTTTAACTAAAATAATGGGTAAAACACACAAAAATAAATAATGCATTACATTACTTTGCATAATCATTTTGCCTCTTTAAATATGGTCCTTACCGGGCAATAATGATGTTTTGTAGACTTAGAAGCTCAAGGTACAGTGCAAGCATCCGACTTCACTACCTTGCAATCACAAGGCAAGTTCATCACTTGATCATGTCCTTTGAAGAGTCTTTATCAAAGTATTTGCAAATTGTGTGTTATCATCAATATTCCAGAAAAAGAAAGTATTATTTTCTCAAACAAATAAATCTTTAGTATCATCCTAAGTGATGATATAATGAAGCAATAGAACTTAGGTTTCTATTTTCAACAATGATGATCAATTAGGGATTTAATAACCCATGACATCAGTGATTCTAGCGCCGTATATAACGCGTTAACCATGAGATTTGGAATGGGACGGAGAAGTCAGTTGTATCCTTTTCCTCTCATATGGAGGCAAGACGACCTTAACGTGACGTTGTGATTCATTGTGCGGATCCAACATATGGGTGGGAACCCTTACGCCCCACACTTTTGGTGTCTAGATTATCTATGAATGGTGTTTAGTGGTATAGTCCATGTAATATGGCACTTGCCAGGGCATCACCAGGTCATAGAGTCTTCGGGAACTCATCAGGGTTTTAGCCTACCCGAAAGGGGGCTTAACGGAGGTGAGCCGGCCCCGAAGGATCGTGCAGACATATGAGGTCGCGAGAGGGCATGATAGGCTTGGACCAACTACTGGGCCCCACATCATGGAATTGTGGACGGGAAAGTACGCCCGGTTGTGCAACAAGGAAGTTGATCTCTCATGGGTAAAGTAACGCACCTCTGCAGAGTGTAAGAACTATAACTTGTTACTCCCTGTTCCGGGAAGGAGCTACGAACGCGGCAGGAAAGGAACTCCATGAAAGTTCTGGTCAACCCGTGAAGGCTGATGGTCATAGATTTTCATAATAAAATCAATCTTTGAAGAAAGATTTACAAAAACTGCATAGTGCCAAGGACTTATAGTCCGAGGTGGTAGATAGAGCATCAAACTTCCCACCTTGCATATAATGAACTTGTTGGGTAATGCTGTTACTCACCCTTTCCTTTGATCCCTTGCTTAGACTCTGAGGATCCCGAAGATATTCCAATGTATGCAACTGAGAACCAAGAGGAGGTATCCTATGAAGAGCCCAATTTGTATGGAGCCGTAGAAGGGGAGGACTACGATATCGTCTACGGAGGAGAGTACCAAGAGTCAGAATAATTACTATAGTTCTAGGAGCCAATTGAGTCGAGCAACCTAAAATATATATAGCAATAAGTTGTTGACCATTTGGAGTTTAAGTTTCACTTTGAAACTTCTGCTGAAACACTTATATTTTGGTTTGTAAGTTGAACCTTTTGGAAGTCTTGAACTTCTGGTATTGTAATAATAATGTGTGTATGTTTGTAATATGGACCCGCAATGTTTCTATTGTACCACTCTGAGGGATGTGATATTTTCGGAACGGTGTTCTGTGGATATCATGCCAACGACTATAGTGTACTACACATGCAGTGGTATGCTGGGTCACCGCAGTTGGTATCAGAGCAAATTGCTTTGACCTTAGGTTGGAAACCTAGTAAAGGGTATTACCTGTAGGAGTGTGTAGCAACGATAAAGAATTCTCTAAAAGAAATATAATGGGTATTCGAATGAGAATATTCCGTTATATATTTTAGTGCGATAATTCTTTGTTATGATGCAATATATTATTGGTTACTAATTAAAATATTTTTTACATACAGAGTTATGGCACAAACGTTTCCAAAACAGACTTTGGTAAGGAAAGAAGAGACTCTCGATGATTACCAAGGATCGTTCACGGACCAACTTCGTCAACTCTTAAAGATTTTTAGTTGTCCAACTAGAATTCCAGTGAACACCATAACCTATTATGATGGTCGGATGTTATCCAAGTATCGTGTGAGTATCCAACTCCCAATGGAGTTTGGATTATATCATGATCTACCTATTGGTGAAGCTAGGAGTCACTTAGCAGCTTATCATGTTGCTGTTGTGGGGGCGATAGCTAATATCCGGGAGCATAAAGCCAAGAAGTTAGAAGGTAGCACATTTTATGTGATTCCTCATGATTCTATAGACTCGGAGCCTGTACCGGATCATCTTACTTTGGTTAAGAAGCATCCTAAGTTAGCTTCCAAGTTTATGGATAGATACCGAACACTTGCTGCGTCTTTTTATAAGACACATCAAGTTATTGTCGAAGACAAAAATGACATGTTAGAGGATCTAACTGATCCAGAAAAGAGGAAGCAGTTAGCATGCCAGTTGGAAAATGAAGCAAGTAGTAGTACAAAACCCAACTTTAAGGATATACCTATAGATCCTGAATCTTTTACACCATATCCTTATTCACCAAGGCCTGAACCTATATATGATCCTACTTTAGATATGAGGTATGAAGTACCATAGGGTTCAGAGGAGGGTTCTGATTCAGAACTTCCTATTGAGAATTCTGATGGTTGGAGAATGGGATCATCCGAAGGATCCCAGGGACACCAGATGTCCATAGATAGTTCTGACAGAAATGTTGTACCATCTAGTTGGATGGGTACAAGAATTAACCCTAGTAACAGTAGTAGAAATACTGTATTCATAGATAATCAGGATGAAGAAGAAGATCCTGAGGAGAGAGTGCTTAAATCATCAACACCTTCTCAAAACCCAAGGAATATACATTATCCGGTGTTTAACTATCTTGCCCTACGGAGCACCTGGGGAGCAGCAGGATCTGCGTATTCTGTTGACGACTCAAGGAATGAAGCTCAGGAGATGCAAGTGGTTGATAATGTTGATTATGTTTCTGAAGACTTTTCAGCTGAGCTGGAGGGAGTCAATGCGCTCAGGTTGAGTAATGACTCAAGCCCTGACACTTCAGATACTGAGTATGTTCCTTCTAGAAGGCCATTTGTTCCACAAACTGTGCGACGATCGTCACGTCATCACGGTTGGACATCAGACATGTATGATGAGCGTAGTAGTTACTAAAAGCATGCGGCTTAGTAGAGAGTATCGGGTACCATGTATTGTAATCCGAGAAAATGATGTAGTTAGATAGATAAGGTAGTGTTGTGATTATACCTATATGGTATATGTTGTAATGACTTTGTATTATTAAGATGTTGTAGTGTATAATATGTGAAATGCATATTTGGATTTTATTTGTATTTTTATTGTGTGACTAGTTCTGTGCGTAAAGTCGAGCTCAGAACACATGTGCATGATGTAATTATAAATATTCACTTTATGTTGCAGGACTAGGGGGTCATGGACACGGGTGTAGAAAATAAAACTAAGCAGCAGCGAATGGAACGTGAGGCCAAGGAGAAGGCCGATGCATATGCAGGAAATCAGGGAACATTACCGCCACCACCAATGAGGCTATTAATGGAGCAAAACTTTATGCATTGTATGCAAATGATGCAAGAAAAGCAAAACAAGTTCATGGAAGAGCTGCTGGGACGAGCTGGGAATCAGAGAGCACCTGAAGCTGGAGGAGTGAGTCTTTCTGACTTCCAGAATGCAAGGCCGTTACCTTTTGCATCAGCTCCTGAACCAATGGTTGCATAAGATTGGCTAGCAGATACAAAAAGAAAGTTGAAGACTGTAGGTTGTACTGATGAGGAGAAACTGAGGTATGCAACTCATCTTTTGACCGGACCTGCATCGTCATGGTGGGAAAATCAGTTAGCCATGCAACAGCCAGGAAGGGAGTACACTTGGGAAGAGTTCAAACAGAGATTTCGTGAATATCATGTTTCGGAAAGTGTTATGGAGTTGAAGCGGAGAGAATTTGAGGAGCTTCAGCAGGGATATACTAGTGTCATGAAGTATATTCTGGAGTTTAGCCAACTGTCTCGTTATGCTGAGGAATAAGTTAACACGAAAAAGAGGAAGAAGCGTTTCCTGCAAGGGTTAAATCCATTTGTGAGGATGCAGTTAAGGTTGGCTAATAAGCAAACTTATCAGCAGTTGCTGGATGCAACTATCACATTTGAAGATGATTACAAGAATGCCCAAGAGGATATAAGGAAGAGAGCTAAGAAGGAAATGAAGAGGATACAGACAAGTAAACCCAAGCCCAATTTGGAATTCAAACCAAGGAACAGACCATATAACAGCAACAATTCCAACCGGAGTTTAAATCCAAACGTAAAGAATATTATATGCCACAGTTGCAAACTTCCAGGGCATATGAGCAGGGATTGCCCAAAACCAGTAATTGTGTGCCATGCTTGTGGTCAGAGATGTCACATAAAGACAAATTGTCCAAGAAAACCACAAGGAGGGTGGCCGGTTAGAGATGGAAGACAAGCTAGTGGAGGATATGGACAACCAAATAAAGGAGGAAATAATGTCAAGAACAACAATGGCAAGAGGAACAGACCTACCGGGAAGCTGAATTGTGCAACCCTGGAGGAGGTGGATAACTCGGAGCATGCAGTGATAGGTACGCTCAATATCCTTACCAATCTCGGCAAAGTTCTATTTGATACTGGTGCAACTACTTCATTCATTTCTAAAGAATTCTGTGATAAATTCGGGATTAGAAGGGCAACGTTAGAAAACCCTATGACCGTAGTTACAGCAGGGAGTAATGTGATTGTACGCCACATTAAACAAGATTAGGTTATTTCGATCTGTGGTTGTACATACTTTGCGGACCTTTATGTGATTCCTTTGAAGGGAATTGCAGTAGTGCTGGGGATGGACTGGATGACTGAACATGGGGCTCAGATAAATTGTGAAGAGAAAACCGTCTCAATCAAAACTCCAAGTGGAGCAAGGATAGTTTACCAAGCAGATAAGCACAGTCATATCATGGTGGATCTTTAGTTGAACTCAATGAAGGAGGTCAAGTTGGAGAATATTCCTGTAGTAAATGAGTTTCAAGATGTTTTTTCAGCAGAGCTATCTGGAATGCCACCAGATCGGGAAATAGAGTTCACTATTGATCTAATTCCAGGTACAACACCAATAGCTCAAGCAACATACAAGATGGGGCCAAAAGAATTAAAAGAACTCAAAGAGCAAATTGATGAGTTAGCCATAAAAGGATTTATTCAGGAAAGTGTATCCCCATGGGGAACACCGATAATCTTTGTGGATAAAAGGGATGGTGGAAGAAGGATGTGTGGGGACTACAGAAACCTGAACAATGTTACCATAAAGAATAAGTATCCTTTACCAAGAATGAAAGATCTGTTTGATCAAGTGAAAGGAGATGGAGTATTTTCTAAGATCGATCTAAGATCTGGATACCATCAGATAAAAATCAAACCAGAGGATGTTCCAAAGACCGCATTCGTCTCAAGTTATGGACACCATGAGTATCTAGTAGTACCATTTGGTTGGACCAATGCACCAACAATATTCATGAACCTGATGAACAAAATATTCATGCCATATTTGGATAAGTTCGTCATAGTCTTCATTGATGATATTCTGATATATTCCAAGGATAAGGAAGAACATGCTGATCATTTGAGAATAGCATTGCAGACCCTAAGAGAACATAAAATTTATGCTAAGTTCAGTAAGTGTGAATTCTGGTTAGATGAGGTAGAATTCCTCGGTCATGTGATCAGTTAAGATGGAATTGCTGTAAATCCATCCAAAGTTCAATCAGTACTAGAATGGACTGCACCAACCAATGTGAAACAAATTCGAGGTTTCTTTTGGATGGCTGGTTATTATCGGAGATTCATTGAAGGTTTCTCCAAAATAGCTGGACCAATGACCAAATTGTTAAGGAAGAATACCCCATTCAATTGGGATGAGAAGTGTGAAGCAAGTTTTCAGGAGTTAAAGACCAGATTAACTACCGCTCCAATCCTAGCAGTTCCAGAAACAGGGAAAGACTTTATAGTATACTGTGATGCATCTAAAGAAGGTTTAGGTTGTGTGTTAATGCAAGATCGGAAAGTGATTGCTTATGGTTCAAGACAACTGAAACCACATGAAGTAGACATCCAACTCATGATTTAGAGTTAGCAGTAGTAGTCTTTGCTCTGAAGGGATGGAGGCATTTTCTTTATGGAGCCAGATGTGAGTTATACACTAACCATAAAAGTCTCAAGTATTTCTTCACCCAAAAGGAATTGAATATGATACAAAAACGTTGGTTGGAACTAATCAAACATTATGATTTAACAATCAACTATACACCGGGAAAAGCAAATATTGTAGTAGATGCTTTAAGTCGTAAAAGTGCAGATATTCAGCCTAGCAATCGGGAACTACCAAAAGAGTTATAGATGGACTTGGAAAGATTAAAGCTTCAATTTATTAGAACAAAGACACTTGGAGGATTAGCTACTATGCAGGTAGTTGCAGAACAGGATAGTGATCTTAAGCACGAAATTTTTAGACATCAAGTAGAAGATCCTTTCATTGCTAAAGAAATTCGGAGGATATCTCAAGGGCAAACATCAGTTTTTCACCTAGGAGATTATGAGTCTTTGTGGTTTCAAGACCGTCTTTGTGTTCCAGATGTGACTGAGATTCGTGAAGTCATGCTCCGAGAAGCACATGAAACACCATATTCTATACATCCATGAAGTACTAAGATGTACATGGATCTGAAAGAATTATTCTGGTGGAATAACATGAAAAGATACATTGCAAAATATGTGTCAGAATGCCATACTTGCCAAAGGGTAAAGGCTGAAAATCAAAGTCCAGCAGGTCCATTGCAACCTTTTGGAAATTCTCGAATGGAAGTGGGAGGAAATTGGTACGGATTTCATCACAGGATTGTCCATGACACCTAAACGGAAGGATATGATATGGGTAATTGTTGATAGACTCACTAAAAGTGCACATTTTTTATTCCGGTAAATAAGAAGGATAATGCCGAAAAGTTAGTGGAAGTTTACATCAAAGAGATAGTAAGTAAGCACGGAGTGCCTAGGAAGATCGTAACTGATAGGGGATCAGTGTTCACTTCGGCATTTTGGAAAAAACTACATGAAGCACTTGGTTCAAAGTTAGATTTTAGCACAACTTATCATCCAGAGACAGGGGGTCAAACGGAAAGAACCAATCAAATACTGGAAGACATGCTGAGGGCTTGTGCATTAGATTTTGGAGGTTCGTGGGAAGATCATCTACCGTTGGCAGAATTTTCCTACAATAACAGCCATCAGAGTAGTCTGAAGGCAGCTCCATATCAAGTTCTGTATGGAAGGAAATGTAGATCACCAATATGTTGGTATGAGCCTGGAAGTAGCAAAGAATTTGCGCCAGACTATATCAAGGAAAGACAAGATATCATTGATAAAATCAAGGATAGATTGAAAATAGCTCAAAGTAGGCAGAAAAGTTATGCTGATCAAAATCGAAGATCATGGCATCCTGAAGTGGGAGACATGGTATATCTGAAAGTAAGTCCAATGAAAGGAGTTAAAAGGTCCGGAGTTAAAGGAAAGTTGAGTCCAAGATATATAGGGCCATTCAAAATATTGAGCCAGAACAGGACTATAGCTTATGCTTTAGAGTTACCCGCAAGATTGGCTCAATTTCATAATGTTTTCCATGTGTCACAACTTTGGAAATGTTTGAAAGTTCCTGAGGATGCAATCACACATCAAGAGATAGAATTACAGGCAGACTTGACCTATGTTGAAAAACCCTGTAAAATTTTGGAAGAAAACTGGAAAAGGTTGAGGAACAGGGCAATCAAGTACTGCAAGGTATAGTGGGAACATCACCCCGAGAGAGAAGCCACCTAGGAGAAAGAAGATGATTTAAGAAAAGCCTATCCAGAACTGTTCAGGTACACTTCAACAAACTTCGGGATGAAGTTTAATTTAAGGGGGGAAGTCTGTAACATCCCAACATTTAGTAACCAACGAAGGGTAGATTTAGGAATTTGTGTAATTGCATGCATTCATCTATAAAAATGTGGGTAAATTTTTTGCCAAATAAAAACTTAAAGTGATCAAAGTTTCTTTCACTCTTTAAGTTTGGGAATAGCCTTGGAGAATGATCGTTATAAACTTCGACATGATCTTTATTGATTAGTGTGTTTTGGGGAAAGGAATTTGAATTCAAACTTGAGAGTTGGATTTATATTTTTAAAAGATTAAGATTATGTTTGAGTAATATTATTGAATCAAGAAATAATATTTAGTAACTCAAACTTTAAATAACATAACACAACCAAGTAAATGAATATTTATTCCATATATTATTCAATGAATAAGTTACAGAATGTAACTTATGAAGTTGATAAAGAATCTTTACAATAGTAAATTATAAAAGGAGGGATATTTACATATTGAGAAATATTACATCTTTATTACAAAAGAATAAAATAAAGATTACAAAAGAATAAAATAAATATTACAAAGGATGACATGGTTATACCCTACGGGTACACGACCTTAGCATACCTAGTCCAGCCCAAGGAAGGCCCACGAGAACATGCGCCAGCCCATGAAGACTTTCGGGTGGCCAGGGCCCATGACGCCTTCGGATCCTTGGAAACCAAGACTAGAGTAGATAGAAAATTCAAAGGGGTAAACCCTAAACCCTGTAACCGACTCGATCTGTGCCTGGGACCTGCGTATCTCTATATAAAGGCCAGGAGGGCACGACGAGGAGGCTCTCATACAATCTCTCGCATACACACCTCCACGCCAGATTGCATCTGCGCACCCCTGTACTTTTCGGTTCCGTCGTAATCAAGAGCAGACAAGCAGGAGTAGGGTTTTCCCTCTGGGAGCCTGAACCTGGGTAAACCTCGTGTCCCCGTGTTGCTTGTTTGCTAACCGTTCCGCGATCTCCAGCATCCCCATCTTCTCCAAAACCCAAGTCCATAACAATGGGCATTGAAGAGATTAAACCTCATCAATTGGCGCCGTCTGTGGGAACTGGGGGCGCTGATTGTGCGATCGTGACGGTCCCAACCAAAGTGATCTACAACTCCGCGGCAATGGAGAGTCGTCTCCTCTTCGGCGCCTTCGAATTCACCGCCCACTCGCTAGCCACCCTGAAGGACTCCGAGCCCATTAGCGACGGACTCGAGATCCTGTTC
The DNA here is from genome assembly GCA_916181665.1 of Avena sativa. Lineage (NCBI taxonomy): Eukaryota > Viridiplantae > Streptophyta > Magnoliopsida > Poales > Poaceae > Avena > Avena sativa. The sequence continues at coordinate 369,939,439 of OV702284.1, forward strand.
GGGAGCTTCTGCTTCCAGGTGGGGCAGACCGGAACTCTCTGCCTCCTAGAGCGGGTGCCCCTGCCATCGATCAGGCCTGCTTCGTGGGCTCCACACCCCGTGCTACGTACATCTACATCGACAGATGAGTTTTATGACAGCAGCTGCTGCAACTCAGATCTGTGTGATCCACCATCGGACGAAGGGACCTACGGTTCTGGATCCGAAAGCTGCGATAGCAGCAATCCGATCTACGAGCGCTACTAGTGCGCCGCAGTCATCCAGAGTGACGTGGATCAGGAGCACAACCCGCCACCCAACCCGCAATATAGAAACGACGGGAGTAGAAGAAGCCAGTCCCCCACCCAACGGGAACGACACTTATCGGGTCATCCACCTCAGCAAGGAAGGATGGGCTCAAGCACGCGAAGCCGTTGCAGGCAACAAGATCCTACCCGCAGATGCCTCATGGGACTTGCTGATGGCATACCACATGCTCCTAATCGAGGAGCACAATAAGTAGGTGAAGATGCAAGAGGTGCTTGACAAACGCAAGCAAGCGGCCTCAGAGTCCAGTGCACGGCGAGCTACGCTCTCCGCCATGGGCATCAGCTCCAGCTCGCACCACAACCATGGCAACAAGCACTGTTCTCGCACAGAGAGCATGGATCCCAAGGCACGTCGCGAGGTAACTCGGGCCCTCAACGCGTCCTTCATGGAGATGGACGCCGACGACAACGTCATCCTGAAGACACCGCAAGCTGCAATCATGGCGGCCACCACGTACCTCGCGTCCCATCCACCTCCGGAAGGGGACCCAAAAAGGGCCATGCATAAGTCCGCGCTTACCGGACTCGGACTCGTTGGAGCTGCGCTCCATGGAGAAGCTCCCGCGGAGCCAAATAAGAAGGCTGCGGTCAGGTTCAACCGTAGCCCCATGCCCTCATCCGAAGATGAAGAGCACGACCTTCCTCGAAGGCACAAGAGCTCGCACCATTGCAACCGTGATTACGACGCTCGAAGCGAGCTAACCCAGCGCACCATCGACAAGGCACGCGCCAAGCACGTATGATCGTCTGAATCCGAGGAGGATGATGACGAAGGAGAACTCTGCGGAGCCCGATGCTTCATCAGATCTGTTCGGCGGACACGGATGCCGTGGAACTTCAAAGCTTCCTTCGGACACTCCGAAGTTCGACGACACACATGACCCCAAGGCGTGGCTCAGCGACCACTTGTCATCCGTCAAGCTACACGGCGGAAACAAGGAAACCGCCATGAAATGCCTTCAGCTACAGCTGACAGGCGCAGCTCGGATCTGGCTCAGCAGCCTATCCTCGGTATCCATCCGAAGCTGGGAGGAGCTGGCGTACAGTTTCGTCCGAAACTTCAAGGGCACCAGCAAGAGGCCTGCCTCGATCGAGGAGCTGCGTGCCTGCACCCAACGAACGGGCGAATCCATTCGCTCGTACATACTGCGCTGGTCCAACACCAAGAACTCCGCGGCGCACACCTCTGAGGAGAGAGCTATCGACGCCTTCAAGGACGGCGTCAAATGCCAGGACTTCAAAGAAGAACTTGGGCGCGTCAAGCCCAAGACACTCGACCACCTCATGGACATCGCCAACAGGTGGGCCGACGGTGAGGACTCCGTCCACCGAGCGCACTCGGAGGAGGAAGACGACTACAGCCAGCGACGTGAACGCCGTAGCAAAAGAAGATTGCGCGTCTACGACGATCGCGATGGATCCGACATGGTCGCGGCTGGCTACGCCGACCGCCGCAGCGACGACAACTGCAGCAATGGCGGATACCGTGGAAGCAACTTCCGCGACGGAGGACGCCCAACGCAGTCATGGAAACGCCGTGGCCGTGATGACGAACCTTCAGCATACGACAAACTGTCGGGTCCATGCACCATCCACTTCTACATCGACAAGCAGGATGGTAAAAAGAAGGCAAGCCACATGCTCAAACACTGCCGCGAGTTCCAAAAACTCAGTGAGAGCATCGCTCAGATGAGGCAGCAAGCCCCGAACCCTGGATACGGGAACGCACTCGCACCAGGCGAGATTGCACATGGAGCTCCTCCACCACCACCAGCGGGACCTCCGAACCAACCAATCGCACCCCTGCAAAATAACGGTGGGCACGGGTACCCCGCACCGAAAGGATCACTGATGATCCAAAAAGGACGCCCAATGAACAGGGCGTAGAAGAAAATCACCCGTCAGATCAATCTGGCTGTGACCACTCCACCCGCCATCCATGAGTGCCTCAGCGGATCGGAGTCCTGCATCACGTTCAGCTATTCGGATCACCTTTGCCAGGTCCCTCGCCCAGGTCATGCTGCCCTGGTGCTCGAGGAGCAGATCGGCGGGTTCGACATGAGCCGAGTCTTCATGGACGGCGGCAGCGGCATCAATCTGATGTTTGCCAGTACCTTAGAAGCAATGCGGATCCTGCTGTGCAGCCTGGAACAATCCGACACAATGTTCCACGACATCGTCCCAGGGAAGGGAATATTTCCCCTGGGAAAGATATGGCTCGGCGTCATCTTCGGCAAGCTCAACAACTTCCGGTGCGAGCGACTCGAGTTCGAAGTGGTGGACTGTCCATCACAATACCACACCATCCTCGGGCGTGTAGCATTCGCATGATTCCTGGCAGTACCGCACTATGCGTACCTGCTACTCAAGATGCCAGGACCCAGGGGCGTCATCACGGTCCACGGGAGCTTCACCCGATCGGACCACTGCGAGAGGGACTTCAACAGAATCTCCCAGTCATTCGGCATGCAGGAGAAGCTCGTAAGGCTCCGTGAGGTGACGGACAACGGGGCACCCCCAGTCACAAGGCAGAATGCACGAGACATGTCCTTCGACTCCACCGTCAACACAAAGAAGGTGTAGGTCCATCCGACGGATACCTCCAAGACGGCGCTGATCGCCAACGACCTCAGCTCCGCATAGGAAAGCGCGCTCGTCGAATTCCTCCGTGAGCGCTGGGAAATCTTCGCCTGGTGTCCTGCGGACATGCCAGGAGTTCCCAGGGAATTCGCCGAGCACGCACTCAATGTCTTTCCAGACGCCAAGCCCGTCAAGCAGTCCATCCGACGACTGTCCAAACCACAGGCCGAAGCAATCGGAGTCGAAGTCAACAGACTACTCGACGCAAACATCATTAGGGAGATCAAGGAGAGCGAGTGGCTCGCCAACACCATGATGGTCCCCAAAAAGGACATGGACATCCTGCGGATGTGCGTGGACTTCACATCGCTGAACAAGCACTGCCCGAAGGATCACTTCCCTCTCCCTCGGATCAATCAGATCATCGATTCGACTGCAGGATGCGAAAAACTCTCCTTCCTCGACGCCTACTCAGGCTACAACCAGATCCGAATAAAGGTCGAAGATCAGGAGAAAACGACGTTCATCACGCCGTTCGGAGTGTTTTGCTACAACACAATGCCCTTCGGGCTGAAGAACGCATGCACCACGCACCAACGGTGCATGCAGGCATGCCTGAAGGACCAGATCGGCCGCAACATCCAAGTCTATGTTGACGACATAGTCATCAAAACAAGGGAGGCCAAGACGCTCATTGGAGATCTCCGAGAGACATTCGATAACCTTGATCGGTACAAGATCAAGCTAAACCCAGAAAAGTGCGCCTTCGGCATCCCATCTGGTCAGCTGCTAGGCTACTTCATCTCCCAGCGAGGGATCGAGGCGAACCCGAAGAAAATCCAGGCCATAATGGCCATGGAGAAGCCAAAGAACCTCAAGGGCTTCCAGCAGCTTGCCGGGCGAATCGCGGCATTGAGCAGGTTCATCAGCCGCATGGGCGAAAAAGCTCTGCCGTTCTATCAGCTGCTACGCAAGGCAGACAAATTCGAGTGGACGCCCGAGGCGGACGACGCATTCGAAGATCTAAAGCGGCTGCTCTCTACCTCGCCCGTCTTGGTCACGCCAAAGGAGCGCGAGCCTTTGCTGCTATACATAGCAGCCACACACCAGGTGGTAAGCACCGTACTGGTGGTCGAGCGACCCAAAGAAGGCAAGACCCATGGGGTTCAACGCCCAATCTACTACCTCAGCGAGGTATTGACGCCGACAAAGCAGAGGTACCCTCACTACCAGAAACTCGCCTACAGCGTGTTCATGATGGTTCGTCGGCTGAGCCACTACTTCCAGGAACATCAGGTGATAGTCGTCAACGAGGCACCCCCGAACAGCATCCTGAACAACCCGGAGGCCACATGACGTGTGGCCCTGTGGGGCATCGAACTGTCACCTCTAGACATTGTCTACGAGAAGCGCCACGCGATCAAGTCCCAGGTCCTTCCAGACTTCCTCGTCCACTGGATGGAACTACAGCTGCCAGACACGCCGGACATGACATAGTCATGGACGATGCACTTCGACGGCTCCAAGCGCGAAGACGGAGCAGGAGCCGGGGTCTTACTGACCTCCCCGCAGGGCGACAAGATGATGTACTTCCTTCGGATGAAATTTCGAGCTTCCAACAACGAGGCCAAATACGAAGCCCTCATCCACGGCATGAGGATGGCCAAGATCTACGGGGCAACGCGCCTGGTCATCTACGGAGACTCGAACCTCATCGTCCAGCAGACGATGAACGAGTGCGACACACACGCCGTCAACATGATCGCGTACCGCGCACTCTACAACGCACTCGAAGGAGACTTCGACGGCTGCGAGCTTCGGCACTTTGGGAGAGAAAGCAACGAAGAGGCCGACAGACTCGCCAACATTGGCTCCACTTGCGCACGAGTGCCACCAGGTGTGTTCCTCGAACAGATATGCGTGCCATCCATCAAAAGAAATTCCCCAAGGGATCACCCGAAGAAGCAGAACACTCGGGGGCTGCGCTACCCGAAGGACAGGAAGGACCCGAACAGCTCGAAATAGAAGTCGCAGCGGCCAACCTAATGCAGGTCATGGCATTCGAAGAAACTTGGACACGTCCATACCTCAGGTACCTGATAGACGGCGAACTGCCTAATAGCCCGACAGATGCCCGACGCATATCTCGCTGGTCCAAGGCCTTCACCATCATCAATGGCGAGCTGTACAAGCGTAGCATTTCAGGTGTACTCCAAAGGTGCGTCACCATCGGTGACGGCAAAACCATCCTCCAAGACATCCACGAGGGCATCTTCGGCCATCATGCGGGCAGCCGCGCCCTTGTCGCCAAAGCTCTACGAGCTAGATTCTACTGGCCAACGGCCATGAACGACGCCAAGGACATCGTCTGAAGATGCAATGGGTGCCAAAGGTTCGCAGATAAACCTCACACACCCGGATTAGAGCTCAGGCCCATACCTTTGGCCTGGCCCTTCGCCCAATGGGGACTCGACATGATCGGAAAACTACCAAGGTCCTCGAAAGGAGGTCATGTCTACCTCCTGGTCGCAGTCGACAAATTCACCAAGTGGATTGAGGCCATGCCCGTCACTAACCAAAAAGGCAAAACGGCCGTCAAATTCTTCGAATCCATTGTCTACAGGTTCAGCGTGCCACATAGCATCATCACCGACAATGGGTCGAACTTCATCTCCAAAGAATTCTAGGACTTCTGTGAAGACCTCGGAATCAACATCACATACGCCTCTATGGCGCACCCGCAAATGAACGGGCAGGTCGAAAAGGCCAACGGCCTCGTCGGTGCTGGCATCAAGAAGCACCTAATGAGCCCAATCGAACGACTTGCAGGAGCCTGGACACAAGAGCTACCCTCGGTCCTGTGGAGCCTGCGCACAACGCCAAATAGCTCAACTGGCTACATGCCTTTCTTCATCGTGCACGGAGCCGAAGCCGTGCTACCAGCAGAGGTACGCCACAAGGCCCCACGGGTCGTTGCTTACAGCAAAGCTGAATCGACAGCCGCACTCGAAGACACCGTCGACACACTCGATGAGGCGCGTGATATAGTAGCAACTCGATCAGCGATGTACCAACAGAGTGTCTGCAACTACCACAGCCGACGGCTACGCCCAAGGTCCTTCGTCGAAGGAGACCTAGTCTTGCGACTCAAGCAAGAGCGACCGAAGAAATTCAAGTCACCATGGGAAGGACCCTACATCGTCACTGAAGTCATCCTAGGTGGCGCCTATCGCCTCAAGCACGTGGAGTCTGGAGTCGCATACTCCAACCCATGGAACGTCGCACAACTGCGATGCTTCTACCCCTAGATACCCCCTCCTTTTACTTTCAATAAGGCTATTCAGCCAAGGCTACTCAGCCGAACAACGTACCTCCTCCATTACGATATGAATAAAGCTAAGTGTCTCGCCCAAAAATTTTGTCTTTTTTCGCATTTTATTACATGTTACAACACACTCGGGGGCTCCCCCCACCTCACGACCTCGTCGACTGAGGATAACGCGTGTACACCTGAGTAGCTGACCACGTCAGGCTAACGAAAAGGGCACGTATACAAACAAATCACCGCGTGCTAAACAACAATAAACCTTTGCAATAAAGGGCATAACATGCCCAGTCGAATACATACAAATTTTATATCTATCTTTTTTATAGGTCCAACCTATTCTGAATAATAACCTGCGCATGCTGCTCAAACAGATCTACAATTTGTTCGGCATGCTGCCTTACAGCCGCATAATGTGGACGCATATCCCACTCACCACCATCCGGCCGAAGAGGCGGCCCAGCCGCTACAGCAGACAGATCTACATCAGGACGATGTAACCGCACAAGGGAGATCATGGCCTTCACCCCCACGACAAGATGATGTCGCACCAGCTCCCGGACACGATGCACATTTCAAAACTTCGCCAGCAGGCCACAGAGAGTCGACGGCGCTTCATCCAGCAGAAACATCACATGCAGAACTGACGCCAACGAAGACTTAGCGTGACGCAGCACCCGCGATACCTGGTGGACACGATCCTGCACCGTCACAAGGACCATGGCACGATCACGGTCCATCCAGAAGAACCCGCCGGCCTCCATGTCCTGCTGGGTCAGGAGTTGATCCGAACAACAACACACTCCTTTTCCTCCTTCGGATCAAGGTTAGCACCTGCAATACTCGCAAAAAGTAAGATGAAAGGCCAACAGGCGCATCCGAAACAATGAGCAGCAGCTCGAGAAGCTCACACTGAAGCTGTTCGGACAAACGACGTAGCTCCCCCATCAAATACTCCTCTCTGGCAGCGCCTCGCTCTGCCTTCGATTTTCAAACATTGGCGTGGCCACACACTCCAAGCAATTCTTTCTCAAGACTACGGATGCGGTCTCGAAGAAACACAAGCCGCGACGCACCATCCAAGGATGGCCGGAGCTGTGGTGCAGACGAAGTGTCAACGGGATCATCACCCGAAGGCCCCTAGAGTAAAAGAAGACAAGGATATGAACAAGCAGACGAATGAACACAGAACTCGGAAATTCATTATGTACAGCAAAAAGCCACTACGTGGCGCAAGGACTGTTCATAGATATAATTACAACAAAGGAAACAAAAGCTATCCTACAACTACAAGACCTAAGAAGCTGCATCCTGAGTAGCCTCGAAGCCGGATTGCCTGCCCTTGGCCTCTCCCTGCTGCCTCAACGCGTACTCAGCCAGCAAGTCAATCAACTTCAGCCCATAACGTTTACAACGGGCAGCGTAGAGGGCGAAGGCTACCTCGGATCCGTCAGCAGTCGTCGGCATCCGGGAGGTGACCTGATGAAGATCCAGCTCCGCTCCAGACGCCAGGGCCATCGCCAGCCCGACGGACGCACCAATGCCTTTCTGCTTGCGCTTGTACGCCGCAAGCGCTTCGGCTGACAGCGCATCCGCCAAGGCATCGACATCCTCGAGGGCGAGCTCCTTGTAGAAGCGCCCAAGAGCCTCCTTGGCCTTGGCAAGCGAGCCGACCACGGTACTGCAGCGGTCTTCGACCGCCATAGTGGCACCATCCAGAGCACTTCCGTGCTCCAGAGCACCGCGGTCAAAGTCGATGCCTGCGGCATCTAAAACAAACAAAAGAAGCAACATAAATACAAGGCACATCAAGAGAGGACAAGGAAGCCGAAAAGGAAAAGACAAAACCACTCACCCGAAATAGCCTTGGCAGCCGCCATCAGCTTGCCGGCTACCTCCTTCTCCCGCGAGGCCGCAGCGGTGGTGAGTTGCTCCTCGCGGTCTGTAGCCTCCCGCTGCAGGCGCTCCTTGGCCGCGGCTGCGTTGGCTAGCTCCTGTTCGAGGCGCTCCTTCGCACCAACGGCGTCCTCGGCCTTCTTCTCCGCTCGCCCAAGGCTCTTTTTGAGAGCATCAAGCTCGCGGAGAGTGGTATTGTTGTCCTCTGCAAACAGCAGAACACTTATCAGATCGAAGAAAAGGAAAATAGAAGAAGAAGCAAAAAAAGATCAACTCGTGAACGTACCTTGAAGCTGGCCTCCAACGCCAGGTGCTGCTGCACCAGCTGGTTGGCGCCTTGCACAAAAGGCTGCAAAAGGCACTACTCGTCAAATGAAAGGCTCGGGGGCTACACCCAAAGAACGAGCAAAAGAAGTTACACATACGAAAAACGCTCGGGGGCTCCCCCCGAGACTCGAAGAAAAAACGATCAGCAGATCATCCTACAGATGCTCGGGGGCTCCCCCCGAGACAAGAAGCAAAAACAAAAGTGATCAGCAGATCACCCGAAAACGCCCCCCCGCGGCAAAAGCAAAGAAACTTACATGATCAGACAGCGACTCCGAAGGTCCAGCCGAAGTATTCTAGGGAACAACCACCCGAGCCTCCTTTGGAGAAGGATTCTGAGCAGCGCCCTCAGAGGTGGCCACCGTCTGAGGAGGAGGAGGAACAACCTTCGACTCCCCCACCATCTCCTGAGCGCCATCGCTGAAGGAGCCGTCGGTGGAGTGGCTACAAAAGAAAAAGTCAGCCAAGTCTAAAGCAAACAGACGAGAGAAAGCAAAAAGCAACCAAAGAAAACTTACGAGTCGAGATCGCTCAAGTCGAAGACAGGCGGGGTTCTCCTACCCTTCTTCTCCTCTTTCTTGTCTTCCTTCTTCTCTTCCTTCTTCCGCTTCGCCGGCGGGTGCGGCGCCACAGCCCGCACCGGAACGGCCGGAATAGGATAGGAAGAGCCCCCATGACCCCCACTTAGGCGCTCAAGGCACAACGGGTTCCTAGGCATCGGTGGAGTCAAAGCATCCGACGATTCCCTCGAACTCTGCGTCCACTTCCGAGTCTGATCCTCGCTAGACTCAATAGCCTCCTCAGCCGGCGACCGCGCCGAAGGGAGCTCAGACATGGAGTCCACTACCTCATTGTCCGGTGCATCCGGAAACAGTTCGGGTAGCGGCGGCGACATGCCCGACACTTTGAACTCCTGCGCAAAAGGAAAACCAAATTTGTAAGCACACAAGCAAATACAAGGAAAAATGCAGTCGAAAAAAGCGCTACGCGCACGTCCCAGATCTACACCTGCGGAACCGGACAAGAAGCAGCGAATGGAGGAGTCATCGACTTCCCCGGAATATCCTCTCTAGCCTTGTACTTCAGCAACGGACGAAGAATCCCGTCGAGATCCCCCTTGGAAAACTCCTCAGCCGAAACCCTAGTCAGATCGCGACGACCAAAATAAAGGAACATCGGATGCGCCCTAGCCTAGAGCGGCTGCACCCGACGTTTAAGGAAGGTGCGTATGATATCCACACCATTCACCTCTTTATCCGGAATCAACTGGAGATCCTCCACCCGACGATAGAGTGCCTCTATCTCCGCCACATCGCCATCCAAGATCTGGTTCTTCCAGGACCTCTTCGGCTCGATTTTCTGGGAGGGGTCGAAAGGAGCAAGACCAAATTCCTGTCCAGCCACCGTGGAGTCGCGGATGTAAAACCATCGCCTCCGCCAGTACTGGACAGATCCGGACATAGAAAAGGAGAAGAAAATAAGATTGGATTTGAGGGAAATGATGAAGCCCCCAATGGGATAAATACCATCGGAGCCAGATTGCCTCTTCATAGAATAGAGTTTCCGGAAGAGGCCAAAGTGCGGCTCGATACCGAGCCAGCACTCGCAGAAAGTGATGAAACAGGCGACATGAAGAAGTGAGTTGGGCAAAAGATGATGAAGCTGGATACCATAAAGGAAAAGCAATGCACGAAGAAAATCGTGGACTAGGAAGGAAAGGCCCCAAAGGACAAAGGCGACGAACATAACCCGAAACCCAGCGGGAGGACGGGGAATTACCTCGTCGCCGGGAAGTTTGACAGCCTCCCTATCCTGCGGGATCAGGCCCCGCTCATGGAGCTTGCAGAGGTCACCCTCACGCGTCTCCGATCGCCGCCAGCCACCATCGGTGACGCGGGTGGCGGCAGAACCCTTCTTGCCACCGGCGGCAGCACTGGTACCAACTGCAGAGGAGGACTTCTTGGGCTTCCCCATCGCAGTGCCGCCATGATGGCGGCGAGCACGCATAATCAAGGAAGGAAAAGCTCGGGGAAACTCTAGTGCGCAGTGAGAAAGCTCAGAGAATATGGGAGCAGTGAAACAAGAATGGCTGCTGTGAAAACAAACTAACTTTTCCCCAATGATTATAAGGACGAGGACGAAGCACGACGACCGTCCATCGGGAAGACCTAGGGACAACATCAAGATCTGACCGTTCACGTGTCAGCGCAGCACTGAACCGTCGCTCACACGCCATCCACTACGCACGAAAATCGAGGCGACGCCGTAATTATCTCCACGCGGCGCGTGACCGGTCAACTCAAAGTCAGAAGGTGGGACCCATGATCGTCCAGTCACGTCATATCTGGCGCCGCAGACGCTTGAGGTCACCGATCGTCAGCAATGACGTCATCAAAAGCTATAAGAGCAATGGTTGGAAAGTACTCACTCGAATCTACGATTCGACTAACTACTCGGGGGGCTACTCCTATCAGGAGCGCTGGCCGCGCACCTGAAAAGTAATCAAAATACTATACCATGAAAATATTCTTCGAGTCCTACGCCGAGTCTGCGACTCCACTAGGGACTCGGGGGCTACTCCCATAGGGAGGATGGATTCAAGCATCCAAAAAATTTGTGTCCTACGGACCTAAAGCCAAACAACGGCTGAATTAAAGTCTCTGCTCAAGTCTACGACTCGAACAGACACTCGGGGGCTACTCCCATAGGGAGCGCTGGTCGCGCACCCTACGAATTCTTCGACTGCGATCCTTCGGATCAGCACGCAAAAAAACTTTTCGGCAGCTCTGCCCCAATTAAATGCTAAGTGAGTGACATCCTCCCTGGCCACCCGAAACACCTCCGCGGTGATAAAAATTCGGATGCTATGTCTGCGACACAAAGATAAGACCTACAGATATCATCTGATGACCTGGCAATGCACACGACTGCGCTCTGCTAGTGAGAACCCGTGCCAGCAGGCGCGATGAAAATCCCGACGGACGCGTTGGGTACATCATTTAAATTTACTGGAATTCCACTCCTGTAAGTCCTCCGCGGCCTGAGTCGAATTGCGCCAGCATATGTTCCGGATTCGAGTCGAGGGACTCGAATCTGAAGAAGATCATTTTGTTTTGTCCTAAGACAGTTAACTGACCCTGATCCGTCGGGAGAGTCAGGCACACGCATCAACAATCCCTACACGCTCAAATCATTCTCTAGCAAACAGAGATAGCCCCACCCGAAAGAATGAGGAGTCCTCAGCAGAATCTATGATTCGACTGAACACTCGGGGGCTACTGACATGGTTATACCCTATGGGTACATGACCTTAGCATACCTAGTCCAGCCCAAGGAAGGCCCATGAGAACATGCGCCAGTCCATGAAGACTTTCGGGTGGACAGGGCATGACGCCTTCGGATCCTTGGAAAGCAAGACTAGAGTAGATAAAAAATTCAAAGGGGTAAACCCTAAAACCTGTAACCCACTCAATCTGTGCCTGGGGCCTGCCTATCTCTATATAAAGGCAGGAGGGAACGACGAGGAGGCTCTCATACAATCTCTCGCATACACACCTCCACGCCAGATTGCATCTGCGCACCCCTGTACTTTTCGGTTCCGCCATAATCAAGAGAAGACAAGCAGGAGTAGGGTTTTCCCTCCGGGGTCCTGAACCTGGGTAAACCTCGTGTCCCCGTGTTTCTTGTTTGCTAACCGTTCCGCGATCTCCAGCATCCCCATCTTCTCCAAAACCCAAGTCCATAACAATGGGCATTGACGAGATTAAACCTCGTCAAAGGAACTATTCTATAAAAAAGAAAACCTATTCTAATATTGAATCTTCAAGTCTTGTACCTGCAAAACAAAGAACAAACAAAAAGAAAGAAAATAAGGGTTAAGATATTTGTACTCTTAGTGGTGAACAGTGAGATGCACTGTTCCACTTTACATCATTGAGTAAATCTTTAGGGGCAAGTTTCACCAATATGAAAGAATTAAATCTTTCATAAGTAATAAGCCACAAGTCAAATGATTTCAATCAGTAAGAGGGGCAAGTTTCACCAGGCAGATAAATGGTAATCGGATAAAAAGGTAGAACATCTCCCTGAGCATATCCATAAGGATGCAGCAGGCACATAAACAGCTTACACACCTAAATGCATGGTGTGTGCTGTCAACACAGCCACAGTTGTGTAAACAATCAAAAGAGCTCAACACAGCCGTGGGCAAGCACCACAGTACTATTTCCTTGCACATACACCACAAGAATCAGTAGTATAGCCACAACAAACCAAGCCAAACCAAACCAAACCAACCACACACCAGATCATCCCAGTACTCACCAAGATGGTGACATAAGGAGGGGGGGGGATCAAGTAGATAGCAAGGACAAGGCCAAGCTAACAGGAACCAGAAGGTGGATAGCAAGATCAAGGACAAGCTTCAGGAGCTGGAAGTAGTAGGAGCATCATCAGGAGAAGAACCAGATCAGGCCAGCAACACAACCAGCAAGATCAAGCCACCTGATCAATCAGTTACAACACCAACAACTCAACTGTTGTGGTGAGTAGTATAAAACCATCACATGATCTATCTATCTGTCTAAGTTAGATAAGAATTCATGTGTTGTCTTATGATAAACCTCTCAGAAAGCACCCAAGTGGGATTTTGTCTTATGATAAACCTCTCAGAAACCTCTCAGAAACCACCTGATCAATCTGTCTTATGATCTATCTATCCATCATAGAGGATTTTGAATGCTAAAGTCATAGACATAAGAAAATCATACAAGTAAAACCAGGATCTCAGACCAACATCACTGATCCTGGATATAAAGGCCAAATCTTATAATCCAATATAATCATAGTCAAGATTATGAATTCTGGGCACATCTCTTAAAAGAGTAGCACCCAGAATCCATAAATCTTATGGATCCATGCAAAACCATTAGCACACCAATCTTTTTATCAAAGGGATTCCATAATAAGTAACTGGTATCACTACCAGAACAAATCTGTGAGAAACAACAAGATAGGAACCTAGTTCCTAAGCCTCAGACCAACATCATAGGCACTGATGTTTAAAGAAAGAAGCTTCCAACTTATCTTTGGCATTAATCCAATCTTAAGCATTAACAGAATCAAGCCAGGTAGTAGAACCTAGACTTGTGTGCCATTTAAAGATGGTGTCACAAGAGAAGATTCTAAACCAAGCAGATTAAGTATCTAGCTTTCATAGATAAACTGACAAGCAACTAATCATCATTTTCCTGGTATCAATCACCGGGAATCATTTCCAAGTTTATGTATACAGAACATCACTATAAGAAAATAATTAACCTCAATCTGCATATGAATCCATAAGCCAACAATTATAGATACAGTGAATAAATCACTCACAAAATCACTGTCAATAACCAAATCATGACAGTAGCGAACTTCCAAATCACTAGGATCCACAAGTAATGATTCCACAGTAACACTATCATTTGAACTATATCAAATTACCCACTGGAATTAGTATGGTAAGCCACTAGCTTCATAAAAATTAGCTGTAGAGAGTGATCAATATAACCACCATACGCAAGGATCATCACTACTTGATCCAATTCAGCATATATAATATCAACAGAGGGATGAACCCTAATCAGGACATGAACCCTAATCAGGACATGAACCCTAATAAAGACATGAACCATAATCAAGGGTAGACACTTGAAACACACAAGATAGGGTGGCAGAGTACAGAGAGCACGAGTGGGAAGAGAAAGCAAACTTACTGGAGGTTCTAGCTGTGGTCGAGAAGAGGAAGCAGAAGGAGTCGGTGAGCATGATGGCATGGGGAGCACCCCAAGGGGCGCTGCAACCCGCACCGAGCCGAGGCGGCGACCACAACAATGCTTGAAGGCGAGCAGCACCACCACAACAACATAGGAACACCCCACAACACCACGCGGCGGTGGCGGTAGCACCAGCACCACCCCAAACCCTAGGTTTCGAGGCGGAGCCGCTCTAGCCACAGGAGAGCCCCAAATCCAAATCGAAATGGACTAGATGAAGGAGCGGGGTCAAAAACCACGCCATTCACCACGACGGTGGTCGGAGAGGACCACGGCGGCGTGAATCGCCCGGCGGTGGTATCGGCGACCACGGGGTCGAGGAAGAAGGAGAGAGGGGAACGAGAGAGAAGGACAGGGAGAGTGGGATGAGAGGGCCAACCCCTTCAAGGAGCCTTTTTAGTTTTGATCACTTGGGCCAAAATGGCCCAATGAAGCCAACAAAGCCAGCCCAATAACCTAAAGAAAGTTTTAATAATTAAGAAAGGACCAAAATACCCCTGAACTTAAATAAATTCTAGAAAATAAAGAAAATCTAATAAGTATAAATAAAATATTTTTAGATTTGCAATAATCCAATCTATCTAAATCAATTATGAAATAAACTTTTATGCATATAATTTTTATCAAGAATTTTGTGATATATATTTCTTATAGAATTTTCTAAAAAACAAAGAAAGAAGATAAAAATGAATAAAAATCACTTTTATTATATGTTAATATTGTAGTATTTTAGAAAAATACTAAATAAATGTTTAATATCATAAAAAGAAATTCCTATATTTAAATGATGATTCTTAAAAGATATTAAATAAATAAAAATCAAATAAAATAAAATAAAAAATACAATATTCAATAAATATTAATAATTAATATTTATAAATCCTTTAGTACTTAAAGGAATTTTTGTAACTAAAATAATGGGTAGAACACACAAAAATAAATAATGCATTACATTACTTTGCATAATCATTTGGCCTCTTTAAATATTGTCCTTACCAGGCAATAATGATGTTTTGTAGACTTAGAAGCTCAAGGTCCAGTGCAAGCATCCGACTTCACTACCTTGCAATCACAAGGCAAGGTCATCACTTGCTCATGTCCTTTGAAGAGTATTTATCAAAGTATTTGCAAATTGTGTGTTATCATCAATATTCCAGAAAAAGAAAGTATTATTTTCTCAAACAAATAAATCTTTAGTATCATCCTAAGTGATGATATAATGGAGCAATAGAATTTAGGTTTCTATTTGCAACAATGATGATCAATTAGGGATTTAATAACCCATGACATCAGTGATTATAGCGCCGTATATAACGCGTTAACCATGAGATTTGGAATGGGACGGAGAAGTCAGCTATATCCTTTTCCTCTCATATGGAGGCAAGACGACCTTAACATGACGTTGTGATTCCTTGTGCAGATCCAACATATGGGTGGGCACCCTTACGCCCCACACTTTTGGTGTCTAGATTATCTATGAATGGTGTTTAGTGGTATAGTCCATGTAATATGGCACTTGCTAGGGCATCATTAGGTCATAGAGTCTTCGGGAACTCATCAGGGTTTTAACCTACCCGAAAGGGGGCTTAACGGAGGTGAGCCGACCCTGAAGGATTGTGCAGACATATGAGGTCATGGAGAGGGTAGTGATTGGCTTGGACTAACTACTGGGCCCCACATCATGGAATTGTGGACGGGAAAGTACGCCCGGTTGTGCAACAAGGAAGTTGATCTCTCATGGGTAAAGTAACACACCTCTGCAGAGTGTAAGAACTGTAACTTGTTACTCCCTGTTTCGGGAAGGAGCTACGAACGTGGCAGGAAAGGAACTCCATGAAAGTTCTGGTCAACTTGTGAAGGCTGATGGTCATAGATTTTCATAATAAAATCAATCTTTGAAGAAAGATTTACAAAAACTGCATAGTGCCAAGGACTTATAGTCTGAGGTGGTAGATAGAGCATCAAACTTCCCACATTGCATATAATGAACTTGCTGGGTAACGCTGTTACTCACCCTTTCCTTTGATCCCTTGCTTAGACTCCGAGGATCCCGAAGATATTCGATTGTATACAACTGAGAACCAAGAGGAGGTCTTCTATGAAGAGCCCAATTTGTATGGAGCCATAGAAGGGGAGGACTACGATATTGTCTACGGAGGAGAGTACCAAAGGTCAGAATAATTACTATAGTTCTAGGAGCCAATTGAGCCGAGTAAGCTGAACAATATATAACAATAAGTTGTTGAGCTCAATTTGGAGTTTAAGTTTCACTTTTAAACTTCCGCTGAAACACTTATATTTTGGTTTGTAAGTTGAATATTTTGGAAGTCTTGAACTTTTGGTATTGTAATAATAATAATGTGTGTATGTTTGTAATATGGACCCGCAATGCTTCTGCTGTACCACTCTGAGGGATGTGATATTTTCAGAACAGTGTTCTATGGATATCATGTCAATGACTATAGTGTACTACACATGCAGTGGTATGCTGGGTCATCGCACTCAGCTGGTATTCACTCATCTTATTTTCTATTTTTTTAGAAAAACATCAAACCAAGTGATTTCCTAGTTAATAAATGATGGGGAACTACTATAGGAACCATCTAGAGGGCTAAACATGCATCAAAATGAAATCTCTAAGCATTGAACAAGCATGCAAGCTCACATAACCTGTCACCTAAAGTAGCAAAATACTCAAGATATAATCCACCAATCAAAAATCTAATTGGACAAGCGGAGGAGGTACATACCGGAGAGCAATCCCTCCAAAAATCAGTTGCAAAGATGGGCTAAGCAAGGAGATCGAAAATCGGGAGCAAGAACAGCAGGAACTTGAGCTTTGAGAAGTTTTCTGGTGTTTTTTGGGAGATAGGAAGAAGTGGCTGGAAGGAGGCTAAGTGGAGGGCCAGGGGTGGCCCACACCTGGGCCAGGCATGCCGTAGTGCTGACCGTACCACCAGGGGGTGTGCCGGCCTGGTGGGTCCCCCTAGGTCACTCCAGGTGCCCCTCTGCCCCTTTTTTCATGAAAATTTTTAATATGAATTTTCTGGAATTGTTTGGGAAACTTTATTTTTGGCCAATTTTCAGGTTATGAAAATTGATTTTCTCGCAGAAAAAGATTTTTGAAAGACACAAAAGTAAACCAAAACTAAAAATACAGAAGTTCTAAGACACTCTAAAAAGCAAGCAAATAGCAAAACAAAGACGAATAAAACAAAGAGCAAAGATTGGAATGGAGGAAATAAAAGGTGGGAAGGGATAATCATTGTGAAAACATTGTTTTGTTCATTAAAATCCCTTTATTAATAAGGTTGATCAAGTCTTGTTACCAAAACAATTTTATATGAAACAAAACTTTGCACTTCACTAAATGATTATGTTACCTCAATCTTCATAGCGATAGTCCCAATCATAATTGTTTCAAAATTCTCTTGAGGTATGGGGCAATATATTTCTCTAACTTTGATGCCCTGAATATTTTCAATTAAATTTAGGCAATAAGTCTTATCAATCTTCTTGGGGAAATAGATAGTATGCTCCTTGTATTAATATTAAAATTTACTTTCCCTTGATTACAATTAATGATAGCACCTGCAGTATTAAGAAAAGGTCTTCCAAGAATAATAGACATATTATCATCTTCAGGCATCTCAAGCACAACAAAATCAGTTAATACCAAGCAATTATGAGCCACTTGAATAGGAACATCCTCACATATACCAATAGGGATAGTAGTAGACTTATCAGCCATTTGCAAAGATATATCAGTTGGTATCAATTTTTCTAGTTGAAGTCTCTTGTAGAGAGAAAAGGCATAACACTAACTCCAGCTCCCAAATCATACAAAGCAGTTCTAACATAATTATTTTTGATAGAGCAAGGAATAGTTGGGATACCTGGATCTCTAAGCTTCTTTGGAACCTTACCATTGAAGGAATAATTAGCACGCAAAGTAGAAATTTCCTCATTAGGAATCTTCCTTTATTAGAGACAATATCCTTTATATACTTTGAATAAGGAGGCAACTTAATATCATCAGTCAAAGGAATTTGCAAAAATAAAGGTTTCGTCCACTCACAAAACTTGTTATAGTGTTCTTCTTCCTTTGACTTGTGTTTCTTATTAGGAAAAGGCATTGGTTTTTGCACCCAAGGTTCTCTTTCACTACCATGTTTATTAGCAATAAAATCTTCCTTAGTGTACTTAGTGTTCTTAGTGTGCTTTTCAGGTTCTTCTTCAATTTCTTCCTTACCAGGAGCATCATTGTTATCATTATCACTTTCAGTTTCAGCATCAGAGACAGATATACTATTAGGATCTATAGCAGGTTCAGAAGGTTTCTCAACTGTTTTATGTTTATTTTTCTTTATCTTAGAAGAAGTACCTCTATTTTCAGCTTGTTGAGAATCCTACTGAATTCTTTTAGGATGTCCCTCTAGATATAAGGGTTCCTGAGTGGAAGCTCCACTCCTAGTTCTAATTTCATAAGCATGTTTATCTCTAGAAGCATTAAGTAGCATATATTTTTGTACTTTAGCAAGTTGATAAATTTGAGTTTGAACCATTTGGAAATGTTTAACAAGCATTTTAACATCATTAGAAGTGCTTTCCACAATATCTTTCAACTCATTAATAGCTCTAGAGTTTTCTAATAAATGATCCTGAACTTGTTTATTAAAATTACCTTGTTTAACAATAAAAGTATCAAGTTACTCTAAGCATTGATCAGGAGGTTTACCATAAGGAATATCACCTTCATCAGAATGTTGGAGAGAGTGTACCTCAATAGTGGATGAGTGGGAGATTGGCTTACATAATTCTTCTATAGGAGGTAAATTCTTCACATCTTCTTCTTTAATACCCTTCTCCTTAAGACATTTCTTAGCTTCCTTCATAACTTCATCATTTAGTTGAATGACTCCTCTCTTCTTGGGTGTTGGTGTTGGGGTTGGTTCAGGCACAATTGGCTTAGGTGTAGTTGGCTCAGATGTAGTCCAATCATCATAATTCTTGCTTATTTTAGCCATTAATTCTTCAAATTCTGCAGGAGTTCTTTTCCTGAAAACACAATCAGCAAAACTATCAAGGTATGTCATAGATTCATCAGTTAGTCCATTCTAATATATATCAAGAAGATCATTTTTAGGTTGTGGACATCTAGGATGTGCATGAATCAAGGCACAGAACCTTTCCCATGATTTCGGCAATTTCTCCATTTTACCTTGTTTAAAATCAAAAAGTTTCTGCAAAACAACATGTCGAGCACTAGGAGGGAAATATTTATGAAAGACAGGGGCAATCAAGCAATCAGGGCTATCAATGGATCCAGGAGGTAAATTATTAAACCAAACTTTAGCTTTCCCTTCTAGTGAAAAAGGGAAAATTTTAGCAACAAAGTATTTGCGCATCTTAACATCATCAGAGAATAATCCACTCATAGTAGAAAGTTCAGTCATATGTGCCACAACACTTTCATTCTCAGTCCCATAAAAAGGTTCTTTCTCAACAATAGTTATATTGAAGGGACTATGCCCTGAGAGGCAATAATAAAGTGGTTATTATGTATATTCCAAGTATATGATAGATCTTTGTTTTGCATGCTATAATTGTATTAATACGGAAACGTTAATACATGTTTGTTTAATAAACAAACAAAAAGTTCCTAGTTATGCCTCTCTCATAAACTAGCTCGTTGATTAACAAGATGATCAAGGTTTCCTGATCATGGACATTGGATGTTGTTAATAATGAGGTCACAACATTAGTGTAATAATGTGATGAACATTCATCCGAAGTATAGCATTACGATAAAAGTCATTGAGTTTATATTGCTATAACATCATACGAAGTGATCCTAATGCTTAGACCATGAGATCATGTCAATCACTAACACCGGAAGAGTATCTTGATAACATCAAACGTCACACCGTAACAGGGTGATTATAAAGATGGGTTCAGAACTACTAAAGTGTTATGTTGAGGCCCATGGATCAATAGTGGAATTTGTTCATCCCGATGACGGATAGATATGCTCTGGGCCCTCTCGGTGATATCACATTGGTTAGCTTGCAAGCAAGCGATTTGATCACTAGAATGTTATATCACAGGAACAAGAAAAGAGTACATGTCGGTAGCGAGATCAAACTAGGTATGGAGATACCGATGATCGAATCTCGGACATGTAATATATCGTGAAACAAAAGGATTAAGATACTAGCGTAAAAGTTTCTCGCGATCACAAGAAAGTCATCACTGAATGTGTGGGAGTCAGTATGGATCTCTAGGTCCCGCTTCTGATTATTGATCTGAGAGGGGTCTCGATCATGTACACATTATTCAAGAACCGTAGGGTGACACACTTAAGAGACACCGACATCCATTTGGAGCAAAAGTTTCATGCCAGAAAGAATAACAAGCGCAGGAATTTATTTCGCTAGATACCAAAACGGGTTTTCAGGTGAAATTGCAGAAATTGTTTTTGCATGTGAAATGAAATACTAGCAAGGGGTTATATGTGAATGTTTGTCATTAAAGTAACTGAAAAAATTCTGAATAAATAAAAGGATTTTTATTTAATGAGAGTTTGCATTAAATTTGGTGGAAATTTAATGGGAATTTGAGTGGGTTTTTGAGTGGAGGGAATTGAAAGACATTTTTGTGAGTGGAGTGTCCAGCCACATGAATGAAGGAGGGGAGGGGGCAGCCCCCATGGCCGGAGGCCACCCCCTTGGGTGCCCCCTCCTATAAAAGGATCCCCCTCTCCTCTCTCTCACTCACACCTCCTCGTGAAGGATCTCTATCCCCCTCTAGTATTTATCCCCCATTTGTATCGGACTAGCGAGATACATGTTCCCGGTGGCTATTCGGCAAGAAAGAGTTGTGCTTCCGCTGCATCGCTGGAGCAAGGAGGCGGAGGTTGCTCGGTGCCTCGGACGTGTGTGCGAGCACGGATGCGCCGCTGATTTGCGGCGCTAGGACTTCCTCTCGATCTTGAGATCGGCAAGAGATCGTCTACATCAACCACGAGTTCAACCTCGTTAAGATTTGTTGATCATCAAGGTTATGTTCTCTATGGATGTATATCCGCCCGTTGCTTGTATCTAGTAGATAGATCTTGGTACATAGTTGTTCCCATCGTAGGAATTTTTTTGTTTTCTATGCTGTGAACCCTACAGTGGTATCAGAGCCGGATCTATGCGTAGATGCTTTGCACGGGTAGTACACATATGAGTATGTGGGCAATGATGATCATGTTATTGCTTCTTAGTTGTACTTTGTATATTGGTATCATAGTGGGATGAAGCGGCCCGGACAAACTTTACATGTACTCGCACATGAGACCTGTTCCACACTTGACATGCAACTAGTTTTGCATAAGTGGCTAGCGGGTGTCTTTCTCTCCTACTATAGTCAATATCTAATTTGCAATGAGTTGTCAACAATTTGGTTATCCTCGTTGTGTTTCATGTTCATAGGTATGAACGGTTCTATCTTCGAAAGCCCTAAGCCACGTAAAACTTGCAATGGATAACTTAGAGGCATCTAGTTTAGATTGTTGCTGGGATAGTGTCATGATATGGTGATGTTGTAAGTAGAAGTATGAGTTGATACTCTTACAACACACATAACGTGTAAGTTCCATAGTCCTTGGCCTTACACATAGAGGTATGATAGTGATCATACCATGATGCACATGATGGAGATCAAGTGCAAGAACCATATCATTCCACTTACAAACATGAGATGTTTGATTGCATCTTATATTGCTTGTTTGGCATTTTATTAGCATAATAAGATGATCCCTCATTTAGATATCAAGATAAGAATGTGTTCTTCCTTAAGTATGCACCAATTATGTTTCATCGCTCCAAGACATCACGTGATGATCGTGTGTTCTTGGATCCAGGATCATATTTCGGGTGTAAGACAGTTACACATGCGAATACTAAGGTTCTTACTTGGCGAGCCTAGCATGTACAAACATGGCCTCGGAACATGGACCGAAAGGTTAAGCATGATTCATATGGTAGATATGATGCCCATTTGATGCTCGCCTTTGAAGCTACACCGACTCACGTGATGATCGTACTTGGTGTAGTGGATTTGGTTCATGTAATCACCAAAAAGGCACGAGGGATGTGATTTTTGAGTGGGAGTTCATTATTAATTTGGATTAGTTGAACTCAATCTATCATAAACTTAGTCCAAACTTTACAAATTCTGTTGTAGATGGCACCACCTGCTTTTAATTTCAATGTGTTCATGGGGAAAGAGAAACTTACAACAAACGGTAGCAACTTTACCGAATGGGCCATGAATTTGAGGATTCTCCTCTCTGCTGCACAAAAGCAATATGTGCTAGAAGCGCCGTTAGGCCCCCCACCGTTTGATGATTCCCCTGACGATGAGAAGAATGTCTATCAGACTCGTCAGGAGGACCACAACTTAGTTCATTGGGGCATATTGTATGGGCTAGAGCCAGAACTTCGAAAGCATTTCGAAAATGGCAATGCATTTGATACAGTGGGTGAGTTGAAAATGATTTTCGACACACATGCT
The DNA here is from genome assembly GCA_916181665.1 of Avena sativa. Taxonomy (NCBI): domain Eukaryota; kingdom Viridiplantae; phylum Streptophyta; class Magnoliopsida; order Poales; family Poaceae; genus Avena; species Avena sativa. The sequence goes on from OV702284.1 coordinate 369,962,253, forward strand.
GCTGTAGAGAGCTACAATGCTTCAGAAAAGTTCTTTAGCTGCATGATGGAAGAGAACAGCTCCGTAAGTGAGCATGTACTCAAGATGTTAGGTTACAACGATAAGCTTGTGTCCTTGGGAATATCGATTCTGTAACATCCCTAAATTCATATTCCAAAACTCATTCATATCATCCTTGCATTCATCATCATTTAGGGATTTTCTCAAAAATCATTTCAGAAAAACAGAAGCTTTTGATGTTATGATTTTATGTGGACAGATTTAATTCAAAAGATCTACACCATTTGAAACTTGAATGTTTAGGAACTTGTTTGCTTGCCCCTTTATTGGAAAGGTTTAGGAAGAGAAGGGTTAGCCAAAGTTTCAAAGTTAGAAAGAAATTCAAAATCCCTTTTTCAAACATTTTCAAAACAGATGCAAAGCCTCTATTGTTTGAAATCCAAGTTTGACCAAGCCCTTACAGAATAACCACATGGTTAAATAAAAGATTTTAGAAACCACAGTACCCTGCAAAGAATCCCAAAATTGTTTGAATTCAAAAGGATTTGAATTCATATCTAAATCTAACCAGAAAATCAAAATAGAAAAAGAAAAAGAAATAAACAAAGGAAAAGGGCCGCGCGCCAGATATCTGGCCCAGCAACGAACCCAGCCCAGCAAGCCCACCCGGGAATTCTCTTTTCTTCTCTCACGCGCGAACGCACATAGCCAGTCGCTGATAGACGGACCCCGCACTCACTTCACGCACATCGCTGACGAGCGGGCCCTGTCCATGCTGTCATCGTCTTCCTCAAACCACACCCGCGACCACGTCGCAGCGGCAGTCACTGCCGGTAATGGCGCGGATTAATTGGGCATTAAACCACGGGCGTTTCCTGCCGAGACACCGGCTATAAGATCCCCACCTCCTCGCAGTCATTTTCCCCCAGCCAATTCTACACTCACGCCACCAGGCTGCCCACGACTCGCTCAAGCCCGCCACAGACAGAGCAACTCCGGTGATCGATTCAGGTGAGCTCCGTGCGCCCTTCCCCTCTGGATTGTTCGAGACACTTCGTAATCCTCTTGCGCACCTCCTAACCATAACAGAGCATCCTGTACTGGCCCAGGTCGCCGTGTTCGCTTGACGCCGTAAGCACCCGACGACCACCCCAACTCCGGCGACCAATCTCAGTAAGTTCCGTGCGCCCCTCGCTGTCTTATTCACCCGAGCGTGTTCGCAATTATCCTGCGCATCTCCTCAACCCGCTGGTTCATGTTAGGGCGACACAGAACCTCGGCAACGACTCCGACAACATCCACCCGATGCCAGACGCAACTCCGACGAGATCTAGAGCCCATCTCCGAGCGCCCCTCCGCAAGCCAGTACCACGTCGAGCTTCAGCAGCCTCCGGCGAACCTGGTAAGCCCCTTCCTCCCCTTGCGGACGATCCGATGCGCCGCCGCCAGTCAACGCCGCCAGCGCCGCCCGTTCATGGCTTGATGGTTTGGTCCGTTGGATCTGCATCGTAGGGCTAGGATAGATCTAGGCCGAAGAGGTACGCACGCATCTGGATCGTTAGATCTAAGTTAGATCCTGCGGCCTGCGGCTGCCAATCCGCGCGAAGCGGTACGCACCAGTAAGGTTGTGACGCGTGGCTAGGATGAATTCAAAAACAGAAATTTAAATCAGATTTTGATCCAAACTTTAAACAGCTATAACTTTTGAATGCCACGTTAGAATTTTACAAACTTTATACCATTGGATTCAGTGAAACAAGACCTTTCTGAATATCCAATTTGTTTAACAAATAATAACAGTTAAAATGACTTAATTTATGGAAACATGTTTAAGACTATTTTAAATATAGATTTATTTTGGTAAATTGTATAGGTGCCAAATAAGTTTAGTTGGCAAACTTGTGACTTGTTAAGTTTCTGTAAACATGTGCATACTTGGTAGAATTTTCAAAATCACCACTTGGAAAATTCTTGCATGCATGCATTCATATTATTTTTGATTGAATAAAATTGTGTGTAATTGTATGCTATACTTTTTGTGTAGATTTTGCTAGTGATTGTGATTGTGAAGAGTGCTACTCTCCCCACTACCAAGGCAAGTGATATTTTCATGAATATTTCTATCCTATGTTTTGTACTAGCATTAGATATTTTGCTAAGTTTTGCATACTACTTTTGTCTAATGGTAAGTTGGGAAATCCTAAGTAGTGTAGCATTGTAGAATTGCTAGGAAATTTTCCTAAGTTAGGATATCATGCCATGCTTAGTCTAGCTATTTAGCAAACAAAGGGTTGGTAAAAATCTATACTTACTATGATGAAAATAATTCTAAGTCATGAGACTTATGTTTTCCTAATAAAACAACTAAGTCCAATGAACCCCCTGGGTGGAATGGAAGGTTTGGGTTGTGTTGAGTGGTTACACAAGGCCATGGACTTGGGTTGTGTATCTCACTTGTGGTATGCCACCCAGGCACAAAGGGATTTGGAGGCCAAGTGTTGAGAAAGCTTACAGTGCAACCACTTGGCAATATGGGCTCTGCCATGATCATATAGGTTGCTAGAACTTAGTCACTTGGACAGTTGGTGGTAGTGGGAATGATAGGTTGGAGCGCGTCCATTTGACTAAGGAAAGGCTTCTGAAGGGTCCTGTCTTGGGAAACCAAGTCTGGTGGGGAAAGTGCACAACCTCTGCAGATGGAAAACCTAAGTACTTAGCCTAGTCCAAGGCAATGGACAACATGAGCATCAAGAGATGGAAGCTACAAAAATCTCATCACTCCAATTTCTAAGTAAAATATGTGGGTGAACAAGGGTGAAGGACCCCAATGTCTATTGGTGGTTTCTTGGAGAGTTTTTGATAAAGAGAAACTTAGTGATTTCAACTAATAGGTAAAACCTATTTTCAAGCAAAGCAAGCCAAGCTACACTTAGCCAAAATGCATGTAGTAATATAGTCCACTTAAAATATACTAAGGTGTCACTTGCCAATACTATTCCAAAGTATTGACCCTCTGTGGCTGTAACTTGTGATGTTGCAGGTTACTCCGATGATGAGTAGGAGTCATGAGTCTACACTCAACATGCTTGCCTGTGGCACATGAAGATGAAGACTTGTGTTTATTTACTTATTCCTTAAACTCTTGTATTAGGTCTATGGCCCTGAGTTGTAAAAGACTATGTTATATCTCTGGAATGAATGTAATAAACGACCTTTGTATCTGTGTACTTCATCTTAAACTGTGGATGCTAGCATTGATCCAGGGACTAGCATTGCAATCACAGGGATCCTTTCCTTTATAAAGGAGGGGTCTAACAGATGGTATCAGAGCACCGTGTTGCCTGTAGGATTATGACCCTAGGATTGGAAAACCACTAAAGAAAAGTTTTCAACTACTTCTACACTTGTCTATTCTTCTCGTAAAACTTTTCTAATCTTTTCATCCTCAACTCCACTTGTAGATGAACTCCATCAACGAAGCCGTGAAGAAGGGACCACTCATGACCATGACCTTGGAGTGTGAAACTGAGTTTCCCAAGGTTCTCAAGGACCTCATGGTGGCAATGGAAGCACATGGAGCAGCTTTATACAAAGGCTTTCCAGTAATGGATGAAGGAGTGGAGTATTGGTGGGTGCAACTTCACTTGTACAAAAACAAGGAAGACAACCACAAAGAAAGAGGATTCTGCATGTACACCAACACTGTGATGCACACAACATTCTTTGAGTCAGCCAAAGATGCAGCTTGGAAGACTATCAAAGAACTAAGTGCTAGAGTCAAGTGCAGAATGCTTAACCTCCAAAGAGACTTAGGGAAAGAGAAGGAACTTACCCAAGAGTTGGAAGCCACCAACCAAGAGTTAGGGGGAGATATAATAGACTTAGTGATGGAATCGTGTGAACAAGATAGGTGGATTGCCTCAAGGAACATTGTGATAGCCACCAGATCCAGTGAGATAGGATTGTGAGCACACTTCGTTAGTTGGACCACCACTTATCACCTTATTTTCCAAAAATGATACCTTAAATAAGTTTGAATCTTGATTGATGTAATGGACTTATGTATGCATGACTTGTGTGATGTTGTGTTCCATGGATATGTATGAATGTTTGTCTTGATTATCTTAAATTGTGTTGTTCTAACTTTTTCAATCTTATAAATAGATGCCTATTACCATCAGCACCGTTGAGGAGCTCCAGGTTACCCGTTTTGGTCCCCGTATCATTGAGCTTACCACTTTGCTCGATCTCCCTCTTCCCACCATCACGGTGTATCCACTCACCAAGTTCGAGAGGAAGGACCTCTAGGGCTTCAAGGTGAACCAGCCCGGACGCCAGACAGAGCCCACTACGGAGGCCATCGTCTTCAAGCTGATGCACGACGACAGGGAGAGAGGCATGGAGGTAGTCATGCAGGACCTGATAGGACGTCTGTTAGGCCGTCACTCCCGACAGGTTAGGGGCACTCACTTCCACGTCTTCGGAAGACGTGATGTTGATGGAGAGTCCATCGACTTTGAGGACGAATCGAGGGACGCGGCGGAGCCGATACGTCTCTACCTCCAGGACTTAGAGACTCTTCTCAGGCACGTAGACACGGACAGGACGAACGTCATGCTCGGCAATGACGAGCTTCAGGTGCAGCTTCGCGAGAAGGACAAGCTTTTTGCGCAGCAGGATGAGATGATCAAGGAAATGGAGACAAAGTTCGAGGCCCAGGACCGCAAGTTCAAGAGTCAGGAGAAACGCGTCCAGGATAGGAACAAGAAGATCCGAGACATGACCGAGGAACTAAAGTCCAAGGATTTCGAGCTTGAGCAGCAGCAGATGGTTATTGAGAGGCTTCGCTCCCAGAAGAGGGCTCTCAAGGCCAAGGTCGATTCCTTGACCACTACGATTGAGGAGAACAAGACCGCGATGGAGAACGCAGGTCTTACCTTCGTCGAGGAGGAGATTGATGCTGATGAGTAGACTTGACTACTCGTTTATCTTTCATATTCGTACTTGTTATTGTGAACTTGTTATTGGACCATCCGACATGTGGATGGCTTGCCACTTGTGTGTTTTATTTCATGAACTTATCATTTGGTTGTTGAACCTTTATTCTTACGTTGCATATTATGTGTTTTGCTTGTGATGTATTGTGCATAAAACATCTATGGGTATCTCATTCTTATCTATTTGAACAAACCACAGATGCCTCCCCGTCGCGCAAACCCCAACCCCAACAACATCACCCCGGAAATGCAACAAATGATGAATGCGCAAACACAGCTTATGCAAATGATGACAACATTCATCCAAAACCAGAATAACCACAACAACCCCAACAACAACAACAACAACAACAATAACAACAACAACAACCCTCCGGGTTTTGATATGCTCACCAGATTTCTGCGTTTGAGGCCAGCTAAGTTTTTGGGAACGACTGATCCCATGGTGGCCAATGACTGGCTACGTTCTGTGAACAAAGATTTAGTGATTGTGGGCTGCACGGATGCTGAAAAAGTCAGGTTCGCAGCACATCTGTTGGAAGGACTAGCCGCCACATGGTGGGACAACTTCCAAATCACCACTCCTATTGATAAGGTGACTTGGGCTATCTTTGAAGATGGCTTTCGCACTGCTCATATCTCATCAGGAATGATGAGTCTGAAAAAGAAGGAGTTTCACAACCTGAAGCAGCGCCACCGCAGCGTGGCAGAATACATAGAAGAGTTCAACAATCTGGCGCGCTACGCACCGGATGAGGTTGACACGGATGCCAAAAGAAAAGAAAAGTTTCTGGAAGGCTTGAATGATGAGCTGAATCTGCAGCTGTCTGTGGCATATGTTCCAACTTATCAGTCTTTGTGTGACAAGGCTGCTATATTGGAGAGTAAAATGAAGCAAGTCGAGAGTAGAAAGAGGAAACACTCTGACAAGCACAACTCGGGATCGTCTCACAAACGATCTCACTATGATGACAGTGGCAGCTCAGGATCCCATAAGTGTAGGGGTTCGTAGCATGGAAAACAAAAATTTTCTATCGCATACAAACAAACAAGCCAAGATCTATCTACTAGATTGTAGCAACGAGTCGATGGAATAACTTACCCTCGAAGATTCCAAAGTGTTTAACGAGAGCGGATTCTCGTGGGTGATGTAGTCGTACTCTTTCCGATCTCAAGATCGTGTAGACGATCCTTCCGGCGCTGCGTTCCGGCAGCGCTCCCGCAGTCGGTCACACGTTCGGTACTCGACGAAGACCTTCCTCTCCCTTGTTCCAGCAGGCAGCGGAGGTTGTAGCACTCTCCTCGCGATTCCGGCAGCACAACGGCGTGGTACCGGAAGTAGAGGGGAGATCCCGCAGGGCTTCGCCTTAAGCCGGAGCGAGTATGGTGGATTATGAGAGAGGGCTATTAGTGGTCTAGAGATTAGACACACCAATTAGAAGGCTCTAAACCGCAGGCTAAAGCAATTAGAAGCTCTAAACCAAACGGCTCTAAACCTGAGATTAGAGGTGGAAACTTGTGTGTCTCAAGGAGGAGCCCTGCCCCTCCTTTTATGGGTGGAGGGGCCTTGGCGCGCCAGGGGAGGGAGGGAGTCCCTCCCCAACTCGTCCTAGGGCTGGGCGCCGGCCTGGAGGAGTGGGACTCCTCCTCCAAGTTGGTTCCAACTCCTCTTGCTTGTTTCCCACAGTTTCCTGTTTCCCACAGTTTCCTGTTTTAGCCGTTTGACTTTCAAACTGGCAATTTGACTTTCATGTTTTTGGACCAGCAAGAACACTTAGTACATGATGCAATCATTCAATGACACACTCATGTACCCTCCCCCCCCGGAGTGCCGGACAATCCGGAACCTTCTAGAACATTCCCGATGAAAACACCGGAATCATTCCCGAACTCCGAAACGGGACTTTCCTTATATGAATCTTATTCTCCGGACCATTCCGGATCACCTCGTGATATCCCGGATCCCATCCGAGACTCCGAACAACATTCGGTCTCTTTCTCATAATACCATAACTACTCAAAACAACGTCGAATCCTTAAGCGTGTCTCCCTACGGTTCGTGAATTATGCGGACATGATCGAGACACTTCTCCGAACAATAACCAATAGAGGAATCTGGAAATTCATATGGCTCCCACATATTTCTACGATTACTTTGCGATCGAATGAACCACTTACATACGATACCAATTTCCCTTTGTCTCACGATATGTTACTTATCCGAGGTTATGATCGTCGGTATCTCTGCATACCTAGTTCAACCTCGTTACTGATAAGTACTCTTTTCTCGTTCCCGTGATATGTGATCCCTTGTGAGCCAGTCACATGCTTGCAAGCTAATTGGATGACATTTCACCGAGAGGGCCCAGAGAATATCTATCCGTCATATGGATGGACAAATCCCACTCTTGATCCATGTGTCTCAACCAATACTTTCCGAACACTCAATGCCATCTTTATAGCCACCCAGTTACGGTGTGGTGTTTGATGTCATCAAAGCATCCATCCGGTAAAGGTGATATGCATGATCTCATGGTCGAAGGAATTAGGTTACTATGTATCAGAAAGCATATAGCAATTGAACTATTGAAATGACTTGATCTTTATGCTACGCTTATTTATAGGAGTATGTCCACCATATCATTCTCCTAACGATATGATCTTGTTGTTGATAACATCTCAATGTTCATGATAGGGAAACTACAATCATTTATCAACCAACAAGCTAGTGAAGTATAGAGGCTATACTAGGGACTTCAAATTAAGTTTACAAATCACACAAGTATTAATGTTTCCCTGTTAATACTATTATAGCATGAATGTAAACATCTTTACTATTAAAAGCAAAGAGGTGGTGTCACACGGTGTCACACTTCACTAATATTACACACAAATGCCACCCCGAAACAATCAACATCCATAAAAAGAAAAAGAAAGGATCTCCCACAACAAACTCGGAACACATGTATCCTCCCACAACAAACTCGCATACGTACACACCGCGGAACGCATGTATCCTCCCGCAACAAACTCCCTGACGCAGGAGCACGTAACAAAAAAGTCAAACAACCAGAAATTTATATCTTCTTATCCTCCCGCAACAAACTCCATGACAAACGCACGAAACAAAAAAACCTAACAACCGAGCGTCTGAATCTTCTTTTCCTCCCACAACAAACTCCCTGACAAACGCAGGGAACAAAAAAAAGACAAACAACTGGACCGGCAAACCCAGGAAACAAACTCCCTGACGTGCACACAGAGGCAACAAACCAAAATTTAAATTCCTTAGCTACCCGCCCATCACTACTCGACATCTCTGCCGTGTCGATCGCCCCCAGTTCTGTCTCGCCACCAGTTCTATCAAAATTTCACGCGGTCGTCGGTCACAGCCAGTTCTGTCACCAAGTTCTCTGGTGCTGATCAAGAGATCTATGTGGCAAATGCCTCTGCTCTACATCAGTTGCGACGACTTCATTCTAGGTGCCCTCCAATGCCTACATCACCGTTTGTTGCTTCCGAATTCTTTATAAACCATGAATCTTCAGAATTTATATTAGCTGCAACAGAAACTAACTTTAGAAAGATTTCATGTGAATCAGAAAAAAGCTTCAACATAATAGTTCAATCCTATATAGCACTAATCTTAAAGAAGTTGTTTCATGTGAATCAGAATTTATACATCTGGTTGTCTTAGTTAATTATACTTCGTCTTGGAGGTTAGTTCAATCCTATATAACACTAATCTTAAAGAAGTTGTTTCTCTTAACTATGCTGAATTTGCTGTTGTCTACTATGTGTATGTTCTTGATTCCAGGAAAGCAGAGGTGCCTAACGGGAGCATTTGCCCAGATCAAGCCACTAGACAGATCTGGGGTTTAGATTCCAGTGGCTTGATCTGGGGTTTAGTTTCTCTCTGACATGTCTTCAAGAAAACTTCCCGACAAAGGGAAAAATGGTAATATTCAAGTCCCTCTCCCCTCTCATAAGTTCTGCATGTCCATTGTTAACTTTCTGTAATTAACAGTACTTTCCAAGGATGACAACTCAAAGATATCAAATTCTGTTATTCTGCCACATCCACAAACGGGTTTGTTCATCCGTGAACCAACCAACAACATTAGCACTACCCTTGTGTCGTCAGATGATGATGATCACATGCCTACACCGTTGGTTGCAACCTTTCCTACTCAGAGTACCCTAACAACAGGAGGTCAACTATCACGTGGAGAGAGCTCGAATGGTATGTCTTTGACCCTGTTTTTACAATGTGGCTGCATATTTCTAGCCCAGGTGAATATATTTATTCGGTTTACTATATATGATCAAGTTTACTATATGTGATCAGACGTACAAGCTCAGAGGCGACAGGCATCACGTGATCGTCAAAGAGCTCGCCGTGAAAGTTTAACCCTCGAACAGAGACAAGAAATCAATGCTCGTCGAAGAGATAGTGCACAAAATTTAAGAGCACGACAACAGCAAAATCGGACCCAATCTACCCTCACAATAGGAAATAATTTACGGAATGGAGAACTCGCAAACGGTATGGTCTTAACTTTATTATTATGTATGTGTCGTATTGTAATCTAGCTGTATTGTAATCTAGCTGGATCATGTCTTTTTGCAAAATAACCTTTTCCTAATATGTGTTCATCTACTTACTTTGTTAACTACATGTCTTCAACATAGACGTACAAGTTCAAAGGCGACAGGCATCACGTGGTCGTCAACAAGCACGCCGTGAAAGTTTAACTCCCGAACAGAGACTAGAGCATAATAACCATCGAAGAACACATAGACAAATCATGCCCGAAGAACGGAGGCATGCAATTGCCGCTCAACGCAGAGAAAATGCCATGACTAGGAGGAACACTCCGTCTACTGAATCCATTGCATTGCCACGACCAGATGCATCCTTTGTCTCAACCACAAACCCGGTGTTGAGCTCAGAGTCACCACCGAATATAACTGGATCACCTACAACCTCTCCTTCAACAAGCACGCCGGCATACACCATCGGAACAGAGGGTAGATTCTCCCGTTTTCAAGACAATTTTATATAACCAGATTAGAGTGAAACCCGTGTATTGTAATCTAGCTGGATCATGTCTTTTTGCAAAATAACCTTTTCCTAATATATGTTCATCTACTTACTTTGTTAACTACATGTCTTCAACATAGACGTACAAGTTCAAAGGCGACAGGCATCACGTGGTCGTCAACAAGCACGCCGTGAAAGTTTAACTCCCGAACAGAGACTAGAGCATAATAACCATCGAAGAACACATAGACAAATCATGCCCGAAGAACGGAGGCATGCAATTGCCGCTCAACGCAGAGAAAATGCCATGACTAGGAGGAACACTCCGTCTACTGAATCCATTGCATTGCCACGACCAGATGCATCCTTCGTCTCAACCACAAACCCGGTGTTGAGCTCAGAGTCACCACCGAATATAACTGGGTCACCTACAACCTCTCCTTCAACAAGCACGCCGGCATACACCATCGGAACAGAGGGTAGATTCTCCCGTTTTCAAGACAATTTTATATAACCAGATTAGAGTGAAACCCGTGTTTATTTTGATTTGGAATGTTACAGGTGATGTGGATGCCCTCCTTAGTCGTATCATGGATGAGAATGCTGTCCCAAGTGACATCATGGATGATGAGTACTACATGTATGCCAATGAAGGTATGTCTGACAATATTTATGACTTGTCTGGTGCAGTTACGAGTTAAAAAATATTAACCCTTTGTGACACGCTATGTATGTAGGTTGCGATGCTGATGACGTGGATCTAGATGAACCAGCTGACTTGTCTGGTGTAGGCCCTATTGATCCTTTTGACTTTGTGTACTCGAACCTTCCAGAAACACATGTCTTGGAGCAAGTCCCAAATTGCGAAGAATGCAATGCCAAGAGGTTTGAGCGTGAGCCCCCTGGTTTTTGTTGTCGCAATGGAGACGTCATCTTGAAGGAACAAGAACCTATTCCGGAGCTGATGAGGTTATGGTCGAGCACAGATGCAGACTGTCGACATTTCCGCAATAGCATCCGGTTCTTCAATGGCCACTTCTCATTCACAACCCTTGGTGTCAACCTCGACAACAGCTGCACGAATATGAGGTCCGGGGTTTACACATTCAAGGCGAACGGCTCGTTGTACCACAATGTGCATTCCTTTGGGCCTGGCTCGCGTCCAGACCATTTGCAGTTGTACTTCTATGACGACGATCCAAGCCTGACCCATCGCAAGGAATCAACCAAGGAACTTGATCAGGAAGTTGTACATAAATTGACGAACATAATGAGAGGAAACCCCTACTCCCAGCAATTAAGGAGCTTGGGAGCCCATAAGGACAACCTACAGGACTACAAGATAGAACTTAACACCGACCAAAAGCTAGACCAACGAACACACAATCTACCTATATCGTCTGAGGTGGCTGCCATCTGGGTCGAGGGCAGCGACTTGGTGAATAGGTGGAAACGCAGCATTACACTCCATGGGAACAACAACGAGAAGTACAGCATACAAGCCACACAAGGATGTTATGACCCACTCTCGTATCCCCTCTTCTTCCCGAAGGGGGAGCTCGGTTGGCATCCGAATCTCCCCAAAAAGGATGTAGAATGGCGTGTTGCGCAGCTACCACGAGCAGACCGTGATAACAATGGAGGTTCTCCAATTTCACATCCTTATGCATTCTTATAGAGAAAAAATGTGTTCCCTAACCTTCATATTTTGTTTTCTTCACGCAGAGGGGGGTGGCCATTTGTGCATCTCTGTCAGGGACTATTACTGCTACAGATTACAGACGCGTCCTGCAATATTCAACCCCATACTTCATGGAGGGCGCCTATTCCAGCAGTGGGCTGTTGACATGTACATAAAGATCGAGGGGTGCAGATTAAAATGGATCCGAGACCACCAGTCAGAGATACGTGCTGACTTGTATCAAGGCATTGTCGATAGCATCACGGCCGGGGAGACACGAGCAAATGCTGTTGGCACAAGGACTGTTCTCCCACAGACGTTCAAGGGGGGCTACCGAGACATGAAGCAGAGGCATATGGATGCCATGGCATTAGTGCAGAAGTACGGCAAGCCTGATATCTTCCTAACGATGACCTGCAACCCAAATTGGCCGGAGATACAGGCTGAGCTATTTCCCGGACAAACTGCGCAGGATCGTCCTGATCTTGTGGCCCGAGTGTTTAGAGCAAAGCTAGAGACGATGAAAGATACGCTCACCAAAAAACATATCCTAGGCGTTGTGAAGGCATATGTCTATGTGGTAGAGTTCCAGAAGAGAGGCTTACCACATGCCCATTTCTTGTTGATCATGGATTCTAGATATAAGCTTGTTGTGCCAGAGCAGTATGATCATGTCATATCCACCGAGCTCCCAGACAAGCATAAGCACCCAGAGCTCTACGCCATGGTCTTGAAGCATATGATGCACGGCCCATGCGGTGTCTTGAATCCTAATAATGTGTGCATGCAAGATGGGTCGTGCAAGTGCAGGTACCCTCGAGAGTTCAACAAGACCACCGTGCAGGGGAAGGACTCATACCCTGTTTACCGGAGAAGGGATGACGGCCGTTCAGCGAAGGTCCGCGGGCAGATGTTGGACAATAGATGGGTTGTGCCGTACAACCCATACCTACTACATATGTTCAACTGCCACATCAATGTAGAGGTGTGCTCCAGCATAAAGGCCGTCAAGTACCTATATAAGTACATATACAAGGGCCACGATAAGACATCGTTCAACATTGACAAACCCGATGCCGAAGGTAACATAGACGAGATAAAGAGGTTCGTTGACGCGAGGTGGGTAACTCCTCCAGAAGCAATGTGGAGGATTTTTGGATTCACCCTCAGCGAAAATCATCCTTCGGTCCTAAAGCTGTAGCTACATCTCCCGAACATGCACAGAGTCACTTTTAAGGCTGGAGATAATCTGAACAATGTTGTTGCCAGTGATAACGCATCAAAGTCTATGCTCACGGAGTATTTTGCCGCTAACCATGAGCACGTCTGGGCTCGAGATATACTGTACAAGGACTTCCCAGGATGGTTCACATGGCAACAAAAAGGAAAGTTTTGGCAGAAAAGGAAAAATAGTTGTTTCCAAGTAGGTCGAATCGTGTCAGCCAATCCCGCGGAGGGTGAGAGGTACTTTCTAAGGGTGCTTCTAAACCACGTACCTGGCAAAACGTCCTTCGAAGACCTGAAAACTGTGGATGGTGTGCTATGTGATAACTTCCGTGAGGCAGCCGAGAGGAGGGGTCTCATCGAGGCCGACAACACGCTTGATGAATGTCTTACTGAATCAGCACAATGGGCCATGCCAGTCTCGCTGAGGAGACTCTTTGCAACAATTTTGGTATTCTGCGAGCCTGGCGATGTGCGCGGTCTATGGGATAGGCACCTTGATGCGATGTCTGACGACTTCAAGCGACGTATTTCTTGCCCTATCGCGGTTGAGCAGGAGGTGTTGCTTGACATCAGGGGCATGCTACAGTCCATGGGTAAAGACATAAAGTTGTTCCCTCTACCGGGCATCCATGAGGCTTATGAAACCACAGAAGGCGAGGCAAGGGAGGTCGTTGAGGAAACCACAATAAAGGTTGATGACGCTGATAAGAATCTAGCGGACTCACTAAACCCCGAGCAAAAGGTTGCATATGAACAGATAATGGAGGCAGTCAATGGCGGCGATGGGGGCGTATTCTTCATCGATGGCCCAGGAGGCACTGGGAAGACCTTTTTGTACAAGGCATTGCTCGCTAGGGTTAGAGGCGAGAAAAAGATCGCGGTGGCCACTGCAACATCGGGTGTTGCCGCTTCCATCATGGCCGGAGGGAGAACCGCACACTCTAGATTCAAGATCCCACTGAACATTGAAGAAGGGTCATCATGCAACTTCACCAAACAAAGTGGGACAGCCAAGCTCCTAAGGATGGCTTCTCTCATCCTATGGGACGAGGCCACGATGACAAAACGGCAAGCGGTTGAGTCACTGGACAGGAGCATGCGCGACATCATGGGCCGACAGGATCGACCTTTTGGTGGGAAGACCGTCGTGTTTGGTGGGGATTTTAGGCAAGTGCTTCCAGTAGTCAGAAAAGGGTCACGAGGCCAGATAGTCGACGCGGCTTTGCGGAGTTCATACCTCTGGGAGGGCATGCGCCCGCTAAGGCTCGTCAAGAACATGAGAGCGCATAATGACCCGTCGTTCGCGGAGTACCTTTTGAGGATAGGTAATGGCACTGAGGAAACTGACGAGAAAGGCAACATCCGGCTCCCTGAAGACATTTGTGTGTCTTCGACAAACGAGGCTAATGACATAGAGAAGTTAATCGACCATGTGTTTCCTGCCTTGGACCAGAACATGACCGATCCTGGTTACATGACGTCTCGAGCAATCCTGTCCACCAAGAATGAGAACGTGGACGAAATAAACCTACACATGATAGAGCGTTTTCAGGGCGAGGAGAAGATCTATCATAGCTTTGATAGTGCGGAGGACGATCCGCACGGTTACTATGCTCCAGAATTCTTGAACGACCTGACTCCTAATGGGTTGCCTCCACATGCCCTTAAACTGAAGATAAACTGCCCAGTTATACTGCTAAGGAACATCAACCCAGCTAACGGGTTGTGTAATGGCACAAGGCTCGTGGTCCGTGGGTTCCAGAGGAACGCAATCGACGCAGAGATCGTGGTGGGACAACACGCTGGGAATAGGGTGTTTCTTCCTCGGATACCCCTCTGCCCATCTGATGATGACATATTCCCGTTTAAATTTAAGAGGAAGCAGTTTCCAGTCAGGCTCAGCTTTGCCATGACGATCAACAAGGCGCAAGGGCAAACAATCCCAATTGTCGGTGTGTACCTGCCGGAGCCGGTATTCTCTCATGGTCAGCTCTATGTAGCGTTGTCGAGAGCCACCGCAAAATGTAACATTAAGATCCTCGCCATCGACGATGATCGAAAGGACAAGACCAAGAAATCAAATAAGCGAAAAAGATCCTTAGTAACGACCACGCTGAACATAGTTTATAAGGAAGTCCTCACCGTTTGATGTTGCGGGTCAAAATTTGAGGATCTTTTATGATTATTGAATGTAATGGATGGAAACAGCTTTGATACATGAGCCTCTCAAAGTGGCAGTTATCAGTATTTTTTTATCTGCTGCTGTTTTGTAAACAAAAGTTTTATTTTCAATTTACATGTAGTGCATAAAGGAGATGTCATTGTAATCCAAATCTAACACAACACATATTAAAAAGTTTAGCCGAAAATAAATGAAAAATACTGCAGCTAAATGAAAATTTGACTTTCATCATCCAAGAAACTAATTATGCAACACGCATGAAACTAAGGCAGCGTACTTACTTGATACGTGTGGAAACAGACTATAATTTTTCTAGCAGCTTCTCCTCTTTAAACAAATAATCTGTTCAGAATTAATTTATTATCGTTTTGTATATGTGTAGTGTATAACAGGGATGTCAACGGAACCGTTCACTTTAGTCTCGTTTTGTGATAGCTTCTTACGTGTCTGTGTCTTTTTTTAATAAAAGAATAGAGGAGCCCAGATTGTTCTTGAATTATGTTAGTTGGATATGCGTGTCAGATTTTTTTTTGCGAGAAAGATATTGCTTGTTAGTTAGTAAGATAAGATTTATTATCTAGCCAGCGACAGCCCCTATAATGTCTCATAGGTCCTGGCTAATAGTTGTTAGAGTAGCTAGATAATAAACCTTATCTTGCGCTAGAAAATCTCTAATTAGACTGGAATGGCCGGAGTTAAAGCTAACAACCCCAAAAAAATGCAAACTCATTATTTCAAACTATTTGGCTTCCCGCCGAAGCCAAAAGTTTCAGGCCTACATATATCCGCCCTGTTCATTCAGCCCTCACATTGAAAATACAGTCCCCGTATCACCCTACCCAGTTCAGATTGCAGCACTTGATGGTGATCCCATACAACGCACGTAGCTTGAGAAGGGTAATGGCACCACCACCACCTCCGGCCATTCATGCTCCACCTGCTCCTCTCGCTCTAGCTCATATGGCCTTTGAGGTTCAAAGGTAAGATCTTCAATTGTACTCTGTTTATAGTTATAGCTATTTTCTTTTTAATGAGAATCTAATCTCCGAGTCTCTTGGCCACATACACATACTGCATATTTTGTATGGATCTAACATCAGCCACTATAGGAATTAGCAAGCACATGAGTGAATTCAGCTATTGAACAGATCTACTTTTGTGAAAATATGTGATGGGGGATGTTGTATTTGCTGCAATAGCTGTTGTTACAAATGATTATGTCATTTCGCAGGAATTTGAAGTTTGATGATGTGCAGATGGAACACATCTACCAAAACATGTGGAACATCCGTGCTATGGTGCAATGGAGGGGACAGGTTAAAGAGAACGCACATGGAAACTGTTACCTACGGTGTATTCTTCTGGATGAGAATGTAAGCATATTAACTATATAATATAAACGCAATATTTAATGTCCTTTTGTTTACTTACTTTCAAATTTGTTAGGGAACAAAAATGGAAGCCATTGCATACGATAATCTAGCAGATCAATTCAACGAGATACTACATGCAGGGATTTCTTATGACTTTATTAGCGTCGGATTCAACCCTGTGGAAATGTATAGTGAGCATTTCTGGTACCTAGACTCTGAATTCATCATTAGTTTAAAGTCTCGCACTGAGGTGAGAACCTTGGGACGTCGGATAGATTCCTCACTCTGTCCACCGCGCTTCCCACACTTCAGCGCCATCTTGACACGACGAGATAAATCTATCACAGGTAAGGCCACAGTCCCTAACTCTTGTCTTGTAAATTCTTCATATACAAATCAAGTGTTCATTTTAATTCTAAATACACTTGCAGATGTGGTTGGAGTTCTTGCCTACGTGGGGGAGACACAATACAATTACAAGACGGCGTATTATCGCGGGAAACCTGTCAGAGACATTGCGTTGATGAACTTTCGGTAGGGCTCATTTAAAAATTTAGCAGGTGCCTTTATATTTTATTTATGGGAAGTCGTGATATTTTTTGTTAATTCGCAGGGGAGAGCTAATATTTTTACACGTATATACTCAACATATTTATCGTCACATAGGCCGCTGGAGACCAGCGGAAAGAGAATTCCAAATTCTTGCCGTGACTAGCGTCCAAATAGATAGGACATTAGGCTCTTTGACAACTATGGATGAGAGCTCCTTTATATTCTCACCAAGAACCAACTTAGAAGATCATTATTTGGAAAGTAAGTGTTTTTTATTGTTTTTGAAATATATTGACAATGTTGTTCTACTTGTACAGATTGTTACTCACTTTTATATATTTGTAGATGTTCGTGCAGCCAAGCTTGCCAGACCTCATGACATGCTTACTCACGTAGATGCTGCTGTCCAAGCTAGGACCCAGTTCGTCGCACAACAAAATCAGCGCCGCCAAGGACGCAGTTGAACCAGCTGAGCTCATCGTGTTTCCTAAGATGGTGTATTGAAGAACCGGATGCTTTCATGTGAGCGCCAATATCATCCTCGACACAATTTAGATAGTGTATCACTTAGTGGCATGGACGCAAAGTTCTATTCAAGGCTGAGAGATTCTCTTTGAGCTGAAATTTAAATAATATGTATCTATTATGTGGAATAGTTTCGATGTGAAAACTGTGAACGATTGCATAACAGTGTAGGATATACAAAGATTGGCATGTTTTCTTTTGATGTTCACTTTTCTCTTGTGAAAGAAAATATTTTTATTGATATACAAAGAGCAAGAGGCGTCCTACGATAATTGGTCTCTTATGAAAAAAATTGGGTTGTTTTCTCTTATTAATTCATGGTTTTCACTTATTAATTCATGTATTTCTACCTCTGTTCCCCCTTTTTTTAGCTATGCCTCTGGTTCGTTTGGTTGGAGGTCTGGTGGCCTAGACTGGCTTTGGCAAGGGTCGACCCATGTGTGGAGTCCGAGACCGATAAGGGAAGTTAGCCCAGACCTGGCCCAACAGGACAGGACAATCTCACCTTACGTTGACAAAAACAATCCCACTAAATTTGGGATGGACGGTAGTAGTTAGAGATCCTACTCCTAACAACCTACGAGATTGCCTTATTAAAGGCCTTGTTAAAAAGAGACCTTGAACGCTACTTCAAAATAACTTTCATCCAACTGAATTTCCCTGTCCCGGTTCTTATCTGCTGCCACGTGAGGTCATCTCTGCCGCCTGGAGTAGCCACTGTCGCCATCCATCAACAAGGTAAAGACCATCCATCAACTGCAAGGTAAAGACTTCCACCCGGTTGCTGTTGCGATGTGTAGAGATTGTAGATTTTTTCAGCCTGTTCGTGTGAGAAGTGTGCATGCAATAAGGAACACTAGCATTGTTACACACAAATATCCAAAAAAGTGGCATGTGTTGAAGCCAGGCGTTGTTATATCTTCTTATGAATAAAAAGTATTGGGTCACTTTCTCTTATTCATGTGTAGGCTACATCGGTTCCTTTGGCTAGAGGTCTGGCAGCTAGACTTTTTCTCTCTGGCTCGGTCACGCGAGCAATAGCATTTGGAAACATAGAGGGAATCCTTTATAGATTAGATAAAAAATATTATTTTTGAAAACCTGGATCCGTCGTCCTTGTATACATGCTGGTCAAACAATGAAATTTTGCTGGTTTCAGCTACGGGGAAAAATTTCTGGTTTTGCTATGTGAATACTTTATAGATTAGATAAAAGTATTCTTTTTAAAAACCTGGATCCATCCTTCTATACATGCTATGGAGATTTGTGCAAACTTCCACAGAGATACTGATGCGGTTTTAGTACCAACATATATGTCTTTGTACTTGTGAATATACAATATATTTATAGTTATGTTTATCACCACTTTAAGTTATGTGCGCTTTATTAATATTATTACACTCCTTTTTATTTCATTGTGCTTAAACAGTGCTTGAACCGGCTCACCGCATCGATGGCAGAGCTAGGATTCATAGTTGAACATGCTGTCAACAACATCTATAATTACATCATGCAGATCGAGGACCAGGATACGTTAAAGTAAGTATATTTCTTAAGAAATAAGATAGTTGAAATTGATTTTTTAACCATAATGTCTATCTTTCAGCATGATATGGATCAGAAGCACTCTGCCGTACCCGATAGAGATTACTCTCGGGATGATCCAACAGTCAATTCGGCCAGCTGGACGAGTTCACCCCGACTGCTTCAATCTAGCAGTTCGTGGGCTTGTATGCACGGAAGTTGATAGGCACGCGGGCACCGACCACCTAGGATGGAAGCACCTGTTTGACTTGCAGCTTCAAGCTCAAGCACAGGCCTTACGGCGTTCGCCGATTCCGCAAGCTAGCCGCACCATGACAATTATTGATGCCGTGCGCCCAACATTTCCTCCATACAACATCTGGAACTCTAAAGTTGTAAGTGCCTATCTTATATGACAACATGTACTTGCATTTGTTAGTTATTAACTTTAGTCTACATATTATAGTATCTACTACCACTAGCTGTCCATGATGCATATGCTCTGATTTCGGTCAACATGGAAACAAGGAGGACATTTCTAATGGATCCTTCCTATTACCCATATCTGAACGAGCGTCTCATTCTACGGAACGAGGTAACGAATGAGACCAGAGCAGTGATGAAAGAGCTCAATGAGATGTTTAAAACAATGAACAATGGTTGGACTACAGAAGTCAAGGACTGGCCAATGGATAGCCATCAGGTCATAAGCCCCCATAGAAACAGGTAAGCTAATTAATCGGTTTACTATGGTACATGTTCTTGAAAACAATTTAAATCAGAATCACATTGCTGCAGTGATGACTCTGGATTCACCGTCCTACAACACATGGCAACCATGGATGGCACAAACCATTTATCTAGACATATCACTGACGTATGTGCATTTACACCCGGGTATCGTGTGTTTTAATGTTTTTTATTTTCTGCTCATTTATCTTTACTTTTGTTTCTCACACTTTTAGAATCCACTGGGGCTCCGGAAGCAGTTCATGGTCCATCTACTGAAGATTAGACACAATGACGCCATAAACAACATCCCTGAAGCGATCAGAGTGAACTTGGGTGTCATAAGGGCATGAAGAACTATATTAAAGAAAGATGATTCACATGATTTTGTCATCAGAATTATTTAGGCGTATTTAGTTTAGATCAGTATGTTACAGAAATTGTAAGCACCTGAGTTGCATTGGTACTTTTTATGAATCTGGTTGATTTCACAATAACTTTTGAATAAACTTTGGTGTATTAGTTATGTGTCTCTCCCAAAGTTTTAGTTTTCAGTTAGTTTTAGGGTTGGCTGATTTTTATAATTTTATTTAAATAACATGCTGGTATAATAGAATAGCATGTAGGCTCGGCTTAGTCTCTTGCAAGTACAAAACAAACATGATAGTCTCTTGCAAGTACAAAACGGCCACCCTTCTCAACGCAACAGATTTGCATGCAAATCGTAGCCAAACTAAATTGCGTAATTATTCGGCCTATAATTGCAATCAAGAATGATATATTCTCACCAAGAACCAACTTCGAAGATCACTATTTGGAGGGTAAGTGTTTTTTATTGTTCTGAAATATGTTGACAGTGTTGTTTGTTCTATATGTACGGACATATGTTGACATTTGAGACTCACTTTTATTTGTAGATAGATGTTCGTGCGGCCAAGCTTGCCAGACCTGACCTCATGCGTGCTCACGTGAATGTTGTTGTCTAAGCTAGGACCCAATTCGTCGCACGCCAACAAAATCAATGCCAGAGCCGTGTAAGACGTGGCTAAACAAGCCACCGTTTGTCCAAGATGGTGTACTGAAACTAAAGTTGTTGACCTCGGCTATTTAGATATATCATTCTCGATGTATCCTCCTAGATAATATTATCCTCGGTTCTATTTTGGAACACTAGCGTTGTTACACACAAATATCCAATGAATATCATGTGTTGAAGCCAGGCTTTGTGATATCTTCTTATGAATAAAAAGAATTGGATCATTTTCTCTTATTCATGTGTAGGCTACATCGGTTCCCTTTGGCTAGAGGTCTGGCAGCTAGACTTTTTCTCTCTGGCTCGGTCACGCGAGCAATAGCACTTGGAAACCTAGAGGGAATCGGGCACTCGGCTAGAGCCCGACCAAGTCTACACAGGCCAACAGATAAAATGCCACGTAATAATAACAACCTACGAGATTAGTTCTCAGAAAATAAAAAGAAAACCTACGAGATTGCCAATTATAAAGATAGACCACGTGTTTTCAGCAGATAAACATGTATTGGATAAGAGTTAGTGTAACTATTTTTGATTAATATCTATATCATCCATTTATAACCAGTGCATCAAAACTAGGCTAGAGAACTAAAGGAGCTATTTTGTTGATTGCAACAATATGACAACTCTAGATGTACTCATTCCCTGGTTCAACGCACAAATGATCCTCAATGAGTGCGTCAATTGAGACAAGATCACCAATGATGGTCATCATGATTTTAAGCTTCATGATGCCATGTCCAGCTGGCATGAGCTTTCCTACACAATATGGCAAATACTTCATGTTACAAAATAAAAGTAACGCGCAGATAATAAAAGTACTCAGCCTAACCATGGCCTCTGCACACAAATTTATTTGAATCAACCGATAGCATGTTTATGTCTGTCCAGTTTCTCATATGAGATTGCAGACATCATCATCCTTAGAAAGGTTTTGAATGAGACAACTGTGAAATTCAGATAAGAACACATACCACGGGGGAACAACAGGCAGGCACGCCATGTAGTGAGAACGCCCCGCTTCATTGGGAATCTGTGCTTGTCACAGCATCCTATGATCTTGAATACATAGCCGTGGCAATGAACTTCACAGCTTTGATATACATTACTCTGTTTTGTAATAATAAACAAACAGTTCAACCTCAGTGCATTGATTTAGCAAAAAAGAAAAAACTCAGTGCATTAACCTCAAGAATAAACAACATGCTACATGTCTGATGTGACCATACCAGAACTAAGAGAGAGGCCCTCTTTTCTCTGTGCTCCTCCAAACTATGTTTTACATGAATTGGCACACGATCAAAGAGTTTTGTCACCTCTTCATGTCGTACTTGACCAAATTATTTGTGTCCACCATATTTGCAGCCAAGTGTACCTACAACAGCACATGAGAATAAGAATGAGCAGCAAAAAAACTAAGGAAACAATCGAGAGAGCATATAAAGAATCATATGAACAATCCAAGCACAAGCGAATAATCCACCAACCTTCTTCTTTCTTTCTGTTTATAGGGGTGTGATGCATCTGTGCTACTAGACAACAATAGCAGCATAGTCAGTGAGAAGGGGTCCAACCCCAACCTGAACTCCCTCCAGGGATTCGAGATTGTCGATCAGATCGAAGTCTCCCTTGAGGCAGCTTGCCTCGACACCGTCTCTTGCGCCGACATCCTTGCCCTCGCTGTCCACGATTCCACCGTCCTCATACGTGGACACCAAAAATAACACTGTTCTTAGCTAGCATGAGCTAAATATACCTCGGTCTTCAAATGCTTGGAAATGGGTCATGATAACATGTGTGTGTAGAAATGAGTAGCACGTCACAACACTAGCTTGGAAGTTTTTCCAAATTTGAAAAATTCATGTATTTTCCTATCCTACAATCCAAATGGCTACCTTTTTCCCATTCCTGCGTTTTAGATTTCTATAGGATTGTTGTGGTATGACATCTCAATTCCTGTGGGTTTTCTATTCCTGTATTTTTCCTTTCCTAAATTCCAAACAGGGACTCAGTCCTTACCACAGAAGACTATAACTTCTACTTACAAGCAACACATTATCCCGTAAAGAAAAACTTGTGTAGAGCAATAATAACCAAGCCTAAGAATATAGCTTATACTTACAAGTTCATTGAATTTCTAGCGGCCTCTTGAAAGCAAATTTATGATATGCCCCAGGCTATCTGCTCAACATATTTTTTGTTCAATCAGCTGGCATGTCTCAATAAAACCCATGTCGGACAATTATTGGAATAATAATTTGTCTTCACCGGTAAAGATATCAAACTTGTTATAAGATGGTTTGCGCAAAATATTAACTGATTCAGGAGAAACAAACTAACTAACTATAGACTAGCTAGATATGGTTCCTAATCCAACTACCTTGAATTTTTTTAGGAGGCCTACCAATCTGAAAACATATCCTAACAGAGATAGATATAATTTTGCTTCCCGCACCAGTGTTTACGATATAGGCAAGCGCCAAGTCAGTTAGAATACCTTTTTTTACCAATCGGCGAATCCTCAAGGAGCCAGGAATTCTCCACTGGCGTCAAGGTATTCCCTCTCCCCCTATCAACCGGCGTTGATCACCACACACGCACCGCACACAATCGAATCGGCGATGCTGACATCGGCGAAAAGATCCATGGTAGCGGCGGCAGAAAAGAGATGGTCGCAGGGATGCGCCACGGTGATCCGGTCCAGGTTGGGGTGGCCACCCTGCCTGCGGCATCGAGCAGCACCATTGTATCCGTCTCCATCCTCCGGCAAGACATGTTGGAAGAGCTTCTCCGGAGCGAGCGCCAAAGCCCGCATGCCGCAATTGCCGCGTGCTTCGACGGCACCGTGCAGCGGCAGGGCCGGGATTAAGAGCAGCCTTGGGCGTGCAGTTGATGGAGTCTTGCGGGAGTTGGTGGAGGGACGCAGGATCCGAGCGCCGGAGGGCATGGCGCCGGAGGGCGGGGCGGCTCGGCGCCGGAAGGCGAGGCGGCTCGGAGGGCGGGGCGGCTCGGCGCCGGAGGGCAGGATGGCTCGTCGCCGGAAGGCGAGGCCGCTGGCAGCCGGAACCCGTGTCGTCCGGTCATGGGAGAGGAGTCTGCGGGGCGTGGCTATCCAAGGCCGCGAGAGAGCATAGGAGAGCCAAGGATAGGGGAGGCCTGAGAGAGTAGACGGCGGGGAGAGGACATGCGGCTGCGCTAGCGCGTGGCCGTGGAGAAAGACGGTGAGGATTTGGGGATTTGGGGCCGTGGAGAAGACGTGTGCTGCGGCGTTTTTTTAATTAACCTTTGCTCATAAACGGGTTCTGGAGCTCAACCTGGACCGGCTCACTACGCTAGCATTTCTATCGTGCGTGTGTGCGCATGTATTATATAAATGACCTGCGTCCTTTTTCTTATATTACAACATTCACAGCGTAGTGGCTTGTGTTTGTATGGAACGCACGGGTATCCTGGAGAATCTTGTCTTTATTGTTCGGTAGGAGTAGACAGTAGTCCATATGTAGATGCTTTTCTCACTTTCTTTTTTTCTAATAGCTGCAGTCAGTGAGGAATTGACTAATTGATTTAACAATGCATGAATAAAGATTTGTATCGATGAAAACAGACTATGAAGACATGATAGAAATTCAGAGCATAGCTAAGGATGGAAAAAATAACGAATGAAGGAGAGAACAGTAGCAGTAGAAAACATAATTGTCTTGCACCAATTTTATTTTAGCATTATATTTCTATGTTAGATCAGAGATAAACTTATGGATATATCAGACCCAGACACGATGATCTTGGACGGGGACAAGAGTTTGACACAATCAAAACAGGTGAATTTAGAAAATTGTTTTTACTTTCTTGCATATTCTATATTATTATATATTTGAGTAATAGTAATGATTTGTTCCACATTTCTAGATCACGGGTGGGACGGAGACCGATACTCCAGATGCTATGGAAGGACCCATCAACATAGGCTTCGATGCGATGTTGGTGGAAGAGACAAAGGAGGTGATTGTATTTTTTTAAAGTGTGTTCTCATACGATAATCTTTATAATTTATTCTATAATAATTGTTGGGCTTTTGTAGGTCATGGATGATAAAGAAGTAGATAAAGGGACGGTCAATTCACAACATAATAAACCAAAGAAAGCGAATGCGAAGGTTATCTCAAAAGGTACTTAGTTGTGCTTCGGTTATCGTCCTCTCTTTTTGAATTGTTTTTATCTAATTAGTCATGCACACTTATATATTGTGGCAGACTATGTTTGTACCACCGAAGATTTTGTTGCCATCGAAGCAATCATGTCTGCACCTAAAAATACCAAGTTTGTGGACATTGGTGATGCATTACTATCTAACGACGATTTAAAATGTCTTAATAGCGATGATGGATTCTTGCCCGATGATGTAAGTCAACCAAAAAACCACTATTGTCTTAAATTTGAATGTATTTTATCTGTCTGCATTTTATTTGTCCAATTACAGGTGATAAATGCGTACATATATTGTATGCGTGCATGTGATCATCTGCTTGATAGAGCAGATGGTAAGGTATATATGGACAAAACATTCATCTCCAATCAGCTAAAAAATGACCTTAAAGTACATCGCCACATCATAGAGCAGGCAAATCTCTATCTAAAGCATGACATGGTCAGTACTAACTCCTATATATGTATATCGTTCATTATATTTTTAGCATATCTATTTGTGAGACTTATGCAACAAATTATTTTAGGTATTCCTTCCGGTAAACATCAGTAAGACTCATTGGTATTTAGCAGTCATCAATGCAAAGAAACGTTTGATACAAGTATTGGACTCAATCGGTGTTGGAATGAGTAGAAGTGACCTCACTAACATGGTAAATAAGTTGACCGTGATATCCTCTTGACATTGTGTTTTCCTCAAGGCCAATTACTCTTTTATCGTATAACAGCTGCAAGGACTTGAGAAGCACCTAAAGATTGCGTCCAAAAGGAAAGGGTTTGGCAAAGGTGAAAAGTGGCAGGATCTGGATGTCACGACATGGAAAATAAAAGAGCATATCCAAAAACCACTGCAGACTGATGGGTATGTTGAGCACCCATTAAATTTAATGTGAAAAGTATATTGATCCATAAAGTTGTGTGTTTAATATCCAACAAAATCATTGATCATTTATACGATTTGTTCAAAAAAAATTCTTTAAATTGATCTGGCTAGATGGAATAGCAATATAACATTTTGTAACCTTATAGTGCATCATGCGGGTTGTTCGTGTTAAACTTTATGGAATATTGGACAGGAGACATGTTTTCGGACAATTTCACTCAGGTACTATTTTTATTGGGACACAATTAGTACATTCTTGTTTCTTAAAATATTATATTTTACAAGTGTAGTATTTTTACTGCTTTGTAGGAGGATATGAGAGCATTCCGAAAAAAATTAGTTGTCATATTGCATGATTCAGAACTGAATAAGATAAGAGGCGGTCCGATATACGATCAGTCTAATATGCCGAGTCATGAGGAGAAACACCCACGAGATATAGCCAAAGAAAACAATCCCATTCCAGCATGCATCATGCTCACAAAACCACATGAGTTTGTTGAGGAGATCTGCAAATACATCATGTCCATCGATGATGCAAAATGTTTGGAGTAAGCCTCACGTTAACATAAGTCATTACATATTTTTATGATAACATTATTCTGAGAGTTTGTTTCGCAGGAAAGAATGGGTGCGAAGCTCAAAACCTTTTCCACTTGGATTAACTCTAAAGCAAATTTAGGGCATACTTAGGATGGAACAACCCATGGATAAGGATTGTTTTAACATGGCTGTTCGTATAGTGGCATGTGATGAGATACAATTGTTCATAAAGCCTTATGTACACAACATGGACTTAAGATTTTGCGTAAGTTTTTACAATAACACATATTTATTATCATTGTAAATTTTAATGGTTTTAATCCTTTTTTTTATCCCAGTCGGCGATGATCGATGGTACACGTCATCCAAAATGGCGTAAAAAGCCAAATGTTAAGGAGTTGGCAACATTGTTTCATAGTTGGCCTGGGATAGACCATGATATCTCGTCGTGCAACATGGTAAGTTAGGTCTCTTGTCCATTTTTTACATGATTTATGTGTTTTAATGGTCATCATTTCCAGATTTTGTTGCCACATGCATCCCTTGGTGACTTCATCTTGTTCACCATCGACAAGCATGAACACCGTGTATCTATCTTAGACCCCTTTTCTGAACCTCTATCGGAAGAGAGGTACCAATTAAAGTTACAAAGATGCTCATTCTATCTAAACGAAGCTCTTGAAATAGCACAACCTGGATGGAATTCTGATATATATTTTTGGCCACGTAAATACCCTCGTACTATTCCAATACCAACAAGCTCTGACAGGTAATTTTATTTAGTTCTCATTACAAGTAGTTTATTTTATAATTACAATCCTAGCGACCAAGATAATGAAATCCATTCATTTACAGGAAGTTGTCGGGTTACTTAGTTTTTTATTTTATGCTCTCGTGGGATGGTAAAAGATTTGTTCACCCAATTTGCACTGTGAGTATTCTACGTTCACGGTTATTAGATTTTCATGTGAAAAATCCATGTTAACAAAATAGATTGCTTATGCAGGATGGCTATCAGTTGAGGAAAAAGTTTTTAATACACTTGCTCAAGTACCATGCAAATGAAGTCGAGGACAACATTCCTGATATTATACGAGGATATCTTAGGTGTGTCAATGGAGGATGGCTTAGTGAATAAGAGATAATTTTGTCGGTCCTTGTATTTTATATATATTATATTGAACTATGTGAAGTAAGTCTTCAAATCTTTTTAAATATTATGTGGTTATTTTTTCTATGTATCTATATATATACGTATATTATGTATTGTTTACCCATGTAACATGTGCTATATTATTCTTAAAAAAAAACATGTGCTATACTAGACATACGTAAGAAGCCGTGGCAACGCACGGGCATTCCACTAGTTTATCATAAACATAAAGATATAATAATAACTACATTTATTATTGCCTCTAGGGCATATCTCCAACAGTCTCCCACTTGCACTAGAGTCATCTAATCTAGATTATATGGTAATATACCGAACACCCATGGCAGTTTGGTGTTGGTCATGTTTTGCCCTCGGGAGAGGTTTAGTCAACGGATCCGCCACATTCAGATCTGTGTGTACTTTGCAAATCTTTATATCCCCATCCTGGATATGTTCTCGAATAACGTGAAAACGTAGCTTGATATGCTTCAGCTTCTTGTGTGACCTTGGTTCTTGCGCATTGGCTATGGCGCCCATGTTATCACAGTAGATAGACATTGGGTCCAGCGCACTAGGAACCACACCCAGCTCTGTAATGAACTCTTTCATCCATATCGCTTCTTGTGAAGCCTCCGAAGCAGCCATGTATTCCGATTCAGTTGAAGATCTCGCCACAACGCTTTGCTTTGCACTCCTCCAGCTAACTGCTGCACCATTCAAAATAAATACGTATCCAGATTGTGATTTAGAATCATCCGGATCGGTGTTCCAACTAGCATCGGTGTAACCATTAACAACGAGCTGTTCATCACCTCCATAAGAAAGAACCATATCCTTAGTTCTTCTCGAGTACTTAAGGATGTTTTTGACCGCTGTCCAATGATCCACTCCTGGATCACTTTGATATCTGCTAGTTAAACTAACAGCATATGCAATGTCGGGTCTAGTACATAGCATGGCATACATTAGAGATCCTATGGCTGATGCATAGGGAGTCTTACTCATCCTTTCTCTATCTTCTGCCGATGTCGGACTTTGAGTTTTACTCAAGGTCGTATTGGGCAACATGGGCAAGAACCCTTTCTTGCTTTCTTCCATTCCAAACTTCTTTAGAACTTTGTCCAAATATGTACTCTGTGACAATGATATTTGGCGTTTCGATCTATCTCTATAAATCTTTATGCCTAATATGTAAGCTGCTTCGCCAAGATCCTTCATTGGAAAACTATTATTCAAATATTCCTTGACACTACTAAGAAGGTCTACATCATTCTCAATCAACAATATGTCATCCACATATAGTATTAAGAATGCTACAGAGCTCCCACTCACTTTCTTGTAAATACAAGCTTCTCCATAAGTTTGTATAAAACCAAAACTTTTGATTACCTTATCAAAACGTTGATTCCAACTTCGGGGTGCTTGCTTCAATCCATAGATGGACCGTTGAAGTTTGCATACCTTGTTAGCATCTTTAGGATCGACAAAACCTTTGGGTTGCATCATATACAACTCTTCATCAATATCTCCATTGAGGAATGCTGTTTTGACATCCATCTGCCATATCTCATAATCATAATATGCAGCGATTGCTAACATAATCCTCACAGACTTTAGCTTCGCTACTGGTGAGAAAGTCTCATCGTAGTCAACTCCTTGAATTTGTCGAAACCCTTTTGCGACAAGTCGAGCTTTATAGACAGTAACATTACCATCAGCATCTGTTTTCTTCTTGAAAATCCATTTGTTCTCGACAGCCTTCCGGCCATCCGGTAAGTCTACCAAAGTCCACACTTGGTTTTCGTACATGGATCCAATCTCGGATTTCATGGCTTCTTGCCATTTATTGGAATCTGGGCTCATCATCGCTTCCTCATATGTCTCGGGGTCATCGGTGTTGTCCACCAACATGACACTCATAACGGAATCATACCAATCTGGAGTGGTACGAGTTCTCGTTGATCTCCGAGGCTCTGTAGCAACTTCAACCGAAGTTTCATGATCACCATCATTAGCTCCCTCTCTTATTGGTGCAGGCACCACAGGAACTTCTTCCGGTGCTGCGCTACTCGCAATTTCGAGAGAAGGTTCAACAACCTCGTCGAGTTCTACTTTCCTTCCAATCACTTCTTTCGAGAGAAATTCCTTCTCTAGAAAGGATCCATTCTTGGCAACGAAGATTTTGCCTTCGGATCTATGATAGAAGGTATACCCAATAGTTTCCTTCGGGTATCCTATGAAGACGCATTTTTCCGCTTTGGGTTCAAGCTTGTCCGGCTGTAACTTCTTTACATAGGCTTCGCATCCCCAAATTTTAAGGAACGACAATTTAGGTTTCTTCCCAAACCATAATTCATACGGTGTCGTTTCAACGGATTTAGATGGTGCCCTATTTAAAGTGAATGCGGCTGTTTCTAATGCATAACCCCAAAATGATAGCGGTAAATCTGTAAGTGACATCATAGAACGAACCATATCTAAGAGAGTTCGATTACGACGTTCGGACACACCATTACGCTGTGGTGTTCCCGGCGGTGTCAATTGTGAAAGTATTCCGCACTTCTTTAAATGCTCGCCAAACTCGTAACTTAGATATTCTCCTCCACGATCAGAACATAGAAATTTAATCTTCTTGTTACGTTGATTCTCTACCTCACTTTGAAACTCCTTAAACTTCTCGAAAGTTTCGGACTTATGTTTCATGAAATAGATATACCCATATCTACTCAAATCATCCGTGAAGGTAAGAACATAACGATAACCACCGCGCGATGCTACACTCATTGGACCACACACATCGGTATGTATAATTTCCAATAAGTCCGTAGCTCGCTCCATCATACCAGAAAATGGAGTCTTAGTCATTTTTCCCATCAGACATGCTTCGCATCTTTCAAGTGATTCAAAATCAAGTGATTCAAGAAGTCCATCGGAATGGAGTTTCTTCATACGCTTCACTCCAATGTGACCAAGACGACAGTGCCACATATAGGTCGAATTATCGCTTGATTTCAAACGTTTAGCCTCAATGTTGTTGATATGTGTATTTCCACTATCGAGATTCAATAAGAATAGACCATCTATCAAAGGTGCATGTGCGTAAAACATATTACTCATATAAATCGAACAACCATTATTCTCTGACTTAAACAAGTAACCATCTCGCAATAAACAAGATCCTGATATAATGTTCATGCTCAACGCAGGCACTAAATAACAATTATTTAAGTATAAAACTAATCCCGATGGTAGATGAAGAGGTAGCGTGCCGACCGCGATCACATTAACCTTTGATCCGTTTCCCACGCGCATCGTCACCTCATTCTTTGCTAGCTTCCGTTTATTCTGCAGCACCTGTTTCGAGTTACAAATATGAGCAACCGAACCAGTATCAAATACCCAGGCACTACTACGAATACTAGTGAGATACACATCAATAACATGTATATCAGATATACCTTTCTTCTTGATGTTGCCGTTCTTCAAATCCGCCAAGTACTTTGGGCAATTCCGCTTCCAGTGACCTTCTCCCTTGCAGTAAAAGCACT
Organism: Avena sativa; assembly: GCA_916181665.1. NCBI lineage: Eukaryota > Viridiplantae > Streptophyta > Magnoliopsida > Poales > Poaceae > Avena > Avena sativa. Next base: position 369,993,450 of record OV702284.1, read on the forward strand.
CAGTATCAGGCTTAGGTCCAGCCTTGGTCTTCTTCACCGGCGTGGTAACTTTCTTACCACCCTTCTTGAAGTGTCCCTTTTGCTTAGACTTGCCTTTCTTGAATTTGGTGGTCTTATTGACCATCAACACTTGGTGCTCTTTCTTGATCTCCACTTCTGCAGATTTCAACATGGCAAAGAGTTCTGGCAACGTCTTGTTCATGTTCTGCATGTTGTAGTTCATCACAAAGTTCTTGTAACTTGGTGGTAGTGATTGGAGGACACGGTAAATCCCCAAAGCATTAGGAATCACTATACCCAAGCTTTGAAGTTTGTTTGCGTGCCCAGACATCTTAAGCACATGCTCACTGACGGAGCTGCCTTCTTCCATCTTGCAGTTAAAGAACTTTTCAGAAGCCTCATAACTTTCAATTGCCGCATGAGTCTCAAAAATCAATTTGAGATCCTCGACAATATCATATGGGTCTGAATCCTCAAACCTTTTCTGAAGCTCCGATTCCAAACCATACAAGATAGCACACTGAACTATGGAGTACTGATTCTTCCGAGCGAGGTAAACATTCTTTACTTCATCGGGAGCATCAGCTGCAGGTGGGTCACCCAGCGGTGCATCCAGCACATAGGTCAAATTACCAGCTGTGAGGACAATCCTCAAATTGCGGAACCAATCCGCGAAGTTGCTTCCATTGTTTTTCAACTTTTCTTTCTCTAGGAACGCATTAAAATTGATGGTAGGGGCTGCCATTGATCTACAACATATTTGCAATAGTTTAGACTAAGTTTATGACAAATTGAGTTCAAATTAATAAAGAAATTAAACTAGGTGAACTCCCACTCAAAACAATATCCCTCACATTGTTTTAGTGATCACACGAACCAAATCCACTATATCAACACCGATCATCACGAGAGTTGATATAGTTTAAATGGCGAACAATCGTCATGTTCATCATATCTACTATATGATTCATGCTTTACCTTTCGGTGATCCGTGTTCCTGAGACCATGTCTGTACATGCTAGGCTCGTCAAGATCAAACCTTAGCTACCGCATAAGCAAATCTGGCTTGCTTACGTTGTATACACTTGCGGAATCTAACACACCCGATCATCACGTGGTGCTTCGAAACAACAAGCATTAGCAACGGTGCATACTAAGGGTGAACACTTTCAAACTTGAAATTCATGTGCATGAGGGATCATCTTATAATGCTACCGTCGTCTACTAAGCAATACAAGATGCATAAAGGATTAACATCACATGCAATTCATAATATGTGATATGATATGGCCTTTCTTCTTTGTGCTTCTGATCTCCATCTTCAAGCACGGACATGATCTCCATCATCACCAGCATTGCATCAAGGTCAATGACGCTTCTCCATGGTTGTCGTCCACCAGCTTCAACTATTACAACTACTTTGAATAGACACGCGGGTCTTAACATAAATTAAAGACAACCATATGGCTCCTGCCGGTTGCCAACTTATAATAAGGAACATTGCATACATCAAATATAATCACAATCATGGCCATATCACATCACTGCACACCCCTGCAAAACAAAGTTAGACGCCTCTACTTTCTTTGCATATTTTACGTGGTTTGGGGCTTTCAATAAGTGTCGTTCTAACTTACGAACAAGAACCACAACATTGATACTATCATTGTTGATCACCCGTTGTAAATTGGATCTTAACTATGCTAGGAGAAACAGGCACCCGCAAAGCCACTTATGCAATACAAGTTGCATGTCAAGCGTGGAGCAAGTCTCATGAACGATGTCATGTAAGGTTAGCCCGGGCCGCTTCATCCCAACATACCGCAAGATGCAAAGTACACAAAGAGCAATCTACAATAAAAGCATCAACGCCCACAATGACCATTGTGTTCTACTCGTGCAACAGATCTACATATAGACACGGCTCTGATACCACTGTAGGGGTTCGTAGCATGGAAAACAAAAATTTTCTATCGCATACAAACAAACAAGCCAAGATCTATCTACTAGATTGTAGCAACGAGTCGATGGAATAACTTACCCTCGAAGATTCCAAAGTGTTTAACGAGAGCGGATTCTCGTGGGTGATGTAGTCGTACTCTTTCCGATCTCAAGATCGTGTAGACGATCCTTCCGGCGCTGCGTTCCGGCAACGCTCCTGCAGTCGGTCACACGTTCGGTACTCGACGAAGACCTTCCTCTCCCTTGTTCCAGCAGGCAGCGGAGGTTGTAGCACTCTCCTCGCGATTCCGGCAGCACAACGGCGTGGTACCGGAAGTAGAGGGGAGATCCCGCAGGGCTTCGCCTTAAGCCGGAGCGAGTATGGTGGATTATGAGAGAGGGCTATTAGTGGTCTAGAGATTAGACACACCAATTAGAAGGCTCTAAACCGCAGGCTAAAGCAATTAGAAGCTCTAAACCAAACGGCTCTAAACCTGAGATTAGAGGTGGAAACTTGTGTGTCTCAAGGAGGAGCCCTGCCCCTCCTTTTATGGGTGGAGGGGCCTTGGCGCGCCAGGGGAGGGAGGGAGTCCCTCCCCAACTCGGCCTAGGGCTGGGCGCCGGCCTGGAGGAGTGGGACTCCTCCTCCAAGTTGGTTCCAACTCCTCTTGCTTGTTTCCCACAGTTTCCTGTTTTAGCCGTTTGACTTTCAAACTGGCAATTTGACTTTCATGTTTTTGGAACAGCAAGAACACTTAGTACATGATGCAAATATTCAATGACACACTCATGTACCCTCCCCCCCGGAGTGCCGGACAATCCGGAACCTTCTAGAACATTCCCGATGAAAACACCGGAATCATTCCCGAACTCCGAAACGGGACTTTCCTTATATGAATCTTATTCTCCGGACCATTCCGGATCACCTCGTGATATCCCGGATCCCATCCGATACTCCGAACAACATTCGGTCTCTTTCTCATAATACCATAACTACTCAAAACAACGTCGAATCCTTAAGTGTGTCTCCCTACGGTTCGTGAATTATGCGGACATGATCGAGACACTTCTCCGAACAATAACCAATAGAGGAATCTGGAAATTCATATGGCTCCCACATATTTCTACGATTACTTTGCGATCGAATGAACCACTTACATACGATACCAATTTCCCTTTGTCTCACGATATGTTACTTATCCGAGGTTATGATCGTCGGTATCTCTGCATACCTAGTTCAACCTCGTTACTGATAAGTACTCTTTTCTCGTTCCTGTGATATGTGATCCCTTGTGAGCCAGTCACATGCTTGCAAGCTAATTGGATGACATTTCACCGAGAGGGCCCAGAGAATATCTATCCGTCATATGGATGGACAAATCCCACTCTTGATCCATGTGTCTCAACCAATACTTTCCGAACACTCAATGCCATCTTTATAGCCACCCAGTTACGGTGTGGTGTTTGATGTCATCAAAGCATCCATCCGGTAAAGGTGATATGCATGATCTCATGGTCGAAGGAATTAGGTTACTATGTATCAGAAAGCATATAGCAATTGAACTATTGAAATGACTTGATCTTTATGCTACGCTTATCTATAGGAGTATGTCCACCATATCATTATCCTAACGATATGATCTTGTTGTTGATAACATCTCAATGTTCATGATAGGGAAACCACAATCATTTATCAACCAACAAGCTAGTGAAGTATAGAGGCTATACTAGGGACTTTAAATTAAGTTTACAAATCACACAAGTATTAATGTTTCCCTGTTAATACTATTATAGCATGAATGTAAACATTTATCATAAACACAAAGATATAATAATAACTATATTTATTATTGCCTCTAGGGCATATCTCCAACAATAAGCATGGGAAATTCAACAAGCACCACAACCACAACCGTCATGACAACAAGCATCACCGCAGTCATGACAAAGACAAGTACAAGAACCACAAGGGTGGACATAAGAGCCACTATAGTGTAAATGGTAGTGGAAGTGGAAGTCAGCCTGCAAAGAAGGACATCAGTCAGGTTGAGTGCTTCAAGTGCAAGAAACTGGGGCATTATGCTAATGAGTGCCCTGAGAAGAAAGTGGAAGGACCTAACAAGCCAAATCCTTTCCAGAAAGGACAAGTTAACCACATCAATGTGGAGGAGGTCTATGAAGAGCCTGATGCCGTTGCTGGTAAGTTCAGACTTAATTCCATTCCAGCATTTGTACTCTTTGACACTGGTGCATCTCATTCATTCATATCAAAAGCATTTGTTGATAGAAATGGGTTTGCATCTGAAAACATTGGTTGTCCAATAAAAATTAGTTCTCCGGGTGGAGACATGATAGTAAGTCTTGGATGCCGGGATCTTGTCATAGAGTTTGGAAAGCATAAGTTTCCAGTAAGCCTGATAATTCTAGATTCCCAAGGACTAGACGTAATTTTGGGAACGGATTGGATGGCTAAGTATGAAGGAGTACTAGATTGTGCCAATCGTACTGTTGCACTCACAACCCCAGAAGGAAAAAGAATTAAATTCAAGTCAAACTTTGAATCCAAGGGAAGTAAGCTGAATTCTCTTAAGGGGGTTAGCATGGACAGTGTGCCAATTGTGTGTGAGTATCCGGATGTATTTCCGGAAGAACTACCAGGAATGCCACCAGATAGAGATGTGGAGTTTCTGATAGATTTGGTACCAGGTTCTGGACCAATAGCTAAGATACCGTACAAAATGTCAGTTGATGAACTGAAAGAGCTCAAGAAGCAACTAGGAGAACAGTTGCAGTAAGGGTTTATTCAACCAAGTTCTTCATCTTGGGGAGCCCCAGTATTGTTCGTAGAAAAGAAGGATAGAACACAAAGATTATGCATTGACTACCGTTCTCTCAACGAGGTAACCATCAAAAACAAATATCCTTTGCCAAGAATCAACGACTTGTTTGATCAGTTAGAAGGAGCATGTGTGTTCTCGAAGATTGACCTTCGGTCAGGTTATTTTCAACTCAAAATAAGAGAGCAAGACATACCTAAGACAGCTTTCACCACAAGGTATGGATTGTATGAATACACAATGATGCCTTTTGGTTTAACCAACGCTCCAGCATACTTCATGAATATGATGAACAAGGTGTTCATGGAATTTCTCGACAAGTTTGTTGTTGTATTCATCGATGACATCTTAGTCTACTCCAAGAGCAAGGAAGAACATGAAAGACACTTACGCTTGATACTTGAAAAGTTAAGAGAGCATAAACTTTATGCCAAATTCAGCAAGTGTGAGTTTTGGTTAGAAGAAGTTGGTTTTCTTGGTCATGTTATGACAAAGGATGGTGTGGCAGTTGACCCCGCTAAAGTTTCAGCTGTGACAGAATGGGAATCTCCCAAGAATGTGAAAGAAGTTCGTAGTTTCCTCGGCTTAGCAGGTTACTACAGAAGGTTCATTGAAAATTTCTCGAAGGTTGCTAAGCCAATGACAGAATTGTTAAAGAAGGACAAGAAATTTGTTTGGTCTGAAGGTTGCGAAGTCAGCTTCCAAGAGTTGAAGAAGAGACTTGTGACAGCACCAGTGCTATGTCTGCTAGATTTGGAAAAGGATTTCCAAGTATATTGTGATGCATCTCATCAAGGTTTGGGCGCCGTACTTATGCAAGATGGTAAAGTCGTAGCCTACGCTTCGAGACAACTCAAAACTCATGAAGTAAACTATCCTACTCATGATTTGGAGTTAGCCTCTGTCGTCCATGCACTCAAAACATGGAGACATTACCTTTTGGGTAAGCGGTGTGAAGTGTTCACCGATCATAAGAGCTTGAAGTATATCTTCACCCAGAAAGAAATCAACATGAGGCAAAGGAGATGGCTAGAACTTATTAAGGATTACAACTTAAGTTTGCAATACCACCCCGGTAAAGCGAACGTAGTAGCAGATGCTCTAAGTCGTAAGACTTTTGTGAATGGCCTTACCAAAGGAGAATTGCCAGATGACTTGTGTAAGCAATTCAAAGAACTCAGATTGGAGATTGTGCCTGAAGGACATCTCATGTCCTTGGATGTTCAACCCACTTTATTGGACAAGATCCGAGAAGCGCAGAAGACGGATAAGGAAATTGAAAAGATTAAGGAAAATATTAGTCTAGGGAAAGCTAAGAGTTTCCATATAGACGAACAAGGTACTTCATGGCACGGGAAACGTATATGTATTCCACAAGACCCGGAGTTGCGGAAACTGATCTTACAAGAAGGTCACAACTCTCCGTATTCTATTCACCCAGGAAACACCAAGATGTACATGGATATGAAAGGAAGATTTTGGTGGAACAATCTAAAAAGGGACATCGCCGAGCATATTGCTTTGTGTGATGTGTGTAGCAGAGTAAAAGCGGAGCATCAGAAACCAGCAGGTTTGCTTCAACCACTACCTATTCCTGAATGGAAGTGGGAAAATATCGGTATGGATTTCATTACCGGATTACCAAGGACCAGGTCAGGGTATGATTCCATATGGGTAATAGTGGATCGCCTAACTAAAGTGGCTCATTTTATACCCGTGAAGACAACTTATACAAGTGCCAAGTTAGCAAAAATCTACATGAGCAGAATTGTATGCCTTCACGGCGTGCCCAAGAGTATTGTGTCGGGTAGAGGAACTCAGTTCACTTCTCACTTTTGGAGACAGCTTCATGAATCCTTAGGTACGAGGTTGGAATTCAGCACTGCTTTTCACCCTCAAACTGATGGACAAACGGAAAGAACTAACCAAATTCTTGAAGACATGTTGAGAGCATGTGCCTTAGACTATGGAGCAAGTTGGGATGAAAGTCTGCCCTACGCAGAGTTCTCTTACAATAACAGTCATCAATCTAGTATTGGAATGGCACCATTTGAGTTACTCTACGGAAGGAAGTGTACCACCCCATTTTTATGGAATGGTGTGGGAGAAAGAAGTTTATTTGGACCTGATCTCATCAAAGACGCCGAAGAGAAAGTCAAATTGGTTAAGGACAGGTTAAAGATAGCTCAGTCCCGACAGAAAAGCTATGCGGATTCTAAGCGTAGAGAAGTCACCTACGAAGTTGGAAATAGAGCTTATCTTAGAGTATCACCACTTCGTGGAGTGAAAAGATTTGGAGTCAAAGGAAAGTTGGCACCAAGATATGTTGGGCCGTTCAAGATTCTAAGTCGCAAGGGAGAAGTTACATATGAAGTTGAATTGCCTGAATCTCTGTCAGCTGTCCATAATGTGTTTCATGTGAGTCAGCTTAAGAAATGTCACCCAGAGATGGAAGAATCTTCTCTGAAGGATACTATACCATTGGAAGAAGTTCAGCTAGAAAGTGACCACACCTATGAAGAAAAGCATGTCAAGATTATTGAGACCGCAGAAAGAGTCACAAGGACAAAAACTATCAAGTTTTGCAAAGTACAATGGAATCATCACTCCGAAGAGGAAGCAACATGGGAAAGAGAAGATGATCTTCGGAAAGACCACCCTCACCTATTTGCTAGCCAATCCGAATGTCGAGGGCGAGATTCATCTTAAGGGGGTTAGATTTGTAACATCCCTAAATTCATATTCCAAAACTCATTCATATCATCCTTGCATTCATCATCATTTAGGGATTTTCTCAAAAATCATTTTAGAAAAATAGAAGCTTTTGATGTTATGATTTTATGTGGACAGATTTAATTCAAAAGATCTACACCATTTGAAACTTGAATGTTTAGGAACTTGTTTGCTTGCCCCTTTATTGGAAAGGTTTAGGAAGAGAAGGGTTAGCCAAAGTTTCAAAGTTAGAAAGAAATTCAAAATCCCTTTTTCAAACATTTTCAAAACAGATGCAAAGCCTCTATTGTTTGAAATCCAAGTTTGACCAAGCCCTTACAGAATAACCACATGGTTAAATAAAAGATTTTAGAAACCACAGTACCCTGCAAAGAATCCCAAAATTGTTTGAATTCAAAAGGATTTGAATTCATATCTAAATCTAACCAGAAAATCAAAATAGAAAAAGAAAAAGAAATAAACAAAGGAAAAGGGCCGCGCGCCAGATATCTGGCCCAGCAACGAACCCATCCCAGCAAGGCCACCCGGGAATTCTCTTTTCTTCTCTCACGCGCGAACGCACATAGCCAGTCGCTGACAGACGGACCCCGCACTCACTTCACGCACATCGCTGACGAGCGGGCCCTGTCCACGCTGTCATCGAGCTTCCTCAAACCACGCCCGCGACCATGTCGCAGCGGCAGTCACTGCCGGTAATGGCGCGGCTTAATTGGGCATTAAACCACGGGCGTTTCCTGTCGAGACACCGGCTATAAGATCCCCACCTCCTCGCAGTCATTTTCCCCCAGCCAATTCTACACTCACGCCACCAGGCTGCCCACGACTTGCTCAAGCCCGCCGCAGACAGAGCAACTCCGGTGATCGATTCAGGTGAGCTCCGTGCGCCCTTCCCCTCTGGATTGTTCGAGACACTTCGTAATCCTCTTGTGCACCTCCTAACCAAAACAGTGCATCCTGTACTGCCCCAGGTCGCCGTGTTCGCTTGACGCCGTAAGCACCCGACGACCACCCCAACTTCGGCGACCAATCTCAGTAAGTTCCGTGCGCCCCTTGCTTTCTTATTCACCCGAGCGTGTTCGCAATTGTCCTGCGCATCTCCTAAACCCGCTGGTTCGTGTTAGGGCGACGCAGAACCTCGGCAACGACTCCGACAACATCCACCCGACGCCAGACGCAACTCCGACGAGATCTAGAGCCCATCTCCGAGCGCCCCTCCGCAAGCCAGTACCACGTCGAGCTTCAGCAGCCTCCAGCGAACCTGGTAAGCCCCTTCCTCCCCTTGCGGACGATCTAGAACGCCGGCGCCAGCGTAGTCTGATGCGCCGCCGCCAGTCAACGCCGCCAGCGCCGCCCGTTCATGGCTTGATGGTTTGGTCCGTTGGATCTGCATCGTAGGGCTAGGATAGATCTAGGCCGAAGAGGTACGCGCGCATCTGGATCGTTAGATCTAAGTTAGATCCTACGGCCTGCGGCTGCCGATCCGCACGAAGCGGTACGCACCAGTAAGGTTGTGACGCGTGGCTAGGATGAATTCAAAAACAGAAGTTTAAATCAGATTTTGATCCAAACTTTAAACAACTAGAACTTTTGAATGCCACGTTAGAATTTTACAAACTTTATACCGTTGGATTCAGTGAAACAAGACCTTTCTGAATATCCAATTTGTTTAACAAATAGTAACAGTTAAAATGACTTAATTTATGGAAACATGTTTAAGACTATTTTAAATATAGATTTATTTTGGTAAATTGTATAGGTGCCAAATAAGTTTAGTTGGCAAACTTGTGACTTGTTAAGTTTCTGTAAACATGTGCATACTTGGTAGAATTTTCAAAATCACCATTTGGAAAATTCTTGCATGCATGCATTCATATTATTTTTGATTGAATAAAATTGTGTGTAATTGTATGCTATACTTTTTGTGTAGATTTTGCTAGTGATTGTGATTGTGAAGAGTGCTACTCTCCCCACTACCAAGGCAAGTGATATTTTCATGAATATTTCTATCCTATGTTTTGTACTAGCATTAGATATTTTGCTAAGTTTTGCATACTACTTTTGTCTAATGGTAAGTTGGGAAATCCTAAATAGTGTAGCATTATAGAATTGCTAGGAAATTTTCCTAAGTTAGGATATCATGCCATGCTTAGCCTAGCTATTTAGCAAACAAAGGGTTGGTAAAAATCTATACTTACTATGATGAAAATAATTCTAAGTCATGAGACTTATGTTTTCCTAATAAAACAACTAAGTCCAATGAACCCCCTGGGTGGAATGGAAGGTTTGGGTTATGTTGAGTGGTTACACAAGGCCATGGACTTGGGTTGTGTATCTCACTTGTGGTATGCCACCCAGGAACAAAGGGATTTGGAGGCCAAGTGTTGAGAAAGCTTACAGTGCAACCACTTGGCAATATGGGCTCTGCCATGATCATATAGGTTGCTAGAACTTAGTCACTTGGACAGTTGGTGGTAGTGGGAATGATAGGTTGGAGCGCGTCCATTTGACTAAGGAAAGGCTTCTGAAGGGTCCTGTCTTGGGAAACCAAGTCTGGTGGGGAAAGTGCACAACCTCTGTAGATGGAAAACCTAAGTACTTAGCCTAGTCCAAGGCAATGGACAACATGAGCATCAAGACATGGAAGCTACAAAAATCTCATCACTCCAACTTCTAAGTAAAATATGTGGGTGAACAAGGGTGAAGGACCCCAATGTCTATTGGTGGTTTCTTGGAGAGTTTTTGATAAAGAGAAACTTAGTGATTTCAACTAATAGGTAAAACCTGTTTTCAAGCAAAGCAAGCCAAGCTACACTTAGCCAAAATGCATGTAGTAATATAGTCCACTTAAAATATACTAAAGTGTCACTTGCCAATACTATTCCAAAGTATTGACCCTCTGTGGCTGTAACTTGTGATGTTGCAGGTTACTCCGATGATGAGTAGGAGTCATGAGTCTACACTCAACATGCTTGCCTGTGGCACATGAAGATGAAGACTTGTGTTTATTTACTTATTACTTAAACTCTTGTATTAGGTCTATGGCCCTGAGTTGTAAAAGACTATGTTATATCTCTGGAATGAATGTAATAAACGACCTTTGTATCGGTGTACTTCATCTTAAACTGTGGATGCTAGCATTGATCCAGGGACTAGCATTGCAATCACAGGGATCCTTTACTTTATAAAGGAGGGGTCTAACAGATTCCCATTGACTTGGTCATCCATCGTGTTCTGCAGTCTCTTCCACCTAGCTATAAGAGCTTCGTGATGAACTATAATATGCAAGGCATGAAGAAGTCTCTCCCCGAGCTTCTGTCAATGCTTAAAACTGTGGAGATCAAGAAAGAACATCAAGTGTTGATGATCAATAAGACCATTAGTTTCAAGAAAGACAAGAAGGGAAAACAGAAGGGAAGTAAGGGCGGCAAGCCGGTTGCCGTGCCTGAAAAGAAACCCCGCGTTGGCCCTAAGTCTGATACCGAGTGCTATTATTGTAAGGGGACTGGCCACTGGAAGCGCAACTGCCCCAAGTATTTGGCAGACAAGAAGGCCGGCAAGGCAAATAAAGGTATATATGATATACATGTTATTGATGTGTACTTGACTAGTACTCACAGTAGCACCTGGGTATTTGATACCGATTCAGTTGCTAATATTTGTAACTCGAATCAGGGGCTGCGGAACAAGTGACCGCTAGCAAGGGGTGAGGTCAAGATGCGTGTCAGCAATGGATCAAGTGTTGATGTGATCGCCGTCGGAACGCTGCCTCTCCACTTACCATCGGGATTAGTAATAAACTTGAATAATTGTTATCTGGTGCCAACACTGAGCATGAACATTGTATCTAGATTGTGTTTGATGTGAAGTGGTTATTCATTTAAATCTGAGAACAATGGTTGTTCTATTTATATGAATGAAATATTTTATGGTCATGCACCGATGATGAATGGTTTATTTCTATTGGATCTCGATAATAATGTTACACATATTCATAATGTTGATGCTAAAAGGATTAAACTTAATCATGATATATCCGCATATATGTGGCACTGCCGTCTAGGTCATATTGGCATTAAACGCATGAAGAAGCTCCATTCGGATGGACTTTTGGAATCACTTGATTTTGAATCATTTGATACATATGAGCCATGCCTTATGGGCAATATGACTAGAACGCCGTTTTCTGGTTCAATGGAACAGGCAACAGATTTATTGGAAATCATACATTCTGTTAGACCCCTCCTTTATAAAGGAAAGGATCCCTGTGATTGCAATGCTAGTCCCTGGATCAATGCTAGCATCCACAGTTTAAGATGAAGTACACAGATACAAAGGTCGTTTATTACATTCATTCCAGAGATAAAATATAGTCTTTTACAACTCATGGCCATAGGCCTAATACAAGAGTTTTAAGGAACAAGTAAATAAACATAAGTCTTCATCTTCATGTGCCACAGGCAAGCATGTTGAGTGTAAACTCATGACTCCTATCCATCATCGGAGTAACCTGCAACATCACAAGTTACAGCCACAGAGGGTCAATACTTTGGAATAGTATTGGCAAGTGATACCTTATTATATTTTAAATGGACTATATTACTATATGCATTTTGGCTAAGTGTAGCTTGGCTTGCTTTGCTTGAAGATAGGTTTTACCTATTAGTTGAAATCACTAAGTTTTTCTTTGTCAAAAACATTCCCAAGGAACCACCAATAGACATTGAGGTCCTTCACCCTTGTTCACCCATCAATTTTTATTTAGAAATTGGAGTGTTGAGATTCTTGTAGCTTCCATGTCTTGATGCTCAAAGTGTCCATTTCCTTGGACAAGGCTAAGTACTTAGGTTTTCCATCTGCAGAGGTTGTGCACTTTCCCCACCAGACTTGGTTTCCCAAGACAGGACCTTTCAGAAGCCTTTCCTTAGTCAAATGGACGCGTTCCATCCTATCATCCCATCTACCACCAACTGTCCAAGTGACTAAGTTCTAGCAACCTATATGATCATGGCAGAGCCCATATTGCCAAGTGGTTGCACTATAAGCTTTCTCAACACTTGGCCTCCAAATATCTTTGTGCCTGGGTGGCTTACCACAAGTGAGATACACAACCCAAGTCCATGGCCTTGTGTAACCACTCAACATAACCCATACTTTCCATACCACCCAGGAGGTTCATTTGACTTAGTGGTTTTATTAGAAAAGTATAAGTCTCTTGACTTAGAAATATTTTCTTTATAGTAAGTGTAGTTTTTCACCAACCCTTGTTTTGCTATAAGCTAGGCTAAGCAAAGTATGGCAACATATCTTAGGGAATGATTCCTTAGCAAATCTACTAGACTACATAGGATTTCCCTCATCTTTTACATTAGACAAAAATAGCATGCAACACTATAACAAAATATCTAATGCTAGTTCAAAATATAGGACCAATTTATTCATGTAAATATCACTTGTCTTGGTAGTGGGGAGAGTAGCACTCTTCACAATCACAATCACTAGCAAAATCTACACAAGAAACAATAGCATACAATTACACACAAATATATACAACCAAAAATAATATGAATGCATGCATGCAAGAATTTACTAAGTGGTGATTTTTGAAAATTATACTAAGTGTGTTCATGAGTACAGAAACTTAACATGTCACAAGTTTGCCAACTAAACTTATTTGGCCCCAAAATAATACACAAGAATAAAACTATATCTAAAATAGCCCTAAACTTGTTCTACAAATAAAGTCATTTTTAACTGTTACTATATGCTAAATAAAGTGGATATTCAGAAAGGTCTTGTTTCACTGAATCCATCGGTATAAAATTTGCAAAAATCCAACGTGGCATTCAAAAGTTATAAGCATTTGAAGTTTGAATCTAAATCTGGTTTTAAATTCTGTTTTTAGTTTAAACCTTGCCACGCGTCGCGTTATTACTGGTGCGTACCGGTTCGCACCGGATCACCCTTCTGTGCCGTTGGATCTAACTAACGCTGCACGGCTCAGATCGCGTACCTCTTTGGTTTAAGTGAATCTATCCTAGCGCTGCGATGCAGATCCAACGGTCCATATCATCAAGCCAGAAACGGGCGGCGCTGGCGGTGCTAACTGGCGGCGGCGCGTCTGACTATGGCGGCGCCGGCGTTCTACATCGTCCGTGAGAGGGTGAGGAGTATTACCAGGTTCGCCGGAGGCTGCTGAAGCTCGTTGTGGTACTGGCTTGCGGAGGGGCGCTCGGAGATGGGCTCTAGATCTCGTCGGAGTTGCGTCTGGCGTCGGGTGGGTGTTGTCGGAGTTGTTGCCGAAGTTCTGCGTCATCCTAGCACGAACCAATGGGTTTAGAAGATGCGCAGGACAACTGCGAACACGCTCGGTTGAATAAGAAAGCAAGGGGCGCTCGAAACTTACTGAGATTGTTCGCCGGAGTTGGGGTGGTCGTCGGGTGCCTACGGTGTCAAGTGAACACGTCGACCTGGGTCAATACAGGATGCTCTGTTGTGGTTAGAAGGTGCGCGGGAGGTTTACTAGGCGTCTCGAACAAACCAGAGGGAAAGGGGCGCCCGAGGCTCACCTGAATCGATCGCCGGAGTTGCTCTGTCTGCGGTGGTTTTGAGTGAGTCGGGGGCAGCCTGGGGGCGTGAGTGTGCGATTGACTGGGGGAAAATGATCGTGGGGAGGTGGGGATCTTATAGCCGGTGCCTCGACAGGAAACGCCTGCGTTTAATTGCCCAATTAAGCCGCGCCATCACCGGCAGTCACTGCAGCTGCGACGTGGTCGCGGGCGAGTTTTGGGGAAGACGATGACAGCGTGTACAGGGCCCACTCGTCAGCGATGTGCGCGAAGTGAGTGTGGGGTCTGGCTGTCAGCGGCTCAGTGTGTGCGCTCGCGCGTGAGAGAAGAAAAAGAAATCCCCGGGTGGGCTTGCTGGGCTCGATTGGTTGCTGGGCCAGATACCTGGCGCCTGGCCCTTTTCTTTTGTTTGTTTCTTTCCTTTTTCTATTTCTATTTTCTGGAATGATTTTTGATATGAATTCAAATCCTTTTGAATCCAAACTGTTCTGGGAATTTTTGCAGGGTTTTGTGGATTCAAAAATAGTCATTTTAACTAAGTGTTTACCATGCAAGGCTTGGTCAAGCTTGGTTTTCAAAGTAAACAGAGATTTGCTCTAGTTTGTAAATATTTGAAAAAGATTTTGAAACCATTTCCAAATTTGAAAACTTGGGTAAAAGCTTCACCTAAACTTTCCATCAATGGAGTCAAGTGAACCAGTATTTAAACTTTCACATTTCAAAGGGTGATGGTCATTTTGGAATAAAAATGCCCACATGAAATCATAGCCCCAATTTCTGTTTCTAAGTGATTTTTGAGAAAATCCTAAATGGATGAATGATGTAAAGATGATATGAATGAGTTTTGAACTATGATTTTTGGGATGTTACAAATCTAACCCCCTTAAGATGAATCTCGCCCTCGAGATTCGGTTTGGCTAGCAAATAGGTGAGGGTGGTCTTTCCGAAGATCATCTTCTCTTTCCCATGTTGCTTCCTCTTCGGAGTGATGGTTCCATTGCACTTTACAAAATTTGATAGTCTTGGTCCTGGTGATTCTTTCTGCTGTCTCTAGAATCTCGACAGGCTTTTCCTCATAAGTGAGATCACTTTCTAGCTGAACTTCTTCCAAAGGTATGGTATCCTTCAAAGAAGACTCTTCCATTTCTGGGTGACATTTCTTAAGCTGACTCACATGAAATACGTTATGGACTGCTGATAGAGATTCTAGCAATTCAACTTCATATGCAACTTCTCCCTTGCGACTTAGAATCTTGAATGGCCCAACATATCTTGGTGCCAACTTTCCTTTGACTCCAAATCTTTTCACCCCACGGAGTGGTGATACCCTGAGATAAGCTCTATCCCCAACTTCGTAGGTGACTTCTCTACGCTTAGAATCCGTGTAGCTTTTCTGTCGGGACTGTGCTATTTTCAATCTGTCCTTAACCAATTTGACTTTCTCTTCGGCGTCCTTGATAAGATCAGGTCCAAATAAGCTTCTTTCTCCCACACCATTCCATAATAACGGGGTGGTACATTTCCTTCCGTAGAGTAACTCAAACGGTGCCATTCCAATACTAGATTGATGGTTGTTATTGTAAGAGAACTCCGCGTAAGGCAAACTTTCATCCCAACTTGCTCCATAATCTAGAGCACAGGCCCTCAACATGTCCTCAAGAATTTGGTTGGTCCTTTCTGTTTGTCCATCTGTTTGAGGATGAAAAGCAGTGCTAAACTCCAATCTCGTTCCTAAGGATTCATGAAGTTGTCTCCAAAAGTGAGATGTGAACTGGGTTCCTCTATCTGACACAATACTCTTTGGCACACCGTGAAGGCATACAACCCTGCTCATGTAAATTTTAGCTAACTTGGCACTTGTATAGGTTGTCTTTACTGGTATAAAATGAGCCACTTTTGTTAGGCGATCCACTACTACCCATATGGAATCATACCCTGATCTGGTCCTTGGTAATCCGGTAATGAAATCCATACCAATATTTTCCCACTTCCATTCAGGAATAGGCAGTGGTTGAAGTAAACCCGCTGGTTTCTGGTGCTCCGCTTTGACTCTGCTACACACGTCACACAAAGCAATGTGTTCGGCGATGTCCCTTTTGAGATTGTTCCACCAAAACCTTTCCTTCATGTCCATGTACATCTTGGTATTTCCCGGGTGAATAGAATACGGAGAGTTGTGACCTTCTTGTAAGATCAGTTTCCGCAATTCTGGGTCTTGTGGAACACATATACGTTTCCCGTGCCATAAAGTACCCTGTTCGTCAACATAAAAACTCTTAGCTTTCCCTAGACCAATATTTACCTTAATCTTTTCAATTTCCTCATCAGTCTTCTGGACTTCTCGGATCTTGTCCAATAGAGTGGGTTGAACATCTAAGGACATGAGATGTCCTTCTGGCACAATCTCCAATCTGAGTTCTTTGAATTGCTTACACAAGTCATCTGGCAATTCCCCTTTGGTAAGGCCATTTACAAATGTCTTACGACTTAGAGCATCCGCTACTACATTTGCTTTACCGGGATGGTATTGCAAACTTAAGTCATAATCCTTGATAAGTTCTAGCCATCTTCTTTGTCTCATGTTGATTTCCTTCTGGGTGAAGATATACTTCAAACTCTTATGATCGGTGAACACTTCACAACGCTTTCCCAAAAGGTAATGTCTCCATGTTTTGAGTGCATGGACGACAGAGGCTAACTCCAAATCATGAGTAGGATAGTTTACTTCATGAGTTTTGAGTTGTCTCGAAGCATAGGCTACGACTTTACCATCTTGCATAAGTACGGCACCCAAACCTTGATGAGAAGCATCACAATACACTTGGAAATCCTTTTCCAAATCTGGCAGACATAGAACTGGTGCTGTTACAAGTCTCTTCTTCAATTCTTGAAAACTGACTTCGCAACCTTCAGACCAGGCAAACTTCTTGTCCTTCTTTAGCAATTCTGTCATAGGCTTAGCAACTTTCGAGAAATTTTCAATGAACCTTCTGTAGTAACCTGCTAAGCCGAGGAAACTACGAACTTCTTTCACATTCTTGGGTGATTCCCATTCTGTCATAGCTGAAACCTTAGCAGGATCAACTGCCACACCATCTTTTGTCATCACATGACCAAGAAAACCAACTTCCTCTAACCAGAACTCACACTTGCTGAATTTGGCATATAGTTTATGTTCCCTCAGTTTCTCAAGTATCAAGCGTAAGTGTCTTTCATGCTCTTCCTTGCTCTTGGAGTAGACCAAGATGTCATCGATGAAAACGACAACGAACTTGTCAAGGAATTCCATAAACACCTTGTTCATCATATTCATGAAGTATGCCGGAGCGTTGGTTAATCCAAAAGGCATCACAGTATACTCATACAATCCATACCTTGTGGTGAATGCTGTTTTTGGTATGTCTTGCTCTCGTATCTTGAGTTGAAAATAACCTGACCGAAGATCAATCTTCGAGAATACACATGCTCCTTCTAGCTGATCAAATAAGTCGTTGATTCTTGGTAAAGGATACTTGTTCTTGATGGTAACTTCGTTGAGAGAACGGTAGTCAATACATAATCTTTGGGTCCTATCCTTCTTCTCCACGAACAACACTGGGGCTCCCCAAGATGAAGAACTTGGTTGAATAAACCCTTTCTGTAACTGTTCACCTAGTTGTTTCTTGAGCTCTTTCAATTCATCAACTGACATTTTGTACGGTCTCTTAGCTATTGGTCCTGATCCTGGCACCAAATCTATCAGAAACTCCACATCTCTATCCGGTGGCATTCCTGGTAGCTCTTCCGGGAACACATCCGGATACTCACATACTATTGCTACACTGTCCATGCTAACCCCCTTAAGAGAATTCAGCTTACTTCCTTTGGATTCAAAGTTTGACTTGAATTTTATTCTTTTCCCTTCTGGGGTTGTGAGTGTAACTGTACGATTGGCACAATCTAGTACTCCTTCATGTTTAGCCATCCAATCCATTCCCAAAATTACATCTAGTCCTTGGGAATCCAAAATTATTAGGTTCACTGGAAACTTATATTTTCCAAACTCTATGACTAAGTCATGACAACCTGAGTTTACTATCATTTCTCCCCCCGGAGAACTTACTCTTATAGGACACCCAATGGTTTCTACCGGCAGTTCATTTCTTTCAACAAATGCCTTTGATATGAATGAATGAGATGCACCGGTATCAAAGAGTACAAATGCTGAAATTGAATTGAGTCTGAACTTACCAGCCACGGCATCAGGCTCCTCATAGACCTCCTCCACATTGATTTGGTTAACCTGTCCTTTCTGGAAAGGATTCGGCTTGTTAGGTCCTTCCACCTTCTTTTCGGGGCACTCATTTGCATAGTGTCCCATCTTCTTGCATTTGAAGCATTCAACCTGACTGATGTCCTTTTTAGGAGGTTGGCCTCCACTTCCACTACCATTTCCACTATAGTGGCTCTTATGTCCACCCTTGTGGTTCTTGTACTTGTCCTTGTCATGACTGCGGTGATGCTTGTTGTCATGACGGTTGTGCTTGCTGAATTTACCATGTTTATGGGATCCTGAGCTGCCACTGTCATCATAGTGAGATCGTTTGTGAGACGATCCCGAGCTATGTTTGTCGGAGTGTTTCCTCTTTCTACTCTCGACTTGCTTCATTTTACTTTCCAAAATAGCAGCCTTGTCACACAACGACTGATAAGTTGGAACATATGCCACAGACAGCTGTAGGTTCAGCTCATCATTCAAACCTTCCAAGAACTTTTCCTTTCTCTTGGCATCTGTATCAACCTCATCCGGTGCGTAGCGCGCCAGATTGTTGAATTCTTCTATGTATTCTGCCACGCTGCGGTGGCGCTGTTTCAGGTTGTGAAACTCCTTTTTTTCCAGACTCATTATCCCTGATGAGATATGAGCCGTGCGAAAACCATCTTCAAAGATAGCCCAAGTCACCTCATCAATAGGAGTGGTGATTTGGAAGTTGTCCCACCATGTGGCAGCTGGTCCTTCCAACAGATGTGCTGCAAACCTGACCTTTTCAGCATCCGTGCAGCCCACGGTCACTAAGTCTTTGTTCACAGAACGTAACCAGTCATTGGCTACCATGGGATCAGTTGTTCCCGAAAACTTTGCTGGCCTCAGACGCAGAAATCTGGTGAGCATATCAAAACCCGGTGGGTTGTTGTTGTTGTTGTTGTTATTGTTGTTGTTGTTGTTGTTGTTGTTGTTGGGGTCGTTGTTGTTGTTGTTGTTATTCTGGTTTTGGATGAATGTTGTCATCATTTTCATAAGCTGTGTTTGCGCATTCATCATTTGTTGCATTTTCGGGGTGATGTTGTTGGGGTTGGGGTTTGCGCGACGGGGAGGAATCTGTGGTTTGTTCAAATAGATAAGAATGAGATACCCATAGATGTTTCATGCACAATACATCATAAGCAACCACATATCAAGCAACATAAGAATAAAAGTTCAACAACCACATAACAAGCTCATGAGGTAAACACACAAGTGGCAAGCCATCCACATGTCGGATGGTCCAATAATAAGTTCACAATAACAAGTATGAATATGAAAAGTAAACGAGTAGTCAAGTCTACTCATCAGCGTCAATCTCCTCCTCAACGAAAGTAAGACCTGCGTTCTCCATCGCGGTCTTGTTCTCCTCAATCGTAGTGGTCAAGGAATCGACCTTGGCCTTGAGAGCCCTCTTTTGGGAGCGAAGCCTCTCAATAACCATCTGCTGCTGCTCAAGCTCGAAGTCCTTGGACTTCAGTTCCTCGGTCATGTCCCGGATTTTCTTGTTCCTATCCTGGACGCGTTTCTCCTAACTCTCGAACTTGCGATCCTGAGCCTCGAACTTCGTCTCCATTTCCTTGATCATCTCATCCTGCTGTGCGAAAAGCTTGTCCTTCTCGCGTAGCTGCACCTGAAGCTCGTCATTGCCCAGCATGACGTTCGTCCTGTCTGTATCTACGTGCCTGAGAAGAGTCTCTAAGTCCTGAAGATAGAGGCGTATCGGCTCTGCAGTGCTCCTTGAGTCATCCTCAAAGTCGATGGAATCTCCATCTACATCACGCCTTCCGAAGGCGTGGAAGTGAGTGCCCCTAACCTGTCGGGAGTGACGGCCTAACAGTCGTCCTATCAGGTCCTGCATGACTACCTCCATGCCTCTCTCCCTGTCGTCGTGCATCAGCTTGAAGACGATGGCCTCCGTAGTAGGCTCAGTCTGGCGTCCGGGCTGGTTCACCTTGAAGCCCCAGAGGTCCTTCCTCTCGAACTTGGTGAGTGGGTACACCGTGATGGTAGGAAGAGGGAGATCGAGCAAAGTGGTAAGCTCAACGATACGGGGTCCGAAACGAGTAACCTGGAACTCCTCAACAGTGCTGACGGCAATGGGCATCTATTTTATAAAATTGAAAAGTTAGAACAACACTATTTAAAATGAACACGAAGCAACCATCTCATACATAACCATGGAACACAATTTCACACAAGTCATGCTTACACAAATCCATTACATCAAACAAGATCCAACTTATTTAAGGTATCATTTTGGAAAATAAGGTGGTAAGTGGTGGTCCAACTAACGAAGTGTCCTTACAATCCAATCTCACGGGACCTATTATTAAACACTATGTTCCTAGAGGAAATCCACCAATCTTGCTCTCTTGACTCTATCACTAAGTCTATAACATCTCCCCTTATTTCTTGGTTGGTGTCTTCCAACTCTTGAGTAAGCTCCTTCTCTTTCTCTAAGTCCTTTTGGAGGTTGAGCATTCTTCACTTGACTCTAGCACTTAGTTCTTTGATAGTCCTCCAAGCTGCATCCCTGGCTGACTCAAAGAATGTGGTGTGCATTGTAGTGTTGGTGTACATGCAGAATCCCCTTTCTTTGTGGTTGTCTTCCTTGTTTTTGTACAAGTGAAGTTGCACCCACCAATACTCCACTCCTTTATCCATCACTGGAAAGCCCTTGTACACGGCTTCACCATGTGCATCCATTGCTTCCATGAGATCCTTGAGAATATTGGGAAACTCAGTTTCACACTCCAAGGTCATGGTCATGAGTGGTCCCTTCTTCACGGCTTCATTGATGGAGTTCATCTACAAAGGAAGTTGAAAGAGATTAGAAAAGTTTTACGAGAAGAATAGACAAGTGTAGAAGTATTTGAAAAACTTTTTCCTTAGTGGTTTTCCAATCCTAGGGTCATAATCCTACAGGCAACACAGTGCTCTGATACCATCTGTTAGACCCCTCCTTTATAAAGGAAAGGATCCCTATGATTGCAATGCTAGTCCCTGGATCAATGCTAGCATCCACAGTTTAAGATGAAGTACACAGATACAAAGGTCGTTTATTACATTCATTCCAGAGATAAAATATAGTCTTTTACAACTCATGGCCATAGGCCTAATACAAGGGTTTTAAGGAACAAGTAAATAAACATAAGTCTTCATCTTCATGTGCCACAGGCAAGCATGTTGAGTGTAGACTCATGACTCCTATCCATCATCGGAGTAACCTGCAACATCACAAGTTACAGCCACAGAGGGTCAATACTTTGGAATAGTATTGGCAAGTGATACCTTATTATATTTTAAATGGACTATATTACTATATGCATTTTGGCTAAGTGTAGCTTGGCTTGCTTTGCTTGAAGATAGGTTTTACCTATTAGTTGAAATCACTAAGTTTTTCTTTGTCAAAAACATTCCCAAGGAACCACCAATAGACATTGAGGTCCTTCACCCTTGTTCACCCATCAATTTTTATTTAGAAATTGGAGTGTTGAGATTCTTGTAGCTTCCATGTCTTGATGCTCAAAGTGTCCATTTCCTTGGACAAGGCTAAGTACTTAGGTTTTCCATCTGCAGAGGTTGTGCACTTTCCCCACCAGACTTGGTTTCCCAAGACAGGACCTTTCAGAAGCCTTTCCTTAGTCAAATGGACGCGTTCCATCCTATCATCCCATCTACCACCAACTGTCAAGTGACTAAGTTCTAGCAACCTATATGATCATGGCAGAGCCCATATTGCCAAGTGGTTGCACTGTAAGCTTTCTCAACACTTGGCCTCCAAATCTCTTTGTGCCTGGGTGGCTTACCACAAGTGAGATACACAACCCAAGTCCATGGCCTTGTGTAACCACTCAACATAACCCATACTTTCCATCCCACCCAGGAGGTTCATTTGACTTAGTGGTTTTATTAGAAAAGTATAAGTCTCTTGACTTAGAAATATTTTCTTTATAGTAAGTGTAGTTTTTCACCAACCCTTGTTTTGCTATAAGCTAGGCTAAGCAAAGTATGGCAACATATCTTAGGGAATGATTCCTTAGCAAATCTACTAGACTACATAGGATTTCCCTCATCTTTTACATTAGACAAAAATAGCATGCAACACTATAACAAAATATCTAATGCTAGTTCAAAATATAGGACCAATTTATTCATGTAAATATCACTTGCCTTGGTAGTGGGGAGAGTAGCACTCTTCACAATCACAATCACTAGCAAAATCTACACAAGAAACAATAGCATACAATTACACACAAATATATACAACCAAAAATAATATGAATGCATGCATGCAAGAATTTACTAAGTGGTGATTTTTGAAAATTATACTAAGTGTGTTCATGAGTACAGAAACTTAACATGTCACAAGTTTGCCAAGTAAACTTATTTGGCCCCAAAATAATACACAAGAATAAAACTATATCTAAAATAGCCCTAAACTTGTTCTACAAATAAAGTCATTTTTAACTGTTACTATATGCTAAATAAAGTGGATATTCAGAAAGGTCTTGTTTCACTGAATCCATCGGTATAAAATTTGCAAAAATCCAACGTGGCATTCAAAAGTTATAAGCATTTGAAGTTTGAATCTAAATCTGGTTTTAAATTCTGTTTTTAGTTTAAACCTTGCCACGCGTCGCGTTATTACTGGTGCGTACCGGTTCGCACCGGATCACCCTTCTGTGCCGTTGGATCTAACTAACGCTGCACGGCTCAGATCGCGTACCTCTTTGGTTTAAGTGAATCTATCCTAGCGCTGCGATGCAGATCCAACGGTCCATATCATCAAGCCAGAAACGGGCGACGCTGGCGGTGCTAACTGGCGGCGGCGCGTCTGACTACGGCGGCGCCGGCGTTCTACATCGTCCGCGAGAGGGTGAGGAGTATTACCAGGTTCGCCGGAGGCTGCTGAAGCTCGTCGTGGTACTGGCTTGCGGAGGGGCGCTCGGAGATGGGCTCTAGATCTCGTCGGAGTTGCGTCTGGCGTCGGGTGGGTGTTGTCGGAGTTGTTGCCGAAGTTCTGCGTCGTCCTAGCACGAACCAATGGGTTTAGAAGATGCGCAGGACAACTGCGAACACGCTCGGTTGAATAAGAAAGCAAGGGGCGCTCGAAACTTACTGAGATTGTTCGCCGGAGTTGGGGTGGTCGTCGGGTGCCTACGGTGTCAAGTGAACACGTTGACCTGGGTCAATACAGGATGCTCTGTTGTGGTTAGAAGGTGCGCGGGAGGTTTACTAGGCGTCTCGAACAAACCAGAGGGAAAGGGGCGCCCGAGGCTCACCTTAATCGGTCGCCGGAGTTGCTCTGTCTGCGGTGGTTTTGAGTGAGTCGGGGGCAGCCTGGGGGCGTGAGTGTGCGATTGACTGGGGGAAAATGATCGTGGGGAGGTGGGGATCTTATAGCCGGTGCCTCGACAGGAAACGCCTGCGTTTAATTGCCCAATTAAGTCGCGCCATCACCGGCAGTCACTGCAGCTGCGACGTGGTCGCGGGCGAGTTTTGGGGAAGACGATGACAGCGTGTACAGGGCCTACTCGTCAGCGATGTGCGCGAAGTGAGTGTGGGGTCTGGCTATCAGCGGCTCAGTGTGTGCGCTCGCGCGTGAGAGAAGAAAAAGAAATCCCCGGGTGGGCTTGCTGGGCTCGATTGGTTGCTGGGCCAGATACCTGGCGCCTGGCCCTTTTCTTTTGTTTGTTTCTTTTCTTTTTCTATTTCTATTTTCTGGAATGATTTTTGATATGAATTCAAATCCTTTTGAATCCAAACTGTTCTGGGAATTTTTGCAGGGTTTTGTGGATTCAAAAATAGTCATTTTAACTAAGTGTTTACCATGCAAGGCTTGGTCAAGCTTGGTTTTCAAAGTAAACAGAGATTTGCTCTAGTTTGTAAATATTTGAAAAAGATTTTGAAACCATTTCCAAATTTGAAAACTTGGGTAAAAGCTTCACCTAAACTTTCCATCAATGGAGTCAAGTGAACCAGTATTTAAACTTTCACATTTCAAAGGGTGATGGTCATTTTGGAATAAAAATGCCCACATGAAATCATAGCCCCAATTTCTGTTTCTAAGTGATTTTTGAGAAAATCCTAAATGGATGAATGATGTAAAGATGATATGAATGAGTTTTGAACTATGATTTTTGGGATGTTACACATTCTAATGTATGTGGTCCAATGAGTGTGTCAGCGTGAGGTGGATATCGTTATTTTGTTACTTTCACGGATGATTTGAGTAGATACGATTATATCTACTTGATGAAACACAAGTATGAAACCTTTGAAAAGTTCAAGGAATTTCAGAGTGAAGTGGAAAATCATCGTAATAGAAAGATAAAATTTCTACAGTCCGACCATGGAGGTGAGTATCTAAGTTACGAGTTTAGCACTCATATGAAAGAGTGTGGAATAGTTTCACAACTCACACCTGCCGGAACACCATAGTGAAATGCTGTGTCGGAACGTTGTAATCGTACTTTATATGATATGGTTCGATCTATGATGTCTCTGACGGATTTGCCGTTGTCATTTTGGGGTTATGCACTAGAAACCACTACATTCACTTTAAATCGGCACCATCTAAATCCGTTGAAAAGACACCGTATGAATTGTGGTTTGGAAACAACCTAAGCTGTCATTTCTTAAAGTTTGGGGATGCGATGTTTATGTGAAGAAACTTCAACCGATAAACTCAAACCCAAAGCGAAAAAATGCGTCTTCATAGGATACCCTAAGGAAACTATTGGGTATTCCTTCTATCACAGATCCGAGGGCAAGGTTTTTGTTGCCAAGAATGTATCCGTTCTAGAGAAAGAGTTTCTCGTGAAAGGCGTGAGTAGTCAGAAGGTAGAACTCGAAGAGGTTGTAGAACCTTCTCTTCATAGTATGGCGAGTAGCGCAGCGCTGAAAGTCGTTCTGGAGTTGGCTTCACCAATTGAAGAGGGAACTAATGATAATGATCATGAAACTCCGAAAGAGAGTACTACTAACCTCGCAGGTCTAGCAGGACGCGTGCAGCTCCCGAGCTGTACGGAAATCCTGTTATGAATTTCATGGTTGATGAAATTGATGACCCTGCGACATATGAAGAAGATATGGTGAGCCCGGATTCCAACAAATGGTTAGAAGCCATGAAATCCGAGATGGAATCCATGTACAAAAACCAAGTTTGGAACTTGGTGGACTTACCCCATGAGCGAAAGGCTGTGGAGAATAAATGGATTTTCAAATGGAAAACTGATGTTGATGGTAATGTGACCGTCTATAAAGCTCTACTTGTCACAAAGGGGTTTCTACAAATTCAAGGAGTTGACTATGATGAGAGATTCTCTCCCGTAGCGATGCTAAAGTCAGTTTGGATTATGTTAGCAATTGCTGCATATTTCGATTATGAGATATGGCAGATGGATGTTAAAACCGCGTTCCTCAATGGCAATATTGAAGAAGAGTTGTATATGATACATCCAAAGGGTTTTGTCGATCCTAAGGATGCTAACAAGGTATGCAAGCTTCAGCGATCCATCTATGGACCGAAGCAAGCATCCTGGAGTTGGAATCTCCGCTTTGATGAGGTGATCAAAGAGTTTGGATTTTTCCAAACTTATGGAGAGGCTTGTATTTACAAGAAAGTGAGTGGGAGCAATGTGGCATTTCTGATATTATATTGTTGGAGATATTCCCTAGAGGCAATAATAAAAGTGGTTATTATTATATCTTTGTGTTTATGATAAATGTTTACATTCATGCTATAATAGTATTAACCGGAAACATTAATACTTGTGTGATTTGTAAACTAAATTAGAGTCCCTAGTAAAGCCTCTTTATAATACTAGCTTGTTGGTTAATAGATGATCGTGGTTTCCTGATCATGAACATTGAGATGTTGTTAACAACAAGATCATGTCATTAGGAGAATGGTGTGATGGACATACTCCTATAGATAAGCGTAGCATAAAGATCAAGTCATTTTAATAGTTCGTTTGCTATAAGCTTTCTGATAAACAGTAACTAATTCCTTCGACCATGAGATCATGTTAATCACCATCACCGGAAGGATGCTTTGATGACATCAAAAACCACACCGTAATGGGTGGCTATAAAGGTGGCATTGAGTGTTCGGAAAGTATGGGTTGAGGCACATGGATCAAGAGTGGGATTTGTCCATCCATATGACAAATAGATATACTCTGGGCCCTCTCGGTGGAATGTCATCCAATTAGCTAGCAAGCATGTGACTGGCTCACAAGGGATCACATATCACGTCAACGAGAAAAGAGTACTTATCAGTAACGAGGTTGAACTAGGTATGCAGAGATACCGATGATCAAAACCTCGGATAAGTAAACTATCGTGAGACAAAGGGAAATTGGTATCGTATGTAAGTGGTTCATTCGATCGCAAAGTAATCGTAGAAATATGTGGGAGCCATATGAATTTCCAGATTCCTCTATTGGTTATTGATCGGAGAAGTGTCTCGGTCATGTCCGCATAATTCACGAACCATAGGGAGACACACTTAAGGATTCGATGTTGTTGTGTAGTTATGGAATGATGAGTAAGAGACCGAATGTTGTTCGGAGTCTCGGATGGGATTCAGGATATCACGAGGAGATCCGTAATGGTCCGGAGAATAATATTCATATAAGGAAAGTCCTGTTTCGGAGTTCGGAAATGATTCCGGTGTTTTCACCAGGAATGTTCTAGAAGGGTCTGGAAGGTCCGGCCTCCGGAGGGGAAGGGTACATGGATATGTCATGACAATGTGGAATGGTTGCATCTTGTACTAGGTCACTTGGCTGGGCAATATGAAGAGAGAAATCAAATCCAAGTTTGAAAGTCAAACGCCAATTTGAAAAGTCAAATCCGAAGTTTGCTTGGTGGAGGGAGAGTAGGAAACCTACCTACCCGCCGGCCAAGGAGGAGGAGTTGGAGGAGGACTCCCTCCTCCCAACCGCCTCCCTCCCACCTATATAAGGAGGGGTAGGGCGCCCCTACCCTCACACCCAAAAACCCTAGCTCCTTGGCGCCACCACCTCCAAGTGCTGCCGCCGCCTAGGGCCTCCTCCAAGTCGCCGACTTGGGGCTTACCCAAGCCCTAGCCACCGGCTACACCACCCCCTTGGTGCCTCTAAACCGTAGATCGCCAAGGCCCTCTCTTACTCCACCATACTCGCTCCGGCTCAGGCGAAGCCCTGCGGGATCTTCCCTCTACTTCCGACACCACGCCGTCGTGCTGCCAGAATCACGAGGAGAGTGCTACAACCTCCGCTGCCTGCTGGAACAAGGGAAAGGAAGGTCTTCATCGAGTATCGAACATGTGACCGACTGCGGAAGCACTGCCGAACCGCAGCGTCGGAAGGATCGTGTACGCGATCTTTTGATCGGCAAGAGTACAACTACATCACCCACGAGAATCTGCTCTCGTTAACCGCTTTGGAATCTTCGAGGGTGAGTTGTTCTATCGACTCGTTGCTACAATATAGTAGATAGATCTTGGCTTGTTTGTGTGCATGCGGTAGAAATTTTTTGTTTTCCATGCTACGAACCCCTACAGTGGTATCCGAGCCGTGTCTATATGTAGATCTGTTGCACGAGTAGAACACAATGGTCATTGTGGGCAGTGGTGCTTTTATTATCAATTGCTTTTTGTGTACTTTGCATCTTGCGGTATGATGGGATGAAGCGGCCGTGCTAACCTTACATGACATCGTTCATGAGACTTGCTCCACGCTCAACATGCAACTTGTATTGCATAAGTGGCTTTGCGGGTGTCTGTCTCTCCCATCATAGTATAGATTCAATTTACAACGGGCACTTGATAGTTCAAGCATCAACGTTGTGGTTCTTCTTCGTAAGTTAGAACGACACTTATTGAAATCCCCAAACCACGTAAAATATGCAAAGAAAATTAGCGGCGTCTAACTTTGTTTTGTAGGGGTGTGCTGTGATGTGATATGGCCATGATTGTATATGATGTTGCAATGATCCTTATTGTAAGTTGGCAACCGACATGAGCCATATGGTTGTCTTTTAAATTCCGTTAAGACCTGCGTGTCTATTCAAAGTAGTTGTAATAGTTGAAGCTAGTGGACGACAACCATGAAACGACGCCATTTACCTTGACGCCATACCGGTGATGATGGAGATCATGTTCGTGCTTGAAGATGGAGATCGGAAGCACAAGAAGAAAGGCCATATCATATAACATATTATGAATTGCATGTGATGTTAATCCTTTATGCATCTTGTATTGCTTAGTTTGTGACGGTAGCATTATAAGATGATCCATCAAGCACACAATTTCAAGTTTTAAAGTGTTCATCCTTAGTAAGCACCGTTGCTAAAGCTCGTTGTTTCGAAGCACCACGTGATGATCGGGTGTGTTAGATTGTGTGAGTGTATACAACGTGAGCAAGCCAGATTTGCTCATGCAGAAGCTAAGGTTTGATCTTGAAGAGCCTAGCATGTACAGACATGGTCTCGGAACACGGATCAGCGAAAGGTAAAGCATGAGTCATATAGTAGATATGATGAACATGTTGATTGTTCGCCATTGAAGCTACATCAACTCTCGTGATGATCGGTTTTGATGTGGTGGATTTGGTTCGTGTGATCACTAAAACAATTTGAGGGATATTGTTTTGAGTGGGAGTTCACCTAGATTAATTTAAACTATTAATTAGAACTCAATTTGTCATAAACTTAGTCTAAACTATTGCAAATATGTTGTAGATCAATGGCGGCCCCTACCATCAATTTTAATGCATTCCTAGAGAAAGAAAAGTTGAAAAACAATGGAAGCAACTTTGCGGATTGGTTCCGCAATTTGAGGATTGTCCTCAATGCTGGTAATTTGACCTATGTGCTGGATGCACCGCTAGGTGACCCGCCTGCAGCTACTGCTACCGACGAAGTAAAGAATGTTTACCTCGCTCGGAAGAATCGGCACTCCACAGTTTAGTGCGCTATCTTGTATGGTTTGGAATCAGAGCTTCAGAAAAGGTTTGAAAACCATGACCCACATGATATTGTCCGTGAACTCAAAATGATATTTGAGCCTCACGCGCCAGTTGAGAGTTATGAGGCTTCTGAAAAGTTCTTTAACTGCAAGATGGAAGAGTGCAGCTCCGTCAGTGAGCACGTGCTTAAGATGTCTGGGCACGCAAACAAACTCCAAAGCTTGGGTATAGTGATTCCTAATTCTTTGGGGATTCACCGTGTCCTCCAATCACTACCACCAAGTTACAAGAACTTTGTGATGAACTACAATATGCAAAACATGGACAAGACGTTGGCAAAACTCTTCTCCATGTTGAAATCTACAGAAGTGGAGATCAAGAAAGAGCACCAAGTGTTGTTGGTCAATAAGACCACCAAATTCAAGAAGCAAGGCAAGTCTAAGCAAAAGGGAAACTTCAATAAGGGCGGTAAGAAAGTTGCCGCGCCAGCAAAGAAGACCAAGGCTGGGCCTAAGCCTGATACTAAGTGCTTTTACTGCAAGGGAGAAGGTCACTGGAAGCGGAATTGCCCAAAGTACTTGGCGGATTTGAAGAACGGCAACATCAAGAAGAAAGGTATATCTGATATACATGTTATTGATGTGTATCTCACTTACTCATAGTAGTGCCTGGGTATTTGATACTGGTTCGGTTGCTCATATTTGTAACTCGAAACAGGTGCTGCAGAATAAACGTAAGCTAGCGAAGAATGAATGGATCAAAGGTTGATGTGATCGCGGTCGGCACGCTACCTCTTCATCAACCATCGGGATTAGTTTTATACTTAAATAATTGTTATTGGTGCCTGCGTTGAGCATGAACATTATATTTGGATCGTGTTTATTTCGAGACGGTTACTTGTTTAAGTCCGAGAATAATGGTTGTTCGATTTATATGAGTAATATTTTTTATGCACATGCACCTTTGATAGATGGTCTATTTTTATTGAATCTCGATAGTGTAAATACACACATTAATAACATTGAAGCTAAACGTTTGAAATTGAGTGATAACTCGACCTATATGTGGAACTGTCATCTTGGTCACATTGGAGTGAAGCGTATGAAGAAAATCCATTCCGATGGACTTCTTGAATCACTTGATTTAGAATCACTTGAAAGATGCGAAGCATGTCTGATGGGTAAAATGACTAAGACTCCATTTTCTGGTATGATAGAGCGAGCTAAGGACTTATTGTAAATCATACATACCGATGTGTGTGGCCCAATGAGTGTAGCATCGCGCGGTGGTTATCGTTATGTCTTACCTTCACGGATGACTTGAGTAGATATGGGTATATCTATTTCATGAAACATAAGTCCGAAACTTTCGAGAAGTTTAAGGAATTTCAAAGTGAGGTAGAGAATCAACGTAACAAGAAGATTAAATTTTTGCGATCTGATCATGGAGGTGAATATCTAAGTTATGAGTTTAGCGAGCATTTGAAGAAATGCGGAATACTTTCACAATTGACACCGCCGGGAACACCACAGCGTAATGGTGTGTCCGAACGTCGTAATCGAACTCTCTTAGATATTTGTTCGTTCTATGATGTCACTTACAGATTTACCGCTATCATTTTGGGGTTATGCATTAGAAACAACCGCATTCACTTTAAATAGGGCACCATCTAAATCCGTTGAAACGACACCGTATGAATTATGGTTTGGGAAGAAACCTAGATTGTCGTTCCTTAAAGTTTGGGGTTGCGAAGCCTATGTAAAGAAGTTACAGCCGGACAAGCTTGAAACCAAAGCGGAAAAATGCGTCTTCATAGGATACCCGAAGGAAACTATTGGGTATACCTTCTATCATAGATCCGAAGGCAAAATCTTCGTTGCCAAGAATGGATCCTTTCTAGGGAAGGAATTTCTCTCGAAAGAAGTGACTGGAAGGAAAGTATAACTCGACGAGGTTGTCGAACGTTCTCTCGAAATTGCGAGTAGCGCAGCACCGGAAGAAGTTCCTGTGGCGCCTACACCAATAAGAGAGGAAGCTAATGATGTTGATCATGAAACTTCGGTTGAAGTTGCTACGGAACCTCGCAGGTCAATGAGAACTCGTACCACTCCTGATTGGTATGATCCCGTTATGAGTGTCATGTTGGTAGACAACACCGATGACCCTGCGACATATGAGGAAGCGATGATGAGACCAGATTCCAATAAATGGCAAGAAGCCGTGAGATCCGAGATTGGATCCATGTACGAAAACCAAGTATGGACTTTGGTGGACTTACCGGATGGCCGGAAGGCTGTCGAGAACAAATGGATTTTTAAGAAGAAAACATATGCTGATGGTAATGTAACTGTCTGTAAAGCTCGACTTGTCGCAAAAGGGTTTCGACAAATTCAAGGAGTTGAATACGATGAGAATTTCTCACCAGTAGGAAGCTAAAGTCTGTGAGGATTATATTAGCAATCGCTACATATTATGATTATGAGATATGGCAGATGGATGTCAAAACGGCGTTCCTCAATAGAGACATTGATGAAGAGTTGTATATGATGCAACCCAAAGGTTTTGTCGATCCTAAAGATGCCAACAAGGTATGCAAACTTCAACGGTCCATATATGGATTGAAGCAAGCATCCCGAAGTTGGAATCAACGTTTTGATAAGATAATCAAAAGTTTTGGTTTTATACAAACTTATGGAGAAGATTGTATTTACAAGAAAGTGAGTGGGAGCTCTATAGCATTCTTAATACTATATGTAGATGAGATATTGTTGATTGGGAATGACGTAGACCTTCTTAATAGTGTCAAGGATTATTTGAATAGTAGTTTTTCAATGAAAGATCTTGGCGAAGCAGCTTATATATTAGGCATAAAGATTTATAGAGATAGATAGAGACGCCTAATATCATTGTCACAGAGTACATATTTGGACAAAGTTCTAAAGAGGTTTGGAATGGAAGATAGCAAGAAAGGGTTCTTGCCCATGTTACGCAATACGACCTTGAGTAAAACTCAAAGTCTAGCAACGACAGAAGATAGAGAAAGGATGAGTAAGACTCCCTATGCCTCAGCCATAGGATCTCTAATGTATGACATGCTATGTACTAGACCCGACATTGCATATGCTGTTAGTTTGACTAGAAGATATCAAAGTGATCCAGGAGTGGATCATTGGACAGCGGTCAAAAACATCCTTAAGTACTTGAGAAGAACTAAGGATATGGTTCTTCCTTATGGAGGTGATGAACAACTCGTTGTTAATGGTTACACCGATGCTAGTTGGAACACCGATCCGGATGATTCTAAATCTCAATCTGGATACGTATTTACTTTGAATGGTGCAGCAGTTAGCTGGAGGAGTGCAAAGCAAAGCATTGTGGCGAGATCTTCAACTGAATCAGAATACATAGCTGCTTCAGAGGCTTCACAAGAGGCGATATGGATGAAGGAGTTCATTACAGAGCTTGGTGTGGTTCCAAGTGCGTTGGACCCAATGTCTATCTATTGTGATAACATGGGCGCCATAGCTAATGCGCAAGAACCTTGGTCACACAAGAAGCTGAAGCACATCAAGCTACATTTTCACGCTATTCGAGAGCATGTCCAAGATGGTGACATAAAGATTTGCAAAGTACACACAGATCTTAATGTGGCGGATCCGTTGACTAAACCTCTCCTGAGGGCAAAACATGACCAACACCAAACTGCCATGGGTGTTCGGTATATTACCATGTAATCTAGATTAGTTGACTCTAGTGCAAGTGGGAGACTGTTGGAGATATGCCCTAGAGGCAATAATAAAAGTGGTTATTATTATATCTTTGTGTTTATTATAAATACTTACATTCATGCTATAATAGTATTAACTGGAAACATTAATACTTGTGTGATTTGTAAACTAAATTAGAGTCCCTAGTAAAGCCTCTTTATAATACTAGCTTGTTGGTTAATAGATGATCGTGGTTTCCCGATCTTGAACATTGAGATGTTGTTAACAACAAGATCATGTCATTAGGAGAATGGTGTGATGGACATACTCCTATAGATAAGCGTAGCATAAAGATCAAGTCATTTTAATAGTTCGTTTGCTATAAGCTTTCTGATACATAGTAACCTAATTCCTTCGACCATGAGATCATGTTAATCACCATCACCGAAAGGATGCTTTGATGACATCAAACACCACACCGTAACTGGGTGGCTATAAAGGTGGCATTGAGTGTTCACAAAGTATGGGTTGAGGCACATGGATCAAGAGTGGGATTTGTCCATCCATATGACGGATAGATATACTCTGGGCCCAATCGGTGGAATGTCATCCAATTAGCTTGCAAGCATGTGACTGGCTCACAAGGGATCACATATCATGGGAATGAGAAAAGAGTACTTATCAGTAACGAGGTTGAACTAGGTATGCAGAGATACCGACGATCAAAACCTCGGATAATTAAACTACCGCGAGACAAAGGGAAATTGGTATCGTATGTAAGTGGTTCATTCGATCGCAAAGTAATCGTAGAAATATGTGGGAGCCATATGAATTTCCAGATTCCTCTATTGGTTATTGATCGGAGAAGTGTCTCGGTCATGTCCGCATAATTCACGAACCGTAGGGAGACACACTTAAGGATTTGATGTTGTTGTGTAGTTATGGAATGATGAGTAAGAGACCGAATGTTGTTCAGAGTCTCGGATGGGATCCGGGATATCATGAGGAGATCCGGAATGGTCCGGAGAATAAGATTCATATAAGGAAAGTCCTGTTTCGGAGTTGGGGAATGATTCCGGTGTTTTCACCAGGAATGTTCTAGAAGGGTCTGGAAGGTCTGGCACTCCGGAGGGGAAGGGTACATGGATGTGTCATGACAATGTGGAATGGTTGCATCATGCACTAGGTCACTTGGCTGGGCAATATGAAGAGAGAAATCAAATCCAAGTTTGAAAGTCAAATGCCAATTTGAAAAGTCAAATCCGAAGTTTGCTTGGTGGAGGGAGAGTAGGAAACCTACCTAGGGTAGGAGTCCCACTCCCTCCACCCGCCGGCCAAGGAGGAGGAGGAGTTGGAGGAGTACTCCCTCCTCCCAACCGCCTCCCTCCCACCTATATAAGGAGGGGTAGGGCGCCCCTACCCTCACACCCAAAAAGCCTAGCTCCTGGCGCCACCTGTTGGAGATATGCCCTAGAGGCAATAATAAAAGTGGTTATTATTATATCTTTGTGTTTATTATAAATACTTACATTCATGCTATAATAGTATTAACAAGGAAACATTAATACTTGTGTGATTTGTAAACTAAATTAGAGTCCCTAGTAAAGCCTCTTTATAATACTAGCTTGTTGGTTAATAGATGATCGTGGTTTCCCTATCATGAACATTGAGATGTTGTTAACAACAAGATCATGTCATTAGGAGAATGGTGTGATGAACATACTCCTATAGATAAGCGTAGCATAAAGATCAAGTCATTTTCATAGTTCGTTTGCTATAAGCTTTCTGATACATAGTAACCTAATTCCTTCGACCATGAGATCATGTTAATCACCATCACCGGAAGGATGCTTTGATGACATCAAACACCACACCGTAACTGGGTGGCTATAAAGGTGGCATTGAGTGTTCACAAAGTATGGGTTGAGGCACATGGATCAAGAGTGGGATTTGTCCATCCATATGACGGATAGATATACTCTAGGCCCTCTCGGTGGAATGTCATCCAATTAGCTTGCAAGCATGTGACTGGCTCACAAGGGATCACATATCATGGGAATGAGAAAAGAGTACTTATCAGTAACGAGGTTGAACTAGGTATGCAGATATACCGACGATCAAAACCTCGGATAATTAAACTACCGCGAGACAAAGGGAAATTGGTATCGTATGTAAGTGGTTCATTCGATCGCAAAGTAATCGTAGAAATATGTGGGAGCCATATGAATTTCCAGATTCCTCTATTGGTTATTGATCGGAGAAGTGTCTCGATCATGTCCGCATAATTCACGAACCGTAGGGAGACACACTTAAGGATTTGATGTTGTTGTGTAGTTATGGAATGATGAGTAAGAGACCGAATGTTGTTCAGAGTCTCGGATGGGATCCGGGATATCATGAGGAGATCCGGAATGGTCCGGAGAATAAGATTCATATAAGGAAAGTCCTGTTTCAGAGTTGGGGAATGATTTCGGTGTTTTCACCAGGAATGTTCTAGAAGGGTCTGGAAGGTCTGGCACTCCGGAGGGGAAGGGTACATGGATGTGTCATGACAATGTGGAATGGTTGCATCATGCACTAGGTCACTTGGCTGGGCAATATGAAGAGAGAAATCAAATCCAAGTTTGAAAGTCAAACACCAATTTGAAAAGTCAAATCCGAAGTTTGCTTGGTGGAGGGAGAGTAGGAAACCTACCTAGGGTAGGAGTCCCACTCCCTCCACCCGCCGGCCAAGGAGGAGGAGGAGTTGGAGGAGTACTCCCTCCTCCCAACCGCCTCCCTCCCACCTATATAAGGAGGGTAGGGCGCCCCTACCCTCACACCCAAAAACCCTAGCTCCTGGCGCCACCTGTTGGAGATATGCCCTAGAGGCAATAATAAATATGGTTATTATTATATCTTTGTGTTTATGATAAATGTTTACATTCATGCTATAATAGTATTAACAAGGAAACATTAATACTTGTGTGATTTGTAAACTAAAATAGAGTCCATAGTAAAGCCTCTTTATAATACTAGCTTGTTGGTTAATAAATGATTGTGGTTTCCCTATCATGAACATTGAGATGTTGTTAACAACAAGATCATGTCATTAGGAGAATGGTGTGATGGACATACTCCTATAGATAAGCGTAGCATAAAGATCAAGTCATTTTAATAGTTCGTTTGCTATAAGCTTTCTGATACATAGTAACCTAATTCCTTCGACCATGAGATCATGTTAATCACCATCACCGGAAGGATGCTTTGATGATATCAAACACCACACCGTAACTGGGTGGCTATAAAGGTGGCATTGAGTGTTCACAAAGTATGGGTTGAGGCACATGGATCAAGAGTGGGATTTGTCCGTCCATATGACGGATAGATATACTCTGGGCCCTCTCGGTGGAATGTCATCCAATTAGCTTGCAAGCATGTGACTGGCTCACAAGGGATCACATATCATGGGAATGAGAAAAGAGTACTTATCAGTAACGAGGTTGAACTAGGTATGCAGAGATACCGACGATCAAAACCTCGGATAATTAAACTACCGCGAGACAAAGGGAAATTGGTATCGTATGTAAGTGGTTCATTCGATCGCAAAGTAATCGTAGAAATATGTGGGAGCCATATGAATTTCCAGATTCCTCTATTGGTTATTCATCGGAGAAGTGTCTCGGTCATGTCCGCATAATTCACGAACAGTAGGGAGACACACTTAAGGATTTGATGTTGTTGTGTAGTTCTGGAATGATGAGTAAGAGAACGAATGTTGTTCAGAGTCTCGGATGGGATCCGGGATATCATGAGGAGATCCGGAATGGTCCGGAGAATAAGATTCATATAAGGAAAGTCCTGTTTCGGAGTTGGGGAATGATTCCGGTGTTTTCACTAGGAATGTTCTAGAAGGGTCTGGAAGGTCTGGCACTCCGGAGGGGAAGGGTACATGGATGTGTCATGACAATGTGGAATGGTTGCATCATGCACTAGGTCACTTGGCTGGGCAATATGAAGAGAGAAATCAAATCCAAGTTTGAAAGTCAAACGCCAATTTGAAAAGTCAAATCCGAAGTTTGCTTGGTGGAGGGAGAGTAGGAAACCTACCTAGGGTAGGAGTCCCACTCCCTCCACCCGCCGGCCAAGGAGGAGGAGGAGTTGGAGGAGTACTCCCTCCTCCCAACCGCCTCCCTCCCACCTATATAAGGAGGGGTAGGGCGCCCCTACCCTCACACCCAAAAACCCTAGCTCCTGGCGCCACCTATTGGAGATATGCCCTAGAGGCAATAATAAATATGGTTATTATTATATCTTTGTGTTTATGATAAATGTTTACATTCATGCTATAATAGTATTAACAAGGAAACATTAATACTTGTGTGATTTGTAAACTAAAATAGAGTCCATAGTAAAGCCTCTTTATAATACTAGCTTGTTGGTTAATAAATGATTGTGGTTTCCCTATCATGAACATTGAGATGTTATTAACAACAAGATCATATCGTTAGGAGAATGATATGGTGGACATACTCCTATAGATAAGCGTAGCATAAAGATCAAGTCATTTTAATAGTTCAATTGCTATATGCTTTCTGATACGTAGTAACCTAATTCCTTCGACCATGAGATCATGTTAATCACCATCACCGGAAGGATGCTTTGATGACATCAAACACCACACCGTAACTGGGTGGCTATAAAGGTGGCATCGAGTGTTCACAAAGTATGGGTTGAGGCACATGGATCAAGAGTGGGATTTGTCCATCCATATGACGGATAGATATACTCTGGGCCCTCTCGGTGGAATGTCATCCAATTAGCTTGCAAGCATGTGACTGGCTCACAAGGGATCACATATCATGGGAATGAGAAAAGAGTACTTATCAGTAACGAGGTTGAACTAGGTATGCAGAGATACCGACGATCAAAACCTCGGATAATTAAACTACCGCGAGACAAAGGGAAATTGGTATCGTATGTAAGTGGTTCATTCGATCTTTGTGTTTATTATAAATACTTACATTCATGCTATAATAGTATTAACAAGGAAACATTAATACTTGTGTGATTTGTAAACTAAATTAGAGTCCCTAGTAAAGCCTCTTTATAATACTAGCTTGTTGGTTAATAGATGATCGTGGTTTCCCTATCATGAACATTGAGATGTTGTTAACAACAAGATCATGTCATTAGGAGAATGGTGTGATGGACATACTCCTATAGATAAGCGTAGCATAAAGATCAAGTTATTTTCATAGTTCGTTTGCTATAAGCTTTCTGATACATAGTAACCTAATTCCTTCGACCATGAGATCATGTTAATCACCTTCACCGGAAGGATGCTTTGATGACATCAAACACCACACCGTAACTGGGTGGCTATAAAGGTGGCATTGAGTGTTCGGAAAGTATTGGTTGAGACACATGGATCAAGAGTGGTATTTGTCCATCCATATGACAGATAGATATACTCTAGGCCCTCTCGGTGGAATGTCATCCAATTAGCTTGCAAGCATGTGACTGGCTCACAAGGGATCACATATCACGGGAACGAGAAAAGAGTACTTATCAATAACGAGGTTGAACTAGGTATGCAGAGATACCGACGATCATAACCTCGGATAATTAAACTATCGTGAGACAAAGTGAAATTGGTATCATATGTAAGTGTGTTGGGCCACGCAGAGATAAAACAAAACTTTTTCTCTAACGTGGTGATCCCAAGAACTAGCTGAGGTAGAAGGCCACGAGGTTTACCACTAGACGCGTAGTTGCGGATTACTGATGAAGCGCGTCAGTTGATGCAGTGCAGTCCTCACGATCCGATCGTCCTGGTGCTGATAGCACAACACCTCTGCTGGTATCCACATGTACAAGGAGGAGCGCCGGCGGCGAACTGCTAGGTTCGTAACGACGGCTGGACTGCTGTGGAGCTAGGGTTTCCAACACTTGGAATGACCTAACCGAACAACGATTAACCTTTCTAGGTTACGGTGCTCCACTATATATAGGGAGTGAACATGGGCTCTGCTCGCGCGACCCATTCACTAAAGCCCATATAACACTAGTCACCGTGAGTCCAACTCACTAACTCAGTCCTAATCCAGTTCAGGTCCAACCCAACCAGATTACAGGTTCAGATCCAATCCGAACTTGCTCCCGCTCTTAAGTGTGTGACCCCGCAGGCTCATGGCTACTTGGACACGATTAGAGTCCGACTCACAATCAATCAGTCGGTAGCGGCTCCTAGCAGAACGTGCCGACTCCCAAGTACCAAAGAGTCATGACGACTTGCCTTTCCAATGCGACTTACGTCCGAGTCCCTTTTGCCTCACAATATACCTTGTTAGACTATAGGCGAATATATGTCATCCCTTAAATAGTCCGACTCTCTTCTCGATCCGAGATAAGTGATTCACCCGACTAACTCTTAGTCGATCGCCTCGGTTAACACTTAACCGAGTCGTGCATGGCCATGCTTTCCGAATCACATCTCACGAGAGGGCCCAGAGAATATCTCTCCGAGTGGAGGGGCAAAATCCCATCTTGGTTATTCACATCACGCAACTTGATTCTCAGTCGACCCGAACCCTGCCTTTATAACTGCCCAGTACGGACCAGCGTTTGACAGAACCTAAGTCGGTGATCCTCAACTCGGACTATGCAACAACCTCAGGTCTAAGGATTACATTGATTGAGATATACAAATGACAGCTAGTTCGTTGTACCTCAATATGGGTCAATCCGACTCGCTAAACTCTTTAGCCGAGTCTGTGTAAGTTGGAATAGCATCTCCATGCCCATGACAAGTGGAACCGAGTCATCAAGCCAACTTTCACATTGGTCTAAATTGTGTGTCCAGCACAACCTCAATGACCAAGGATATTTAGTACAAACAACATGAATGCATAGTTCCACAACCGAATCACATATTCAATGATATACATCAGATGTTTATACAAGGACTAATATCTTTATGAATACAATGGGAAATATCATCATACATGATTGCCTCTAGGGCATATTCCCAACAGTCTCCCACTTGCACTAGAGTCAATCTTTCGACATCACATGTCTAAGCATCTAATGCCCATGGCTCTCAGGTGCGCCTCATGCTTCGGCTGGGGTAACGGCTTTGTCAACGGATCTGCAATATTTGCATCCGTGTGTACCTTGCATAACTTGATATCACCCTGATCCACGAACTGGCGAATCAGGTGGTACCGCATGAGTATGTGCTTGTTCTTCTGGTGTTGTCTAGGTTCCTTGGCTTGTGCAATAGCACCATTATTGTCACAATACACG
The DNA here is from genome assembly GCA_916181665.1 of Avena sativa. Taxonomy (NCBI): domain Eukaryota; kingdom Viridiplantae; phylum Streptophyta; class Magnoliopsida; order Poales; family Poaceae; genus Avena; species Avena sativa. The sequence continues at coordinate 370,033,764 of OV702284.1, forward strand.
TCCAACGGATTGGACGAGCCCTGAACCACACCAAGATCCATGAGGAATTTCCTCATCCAAACAGCTTCCTTTGCTGCCTCCGAGGCGGCAATATACTCAGCCTCTGTTGTAGACGCAGGCACAGTCTCTTGTTTGGAACTCTTCCAGCTCATAGCACCTCCGTTTATAATAAACACGTATCCGAATTGCGAGCGAGAATCATCAGAGTCGGTGAGATAACTCGCATCCGTGTAACCCTTTACACTGAGTTCATCTTCACCACCATAAACCAAGAACATATCCTTAGTCCTTATCAAGTACTTTAGGATATTTTTAGCCGCTGTCTAGTGGATCTCTCCAGGATCAGCCTGGTATCTGCTCACAACACTTAGAGCATAGGAAACATCCGGCCTAGTACAAATCATGGCGTACATGATGGATCCGACTGCAGAAGCATATGGAATCACACTCATCCGACTTCGCTCATCAGTTGTCGAAGGACACTGAGTCTTGCTAAGTTTTACACCATGGGACATCGGTAAGAACCCCTTCTTAGACTATTCCATGTTGAACTTCTTCAACACTTTGTCCAAATAAGTACTCTGACTCAATCCAATGAGCCTCCTTGATCTATCTCTATAGATCCGGATTCCGAGGATGTATGTTGCCTCACCCAAGTCTTTCATTGAGAAACTCCTTTCCAATGATTCCTTGGTTTCTTGCAACATCTGGACATCATTTCCAATCAGTAATATGTCATCCACATATAAGATTAGAAAATTTACTTTGTTACCACTAAACTTCTTGTACAAACAAGAATCATGATCACTCTTGATGAAGCCAAACGATTTGACTACCTCATCAATGCGAATATTCCAACTCTGAGATGCTTGCTTCAACCCATAAATGGATTTCTGAAGTTTGCATACCTTGTCAGCATTAGCCGGATCAACAAAACCCTCGGGCTGTATCATATACATGTCCTCGGTTAAATTTCCGTTAAGGAAAGCCGTTTTGACATCCATCTGCCATATCTCATAGTCGAAATAGGCTGCTATAGCTAACATGATCCGAACTGATTTAAGCATCGCTACGGGCGAGAAAGTCTCGTCGTAATCAACTCCTTGAACTTGTCGGAACCCCTTCGCGACAAGGCGTGCTTTATAGACGGAAACATTTCCATCCATATCAGTTTTCTTCTTAAAGACCCATTTGCACTCGACGTGTCTTGCACCGTCTGGCAGATCAACCAAGTTCCAAACTTGATTTTCATCCATGGACTTTATCTCGGATCTCATGGCTCCAAGCCATGACTCGGAATCAGATCCCACCATCGCTTCCGAATAATTTGCCGGCTCATCACTGTCTAACAGTAACACATCACGAACACTTCATAATCTTGCCGATCTTCGTAGTACAGGTGGTGCTGCCGGCTCAGCTGCTACGACCGGCTCAACCTCCAAGGTTTTTGCCGACTCGCTACTAGCCAGTTCCTCTCGAATTTCTTCGAGTTGCACCGTGCTCCCACTTACTCCCTGACTAAGAAACTCTTTCTCAAGGAAGACACCATTCCGAGCGACAAACACTTTGCCCTCTTCTCGGTTGTAGAAGTAGTAACCCAAGGTTTCCCTCGGATACCCCACGAAAATACATTTATCCGACTTGGCCGTAAGCTTGTCCGACTGAACTCGCTTGACAAAAGCTTCACAACCCCAAATCTTAAGAAAAGACAAACTTGGCTTTTTGCCTGTCCACATCTCATGCGGTGTCTTCTCTACCGATTTTGATGGTACTTTGTTTAGTGTGAACACCGTTGTTTCTAGACAATAACCCCAAAATGATAAAGGCAGATCTGTCCGACTCATCATTGATCGTACCATGTCCAACAAGGTCCGATTCCGCCTTTCCAAAACACCATTCCTTTGTGGCGTTCCTGGCGGAGTAAGTTGAGGAACTATTCCACAACTTTTCAGATGGTCATCAAACTCATGGCTCATGTACTCGCCTCCTCGGTCCGACCGAAGAAACTTTATTTTCTTGCCGAGTTGATTCTGTGCTTCATTCTGGAATTCTTTGAACTTTTCAAAGGCTTCCGACTTATGTTTCATCAAGTAGATATATCCATACCTACTCAAATCATCAGTGAAGGTAATGAAGTACTCATAACCACCCCTGTCTATCGTGCTCATTGGTCCACATACATCACTATGTACTAGTCCCAACAAGTCGGACGCCCTTTCGCAACTCTTTGCAAAAGGTGTCTTGGTCATTTTGCCGAGTAGGCAAGATTCGCATGTCTTGAACGACTCTAAGTCGAACGAAGTTAGGAGTCCATCATCATGGAGCTTCTTCATGCGTTTCCAACTTATATGACCAAGACGACAGTGCCAAAAGTAAGTCATATTCAGATCATTTGGTTTCAACCTTTTAACATTTATGTTATAAACCGACTCACCATCAAGATTCAAAATAAATAACCCGTCCTGGACGGGTGCAAAGCCGTGAAACATATCATTCAAATTCAAAGAACAACCATTATTCTTGATATTCGACTCATAGCCTTGCCTCATCAAACATGAAGCAGAAATAATGTTTCGACTGAGCACTGGAACATAATAACAATTATTCAGTTCCATAATGAATTCGGAAGGTAAATGAAGTTGCATCGTGCCGACTTCCAATGCAGCAACTCTTGCTTTGTTGCCGACTCGAATATCAACCTCGCCTCTTGCTACGCTCCTATTTCTTACTAGTCCCTGCAACGAGTTGCAGATGTGAATAACTGATCCGGTATCATATACCCAAGAACTATTAGGTGCATCAGCAAGATATATGTCTATAACATTGCAAACAAGTGTACTTGAGTCGGAAGTCATACCTCCACTCTTGGCTTTGTCGGCCAAGTACTTGCTGCAGTTCCTCTTCCAGTGGCCATCCGCCTTGCAGTAGAAGAAAGTGGATCCGGCTGAAGGAGATGGTTTAGTCCCTGAGGAAGCGCTTGGGACCGGGTCCTGAGCCTGCTTTCCTCCTGACTTAGCCTTCTTCTTAGTCCAAGAACTCTTCTTGAACTTAGCCTTATTCTGCACCATCAACACTTGACTGGTGCCCTTCTTGAGATCCGCCTCTGCCTCCTTGAGCATCCCATGCAATTCAGTGAGCTTCTTATCCATACCATGCATGTGGTAGTTCGAAATGAACTGCCCATATGCACTAGGAAGAGAGTTCAGAATTATATCCGTAGCGAACTCTTCGCTAATGGGGTAGCCAAGCCTCTCCAAAGACTGCACGTAACCAACCATTTTGATCACATGCGGACTCAGTGGATCACCATCCTTAAGCTTGCAACTCAGCAAAGCCTGAGAGACTTGATACCTCTCAGTCTTCGCCTGAGCCTGGAACATACTTTTGAGGCTTTCGATCATATCGTAGGCCTCAACATGCTCGAACTGCTTTTGCAAGTCCGGTTCCATGTGAGCAAGCATAAGACAGCTAATATCCGTGGACTCATCCTTAGCCCGACGGTAGGCATTGGTGGCTGCGACAGTCGCATTCTCATTCGGCTCGTCTGGAAGTGGGTTGTCTAGGACATGGTCCTTCTTTTCTTGTTTGAGAACAATTCTTAGATTTCGATACCAGTTGGTAAAATTAGTGTCGTTTAGTTTATCTTTCTCAAGAATGGTTCTCAACGCAAAACCAGATATCTGAGAGTGAGTGCTACTTGGTGCCATGATCTACAATATAAAATATGCAAAAACACTTAAGACATGTATTCATAAAAGAGCAAGCATATTAAACATTTTAATATTTTATGCTCCCACTAGAACCAACACCCCTCCGATGGTTACTTAGTGATTCAGGATCCTAAATAAGCAAGTCGGCTAGTGAGCTTTAACATCACCGCTAGCCACTAAGTGATCTAGGTAGACAATTCCTTGTCAATCGCATCTCATGCGACTCCTGTTGGACGGGTGGCATCACATGCCCCGGCTGCCATCCGACTTTTCCCCGAGTCCCACAACCGTTGTGATAGACCCGTCTAGCTTACCGAGTGTTTCTGCAGTAAGAGTCCGACTCGAACCCACCTAGTCGGAAAGAATTGGCAGCACCTCAATATTATGAGCCCACTACCAAAAATGTCCGACTTGTGATGGTGCAAACACTGGCGGGAAAACCGACTAGACCTTCTTTGAGGGATTAAATTTTACGGACTATCTAATAGAGGTTAAACAGAGACATAACAATAACACAAAATAAAGCAATTATAATGTGAAATGGTATGGCTCTCTTCATGGCGATCTCCATCTCCACAAAGCCTGTAATCCGACCCGTGCCAACTCTTGTCACTTGTCGTCTTACTCCATGTCGCCGACATGTACAATGCCTTGCATGACTTCCGGGTTCTCCAAACAGCTACACTAGCTTAGTAAAGTAAATTACATAGGGAATCCAACACGCAGGTCATTATACAATAAAATGACAGCACCTAGGCTCCAGCCGGCTGGCATAAACCGTGATTCACAGATCACGTATGGATTACACATATACATCACATGCACATGAATCATACCATTCACAACTTCCTGCAAAAACAAGTTATGCATAGATACAATATCTACCGGCGTTGTGAAACTCGCAACGACATCTAAGGCGCTACAACAGGGCGAAGCCGGCGGTCCCGCTAGCCGGATAGCTGGCGGAGATCGAAGGGGCAGCGCCCCTCGTGGGTGCGGGCAGCGCCCGACGATTTTTCCGAAAACGTAGATCTCATCTACGATCCGAACATGGATTCCGACCATCGTTCCTATTCGATCAAACTCTTTGATCTTTGATCATCGCTTCTGGATTTATGTGTCACAGTCTACCCCGATGGCGGAAGCCGACCGGTAGGGGTATGTCGTTCCACGACCTCAACAGTATGATCACGGAAATCAGATCTACCATTCCCCGAGTACAGTTGATCCAATCAACCTCGTACAAAACCGATCTATCTCATAGATCGACCACCAAACAGCATATAGATCTCATCTACATCCTACCGCATATCACATATGCGAGATCTCGAGCCTAAAACCAGAAGCTATCGCTCTGATACCACTGTTGGGCCACGCAGAGATAAACCAAAACTTTTTCTCTAACGTGGTGATCCCAAGAACTAGCTGAGGTAGAAGGCCACGAGGTTTACCACTAGACGCGCGGTTGCGGATTACTGATGAAGCGCGCTTGTTGATGCAGTGCAGTCCTCATGATCCGATCGTCCTAGTTCTGATCGCACAACACCTCTGCTGGTATCCACACGTACAAGGAGGAGCGACGACGGCGAACTGCTAGGTTCGTAACGACGGCTGGACTGCTGTGGAGCTAGGGTTTCCAACACATGGAATGACCTAACCGAACAACGATTAACCTTTCAAGGTTACGGTGCTCCACTATATATAGGGAGTGAACGTGGGCTCTGCTCGCGCGACCCATTCACTAAAGCCCATATAACACTAGTCACCGTGAGTCCAACTCACTAACTCAGTCCTAATCCGGTTCAGGTCCAACCCAACCAGATTACAGGTTCAGATCCAATCCGAACTTGCTCCCGCTTTTAAGTGTGTGACCCCGCAGGCTCATGGCTACTTGGACACGATTAGAGTCCGACTCACAATCGATCAGTCGGTAGCGGCTCCTAGCAGAACGTGCCGACTCCCAAGTACCAAAGAGTCATGACGACTTGCCTTTCCAATGCGACTTACGTCCGAGTCCCTTTTGCCTCACGATATACCTTGTCAGACTATAGGCGAATAGTCCGACTCTCTTCTCGATTCGAGATAAGTGATTCACCCGACTAACTCTTAGTCGATCGCCTCAGTTAACACTTAACTGAGTCGTGCATGGCCATGCTTTCCGAATCATATCTCACGAGAGGGCCTAGAGAATATCTCTCCGAGTGGAGGGGCAAAATCCCATCTTGGTTATTCACATCATGCAGCTTGATTCTCAGTCGACCCGAACCCTGCCTTTATAACTGCCTAGTTACGGACCAGCGTTTGACAGAACCTAAGTCGGTGATCCTCAACTCGGACTATGCAACAACCTCAGGTCTAAGGATTACATTGATTGAGATATACAAATGACAACTAGTTCATTGTACCTCAATATGGGTCAATCCGACTCGCTAAACTCTTTAGCCGAGTCTGTGTAAGTTGGAATAGCATCTCCATGCCCATGACAAGTGGAACCGAGTCATCAAGCCAACTTTCACATTGGTCTAAATTGTGTGTCCAGCACAACCTCAATGACCAAGGATATTTAGTACAAACAACATGAATGCATAGTTCCACAACCGAATCACATATTCAATGATATACATCAGATTTTTATACAAGGACTAATATCTTTATGAATACAATGGGAAATATCATCATACATGATTGCCTATAGGGCATATTCCCAACAAAGTGGTTCATTCGATCGCAAAGTAATCGTAGAAATATGTGGGATCCATATGAATTTCCAGATTCCTCTATTGGTTATTGTTCGGAGAAGTGTCTCGATCATGTCCGCATAATTCACGAACCGTAGGGAGACACACTTAAGGATTCGACGTTGTTTGAGTAGTTATGGAATGATGAGTAAGAGACCGAATGTTGTTCAGAGTCTCGGATGGGATCCGGGATATCACGAGGAGATCCGGAATGGTCCGAAGAATAAGATTCATATAAGGAAAGTCCTGTTTCGGGGTTGGAGAATGGTTCTGGTGTTTTCATCGGGAATGTTCTAGAAGGTTCCGGAATGTCCGGCACTCCGGAGGGGAAGGGTACATGAATGTGTCATATCAAGTTGGAATGATTGCATCATGTACTAGGTGTCATCGCTGAACAAAATAAAGGGTTTAATCAAATCCTAGTTTGAAAAGTCAAACGCCAATTTGAAAAGTCAAACGGCTATTTTGTGAGGTGGAGGGGAAGTAGGAAACCTACTTGGGGAGGAGTTCCCTCCCTCCATCGCCGGCCCACTTGGATACCGAGTTGGGGAGGGACTCCCCTCCCCTGGTGCGCCCCCTCCACCTATATAAGGAGGGGCAGGGCTGCCCCTCCTAGCACACAACACCTCCACTTCTAAACCCTAACCCTAGCCGCCGCCTAGGGCAACTCGCCGCCGCCTAGGGCAAACTCTAGCCGCCGGCCTTGCCCCCTCCTTGGTGCATCTAAACCCTAGATCACCGAGGCTCTCTCTCATAGTCCACCATACTCGCTCCGGCTTAAGGCGAAGCCCTGCGAGATCTCCCCTCTACTTCCGGTATCACGCCGTTGTGCTGCCGGAATTGCGAGGAGAGTGCTATAACCTCCGCTGCCTGCTGGAACAAGGGAGAGGAAGGTCTTCGTCGAGTACCGAACGTGTGATCGACTGCGGAAGCGCTGCCGGAACGCAGCGCCGGAAGGATCGTCTACGCGATCTTGAGATCGGGAAGAGTACGACTACATCACCCACGAGAATCCGCTCTCATTAAACACTTTGGAATCTTCGAGGGTGAGTTATTCCATCGACTCGTTGCTACAATCTAGTAGATAGATCTTGGCTTGTTTGTTTGTATGCGGTAGAAATTTTTTGTTTTCCATGCTACGAAACCCTACAGTGGTATCAGAGCCGTGTCTATATGTAGATCTGTTGCACGAGTAGAACACAATGGTCATTGTGGGCGTTGATGCTTTTGTTGTCGATTGCTTCTTGTGTACTTTGTATCTTGCGGGATGGTGGGATGAAGCGGCCCAGGCTAACCTTACATGACATCGTTCATGAGACTTGCTCCACGCTTGACATGCAACTTGTATTGCATAAGTGGCTTTGCGGGTGCCTGTTTCTCCCAACATAGTTAAGATTCAATTTACAACGGGTGATTGACAATGCTAGTATCAATGTTGTGGTTCTTGTTCGTAAGTTAGAATGACACTTATTGAAAGCCCCAAACCACGTAAAACATGCAAAGAATGTAGAGGCGTCTAACTTTGTTTTGCAGGGGTGTGCTGTGATGTGATATGGCCATGATTGTGATTATATTTGATGTATGCAATGTTCCTTATTGTAAGTTGGCAACCGGCAGGAGCCATATGGTTGTCTTTAAATTCTGTTAAGATCCGTGTGTCTATTCAAAGTAGTTGTAATAGTTGAAGCCGGTGGACGACAACCATGGAGCAGCGTCATTGACCTTGATGCAATGCCGGTGATGATGGAGATCATGTTCGTGCTTGAAGATGGAGATCGAAAGCACAAAGAAGAAAGGCCATATCATATCCATTATTATGAATTGCATGTGATGTTAATCCTTTATGCATCTTGTATTGTAGGGGTTCGTAGCATGGAAAACAAAATTTTTCTATCGCATACAAACAAACAAGCCAAGATCTATCTACTAGATTGTAGCAACGAGTCGATGGAATAACTTACCCTCGAAGATTCCAAAGCGGTTAACGAGAGCAGATTCTCGTGGGTGATGTAGTCGTACTCTTTCCGATCTCAAGATCGCGTAGACGATCCTTTCAGCGCCACGTTCCAGCAGCGCTCCCGCAGTTGGTCACACGTTCGGTACTCGACGAAGACCTTCCTCTCCCTTGTTCCAGCAGGCAGCGGAGGTTGTAGCACTCTCCTCGCGATTCCGGCAGCACAACGGCGTGGTACCGGAAATAGAGGGGAGATCCCGCAGGGCTTCGCCTTAAGCCAGAGCGAGTATGGTGGAGTATGAGAGAGGGCTATTAGTGGTCTAGAGATTAGACACACCAATTAGAAGGCTCTAAACCGCAGGCTAAAGCAATTAGAAGCTCTAAACCAAAACGGCTCTAAACCGGAGATTAGAGGTAGAAACTTGTGTGACTCAAGGAGGAGCCCTGCCCCTCCTTTTATAGGTGGAGGGGCTAGGCGCACCAGGGAGGGAGGGAGTCCCTCCCCAACTCGGCCTAGGGCTGGGCGCCGGCCAAGGAGGAGAGGAACTCCTCCTCCAAGTTGGTTTCAACCTCCTCTTGCTTGTTTCCCACAGTTTCCTGTTTCCCACAGTTTCCTGTTTTAGCCGTTTGACTTTCAAACTGGCAATTTGACTTTCATGTTTTTGGAACAGCAAGAACACTTAGTACATGATGCAATCATTCAATGACACACTCATGTACCCTCCCCCCCCGGAGTGCCGGACAATCCGGACCCTTCTAGAACATTCCCGATGAAAACACCGGAATCATTCCCGAACTCCGAAACGGGACTTTCCTTATATGAATCTTATTCTCCGGACCATTCCGGATCACCTCATGATATCCCTGATCCCATCCAAGACTCCGAACAACATTCGGTCTCTTTCTCATAATACCATAACTACTCAAAACAACGTCGAATCCTTAAGTGTGTCTCCCTACGGTTCGTGAATTATGCGGACATGATCGAGACACTTCTCCGAACAATAACCAATAGAGGAATCTGGAAATTCATATGGCTCCCACATATTTCTACGATTACTTTGCGATCGAATGAACCACTTACATACGATACCAATTTCCCTTTGTCTCACGATAGTTTACTTATCCGAGGTTATGATCGTCGTTATCTCTGCATACCTAGTTCAACCTCGTTACCGATAAGTACTCTTTTCTCGTTCCCGTGATATGTGATCCCTTGTGACCCAGTCACATGCTTGCAAGCTAATTGGATGACATTCCACCGAGAGGGCCCAGAGTATATCTATCCATCATATGGATGGACAAATCCCACTCTTGATCCATGTGTTTCAACCAATACTTTCCGAACACTCAATGCCACCTTTATAGCCACCCAGTTACGGTGTGGTGTTTGATGTCATCAAAGCATCCATCTGGTAAAGGTGATATGCATGATCTCATGGTCGAAGGAATTAGGTTACTATGTATCAGAAAGCATATAGCAATTGAACTATTGAAATGACTTGATCTTTATGCTACGCTTATCTATAGGAGTATGTCCATCACATCATTCTCCTAATGATATGATCCTGTTGTTAATAACATCTCTATGTTCATGATCAGGAAACCATGATCATATATTAACCAACAAGCTAGTTTAACAAGAGGCTTTACTAGGGACTCTTATTTTAGTTTACAAATCACACAAGTATTAATGTTTCCGGTTAATACAATTATAGCATGGTATGTAAACATTTATCATAAGTGTGAAGATATGATAATAACCACTTTATTATTGCCTCTTGGGCATATCTCCAACAGTCTCCCACTTGCACTAGAGTCAATAATCTAGTTTCAAACCTTTGTGTATTCAACACCTATGGCTTTCTTGTGTTGTATGTACACTATTGCTAGTGGTCAACTGATCTCCGGATCTGACACTTCCAGGTCCATGTGTAATTGCATGTCTTTGCGTCTCTACGCATCACTCATTCTCTAATGAGATGGCTTTGTACAAATTTGGTCTTTCGGCGTGACCTTTAGCTCTTTGGGGTTAAAACATGTTGATAATATTGTCGCACAATATATCTTCATAGTATTATCCCACTGTGAACTACACCTAGTTTGATAACAAACTACTTGACACAAATGCCCTCTTTTGCTGCTAAAATAGCAGTCATATACTTAGCCTTTTGTTGTAGTATCTGTCACAATGTCTTAACTTTGGAACTCATCCAAATCCATTATGGAACTCACTTTTCATTATATTGTGCCACCCTTAGTTTAGATTGAGATAAACTTAATTTGTACTTTGTGACAAAGCTAATATCAATGTAGTACTTTTACAATGAACTAACCATCTATTTGTCACTTCTACAAATATTATACTCTTAGTTCTTCCAAAAGATCATAAGAATATCCTTACTATTGTCCAATGATCATCTTACGAATCATTCTGGTATATGCTCACAATATTTAGAGCATAGGACATATCTGGATTTGTACATATCACAGTATGATTGATATAAATACTCTTTATGATTTCATACATCAAGTATCAATTTATACTTGATTATTTGTTTCACTTTACCAAATGTCAATACACTTGAATATATCATCAACATTGAACTCATTCAATCCTTTCTGTGCGACAAGAACCCTTTTCTTGTAGTTTCTATATTGAACTCATTCAATATCTCGTCTATGTACTTCTGGCAAAACCATATTAGCGTCTATTGATGCCAAATATTTGGGTTTTGCCTAAGTCTTTCATCGGGATGAAATTCTTAATATGTGTTAATAAAAGATACATTATTTCCAATCAACAATATGTCTTCCACATAATGTATTAGAAACATGTCTTAGCGCTCCCACTTAATTTCTTGCAAATGCAAGCATCTTCATCGTCTCTAATGAACTTTTAAACTCCTTTAACAGTTTCATCACAGTGAAGATTCCAACTCCGCGATGCTCACTTTAACCATTGAAGTTTGCATATGCTTTTAGCATCCTTTGAATTTAACAAAACCCTATGGACCGTGTTATGCACATGTCCTAGGAAACGATTCTATTAGAAGAACTTGTTTTGTTTATTCAACTACCATATAACAAATTATATGTAGTGGTTGCTACATTAATCCGTCTAGACTAAATATCACTATGACAGATCAAATCTTGTCATAGTCAACCTTTGAACATTGTTGTGAACTCTTTCCCAATATGTCGATTATAGATGTGAAACATCCATATCTATTTCTTTATAGATCCAAATACGACTGTAAGGTCTTGTACCTTCCCAGAGGGTCTTTCAAGTTCAAAACTTGATTTCTCGTGTATGGAACTATCACGGATTTTATGGCTTCAAGCCATTTGACGGAGTCAGGGCCCATCATCGCTTCTTTGCATGTAGTCCGTTCATTATTCAAATAATGATTCAACCCTCAAATCTTGGTATTTGATTGTTTACTGGACCTACTTGGTTTAATAGGAACTTGGATCTCCGTGACCACAACCTTTGAGGCACGTGAGCCATGAGCATTATTGCTGCCTCCGGAACACTTTTCGGTGCTGCGCAACTCTGCACATACAGCTAAGGTTCTTTTAACCTTATCAAAGTTCTATTGTCCTCCACTTAACTTTTCACGAAAAATTACTTCTCAAAGAAACTTGACGTTTTAAGCAACAAACACTTTTGTCTCCGGTGTTTATGGAGGAATACTTAACAGTTTATACAAAGACAAGTTCATCCGACTTTGGTTGCACACATCTTTCTTATGCATAGCATACCAATGTTTAAGAAAGGACAACTTGGGTTTTATCCCAAACCATAACATATGGTGTCATTTCAATGGATTATGATGGAGCTCTTTTCAGTGGAAAAACGGTAATCTCTAAAGCTTTTAATCTTTAAAATATAATGGCAGTTTTATGAATTATACCTTCGATCTTACCATGTCAAACAAGGTTTAATTACATATCTCGAACGCTCCATACTCTTATGGTGTTTCGGAAATGCAAATCCACGGAACGATTCCTTAAATCTTAGGTATTATGCTAAACTTGTAACTCAAATATCTTCCTTTATGATCTTATCATAAACTATTTATATTCTTGTTACAATGATTTTGCACTTCATCTTGAAAGTCTTTGAACTTTTCAAGTGTTTCATACTTTATCCTTATTAAGTAAATATTCATATATTCACTCAAATTTTCGGAGAAAGCATATGAAGTTGAAATCCATCGCTTTTGACTACACATGATGGACTTCGTACAACATTATGTACAAATTCCAATAAGCTAGTCTTTCGTTCCCTTTTGCCTATGAACGAAGTTTTAATTATCTCTTAGGAAAGTTTCACAAGCGTCATGTGATCAAAATCAAAAGACTCCAAAATTCCATCCACATGGAGTTTCTTCATGTTTTCTTTCCAATATAATTTAAACTGCGATGTCACTTCCTAATTGATCTTTCAATCAATTTGTCCTTCGACATTTTTAGCACTAGTTTTATGGATGTGATTTCTCCAACGAGATTTTGTGAATCATCCATCTTTTATGGATTACGGCAATTAATTGAACAACCCTTTTGTTCTCATAATACCTGATAAAACAAATCTTGAAGGCAAGCTTTGATGTTTAACGAGCAACACAATAACCTTTTATTTGTTCTCGATGAACATCATCACATATTCATTTGCTATTTACTTAGGCCACTGTAGTTCATGAATTCTGTTGTTTCGTATGACGATTCACACCAACAAATTCAGTATCAAATACTTTAAGAACCACATTGTTTAATAAGCAAAGAATATAGCCATAACATGTATATCATCTATATACTTAAACTGAACAATTCTAGTCTTTTCTTTTCTGCCATATATTTATGAGATTCTCTTTCAGTATTTCCTTTTCTGTTTGAAAGAATCTATCAACATCAATTAGTGGAGTCATACATATGACACATAGTCCAAAACATGTATAGTTAAATACCAATGTCTTTGGACTTGCACCTTGAAGTAGATCACCATCATCAAATGTTTGGTGTTCTTTCAAATTCCTTTATTTAGTAATCTCTTGGTGTAGTAAACATTTTACCTACATCAAATATTCATCCTTATCATGGAATCGTCCATGATCAAACTACCTTTAGCTTATAATGATGAATTACGAGTATAATGTTGCTATCCAAAACCTTTTGGAGGATTAGGACAACAAGTGTCTACAACCCTTTGCAAATTCTCATCAAAATATGAACTTTGCCATATTATACTCTATCATGTTGCAACCAAAACTTCGTTTCAGATATCACAATATCTTCCACACATCATGGTTTCTGAAACAACTCTTTCAGATCCTTGGATAACCTTGATATTAGGAGAATCCTTTGAATATCAAGAATCATGGAGACAAACATGATACTTATATACTAACACTTGGAATTGTTACTCTTGATTTAATACTAATTATTAAACTTCATGGAGTAACCGGAACTTACTGAAAGTTTGCAATAGTACTTTTAAACTTTAGATTAACACTTCAAAACAATACGATACCAGTTCGTAAAGTAACTAACCAGAATTCTATAGTTCTATCATCTCAATTATAACTAAGCGCAAGGTGGTAAACGGATGCCAATGACTACAACAACTATGCAAATTCACTTTGATTTAGTTTATGATAAATTGAGTTCTAATTAATAATTAAATTAATCTAGGTGAACTCCCACTCAAAACAATATCCCTCACATTGTTTTAGTGATCACACGAACCAAATCCACCACATCAAAACCGATCATCACGAGAGTTGATATAGCTTCAATGGCGAACAATCAACATGTTCATCATATCTACTATATGACTCATGCTCTACCTTTCGGTAATCCGTGTTCCTGAGGCCATGTCTGTACATGCTAGGCTCGTCAAGATCAAACCTTAGTTTCTGCATGAGCAAATCTGGCTTGCTCACGTTGTATACACTTGCAGAATCTAACACACCCGATCATCACGTGATGCTTCGAAACAACAAGCTTTAGCAACGGTGCTAACTAAGGGTGAACACTTTATGACTTGAAATTCATGTGCATGAGGGATCATCTTATAATGCTACCGTCGTCTACTAAGCAATACAAGATGCATAAAGGATTAACATCACATGCAATTCATAATATGTGATATGATATGGCCTTTCTTCTTTGTGCTTCCGATCTCCATCTTCAAGCACGAACATGATCTCCATCATCACCGGCATTGCATCAAGGTCAATGACGCTGCTCCATGGTTGTCGTCCACCAGCTTCAACTATTACAACTACTTTGAATAGACACGCGGGTCTTAGCATAAATTAAAGACAACCATATGGCTCCTGCCGGTTGCCAACTTACAATAAGGAACATTGCATACATCATATATAATCACAATCATGGCCATATCACATCACAGCACACCCCTGCAAAACAAAGTTAGACGCCTCTAATTTTCTTTGCATGTTTTACGTGGTTTGGGGTTTTCAATAAGTGTCGTTCTAACTTACGAACAAGAACCACAACATTGATACTAGTATTGTCAATCACCCGTTGTAAATTGAATCTTAACTATGCTAAGAGAAACAGGCACCCGCAAAGCCACTTATGCAATACAAGTTGCATGTCAAGCGTGGAGCAAGTCTCATGAACGATGTCATGTAAGGTTAGCCCGGGCCGCTTCATCCCAACATACCGCAAGATGCAAAGTACACAAGAAGCAATCAACAATAAAAGCATCAACGCCCACAATGACCATTGTGTTCTACTCGTGCAACAGATCTACATATAGACACGGCTCTGATACCACTGTAGGGGTTCGTAGCATGGAAAACAAAAATTTTCTATCGCATACAAACAAACAAGCCAAGATCTATCTACTAGATTGTAGCAACGAGTCGATGGAATAACTTACCCTCGAAGATTCCAAAGCGGTTAACGAGAGCAGATTCTCGTGGGTGATGTAGTCGTACTCTTTCCGATCTCAAGATCGCGTAGACGATCCTTCCAGCGCCACGTTCCAGCAGCGCTCCCGCAGTCGGTCACACGTTCGGTACTCGACGAAGACCTTCCTCTCCCTTGTTCCAGCAGGCAGCGGAGGTTGTAGCACTCTCCTCGCGATTCCGGCAGCACAACGGCGTGGTACCGGAAATAGAGGGGAGATCCCGCAGGGCTTCGCCTTAAGCCGGAGCGAGTATGGTGGAGTATGAGAGAGGGCTATTAGTGGTCTAGAGATTAGACACACCAATTAGAAGGCTCTAAACCGCAGGCTAAAGCAATTAGAAGCTCTAAACCAAAACGGCTCTAAACCGGAGATTAGAGGTAGAAACTTGTGTGTCTCAAGGAGGAGCCCTGCCCCTCCTTTTATAGGTGGAGGGGCTAGGCGTGCCAGGGAGGGAGGGAGTCCCTCCCCAACTCGGCCTAGGGCTGGGCGCCGGCCAAGGAGGAGAGGAACTCCTCCTCCAAGTTGGTTTCAACCTCCTCTTGCTTGTTTCCCACAGTTTCCTGTTTCCCACAGTTTCCTGTTTTCCACAGTTTCCTGTTTTAGCCGTTTGACTTTCAAACTGGCAATTTGACTTTCATGTTTTTGTAACAGCAAGAACACTTAGTACATGATGCAATCATTCAATGACACACTCATGTACCCTCCCCCCCCCCCCCCCCGGAGTGCCGGACAATCCGGACCCTTCTAGAACATTCCCGATGAAAACACCGGAATCATTCCCGAACTCCGAAACGGGACTTTCCTTATATGAATCTTATTCTCCGGACCATTCCGGATCACCTCGTGATATCCCTGATCCCATCCGAGACTCCGAACAACATTCGGTCTCTTTCTCATAATACCATAACTACTCAAAACAACGTCGAATCCTTAAGTGTGTCTCCCTACGGTTCGTGAATTATGCGGACATGATCGAGACACTTCTCCGAACAATAACCAATAGAGGAATCTGGAAATTCATATGGCTCCCACATATTTCTACGATTACTTTGCGATCGAATGAACCACTTACATACGATACCAATTTCCCTTTGTCTCACGATAGTTTACTTATCCGAGGTTATGATCGTCGTTATCTCTGCATACCTAGTTCAACCTCGTTACCGATAAGTACTCTTTTCTCGTTCCCGTGATATGTGATCCCTTGTGACCCAGTCACATGCTTGCAAGCTAATTGGATGACATTCCACCGAGAGGGCCCAGAGTATATCTATCCGTCATATGGATGGACAAATCCCACTCTTGATCCATGTGTTTCAACCAATACTTTCCGAACACTCAATGCCACCTTTATAGCCACCCAGTTACGGTGTGGTGTTTGATGTCATCAAAGCATCCATCTGGTAAAGGTGATATGCATGATCTCATGGTCGAAGGAATTAGGTTACTATGTATTAGAAAGCATATAGCAATTGAACTATTGAAATGACTTGATCTTTATGCTACGCTTATCTATAGGAGTATGTCCATCACATCATTCTCCTAATGATATGATCCTGTTGTTAATAACATCTCTATGTTCATGATCAGGAAACCATGATCATATATTAACCAACAAGCTAGTTTAACAAGAGGCTTTACTAGGGACTCTTATTTTAGTTTACAAATCACACAAGTATTAATGTTTCCGGTTAATACAATTATTGCATGGTATGTAAACATTTATCATAAGTGTGAAGATATGATAATAACCACTTTATTATTGCCTCTTGGGCATATCTCCAACATGTATTGCTTAGTTAACGGTGGTAGCATTATAAGATGATCCCTCATGCACATGAATTTCAAGTTCTAAAGTGTTCATCCTTAGTTAGCACCGTTGCTAAAGCTTGTTGTTTCGAAGCACCACGTGCTGATCGGGTGTGTTAGATTCCGCAAGTGTATACAACGTGAGCAAGCCAGATTTGCTCATGCGGAAGCTAAGGTTTGATCTTGACGAGCCTAGCATGTACAGACATGGTCTCGGAACACGGATCACCGAAAGGTAAAGCATGAATCATATAGTAGTTATGATGAACATGTCGATTGTTCGCCATTGAAGCTACATCAACTCTCGTAATGATCGGTGTTGATGTGGTGGATTTGGTTCGTGTGATCACTAAAACAATGTGAGGGATATTGTTTTGAGTGGGAGTTCACCTAGATTAATTTAACTATTAATTAGAACTCAATTTGTCATAAACTTAGTCTAAACTATTGCAAATATGTTGTAGATCAATGGCAGCCCCTACCATCAATTTTAATGCGTTCCTAGAGAAAGAAAAGTTGAAAAACAATGGAAGCAACTTCGCAGATTGGTTCCGCAATTTGAGGATTGTCCTCACAGCTGGTAATTTGACCTATGTGCTGGATGCACCGCTGGGTGACCCACCTATAGCTACAGCTACCGATGAAGTAAAGAATGTTTACCTCGCTCGGAAGACTCAGTACTCCACAGTTCAGTGTGCTATCTTGTATGGTTTAGAATCGAAGCTTCAGAAAAGCTTTGACAATTCAGACCCACATGATATTGTCCGTGATCTCAAATTGATCTTTGAGACTCACGCGGCAATTGAGAGCTATGAGGCTTCTGAAAAGTTCTTTAACTGCAAGATGGAAGAGGGCAGCTCCGTCAGTGAGCATGTGCTTAAGATGTCTGGGCACGCAAACAAACTTCAAAGCTTGGGTATAGTGATTCCTAATGCTTTGGGGATTTATCGTGTCCTCCAATCACTACCACCAAGTTACAAGAACTTTGTGATGAACTACAATATGCAAAACATGAACAAGCACTTGCCAGAACTCTTCGCCATGTTGAAATCTGCAGAAGTGGAGATCAAGAAAGAGCACCAAGTGTTGATGATCAATAAGACCACCAAATTCAAGAAAGGCAAGTCTAAGCAAAAGGGACACTTCAAGAAGGGTGGTAAGAAAGTGTCACATCCCAAGAATTTCCAAATCTTGTTATGTGAAAATAAATGAATAAAATAAAACTTTGTTGATTTTCAAGGCCAGAAGAAACTTTTTGAATTTAATTGGAACTTCAAATCAATTTGGATCAAATAAAATCCTAAAGGGATTCATAAAGTTAAACATTTATTAAAGGAAATTAAAATGTTTTGGAATTACTATTTTGGAATCTTTTAAATAAAAGATTTGGGTTTTCAAAAGAAAAGGTGGATTCATAAATAAGGATTATTTTATAGAGCCAAATAAACCTTGTCCAAATCTTTGATTAAAACAATTTTTTTGATAAAAATAATAAAGGTTTACTTAAATAAAATAATAAGGATTTAATATCCAATTTTTTTTATTTAAGTAAAGGCTTTTCCCATTTTAAAATAAACACCAAAACTTATTTATTTTGTTTTAAATAAGTTTTCCAAAATATTTTATATTCTCAAATAAAAACCTACTGAATGGTTTTGGTAATATTTTAGTTTCAAAATAAAGATTTAATAAAACAAATCCTATTTGATTTCATAATGAAGGTCTATTATATTTAATTAATAATGGACCTTTAAATAAAAGGTTAATTTGTTTTAAACAAGTTTCCAAGTATTCAATATTTTCAAATAAAACCTACTGATTTGGTTTTGAAAATATTTGGATTTCAAATGAGGAGTTTATTAAATAAGTCAAACCATATTTGATTAAATAACTATGGTCTATTTTATTTTAAATAGATCCTAAAATGAATAAAAATATTATTTTATTTTGAAATTTGGTTTATGTTGAAAAACAGAACCAAAAACTCATTATAAGTTTGAATTGTTTGAATGGTTTGAGTGAATGAATAATTGATTCAAATTCAAAACAGAAAAATAGAAATAGAAAAGGAAAAAGAATTCAGAAGAAAAAAATATATGAAATGGATCTGGCCCAACTGCCCCAGCCCAACTCAGCCCAACCGAGCCCACCTCTCTCTCTCAGCGAAGTGAATCGTTTTTCACGGCAAAACAAACCCACGCAGTGAATGACAACTGGAGCCCACCTGAAACTTTCCTCACTCGCTGACAAGCAGGCCCCACATCCCCAGCCATCGTCTTCAACGAGACACCGTCGCCCTGACCGTTGCAGTGAGATTACTCCGGCGATTGATTGCACATGAAGGAGGCTTTGATTTCTCGTAATAACCACACCCCTTTAAACGCCAGTGACTCCTCTCCACTTCCCCTCTGTTTCCTCTCCCGAGCACGCCTCCAGTCCATCCCAATTTCTCCTCGACTGCCCTGTCTCCGACGACGCTCCGACGCCGATTCCGGCAGCCCCTCGCCACCCCTTGCCTCCCCGACCATGCTCCCGTGATCCCCACCTTCTGGCGATCATCCCCGTAGCACCAGCTCGCCCCCGAGCGCTCCAGGACGTCGGCAACAACTCCACCTATACACCTCCGTCGTCTGCTACTTTTCCGGCGAGTTCCCAGGTACTATCTGACCACCCCCTTTCCTCTCGATGATGCGTACATGAACACCGACCGCATGCGCAGCTAACGCAGCCCCTAACTTTTCTTAGCGTGGTCCTAAACGTTGCCAACGACGACAACCTGAGAGCACCGTCGCCCGCAGCTTCTCTGACGAGCAATTAGCAGCAACCCCTTGCGCCCCTCGAGTAGCCGACTCCACCTCGAGCATCAGCAGGTCTCTGCGAGCATGGTAAGCCTTTCCAGCCTCTCCCTCGCTTCCTGTGTCGCCAGCTCCGCCGCTAGCAGAACGTCGCCGCCGCGCGCTGCCGCTAAGCGCCGCCAGAGTTAGGTCAGGCCCTCTCCAGCCGTTGGATGCAGATCGTAGGGGTACGACAGAATCACTTAACGCGAAGGGGTATGCGTTCAGGGTCGCACGATCGCACTTGATCCAACACGCCAGAATAGTCAATCCGGGCGAAGCGGTACTGGCGAATGAAAATAAGACGCGTGGCACCAGGAGAGTTAAAATAAGATTTGAAATCAGATTGAAATGCCATTTTGAAAACCCTATAACTTTCAAACCACACGTCCAAATTTTACAAATTTTATATCAATGAAATCAGGAGAACAAGCCCTAGCTAACCATGGCCTTAGTTTGACAAATAGTATCTGTTAGCTTGTTTGAATTTGCAGAAACATTTGTGCACTTGTTTAGATTAGAAAAATTGTTTAAAAATAATTTTTGGATTAAAACCTTTGCAAAATGGTTTGTTGTGATCTTACTGACCCTAGGAACCAACCCATGGTTTGGAAAAATAAATTTGGAAAAGTTTGGAATGGATTAATTAGTTTAGTCCATTTCTAGCCAAATAAAATTGTTAATTTTATTATAAAAATGTTTATGGAAAGAAAACTTTGAGAAAATGGTTTGGACCAAACCTACTGACCCAAAACACCAAGTTTTGCAATAGCAACTCATTTGGTGAAAAACTTAAAAGATTGGTTTGGATAAAACATTTTTCACCACATGAAATGATGAAAGGAATTAAAAATAGTTTTTGGGCAAAACCCTCTTGCTAATGACTTTGCCACTTTGGTAAATGACCAATTTGGATCTTACAAAGTTTAGAAACCCAAATAGAGGCCCTCTTTGCAAAATAAAACTATCTTGTGCATACTCCCATGCATGACTTAGATCCCATTGTTTTGTGTGTGTGTTAAATTGTTTGATTGATTTATTGGTTTGGAATGTAAATTGAATTGGTGTTTGCTTGATTGACTTGTAGTGAAGTGTGATACTAGCAAGATCAAGGAGTGAACTACCATTCCCTACCAAAAAGGCAAGTGATGCTTCATACTTTTTGTCCCATTACTTTTTCTATGCATTAGTGATTTTGCTAAGTAAACTTGCATGGATTTTGCTAAGTATAGATCTTGCTATAGGAAAACCTAGTAGATGAATCCTTAGTAGGATTTTCCTAAGTTAAGTTTCCTATTACTACCAAGCTTAGCCTAGCTAATAGAAAACATGGGTGGAATATATATTCACACTATGGAAAAATATTCTAAGTCTGAGGACTTAAGTTTTGTTTAATAAAACAACTAAGTTAATGAATCACCTGGGTGGAATGGGCTTGCTTGGTGGAGATTGGTTGAGTGGTTCACAATGCCATAGACTTGGATTGTGTATCTCACTTGTGGTATGCCACCCAGGAACAAAGAGATTTGAGATGTCAAATGTTGAGAAGCTTCAAGTGCAACCACTTGGCAATATGGGCTCTGCCATGATCATATAGGTTGCAAGAACTTAGCCATATGGACAGTGGGTGGTAGTGTTTGATAGGTTGGAGCGCGTCCATTTTGGTCTAAGGGAAAGCTTCTAAAAGATCTTGTCTTGGGAAACCAAGTCTTGTGGGGAAAGTGCACCACCTCTGCAGAGTGTAAAATCTAAGTACTTAGCCATGTCCCTGGTAAAGGACAATTTGAGCATCAAGACATGGAAGCAATCAAGAATCTCATCATTCAAATTTCTAAGTTAAAATCTTGTGGTTTGAACAAGGGTTGTTTGAATTCTTCAATCATTGATGGAGAGATGGCTTGGTACAAGGATCTTGAAATCTTTGATTGAGAAAAATGATTTTGCCAAGCAAAAACTTAGTATTTTCAAAATGATAAGAAAAATCTATTTTGAGCAATGCAAGCCTCAACTCCACTTAGCCAAATGCATATAGATGATAGACTCCACTATACTACCATAGTATCACTTGCCAATACAATTCAAATGTATTGACCCTTGTGGCTGTAACTTGTATGTTGCAGGTTTGATTGATTTTAGTGAAGATTGATTGATTAGGATTACAAAGTCTACAACCAACATCTGCTTGTGGCACTTTGAAGATGAAGGACCCCATGCTTATAGTTATTCCGCTGCAATGTAATGTAATAGCCATATGAGCTATGTAAGATGTAATAAAACTATGTTATTCCTAGATATAAAGTTATATTATGACCTTTGTTTCTTGATATTACATCTTAACTGTGGATGCTAGCTATTGATCCAGGGACTAGCATTGTAGACACAGGAGGAATCTACCTTATTAGGTTGAGACCCCTACAGAAAGTTACTGCACCGATGAAGAAGACCAAGGCTGGAACTAAGCCTGATACTGAGTGCTTTTACTGCAAGGGAGAAGGTCACTTGAAGCGGAATTGCCCAAAGTACTTGGTGGATTTGAAGAACGGCAACATCAAGAAGAAAGGTATATCCGATATACATGTTATTGATGTGTATCTCACTAGTACTCGTAGTAGTGCCTGGGTATTTGATACTGGTTCGGTTGCTCATATTTGTAACACGAGACAAGTGCTGCAGAATAAACGGAAGCTAGCGAAGAACGAGGTGACGATGCGCGTGGGAAACGGATCAAAGGTTGATGTGATCGCGGTCGGCACGCTACCTCTTCATCTACCATCGGGACTAGTTTTATACTTAAATAATTGTTATTTGGTGCCTGCGTTAAGCATGAACATTATATCGGGATCTTGTTTATTGCGAGACGGTTACATGTTTAAGTTCGAGAATAATGGTTGTTCGATTTATATGAGTAATATGTTTTATGCACATGCACCTTTGATAGATGGTATATTCTTATTGAATCTCGATAGTGGAAATACACATATTAATAACATTGAGGCTAAACATTTGAAATCGAGCGATAACTCGACCTATATGTGGCACTGTCGTCTTGGTCACATTGGAGTGAAGCGTATGAAGAAACTCCAATCCGATGGACTTCTTGAATCACTTGATAGATGCGAAGCATGTCTGATGGGTAAAATGACTAAGACTCCATTTTCTGGTATGATGGAGCGAGCTATGGACTTATTGGAAATCATACATACCGATGTGTGTGGTCCAATGAGTGTAGCATCACGCGGTGGTTATCGTTATGTTCTTACCTTCACGGATGACTTGAGTAGATATGGGTATATCTATTTCATGAAACATAAGTCCGAAACTTTTGAGAAGTTTAAGGAATTTCAAAGTGAGGTAGAGAATCAACGTAACAAGAAGATTAAATTTCTACGTTCTGATCGTGGAGGTGAATATCTAAGTTACGAGTTTGGCGAGCATTTGAAGAAATGAGGAATACTTTCACAATTGACACCGCCGGGAACACCACAGCGTAATGGTGTGTCCGAACATCGTAATCGAACTCTCTTAGATATGGTTCGTTCTATGATGTCACTTACAGATTTACCGCTATCATTTTGGGGTTATGCATTAGAAACAACCGCATTCACTTTAAATAGGGCACCATCTAAATCCGTTGAAACGACACCGTATGAATTATGGTTTGGGAAGAAACCTAGATTGTCGTTCCTTAAAGTTTGGGGTTGCGAAGCCTATGTAAAGAAGTTACAGCCGGACAAGCTTGAACCCAAAGCGGAAAAATGCGTCTTCATAGGATACCCGAAGGAAACTATTGGGTATACCTTCTATCATAGATCCGAAGGCAAAATCTTCGTTGCCAAGAATGGATCCTTTCTAGAGAAGGAATTTCTCTCGAAAGAAGTGACTGGAAGGAAAGTAGAACTCGACGAGGTTGTCGAACCTTCTCTCGAACTTGCGAGTAGCGCAGCACCGGAAGTAGTTCCTGTGGTGCCTGCACCAATAAGAGAGGAAGCTAATGATGATGATCATGAAACTTCGGTTGTAGTTGCTACAGAGCCTCGCAGGTCAACGAGAACTCGTACCACTCCTGATTGGTATGATCCCGTTATGAGTGTCATGTTGGTGGACAACACCGATGACCCTGCGACATATGAGGAAGCGATGATGAGCCCAGATTCCAATAAATGGCAAGAAGCCATGAAATACGAGATTGGATCCATGTACAAAAACCAAGTATGGACTTTGGTCGACTTACCGGATGGCCCAAAGGCTATCGAGAACAGATGGATTTTCAAGAAGAAAATAGATGCTGGTGGTAATGTTACTGTCTATAAAGCTCGACTTGTCGCTAAAGGGTTTCGACAAATTCAAGGAGTTGACTACGATGAGACCTTCTCACCAGTAGCGAAGCTAAAGTCTGTGAGGATTATGTTAGCAATCGCTGCATATTATGATTATGAGATAGGGCAGATGGATGTCAAAACAGCATTCCTCAATGGAGACATTGATGAAGAGTTGTTTATGATGCTGTTGGAGATATGCCCTAGAGGCAATAATAAATATAGTTATTATTATATCTTTGTGTTTATGATAAATGTTTACATTCATGCTATAATAGTATTAACAAGGAAACATTAATACTTGTGTGATTTGTAAACTTAAATTGAAGTCCCTAGTAAAGCCTCTTTATAATACTAGCTTGTTGGTTAATAAATGATTGTGGTTTCCCTATCATGAACATTGAGATGTTATTAACAACAAGATCATATCGTTAGGAGAATGATATGGTGGACATACTCCTATAGATAAGCGTAGCATAAAGATCAAGTCATTTTAAAAGTTCAATTGCTATATGCTTTCTGATACATAGTAACCTAATTCCTTCGACCATGAGTGATGGGGATGTGCCTACCGGGGTATACCCAGCAGGACGTTTCCGACGTTCCCAGGAACTGGCGAGTGGGCCTGCAAGACGGCGACTGGATCAAGGCCCGGTGTGGATCCAAGCGACTGGAAGCTGAAGGCCCAGGCGAGTAGATAGGCCCAGTCGGATTAGGTTAAACAAGTACCGAAGCCTTAACTGATTCGGTTGAGATATGTAAACCCTAGGGGAGGTGAGCCTATATAAACCTCCCTGCAGGGCGTGTAGAGATACGTTCCATCATACACCCAAGCGACTCGCCGCCTAGCCGCCGAGCTCGCCCATTGTACCACCTTCATAATACAATCCAGCAGGAGTAGGTCTTTACCCTCCGGGGGGCCGAACCTGGGTAAAACCTTGTGTCTCCGCCCTCATCTCGCACCGCAGATGGCTGGCCGCCCTTGCCCCTCGTTCTACTACTCGCTGCCGATTGCAGCATCTGCCGTGACCATTCCCACGACAGTGGCGCCCACCGTGGGGCCTGGCCGGTCTGGCCGGTGTTCTGCCGCGAGATCCAATCTGCCCATCAACGAGACGGTCGCCACCGGCGCATGATAGCGATCGGCGAGATGCTCCAAATCTTGCCAAGCAGCTACGTCCCGGCGGCGCGACCCGTCACGCACAGCGTGATCCTGCCAGTCGGCACGATCAGCCTCTTCATCGGCCTCACCGACGTCATCATCTCGGAGGACTCGGCTCGCATCTGCGAGTCACCGCCACGCGATCGGCTCTCCGAGAGCCAGATCCGCACGATCCATCGCCTCGCCTCCGAGTACAACTCGGCCCACAGCAACGTGGCCGAAAACTCAACGGCCGCAGAAGACGCGGCCCTCAACGACGACGCCGACTCGGCGACCCCGGCGTCATTCGCCGGATCCATCACCGCGGCTTCACCCGCGGGCTCCATCACCCAGGTCACCAACATGGGAGACTTCGAGGACCCCTCCATCCTTGGGATCTTCGACTTCGACTCCGGGTCGGAAAATTCCGCTGACCTCCGCGACAGGACCGGTCGCCACGCCGCGACCTACATGGCGACCGGCACCGAACCGCCGGAGGACCCCTTCTCCACCTCGATCCCTCCTAACGCCACGACAACGGAGGTCGAGGAACTCCGCCTGAAGCTGGCGGAGGCAGTGCGCAAGGAGCAAGCCGAGCGCGAAAAATTTCGCCTCGAGCAGGTGACGGCGCAGGAGCTATCACGCTACCACCAGCAGTGAATCAGGTCGCGCCTGAACCCCACCGTCTAGGGGCGCGCCCTGAACTTCGACGACGAAAACGACCCGGCCCGCGTGGCCGAGCGCGCGATCTGCGAGAAGGCGCCACCAGGAGGAAGCGCCCGGCCCCCGCCATGGTCGATGGCGATGGGCGCCCCACCTCCACCCAACCGCACACCCCCCAGGGATCAGCCGCGGATAGTAGTCTCCTCACGGGAGCGAGACGTGAACGGCCTCCCACTGTTCTCCACCCCGATGGACAACCTCATGGCAGGCCGAGCAGCAGCCGACAACATCACGGCCACCGGCGATGGCGCCCTACAGATCCAGTACGTCAGGGCCCTGCTCGCAAAGGCCGTCGAGCAGCAAAACGCAGGCGCCGACTCGCAGGGTCGAGTGTACTCGCGTTCTTCGGGAAGCAGAGCAGCCTCGAGTGGCCGCCCAATGACGGCAAACACCCTCAACTGCCCGCCACCAGAGCCACTGCAGCTCCAACACCGACCCGCGAACGCGGCACTCTCCACCAACGACCCCAGGCCAGCGACCAACTTCGTCGCCGCCAACGGTTAACCCATCGACGCCCGCACCCACATCCTCAACAACCAAAGCTGGCGCGCACGCCAGCCCGACGACCTGCGACACACCCTAACCAATCGCCGCGATGGGGAGCCAATGGGGTCGCTAAGTCGACTCGGCCCCAAGTGCTTCGGACCGATGATCCGAGGCGAGAAGTACCCGCCGAACTTCAAGGCGCCGAAGGAGATAGAAAAGTACGACCCCTCGTACGACCCCGCCGTCTGGCTCGATACATACCTCATGGCGATGGGGATCGCAGGCCACACCGACCTGCTAGCTGCCCGTTCCCTCCCCCTGATGATGGAGGGGACGTGCAGGCAGTGGATCAACACCCTCCCCCAGGACAGTATCGACTCCAGGGAGGAGATGCGCGACGCCTTCGTCAGGCACTTTGAGTGCTCCTACACCCGCTCCACCACCATCGAGGACCTGGAGCGATGCGTCCAGGGACCACGCGAGTCGACCCGCAACTGGGTCCAGCGGTGGCAAGAACTCTGGTACAACGCGGTCGGCATCCACCCGGACACCGCGATCCATTGCTTCAAGACCTCGTGCCGCTACGAGCCTTTGGTCGCCAAGCTCAAGCGACATTCTTGCACACTCGACAACATACCGGACCTCCTCGAGATCACCAAACGGTACGCGGAGGAAGATCCAAACCAGGAAACCGACGACGAGTCGGGAGGTCAACGCCGCACGAGCGGCAACGACAGCGGACGACGCTCCGACCTACGCTACAGCAACACTCGCCTCACCGGCAAGCGCCGCAGTGACGGGCGAGTCGACTTCATCGCCAACGCCGAGCATGCACAACGCGAGCCCAAAAGCTTCCGCCGCGATGGAGGACAACGCCGCGACGGCGGCAACTACAAGGCCAAGCCAAGGTTCGACCCTGTGGCCCTCCATAACCAACCTTGTTCGTTTCATAGCAGGGAAGGCAAACCCGCAACGCACACGACTGCCGACTGCCACACCCTCAGGGAGATTGAGAAGGCACGATGAGCAAGGGAGGACCCCGACAACAACCCGCCAAACGGCGGAAAGTTCGGCAACGTGGCCGGATCGCTCCATACCTTCACCGGCTTCAACACGAAGCGTGAGAAGAAGGTCATCACCCGCGCCGTCGCCGTCAACGCGGTGGCCCAGGTGGACGTTCCCCAGTTCCTCAACTGGTCGGAGCAGCCCATCACCTAGAGCCGCTAGGACCACTCGCCGCGCATCGAGTACCCAGGCCGAGTCGCCCTGGTGGTCAAGCCAAAGGTGGGCGACTACTGGCTCCCCAAGACATTGATGGACGGCGGCAGCTCCATCAACATCCTGTACCTGGACACCTTCAGGCGGCTGCGGCTCCCGCAATCGATGATCGAGACAACCCACACCACGTTCCACGGCATCGTCCCCGGTCGGAAGGCATACCCGATCGGCAAGGTCACGCTGCTAGTCACCTTCGGCACACCAGCGAACTTCCGCACCGAGCGGATCGTCTTCGAGCTGGTGCCCTTCGACAGCCCCTACCACTGCGTCCTGGGGCGCCAGGCGTTCGCCAAGTTCATGGCAGCGCCACACTACACGTACAACGCGATGAAGCTCCCTGGGCCGTGCGGCGTCATCACCATCAACGGCGACCTAGACATGGCCGCCGAGTGCGAGGCCAAAGGAGCCGAACTCGCCGATGCCGTCATCGCGGCAGAAGCCAATAACGCCGACGAGCTCGCCAAGTACGCGAGCGGGGTGAACAATGACGACCCCACCATACTCAAGAAGCCCAATTCGGAGGGCGCAAACACCTCAGCCTTCGAGGCAACGATGCACACCCGCACCGTTGAGCTGGTCCCGGGCGACTCCAGCCAGACGGTGACGATCGGAACAGGGATGAGCCCAGCCTAGGAAGGCGCGCTCATCGAGTTCCTCCGTGAGAACAGGGACATCTTCGCATGGAAGCCCTCTGACATGCCTGGTATCACTAGGGAGCTCGCTGAGCACAAACTAAACGCCGACCCCAAAGTGCGACCCGTCAAACAGTCGCTGCGGCCCTTCAATGAAGAGTGCCGCCGAGCCATCGCCGAGGAGGTGCAGCGTCTACTCGCTGCAGGCTTCATCCGGCCAATCAAGTATTCCAAGTGGCTGGCAAACCCAGTCCTGGTCGAGAAGAAGAACGGGACCTGGAGGATGTGTATCGACTACACAAACTTGAACAGCGCCTGCCCAAAGGAGCAGTTCGTCCTCCCGCGGATCGACCAAATAATCGACTCTACCGCGGGCTCGGAGTCGCTATGTTTCCTCGATGCCTACTCTGGATACAACCAGATCAAAATGGCTGTCGAGGACGAGGAGAAGACGGCGTTCATCACGCCATTCGGAGCCTTCTGCTACACTGCCATGACCTTCGGCCTCAAGAACGTCGGGGCGACCTACCAGCGGTGCATGCAAGAGTGCCTCGCGAGCCAAATTGGCCGCAACATCCATGTCTATATCGATGACGTGGTCGTAAAGTCCGCTCTCCAGGGTGATCTACTCGCCGACCTAGTGGAAACGTTCGCCAACTTGCAAAAATACAAGATAAAGCTTAACCCAGGCAAATGCACCTTCGGTGTACCAGCAGGACAACTACTAGGTTACGTCGTCTCCAAGCGAGGGATCGAGGCAAATCCCACCAAGATCGACACGATCGCCCGACTCGTCAAACCCGAGTGCCTCCGCGACGTCCAGAAGCTGGCCGGGCGAGTAGCGGCTCTCAGTCGCTTCATCCCCCGCCTGGGTGAAAAGGCGATGCCCCTATACCGTCTGATGCGCAAGAACCCCACCTTCCGGTGGGACAAGGAGGCGGACGACGCACTCCGCGACCTCAAGAAGGTGCTACTCGCCACACCGCTACTCGCCGCCCCCGCCGACAAAGAACCCATGCTGGTCTACGTCGTGGCTTCCGAGCGCGTCGTCAGCGCCGCCATGGTCGTCGAGCGGCCGGAGGAAGGAAAGGAGCGCCCAGTACATCGACCGGTGTACTACATCAGCGAGGTCCTCACCGAGTCGCGCCAGCGATACCCGCAGTACCAGAAACTGGTATACGCGGTCTTCAGAGCACAGGGGCGCCCGCCGCACTACTTCCAGGAGCACCCAATCACGGTCGTCTCCTCAGCACCGTTGCAGGACATCATCCGCAACCGCGAGGCGACCGGGCGAGTCGCTAAGTGGGCCGTGGAAATCGGCGTCCATAATATCAAGTATGAGCCACGAAAAGCGATCAAGTCGCAGGCTCTAGCGGACTTCATCGCCGACTGGGAAGAGGCCCAGCAGCCAGAAAAGCTGCCATACCTCCATTACTGGAGCCTGCACTTCGACGGCTCCAAGAACGCGGACGGCGCAGGAGCAGGGATCGTGCTGACTTCACCAAAGGGTGATAAGCTCCGCTACGTCCTCTGCCTCGACTTCACCCCCTGCACCAACAACATGGTCGAGTACGAGGCACTACTCCACGGCATGCGAGCTGCCAAGGAGATGAACGTCAACCGCCTACGCTGCTACGGAGACTCCGACCTCGTCGCTGGGCAAGTCGCCGGCACCTGCGACGCCGTCTCCCCCACCATGGCAGCATACCGCCAAGCAGTGGACAAGCTGGGCGGACACTTCGCAAGATACTCCGTCGAGTGGATCGACAGGCGGAAGAACGAGGAGGCCGACGCACTCTCTCGCATCGGGTCGGCTTGACTCGCACCACCCGCCGGCGTCTTCCTCGACACGATCACCAAGCCATCAGTCTCTCCCCCAAGGGAGATCGACATCGGAGTCCCGCTGCAGCCAGAGGCAGCCCTGGTCGCACTCGTCACCGAGCCAGACGACTGGACCAAGCCCTACGTCGCCTACCTGGAGGCCGGCACCTTGCCGGCAGACGAGACGGACACCCAAATGATCGCACGCCGATGCAAATCCTTCACCATCATCGACGGCGAGCTCCACAAGCGCAGCGTCACCGGCGTGTTCCAACGCTGTGTCCAACCGGCCGAAGGACGCAAGATCCTCCACGACATCCACTCCGACGGCTGTGGCCACCACGCCGGCGCCCTCTCTCTGGTCGCCAAGGCTATGCGGCATGGCTTCTACTGGCCCACCGCACACGCTGAAGCCGTCGACATCGTCCAGCGGTGCGCCGGGTGCCAGAAGTACGCCAACCAGACGCACGTGCCGAGCTCGGCGCTGAAGACAATCCCCATCACCTGGCCATTCGCCGTGTGGGGTATGGATATGGTAGGCCCCTTCAAAAAGGCCCCCTCCGGCTACACCCACCTCCTGGTCGCGGTCGACAAATTCACAAAGTGGGTGGAGGCCAAGCCAGTCCGGAAATGCGACGGGAAGACCGCTACCAAGTTCTTACGCGAGCTCATATATCGCTACGGGTTCCCAAATAGCATCATCACGGACAACGGCACTAACTTCGCCAAGGGTGCCATGGCCGAGTTCTGCGAGGAACACCACATCCGGCTCGACCTAGCGTCAGTCGCCCACCCGGAGTCCAACGGCCAAGACGAACGGGCCAACCAGAGCATCCTCCACGGCCTGAAGTCGCGGCTCCAAGTACCACTCGAGCGCACCGCCGGGTGCTGGGTCAAGGAGCTACCATCCGTTATCTGGGGCATCCGCACCTCAGTCAACAGGTCGACAGGGTTCACCCCCTTCTTCATGGTGTATGGCATCGAGGCAGTCATGCCCACCGACCTTGAGCACGACTCGCCGTGGGTCGTCCACTACACGGAGGCTGCAAACGAACGCGCCCGCCAGGATGGAGTCGATCAACTCGACGAGGCACGTGACCTCGCTCGGTCACGCACCGCCATCTACCAGCAGGGACTCCGCCGCTACCACAGCCGGCGGGTGAAAACTCGCACCTTCCAAGAAGGCGACCTGGTGTTGCGCCTCATCCAGGACAAGAAGGGTATGCACAAGCTTTGCCCTCCCTGGGAGGGACCATTCGCCATCGGGCGAGTACTCGGCAACGACGCCTACTACCTCGTCGACGTCCGCGGGGACGGCAAACTCGACGTCAAGCGACCATGGAACGTAAACCTCCTACGGAAGTTCTACTCCTAGAACCCCACATATGTACTCTCCAGTCGCTATGAAATAAAAAGAACTGGTTACCGCAAATTGCGCCTACTCTCCGTGTCTTGTGCCACTCGCACTCGTATTAACAGCGTCAAGCTAACCGCAGAAGTCAACCTCTGGTACAGCGATCGGCACGGCTAAGTAGTGCGGTGCAAGAGCACTGGGTCACCTCAGGTATTGCATCGTCCACGAAAAACGCCTACCCGGAGCCCCATTGGAGTCGCCCAGCCTGACTGGCTCTACGAGCCAAGACAACTTCCTTCGCTTCTGACAGCGACCGTGATCCTCCGCATCCTCGACATAGCGACTCGAACAGCCAAGTACCACGCTCGGGGACTGACGACCAGGTCAGCACGAGCGGCTCGGGAAAACGCCAAGTATGAGAGCATGCCCAGGACTCGCCATGCGACTGACCCAACGGGCCAGGCAGGAGTGATGCGCTCAAACTAACGCGCCAAGTCCTCACCCACCCTCGAGTCGCGCCTAGAACAACCAAGTACCACGCTCGGGGACTCGGCCACCCGACCTCGTTCGCGCAAGGGAAAACGGTGAAGTACAGAGCGCTCAAGGGAGTCGCCTTGCGACTGGCTCTCCGAGTCCGGGCGAGTCGACCACACTAACAAAACATTCAAACACCACAAACACATCACACACGAGGTATACCCCACAAAAAGGGCGGACGCGCTCGGGGACTCGTTTAACCCTCAATCAAAAAACACATGACAAATCCCAAAACAGACACGATATCTCATTAAATAGCATGTCGCATATTGTCTCAAATTACATAGTATGCCGAATGGCAGAACTGCTACTAACGCCCTAGGGCAACCTAGTTTACTCCGCAGGCTTCGACGACGACTCGCCAACACCCTTGCGATTGCGGATGAAGGGAGTGTACGGGTTCGACGGATACGTCGTCAGCTCACCCGCCATCGCCGCACGAAAGGGCTGCTTGACCTTGCAGTCCCGGTGCTGCGGCTCGGGGTCGTTGGGCGCGACGACCGTCTCCTGGTAAGGAAGGAGGTCGCCCATCGCCCAGACGCGCTCGGAGTACACCGCGGCGCGACCCGTCAATTTGAGCACCTCGGAGATCTCCACCGCGCCAGTCGACGACGGGTAGCCACTCGTCACATCGTCGAGGTCGAAGTCCTCCGGGAAGTGAGCAAGCCCAAGGCTAAGCGCTGTCGCCGCTCCGCCGGAACGCTGATCGCGTCATGAACTCAACGACCGACGGCGCCTTCTCCAAGTACTTCCACACCTCGATGAGGTTGCTGGGAATTACTTCCGTGGGCGATATCTCCTGGAGGTAGGCTCGGATGCACGTTGCCGACAACGTCGCCGAGTCGACGAGCGTGGCCACACATTGCCGTGCGTCGAACGAGCTCGCCTCTTCCGCACTATCAAGGATGCGACCTGCGAATAGAAGATAACAGTGAGTACGTCGGACATCATAAAAAGGCACATGCTATTGGCAGGGGCAGATACACTTACCAATCAAGGGGCGGGAGAGATCCGTGATGAAGCGTTGAAGCGAAGTATAGTCGTCCTGAAGCCCAGCAACAAGGGCGTCGGACACTTTACGATCCTTTGTGGCGGCTGTAATGGCGGCCTTGGCTCTCCCATCCGCCGAGCTCGCTTCCTCCTTCGCCTCCCTCAGCTCGCGCTCGAGATCGGCGATCCGCTTCTCAGCCGAGCTCAATGCCGACTGAGCCATTGCCAACTCACCCGCTGGGACAAGTCCCTGGCGAGCCTCCTCCGCCTTCACGGCAACTGCCTGAAGCCCCTTATTCGCCTCTTGGACGGCGGCCAGTTCCTTCTCCGCGCGGTGTTTAGCCACCAATCGGTCAGCTGACTCACGTTGCAGACCCTGCGCACAATTCAAACAGTTAACCAAAGCAAAATCTTAAGTGCCCACTCGCTGAAATTCAGCGAGTGCGCACTCGGGGACTGGCGATCAAAAAATCCTAAGTGCCCACCCGCTGAAATTCAGCGAGTGCGCACTCGGGGACTGGCGATCAAAAAATCCTAAGTGCCCACCCGCTGAAATTCAGCGAGTGCGCACTCGGGGACTGGACGCGAAAAATAACAACTAGACACTAAAAGAAACAGACCGCTTCAACACACCGACCTGATCCTCGGGGACTGGACATACCTGGATGGCTGCGCCAAGCATGCCATGAAGTTGTATCGCATCCACGAACGCGTGGAGAGCCGGCGTGTGCCCGCGACGCTGCTCGACCTCCGCGTCGGCGACCCCAGGTGCACGGCTCGAGGGCGAGGTCCCACTCGCTGTAGCCGCTTTGGCCATGAAGCACGGGAACGTTGCGATAGAGGCACCAGCACCAAAGGAGGCTGGCTCGGCCGCCCCAGGCGAGGGGGCACCCTCCTTCGTGGGTGCGGCCGCCTCCGTTGCGGGTTCATTCGGTGCGACCGCCATGTCGTCGGAGATCGTGACGACATCGTCGCCCTTGGCCTTCTTGGCGCCATCCGCAGGGACGACGACTTCGTCCGCCTTCCTTTTACGGGAAGGATCCTCCTCGCTGACGACGGGTGGCACCTTAGCCACGGTCGGGTGGCCTATCTTCTTCGCTTCGGTCCTGTAAATCAATCGTGTGAGCAAGATAATCCAAGTTGCTATGAAAAGACAAAGGTAAGTGAGCAAACTCACTTGGCGACTGGAATGAAGCGTAGCCCCGTGCGGATGCCGGCCGGCTTCTCCAGTTCGGGGCCCAGTCGGCGACTGAGGCCCATTTTCAGGACGTCGCGTGCCCAAGACACGGACGTCTTCCTCATCGTCGAGGCTACAACGGGAGCCTCTGAGACATCTTCAGCGGCAGCTTCCCTGCGAGGTGAAGCCGCCGCGACCGGAGCGGCCCCTAACCCAGAGATTGGGGCGAATGGCAGAGGCATCGAGGCCAGCGACACTTCGCTCAGGACAGTGGCCGTGTCCAGCGCGGCTGCCGTTGGCGGCGCCTCGTCCTTGGCCGGGCTGGGGGCGTCGGAGCTGCTCGCCGAGTGCGGTGGCGAGGCCGGTCTCACCGGTTTCGTCTTTTCCTCGGAGGGGCCTTCACCTCCTCCTTCTTCTTCTTCTTCGACGGGGTAACCTGGCGGCGCGAGGTGGTCTCCGGAAGTTCATCCTCATCATCGTGGCACTCGAGGCTTTTACTCGCCTCAAGCTCACGCTGACGCTGCCCGCGGGTCTTGCGGACCAGCGGGGCGACCTCCTCCTTGGACTCGTCGTCGCCGTTGCTCTCGTCGCTTTTGGTGTCGCCCTTGGCGGGAGGCGACTCGCCCATGTCTTGGATGGACGAGATCGAGTTCTCATCATCTGAAGGTGGGAGCCATCCTTCCACCACTTGGAATAGCTGCAATGAACACAAGATGAGGTCAGAATGACCGCGACTGCACAAACTGCGACTGCGAATGATGCAAAGAGAGTTACCATTGGGGCTGGATGCTTCGCGGTGTAGGGGGCGACCCTGGCCTTTGCGTCCAGGTACACCGCCTGGGTGATCTTCTTCAGCGCTGAGGTGTAGTCCTCGAGCTTCCACTCGGCGGAGCAGGACTTCGTCGAGTCCTCCCGGCCCGTATATTGGTACATATAGTGGTCCCGCTGTGCCAGAGGGACGAGCCGCCGCCCGAGCCAGCAGTTGTATAAGTTGATCGTCTGGAGGCCCTTCTTCTTCTTCAGGCCGCGGATGGTTTGAAGCATTTCATCCACGACCATCCGCTGGTCGGTGGGAAGCTTGCCGACTTGGAGTCGGCGCGGTTCGGGTCAGTCGGCGGAGTATCGTGGGATCACCACCTCGCCCTCCGGAGTCGCCTCGGTAACATAGAACCAGGAATCTTCCATTGGCTCGCTGCCTTGGCGGGTAGCATCAGATCGAAGAAGGAGGCCTTCGATTTAAGCTGGAACGTCAGGCCGCCCGCGGCGAGCATTGGGCCGCCCGCTTCCTCGCGACTGATCCGTCCATGGAACAGATCTTGCCACAGAGGTAAGTAGGGCCGGCAGCCCAGGTAGCACCCGCAGAACGCCACAAAGATGGCGAGCTGCTCGATGCTGTGTGGACCCAAGTCCGACGGTTGGATCCCGTAGTAGGCGCAGAAGCGCCGGAAGAACAGGGACGTAGGGAATCCCAGCCCCCGTTCCAGGTGGCTGGTGAAGCAGATGAATTCTCCCGCGCGCGAGTTCGGGGTCACCTCTCCGGCCGCAGGGATGCGCCACCTGCCGGCGCGCAGGATCCCGGCCTCCACGAAGGACGCCAGTTGTGCTCTCGTACACTTAGATCTGCCCCAAGGTTCGGTGGAAGGGGCCATTGGCGGAAGGGTACGTGGAGGTCGGAAGGTTTCGGGTCAGTTGGATCGCGATGCGGAGGAAGGCGAAAGTGTGCGCAGTCGGAGGAAATGACGAGGAGATGGTTCTCCGATTGCCTGCCATTCCTCTTATATAGCGGTTGTTACCCGCCAAATCAGGGAGCCGTTACTACGCGGTGATTATGCCAAAAGTTACCGTTGGATTACCCCAACGGCTAGTTTGACCACGTTTAACGGTCCAACTTCAGCCACTCGACTCGCCGACCCGATCACTACGACAGTGACTGAGTATTTCGCCGACTCGAGTCGCCAAGAGCTGCGATCAGAATGACTAGTTTTCTCCTTTATACAGGAGCCCGCCGACGATTCGACTGGATGTCTGCTCTGAAGCCGTGTACTCCGACTGCCAGCAGCCACCTACGCCCAATCAACGACGGCCTCGGGGACTACTGATGGGGATGTGCCTACCGGGGTATACCCAGCAGGACGTTTCCGACTGGCCCAGGAACTGGCGAGTGGGCCTGCAAGACGGCGACTGGATCAAGGCCCGGTGTGGATCCAAGCGACTGGAAGCTGAAGGCCCAGGCGAGTAGATAGGCCCAGTCGGATTAGGTTAAACAAGTACCGAAGCCTTAACTGATTCGGTTGAGATATGTAAACCCTAGGGGAGGTGAGCCTATATAAACCTCCCTGCAGGGCGTGTAGAGATACGTTCCATCATACACCCAAGCGACTCGCCGCCTAGCCGCCGAGCTCGCCCATTGTACCACCTTCATAATACAATCTAGCAGGAGTAGGTCTTTACCCTCCGGGGGGCCGAACCTGGGTAAAACCTTGTGTCTCCGCCCTCATCTCGCACCGCATATGGCATGCCACCCTTGCCCCTCGTTCTACTACTCGCTGCCGATTGCAGCATCTGCCGTGACCATTCCCACGACAATGAGATCATGCATATCACCTTTACCGGATGGATGCTTTGATGACATCAAACACCACACCGTAACTGGGTGGCTACAAAGGTGGCATTGAGTGTTTGGAAAGTATTGGTTGAGACACATGGATCAAGAATGGGATTTGTCCATCCATATGACGGATAGATATACTCTGGGCCCTCTCGGAGAAATGTCATCCAATTAGCTTGCAAGCATGTGACTGGCTCACAAGGGATCACATATCACGGGAACGAGAAAAGAGTACTTATCAGTAACGAGGTTGAACTAGGTATGCAGAGATACCGACGATCATAACCTCGGATAAGTAAACTATCGTGAGACAAAGGGAAATTGGTATCGTATGTAAGTGGTTCATTCGATCGCAAAGTAATCGTAGAAATATGTGGGAGCCATATGAATTTCCAGATTCCTCTATTGGTTATTGTTCGGAGAAGTGTCTCGATCATGTCCGCATAATTCACGAACCGTAGGGAGACACACTTAAGGATTCAACGTTGTTTGAGTAGTTATGGAATGATGAGAAAGAAACCGAATGTTGTTCGGAGTCTCGGATGGGATCCGGGATATCACGAGGAGATCCGGAATGGTCCGGAGAATAAGATTCATATAAGGAAAGTCCTGTTTCGGAGTTGGGGAATGATTCCGGTGTTTTCATCGGGAATGTTCTAGAAGGTTCTGGAATGTCCGGCACTCCGGAGGGGCAGGGTACATGAATGTGTTATATCAAGTTGGTATGATTGCATCATGTACTAGGTGTCATCGCTGAACAAAATAAAGGGTTTAATCAAATCCTAGTTTGAAAAAGTCAAACGGCAATTTGAAAGTCAAACGGCTATTTTTGGGAAGTGGAGAGGAAGGTGGAAACCGAGTTGGGGAGGAGTTCCTCCCCTCCACCGCCGGCCCACCTTGAAGCCGAGTTGGGGAGGGACTCCCCTCCCCTTGGTCGGCCCCTCCACCTATAAAAGGAGGGGCAGCGCTCCCCTCCTAGACACCCCAACACCTCCACCTCTAAACCCTAGCCGTCGGCGCCGCCACCTCCACTGCCGCCACCGCCGCCCTAGGGCAAACCGCCGCCGCCGCCTAGCTAACCCTAGCCGTAGGCTTGCCCCCTCCTCGGCATGTCTAAACCCTAGATCGTCGAGGGCTCTCTCATAGTCCACCATACTCTCTCCGGCTTAAGGCGAAGCCCTGCGAGATCTCCCCTCTACTTCCGGTACCACGCTGTTGTGCTGCCGGAATCGCGAGGAGAGTGCTACAACCTCCGCTGCCTGCTGGAACAAGGGAGAGGAAGGTCTTCGTCGAGTACCGCACATGTGACCGACTGCGGGAGCGCTGCCGGAACGCAGCGCCTGAAGGATTGTCTACGCTATCTTGAGATCGGGAAGAGTACGACTACATCACCCACGAGAATCCGCTCTTGTTAAACACTTTGGAATCTTTGAGGGTGAGTTATTCCATCGACTCGTTGCTACAATCTAGTAGATAGATCTTGGCTTGTTTGTTTGTATGCGGTAGAAATTTTTTGTTTTCCATGCTACGAAACCCTACAGTGGTATCAGAGCCGTGTCTATATGTAGATCTGTTGCACGAGTAGAACACAATGGTCATTGTGGGCGTTGATGCTTTTATTGTCGATTGCTTCTTGTGTACTTTGCATCTTGCAGGATGTTGGGATGAAGCGGCCCGGGCTAACCTTACATGACATCGTTCATGAGACTTGCTCCACGCTTGACATGCAACTTGTATTGCATAAGTGGCTTTGCGGGTGCCTGTTTCTCCTAGCATAGTTAAGATCCAATTTACAACGGGTGATTAACAATACTAGTATCAATGTTGTGGTTCATGTTCGTAAGTTAGAACGACACTTATTGAAAGCCCCAAACCACGTAAAACATGCAAAGAAATTAGAGGCGTCTAACTTTGTTTTGCAGGGGTGTGCAGTGATGTGATATGGCCATGATTGTGATTATATTTGATGTATGCAATGTTCCTTATTGTAAGTTGACAACCGGCAGGATCCATATGGTTGTTTTTAATTTTGTTAAGACCCGCATGTCTATTCAAAGTAGTTGTAATAGTTGAAGCCGGTGGACGACAACCATGGAGAAGCGTCATGGACCTTGATGCAATGTCGGTGATGATGGAGATCATGTTCGTGCTTGAAGATGGAGATCGTAAGCACAAAGAATAAAGGCCATATCATATCACATATTATGAATTGCATGTGATGTTAATCCTTTATGCATCTTGTATTGCTTAGTAGACGATGGTAGCATTATAAGATGATCCCTCATGCACATAAATTTCAAATCATAAAGTGTTCACCCTTAGTTAGCACCGTTGCTAAAGCTTGTTGTTTCGAAGCACCACGTGATGATCGGGTGTGTTAGATTCCGCAAGTGTATACAACGTGAGCAAGCCAGATTTGCTCATGCGGAAGCTAAGGTTTGATCTTGACGAGCCTAGCATGTACAGACATGGTCTCGGAACACGGATAACCGAAAGGTAAAGCATGAATCATATAGTAGATGTGATGAACATGTCGATTGTTCGCCATTGAAACTATATCAACTCTCGTGATGATCGGTGTTGATGTGGTGGATTTGGTTCGTGTGATCACTAAAACAATGTGAGGGGTATTGTTTTGAGTGAGAGTTCACCTAGATTAATTTAACTATTAATTAGAACTCAATTTGTCATAAACTTAGTCTAAACTATTGCAAATATGTTGTAGATCAATGGCAGCCCCTACTATCAATTTTAATGCATTTCTAGAGAAAGAAAAGTTGAAAAACAATGGAAGAAACTTCGCGGATTGGTTCCACAATTTGAGGATTGTCCTCACAGCTGGTAATTTGATCTATGTGCTGGATGCACCGCTGGGTGACCCACCTGAAGCTACTACTACCGATGAAGTAAAGAATGTTTACCTCACTCAGAAGACTCAGTACTCCACAGTTCAGTGTGCTATCTTGTATGGTTTAGAATCGGAGCTTCAGAAAAGGTTTGAGAATTCAGACCCACATGATATTGTCCGTGATCTCAAATTGATCTTTGAGACTCATGCGGCAATTGAGAGCTATGAGGCTTCTGAAAAGTTCTTTAACTGCAAGATGGAAGAGGGCAGCTCCGTCAGTGAGCATGTGCTTAAGATGTCTGGGCACGCAAACAAACTTCAAAGCTTGGGTATAGTGATTCCTAATGCCTTGGGGATTTACCGTGTCCTCCAATCACTACCACCAAGTTACAAGAACTTTGTGATGAACTACAACATGTAGAACATGAACAAGACGTTGCCAGAACTCTTTGCCATGTTAAAATCTGCAGAAGTGGAGATCAAGAAAGAGCACCAAGTGTTGATGGTCAATAAGACCACCAAATTCAAGAAAGGCAAGTCTAAGCAAAAGGGACACTTCAAGAAGGGTGGTAAGAAAGTTACCACGCCGATGAAGAAGACCAAGGCTGGACCTAAGCCTGATACTGAGTGTTTTTACTGCAAGGGAGAAGGTCACTGGAAGCGGAATTGCCCAAAGTACTTGGCGGATTTGAAGAACGGCAACATCAAGAAGAAAGGTATATCCGATATACAT
The DNA here is from genome assembly GCA_916181665.1 of Avena sativa. Taxonomy (NCBI): domain Eukaryota; kingdom Viridiplantae; phylum Streptophyta; class Magnoliopsida; order Poales; family Poaceae; genus Avena; species Avena sativa. The sequence continues at coordinate 370,074,396 of OV702284.1, forward strand.
GTTATTGATGTGTATCTCACTAGTACTCGTAGTAGTGCCTGGGTATTTGATACTGGTTCGGTTGCTCATATTTGTAACTCAAAACAGGTGCTGCAAAATAAACGGAAGCTAGCGAAGAACGAGGTGACGATGCGCGTGGGAAACGGATCAAAGGTTGATGTGATCGCGGTCGGCACGCTACCCCTTCATCTACCATCGGGATTAGTTTTATACTTAAATAATTGTTATTTGGTGCCTGCGTTAAGCATGAACATTATATCGGGATCTTGTTTATTGCGAGACGGTTACTTGTTTAAGTCCGAGAATAATGGTTGTTCGATTTATATGAGTAATATGTTTTATGCACATGCACCTTTGATAGATGGTCTATTCTTATTGAATCTCGATAGTGGAAATACACATATTAATAACATTGAGGCTAAACGTTTGAAATCGAGCGATAACTCGACCTATATGTGGCACTGTCGTCTTGGTCACATTGGAGTGAAGCGTATGAAGAAACTCCATTCCGATGGACTTCTTGAATCACTTGATTTCGAATCACTTGAAAGATGTGAAGCATGTCTGATGGGTAAAATGACTAAGACTCCATTTTCTGGTATGATGGAGCGAGCTACGGACTTATTGGAAATCATACATACCGATGTGTGTGGTCCAATGAGTGTAGCATCGCGCGGTGGTTATCATTATGTTCTTACCTTCACGGATGACTTGAGTAGATATGGGTATATCTATTTCATGAAACATAAGTCCAAAACTTTCAAGAAGTTGAAGGAATTTCAAAGTGAGGTAGAGAATCAACGTAACAAGAAGATTAAATTTCTATGTTCTGATCGTGGAGGTGAATATCTAAGTAACGAGTTTGGCGAGCATTTGAAGAAATGCGGAATACTTTCACAATTGACACCGCCGGGAACACCACAGCGTAATGGTGTGTCCGAACGTCGTAATCGAACTCTCTTAGATATGGTTCGTTCTATGATGTCACTTACAGATTTAGCGCTATCATTTTGGGGTTATGCATTAGAAACAACCGCATTCACTTTAAATAGGGCACCATCTAAATCCGTTGAAACGACACCGTATGAATTATGGTTTGGGAAGAAACCTAGATTGTCGTTCCTTAAAGTTTGGGGTTGCGAAGCCTATGTAAAGAAGTTACAGCCGGACAAGCTTGAACCCAAAGAGAAAAAATGCGTCTTCATAGGATACCCGAAGGAAACTATTGGGTATACCTTCTATCATAGATCCGAAGGCAAAATCTTCGTTGCCAAGAATGGATCCTTTCTAGGGAAGGAATTTCTCTCGAAAGAAGTGACTGGAAGGAAAGTAGAACTCGACGAGGTTGTCGAACCTTCTCTCGAAATTGCGAGTAGCGCAGCACCGGAAGAAGTTCCTGTGGTGCCTGCACCAATAAGAGAGGAAGCTAATGAGGATGATCATGAAACTTCGGTTGTAGTTGCTACAGAGCCTCGCAGGTCAACGAGAACTCGTACCACTCCAGATTGGTATGATCCCGTTATGAGTGTCATGTTGGTGGACAACACCGATGACCCTGCGACATATGAGGAAGCGATGATGAGCCCAGATTCCAACAAATGGCAAGAAGCCATGAAATCCGAGATTGGATCCATGTACGAAAACCAAGTATGGACTTTGGTGGACTTACCGGATGGCCGGAAGGCTGTCGAGAACAAATGGATTTTCAAGAAGAAAACAGGTGCTGATGGTAATGTTACTGTCTATAAAGCTCGACTTGTCGCAAAAGGGTTTCGACAAATTCAAGGAGTTGACTACGATGAGACTTTCTCACCAGTAGCGAAGCTAAAGTCTGTGAGGATTATGTTAGCGATCGCTGCATATTATGATTATGAGATATGGCAGATGGATGTCAAAACAGCATTCCTCAATGGAGACATTGATGAAGAGTTGTATATGATGCAACCCAAAGGTTTTGTCGATCCTAAATATGCTAACAAGGTATGCAAACTTCAACGGTCCATCTATGGATTGAAGCAAGCATCCCGAAGTTGGAATCAACATTTTGATAAGGTGATCAAAAGTTTTGGTTTTATACAAACTTATGGAGAAGCTTGTATTTACAAGAAAGTGAGTGGGAGCTCTGTAGCATTCTTAATACTATATGTAGATGACATATTATTGATTGGGAATGATGTAGACCTTCTTAATAGTGTCAAGGAATATTTGAATAATAGTTTTTCAATGAAGGATCTTGGCAAAGCAGCTTACATATTAGGCATAAAGATTTATAAATATAGATCGATACGCCTAATATCATTGTCACAAAGTACATATTTGGACAAAGTTCTAAAGAGGTTTGGAATGGAAGATAGCAAGAAAGGGTTCTTGCCCATGTTGCCCAATACGACCTTGAGTAAAACTCAAAGTCCGACAACGGCAGAAGATAGAGAAAGGATGAGTAAGACTCCCTATGCCTCAGCCATAGGATCTCTAATGTATGCCATGCTATGTACTAGACCCGACATTGCATATGCTGTTAGTTTAACTAGCAGATATCAAAGTGATCCAGGAGTGGATCATTGGACAGCGGTCAAAAACATCCTTAAGTACTTGAGAAGAACTAAGGATATGGTTCTTTCTTATGGAGGTGATGAACATCTCGTTGTTAATGGTTACACCGATGCTAGTTGGAACACCGATCCGGATGATTCTAAATCACAATCTGGATACGTATTTATTTTGAATGGAGCAGCAGTTAGCTGGAGGAGTGCAAAGCAAAGCGTTGTGGCGAGATCTTCAACTGTATCGGAATACATGGCTGCTTCGGAGGCTTCACAAGAAGCGATATGGATGAAAGAGTTCATTACAGAGCTGGGTGTGGTTCCTAGTGCGCTGGACCCAATGTCTATCTACTGTGATAACATGGGTGCCATAGCCAATGCGCAAGAACCAAGGTCACACAAAAAGCTGAAGCACATCAAGCTACGTTTTCACGCTATTCGAGAAAATGTCCAAGATGGGGACATAAAGATTTGCAAAGTACACACAGATCTGAATGTGGCGGATCCATTGACTAAACCTCTCCCGAGGGCAAAACATGACCAACACCAAACTGCCATGGGTGTTCGGTATATTACCATGTAATCTAGATTAGATGACTCTAGTGCAAGTGGGAGACTGTTGGAGATATGCCCTAGAGGCAATAATAAATATAGTTATTATTATATCTTTGTGTTTATGATAAATGTTTACATTCATGCTATAATAGTATTAATAAGGAAACATTAATACTTGTGTGATTTGTAAACTTAAATTGAAGTCCCTAGTAAAGCCTCTTTATAATACTAGCTTGTTGGTTAATTAATGATTGTGGTTTCCCTATCATGAACATTGAGATGTTATTAACAACAAGATCATATCGTTAGGAGAATGATATGGTGGACATACTCCTATAGATAAGCGTAGCATAAAGATCAAGTCATTTTAATAGTTCAATTGCTATATGCTTCTGATACATAGTAACCTAATTCCTTCGACCATGAGATCATGCATATCACCTTTACCGGATGGATGCTTTGATGACATCAAACACCACACCGTAACTGGGTGGCTACAAAGGTGGCATTGAGTGTTTGGAAAGTATTGGTTGAGCCACATGGATCAAGAATGGGATTTGTCCATCCATATGACGGATATATATACTCTGGGCCCTCTCGGTGAAATGTCATCCAATTAGCTTGCAAGCATGTGACTGGCTCACAAGGGATCACATATCACGGGAACGAGAAAAGAGTACTTATCAGTAACGAGGTTGAACTAGGCATGCAGAGATACCGGCGATCATAACCTCGGATAAGTAAACTATCGTGAGACAAAGGGAAATTGGTATCGTATGTAAGTGGTTCATTCGATCGCAAAGTAATCGTAGAAATATGTGGGAGCCATATGAATTTCCAGATTCCTCTATTGGTTATTGTTCGGAGAAGTGTCTCGATCATGTCCGCATAATTCACGAACCGTAGGGAGACACACTTAAGGATTCGACGTTGTTTGAGTAGTTATGGAATGATGAGAAAGAAACCGAATGTTGTTCGGAGTCTCGGATGGGATCCGGGATATCACGAGGAGATCCGGAATGGTCCGGAGAATAAGATTCATATAAGGAAAGTCCTGTTTCGGAGTTGGGGAATGATTCCGGTGTTTTCATCGGGAATGTTCTAGAAGGTTCCGGAATGTCCGACACTCCGGAGGGGAAGGGCACATGAATGTGTTATATCAAGTTGGTATGATTGCATCATGTACTAGGTGTCATCGTTGAACAAAATAAAGGGTTTAATCAAATCCTAGTTTGAAAAAGTCAAACGGCTATTTTTGGGAAGTGGAGAGGGAGGTGGAAACCGAGTTGGGGAGGAGTTCCTCCCCTCCACCGCCGGCCCACCTTGAAGCCGAGTTGGGGAGGGACTCCCCTCCCCTTGGCCGGCCCCTCCACCTATAAAAGGAGGGGCAGGGCTCCCCTCCTAGACACCCCAACACCTCCACCTCTAAACCCTAGCCACCGGCGCCGCCACCTCCACTGCCGCCTCCCTAGGGCAAACCACCGCCGCCGCCTAGCTAACCCTAGACGCCGGCTTGCCCCCTCCTCGGCGTTTATAAACCCTAGATCATCGAGGGATCTCTCATAGTCCACCATACTCGCTCTGGCTTAAGTCGAAGCCCTGCGAGATCTCCCCTCTACTTCCGGTACCACGCCGTTGTGCTGCCGGAATCGCGAGGAGAGTGCTACAACCTCCGCTGCCTGCCGGAACAAGGGAGAGGAAGGTCTTCGTCGAGTACCGAACGTGTGACCGACTGCGGGAGCGCTGCCGGAACGCAGCGCCGGAAGGATCGTCTACGCGATCTTGAGATCGGGAAGAGTACGACTACATCACCCACGAGAATCCGCTCTCATTAAACACTTTGGAATTTTCGAGGGTGAGTTATTCCATCGACTCGTTGCTACAATCTAGTAGATAGATCTTGGCTTGTTTGTTTGTATGCGGTAGAAATTTTTTGTTTTCCATGCTACGAAACCCTACAGATTCAACCCAAAGGTTTTGTCGATCCTAAAGATGCTAACAAGGTATGCAAACTTCAACGGTCCATCTATGGATTGAAGCAAGCATCCCGAAGTTGGAATCAACGTTTTGATAAGGTAATCAAAAGTTTTGGTTTTATACAAACTTACGGAGAAGCTTGTATTTACAAGAAAGTGAGTGGGAGCTCTGTAGCATTCTTAATACTATATGTAGATGACATATTGCTGATTGGGAATGATGTAGACCTTCTTAATAGTGTCAAGGAATATTTGAATAATAGTTTTTCAATGAAAGATCTTGGCGAAGCAGCTTACATATTAGGCATAAAGATTTATAAATATAGATCGATACGCCTAATATCATTGTCACAAAGTACATATTTGGACAAAGTTCTAAAGAGGTTTGGAATGGAAGATAGCAAGAAAGGGTTCTTGCCCATGTTGCCCAATACGACCTTGAGTAAAACTCAAAGTCCGACAACGGCAGAAGATAGAGAAAGGATGAGTAATACTCCCTATGCCTCAGCCATAGGATCTCTAATGTATGCCATGCTATGTACTAGACCCGACATTGCATATGTTGTTAGTTTAACTAGAAGATATCAAAGTGATCCAGGAGTGGATCATTGGACAGCGGTCAAAAACATCCTGAAGTACTTGAGAAGAACTAAGGATATGGTTCTTTCTTATGGAGGTGATGAACAGCTCGTTGTTAATGGTTACACCGATGCTAGTTGGAACACCGATCCGGATGATTCTAAATCACAATCTGGATACGTATTTATTTTGAATGGTGCAGCAGTGAGCTGGAGGAGTGCAAAGCAAAGCGTTGTGGCGAGATCTTCAACTGAATCGGAATACATGGCTGCTTCGGAGGCTTCACAAGAAGCGATATGGATGAAAGAGTTCATTACAGAGCTGGGTGTGGTTCCTAGTGCGCTGGACCCAATGTCTATCTACTGTGATAACATGGGCGCCATAGCCAATGCGCAAGAACCAAGGTCACACAAGAAACTGAAGCATATCAAGCTACATTTTCACGCTATTCGAGAACATGTCAAGGATGGAGACATAAAGATTTGCAAAGTACACACAGATCTGAATGTGGCGGATCCGTTGAGTAAACCTCTCCCGAGGGCAAAACATGACCAGCACCAAACTGCCATGGGTGTTCGGTATATTACCATGTAATCTAGATTAGATGACTCTAGTTTAAGTGGGAGACTGTTGGAGATATGCCCTAGAGGCAATAATAAATATGGTTATTATTATATCTTTGTGTTTATGATAAATGTTTACATTCATGCTATAATAGGATTAACAAGGAAACATTAATACTTGTGTGATTTGTAAACTAAAATAGAGTCCCTAGTAAAGCCTCTTTATAATACTAGCTTGTTGGTTAATAAATGATTGTGGTTTCCCTATCATGAACATTGAGATGTTATTAACAACAAGATCATATCTTTAGGAGAATGATATGGTGGACATACTCCTATAGATAAGCGTAGCATAAAGATCAAGTCATTTTAATAGTTCAATTGCTATATGCTTTCTGATACATAGTAACCTAATTCCTTCGACCATGAGATCATGCATATCACCTTCACCGGAAGGATGCTTTGATGACATCAAACACCACACCGTAACTGGGTGGATATAAAGGTGGCATTGAGTGTTCGGAAAGTATTGGTTGAGACACATGGATCAAGAGTGGGATTTGTCCATCCATATGACGGATAGATATACTCTGGGCCCTCTCGGTGGAATGTCATCCAATTAGCTTGCAAGCATGTGACTGGCTCACAAGGGATCACATATCACGGGAACAAGAAAAGAGTACTTATCAATAACGAGGTTGAACTAGGTATGTGTTATCGCCATATTTTGGCCAAAGGAGGAGATGGGCCGTAATCAAGATGGGCTTGGGAGATACATATATGCAACGTGTTGTTGAATCGGCCTTGTGCGTGGATTTGGGCTAAATTGCCCGTGTATCTTATATTGTAGTAGGTTCCGTTTCGGTTTAAGTAAGAGATAGAGTTGTTAGGGTTATTCCAAAGATAGAAAGTCTCCGGACTATAAATATGTACCTAAGGTTATTGAGAAAAGGAGGACGATCACGTTCACAACAAACACAATCTCGGCGCATCGCCACCCCTTGTTTCTAGGGTTTTTCTCGGGTAAGTGTCATGCTGCCTAGATCGCATCTTGCGATCTAGACAGTTATCTGCTTATGCGTTATTTGGTGTTACTCGTACTGAAGCCTTGTTGATGGCGAGTAATACTATTATCATAGATTTGTTTAGGCTAGCATCGGTACTTTTTGCTATGATTGTTTAGTTATGCTGCCTCTAGTTATCTCGCTGCCTTTGCACCTTTTCCCGGGTGTAAGGGTAGCATCTTGCTTGATCTTTATTCAGTCGATTTGATCCGTTATAGTTTTGCCTTGTTTTCCAAGGTTTAGTTTAATATCCACGTAGTCAGGCCTTGCAAACGGGTTGAACGATCCAGTAGTACGTGAGGATATAGTTTGCTAGTTCGAGAGGAGTTGTTCCGGGAATTGACTTTACGTCGGTTGTTAGGCCTTCTCTAGGGTTAGTTTTCCATCATCTTTTGTGTTTACCAGGCTCAATTACGTGTAGGATGTTCCAATTACGTGGTGAAAACGTTAAACTGTCGTAGATCGATTTAACTTGTATTGATGAAGCAAAACCCCATGTTATCATAGATCTAATGCAGAACCATGGGTTATTCGGCTCCAGGAGCCGATTCACAGGGAAACCTGGGAGCCGGTCGCGGCTCGAATTTTACGTATGTTTGTTTGCCATGCAGGAAACCAATCGAAGCAATCCATCACCTTCCTGACCAGGTATAGGTCAGGTGGCACGCCCTTGCACCAGCCAGGACGTGTGCCGGAATTTTGCGGGCCGTTGCCCGAGGGACCAGGGCCCACCAGCAGTTCTGGGAGCCTCCCGGCTCTTCGTGTTGCCCGTCGCTGCTCGCCGGTGGGTTTTGGCAGGCAACACATTCTGGCACGCCCGGTGGGACATTCAACAACGTCTACATCAACATCCGATGCTGCGATGGAGAACAGACCGGTCACGTACGACGATCTGCCTGAGGAGCACAAGGCGAAGTATGATGATATCAAAGCTCTCTTCGAAGCCGATCTCATCGGCTCTTTTGAGAGGACTCGTAAACATGGCATCAGGTGGAAAGGGTTCTCACCCGAAGGTGCTCTTGATGAGGTGGATCTGCCTGTTCCTTCGGAGGAGCGCACCAGAGCTCTGCGACAGGAAGTCAATTACATGGTGGCTCATTCTCTTCATCGCCATTCTGAGAGCCTAGTGAACGCTTTCGAGCGTGTCGCGGTTCGCGTAGTTCAGGAGATCATGAAACATCAGTACTCTCCGTCGGGGCCTACTCTAGGGACTCACCAGGGAGAAAGACCGCTCCAAACCAGGCCACAGCTGCCATTCACGCTTGTAGCTCCGGAGCCACCAGGGGCACCGGCGTACGTCATCTACAAGGTTGGAGGTGACCCTGGCGATTGCCAATTCCTGTTTGAACCACCTAAAGAGATTCCACATGGATATGTGTGCACCTACGTGCCGGACTGCAATGGCCTGCCGCGCACGAACCAGATGGCAACTGCAGGGATTTCTGGGACGGGAGTTTCTGGAGCAGGGGCTTCGGGGGCAGGTATTTCCGGAGCAGGGATGTCTGGGATGGACGCTGATAAACAGGCATGGCTAGACAAGTACGCCACCGAAGCGAGTTCTGAGAATTTAGCCCTTGCAGCTCAAACGGTGGAGCAAATCCGTACCATCTTGAGAGACCAGTTCGGCTTCGTGCCGAAGAGAAGGACAATCGGCTATTCTAAGCCATACCCAAACGAGTTTGATCTAATTCCGTTGCCACCCAAGTATCGGCTCCCTGAGTTCTCAAGGTTTAGCGGATCAGAAGGGTCGAGCTCGATCGAGCACGTGAGCCGATACCTGGCACAGTTAGGCATGATTTCAGCATCAGATCAGTTACGCGTAAGGTTCTTTGCGCAATCTCTAACAGGACCAGCTTTTGGGTGGTACACCTCGTTGCCACCGGATTCGATCCAGAACTGGAAGCAACTGGAAGAACAGTTCCACATTCAGTATCATTCAGAAGCTACCGAGGCTGGCATTGCAGATCTGGCGCAGGTGCGGCAAAAGCGGGGAGAAACGGTAGCTGAGTACATTCAACGTTTCAGGACTGTCAAGAACCGATGTTATTCTGCTCGTTTAACTGAGAAAGAAGCAGTCGAGCTGGCAGTGTTGGGTCTCTCAGCACCTATCAAAGATCTGGCTTTCCAAGTAGAGTACAATTCATTGGCGCACATGGCCCAGAAGCTGACAATGTATGAACAGCGCCACCCTGAGTTGTACCAAGACAAGTTCAAACGTCCGATAGGCCTAGTCGATACAGAAGAAGAGGATCCTACACAAGACCAGGAGGTGGCCGTGGCTGAATGGGCTCGGGGGGCAGATCCTGTGTCCTGCAAATGGGTAAAACAGCAAGGGCCTGCAAAAGGGTTCGACTTCGACGTGAGCAAAGCTGAGCAGATATTCGATTTACTGCTGAAAGAAAAGCAGCTGAAGTTACCCGAAGGCCACAAAATCCCTACGGCTCAAGAGATGAACGGGAGACCATACTGCAAGTGGCATCACTCGTTCACCCACACCACCAATGACTGCAAAGAGCTACGTCGCTAGATCCAAACAGCGATAGAACAGGGCCGTCTGATCCTTGGGCAATTCGCCATGAAAGTAGACACAAACCCATTTCCCGGCGTCAACATGGTAGAACACAGCCACTCCACGAGGCGTCAGTTGGATTTCTCGTTCGATGTTAATATGGCAGGACCTGTGTACCACCATGGCACATATAAGGAGGAAGACGGTCGCTCTCGGGGCAAAGAAAGAGAGGAGGCCGGTCCACGTGACCGGCCCCGTTATGATGACAGGCGGTATTTAACCGAGGAGCAAGTGAGAAGCGTGCGATATCAGAAGCCACACTCCACACATCTCCTTAACAAGTACGAGCGTCAGTATGACCGACGTCGCCGGCACGACAGAGATGATGAAGGATATGAGTACCTCGCTAGCGAAAAGTCAAAGGAAAAGGAAGGCATGGACAAACATTGGGATTGTCCCTTCTTCAAGTATTGCTGAGATGCCGGAATGAGCCGATTGCCTACAACCGACAACTGCCCAGAATGTGGACAGCAGAAGGATGACACAGGTCCAGTCTCAGTGTTCAAGCGCCTAGGGCCTCTCCCTCCTCGAGCGAAAGACCTCGAGGAGCCAATGGGTGGAAAAGAAGAGGACAGATATCACCGGCCAAGGTGGTGCCCCGATGGACTCAGGCACACCCAAAAGCGTCGAGTTCAACGGCTGCGTAACTTGGAGGAAGCCGAAGCGCAGTACCTCCACGCTTTAAGGAAGGCACGGCCCGATCTGGCCGTGAAAGTTCGGCAAACCTTGGAAACAGAGGCTCGTCCGAAAAGGAAAGAATGGCGCCCCAAACCAGTAAAAGCCGATGCAAAGACATCGGCTGGCACAAACATGGTGTTCACACTTCCGTCAGAGTTTTGCGCTCCAAGAGCCAAAGAACTACCAGTGGCACAGTTTGACTGCGGCCCACGGCCGGTTATCTTTAAAAAGCCACAAGAGAAGGGCTACAAACATCTGAAAGCTCTGTACCTGCAAGGTTATATCAATGGGCAGCCTGTCCGCAAGATGTTGGTTGACACCGGAGCGGCAGTCAATATAATGCCATACTCCATGCTACGGCGTTTGGGATGCTCCACTGCAGATCTGATCAAAACCAATGTCACGTTAAGCGACTTCAACGGCCAAACTTCAGAAACGCAAGGCGTTCTGAATGTGGACCTGACCGTGGGCAGAAAAACCATCCCTACGTCATTCTTCATCGTTGACAGCAAAAGCACCTACGCTGTCTTGCTGGGGAGGGATTGGATTCACGCCAACTGCTGCATTCCATCCACGATGCACCAGTGCCTGATACAGTGGGATGGAAATGAAGTGGAGGTCATTCATGCAGATGATTCGATCGAGATCTCCATAGCTGGCATGAACATCTGGGAGGCAGGAGACCAAGAGCCGATCTCTGGAGTCAGTCTAGACGGTTGTGAGCGCATTGAGGCTACAAAAAACGGGGTGAGGCTGGTCTTATCCACTGGCCTGACAGAGTAGCAAAGTCCACGATCGTACGTGGTATGGCCGATCCCTGCGATCGGCCACAAAAAATAAAACGCAGCAATCTTACGACAAACAGGTCATGCAGTCGTAGTAGGGAGGTTCCCTGCCATTGTAGAGCACAGATAAGTTGTAAACCTTCCTTGACTAATGCAATCAAAAAGGGGGCCGATTCCGGCGATCGGCCCAAATTACCTTTGTTATCCTCACCAACGGTTTGCCCCGTGTTTAGCATCGATTTAGCAGGTGACGGAAATCTAGGGTATGGGTTTACCTCCGCTGATGAGCTAGAGGAGATTGACATCGGTCCTGGGGATAAGCCACGACCAACATTTATCAGCAAGAAGTTAGATCCGAATCTGCGGGGTCCGATGATAGATTTGTTGAAAGAATATCCAGATTGCTTCGCCTGGGACTACACAGAGATGCCCGGGTTAGACAGGAGCATCATTGAGCATCGGCTCCCGCTTAAAAAAGGGTTTCGGCCATTCCAGCAGCGAGCACGACAGATGAAGGCCGAAATTTTGAAAGAAGTCAAGAAAGAGATCGAGAAAATGTTGACAGCTAAGTTAATCAGGCCATGCAGGTATGCTGAGTGGATTTCTAGTATCGTACCTGTAGAGAAAAAGGATGGCCGCTGGCGTGTTGCCATAGATTTTCGGGATCTCAATAGAGCCACTCCAAAGGATGAGTATCCGATGCCGGTAGCAGAGACATTAATCAACGCAGCTGCTGGTCATAAGGTTTTGAGCTTCATGGATGGCAATGCCGGTTACAACCAAATTTTTATGGCTCCGGAAGATATACACAAGACTGCATTCAGAGTCCCAGGTTCGGTGGGGTTGTTTGAATATGTAGTCATGACGTTTGGACTGAAGAATGCCGGCGCCACATACCAAAGAGCCATGAATTACATTTTCCATGATCTGATCGGCAAGCTGGTGGAAATTTATATCGATGACGTGGTGGTCAAGTCTGCTTCAGTACAAGGACACTTGGACGATCTGCGACGCGTCCTGGACCGAACAAGAAAATTCGGGCTACGGATGAATCCAAAGAAGTGTGCCTTCGGTGTGACGGCCGGTCAGTTCTTGGGTTTCTTGGTCCATGAACGCGGAATCGAGATCGGCCTGAAAAGTCAGGAGGCAATGCGAACAATGAAGCCACCTACCAAGAAGAAAGAACTGCAGTCTCTCATCGGCAAGATCAACTTCGTCAGAAGATTCATCTCCAATATGTCAGGAAGAATAGAGCCGTTCATGGGACTGGTGAAAATTAAAACTGATGAGGAGTTCCGCTGGGGGACAGAACAACAACGAGCCTTCGACGAAATCAAAGAATATCTGACGAAGCCGCCAGTGTTGGTTCCGCCCCAGCCGGATAGGCCGTTCTACATTTACTTGTCAGTAGCCGACACGTCCATCGCCTCGGTGGTGGTGCAAGTTTATGATGGTCTGGAGCGAGTTGTGTTTTACATCAGCAGAAGGATGCTGGACGCAGAGACAAGGTACCCTGAGATCGATAAGTTGTGCCTCTGCCTGTTTTTCACCTGCACCAAGCTGCGCCACATCTTGCTCTCAGCGGAGATTATCATTATATGCAAATCAGATGTCATAAAACATATGCTATCGGCTCCTATGTTGAAAGGCCGACTCGGCAAATGGATGTTTGCATTATCGGAATTTGATATCCGGTATCAACCCGCGAAAGCAGTTAAGGGTCAGGCATTGGCCGACCTTATTGCTGAAAGAATCAACACTGATATAGCAACGCTGTCTGTACGAGCGTGGGCTATGTTTTTTGATGGATCGGTTTGTGATGATGGTTGCGGCATCGGCATTCTACTCGTGTCGCCCCGGGGGGCAACATACTCCTTCTCCATCAGGCTATCTACCCCTCGCACCAACAACGTCGCCGAGTATGAGGCGATACGCAAGGGAATGGAGTTGCTCATCGAAGCTAGAGCAGAAGCAGTGGAAATTTTTGGAGACTCCAAATTGGTGATTTTCCAACTCACGGAGGAATACAAGTGCGAGAGCGAGTCGTTCTTTCCATTGTGGTTGCAATGCCGTGAGCTGATGGCACAGTTCCGGTACATAAACTTGAAATGGATCCCGCGATCGCAGAATATCGAGGCGAATGATCTCGCACAAATGGCTTCAGGCTACAAGGACGTAGCAGAGGGAGCTGATGTTCAGGTACAGTTCCTGGAGGCGGACGACTGGAGAGCCGATATCTTCAATTACTTGAAAGATTCGGCTCGGGGGGCACCTAAACAGATAAGGTACAAGGCCATGAAGTATGTGCTTATTGGGGATGACATGTTCTACAGGACTCTGGAAGGGTTACTGCTCAAATGTCTAGGGCCAACTGAAGCCAATCGGCTCCTACACGAGGTACACGAAGGCGCCTGTGGGACTCACCAATCGGCTCACAAGATGAAATGGTTGATCAGGCGATCAGGGTTTTATTGGCCCACCATGCTGGAGGACTGTTTTAAGTACTACAAAGGGTGTCAAGCATGTCAGAAATTTGGAAAAATTCAGACGGTACCTGCATCAGCAATGAACCCCATCATCAAGCCTTGGCCATTCCGAGGTTGGGGCATGGATATGATTGGCAAGATCAATCCTCCATCAAGCAAAGGCCACATGTGGATTTTGGCCATTACGGATTATTTCACTAAATGGGTGGAAGCCGTCCCTATGAAGTCAGTGAGCTCGAAGGATGTTATCGATTTTGTGAAAGAACATGTCATTCATAGATTCGGGATTCCCCAAACGATCACGACCGATGGAGGTTCGGTCTTCACTTCTTACGAGTTTAGAGAGTTCTGTGAGGATACGGGAATTAAGCTGATCCGATCATCTCCATACTATGCTCAAGCAAATGGGCAAGCTGAAGCGTCCAACCAGACCCTTATCAAGCTGATCAAGAGGAAGATCGATGAGCACCCTAGGCGTTGGCACGAGGTTTTGTCAGAGGCTTTATGGGCTTATCGCATGTCATGTCATGGAGCGATAAAAACCTCGCCATACCATCTAGTCTATGGACAAGAAGCCGTATTGCCCTGGGAAATTACGGCTGGATCGAGACGTGTCACTTTTCAGAACGATCTAACAACTGAAGAATATACGGCCCTGATGAGTGACAGTGTTGAGGATTTAACTGAGCTTAGGCTGTGGTCGCTTGAGAAAATCAAAGAGAACAAGGCCAAGGTAGCTCGTGCATATAATAAGAAGGTGAGACCGAAGGAGTTCCACGTTGGCAATCTGGTATGGGAAGCTGTATTGCCATTGGGGACTAAGGATGCAGCATATGGTAAATGGTCTCCAAATTGGCACGGGCCATACAGGGTCGATCAAGTTTTAAGGGGGAACGCGTATATGCTTGAGGAGCTGGATGGCGTGAAATTCCCAGTGGCTGTCAACGGTCAGCATCTCAAGAAATATTTCCCAAGCATGTGGGATGATGGACAGTGAAATATGGGGGCCGATACATGAAATCGGCCAACAATAATAAAAAAAAAATATATACAGCCGATGCACAGCCATCGACTCTAGAGGTTCAAACTGCTACGAGCAGGTGTCAGTTTACGTGAAGAAGCTACTGAAGGAATGCCTCGAAGGCATGGAGGGCGTCAGCACGGACACGATCCACCTCGGCGATCTCGGCTTCGTCGTCTTCGTCCTTGCCCGTCACTAGCTGCTTGTTCAGGGCACGTATTTCCGCCAGATCAGTCTTCAGTTGAGCTTTGAGGCCTTCCGCTTCGTCTTGGGAGCGGGCGATGAGTGCTTCTTTGTCACGGATGAGCTGTTTAGTCGCCCGGACCTTCTCTTCAAGATCTCCCAGTTCCTTTTTCAAGGATGCGAGCTCGGCGGTGCTGACAGAGGTGTCAGTTTTGGCATCCAGAGACGCCTTTTTCTCGTTGAGCTGCTGACATTTGTCTGCAATGTTGGCCTTCAGTGGGAGTTGGGCGCGGCGCAGATTAATCCTCTCGCGAGCCAACTTCACCCTTGACCCGTAGAAAGACAGAGTTACAACTGGCCAAAGCTTCACCTGCAGTGCTACTGGGAGTTGGTCCTTGATTTCAGCAAGAACACTCTTCACCTCTTCAGAGCCCTCGATCAACTTCTCGATCGGGGAGGATAGCAAGGCTTTGAGACGCTGGAATTGAGGTAGAACAGCCCTTGCTCGTGGTTCATCGTTAGCAACAGGGAGAGTTGGTTCGATGGATTCAGGGTCGAACGTCAGCAGGCCTGAAATATCGCAACCCTGGCAGGCCGAAATGGCGTCAGTATGCATCTAACATGGAAGGATGAGCCGAACGAGGCGAACGTACCTCTCCTAAGATCAAGGGGACAGCAGATGACGAGACAATCGGCTTGTGTGTTGTCGCTGGGGGCTCGACTAAAGTGGTAACCGTTTCATCTACACCGTCAGGTATTACTAGATCCGGCCTTGCGAGAGACATCGGCGCTGCCCCGGCTTTCCCACTAGGAGTGTCAGTCGCCTGCATGGAAGGTGCTTGCCGATGTAAATAGTGATGAATCGGCAGATAAAAAACAATTGGTAAAAGCATGGAGGGTGATGTTGCGAAACCTCCTGGCTCGACGAAGAAGTTTGCAGTCCCTTGCGAGCCCTTTTGGGGCTCACGACTGGCCCCGCCTCGACTGATGCTCGGGGGGCAGCAGGTTTAGGAACTGGCCTTTTCCTGGGAGCCGATTGTGGCAAATCTGGCTGACTCGGTGTGATGGTCCTCTCAGAGTCTGTTGGACCCAATTCTCCTCGATTGGGTTGTGTGTCCTCGCTGGAGGTGTCTTCGACGGAAGCCTGTAAGAAAGGAGAGCTAGTAACCACGAGCATGTTTGCAAGGATGAAAGAGATCAACCAAGGCATGGATCAGCGTACAGGCGAACTTTCTGGAGAAGGGCTCCGGCGCTTCAGAGTCTTCCTGGCAGCTACCTTCCTCGCCACCGTTCTTGTTTTAGTTGGAACTCGAGAGGCGGCGGACCCAGAAGTGGCTTGGATCTTGGAAGCCGATTGTGGTGATATCAGCTGGTTGTGCATCACGACCTTTTTAAAAGGTGGCAAATTTTTGCAGAAAAGAACCACAGGAGCTGGTGGGAAGAATTCGAAGGGGGAGCCATCATCGTGTGTAGGTTCAGGACCATCTTGTTGTTGCAAGGAGACAGAGCGGGTTATTAGAAGAATCATTTGGGAGCTGCATCCAGAAATTTACAAGTAATAGTACCTGTTCTACGGGGATATCATATTCAGCATCGAGCTGTTCCAGCAACGGTCCCAGAGCTCGCCTGAAGGCATGAGTCTTCCACATCGACCACCAGTTCTCGAAACCATCGGTTGATGAAGCGAAGGTGAGGTTGTTAGGAATTGGGATGATCAGAGCATCGAAGAAGGAATAACACCTTTGACTAGTGAGAGGATCGGGCAGGTCAGCTCTGCTCTCTGTAAGATGGTGGAGAAAGAAATGGGGAGGTACTTGTCCAAGGCCAAATTGCCGAGCCACTATGACTGGCTGGTAGAATTCATATCCAGGCTTGATTATTCTATTGGATGTGCTCATGCCAACTGGAAGAAAGCAGGGACGGATCACAGTGGAAAATAGCTGCCGAGTGCTGGTGTCATCGGCAAAGTTGTCTAGCCTGAAGGAGATTGGATTTTCAAAATGTTCCGATTCTTCCGTGTAAGGAAAGAAGATAGGATTATCCAGGCCTTGGAAGAAAATGCTGAACCATTTGGATGCTTCCTGAGGGATCAGTTTACTACCTGGCAGGCTATACAGAGCTTGGTCGTAGCTGGTGCATCGGATCTGCTTCCCTTTGACATCTGGAAAGGTGCAACTCGCCAAAAGGGGGAAGTTTGGGACATGGTTTTGAAAATACAGCTGGGCCCATAGCTGAATGAACCACCAAGGACCTCCTGTTTTGACTGCTAGGCCGGAGAATAATTTGACAGACGTCAACTGGAGATATCGATAGACTTCTCCAAGGAATAGTTTGCCGATGCCAAGTTGAGTGCCTTTGGCAAGCTCGTAGGCCAAGGAGAGATAATTCTTGGTTGGAGCCAGGGAAGGGCCACAGAATATGAAATGTTCCAGCCAGAAGTTGAGGAAAGCCGTGTGTTCTTTCTCTGTGACAGGGCCTTTAGTTTTCATGTGTTTTTGAAGATAGGCACCCCAGTTCGTGCAGTCTGTTTTGGAAGAAAGCTTGTAGGGGACCTTTGTCAGCTTAAAAGCAGAGGGGCTGGGTGATGTAACGTCCAGACCAGTAATCATCACCACGTCTAACAGAGTTGGTGTCATGGGGCCATGACCAAACATGAAGCAGTTCAGAGCATCGGACCAGAAATAGCCGATGGTTTTTAGAAGATTTTCATGTTTCTCCAGGGGAGACAATGACAAATGCAAGGCATCAGCTATTCCCGTGGTTTCCCATTGAGATTGGTAAGTTTTGGCTACCCTGCTGAACCAAGAGACCCAATGTTCAGGAGGATTAGGCCAGGCTCGCAAGCAGTCGGCCCAAGAATTCAAATCTAGGTTTTGGCTTGCGAAGGGGATTCTGTTTGCCTCGCAAGAGATCAGATGGGCAGGACTAGATTCTGTCCGGGGGCCAAGACAGAGAGAATTTGGGAGAGAAGGATGCGGCAGCAGGATGTCTGAAACCTAAAAAATTTAACGATGGAATAAAGCATTAATTCAGGTGTTTGCTATTAATTCTAGCACCATGTTCAGACTGCGAGGAGCAGGCGTACCTTCAGACCAGAGACCGCTGCGCTGGTATTGGACGATTCCGCCATCTAGTTTGCCGGCGGAGATGGATCTATGCGATTGGGGATCGAGGGTTCTTGTCGCTGTAAGCTCGATCTATGCGGTGAGGAAGTTGGAGATCTGGTTTAGCCTTTTTGAAGAGGGTCGCAGGCTACCGTTTGAAGTTGGAGAGTGGCCGCTCAGATTTATCTAAATATGCGACCAAAGTTGACTTTGTCAACGTTTGTGGGGAAAGTCGATGTGTTACCATCGGCTCGTTGGGCTTTGACTTGGTTGACCATATGAGCTAGTATGGTGAAAGCCGATACATTGCTATCGGCTTCTGGAACGTTGACCTATTTTGACTATCGGCAAAAGCGAATTGGAAAAGCAATCTTTGTTGATTCAAAAGACAATTGTTTACAATGGAGCCGATTGCTTACAAAAGGAAATCTACTGCTAAGTACTACTACTACTAGTTCCTAATCTAGAGGCCGGTGTCGTCGCCGCTGTCCTCGCCGTCGTCGTCCTCGCTGTCATCAGCGCTGCTGCCGGCGTCGTCTTCGTCGCTGCTGCTGAGGATGTCAGCGGGGGCCTCCTCGTCCTTGTCGTCGTCTTCGGTGTCCTCGCTGGACCCGGCGCGGAAGCGCTTCACCGGCGGGTATTCCTCGGAGGAGGTGTCCTCCTCCGCTTCCTCCTCCTCGTCGGAGGATTCGACGCCATCCCAGGACCAGGCGTCGTCGAAGCTCTCCACCTCCAGTTCCCCGTCGACAAGGAACTGGAGGCCCTCCTCGCCGTCGGTCAGGGACTCGTCGTCCTCCGACCAGGCGGCGAAGTCCCAGTCCCTCTCGTCCCACCATTGTGGGGCGAGAGCCTCGTACGCCGCCATTGGCGGGTGCTCCGGCGTCGGCTCTCGGTTGCTCATCGTGTTGGAAGATTGGGAGGAAAGGGCGGATGATTTGGAGGAAGAAGAGGAGGCCATGGCGGAGGAAGAGGGTTTTTTCGGCGGAGGAAGAGGGTTTTTTGGCTAATGGAGGAAGATGGGGGCTGCAAACTGCTCAGATGAATTTAAATAAGGGGAATAGTGGGAGGCGGTTCAATGCCATAGCAGTTTCCATAATGTGGTGCCAAAACGGTCAAATCATGCACTGCGGAGGAGTTGAGAAGACAGGGCATCATGATGAGGGGGTGGCATGACGATTCTGCTCTGCAACGCGTAACCCGATATAAAAAAAAAGGGGGAAGAAAAAACATCAGCAGAGTGGTTTTGGAATTATTATTGCCAAAACCAGGGGGGCATGTGTTATCGCCATATTTTGGCCAAAGGAGGAGATGGGCTTGGGAGATACATATATGCAACGTGTTGTTGAATCGGCCTTGTGCGTGGATTTGGGCTAAATTGCCCGTGTATCTTATATTGTAGTAGGTTCCGTTTCGGTTTAAGTAAGAGATAGAGTTGTTAGGGTTATTCCAAAGATAGAAAGTCTCCGGACTATAAATATGTACCTAAGGTTATTGAGAAAAGGAGGACGATCACGTTCACAACAAACACAATCTCGGCGCATCGCCACCCCTTGTTTCTAGGGTTTTTCTCGGCTAAGTGTCATGCTGCCTAGATCGCATCTTGCGATCTAGGCAGTATCTGCTTATGCGTTATTTGGTGTTACTCGTACTGAAGCCTTGTTGATGGCGAGTAATACTATTATCATAGATTTGTTTAGGCTAGCATCGGTACTTTTTGCTATGATTGTTTAGTTATGCTGCCTCTAGTTATCTCGCTGCCTTTGCACCTTTTCCCGGGTGTAAGGGTAGCATCTTGCTTGATCTTTATTCAGTCGATTTGATCCGTTATAGTTTTGCCTTGTTTTCCAAGGTTTAGTTTAATATCCACGTAGTCAGGCCTTGCAAACGGGTTGAACGATCCAGTAGTACGTGAGGATATGGTTTGCTAGTTCGAGAGGAGTTGTTCCGGGAATTGACTTTACGTCGGTTGTTAGGCCTTCTCTAGGGTTAGTTTTCCATCATCTTTTGTGTTTACCAGGCTCAATTACGTGTAGGATGTTCCAATTACGTGGTGAAAACGTTAAACTGTCGTAGATCGATTTAACTTGTATTGATGAAGCAAAACCCCATGTTATCATAGATCTAATGCAGAACCATGGGTTAATCGGCTCCGGGAGCCGATTCACAGGGAAACCTGGGAGCCGGTCGCGGCTCAAATTTTACGTATGTTTGTTTGCCATGCAGGAAACCAATCGAAGCAATCCATCACCTTCCTGACCAGGTATAGGTCAGGTGGCACGCCCTTGCACCAGCCAGGACGTGTGCCGGAATTTTGCGGGCCGTTGCCCGAGGGACCAGGGCCCACCAGCAGTTCTGGGAGCCTCCCGGCTCTTCGTGTTGCCCGTCGCTGCTCGCCGGTGGGTTTTGGCAGGCAACAGTATGCAGAGATACCGACGATCATAACCTCGGATAAGTAAACTATCGTGAGACAAAGTGAAATTGGTATCGTATGTAAGTGGTTCATTTGATCGCAAAGTAATCATAGAAATATGTGGGAGCCATATGAATTTCCAGATTCCTCTATTGGTTATTGTTCAGAGAAGTGTCTGGGATCATGTCCGCATAATTCACGAACCGTAGAGAGACACACTTAAGGATTCGACATTGTTTGAGTAGTTATGGAATGATGAGTAAGAGAACGAATGTTGTTCGGAGTCTCGGATGGGATCCAGGATATCACGAGGAGATCCGGAATGGTCCGGAGAATAAGATTCATATAAGGAAAGTCCTGTTTCGGGGTTGGAGAATGGTTCCGGTGTTTTCATCGGGAATGTTCTAGAAGGTTCCGGAATGTCCGGCACTCCGGAGGGGAAGGGTACATGAATGTGTCATATCAAGTTGGAATGATTGCATCATGTACTAGGTGTCATCGCTGAACAAAATAAAGGGTTTAATCAAATCCTAGTTTGAAAAGTCAAACGCCAATTTGAAAAGTCAAACGGCTATTTTGTGAGGTGGAGGGGAAGTAGGAAACCTACTTGGGGAGGAGTTCCCTCCTTCCACCGCCGGCCCACTTGGAGACCGAGTTGGGGAGGGACTCCCCTCCCCTGGTGCGTCCCCTCCACCTATATAAGGAGGGGCAGGGCTGCCCCTCCTAGCACACAACACCTCCACCTCTAAACCCTAACCCTAGCCGCCGCCGCCCTCCATAGCCGCCGCCGCCTAGGGCAAACCCTAGCCGCCGGCCTTGCCCCTTCCTTGGTGCATCTAAACCCTAGATCACCGAGGCTCTCTCTCATAGTCCACCATACTCGCTCCGGCTTAAGGCGAAGCCCTGCGAGATCTCCCCTCTACTTCCGGTATCACGCCATTGTGCTGCCGAAATCACGAGGAGAGTGCTACAACCTCTGCTGCCTGCTGGAACAAGGGAGAGGAAGGTCTTTGTCGAGTACCGAACATGTGACCGACTGCGGAAGCGCTGCCAGAACGCAGCGCCGGAAGGATCGTCTACGCGATCTTGAGATCGGGAAGAGTACGACTACATCACCCACGAGAATCCGCTCTCGTTAAACACTTTGGAATCTTCGAGGGTGAGTTATTTCATCGACTCGTTGCTACAATCTAGTAGATAGATCTTGGCTTGTTTGTTTGTATGCGGTAGAAATTTTTTGTTTTCCATGCTACAAACCCTACACCACCACCTCCAAGTGCTGCCGCCGCCTAGGGCCTCCTCCAAACCGCCGACTTGGGGCTTCCCCAAGCCCTAGCCGCAGGCTACACCCCCCCCCCCCTTGGTGCCTCTAAACCGTAGATTGCCAAGGCCCTCTCTTACTCCACCATACTCGCTCCGGCTTAGGAGAAGCCCTATGGGATCTTCCCTCTACTTCCGACACCACGCCGTCGTGCTGCCGGAATCACGAGGAGAGTGCTACAACCTCTGCTGCCTGCTGGAACAAGGGAGAGGAAGGTCTTCATCGAGTACCGAACGTGTGATCGACCGCGGAAGCGCTGCCGGAACGCAGCGCCGGAAGGATCATCTACGCGATCTTGAGATCGGCAAGAGTACGACTACATCACCCATGAGAATCTGCTCTCGTTAACCGCTTTGGAATCTTCGAGGGTGAGTTCTTCTATCGACTCGTTGCTACAATCTAGTAGATAGATCTTGGCTTGTTTGTGTGCATGCGGTAGAAATTTTTTGTTTTCCATGCTACGAACCCCTACATATATGTGGATGACATATTATTGATCGGAAATGATATAGATCTTTTAAACAGTGTTAAAAAAGTTATCTAAACATCAAATTTTCAATGAAGGACATAGGTGCAGCGTCATACATATTAGGCATAAAGATCTGTAGAGATAGATCTAGGCGCCTAATAGGGCTATCGCAAAGTACATACCTTGATAAGATTTTAAATAAGTTTAAACTGGACGGAAGTTGTTGGAGATATGCCCTTGAGGTAATAATAAATGTAGTTATTATTATATCTTTGTGTTTATGATAAATGTTTACATTCATCCTATAATAGTATTAACAAGAAACATTAATACTTGTGTGACTTGTAAACTAAATTAGAGTCCCTAGTAAAGCCTCTTCTTTATACTAGCTTGTTGATTAATAGATGATCATGGTTTCTTGATCATGAACATTTGAGATGTTGTTAAATAACAATATCATATCATTAGGAGAATGGTATGGTGGACATACTCCTATAGATAAGCGTAGCATAAATATCAAGTCATTTTAATAGTTCAATTGCTATAAGCTTTCTGATACATAGTAACCTAATTCCTTTGACCATGAGATCATGCTTATCACCATCACCGGAAGGATGCTTTGATGACATCAAACACCACACCGTAACTGGGTGGATATAAAGGTGGCATTGAGTATTCGGAAAGTATGGGTTGAGACACATGGATCAAGAGTGGGATTTGTCCATCCATATGACAGATAGATATACTCTGGGCCCTCTCGGTGGAATGTCATCCAATTAGCTTGCAATCATGTGACTGGCTCACAAGGGATCACATATCACGGGAACGAGAAAAGAGTACTTATCGGTAACGAGGTTGAACTAGGTATGCAGAGATACCGACGATCAAAACCTCGGATAAGTAAAATATCGTGAGACAAAGGGAAATTGGTATCGTATGTAAGTGGTTCATGCAATCGCAAAGTAATCGTAGAAATATGTGGGAGCCATATGAATTTCCAGATTCCTCTATTGGTTATTGTTCGGAGAAGTGTCTCGATCATGTCCGCATAATTCATGAACCGTAGGGAGGCACACTTAAGGATTCGATGTTGTTGAGTAGTTATGGAATGATGAGTAAGAGACTGAATGTTGTTCAGAGTCTCGGACGGGATCCGGGATATCACGAGGAGATCCGGAATGGTCCGGAGAATAAGATTCATATAAGGAAAGTCATGTTTCGGAGTTGGGGAATGATTCCGGTGTTTTCATCGGGAATGTTCTAGAAGGTTCCGGAAGGTCTGGCACTCCGGAGGGGAAGGGTACATGAACGTGTCATGACAATGTGGAATGGTTGCATCATGTACTAGGTATCATGGCTGGGCAAAATAAAGGGAGAAATCAAATCCTAGTTTGAAAAGTCAAACGCCAATTTGAAAAGTCAAACGGCAGTTTTGCTTGGTGGAGGGAGAGTAGGAAACCTACTTGGGGAGGAGTTCCTCTCCCTCCACCCGCCGGCCAAGGAGGCCGACTTGGGGGAGGACTCCCTCCCCTTGGCCGGCGCCCTCCCACCTATAAAAGGAGGAGCAGGGGTGCCCCTCTTCCCTACACCTCTCTCCACCAAAACCCTAGCCCTAGCCGCCGGCCACCACAAGTCGCCGCCGCCCTAGGGTTTGCCCTAGTCACCGAGTTGGGGCTCTCCCCAAGCCCTAGCCGTCGGCCTAGCCTCCTCCCTTGGTGTCTCTAAACCCTAGATCACCAAGGCCTCTCTCATAGTCCACCATACTCGCTCCGGCTTAAGGCGAAGCCCTGCGAGATCTCCCCTCTACTTCCGGTACCACGCCGTCGTGCTACCGGAATCGCGAGGAGAGTGCTACAACCTCCGCTGCCTGCTGGAACAAGGGAGAGGAAGGTCTTCATCGAGTACCGAACGTGTGACCGACTGCGGAAGCGCTGCCGGAACGTAGCGCCGGAAGGATCATCTACGCGATCTTGAGATCGGCAAGAGTACGACTACATCACCCACGAGAATCTGCTCTCGTTAAACACTTTGGAATCTTCGAGGGTGAGTTCCTCTATCGACTCGTTTCTACAATCTAGTAGATAGATCTTGGCTTGTTTGTTTGCATGCAGTAGAATTTTTTTGTTTTCCATGCTACGAACCCCTACAGAAGTAAGAAGGGGTTCTTACCTATGTTGCAAGGCAAGACATTGAGAAAGACTCAAAGTCCGGCTACGGCGGAAGAGAGAGACAATGGACAAAGCCCCCTATGCTTCAGCCATAGGCTCTATATTGTACGCCATGCTATCTACAAGACCGGATGTGGCACATGCTATTAGTTTGACTAGTAGGTACCAATCGGATCCAGGTTCGAAACACTGGATAGCGGTCAAGAATATCATTAAGTACTTGAGAAGAACTAAGGATATGTTTCTTGTGTACGGAGGTGAAGAAGAGCTCGTCGCTAAATGTTATGTCGACGCAAGCTTTGACACCGATCCGGATGACTCTAAGTCTCAATCCAGATGCGTATTTCTCATGAATGGTGGAGCGGTTAGTTGGAGGAGTTCCAAACAACCCGTGGTGGTGGGTTCAACAACGGAGGCCGAATATGTTGCTGCTTTGGAAGCGGCTCAGGAAGAGGTTTGGATGAAGGAGTTCATATCCGAACTAGGTGTGGTTGCGAGCGCATTGGACCCAATGGTGATCTATTGTGACAACAATGGTGCCAATGCCAATGCCAAAGAACCAAGGTCTCACAAGAATTCCAAGCATATTAAGCGTCGGTTTGACTCCATCCGCGAGAATGTCAAGGATGGAGATATAAAGATTTGTAAAGTACACACGGATCTCAATGTAGCAGATCCGTTGACTAAACTCTCCCTAGAGAAAAACATGATCAACACCAGAACTCCATGGGTGTTAGATTTATCACTATGTAACTAGATTATTGTCTCTAGTGCAAGTGGGAGACTAAAGGGAATATGCCCTGAGAGGCAATAATAAGGTGGTTATTATGTATATTCCACGTATATGATAGATCTTTATTTTGCATGCTATAATTGTATTAATACGGAAACGTTAATACATGTGTGTTTAATAAACAAACAGAAAGTTCCTAGTTATGCCTCTCTCATAAACTAGCTCGTTGATTAACAAGATGATCAAGGTTTCCTGATCATGGACATTGGATGTTGTTAATAACAAGGTCACAACATTAGTGTAATGATGTGATGAACATTCATCCGAAGTATAGCATTACGATAAAAGTCATTGAGTTTATATTGCTATAACATCATACGAAGTGATCCTAATCCTTAGACCATGAGATCATGTCAATCACTAACACCGGAAGAGTATCTTGATAACATCAAACGTCACACCGTAACAGGGTGATTATAAATATGGGTTCAGAACTACTAAAGTGTTATGTTGAGGCCCATGGATCAAGAGTGGAATTTGTTTATCCCGATGACGGATAGATATGGTCCGGGCCCTCTCGGTGATATCACATTGGTTAGCTTGCAAGCAAGTGATTTGATCACTAGAATGTTATATCACGGGAACGAGAAAAGAGTACATGTCGGTAACGAGATCAAAATAGGTATGGAGATACCGATGATCGAATCTCGGACATGTAATATATCGCGAAACAAAAGGATTAAGATACTAGCGTAAAAGGTTCTCGCGATCACAAGAAAGTCATCGCTGAATGTGTGGGAGTCAGTATGGATCTCCAGGTCCCGCTTCTGATTATTGATCTGAGAGGGGTGTCGATCATGTCCACATTATTCGCGAACCATAGGGTGACACACTTAAGATACACCGACATCCATTTGGAGCAAAAGTTTCATGCCGGAATGAATAACAAGCGCAGGAATTTATTTCACTAGATACAGAAACGGGTTTTCGGGTGAAATTGCAGAAAGTGTTTTTGCATGTTAAATGGAATACTAGCAAGGGGTTATATGTGAATGTTTGTCATTAAAGTAATTGAAAAAATTCTGAATGAATAAAAGGAGTTTTATTTAATGAGAGTTTGCATTAAATTTGGTGGAAATTTAATGGGAATTTGAGTGAGTTTTTGAGTGGAGGGAATTGAAAGACATTTGTGTGAGTGGAGTGTCCACCCACATGAATGAAGGAGTGGAGGGGGCAGCCCCCATGGCCGGCGGCCACCCCCTTGGGTGCCCCCCTCCTCCTATAAAAAGAGCCCCCTCTCCTCTCTCTCACTCACACCTCCTCGTGAAGGATCTCTCTCCCCCTCTAGTATTTACCCCCCATGTTCTCGGACTAGCGAGATACATGTTCCCGGTGTCTATTCGGAAAGAAAGAGTTGTGCTTCCGCTGCATCGCTGGAGTGAGCGGCGCTAGGACTTCCTCTCGATCTTGAGATCGGCAAGAGATCGTCTACATCAACCACAAGTTCAACCTCATTAAGCTTTGTCGATCTTCAAGGGTATGTTCTCTATAGATGTATATCCGCCCGTTGCTTATATCTAGTAGATAGATCTTGGTACATAGTTGTTCCCATCGTAGGAGTTTCTATGCTGCGAACCCTACATATATAGGATAAATTAAGAGAGAAATCATAATCTTTATCTTTAATGTTTATGGGAGAAGTGGCAAACTTAGCATCAGGAAATAGTTTAGATATAATAGTACGTTTCTCAATAAGACTCTTAATAGCACTAGCACCACATGTGTTTGGATATTCTTCAATAAATTCATCAGTCATTTCAATATAACCATCATTGATATCATAACTCTCTCTAGACTCATGTGAGCTAACAAGTGTAATAGTGTATTCACTAGGAGTTTCAGTGTTTCCTAATATAGTTATAGCAATTGTAGAATCTAGGAAAGGACCTAATGAACCACTCTTATCAAGCATAATAAAAGTAACATCATGAGTATCAGAAGCAATTTCAGATTCAACAGTAGTAGCAGTGTGTGTAGCATGTGTATGTGGTGGTGGTGTAACAAGCTTACTTATAACAGATAGTGAATCAAGAGCAGCAGAGGTGTTTAGAACTGTACCTCTTCTTATAGTGGATGGTAGAATAGGAAATTTTCCATCACGATACTTTCCCATGATGAAAAGGATAGCAACGAACAATAATAAATCCAAGTGAACTTACAAATAAAGTATGCTCTCCGGCAACAACGCCAGAAAATAGTCTTGATGACCCACAAGTATAGAGGATCGCAACAGTCTTCGAGGATAGTATAACCTAATTTATTGATTCGACACAAGGGAAGCCAAAGAATACTTATAAGCCTTAACAACCGAGTTGTCAATTCAGCTGCACCTAGAAATAGTCTTGCTCACACTAGTTTATCAGTAGCAATAGTTTTTTAGTAGCAATAGCAAAGTACCAGTAGCAGTAAAACAAAGGCAGTAGTAACAATACTAGCAAACAGTAGGATTTGAGTGTGGTAGGCATAGGGATGGATGGACAGGCGTTGCATCGACAAGACTATTCATGTAATATCAAGATCCAGGACATTTGTAGATAAATAAGATAAAGCATCCAAGTACTAAATAATCATAGGCATGTGTTCCAAATATAGTCATACGTGCTCGCAATGAGAACTTGCACAACATCTTTTGTCCTGTCAGCCCATTGCAGCGGGGCCTCAAGGGAATCTACTGATAATTAAGGTACTCCTTTTAATAGAGTACAGGAGCAAAGCATTAACACTCCGTGAACACACGTGATCCTCATATCACAGCCATTCTCTCTGGTTATCCCAATTTCTGTCACTTCGGGCCTTTGGTTCCGGACAATAATATGTGTGACCAACTTGAAGATAAGATCATAAACAATACTATCATCATGATTCAATAACATGTTCAGATCTGAGATCATGGCACTCGGGTCCTAGTGACAAGCATAATCATAACAAGTTGCAACAATGTCAAAAAGCACTTACAAAGATACTAGGTACCATGCCCTAACAATCTTATTCGATTACATGATAGATCTCATCCAATCCCTACCATCCCCATAGCCTACAGCGGGGGATTACTCACTCATGGATGGGGGAAACATAGATGGTTGATGGAGAGACATCAGTGATGATAATGGGGATGATCTCCTCCAATTCCCCATCCCGGCAAGGTGCTAGAACGGAGTTTCTGGTTCTGAATCGTGGTTTCTGGTGATGGCGGCGCAACGGAACTCTATCTGGAAAAATGTCAACCCCCTCTGTTTTTAGGTCAGAGGTCTTATGTAGGCGAAGGGGGAGACCGAGGGGGTGCACAAGGTGGCCTCACCACCCCGAGGCGTGGTCTGGGCTGGCCCGTGCTGCCAGGGTGTGTGGGCCCCTCGTGGCCCTCCTCCGTCTCGTCTTCTGGGTCCGTGAGTCTTCTTGTAAAATAGGAGTTTTGCGATATTTTCCGGGATTTTTCCTGAAAATTGATTTTCTGCATAAAAACTAGACACCAAAACAATTCTGCTAAAAACAACGTCAGTCCGTGTTAGTTGTATCCAAATCACACAAATTAGAGGAGAAACAATAGCAGAAGTGTTCGGGAAAGTAGATACGTTTTGGACGTATCACTGCCACCTATAGAGTCTCATAATCTCTCGATTCAGTCTCACTTGCCTCTTCTATACTCATTAACAATGTGTGATCGAGTATGCCTCATTTCTTGGCTTGTCGCCATAGTTTAGTGTAAATTTGAGGTCCTTTTTCAGGGTTTTTTTAGACCACCGATGTCCCTTTCATGGCATGAACATTAGTGCTTGTTGCAATAATTGTGCTCCACTCTCTTCATCGACAAGTCAGGTCTTCATTTGGCTTCGAATAACTGGTTACGAGACCAACATCTTGTGGATTTTGGGTATTCTGCCTTGCGATGGTATGCATGTGAGGGTTTCAGTTTCAGCTTTCTGCTCTAGGGTGAGTTTGGACCTTATACTCTTTCTTTAAGCTATGTGTTTCCATTGCAGTAATTGACGGGCCTCATGCTCTATATCAACTTGTGCATGGTGTTTTGTGGTGCGGTTGCTGACCCATTAGTTTGCCGATGAAGAGCCCCTTAGAACAATGTGTTTTTGTCTATACGCCTCTCGGTGTGAGCCCCCTTTTGGTGTTGTGACATAGGTTTTGTAAGTTTTGTGTATGACATTGAGGCAGAGGAGATTTTTAGGGCTTGTTTGATTCATAGGAATTGTGTAGGATTTGAATCCTATGGGAATTTTTCCTATGTCATTGTTTGATTCATAGGAACACATCCTATAGGAATTAATCCTATAGGAATCTTGTAGTGCAATTCCTATAGGAAAGAAACATTAGATCATACCTCATGGAAAAATTCCTTTGCTACATCAAACAAAATTCCTATTCCCATAGGATTCAAGTTGGTATGACATCTCAATCCTATGTTTTTCCTATTCCTATACTTTTCCTATCCTATGAATCAAACAAGCCCTTAGAATCTGGTTACACATATTCTCAATATATATGAGATGTGGACTAGTTTGAGATTGGGAAGGGGAGTCTTCTAACAGAAACCAAACTTACGTCGGGACCCCTTCTATAACTTACCTAAAAACTTAAGAAAAATTAGACTAAATTTTGAAAGTTAAACCTTAGCATTTTCATTCTTATTTTTGAAAAATCTTAGCAAATAGTCAAAGTATTTAACAAAAAAAATACAAATGTGTGCGTGATACTTTTCCAAAATTCTTCTAAAACATACAAATATGTTTTTTCCAAGAATTTGTTGGAGATATGCCCAAGAGGCAATAATAAAGTGGTTATTATCATATCTTCACACTTATGATAAATGTTTACATACCATGCTATAATTGTATTAACCGGAAACATTAATACTTGTGTGATTTGTAAACTAAAATAAGAGTCCCTAGTAAAGCCTCTTGTTAAACTAGCTTGTTGGTTAATATATGATCATGGTTTCCTGATCATGAACATAGAGATGTTATTAACAACAGGATCATATCATTAGGAGAATGATGTGATGGACATACTCCTATAGATAAGCGTAGCATAAAGATCAAGTCATTTCATTAGTTCAATTGCTATATGCTTTCTGATACATAGTAACCTAATTCCTTCGACCATGAGATCATGCATATCACCTTTACCGGATGGATGCTTTGATGACATCAAACACCACACCGTAACTGGGTGGCTATAAAGGTGGCATTGAGTGTTCGGAAAGTATTGGTTGAAACACATGGATCAAGAGTGGAATTTGTCCATCCATATGACGGATAGATATACTCTGGGCCCTCTCGGTGAAATGTCATCCAATTAGCTTGCAAGCATGTGACTGGCTCACAAGGGATCACATATCACGGGAACGAGAAAAGAGTACTTATCAGTAACGAGGTTGAACTAGGTATGTAGAGATACCGACGATCATAACCTCGGATAAGTAAACTATCGTGAGACAAAGGGAAATTGGTATCGTATGTAAGTGGTTCATTCGATCGCAAAGTAATCGTAGAAATATGTGGGAGCCATATGAATTTCCAGATTCCTCTATTGGTTATTGTTCGGAGAAGTGTCTCGATCATGTCCGCATAATTCACGAACCGTAGGGAGACACACTTAAGGATTCGACGTTGTTTGAGTAGTTATGGTATTATGAGAAAGAGACCGAATGTTGTTCGGAGTCTCGGATGGGATCCGGGATATCACGAGGTGATCCGGAATGGTCCGGAGAATAAGATTCATATAAGGAAAGTCCCGTTTCGGAGTTCGGGAATGATTCCGGTGTTTTCATCGGGAATGTTCTGGAAGGTTCCGGATTGTCCGGCACTCCGGGGGGGGAGGGGTACATGAATGTGTCATTACATATTGGAATGATTGCATCATGTACTAAGTGTTCTTGCTGTCCCAAATAAAGGATTAAATTGAATCCTAAAACAGAAAAGTCAAATGTCCAGTTTAAAAGTCAAACGGCTAAAACAAGAAACTGTGGGAAACAAGCAAGAGGAGTTGGAACCGACTTGGAGGAGGAGTTTCTCTCCTCCAAGCCGGCGGCCAGCCCTAGGCCGAGTTGGGGAGGGACTCCCTCTCTCCCCTGGCGCGCCAGCCCCCTCCCATCTATATAAGGAGGGGCAGGGCTCCCCTCCTAGTACACACAAGTTCCTATCTTCTACCTCCGGTTTAGAGCCGTTTTGGTTTAGAGCTTCTAATTGCTTTAGCCAGCGGTTTAGAGCCTTCTAGTTGGTTTAGAGCCTTCTAATTGGTGTGTCTAATTACTAGACCACTAATAGCCTCTCTCATAAGCTCCACCATACTCGCACCGGCTTAAGGCGAAGCCCTGCGGGATTTCCCCTCTACTTCCGGTACCACGCCGTTGTGCTGCCGGAATCGCGAGGAGAGTGCTACAACCTCCGCTGCCTGCTGGAACAAGGGAGAGGAAGGTCTTCGTCGAGTACCGAACGTGTGACCGACTGCGGAGCGCTGCCGGAACGTGGCGCCGGAAGGATCGTCTACGCGATCTTGAGATCGGAAAGAGTACGACTACATCACCCACGAGAATCTGCTCTCGTTAACCGCTTTGGAATCTTCGAGGGTGAGTTCCTCTATCGACTCGTTGCTACAATCTAGTAGATAGATCTTGGCTTGTTTGTTTGTATGCGATAGAAATTTTTTGTTTTCCATGCTACGAACCCCTACAGAATTAGTGTATGCGCCAAAAGCTGTATTTTAATTTATTGTTTAGCACAGATAATTGAACTAGTTGTACATATCTTGAGTCAAGTTGTCCCCTATGAACGTATTCACATTTCTGGTCGTGGAGGGGGGCAGCTCTTTTACTTTGATCTTGCTTTGCGCTTCCTTTTCTGTATAAAAATCTTGTTGCTTTCTTATAATAAACAGCATCGGAGCATCATAGCTTACAAGTTACAACTGCTCACATCCTCCCATCAGTTCCAGTGCTGCAATCCAGACACGGGCTGCTGCATCGTTTTCTCGAAAAGGATGAGCAGGACAGCAAGTTCCCTTCAACTTGCATCAGCAACATGGCAACTGACAAAAATCTGTAGATACTTCACCAGAAAAAAGCTGAAACAAAACACATTATTAAAATAGCTAAAGGACAGACACAAATATGACAATGGTGTGTCCTTCCATAAAACTCCAACCTCACTTGAAAGGAAAAACAATGTCCATGGCACATCGATTTGCAAGCTCTGTTCGTTTAGAGAAAATAATAATGGCTTTTTAAAGTGAAGCTTAGGGGGCAACCTGCTTACGAGTGAAGGTAGTAGATGACAAGCGAGAGTTGGGATAAGGATGAGGGCAGCCGCACGTGCGTTGCAGCTCGACAGATAGGCCCAACCAAAATTTAAGGGAAGCATCCATACCAACAAACAGAGAGTGATAAAGCCACTTGTAGAGCGGAGGCGACACAGAGACAGAGCAGGAGGGGGAGGAGAGGAAAGGAAAGAAGAAGAAAAAGGAGACAGAGGGAAGCACGTATAATCCACAGAGAATTCAGATCGAAACAAGGTGGGTTTTATCCCTCTTCTTCCTCTGACGGAGACATCTTTTCCTACCGAATAATTTTTATATACGGAGCTAGAAAAAAGAAACCATATGTATTCATCTGTATGTGTGTACAGTGGGTTTGCCCTTGGCTTCTTCTTTTTATACCCCTCTCCTTCGTTTTCCTTGCGGCTTGAGCAGGAGCAGCAGCAGAGGAGGTGGCGGAAGAAGAGCGAGGCGAAGCAAATGCACAGCTCTGGTGAGTTCTTTGGATCCGGGCGTTAGGGTTCCTCTTCTTCCTCTGGGTGGGGCGTTCTTGATTTTGGGCGGCATCTTCCCCTGGGCGGAGATGGTTCGGCAGCAACCGCCATGAGCTGCAATTCTCCCTGCTGTTTCTTGAACAGATCGTGTCTCCAACTCTTTGAGTCACTCCTAGAACACCGCCGCTTGGAAAAAATGCGGGTTCGTTGAGTCGATGGAGTGTCAGATTGCCGTAGAGGGTGGTTTTAGCCGAGGCGCAGTTGCGGAACTCAAAGCTCGATTTAGAGTTGAATTGTTGAATTATGGGTGGGGGTCAGTTCTTGACCTAGCCGGTTTCATCTGACGAGCAATGGTGGCCTTATCCGAGCTCCTTTGGTTTCTTTTCCTAGCGGAATATTGCGAGGAATGGGCCAAAGGAACCACCTTTTTTCAGTCTGGCATCTAGAGCGGATTTCCCTGCAGTGTTTCTGCTTTTCCCCCCCACTGTAGTGCTTTTGTTGCGACCCCAAAGCAAAAGAAAAGCTTGGAATCTTTGAACTGGTCTCACCGTCTCAGCTCGGATGATGTCTGCTAAACCTTGCTGTTGCAACTGCCCTTTCCTCGTTTTCCTTTTCCCTCAATGCTGTTTACAGAGCAGAAGTCAGCAGCTTCTCTTTAGTGGCCTACTTACTAATTTTGTGATGCTCTTGTGTGTAGTGCATGAGATTACTCTTTTCTTATCTTAGTTTATAAAAGATCGTTCAGTGTTCAGCTTGATTATGCCCATACTATGATTCTTTGGATTTCAAGTAGGATTTATGTGATTCTTATTATCTTAGACACCATCTGAATTTTGGATGGAGAGGTGTTCATGTGCAGTGGTCTGTTTCACTCTACCAACCGTGTGCTGAAAGTGAGTTTCAGCTATTAACGTGCAATACTGGAATTCCCTTCTCGCAAAATTCATGTGGGAATGTCAAAGTTAGAATGAATCAAAGCAATGGTAGATCTATCATCTCGTCTGTATTAGAAAATTCAATTCGATTGCTGTCACATCATATTACACAACAAATCTATGCTTCCTCAACTTGACGTGAAAGACGTCCATGTTCATTTTCTTAGGTACTTTTGTGTTGCGTGCAAACTCTTTTGGTCAAGTTCTACAACACAGTACTAGTAGTTTTCTAACCATTTCCCTTGCAAGTTGCCATTTTATTTTGACATGCTATCTGAAAGTCCAAACATAGCTTGTAGAAGGATGTCATATATTAAAGAATGCAGAGTAGCAATCAGCATAGTGCTGGATGCATGTTATCCTTGCTTTTCCAGTTTCCTTGATCATCATTCTTCTGTGTTCTAGAAGGTAACCCCATGTTGTAATGTTCTACTGCAGGGCTATTTTAGATATCGAGTTTGTGTTCATATATGGAAACTGTATAAAGTCAATTAACATCATATTGGTTCATGGAGGTTATTTTGCACTGCCAATTTTGACATCTTAATTAGTAAGGAAAACTCTTATACATTTTTTTTGAGAGAAAGCTCTTATAATGTTGATATATAGGATAACGTGGGTGCATAAGATTAGGTAACGATATCATGCTGGACTGGTTACTCGTCCTTTTTCACCATTTCGGTGTCTTTCTGGCCGAAACTATTAGAGGTTCTCTCTTTTTAAAGTGAAACTATTAGGAACTAGATTCTCTGATTGAACTTTGAAGTTTTCTTGATGTTCTGTGCATCATATTGTGCAGGATACATTATATTTTTCTTTTCATTGTTTTGGTGCCTTGCTGGCAGTAATATTAGAGATCATTACTAGATTCTGTGATTGTATGTTGAAGTTCTCTTAAATTTTGATCTTCTGTACATGAGTTGGATCAGTTCTGCTGGACCTCCTTGTTGGTAAATACTGGTGCTTTTTGTGCAGGACTCTTTGGTGTAGAATCAACTTGATACAGAATTATAGGCGCAGGCAAAAGTAACGATAGAGAGGGAAATGGCTTCATATGAACCAAAAAAGAACAGTGAAATAAGGATATTCGAGAGTTCAGATGAGATGGCAACAGATCTGGCTGAGTATATCTCGCAAGTTTCAGAAATCTCTGTTAAAGAAAGGGGATACTTTGCTATTGCCCTATCTGGAGGCCCCCTTGTCAGTTTCTTGAGGTAATGATTTTCCCTAATCTTTGTTAGCTAATGTATCAAATTCTGTTGAAGAATTTTCAATGCAGTACACACTATTGTATCTGAAGTATTATGTTTTTAATTGATGAAAAGGAAACTCTGTGACGCGCCATATAACAAGACACTTGATTGGTCAAAGTGGTACATATTCTGGTCTGATGAACGTGCTGTAGCAAAGAATCATGCAGATAGTAACTATAAGTTAACGAAAGAAGGATTCCTATCAAAGGTATGTGAATTGTAGGAGGAAATTCGCAGTACAGCCTAGAACAGAGCTACAGTTTTCCATGATTTTTAAGATTTTCTTATTTTGCATATTTTATAGGTTGTGTATATTGCTTGCTCGGGTTTCATTTAGTTACTCCCTCCGATCCATATTACTTGTCGTTGAAATGGATGTATCTAGTACTAAAACATGTCTAAATACATTCATTTTAATGACAAGTAATATGGATCGGAGGGAGTAAAATAAATCGATTTACTTTGTGTGTCCTGTAGTATATGGAATGTTTTTAGGTTACAATTTGTATATCAGTCATGCGGAAAAATTTAACAACTAAAGTGGGTAGATTTTGCAACATTTGTCCAGTGTCAGTATATTGGCCTATATTACAACAGATCGTACAGTGATTTAAAGAAAGTATAATGCGCTTTAGCTCAGGTTTAAAGAAAGATCAGGTTTAGAGTTGGAAAGTATAATGCACCTTAGCTCAAAGTTGTGTTGTTGACATCCAGGCTCATGCCTTTTTCGCTATTGGCATGTACATTTCTTGTCTGAATACTGTTCATTATGCTTTAATACTGGTAATGTAGTATTTTGAAAGACAAAAATATGCAACATTTTGTAAGTTAGGCAAATCACTTTTTGGCAGACTCTGTATATTAGATACTGATGTTGATCTGGGTAAGTCATGTGTCAAGTAGGCTAATTTGTCATTTTGCTATACCGTTTTCTGGTAGCCCACGGTGCTCAGATTGTTCAGTATCCTTTGGCGACTGTGGGAACAAGATTAAGGCGTCCTAACAACTACTTCATGACTTCATTAGATCCAACTTCCAACTGCTCTCCTACCACCAACCACAACTTTCCCTATCTGCTCTCTCAGGGTCATCTCCAGTCATTATTGTCGGTGTAAGAGCTTATCCAAATGAGCACTGTTGACTGAAACAGGATGATTGCCTCTGTTTTAAGTGGCACCAGTCACATGATTTACATAGCTGAAGGAGTTTAAGGCAAAGTCTGGATGTCATTTTCCCATGAGATAGGTGAAATCAGTTCTTGTGCACCGCTGTATGTCTTTGATCATGTGTACATGCCACTGTATAGCAGTGCCCTTGCCTTTTCATGTTATCAAGAACCAAAAATAAAATGTGTCAATTAGTAAAATAATATAGTGTTCCACCATGATGCTGAATATGTTATGCAGAAGCATTTTTGTGTTGCATGGCTTGGATCACTTGTTTTTGAGAAGCTAACCATGTGTTTCAATTAAATGTTTTTTCTAGGTACCTATTCTCAGTAGTCATGTCTACTCGATAAATGACAATGCCACGGTGGAGGATGCAGCGACAGATTACGAATTTGTCATCAGGCAGCTGGTCAAGGTCCGCACAATAGGAGTCTCAGAGAGCACCGACTGTCCCAAGTTTGATCTCATTCTTCTTGGTATGGGGTCTGACGGACATGTTGCCTCACTGTTCCCTAACCACCAAGCCCTTGAGCTGAAAGACGACTGGGTCACCTACATCACTGACTCTCCGCAGCCTCCACCTGAGAGAATCACCTTCACCCTTCCGGTGATAAACTCGGCATCAAACATAGCAATCCTTGCGACAGGCGTCGACAAAGCAACTGCTGTGCATTTAGCTGTGTCTGACAGCAGTGATGGACCAGACACCTCCGCATCACTGCCTGCCCATATGGTTCAGCCGACAGACGGTAAGCTGGTGTGGTTTTTGGATAAGGCAGCCGCCTCATCGCTCGACACGTCGGATGGCGCCTACCAGCAGCACCGTGAGTACTAACTCGGAATGACCGAAGATTCTTTTGCTGTGGATGAAGGCGTGTAAGTAGGTGGTGAATCATATGATGGTGGAAGGTTTGCTCTCCCCTTTAGCTCTCAGTACCTCTAGCCTTCGTCTTAGTCCAACGAAGGGTTTGCTCCAGGAAATCAAAAGCCCAGTTAGTTTTCGTAAACGGAGATGGTTTTGTGCGGCACAATGTTTTATGTGATGTTGAGGGGATCAGAGACGAGAACACTAAACCTGATTTGTGATGCAGTTATGATGTTTATGTAATCCATTCCATATCTAGTTGAAATTAGATTCTTTCGTTAGTATGTACCCAGTATTATCCAACTGAAGCCGAAACTATAAATTCGTCTGGTTTTTCTTGATATGGATTCTGTGTGTTTTGGCTCGATTTTTCTCCCATCTTATGTTAACATGAGATTCTATTGTTGCCATGGATTCACTTTGAAGGGATTGCGCGTGCTGTGTGTATGTCATTCTACTGGTGTTTTCTTTTGCTCTCAAGATTGAATCATACTTCCTTGTGACTGTGCTTGCTTAATTTTTTGGAACTCTTGCCCGTAGCTGGGTACTGAAATTTGATTCATTAACGTCACTGTCTGTATAAACATGAGTGTCAGTAGGCTAACTTGTTTGGCACAGTGGCTCCTTGAACTGCATATAACTGGCCTATGGTTACCATGTATATAAAGAAGTTGCTGACTTGCTGTCCTGCTGGCCCCAATCAGCACTACCTTGGGCTGCGCTTCCTCATCTTTTGGTCGATCATCGCTCATCGATCAACTAACTGATCTGGACATTGGATGCATCAGAATCGCCAACCTGCTGCCGGCTATTGCTCGCTGTTCCCGTTCTCTGTAATCTGAGATTGTCAGTTTCCAGTTTCCAGTTTCCTCGTGGCTTATTTCCCTTATCATTTATGATGAATCCTGGCGCTCTCTCCGTCCTAAAATGATGTCACATTTGTATCTAGATTCGCACATAGTGTAAGTGTATAGAGATAGAATGAGTAGACTATTTCCAAGCTCTACCGCGTTCTGCTGCCCGGTTAAGAAATGACACACGCGGACACGCCACTTATTGCTGATTCCAAGAAATGACACCACATATGCACTCTCAGGGTTGAGCTGACAACTCCGGAGAACACGATCCAGCAGGCAGTCGTTGACCGCACCTGAATCTCAGACATCTCGGATGCTATTAACCCCCTTGCGCTCTGGCAGTATGTCCAACTATGGATCAAGTTGCAGAGCATATAGTTGGGGGTGAGCCAGACAGGCTAGTTTGACGGTGGACGACGGATGGTCAATACTTCTCCAAATCCTGTTACTATGCCTTGTTTTAGGGATCCATAGTCTCAGGGCCTTGGAAATTGATCTGAAAATCTTGGACGCCACCTAGGATGAAGTTCTTCCTCTGTTTGCATGCCAAGACAGATGATGGACGGGTGAGAGGTTGGAGCGTCGGGGCCTGCCCCATCGGCCGTCCTGCGCGCTCTGCGACCAGGCTGCGAAGACCATGTCACACATCCTTACTGGATGTCCGTTTTCTCGGACTATCTGGCACGAGGTCCTGTCATGGATTAGATCTACTGTTGGGCGCCCGGTTGATGAAGGCCCTTTCGCGGAGTGGTGGAAGTTTTTTTTTAGATAAGGCTGCTGCAATTAATCAAGTCGTAGCTAGGTCCAGTACAATATGGTTTGCTATGCAATCAGGTGCCACACTAAACCACACCTTACACAATTTACTCTCAACTCATACCATTATTGCTTCAAAGCCAGCCATGAGTAGCTTTATTTCTTCAACCAAAGGTCCATAAATTGAGCGATCCTTCCCCTCATTTCCTAGCTTTGACACCACCACGGTACTGTCTGTTTCCAAAACCACTCGCTGAACCCGAGCTTCCCTAGCAACCAGAAGTTCCCTCTTGCAAGACATCAATTCTGCCCCTTCTGCATCAGCTAGGTGTGGGAAAAAACGGCAAGCGTCGACAATGAATGCGCCATGGCAATCGCGGACGACTGCGCCACCACCACCTATACTGTCAGCCGATCTGAAGGCACCATCTACATTTAGTTTGCACCAGTCTTGGGGAGGAGGAAGCCAGTGCTCCGTTGTCCTCACCGTAGTGACTAAGGGGTCGAGTGAACCTGCATCCACTCTTCAACTCCTGCCACCGTCCGCCTTGCCACTGAATTAGGGTCCTCAATGTGGTTAGCCTCCCTAGCTTCATTGCGTGCATGCCATAGGTTGTAGAGCAGCAACATTGCCAAGGCGACCCGTTTCCCCTTTTCTTTTCCTATCCAGTCCAAGAGCCACCCTCTGAGTTCTGCCTGACAGGTGAGATGATCAGGTGGTTTTTCAACATGCTCTCCCGATTGATCAGCAAGGGCAAGCCATGCGGAAGCTGAGTGAGAACAGTGCCAGAAGCGGTGTACCAAACTTTCCTCTTTGCCGCACACTAGACATACAACGCCATCTTTGATTCGTCGGTGTTTGAGTTTCGTACCCACTGCTAGCCCGTTCTGAACCAACCTCTAGAAATGCACTTTCACCTTTCCTTGAACATCAGCGTCCCATATTGACAGCCATCCTTGTGTTGGTTACATGAGTAAGAGGACTCCTGTGAGCCTCTACTTTGACGCTTACGCTGTAGAGCGAGGTGGTACGCTGATCTGATCGAGAACAAGCCAGATTTAGTATGATTCCATGCCAGGAAATCGTCCGCATTCCCTCCGCCAATAGGTATTTG
Source organism: Avena sativa (assembly GCA_916181665.1). Taxonomy (NCBI): domain Eukaryota; kingdom Viridiplantae; phylum Streptophyta; class Magnoliopsida; order Poales; family Poaceae; genus Avena; species Avena sativa. The sequence continues at coordinate 370,114,367 of OV702284.1, forward strand.
AAGAATATCCCTGACATCAACCTCATAGAAATACAAGCGCAACTTGTCCTCATTCCACCCCCGACCATCAGGAAGTAAATAATCTTTAAGAAACTCAGGACGGGTATCCTGCCTGCATCCTAGTGGATGTTGAGCACTATTCCGAGGGATCCATTTATCCTCCATGACTTTAATCTTGGAGCCGTCTCCGATTCTCCACACCAGTCCATCACGCAACAGCTCCCGGCCATGTACAATGCTTCGCCAAGTGTATGAAGCACGTTTTGGGCAGGGCGCCATCAAAACTCCCCATCCTTATAGTACCTTGCTCTGAGAACTTTTGCACATAATGATTCCGGATCAGTTAGGAGGTGCCATTGTTGCTTAGCCAAGAAAGCTTGATTGAAGCACTCAAATCCCTGAAACCGAGACCCCCAGTCCTCTTGCTTTGACACATTCTGTCCCACGCGATCTAGTGGGTTTTCCTTTGCCCTGCCTTGTCCCCCCACCAGAAGCTTGACGACACCGAACTGAGTTTCTTGCAGCTATTCTTGGTAAACCAAAAGAAGCTCATGGGGTAGGCTGGAATAGCTTGTAGTACAGATTTGACCATCACTTCTCTTGCCGCCTTGGACATGCCCTGCCCTTTCAATCCCCTGACCTTGTTTTGCGACCGTTTTGTGACATACTGAAAACAGCCATCCTTTGAGCATCCCACTACCGTAGGCAGTCCTAGGTAGCGCTCGGAAAGTGTCTCGCATGAAATTCCAATTTGAGTATTAAGGTTATGTTTTAACTCCGACTTGCAGCCATGATCGAATAAAATTGAGGATTTCTGCAGATTCACTCTTTGCCCAGAACTGATCTCATAATCATGCATAATAGTCTTCAAATCTTGCATGCTAGCAGGTGTGGCCTCCAGAAAAACAACAATGTCATCCGCAAAGAGAAGGTGGGTAACATGTGGCCCCTGAGCCCCAAACTGAACACCTCTCATCAAATTACTGCTCTGAGCCTCTTTGAGTAACGCTGAGAAGCCCTCCACACAAAAAAGGGAAAAATATGGCGAGATAGGATCACCCTGACGGAGGCCTCTAGATGGGTGGAAGGGTTCCGAGATATCTCCATTCAATTTCACTGAAAACCTCACTGTTTTGATGCATCGCATCACCATATTTACCCACTCCTCCGAGAACCCTAGCTTGATCATCATCTTCTCAATAAAAACCCACTCTACCCTGTCGTAAGCCTTCATCATATCTAGGTTTACTGCACAAAGAGGGGTCTTCCTCTTCCTTGTTCTAATGCCATGAGTGCATTCATAGGCAATCACCTTTGAACGAAAGCACTTTGTTCTTCAGAATTAAGAATCGGAAGGATCTTTTTTAGCCTGTTTGCAATCACCTTTGAAGCCACCTTATAAAGCACATTGCACAGACTAATAGTTCTAAATTGCGTGAGATTTTAAGGGGAGTTCACCTTCGGTAAAAGCACTAAAGTGGTATCGTTAAAATTTTGAGGGATGTCCCTTCCAGCCAAAAAATCTCTCACAGCAGCACAAATTTCATTTTTCAGGAGCGCCTAGTGGCGTTGATAAAACAATGCTGGTAGCCCATCCGGACCAGGAGATTTTGTCGGGCCAATTTGAAAAAGAGCTTGTTCTATTTCTTTGTCAGAGATAACCTCCAGCAGTGTTGCATTCATCCCCGGTGAGAAAAATGAGTTGATGCAGTCTAGGATTCTGTCAATCTGGTCCGCTCCCTTAGAAGTAAACAACCAACTGTAGAAAGACCTGGCCCAAGCTCGCATATAAACATCGGTTGAGCATCGAGACCCATCATCCCTATCCAGAAAATGAACAGTATTCTTTCTCTTGCGATGTGTTGCATGATTCTGAAAATACCTCGTGTTTCTATCACCTGACTTGAGCCATTCCTGCCTCGATCTATGTTTAAACATACTCTCTCTCTCGTACATCTCATGCAACTCTTTCTCAATGTTTCGAACTTACAGTGAAGCTCCTGAGACCAGAGCATTTGTTTTACTCACTTTAAGTGCTGACCGAAGTTTCTTTATTCGAGTCCTGACCGAACCAAACATGACGTAGCTCCATCTTTTCATTTGTTTTGACACATCTTCCAATTTATACCAAACACCCAGCATGTTTCCCTAAAAGTGGCTTTCCTCCCATTCTGATTGCACCATATCATCATACCCTTCGTGCCTCGTCCACATTTCCTCATATCTAAAACCCAGTGGTTTAGATCTCGAAGTGAAATCCTCCCCTGACACGTTTATCAATAACACAGAGTGGTTCATCTCTTCAGTTTCTATATGCTGAACACACATACTAGGAAATAACTGAAGAAAGCTCTATGTTCCTGTGGCTCTATCTAGTCTGGTTTGGACATTAGCATAACCCTCCCTTTTGTTGTCCCAGGTGAAAGGATACCCCGAAAAACCGAGATCAACTAGGCGGATGTCCGCTAAGCAATCTCTAAAATTAGCCATTTGTACTTCACTATGCTCGAGGATCCCCAACTGCTCATCCTGTTTAACAATCTCATTGAAATCTCCCGCACATAACCATGGGATATCATCCTAAGATCGAAGGTATCGAAGTACTTCCTAGGTTTTCCCTGTTAGTTTGGTGCGCGGTTCTCTGTAGATTCCAGTGAATCGCTAGGAGATACTACCACATGTAATTTTTGCGTCAATATAGTACTAGGACCAGGGTCTAACCTCCACTACAAGATCGTCCCTCCACCAGAGCGCCAAGCCCCCTCATTTTCCTTTCCCTTCTACACAAACTCCATCGCTGAAACCCATACTCCTTTGCAACCTCTCCATATATCTCTGCTTATGTTTAGTTTCACAAAGGAAGACCACCACCGGGTTGTAAGACCTTATCAGGTCGCAGAGCTCTCTCACAGCCGGGTCCAACCCCAATCCCCGGCTGTTAAGGGTCAAAAGATTCATTGGTCCTGACAGCCCTGCAAAGCAGGGTCCGCTGATGAAACAGCCGCAGCCTCCAATCGGTTGAAAACAGAATCTTTCTGCTCCTCAATTCTGTTAAACACCGAATTGGTGCGCTGCCGCTTTCCCGATAGTTCTGTGTCTTCATCTCCAATGACTTGGATTGGTGGAATTTGGTGGTGCGGTCCATCCCATGTCCGATGCACAAAAGAACCTCGTTTGTGATCATGCTCACGACATGGTGGATTTGGAAGCATAGGAACGTGATCGTTTTCAACAACGAGAACCCCTTGGTGCCTTCCCTAGTCGACACGATCAGAGCTGAGGCCAGGTCGTGGGCGGAGGCTGGAGCCTGGGGGGTTGCGCCAGATACTCCCTTAGTCTAGCTTGGATTGAGTTGTATGGTGCGGGTGTTGGTCCTCTCTTGGACTTGTAAACTATACTTATTTTTTATATCAATGAATCGAAACACAAAGCTTTTTGCGTTTTCGCGAAAAAAAATCTAGGTCCTGTGCGAAACTTGGGTCCTATCCCACTAGAAAAAATAAAGTAAATACGTGTCATGAATATCTTACATCCTCGGTTCCATAATATCATAGTTGAATATTTTAAGAATCATATGCAGGCACAAACTATTATAAAATGACAATAAAATAAACAAAGTAGATTAAATCAAAATGAAGGAGACACAACGATTGCAAAACCCCTCCAATAAGAAAGGGAAAAAATCAAGGACACCAGCCATCGAAACTTCACTATATGGTAAGTGTTTACACAACTAGATTTTGACAACGTCAACTTATCGCAATTGATGGCTTACAAAAGGTATATATATGGACTATGACCTAGATAGATGACGATCTATACCCGCGCGGGGTAGGGATAGGGGTAGCCTTAAATTGAATTTGGATCACAACTCAACAAACTCTACCTTGACACCGATTTCATCTTGTAGCATAGAAATAACCATCTCCCTGAACAAAAAGAAAATACTTTCGTCACCAAATAGACACTAGGGCTAAACATACCAAGTAAGCTTGAGAAAAACTCAAATTTAGAAACTTGACTGGCTTTGTCATCATATCAGTAGGATTATCATAAGTACTAATCTTGTATACCTTTAGTTTAGCTTGAGCAACAGTGTCTTGAACATAATTGTATTTGATATCAATGTGCTTTGTTCTCTCATAAAACATCTGATCCTTAGTAAGACATGTGGCACTTTGATCGTCACAAAACAAATCAATGCAAGAATTATCTCCACAGAACTCGCATACAAATCTTTAAACCAAATTGATAATTTTCAAGCTTCAACAATAACTATGTATTCTACTTCAGTTGTATATTGGGCGACAATATACTGCAACGTTACCTTCAAGCTTACAACACAACCACCAACAATTAACACAAAGCTTCAAAAACCAACAACTAACACATACCTAATGAGGGACATTCTCTTATCCAAATAAGTGGCATGGTCTCGTTTCGGCTCCGTTAGTAGTTAATCTTTATTTAAATTTAGATCACAACTTAATACAAACTATTCCTAGAGTCCAGTCTGTGATGCCAACGCCAATGCATATCATGCAGGCCGTCCCAACTCCTAGCCTTATGTGGCATGGTGGAAGTGGTGGAGTCAGAAACAAAGAGAGGGTTCTAACATTACTGCAATGCATTTTTCCAATAGATTTGGGTCAAAATTACCATTGTAAATTTACATTGCTACTACATATAAAAATAGCTAACACATAATTAAAAGTAGACAGATAATTGCATCGGTTATGAATACAGTTATTATGACATTAAGGTATCCTCGCAATTGAAAATTTAACCCCATGATCCATGAACCATGAACTTGAGACATATATTCATTGAGAAATTTAGGGGATGAAAATTGGAAAATACGCACCTTACTAGAAACATACAAATTGTAAAATTTAGGGGTAGGAATTATAAATGGACAAAGCACATTATTGTAGCAAACTAGCTCCATGCCATGAGATGGATCTATGACATAATCGATCAATGGGTCGAAAGATCAAAGCTAATAGGAATTCTGTCACTTCTTGTAGAGAGGCACACTTGGGGCACGCCGGGTTGAAGTGCTTGAAGAGAACGCTGGACTTGAGAAGCTCGATGATGGGACTAAAGCATACATACCTTGGCGCCTTATACTGGCTAGTGGATGCACCGCAGGAGATGGCGTGGTCCATCACCTCTTCCAACGATACCTTGGGGCAGAGCTGAGTGTAAGACGGGAGGAGGGGGGCAAATGCCCCCCCCGTCTTCCATGTTTTGTCTGAGATGCATGTAGCATAGTAATTAGTAGAACCACTAGAAACAATTCCTTCATTAGAATTCCCCCTCCGCAACCAATACTATGAGTTGTACTGATGGCCGAGAGATAAAAAAGGTTTCTTCTCTAAGAATGTGACACCCACACTTACAAAGAATCTCCTTTTAGTAGTGACATGGATATACCCCACGGGTACATGACATTGGTATACCTGGTCTAGCCCAAGGAAGGACCACGACAGGACATGCAACCCATGAAGACCCGAGACTTCGGGTGGCCCAAGCCCATGACGTTTTGGACTCCTTGAAGGATAAGTCTAGATTAGATAGAATTTCAAAGGGTACCAACCCTAATTTGTAAACGACTCGACCTAACCCGGGACCTGCCTATCTATATAAAGGCCAGGAGGGTATGGCGAGAAGGATCTCTCAACTCACCGCATACACACCTCCATGCCAGATTGCATCTGCGCACCCGTGTAACTTTCGGTTCTGCCGTAATCAAGAGCAGACAAGCAGGAGTAGGGTTTTCCCTCCGGGGGCCTGAACCTGGGTAAATCTCGTGTCCCTATATTGCTTGTCTGTTAACCGTTCCGCGACTTCTAGCATCCCCATCTTCTCCAAAACCCAAGTCCATAACAATGGGCATTGACAAGATCGAACCTTGTCAATTGGGGTCGTCTGTGGGAAACGGGGACGCTGATCATGCGGTCGTGACGGTTCCATCCGGAGCGATCTATAATTCATCGGCAACAGAGAGTCATCTCCTCTTCGGCGACTTCGACTTCACCGCCCACTCTCCGACCACCCTGAAGGATTTCGAGTCCATCGGTGACGGGCTCGAGATGCTGTTCGGGAGCTTCTGCTTCCAGGTGGGGAAGACCGGCAACCTCCGCCTCCTAGAGTGGGTGCCACCACCATTCATCAGGCCCGATTCATGGGTCCCACCCATCGGTGCGTTACACGCGTCGACGCTGACAGACGACTTGGATGACAACAGCAGCTGCAACTCCGATCTTTGTGGCCCCCCTTCGGATGAAGGAACCTACGGTTCAGGATCCGAAAGCTATGACAACAGCAACCCACTCCGCAAGCGCTACCTATGCACCGTCGTCATCAACATCGAAGTGGACCCACCACCGGGTTCGAGCGTGCAGCAAACACCCAATCCCCCTCCCAACCCACAAACTGGGAACGGAGGAAACGGGGGAGATCCGCCTAACAGAGCCAACGAAGGCGACGATCACGCCTATAACTAGATCAAACTCAACAAGGAAGGCTGGCGCCAAGCACGCACGGCCGTGGCAGGCAACAAAATCCTGCCTATGAATGCCTCCCGAGATCTGTTGATGGCCTACTGATGGGCGTGTTGATGACGCCTTGTTGGGAGACCCCAAGAGCAAGGTGTGATGAGCATAGCAGCAAGTTTTACCTCAGTAAGAAACTGAGGTTATCGAACCAGTAGGAGGAAGGAAATGACTCAAAGGTGTTGCAAGCAACTTGGAGACCTGCACAACACAAACTCAAGACTTTTCCCCAACGAATAGTGAGGTTGTCAATCTCACCGGTTGCTGTAACAAAGAATTAACTATATGGTGTGGAAGGTAATAGTGGTTTGCATCAAGTAAACAGGAACAATGGAAGATGTATCAATGGTAAAGATTGGACCGGGGTCCATAGTTCACTATAGGTGTTCTCCTTAGATAAACAAACATGGCATGCTGGGTAAACAAATTATAGCAGGGCAATTGACATGACTGAGCAAGTCATAACAATGCAATACGAGACATTCATGATCCTATGAGATTCGATTGGGAAATACAACAAGATACATAGACCGCCATCCAACTGCATCTATGACTAGAAATCCACCTTCGGGTTATCATCCGAACCCCCTCCGGTATTAAGTTGCAAGCAACAGATAACTTCTTTAAGCAAAGTGTGTATGGAAACAATCCACTTGTTCCATGAACAAGAGACCGTTGTTTTCTCCCTAGTGGCAACAACACATCTACAACCTTAGAGATTTCTGTCACTTCCCTTAGATTAAATAGAGGCATGAACCCACTATCGAGCATAAATACCCCCTCTTGGAGTCACTATCATCTATTTGGCCAATATAGCTACTAGAAACAGAGAGCATGCAAGATCACAAATAACACAAACATGATAGAATCAATAAGACAAAACCATTAATCAATCTGACATAGTAATATCAATATCCATCGGATCCCTGCAAACACAACATGAATGATTACAAATATATATGATCTTGATCATGAACGGAGCTCACAAGATCTAAACATGATAGCACAAAGGAGGAGATACAACCATCTAGCTACTACATGGACCCGTAGTCCAAGGTGGAACTACTCACACTTCATACCGGAGGCTGGCATGATGAAGAAGAAGGCCTCCGGGATGATCTCCCCTCCGGCAGGGTGCCGGGAAGAGCTTCAGATTGGGCCCCCGATCTAGGGATGATGGTGGCGGCGGCTATAGATGGTTTCGTGGAATATTGACCGGGTACTTAGGGTTTTGGCATCGGGGGTCTTTATGGGGCGAAGAGGCGAGGCAGGGGGCGGCCAGGGTGGTCACTGTTGGAGATATTCCCTAGAGGCAATAATAAATGTAGTTATTATTATACCTTTGTGTTTATGGTAAATGTTTACATTCATGCTATAATAGTATTAACAAGGAAACATTGATACTTGTGTGATTTGTAAACTCAAATTGAAGTCCCTAGTATAGCCTCTATACATCACTAGCTTGTTGGTTGATAAATGATTGTGGTTTCCCTATCATGAACATTGAGATGTTATCAACAACAAGATCATATCGTTAGGAGAATGATATGGTGGACATACTCCTATAGATAAGCATAGCATAGAGATCAAGTCATTTTAATAGTTCAATTGCTATATGCTTTCTGATACATAGTAATCTAATTCCTTCGACCATGAGATCATGCATATCACCTTTACCGGATGGATGCTTTGATGACATCAAACACCACACCGTAACTGGGTGGCTATAAAGGTGGCATTGAGTGTTCGGAAAGTATTGGTTGAAACACATGGATCAAGAGTGGGATTTGTCCATCCATATGACGGATAGATATACTCTGGGCCCTCTCGGTGAAATGTCATCCAATTAGCTTGCAAGCATGTGACTGGCTCACAAGGGATCACATATCACGGGAACGAGAAAAGAGTACTTATCGGTAACGAGGTTGAACTAGGTATGCAGAGATACCGACGATCATAACCTCGGATAAGCAAACTATCGTGAGACAAAGGGAAATTGGTATCATATGTAAGTGGTTCATTCGATCGCAAAGTAATCATAGAAATATGTGGGAGCCATATGAATTTCCAGATTCCTCTGTTGGTTATTGATCGGAGAAGTGTCTCGATCATGTCCGCATAATTCACGAACCGTAGGGAGACACACTTAAGGATTCGACGTTGTTTGAGTAGTTATGGAATGATGAGAAAGAGACTGAATGTTGTTCGGAGTCTCGAATGGGATTCGGGATATCACGAGGAGATCCGGAATAGTCCGGAGAATAAGATTCATGTAAGGAAAGTCCCGTTTCGGAGTTGGGGAATGGTTCCGGTGTTTTCATCGGGAATGTTCTAGAAGGTTCCGGAATGTCCGGCACTCCGGGGGGGAAGGGTACATGAATGTGTTATATCAAGTTGGTATAGTTGCATCATGTACTCGGTGTCATCGCTGATCAAAATAGAGGGTTTATTCAAATCCTAGTTTGAAAAGTCAAACGGCTAGTTTGAAAGTCAAACGGCAGTTTTTGGAAAGAGGAGGAGGAGTGGGAAACCGAGTTGGGGAGGAGTTCCCTCCTCCAACCGGTGGCGCCCACCCAAGCCGAGTTGGGGAGGGACTCCTCTCCCTCCCCTTGGCCGGCCGGTCCCCTCCACCTATATAAGGAGGGGCAGGGCTCCCCTCCTTGACACACAACTTCCACGCCTCAAACCCTAGCAGCTGCTGCCCACCATAGCCGCCGCCGCCCCCTAGGGTTTCTCCCCTAGCCGCCGACTTGGGCACCTCCAAGCCCTAGCCGCCAGCTCTAGCACCTCTTCCTCGGCGTGTCTAAACCCTAGATCGTCGAGGGACTCTCTCATACTCCACCATACTCGCTCCGGCTTAAGGCGAAGCCCTACGAGATCTCCCCTCTACTTTCGGTACCACGCCGTTGTGCTGCCGGAATCACGAGGAGAGTGCTACAACCTCCGTTGCCTGCTGGAACAAGGGATAGGAATGTCTTCGTCGAGTACCGAACGTGTGACCGACTGCGGGAGCGCTGCCGGAACGCAGCGCCGGAAGGATCGTCTACGCAATCTTGAGATCGGGAAGAGTACGACTACATCACCCACGAGAATCCGCTCTCGTTAAACACTTTGGAATCTTTGAGGGTGAGTTATTCTATCGACTCGTTGTTACAATCTAGTAGATAGATCTTGGCTTGTTTGTTTGTATGCGGTAGAAATTTTTTGTTTTCCATGCTACGAAACCCTATAGTGGTATCAGACCCGTGTCTATATGTAGATCTGTTGCACGAGTAGAACACAATGGTCATTGTGGGAGTTGATGCTTTTATTGTCGATTGCTTCTTGTGTACTTTGCATCTTGCGGTATGTTGGGATGAAGCGGCCCGGGCTAACCTTACATGACATCGTTCATGAGACTTGCTCCACGCTTGACATGCAACTTGTATTGCATAAGTGGCTTTGCGGGTGCCTGTTTCTCCTAGCATAGTTAAGATCCAATTTACAACGGGTGATTAACGATACTAGTATCAATGTTGTGGTTCTTGTTCGTAAGTTAGAACGACACTTACTGAAAGCCCCAAACCACGTAAAATATGCAAAGTAAGTAGAGGCGTCTAACTTTGTTTTGCAGGGGTGTGCTGTGATGTGATATGGCCATGATTGTGATTATATTTGATGTATGCAATGTTCCTTATTGTAAGTTGGCGACTGGAAGGAGCCATATGGTTGTCTTTAATTTATGTTAAGACCCGCGTGTCTATTCAAAGTAGTTGTAATAGTTGAAGCCGGTGGACGACAACCATGGAGAAGCGTCATTGACCTTGATGCAATGTCGGTGATGATGGAGATCATGTTCGTGCTAGAAGATGGAGATCGGAAGCACAAAGAAAAAAGGCAATATCATATCACATATTATGAATTGCATGTGATCTTAATCCTTTATGCATCTTGTATTGCTTAGTAGACGACGGTAGCATTATAAGATGATCCCTCATGCACATGAATTTCAAGTCATAAAGTGTTCACCCTTAGTTAGCACCGTTGCTAAAGCTTGTTGTTTCGAAGAACACGTGATGATCGGGTGTGTTAGATTCCGCAAGTGTATACAACGTGAGCAAGCCAGATTTGCTCATGCGGAAACTAAGGTTTGATCTTGACGAGCCTAGCATGTACAGACATGGTCTCGGAACACGGATCATCGAAAGGTAAAGCATGAATCATATAGTAGATATGATGAACATGTCGATTGTTCGCCATTGAAACTATATCAACTCTCATGATGATCGGTGTTGATGTGGTGGATTTGGTTCATTTGATCACTAAAACAATGTGAGGGATATTGTTTTGAGTGGGAGTTCACCTTGATTAATTTTGTTATTAATTTGAACTCAATTTGTCATAAACTTAGTCTAAACTATTGCAAATATGTTGTAGATCAATGGCAGCCCCTACCATCAATTTTAATGCGTTCCTAGAGAAAGAAAAGTTGAAAAACAATGGAAGCAACTTCGCGGATTGGTTCCGCAATTTGAGGATTGTCCTCACAGCTGGTAATTTGACCTATGTGCTGGATGCACCGCTGGGTGACCCACCTGCAGCTGATGCTACCGATGAAGTAAAGAATGTTTACCTCGCTCGGAAGAATCAGTACTCCATAGTTCAGTGTGCTATCTTGTATTGTTTAGAATCGGAGCTTCAGAAAAGGTTTGAGAATTCAGACCCATATGATATTGTCGAGGATCTCAAATTGATTTTTGAGACTCATGCGGCAATTGAAAGCTATGAGGCTTCTGAAAAGTTCTTTAACTGCAAGATGGAAGAGGGCAGCTCCGTCAGTGAGCATGTGCTTAAGATGTCTGGGCACGCAAACAAACTTCAAAGCTTGGGTATAGTGATTCCTAATGCTTTGGGGATTTACCGTGTCCTCCAATCACTACCACCAAGTTACAAGAACTTTGTAATGAACTACAACATGCAGAACATGAACAAGCAGTTGCCAGAACTGTTTGCCATGTTGAAGTCTGCAGAAGTGGAGATCAAGAAAGAGCACCAAGTGTTGTTGGTCAATAAGACCACCAAATTCAAGAAAGGCAAGTCTAAGCAGAAGGGACACTTCAAGAAGGGTGGTAAGAAAGTTACCACGCCAACGAAGAAGACCAAGGCTGGACCTAAGCCTGATACTAAGTGCTTTTACTGCAAGGGAGAAGGTCACTGGAAGCGGAATTGCCCAAAGTACTTGGCGGATTTGAAGAACGGCAACATCAAGAAGAAAGGTATATCTGATATACATGTTATTGATGTGTATCTCACTAGTACTCGTAGTAGTGACTGGGTATTTGATACTGGTTTGGTTGCTCATATTTGTAACTCGAAACAGGTGCTGCAGAATAAACGGAAGCTAGCGAAGAACGTGGTGACGATGCGCGTGGGAAACGGATCAAAGGTTGATGTGATCGCGGTCGGCATGCTACCCCTTCATCTACCATCGGGATTAGTTTTATACTTAAATAATTGTTATTTGGTGCCTGCGTTGAGCATGAACATTATATCGGGATCTTGTTTATTGCGAGACGGTTACTTGTTTAAGTCCGAGAATAATGGTTGTTCGATTTATATGAGTAATATGTTTTATGCACATGCACCTTTGATAGATGGTCTATTCTTGTTGAATCTCGATAGTGGAAATACACATATTAATAACATTGAGGCTAAACGTTTGAAATCGAGCGATAACTCGACCTATATGTGGCACTGTCGTCTTGGTCACATTGGAGTGAAGCGTATGAAGAAACTCCATTCCGATGGACTTCTTGAATCACTTGATTTCGAATCACTTGATAGATGCGAAGCATGTCTGATGGGTAAAATGACTAAGACTCCATTTTCTGGTATGGAGCGAGCTACGGACTTATTGGAAATCATACATACCTGTAACACCCTCAGAATCGACCCTATGCAAGTCTCAGCGATTCCCGCCAAAACCGCATAGAAACGATTCAAAGGTGCCCACCAGGCACTTGCGTGCGGGTGGAAAACGAAGTAATATCATTACACATTAGTCCATGATGGAACCGACAGAACAGATATATACAACGATGACTCAAAAAGTCAAGAATACAGATATACAATACAAAGATCCAAATCACCTTTAAAACGATACAGCGTCCGAGTACGGACAAGATGCAAATTGAGCTAAGAGCCCTGAAGAATAACCAATGGCATCCATAACCCTGCCCAGGCCAAGCCGGAAGGGTAACCCTGCTAACGACGTTGATCTCAAAACCTGCTTAAACAAAAGGGGTGCCGACAAAGGGCAAAGGAAAAAGAGGAGTGGTCAGTACTGAGGCCAGTACACGGCGAGACTAGAATTCGGCGGTCCTCGCCTACATAGATATGGTGGACTGAAGCGGCAGCGCAGCATGCACTAAACAACGTATAGAGACTCAATACAACTGGCGGCTATCTGATAGAGATAAGAAAGACCTATTCAGATCCAACCTTTAACTATCACCAAGCATACCCATCCTGGAATTTCCCCCTCGATACCAAACGAGGAAGTCAACCGAGAAACTCACATAGTTGGCAGTTTTATTTATTCAGTTATCGTTGCAGCAATTACTATTCAGGTATAGATAGTCATCCTGATATAATAAGCATTGGACACTTTTACTTAACCATTCTGTTGTAGTTGCAACACTTACTAGTCAGATACAATAAGCATGAGATATCCCAAACCCAGTAGTTGTTGGTACTTTTATTTAGCCATTCCATTGTAGTGAAGCTGATTACTAGTCATATCGGATACAAGTCAAATTATAACAGTAAACTTTAGTTATAGTTGTCTATGATCGAGAACTGTGCTCCAAGTCGTCCATAACCGCGGACACGGCTTCTCGAAAATATTTAACCCTGCAGGGGTGCACCAAAGTTCCCACACGCACCTACACCCTTGTTGTCAGATCAGGTAGGTACAAGATCACAAAACATACACCCAACGGTATGTCGACGGGGTTTCGGACACGGCGTTTCCTAGACCCAAAGCAAGCACATGGGGGGCCACCCCACTAAGCTACCCGTAACGAAGTTGGCCGGTCTCCAAGACGGACCCAGGGTTTGCGAGAACGGCTGTAAACGACTGGGAACCCGAAAGTGTGACTGGGCTTGTCGATACCGCGAAATCGTGCCGCGATCCAAAACAGTACAGGCGCTCCACGCGCAATCGTAAATAAAGCAGTAAAGCATGGCATAAGTACAGGATAGTAATAAAGCCCCAAACTACTTTGTGGCCCCCGGTACAGTACTTTGAAATCAGGTACTAATCGATGGGGGTGCCCACACACCCCACCTGTGGTTAGCGCGCTCGATCTTGGAACAGGTGTCAAGAACTCGGGGTCCTACGGGACACCAGTGAGCGGTTAAAAACCAAATATTGTCTATTACCCACCGGTGCCTCTGCATTTACCTACTTTCACTTTAGTTATTAAACAATAATTAAAGCCATGATCATCTCCAACATAAAACATACGGCAATACTCCAACAACTGTGGTACTTGACGACACGCAACAGTACTTGAGCAAGCGACTACGACACGCAAGTCCAACTATCTACCAAACAACAGGTAATAGGATGTGTCCAAGGCAATATAAGGCTGCAAGGGATATCCCGGGTACGAAAACTAGAGCATCGCAAACACAGATAGCAATAGATCAACAGGAGGAAATAAAGACTATAAAAGTAAAATAGATAGAAAGGGGGAGAATGCTCGCCTGAAAATATTGCCGAAGTTTCATAACCAAAGAACTTGTCGAAGCTCACAACATCTCATTGTCCTATCCGGGAAGAAGCAAAACACTAAAAGCAACAAGCGATGCAACAATTACAACTAATGCGAAAGAATTAGCATGATCATGATACGATGCATGACATGGCAAGTTAATGATTTAAACTATGTTGAAAAGGTATTAGAGCATCGCACATTGATGATATAGCATTCGTGAGGCATTAATAAAAAGAAACAATTAGTTCCCAATTTTATTTATCATGATTTCCTTGCATAAACGGTACTGATTATAAAACTGCTCTTAATGCATGATGCAAATGATAACATAGATATCATGGTTGAAGAGGTCTCGTCGCGCTGATCGATTTAGACATATCATTTGTCGAATTCGGAATTACGGAATTAAAGTTATGCAATATTTAAGAATAGACATTTATTAAGAACTAAATTATTTAGAAATTTTAAATTGTTCAAATGATATTATAAATAGCATAAACATATTTCTCACATTTTTCTGATTCAAAAACATATATTACTTGTATTATTTGGAAATATGAATAAAAAGTTATGATTTTCTTAATTTAAAAGCATATTAAAACATTTCTGGAATTTTAGTATTTAGAAAGAATTTCTGGAACTTTTTATACCCATAGAAGATGTAGCCGGTGAGACTGACGTGCGGGCCCGGGAGCTGACTGGGTAGATCATACTGGGTGTGGCTGGATTTGTGGCTGACAGGTGGGCCGAGGAGGCGGACGCCGGGTTCAAATCTGGAAAAACCAGGGATCTAAGTGGAAAACAGCCACAGGTGTTCTCTGAACTGAAGGAAGTGTCATGTGGAAACTGAATTTCGACAGTGTGATACAGCGATTTGGCCAAACTTCGGAAGACGATGCCTAGAGCAATGGTGCTCGGATTTGAGCGCGGTCAGGGTCGCTGGAGAGAGGGGAAGACGGGGACGAGGCTGATATGTAGGCGGTCGCTAGGGAAACTGTAGGATGCCGGGAAAAGAATAGGGAAACAGGGACACTGCACGCTGTTGGTACGTGTTGCGCGCGGCGTGCAACTGCTAGCGCGCGGGCGACGCAGATAAGAGAGGGGAAGCGGTGGCACTCACCGCGAGGTGGTCGGATAAGACTGGTTCGGGCGAAGGAGTCCGGAGGTGACGACGGAAACGGTGTTTTTCGGTGGTGGTCCTGGGCTTCCTCCATGAAGCGGAGACGGACAGAGAAAGGCGGCAGGTACATGACTCGTTCATGGCGACGGAGACGATCACGGACAGAGTAGGGAGTCAGCGGCAGAGCCGAAAATGAAGAAGGAAAAGTGGAACGGAACCGGGGCGTCACCTGTAGGCCGAAGATGTTCTCGGAAGGGGCGGAGATGAGCTAGAGACGTGGGAATTTTATCACCTTCCCGCGGTCGGAAAAGGGAATCCTTGTCTTGGGCGTCGACCCCTGGCCTCTCCAAGGCGATCAACTCGTCCAAGAGTAAGAGGGGAGTTGTGGCCGAGCTTGTGTTGTGCTTGGACGGCGCGGAACAACCTGATGCTGCGGTGCACCATCGAACAGGGGGTGGTGGCTGTGGCTCTGTTGCTCGTTCATGGAGAAAGAAACAGAGTACAAAGAGGGTCAAGGTCAGAAGAACAGGGGCGAGGAAAAGGTTGGTGGCGGCGGAGGAGGAGAGGTTCTAGGGTTTGAGGAAGCCTCAGAGGGGATTAGAAGGAGGAGGAGGGTGTGGTTGGCGTGGTGGTTGAAAAGCAGAGGGGTTCACGCCTCTTGCGTGCGCTCTCTCTGTCAAGGAAGACGACAGATTGTGTCGAGAGGGAGGGGACCGAGCCAGGGGGTGGTCTGGGCAAGGTTTGGGCCGGGAGAGGACGTGCTGGGCTGACCCAGGGGAGGAAAGGAGAGTGGCTAGGTAGGCTCCGGGTGGGCTGTTGTAGGTACTCTATCCTCTTCTCATTGGTTTGGTTTTATTTACTATTTGTTTTGTTATTTAAAATTCAAACACGCATCTGATTTTAAACTCCGTTTGAAATTTGTAGGAACATTTGAACAGGAGAAGATGGCACAAAAAAGGCAAGACAAGAGGGACCTAGAATAGAGGAAGAGTGATGCCCCCATATACTCAAATTGAGCACTACTACGAGATCTGGGATAGCGATTTTAGAAAAGGAGTATCAAAAGCATTTGGAAAACATCAGACCCTAACCAATGAAGCCTTCTTGGGAAAACCAAAATACGGAGATAGACAAAATAGAGAGAGGGGGGGGGGTACATAGATAACAAGATCAAACACAATACATAAATACAAATGCAACAAAGGACGACCCATGCAATGTGGCATGATGATCGTTATGATGATGCGATGATGTCATGATGATGCAGATAAATCAAATAATAAGAAATTTCTAGTAGTGGTTTTACCCGGGGTGCTACAATACCGATGTGTGTGGTCCAATGAGTGTAGCATCGCGCGGTGGTTATCGTTATGTTCTTACCTTCACGGATGACTTGAGTAGATATGGGTATATCTATTTCATGAAACATAAGTCCGAAACTTTCGAGAAGTTTAAGGAATTTCAAAGTGAGGTAGAGAATCAACGTAACAAGAAGATTAAATTTCTACGTTCTGATCGTGGAGGTGAATATCTAAGTTACAAGTTTGGCGAGCATTTGAAGAAATGCGGAATACTTTCGCAGTTGACACAGCCGGGAACACCACAGCGTAATGGTGTATCCGAACGTCGTAATCGAACTCTCTTAGATATGGTTCGTTCTATGATATCACTTACAGATTTACCGCTATCATTTTGGGGTTATGCATTAGAAACAGCCGCATTCACTTTAAATAGGGCACCATCTAAATCCGTTGAAACGACACCGTATGAATTATGGTTTGGGAAGAAACCTAAATTGTCGTTCCTTAAAGTTTGGGGTTGCAAAGCCCATATAAAGAAGTTACAGCCGGACAAGCTTGAACCCAAAGCGGAAAAATGCGTCTTCATAGGATACCCGAAGGAAACTATTGGGTATACCTTCTATCATAGATCCAAAGGCAAAATCTTTGTTGCCAAGAATGGATCCTTTCTAGAGAAGGAATTTCTCTCGAAATAAGTGACTGGAAGGAAAGTAGAACTTGACGAGGTTGTCGAACCTTCTCTCGAAATTGCGAGTAGCGTAGCACCGGAAGAAGTTCCTGTGGTGCCTGCACCAATAAGAGAGGAAGCTAATGATGATGATCATGAAACTTCGGTTGAAGTTGCTACAGAGCCTCGCAGGTCAACAAGAACTCGTACCACTCCAGATTGGTATGATCCCGTTATGAGTGTCATGTTGGTGGACAACACCGATGACCCTGAGACATATGAGGAAGCAATGATGAGCCCAGATTCCAATAAATGGCAAGAATCCATGAAATCCGAGATTGGATCCATGTACGAAAACCAAGTATGGACTTTGGTGGACTTACCGGATGGCCGGAAGGCTGTCGAGAACAAATGGATTTTCAAGAAGAAAACAGATGCTGGTGGTAATGTTAATGTCTATAAAGCTCGACTTGTCGCAAAAGGGTTTCGACAAATTCAAGGAGTTGACTACGATGAGACTTTCTCACCAGTAGTGAAGCTAAAGCCTGTGAGGATTATGTTAGCAATCGCTGCATATTATGATTATGAGATATGGCAGATGGATGTCAAAACAGCATTCCTCAATGGAGACATTGATGAAGAGTTGTATATGATGCAACCCAAAGGTTTTGTCGACCCTAAAGATGCTAACAAGGTATGCAAACTTCAACGGTCCATCTATGGATTGAAGCAAGCATCCCGAAGTTGGAATCAACGTTTTGATAAGGTAATCAAAAGTTTTGGTTTTATACAAACTTATGGAGAAGCTTGTATTTACAAGAAAGTGAGTGGGAGCTCTGTAGCATACTTAATACTCTATGTGGATGACATATTGTTGATTGGGAATGATGTAGACCTTCTTAATAGTGTCAAGGAATATTTGAATAATAGTTTTTCAATGAAGGATCTTGGCGAAGCAGCTTACATATTAGGCATAAAGATTTATAGAGATAGATCAAAACGCCAAATATCATTGTCACAAAGTACATATTTGGACAAAGTTCTAAAGAGGTTTGGAATGGAAGATAGCAAGAAAGGGTTCTTGCCCATGTTGCCCAATACGACCTTGAGTAAAACTCAAAGTCCGACATCGGCAGAAGATAGAGAAAGGATGAGTAAGACTCCCTATGCCTCAGCCATAGGATCTCTAATGTATGCCATGCTATGTACTAGACCCGACATTGCATATGCTGTTAGTCTAACTAGCAGATGTCAAAGTGATCCAGGAGTGGATCATTGGACAGCGGTCAAAAACATCCTTAAGTACTTGAGAAGAACTAAGGATATGGTTCTTTCTTATGGAGGTGATGAACAACTCGTTGTTAATGGTTACACCGATGCTAGTTGGAACACCGATCCGGATGATTCTAAATCACAATCTAGATACGTATTTATTTTGAATGGTGCAGCAGTTAGCTGGACGAGTGCAAAGCAAAGCGTTGTGGCGAGATCTTCAACTGAATCGGAATACATGGCTGCTTCGGAGGCTTCACAAGAAGCGATATGGATGAAAGAGTTCATTACAGAGCTGGGTGTGGTTCCTAGTGCGCTGGACCCAATGTCTATCTACTGTGATAACATGGGCGCCATAGCCAATGCGCAAGAACCAAGGTCACACAAGAAGCTGAAGCACATCAAGCTACGTTTTCACGCTATTCGAGAACATATCCAAGATGGGGATATAAAGATTTGCAAAGTACACACAGATCTGAATGTGGCGGATCCGTTGACTAAACCTCTCCCGAGGGCAAAACATGACCAGCACCAAACTGCCATGGGTGTTCGGTATATTACCATGTAATCTAGATTAGATGACTCTAGTGCAAGTGGGAGACTGTTGGAGATATGCCCTAGAGGCAATAATAAATGTAGTTATTATTATATCTTTGTGTTTATGGTAAATGTTTACATTCATGCTATAATAGTATTAACAAGGAAACATTAATACTTGTGTGATTTGTAAACTCAAACTGAAGTCCCTAGTATAGCCTCTATACATCACTAGCTTGTTGGTTGATAAATGATTGTGGTTTCCCTATCATGAACATTGAGATTTTATCAACAACAAGATCATATCGTTAGGAGAATGATATGGTGGACATACTCCTATAGATAAGCATAGCATAGAGATCAAGTCATTTTAATAGTTCAATTGCTATATGCTTTCTGATACATAGTAATCTAATTCCTTCGACCATGAGATCATGCATATCACCTTTACCGGATGGATGCTTTGATGACATCAAACACCACACCGTAACTGGGTGGATATAAAGGTGGCATTGAGTGTTCGGAAAGTATTGGTTGAAACACATGGATCAAGAGTGGGATTTGTCCATCCATATGACAGATAGATATACTCTGGGCCCTCTCGGTGAAATGTCATCAAATTAGCTTGCAAGCATGTGACTGGCTCACAAGGGATCACATATCATGGGAACGAGAAAAGAGTACTTATCGGTAACGAGGTTGAACTAGGTATGCAGAGATACCGACGATCATAACCTCGGATAAGTAAACTATCATGAGACAAAGGGAAATTGATATCGTATGTAAGTGGTTCATTCGATCGCAAAGTAATCGTAGAAATATGTGGGAGCCATATGAATTTCCAGATTCCTCTGTTGGTTATTGATCGGAGAAGTGTCTCGATCATGTCCGCATAATTCACGAACCGTAGGGAGACACACTTAAGGGTTCGACGTTGTTTGAGTAGTTATGGAATGATGAGAAAGAGACTGAATGTTGTTCGGAGTCTCGAATGGGATTCGGGATATCACGAGGAGATCCGGAATAGTCCGGAGAATAAGATTCATGTAAGGAAAGTCCCGTTTCGGAGTTGGGGAATGGTTCCGGTGTTTTCATCGGGAATGTTCTAGAAGGTTCCGGAATGTCCGGTACTCCGGGGGGAAGGGTACATGAATGTGTTATATCAAGTTGGTATAGTTGCATCATGTACTCGGTGTCATCGCTGATCAAAATAGAGGGTTTATTCAAATCCTAGTTTGAAAAGTCAAACGGCTAGTTTGAAAGTCAAACGACAGTTTTTGGAAAGAGGAGGAGGAGTGGGAAACCGAGTTGGGGAGGAGTTCCCTCCTCCAACCGGCGGCGCCCACCCAAGCCGAGTTGGCGAGGGACTCCTCTCCCTCCCCTTGGCCGGCCGGCCCCCTCCACCTATATAAGGAGGGGCAGGGCTCCCCTCCTCGACACACAACTTCCACGCCTCAAACCCTAGCAGCTGCTGCCCACCATAGCCGCCGCCGCCCCCTAGGGTTTCTCCCCTAGCCGCCGACTTGGGCACCTCCAAGCCCTAGCCGCCGGCTCTAGCACCTCTTCCTCGGCGTGTCTAAACCCTAGATCGTCGAGGGACTCTCTCATACTCCACCATACTCGCTCCGGCTTAAGGCGAAGCCCTGCGAGATCTCCCCTCTATTTTCGGTACCACGCCGTTGTGCTGCCGGAATCGCGAGGAGAGTGCTACAACCTCCGCTGCCTGCTGGAACAAGGGAGAGGAAGGTCTTCGTCGAGTACCGAACGTGTGACCGACTGCGGGAGCGCTGCCGGAACGCAGCGCCGGAAGGATCGTCTACGCGATCTTGAGATCGGGAAGAGTACGACTACATCACCCACAAGAATCCGCTCTCGTTAAACACTTTGGAATCTTCGAGGGTGAGTTATTCTATCGACTCGTTGTTACATTCTAGTAGATAGATCTTGGCTTGTTTGTTTGTATGCGGTAGAATTTTTTTGTTTTCCATGCTACGAAACCCTACAGTCACACCCCCCCAAGCGCGGCTAGGGTTAGCCCGCGCCACCAGGGGGTGTGGTCCCCTGGTGCCTCCCCTCCGTCTCGTACTCTGGCTCCGTGTTCCCGACGGTAAAATATTGACTTTGGCTTTTGTCCCGTCCAATTCCGAGAATATTGATTTTCTGCCTTTCTGGAACCAAAAATAGAAGAAAACAGGCAAATGTCACTGTGGCTTCTTGTTAATAGGTTAGTATATAAAACATATAAAACACCTCAAAGTGTAGAAAAAGCAAAGCAAAGTAGATACTAAACAAGCATGGAACATAAAAAAATATAGATACGTTTCCGACGTATTACCTACCACCTCCTCCTGATCGACGAGCATAACCGACGGGTGAAGTTGCAGGAGGAGCTCGACAAGCGTAAGAAAGCAGCTGTGGAATCCAACATGCGGCAAGCTACGCTCTCCGCCGCTGACGGATCCACTTCGCATGGGAACAACGCCAACAAGTACCGCTCCCGCACGGAGCGCATGGACCCCACCGCGCGATGCGAGGTCACCAGGGCCCTCAACACGTCCTTCATGATGATGGACTCGCACCACAACGTCATGCCAAAAACGCCACATGATGCGATCATGGCGGCCACTACCTATCTTGCGTCCCATCCGCCTCCGGTGGGCGACCCGAAGAGCTCCATGCACAAGTTCGCACTAGCAGGCCTCAGACTCATCGGAGCTGCGCTCCACGACAAAACTCCCACGTAGCCGAAGAAAAAATCTGCGGTCAAGTTCACTCGAAGCCCTACACCCTCATCCGAGGAGGATGAACACGACCTGCCCCGGCGCCGCAAGAGCCCACGGCACCACAACAGCAACTACGACGCTCACAACGAGCTCACCCAACGCAAGATCGACAAAGCACGTGCTAAACGCGCGTGCTCAACTGAGTCTGAAGAGGAAGATGACAGAGAGCTGTGCGGAGCCAGATGCTTCATCAGATCCGTTCGACGAACGCGGATGCTGAAAATTTTTAAGCTCCCTTCGGACAACCCGAAGTTTGACGGCACGCAGGAGCCAAACGCTTGGCTCGATGATCACCTGTCGACGGTCAAGCTCCACGGCGGAAACAAGAACACTGCCTTACAATGCCTTCAGCTGCAGCTGACAGGCGCCACCAGGGTCTGGCTCAGTAGCCTATCCTCCGGCTCCATCCAAAGTTGGGAAGAGCTGGCGTATAACTTCATCCGCAACTTCAAGGGCACCAGCAAGAGGCCACCCTCAATCGAGGAGCTGCGGGCATGCACCGAACGGGCCAACGAGTCCATCCGCTCACATGCTCCGCTGGTCCCACATCAAGAACTCCGTCATGCACATCTCTGAAGAAAGAGCAATCGACGCCTTCAGGGACGGTGCTAGGCGCCCAGATTTCAAGGAGGAGCTCGCGCGCGTCAAGCCCAAGACGCTCCACCACCTCATGGACATCGCCAACCGATGGGCAGATGGCGAGGATTCCGTCAACCGAGCACATTCGGATGACGAAGACGACTATGGCTGCAGTCGCGAATGCCACAGCAAGAGAAGATCGCGCGTATACGACGACCGTGATGGAGTCGACATGGTTGCGGCTAGATACGCCGATTGACGTGATGACGGCAACCGCAACAGCGGATACCACGACAACAACTACCACGACGGTGGACGACCCACACAAGCATGGCAACATCGCAACCGCGACGACGAGCCTTCGGCATATGACAAGCTATCTGGTCCTTGCACCATCCACTTCTACATTGACAAGCAAGATGGTAAGAAGAAGGCCAGCCACATGCTCAAGGACTGCCGATAATTCCAGAAACTCGGTGAGGGCTTCACCCAAATGCAGCGCCGGACCGTGAACCTTGGATTCGGGCCCGCACCCGCACCAGGTACCATCGCTCACGGAGCTCCTCCACCACCACCCGTTGGACCATCGCAGCCGCCAGTCGCACCAGCACCAAATAATGGTGCAGGTGGGTACCCGCCACCAAAAGGGGCCCTGATGATCCAGAAGGGCGTCCAACCAACAGGGTGCAGAAGAAGATCACCCACCAAGTCAGTCTGGCCGTGACCTCTCTACCAACCATACCTGAGTACCTCAGCGACTTGGAGTCCTGCATCACATTCAATCGTTCGTATCACCCACGCCAGGTACCTCGCCTAGGTCATGCTGCCCTGGTGCTCGAGGCGCAGATCGACGGATTTGAGATGAGCCGCGTCTTCATGGACGGCGGCAGCTGTAGGGGTTCGTAGCATGGAAAACAAAAATTTTCTATCGCATACAAACAAACAAGCCAAGATCTATCTACTAGATTGTAGCAACGAGTCGATGGAATAACTCACCCTCGAAGATTCCAAAGTGTTTAACGAGAGCAGATTCTCGTGGGTGATGTAGTCGTACTCTTTCCGATCTCAAGATCGCGTAGACGATCCTTCCGGCGCCGCGTTCCCGCAGCGCTCCCGCAGTCGGTCACACGTTCGGTACTCGACGAAGACCTTCCTCTCCCTTGTTCCAGCAGGCAGCGGAGGTTGTAGCACTCTCCTCGCGATTCCGGCAGCACAACGGCGTGGTACCGGAGGTAGAGGGGAGATCCCGCAGGGCTTCGCCTTAAGCCGGTGCGAGTATGGTGGAGCTTATGAGAGAGGCTATTAGTGGTCTAGTAATTAGACACACCAATTAGAGGGCTCTAAACCAATTAGAAGGCTCTAAACCGAAACAGCTCTAAACCGGGGTCTAGGTCTAGTTTCTAGTTTAGAGGATAGGAACTTGTGTGTACTAGGAGGGGAGCCCTGCCCCTCCTTATATAGGTGGGAGGGCTGGCTGCGCCATGGGGAGGAGAGTCCCTCCCCAAGTCGGCTTGGTGGGGCGCCGGCCAAGGGAGGAGTCCTCCCCCAATTCGGCCTCCACCAATCCTCCTCTTTTCCCACTTCCCAAAATTGGCAGTTTGACTTTCAAATTAGCCGTTTGACTTTTCCAATTTAGGAATTAAATAAACCCTTTATTTTGGACAGCGAGAACACCTAGTACATGATGCAATCATTCCAACTTGCAATGACACATTCATGTACCCCTTCCCCCCCGGAGTGCCGGACATTCCGGGACCTTCTAGAATGTTCCCGATGAAAACACCGGAACCATTCCCCAACTCCGAAATGGGACTTTCCTTATATGAATCTTATTCTCCGGACCATTCCGGATCACCTCGTGATATCCCGGATCCCATCCGAGACTCCGAACAACATTCGGTCTCTTTCTCATAATACCATAACTACTCAAACAACGTCGAATCCTTAAGTGTGTCTCCCTACGGTTCGTGAATTATGCGGACATGATCGAGACACTTCTCCGAACAATAACCAATAGAGGAATCTGGAAATTCATATGGCTCCCACATATTTCTACGATTACTTTGCGATCGAATGAACCACTTACATACGATACCAATTTCCCTTTGTCTCACGATATGTTACTTATCCGAGGTCATGATCGTCGGTATCTCTGCATACCTAGTTCAACCTCGTTACTGATAAGTACTCTTTTCTCGTTCCCGTGATATGTGATCCCTTGTGACCAAGTCACATGCTTGCAAGCTAATTGGATGACATTTCACCGAGAGGGCCCAGAGAATATCTATCCGTCATGTGGATGGACAAATCCCACTCTTGATCCATGTGTTTCAACCAATACTTTCCGAACACCCAATGCCACTTTTATAGCCACCCTGTTACGGTGTGGTGTTTGATGACATCAAAGCATCCATCCAGTAAAGGCAATATGCATGATCTCATGGTCGAAGGAATTAGGTAACTATGTATCAGAAAGCATATAGCAATTGAACTATTGAAATGACTTGATCTTTATGCTACGCTTGTCTATAGGAGTATGTCCACCATATCATTCTCCTAACGATATGATCTTGTTGTTGATAACATCTCAATGTTCATGACAAAGAAACCACATCATCAATCAACCAACAAGCTAGTGAAGTATAGAGGCCATACTAGGGACTTCAAATTAAGTTTACAAATCACACAAGTATTAATGGTTTCCTTGTTAATACTATTATAGCATGAATGTAAACATTTATCATAAACACAAAGATATATAATAATAACTACATTTATTATTACCTCTAGGGCATATCTCCAACAGTCTCCCACTTGCACTAGAGTCATCTAATCTAGATTACATGGTAATATACCGAACACCCATGGCAGTTTGGTGTTGGTCATGTTTTGCCCTCGGGAGAGGTTTAGTCAACGGATCCGCCACATTCAGATCTGTGTGTACTTTGCAAATCTTTATATCCCCATCCTGGATATGTTCTCGAATAGCGTGGAAACGCAGCTTGATATGCTTCAGCTTCTTGTGTGACCTTGGTTCTTGCGCATTGGCTATGGCGCCCATGTTATCACAGTAGATAGACATTGGGTCCAGCGCACTTGGAACCACACCCAGCTCTGTAATGAACTCTTTCATCCATATCGCTTCTTGTGAAGCCTCCGAAGCAGCCATGTATTCCGATTCAGTTGAAGATCTTGCCACAACGCTTTGCTTTGCACTCCTCCAGCTAACTGCTGCACCATTCAAAATAAATACGTATCCAGATTGTGATTTAGAATCATCCGGATCGGTGTTCCAACTAGCATCGGTGTAACCATTAACAACGAGCTGTTCATCACCTCCATAAGAAAGAACCATATCCTTAGTTCTTCTCAAGTACTTAAGGATGTTTTTGACCGCTGTCCAATGATCCACTCCTGGATCACTTTGATATCTGCTAGTTAGACTAACAGCATATGCGATGTCGGGTCTAGTACATAGCATGGCATACATTAGAGATCCTATGGCTGAGGCATAGGGAGTCTTACTCATCTTTTCTCTATCTTCTGCCGATGTCGGACTTTGAGTTTTACTCAAGGTCGTATTGGGCAACATGGGCAAGAACCCTTTCTTGCTATCTTCCATTCCAAACCTCTTTAGAACTTTGTCCAAATATGTACTTTGTGACAATGATATTTGGCGTTTCGATCTATCTCTATAAATCTTTATGCCTAATATGTAAGCTGCTTCGCCAAGATCCTTCATTGAAAAACTATTATTCAAATATTCCTTGACACTATTAAGAAGGTCTACATCATTCCCAATCAACAATATGTCATCCACATACAGTATTAAGAATGCTACAGAGCTCCCACTCACTTTCTTGTAAATACAAGCTTCTCCATAAGTTTGTATAAAACCAAAACTTTTGATTACCTTATCAAAACGTTGATTCCAACTTCGGGATGCTTGCTTCAATCCATAGATGGACCGTTGAAGCTTGCATACCTTGTTAGCATCTTTAGGATCGACAAAACCTTTGGGTTGTATCATATACAACTCTTCATCAATGTCTCCATTGAGGAATGCTGTTTTGACATCCATCTGCCATATCTCATAATCATAATATGCAGCGATTGCTAACATAATCCTCACAGACTTTAGCTTCGCTACCGGTGAGAAAGTCTCATCGTAGTCAACTCCTTGAATTTGTCGAAACCCTTTTGCGACAAGTCGAGCTTTATAGACAGTAACATTACCATCAGCATCTGTTTTCTTCTTGAAAATCCATTTGTTCTCGACAGCCTTCCGGCCATCCGGTAAGTCCACCAAAGTCCATACTTGGTTTTCGTACATGGATCCAATCTCGGATTTCATGGCTTCTTGCCATTTATTGGAATCTGGGCTCATCATCGCTTCCTCATATGTCTCGGGGTTATCGGTGTTGTCCACCAACATGACATTCATAACGGAATCATACCAATCTGGAGTGGTACGAGTTCTCGTTGACCTCCGAGGCTCTGTAGTAACTTCAACCGAAGTTTCATGATCACCATCATTAGCTTCCTCTCTTATTGGTGCAGGCACCACAGGAACTTCTTCCGGTGCTGCGCTACTCGCAATTTCGAGAGAAGGTTCGACAACCTCGTCGAGTTCTACTTTCCTTCCAGTCACTTCTTTCGAGAGAAATTCCTTCTCTAGAAAGGATCCATTCTTAGCAACGAAGATTTTGCCTTCGGATCTATGATAGAAGGTATACCCAACAGTTTCCTTCGGGTATCCTATGAAGACGCATTTTTCCGCTTTGGGTTCAAGCTTGTCCGGCTGTAACTTCTTTACATAGGCTTCGCATCCCCAAACTTTAAGGAACGACAATTTAGGTTTCTTCCCAAACCATAATTCATACGGTGTCGTTTCAACGGATTTAGACGGTGCCCTATTTAAAGTGAATGCGGCTGTTTCTAATGCATAACCCCAAAATGATAGTGGCAAATCTGTAAGTGACATCATAGAACGAACCATATCTAAGAGAGTTCGATTACGACGTTCAGACACACCATTACGCTGTGGTGTTCCCGGCGGTGTCAACTGCGAAAGTATTCCACATTTCTTCAAATGCTCGCCAAACTCGTAACTTAGATATTCACCTCCACGATCAGATCGTAGAAATTTAATCTTCTTGTTACGTTGATTCTCTACCTCACTTTGAAACTCCTTAAACTTCTCGAAAGTTTCGGACTTATGTTTCATAAAATAGATATACCCATATCTACTCAAGTCATCCGTGAAGGTAAGAACATAACGATAACCACTGCGCGATGCTACACTCATTGGACCACACACATCGGTATGTATGATTTCCAATAAGTCTGTAGCTCGCTCCATCATACCAGAAAATGGAGTCTTAGTCATTTTACCCATCAGACATGCTTCGCATCTTTCAAGTGATTCAAAATCAAGTGATTCAAGAAGTCCATCGGAATGGAGTTTCTTCATACGCTTCACTCCAATGTGACCAAGACGACAGTGCCACATATAGGTCAAATTATCGCTTGATTTCAAACGTTTAGCCTCAATGTTATTAATATGTGTATTTCTACTATCGAGATTCAATATGAATAGACCATCTATCAAAGGTGCATGTGCATAAAACATATTACTCATATAAATCGAACAACCATTATTCTCGGATTTAAACAAGTAACCGTCTCGCAATAAACAAGATCCCGATATAATGTTCATGCTCAACGCAGGCACCAAATAACAATTATTTAAGTATAAAACTAATCCCGATGGTAGATGAAGAGGTAGTGTGCCGACCGCGATCACATCAACCTTTGATCCGTTTCCCACGCGCATCGTCACCTCGTTCTTCACTAGCTTCCGTTTATTCTGCAGCTCCTGTTTCGAGTTACAAATATGAGCAACCGAACCAGTATCAAATACCCAGGCACTACTACGAGTACTAGTGAGATACACATCAATAACATGTATATCAGATATACCTTTCTTCTTGATGTTGCCGTTCTTCAAATCCGCCAAGTACCTTGGGCAATTCCGCTTCCAGTGACCTTCTCCCTTGCAGTAAAAGCACTCAGTATCAGGCTTGGGTCCAGCGTTGGTCCTCTTCGTCGGCGTGGTAACTTTCTTACCACCCTTCTTGAAGTGTCCCTTCTGCTTAGACTTGCCTTTCTTGAATTTGGTGGTCTTATTGACCATCAACACTTGGTGCTCTTTTTTGATCTCCACTTCTGCAGATTTTAACATAGCAAATAGTTCTGGCAACTCTTTGTTCATGTTCTGCATGTTGTAGTTCATCACAAAGTTCTTGTAACTTGGTGGTAGTGATTGGAGGATGCGGTAAACTCCCAAAGTATTAGGAATCACTATACCCAAACTTTGAAGTTTATTTGCGTGCCCAGACATTTTAAGCACATGCTCACTGACGGAGCTACCCTCTTCCATCTTGCAGTTAAAGAACTTTTCAGAAGCTTCATAACTTTCAATTGCCGCATGAGTCTCAAAGATTAATTTGAGATCCTCGACAATATCATATGGATCTGACTCTTCAAACCTTTTCTGAAGCTCCGATTCTAAACCATACAAGATAGCA
The DNA here is from genome assembly GCA_916181665.1 of Avena sativa. Classification (NCBI taxonomy): domain Eukaryota; kingdom Viridiplantae; phylum Streptophyta; class Magnoliopsida; order Poales; family Poaceae; genus Avena; species Avena sativa. The sequence goes on from OV702284.1 coordinate 370,143,533, forward strand.
CACTGAACTATGGAGTACTGATTCTTCCGAGCGAGGAAAACATTCTTTACTTCATCGGTAGCATCAGCTGCAGGTGGGTCACCTAGCGGTGCATCCAGCACATAGGTCAAATTACCAGCTGTGAGGACAATCCTCAAATTGCGGAACCAATCCGCGAAGTTGCTTCCATTGTTTTTCAACTTTTCTTTCTCTAGGAACGCATTAAAATTGATGGTAGGGGCTGCCATTGATCTACAACATATTTGCAATAGTTTAGACTAAGTTTATGACAAATTGAGTTCAAATTAATTAATGAAATTAAACTAGGTGAACTCCCACTCAAAACAACATCCCTCACATTGTTTTAGTGATCACACGAACCAAATCCACTACATCAACACCGATCATCACGAGAGCTGATATAGTTTTAATGGCGAACAATCATCATGTTCATCATATCTACTATATGATTCATGCTTTGCCTTTCGGCGATCCGTGTTCCTGAGGCCATGTCTGTACATGCTAGGCTCGTCAAGATCAAACCTTAGCTTCCGCATAAGCAAATCTGGCTTGCTTACGTTGTAGTCACCCGCGGAATCAAAGACACCCGATCATCACGTGGTGCTTCGAAGCAGCAAGCTTTGGCAACGGTGCATACTAAGGGTGAACACTTTTAGAACTTGAAATTTATGTGCATGAGGGATCATCTTATAATGCTACCGTCGTCTACTAAGCAATACAAGATGCATAAAGGATTAACATCACATGCAATTCATAATATGTGATATGATATGGCCTTTCTTCTTTGTGCTTCCGATCTCCATCTTCAAGCACGAACATGATCTCCATCATCACCGGCATAGCATCAAGGTCAATGACGCTTCTTCATGGTTGTCGTCCGCCAACTTCAACTATTACAACTATTTTGAATAGACACGCAGGCCTTAACAGAAATTAAAGACAACCATATGGCTCCTGCCGGTTGCCAACTTACAATAAGGATCATTGCATACATCAAATATAATCACAATCATGGCCATATCACATCACTGCACACCCCTGCAAAACAAAGTTAGACGCTTCTACTTTCTTTGCATATTTTACGTGGTTTGGGGCTTTCCATAAGTGTCGTTCTAACTTACGAACAAGAACCACAACATTGATACTAGCATTGTTGATCACCCGTTGTAAATTGGATCTTTACTATGCTAGGAGAAACAGGCACCCGCAAAGCCACTTATGCAAAACGAGTTGCATGTCAAGCGTGGAGCAAGTCTCATGAACGATGTCATGTAAGGTTAGCCCGGGCCGCTTCATCCCAACATACCGCAAGATGCAAAGTACACAAAAAGCAATCTACAATGAAAGCATCAACGCCCACAATGACCATTGTGTTCTACTCGTGCAACAGATCTACATATAGACACGGCTCTGATACCACTGTAGGGGTTCGTAGCATGGAAAACAAAAATTTTCTATCGCATACAAACAAACAAGCCAAGATCTATCTACTAGATTGTAGCAACGAGTCGATGGAATAACTCACCCTCGAAGATTCCAAAGTGTTTAACGAGAGCAGATTCTCGTGGGTGATGTAGTCGTACTCTTTCCGATCTCAAGATCGCGTAGACGATCCTTCCGGCGCCGCGTTCCCGCAGCGCTCCCGCAGTCGGTCACACGTTCGGTACTCGACGAAGACCTTCCTCTCCCTTGTTCCAGCAGGCAGCGGAGGTTGTAGCACTCTCCTCGCGATTCCGGCAGCACAACGGCGTGGTACCGGAGGTAGAGGGGAGATCCCGCAGGGCTTCGCCTTAAGCCGGTGCGAGTATGGTGGAGCTTATGAGAGAGGCTATTAGTGGTCTAGTAATTAGACACACCAATTAGAGGGCTCTAAACCAATTAGAAGGCTCTAAACCGAAACAGCTCTAAACCGGGGTCTAGGTCTAGTTTCTAGTTTAGAGGATAGGAACTTGTGTGTACTAGGAGGGGAGCCCTGCCCCTCCTTATATAGGTGGGAGGGCTGGCTGCGCCATGGGGAGGAGAGTCCCTCCCCAAGTCGGCTTGGTGGGGCGCCGGCCAAGGGAGGAGTCCTCCCCCAATTCGGCCTCCACCAATCCTCCTCTTTTCCCACTTCCCAAAATTGGCAGTTTGACTTTCAAATTAGCCGTTTGACTTTTCCAATTTAGGAATTAAATAAACCCTTTATTTTGGACAGCGAGAACACCTAGTACATGATGCAATCATTCCAACTTGCAATGACACATTCATGTACCCCTTCCCCCCCGGAGTGCCGGACATTCCGGGACCTTCTAGAATGTTCCCGATGAAAACACCGGAACCATTCCCCAACTCCGAAATGGGACTTTCCTTATATGAATCTTATTCTCCGGACCATTCCGGATCACCTCGTGATATCCCGGATCCCATCCGAGACTCCGAACAACATTCGGTCTCTTTCTCATAATACCATAACTACTCAAACAACGTCGAATCCTTAAGTGTGTCTCCCTACGGTTCGTGAATTATGCGGACATGATCGAGACACTTCTCCGAACAATAACCAATAGAGGAATCTGGAAATTCATATGGCTCCCACATATTTCTACGATTACTTTGCGATCGAATGAACCACTTACATACGATACCAATTTCCCTTTGTCTCACGATATGTTACTTATCCGAGGTCATGATCGTCGGTATCTCTGCATACCTAGTTCAACCTCGTTACTGATAAGTACTCTTTTCTCGTTCCCGTGATATGTGATCCCTTGTGACCAAGTCACATGCTTGCAAGCTAATTGGATGACATTTCACCGAGAGGGCCCAGAGAATATCTATCCGTCATGTGGATGGACAAATCCCACTCTTGATCCATGTGTTTCAACCAATACTTTCCGAACACCCAATGCCACTTTTATAGCCACCCTGTTACGGTGTGGTGTTTGATGACATCAAAGCATCCATCCAGTAAAGGCAATATGCATGATCTCATGGTCGAAGGAATTAGGTAACTATGTATCAGAAAGCATATAGCAATTGAACTATTGAAATGACTTGATCTTTATGCTACGCTTGTCTATAGGAGTATGTCCACCATATCATTCTCCTAACGATATGATCTTGTTGTTGATAACATCTCAATGTTCATGACAAAGAAACCACATCATCAATCAACCAACAAGCTAGTGAAGTATAGAGGCCATACTAGGGACTTTAAATTAAGTTTACAAATCACACAAGTATTAATGGTTTCCTTGTTAATACTATTATAGCATGAATGTAAACATTTATCATAAACACAAAGATATATAATAATAACTACATTTATTATTACCTCTAGGGCATATCTCCAACAGCAGCGGCATCAACCTGATGTTCGCCAGCACACTCGCAGCGATGCGGATCCCACTGTGCAGCCTAGAGCAGTCAGACACGACATTCCACGACATAGTCCCAGGGAAGGGCATATACCCCCTAGGAAAGATATGGCTCGACGTCATCTTTGGCCAGCCCGAAAACTTCAGGCGTGAGCGGCTAGAGTTCAAAGTGGTGGACTGGCCATCATAGTACCACGCCATCCTCGGGCGTGTAGCATTCGCAAGATTCTTGGCAGTACCGCACTACGTGTACCTGCTACTGAAGATGCCAGGACCTAGGGGTGTCATCACCATCCAAGGAAGCTTCACCAGGTCTGATCACTGCGATAGAGACTTCAACAGAATCTCCCAGTCGTTCCGCATGCAGGAGGAGCTCACGAGGCTCAGAGAGGTGACGGACAACGAGGCACCCCCGGTCACCAGGCAAAACGCACACGACATGTCATTCGACTCCATAGTCAATACGAAGAAGGTGCAGGTCCACCCAACGGACGCCTCCAAGACGACGTTGATCGCCAACAACCTCAGTCCCGCATAGGAAAGCGTGCTCGTCGAATTCCTTCGTGAGAACTGGGAAATTTTCGCCTGGTGTCCTGCGGACATGCCAGGAGTTCCCAGGGAATTCGCTGAGCACGCACGCAATGCATTTCGAGATATGAATCCAGTCAAGCAGTCGATCCAACGACTGTACGAACCAAGAGCTGAAGCCGTTGGAATCGAAGTCAACAAACTGCTCGATGCCAACTTCATCAGGGAAATCAAGGAGAGCGAGTGGCTGGCCAACACCGTGCTGGTCCCTAAAAAGGACATGGACATCCTGCGGATGTGTGTGGACTTCACATCGCTCAACAAGCACTATCCCAAGGACCACTTCCCTCTACCGCGGATCGATCAAATCATCGATTCAACTGCAGGATGCGAGAAACTCTCCTTCCTCGATACCTACTCAGGCTACAACCAGATTCGGCTGAAGTTCAAAGATCAGGAGAAAACGGCGTTCATCACGCCGTTCGGAGTGTTCTGCTAAAACACCATGCCCTTCAGGCTGAAGAACACAGGTGCCACATACCAGAGGTGCATGCAGGCGTGCCTAAAAAACCAGATCGGTCGCAACATCCAAGTCTATGTCGGCGACATAGTAATCAAGACAAGGGAGGCAAAGACGCTGATCGGCGATCTCCGTGAGACGTTCCATAACCTTGATCACTACAAGATCAAGCTAAACCCAGACAAGTGCGCCTACAACGTCCCGTCTGGCCAGTTACTCGGCTACTTCATCTCCCAATGGGGGATCGAGGCGAATCCGAAGAAAATCAGGGCCATACTGGCCATGGAGAATCCAAAGAACCTCAAAGGCGTTGAGCAGATTTATCAGCCTAATGGGCGAAAAGGCCCTACCCTTTTATCAACTGTTGTGCAAGACGGATAAGTTCGAGTGGACACCCGAAGCGGACGATGTGTTTGAAGACCTCAAGTGGTTGCTCTCCACATCACCTGTCCTGGTCACACCGAAGGAGCGGGAGTCTTTGCTGCTATACATCGCAGCCACACATCAGGTGGTCAGCACCGTACTCGTGGTCGGACGACCCGAAGATGGCAAGACCCACGGGGTCCAACGCCCAATCTACTACCTCAGCAAGGTACTGACCGTGACAAAGCAGAGGTACCCTCACTACCAGAAGCTCGTCGGCTGAGCCACTACTTCCAGGAGCATCAGATCATGGTCGTCAACGACGCCCCGCTATCAAACATCTTGAGCAACCCTGAAGACACGGGGCGCATTGCCTTATGGGGCATTGAATTGTCCCTTCTAGGCATAATCTACGAACGGCGCATCGCCATCAAGTCTCAGGTCCTCCCTGACTTCCTTGTCCACTGGATGCAACTTCAGCTGCCGGATACTCTGGACATGTCGCGGTCCTGAACGATGCACTTCGACGGCTCCAAGCGCGAAGCCGGAGCAGGGGTTGCCGTCATACTGACGTCCCCTCAAGGCGACAAGATGAGGTACGTCCTTCGGATGAAATTTCGCACCTCTAACAACGAGGCTGAATAGGAGGCCCTCATCCACGGCATGAGGATGGCCGAGGTGTGCGGCGCAACACACCTAGTCATCTACGACAACTCGAACCTCCTCGTGCAACAGACGATGAATGAGTGTGACACCCATAGCACCAACATGATCATGTACCGCGCGCTCTACAACTCACTCGAAGGGGAGTTCGACGGCCGCGAGCTCCAGCACGTCGGAAGGGAAAGCAACGAAGAGGCTGACAGGCTCGCCAACATTGCCTCCACCTACGCACGGGTGCCACCAGGTGTGTTCCTCGAACAAATCTGCGTACCCTCTATCAAGAGGAAATTCCCAAAAGGCTTAACCGAAGAAGCAGAGCACTCGGGGGCTGCACTACCCGAAGGCTAGGAAGGACCCGAAAAGCTGGACACAGAGGCCGAGCTGGTCAGCCAGATGCAGGTCATGACGGTTGAAGAGACATGGACGTAGTTGTACCTTCGGTACCTCATAAACAATCAAATGCCCGATGACGCGACAGATGCCCGACGCATATCTCGCCGGTCCAAAGCGTTCACCATCATCAATGGCGAGTTGTATAAGTGCAACATTTCGTGTGTGCTCCAACGATGCGTCACCATCGGTGACGGCAAAAGAATCCTCCATGACATCCATGAGGGTATCTGTGGCCATCACGCAGGCAACCGCGCCCTTGTCGCCAAATCTCTACGAGCTGGGTTCTACTGGCCAACCGTAATGAACAACGCCAAGGACATCGTCTAGAGGTGCAACACCTGTCAAAGGTGCGCAGACAAGCCACACGCGCCAGGATCCGAGCTACGGCCTATACCGCTGGCCTGGACCTTTGCCCAGTGGGGCCTCGACATGATCGGAAAACTGCCAAAGTCCTTGCCAGGAGGTCACGTCTTCCTCCTGGTCGCAGTCGAAAAATTCACCAAGTGGATCGATGCCATGCCCGTCACCAACCAAAGCGGCAAAACTGCTGTCAAATCTTTCGAGTCCATTGTCTATAGGTTCGGCGTGCCTCATAGCATCATAACGGACAACGGCTCGAACTTCATCTCGAAGGAATTCCGAGACTTTTGCGAGAACCTCGGCATCAACATATCATACGCCTCCATGGCGCACCCGCAGACCAACAAACAGGTCAAAAAGGCCAACGACCTCATAGGAAACGGCATCAAGAAGCGCCTACTTTGCCCACTCGAAAGGCTTGCGGGAGCCTGGGCAGATGAGCTACCCTCCGTCCTCTGGATCCTGCGTACAACGCCAAACAGCTCAACTGGCTACATACCCTTTTTCATGGTGCACGGAGCCAAAGCCGTGCTTCCCGCCGAGGTACACCACAAGGCCCCACGGGTCATCGCTTATAGCGAAGCCGAATCATCGGCAGCACTCAAAGACGCCGTCGACACACTCGACGAGGCACGCGACATCGCCACGGCTCGCTCAGCGGTCTATCAGCAGAGCCTGTGCAACTATCACAGCCACCGGCTGCACCCAAGGTCCTTCGTCGAAGGAGACCTCGTCCTGCGACTCAAGCAAGAAGGGCACAAGAAGCTCGATTCACCGTGGGAAGGACCCTACATCGTCACCGAAGTCATCCCAGGTGGCGCCTACCGCCTCATGGACGTTGCACCAGGAGTCGAATACTCCAACCCCTGGAACTTCGCACGAATGAGACGCTTCTACCCCTAGTTACCCTTTACTTTCAATAAGGATATTCAGACAAGGCTACTCAGCCGAACAATGTACCTCCTCGTTTGCTATGAATAAAAGCTAAGTTCCTTGGCCCACATATTTTTTTCCTTACATTATTTCTCGCTAAATACCCTTGGGGGCTACGCCTCACCTCACGACTTCATCGACTGAAAACAATGCATACAACCTGAGTAGCTGACCACGTCAGGCTAACGAAAAGGACATGTAAATTACAAAGAACCACGTGCCAATACATATAAAATTTACAAAGGGCATTACAAGCCCAGTTGAATAAATACAAATTTTACATCATCTCGTTTTCTTTACAGGACCTAATTGTTTTGGAGCATAACATTCGTTCGCTGCTCAAACAAATCTACAATTTCTTCGGCGTGCTGCGCCACGGCTGCGTAATGAGGGCGCATGTCCCATAAACTGCCATCTGGTCGAAGAGGCGGTCCAGTCGCTACCTCTGCAAGATTAACATCACGACGATGCAATCGAACAAGAGACAAGGCAGCCTTGACCCCTGCAATCAGCTGATGACGCACCAACTCCTTGACATGGCCTACGTTCCAAAATTTACCAAGAAGACCTAAAAAGGTAGAAGGCGTAGCATCCAAAGGGAACATTGACCTCCTTGGGTGCGCCCTCGCTTGGAGCGGCTGCACCCAACGCTTGAGGATGGTACGAATGATATCGACACCATTGACCTCCTTGTCGACCACCAACTAGAGTTCCTCCACACGATGGTAGAGCTCCTCCACCTCTGCCGTTTCACCCTCCAAGCCGTGGTTCTTCCACGACCTCTTCAGGATGATCATTTGGGTCGAGTCGAAAGGGGCGAGACCATATTGCTGCCCGTCCAATTTGGTGTCACGGATATAGAACAACTTCTTCCGCCAATATTGGACGGACTCGCACATATAAAAGGAGAAGAATAGGATAGAAGAACGAATGGAGATGAGGCAGTCGCCGAGTGGATAAACACCGCCGGTGCCGGACTGCCTCTTCACGGAATAGAGCTTCCAGAAGAGGTCAAAGTGTGGCTCGATACCGAGACAACACTCGAAAAGAGTGATAAAACAAGCAACGTGGAGAAGAGAATTGGGAGACAGATGATGCAACTGAATTCCGTAGAAAAAGAGGAGTCCACGAAGGAATTCCTGGACAGGAAGAGAAAGACCCCGAACAATGAAGGCATAGAACATCACCCGAAACCCTTGGGGTGGGCGCGGAATTACCTCATCGCCGGGGAGGATGGCATCCTCCTTGTCCTTGGAGATCAACCCCGCATTGCGCAACTTGTGAAGATTTGCCCCGCGCATGTTCGTGCGCTTCCACTCGCCGTCAGTGCCGTGGGCCATAGCGGCGACCTTCTTGCCGCCTCCGGCAGCGCTCGAACCAGCTCCAGTAGTTGTCTTCTTCGGCTTGCCCATCTTGCAATGGAGAGTGCGGAGATGTGATCTCAAGAACGAGGAAGGAAAAGTATGAATAATGTCCAGTGCGCAACGGAGGGCAGAAAAGCTCGCGAAAATGGAGGCAATGGAGATGAGCAAATAACGAAGGGTAAAAAGAAATCACTGTTTCCCTGTGGTATAAAAGGACGGAGACGATGCACATGAGCCGTCGATTGAGAAGCCCTAGTGTGCCACTCAAATCTCACCATACACGTGTCAGCACTACACCGAACCGTCGCCAGCACGCCGTCCACTACGCATGGAAACCGAGGAGACACCATAATTTTTGCCACATTTACACGTTACTAGTCAACGTCAAGTCAGGCAGTGGGACCCACGATTGTCTCATCGCATCATCTCTGCTGCCGCAGACGGTTGAGATCACCAATTGTCAGCACTGACGTCATCAAAGAAAATCCAGCAACAGCTCAAAGATTTCGACTGATCATTTAAGTACTTACTCGAATCTACGATTCGAGAAACTACTCGGGGGCTACTCCTATCAGGAGCGCTGGCTGTGCACCTGAGAAATTAGTAAGGTAACATCACTTATACATTATCTTCGCTGAGTCTGCGACTCCATTATAGACTCGGGGGCTACTCCCATAGGGAGCGTTGGTTGAACATCCGAAAAATTGTTTTCTTCGGACTTACACTGAAAACGACTGAACTAAAGTCTCTGCTCGAGTCTACGACTCGAACAGACACTCGGGGGCTACTCCCATAGGGAGCGCTGACCGTGCACCCTATGATTTTTTCGACCACAATCCTTCGGGTCAAAATACAACAAAATATTTTTGGCAACTTTGCCCAAACCAACGCTAAGTGAGAAGCAGTCTCCTTGGTCACCCGAAACACCTCTAAAGTGATAAAACTTCATATGTTGTGTCTGCGATGCAAAGATAAGCCCTATAGATATCATCTGATGGCCTGGTAACACACATGACTATGCTCTGCCAGTAAAAATTCCGTGTCAACAGGTACGATGAAAATCCTGACAGACGCGTTGGGTACATCACTTGAAAATCAGTGGGATTCGTCTCCTGTAAGACCACAACGGCCTGAGTCGAATCACACCAGCAATCGTTCCGAATTCGAGTCCGGGGACTCGAGTTTGATGAAGATCGTGTTGTTTTGTCCTATGATAGTTAACTTGCCCTGATCCGTCGGGTGAGCCAGGCACACGCATCAACAATCCCTATGAACTAAAACATCTCTCCTTGAAATATCAGGCTCAATTGCACCCGAAAGATTGAAGAGTCTCCAGCCGAATCTATGATTCGATTGAACACTGGGGGGCTACTGACATGGATATACCCCACGGGTACATGACATTGGTATACCTGGTCTAGCCCAAGGAAGGCCCACGACAGGACTGCATCCCATGAAGACTTCGGGTGGCCCAAGCCCATGACGTTTTTGACTCTTTGGAGGACAAGTCTAGAATAGATAGAATTTCAAAGGGTACCAACCCTAATTTGTAACTGACTTGACCTAATCCGGGACCTGCCTATCTATATAAAGGACAGGAGGTACGGAGAAAAGGATCTCTCAACTCACCGCATACACACCTCCATGCCAGATTGCATCTGCGCATCCCTGTAACTTTCGGTTCCATCGTAATCAAGAGCAGACAAGTAGGAGTAGGGTTTTCCCTCCTGGGGCCTGAACCTGGTTAAATCTCCTGTCCCTGTGTTGCTTGACTATTAATCGTTCCGCGACTTCCAGCATCCCCATCTTATCCAAAACCCAAGTCCATAACAATGGGCATTGACGAGATCGAACCTCGTCAAATAGGACACCAACAATAATAACCCTTATCGTTAGGAGAATACCCAAGAAAGATGCATATGATAGTAGGGGATCAGTTTTCCTACTTAATTCTTGTAATCATGAACAAACCAAGTACAACCCAAAACCTTTGGTGGTACATTGAAACAATTAGAACCACAAAACATTCAATTGTGATTTTGTGAACCCTTAATGGCATATGATTTATCAAATATAATGTCGTTTTAGAAAATTCACCCCAAAGAAACTTTGGCACATTCATTGTAAACATTGGGGACCAAGAAACCTCAAATAAATACCTATTTTTAATTCAATGACTCCATTTTGACGAGCTATATTTAAGCATGTAGTTTGATGTATAATGTCATTTGAAGATAAAAATATCATCAAAGCTCATCTTGACATAATCAATTCCATTGTCTGAATGAAATATTTTCACTTTGGCACTATACTGATTATAAATCAAAGCATACAAATCTTTAAAAAGTATATAGAAGATCACAATTATGTTTGAGAAGATACAAACAGGTACATTGGCTAAAGACATCAATAAAGTCACATACCAACGCTCTCTTAAAAGATAGGTTACAACCGAGGGACCCCAAACATCTAAGTGCACAACCTCAATAGGATTTTGACTTCTCTTGCTACACCTAGGATAAGTACCCATTTGTTCTTAGTGTAATACCTCGGATTTATAGGATATAGTTGACCATATTTTATTTTTTACCTAACTGTATGTCATGTGAGAAATGTGAGACTATTGTTGTGTTAGTCTTGTCAATTTGATTGAAAACGGCTATGAGCTTGTTCACTTATGAGTTCCTACCGATTGGTGAGAACTTAGTGAATCTGGACCTTTAGGTTTTCTTTAGATTATAGACTCCAAACTTTATATTAAAGAAAAGATATAGATAAATATCAAGCCTGATCGGCTGCTTATTCTCACGAACCATCCCTATGCCCAACATCCAATTGCTACAGCCGCCGCCAACTAGGGTTAAGACCTTTGCTGCTGTCGCCGCCTAGGTTGTAACTGGTTGTGGGCGCCGTGGCCAGAGTACGCTGCTAGCAATCACCGCTGCCTAACCGAAGCTTACTGTGATCAACTGCGGGCCATCATCGATATGCTTCTTCTTGAGGAGCTCCTGGAATTTTGGGTGCTGAGAGCTGACCGTTGAACATCAAGTTTTAAGGCAAGTGCATGATGAATTTTCTTGTATTTTGGTTTCCCCATGGGTTCTTTTGTTGTTCTACTTGTTTGGCTTTGTTGTTTCCATGCCACTTGGTTTTCGGTTATGTAAGTCAAAATTTCAGAGTTCAGCGTTCAGTTGGACATATGTCGACATTTTCTGTGATGACCGTTGTGAAGTGTCCGCTATCTATATTCCAGTCTCCTAAGCTGAGTGACACAGGGTGTGTTCATACCGGAGAGTTCCAACTATGAGAGTATTCAGTGAACTAGGAAATTCTTCTTTATATTTAGTGTTAAATTTTTGTTATTACTTGTGCACCTTTCGGCTCTTATGGTACATGGCTGGGTATACCTTTACTCACACTTGTTTCTCTTGTGGTTGATTTTATTTGGTGTTCAGGTACTTGGAATAGCGGCTTGCATGGGTGGGAGTATCGCACTTTTTTTACACGTTATGTCACACACCGTCAACTAGAAAATAAAAACTCATACTTTACCTTGGAGATTTATTAGATTATATGACCATCTAACTTAGTTTTCATATTCTATCTTCTAGTGTGAGACTTTGTTCGCTCGAATAATATTTTTAACACCTATTGGATGATTTGAGAGCTATAAATTGTGTCCCTGCTATTTGCGAACATTAGGTTGTTTCTTTCTGATGGATATATCGATATTGGAATATCATGGATGTCCTAATAAACAAAGAAGGTGTTGTCCGATTTTAGAATTACCATAAACTTGGCGATTATGTAGTTAGCAAGGTAGCATCGCCAGGTAAGGAAAAACCTGGGATGTTACACTTAGCTAGTTCACACACATCACTTACAACCTTATACTTGCAGCAATAAGTAAAAAGTGAAGGAAACTTACAACCTAGAGCCTGAAAAGGATAACTGCCCAAGTCTATAATTGTCACATCCCAAAATTTTCCAAATTTTGATATGTGAAAAAAAATAAACAAAAGAATTAATTGTTGAAATTTAAGGTGAAAAGAAACTTTTTTGCTTCTAAATGGAAACATCAAAACCCTACTTGAATAAAATTTGAATAAGAAAGCAACAAACAAATATTCAAAAGATCAAATGCATTCATGCATGGAAAGAATTTTGAAATTAAAGCACTTGGAAAAGTAAACAAAAACCCTAAACCCTAATGAGAGAAATCATTCTCAAACCACCCAAGGACTATGGATTTGTTCCATATGAAAATTTATCAACAAACATTTATAAATTATCAAAATGGTAAAAATATATTATAAAACCATAGAAATTGGTTTCATTCAATTTGGAGCCATGGGTAAAAACTTATGAAGTTAATAAGATAAAAGGAAAAATATTTCCAAGGCTAATAAAGCTCCTAACAAAAATCAATACCAAATTGTGTGCAAAATAATCCTCAAAGGATTTAAAAAGATAAACAAATATTAAATAAAATTTTACAAAGTGGAACCAACATATTTGGAGCTATAAATAAAAAGATAGGATTTCATAAGACAAAGAAAGAAAGAAATAAATAAGGAATATTTAAAAGTCAAATTAAATCTTGGCCAAATACATAAACAAATGGAATAAATATAATCCAAATAAAAATAAAGGAATAAAGATTATTTAAATAAAATTATATGGGCTTTTAACCATATTCAATTTTATTTGAATGAAGACAAAATTCCTATTATAAATGATTAATGAAATCATGAGAAAAATAATTTAAATTGCCAAAATGGATTAAAAGTTATCTAGTTAACTTAAAAAGAATAAAGGATTATTTGAATAAAATTTATATGGGTTTAAACCATATTCAATTTTATTTGAATAAAGACAAAATGCCCAAATTAAATAAATATTAAACCATAAGAGAATATTTAAAATGTTCTAAAATGGACTTTTAAACACATTAATAAATAGATAAAACCTACTGAAAAGGGTTTGGTCAAAATTTGAATTCAAACTGAAACTTAAATCAAAGGTTTGAATTGAAAACAAAAAATAGAAATAGAAAAAGAAAAAGGAATCAAAAGGAAAAAAAATAAGAAAAGACCCAGACCCAACTAACCTACCTAGCAACAAGGCCCAACTTGGCCCAGCACAGCCCACCCGGGCCACACTCCCCTTTTCCCCCTGGATCTTTCGCACTCGCAACCAAACCCGCACCCCCACTGACTAACCGGCCCCACCGCCATGTCACGTCGTCGTCTCCACCCCGCTGACCCTGCCCCCAATTTCCCTCGCCGTTTCTGGCCATTGATGCCTTGCGTAAATTCGCGTTAACGCTGCAATGAATCCGCCCGCGACCATGCTATCCTAAGCGCCTCCCTCTCCTCTCTATTTCTCCTCACTTGCCACCCCCTTTCCGCCACCAGGCTGCCTCAATTTCACCTCGCGCCACCACTGCTCCGATGAGCTCCAGCTCGAATTCCGGCCAGCTCCGACAGCGCCCCTTGCCCTGGCTCACACGATCTTGTTCACCATCACCGTACGCATCCACTGGCACCCTCCGTTTGCCCGCGCGTGCCCTACAACCTCGCCCTGTCAATGACTGAACTCTACCGTCGACTGCCCCCACTCCGGCGAACTCCCCTGGTTAGTTCTGACCGCCCCCTCCTCTCTGGTTGACACTCACACACTCCCCTCTCTCACGCGCATCTAAAGCCATCCTCATTTTGCCTTAGCGCATTTCGTAGCGTCGCCTCCGACAACGCCTCAGCGCGCCCGACGTCAGGAGCATCTCCGGCGAGCAATCGAGATCGACTCCATGCGCCCCTGTCGATCCTGCGGCCACCTTGAGCATCACCGTGACCCTGCGAACCCGGTGAGCCCCTCCATTCCTTCTCTCTCTTCCTAGATTCACCAAACCATAGTCGCCTGAGCGCCGTCGCCGCGCATCCGTCACCAGCGCTGCCCAACTTAGGTCATCGTCTTTTGAACCGTTGGATGGAGATCCAGTGGATAGGATAGAATAACTTAACGAAGCGGTACAAATCAATCTGTCGTGCGATTCTAATTAGATCCTGCGGCCCACGATGCTCGATCCATACGAAACGGTATCAGCCAGTAAGAAACAGACATGTGGCCTGACTATTGTTTTAAAAAACAGAAAATGATCTATTAGATCTTTGATTTTGTAAAATTCATAACTTTTGTTCTGCTTGGCCAAAAATTACAAACTTTATATCAATGGATGAAGAAAAATATAAAATTTGCAAATGTAGACTTAGTTTTGTATTTTGCTTCTAGAAAATTAGGTTTTTTGCAGAAACATTATTAGGACTATTTTGGATATAAAAATTGTTTTAAAAATGATTTTTGGGCGAAACTTTTTTTAAATGGTAATGATTTGAACTCTCTGACCCTAAACACTAGCTTTTGGATTTAAAAATATATTTGATTAACAATAGAAAATTATTGCTTTGATTAAAATCATTTCTAGCAAAACAAAATGATTTAAAAGGGCCATTTTCACTAACTTTGTTTCAAACGTTCCCTACTTTTATAAATGACCAGTACATGTTTTAAAATGTTTAGTGCCTTATTAGAAACCACTTTTCAATAAAACAATCTTTTGCATGCTTGCATTTCTTTGTTTTTATTATTTCATGTGGTGAATTGTTTGAATGCTAGTTTTGAATTTTTGCCTTGCTTGATTGAATTGTAGTGAACTTTGAAGAGTGTGACAATTTCAAGATCAAGGAGTGAACCTAGTTCCTCTACTAAAAAGGCAAGTGGTGCTTCATATATTTTGTCCTATTATTTTGACTATGCATTAGGGATATTTTGAGTAGGACTTGCATGCAAATTTTCTAAGTATCTATACTATGATATGCCATGGGAAGTCCTATATGTTGTCTTAGTAGAATTATCCTAAGTTTGGAAACTTGCCATGTTATCATGATTAGCTTAGCTAATAGGAAACAAGGGTGGATTATTCATGCTATGAAATATTTCTAAGTCTATGACTTGTGTTTTGCTTAATAAAACAACTATGTGAATGAATCACCTGGGTGGAATGGAAAGAATGGTTTGGGTTGAGTGGTTACTGAGGTCCCATTTCTATGGCCTCTCTGGTGTATCTCACTTGTGGAAAGCCACCTAGGAACAAAGAGATTTTAGATGTTAAGTGTTGAGAAGCTTCTAGTGCAGCCACATGGAAATATGGGCTCTGCCTTGATCATATAGGTTGCAATAACTTAGCCAGATGGAAAGAAGGTGGTAGGGATGGTAGGATGGAACGCGTCCATTTGGTCTAAGGAAAGGTTTCTGAAAGATCTTGTCTCGATGCATGTCAAGTCTTGTGGGGAAAGTGCACCACCTCTCGAGAGAGTAAAATCTAAGTACTTAGCCGTGTCCCCGACAATGAACAATTTGACATTGAAGCTATCAAGGATCTCCTCATCCCAATTTCTAAGTGAAAAGCTTGTCGTTGAACAAGGGTAAAGGTTCACCAATTTCTATTGGTGGTTCCTTGGGTGATTTTTGACAAACAAAGACTTAGTGTTTTTTAACTGATAAGGAAACCTTATTTGAGCAAAGCAAGCCAAAGTCCACTTAGCCAAATTCATATAGATGATAGATACCACTATTCTACCATAGTATCACTTGCCAATAACTTTCAATGTATTGACCCTTGTGGCTATAACTTATTATGTTGTAGGTTTGTTTGATGCTAGCGAAATTTGTTGAGTAGGGATTACAAGTATACAACCAACATGATTGCCTGTGGCATTTGAAGATGAAGGACTCCATGCTATATAGTTATATCTGCTGCATTGTAATGAGATATCCATATGAGCTATGTAAGATGTAATGAATTATTTTATTCCTGGTTATAAGTTGTAATATGACCTTTGTTTCATGATATTACACCTTAAATTGTGGATGCTAGCTATTCGATCCAGGGACTAGCATTGTAAACGCAGGGATCTCTACCTTATCAGGTTGGGAACTCTACAATAATGGAGTAATAAGAACTCATCGGTAGATGAGGTACACGCTGCATTAAATGCATGTGGATCCACTACATCGCCGAGGTAATATAGGCCACCATGTTTAGTTCTAGTCCCAAGTACTTTTCTGGACTTCATTTCCTGAAATACACAAAATATAGGTTCAAATTGAGCTCCGAAATTAAGTGACTGTGATCGAATTTACTAACAAGAGGTTCATGGGAAATTTGGAACATGTAAATAATATATAAATGTTAGGACAGTGTACAACTAGTGCTCCCACAAACCATTATAGGAGTTGACAATCAGATTTCGAACCCTATCCTTTCCTGAATGAGGAATATATGATGAAAAAGCTTTTGTTGAACCTTTCATATGATTAGTATTACCTGAATCAATAATCAAGGGGTAAATGAATGGTCTACACCTTGAGTAACATGCAAACTGGAGGTGGATTGAGCGGGACCTTGTGTAGTGGCATCTATAATCTTAGGCTTAAACTCTTCTAGTGCTTGTGCACAACAGATGGAAGCTCTCCTATAGATGAGGTGATATGAACATGGTCCTTCTTTTCTTCACAGTTTTCACCAATAGAGAGTCTATTATGTTGTCTTTGCTGCCAGGTAGGGTGATAGACAACCAGCTAAAAACATTTCTTATTCACGTCACTTGGTATTTTCTAGTGAACACAAACCACTATTCAGGTACTCTATAACCGAGGGAATATGGCATCTTATCAAACTATTCAGGGTAGGGTTTTTCATACCCTATGTTTTTGGCAAACGCCAACTCAATCTAATGCAATCCGATCTAACTCCCTTTTGGGTCTAATCGTGTGCTCATCTAGGGATGCCTACCCACTAACTTATTGCTAAGGGACGTTGTTTTGAACAGGACTGAACTTGAGTTCGGTACGGATCCTATACCTGGAAAACATGCTAATTGAGTTAGTTGATTGGCTGAACTTTTAGATGAGATCCGTGTAGGTTGAAATTCTAAGTGAGTTATCCTAGCTCATAGGTTGATTTGTAGATGGCTTGCCATGATAAGTATTATTCTTAGAATTATTGTGCTCCCTAAACATGCCATACACTTGTGTGCTTTTTTGTGAAAACATTTGTTGGAGTACTTGATTAGTATATAAAGCATTATTACTTATAGTAGGATCATCGTTGATGATCGGCATTGGCTTGTACTCCCCGATTGGCTCAATGTATCCATGTCGGTCTTTCTTGAAGGTGGCCAAGTAGGCTTCCCGATCTTCAACTTCTTGCTTTTCCTGTAGTGCTTTGCGATCTTCATGTCTTTTCTTATGAATTGCCTCAAAATCTCAGTGTTATTCAGACAAGAGTTCATCAAAGATTGTCCTTATGATGTTCTCAAGACTAACCTAAAAAGGTTCTATGATCTTTGAACCGGTCATGGTGATCTGATCTAAGATTTTCGTCCCCAACGGAGTCACCAAAAAGTGTATTGGATCAAAATGGGTTCCTCGTACACTCCTACATGTTAATGTTTACTTGCAGTGTCGAGGGGGCGATACACCACAAATCACATTAGAGGGAGTCTGATAAGGCTCACACCGATGATCCTATGCATTTTGCCCCAATCTTTCATAGCGAGTAACCCGGATAGAAATCCTTCCAGTAACACCGATGAACATCTCCTGAAAGAGAGGAACAAATCCAGCAAGCAACGTGATGAAGATCACCACGCCTCAAATCAAAGAACAATAATCCTTGATGCACACAAGAACATCTGCAACAATCTCAGTATAACAGATAACACGACACCGCCGTCCCCGGAGGGATGCTTCACCAAGAAACACAACACAATAATCTTTAGAATAAAATTCTGAACTCCCTAAACCATAGGCCGGCCATCCCCTTATATGGAGGACTAGACGAATCCGCATTGGGCCGGATTATACGATCCTAGTTGGGCTGGATTATCCGGTCCTCTGACTTGACCCTGGTTCAGTTGGACAAGCCCAAACCGAACACATAATAATAAAACCTATTCAGTCTATAACATGACCTAAAATATAAAACACAAATAAAACTCAAATGACACACTGACATGCCTAGCTTGGTGGAGCCCTGAAGTTGGGCTTCACCTCCTCCGTCATGTCCATATCATCCTCCCCCTTCAAAAAGTGTTGTCCCCAACGCATGAGGGTCCACTCGAAAAGGTGTCATGTTATCAACAAAAACATCACGCTTGCTTGTCTTCTCCAAGTCTTGACTGCCTTCCACGCCACATCCTCCCTCTCGGCTAGCATGACTAAATCAGCACTTGGAGCCTCCTTTCTTATCCACATAAGTTTAGAATTTGGTGCCACCACCTTCTTCTTCGCAACCCTTGATAGAGCTCTGTGTTGCTAAACATGAAACTTCTTTGTATGACCCTGCAAAATATGAGTAATGCCCGGGCCACACAACTGACGAACACGTCCATCCATGCCTTTGTGCATACGCCCTGCTGCTCCAACAAAACACCTCACAGGTGTCCTAAAAAAACAGCGGTCATCGACCCGCGACACCATATGCACTGAGACACGATCAACACAACTATCATTGGGCTGAACACCTATGTCAACACAAACTGCAGGTGTAAGACATACTGAAATATCATTCCTATCATCAATAAGAAGCTTGACTTCAACTGGCTTGTCACTAACAAGAACAACTGGCTTGTCATCTACATGCATAGCTGAAACAATGTCACCACTGACACTCCTCGCATCATGCTCCTCATGCTACAATTTAGCTAACCTTGGTTTAGCCTTGTGCAACTTCTCCTTACGCACAACCAGCACCACACCGGATTTGATTTGATCATCTCTCATAGGCTTCAAAATCCGCTGGTTGCCATCATGCAAAAAATAATATGTATTTGCTCTCCCAACATGTATTGCGTTGCGACCATACTACCATGGGCGTCCAAGTAACAGCCCACACACCTCCAATAGCAATACATCGCACTCCATCTCATCAACATACTCACCAATTGTAAATGGCACACGCACCTTATGAGTAACCTTGAGTATACCACAACTATTCAACTACTTGAGATGTTTAGGTTTAGAAATACACCATGTGGACAATCCCAATGATTCCACCATTGCCTTGCTAATGCCATTAGTACAGCTACCACCATCAATCACCAACTTGCATGCTTTGCCTTTGATCATACACTACACCTGAAATAAATTCCAACGCTGGCCTCTATCAGCTGATATACAAGTATCATTTTGTACTCTCTTGAGTTGCACATTCAGCCTACTCACTTGTACTACCTCAACCGAAACAACCACCTTGTCCTCTATCTCCGATTGTGCCAAATTTTAGCACGTAAAAAATTTCTATAGTCCTCCCAAACAGTATCTCTTGAGACATCTCTTGCATGTGTGTCCATATTCCACCAACTGTTAATTCACGCATCCTCACGCTTTTTTCAAGATCAAAGGCAATATTATCGTCAAACTGCAGATCTGGAGAAAGATCAACGCATCAGAGAAACCTAGACTGCATTGTCTCTTCCCATAACTTGTACTCTACCGAGGTTACAGTGTGTAGTAGGTACCATTCCCTTTTTAACAAATCATAGGACACACCTTTCATAATGTCTAAATAATCACTGTACACGTCCATTGCTGAAGAACATCCAATCTTTCCCTGAGGATCCATCTCGGAATGAAACTTCTATCACAAATTGAACAAAACAGAAGATGTTTCTTCAGAACACTGATAATAGGCCGGATAATCCATTGTAGGATGGTCGGATAATCCGGCCTTCGAAGCGGAATTGTACGTTCTAGAAAATGACGCATCTTGCAGTAACCATGCTGGATTATCCTCCCTAGGAGGGCCGGGTTATCCTCCCCCAGATTATCCGCCCTTGGGGGGCAGAATTATCCGCCCCAAAACAAAATGGGAAGGATTTGTAGATCCGATCTGCACAGCCATAGCTCTCCCTGATCCTATCTGCAACGCGATTTGCTCTCCATAGGAAATCTTCACCAAGCACACTCAGCAGATCAATCAACACAATCTCGCTGTGAGCAACACTTGGCTCTGATACCAAGATGATATGGGGGCGACTCGATCTTCTCAGTAAGCGAGGGTGGTAGATGTTGATAGTCGGTGGAGATAACTTGTATGATGCTCATGAACCTCTCGACTAATCCATGATGCCAATCCAACAGATCTCAATCCTTATAGATATTTGCAACTTCACACACTTGTGCACGTAGCCGCTGACCACAAAGGGTAATTACAATCTTCTAATTCCCAATGGAACAGCAGATCACACAAAGCTTGTAATTGGCTAAGTCCCAACAGAACAACTAATCACACTTAATTAATAGTAGCAAATACACTAGATTGATACGAATTGGCGTAGGGAGTCAATTGGAAGGAAGTAGCAACTCAATAGAATCTAGGGTTTACTTTAAACATGGTCTTAGTTGATCTAAAGGAACATCCCAGGGCTTATATGGGCGTTTGGGATGGCCAACAACCAAAATAAGTCATGGTAAACTCGAACTGATACAAACCGAACGAATCTGTTTTGTCAGGGGCCAGATTATCCGCCCTTAAAGGGGGGTGAATTATCATCCTGCCATACAATATGACGCGCCTGAAGTCCTTAGTAGAATATCTGAAACTATGCCAAATTATCCGGGGGTGTGGGGGCCGGATTATCCGGGTCTAGAGATGTGCGTGAACCCGTTAGAAAGCTCTCGGAATTATCTTTCCAACAAGTACTTACTTTGCCTGATTTGGAGTTGTATGAGAAATCCACATCATTTTCAAATTTAGAGATTCTGTCTATTCGAACTGAACCTTCGTTCTTGGTCGCCTTCCATTTCTCGGTCGCCTTCCTCCCTCTCCTCCTTCTGGCACTAGTCTGATGTATATTAAATCTAGTCAAACAATAACACCATGATTTAGATAGTATAAAGTTCTTATAAATCAAAGTATCATGTCCAACTATGAATGAATTCACCTTCTGATACTTTTCAATGAGGCTCAATATTTCCTTCCATCTTAAACAAACAGAATCATCATACTCTATGGTTGTATCCTCATCATCCTCCCTTTCTTCAGGAAAATCTGTCTGCGGCTTTGGGTAAGCTAAAAGTGGAAGAAATAAAAATAATAATGTGTACAAACAGTATATGTATATATAACATGTTGTATCATTTTTTTGACATGCATAATATTCCCAATATACAAAACACAATGTAAATTGCAAGTAGAGAATACATAATTGTCATATGGGAACAAAGAACAATTGATGCATGTAAAATGCATACATGAACTTTATAGTTTGTTAATATGTTTTCCCACATATTTGCATCATATATAATGCTATATCCATATTTTATAGATTTTTAGGGACTTACAAATGATCCCCTTTATTTTGTCTATAACCCTGCAGGGCAGAAAAACCCTGTTTTCAATGTTTTTGATGTTTCAGAACCTATACGAAGTCAAATGGACTGCACTTATTTATCCACTAGAAGCATCTAGAGCACAAGAATCCCACTTGGAGGGCCAGGAAGCCCAAGATATCACAGGTGGCGTGTCCAGGCCCGGCGGGCGCACCACCCATGCTATCTTTCTCCTCGGCCGTCTGATCGCTTCGATTCTTTTGCCCACGTAGTTCTCTTGACCTAAAAATCCCTATATAAGGACCCTCGGGGTGCCCTCAACATAGAACACACCAGAGAAGAAAACACCACCAAACAGAGTTAGATCCAGCAAAGATTGGAGGGGGAAACTCCACCGGATCCACCTTCGGGGAGATCTCCACCCTCTCCAACATCTCCAGCATCATCACCATGATGAAGAGGGAGTAGTCCACCTCCGTCTATGGGTTTGTGGCAATAGCTTGATCTATTTCTCTCTCGTTCTTCATAGATCTAGTACCATATGAGCTGCCCTACATGATTATGATCATATTTGTAATTCCTATGTGGTGGATCTTTGTTCTATGATTTGATATTTGAGCTTGGAGTCTATTTTGTGTAAGATGTTTTGATAGAAGCATATCATGTACCCCATTGTTAATTGCTTGTTTTGATCCAACTTGCATGCAAGAACTTGTATGGGGAGAAGTGTGTCTTAGATGGAGTAGCATGGTGGTAGAGATTGAATTGTGACACATAATATTCAAGATCTACTTTGGTTTTTACCTTTCTTTTGCTGCCTCACTAGGGATAAAGTGAGATCATGTGCTATAGTTATCATGTGATAGTTGATAACCTTGTTAAATCAAGGTAGCATATTTGTATTTCAAACATCATATAATATTTCTTAAAGATATACTCTGATTTGTTCTTAATTCAAGATTGCATGGAGATTTCCCTTTCTTGAGTAAGTATAAGAGAGAGATGTATTCCATCTCAATATTAGAATGTGATGCCCATATTAATACCATTATCAAGCACATATAGAAAATTCCATGAATCTTTATCACTGATGAATTGTTTTGTGATCACCACAACCTAAAAAGAGAGTAGACAAGTGAACCCATGAACCCCGGTCCAATTTTAATCATAAGAAACACTTTTCCACTGCATCTACTATCCTTTTTTATTTTCTGCAATATATTATTTAGAAAATACAAAAATACTTTCCTACTTGCAATCACTCATAAAAACCCCTAAACCACTCTACTATCTTACATATCATTTAGTTTGCATTTCTTTGCTTTACTTTATTTACTTTAGATTGTTTTATATTTTATATTTTATATTACTAATATGAAACCTTGTGCTTGACAACCACTTGGTGGAGTTGGGGACTGATACGTCGTAAACGTATCTATAATTTTTTATGTTCCATGCTTGTTTAGTATCCACTTTGCTATGTTTTGTCTACACTTTGGGGTATTTTTATACACTTTCTGGAACTAACCTATTGACAAGATGCTATAGTGCTAGTTGCCTGCTGTTTTGGTTTCAGAAAGCTGAAAAATGAATATTCTCGGAATTGGACGGGACAAAAGCCAAAGATCATATTATCCCTAAACGATATAGAAAATTGAAGATGAGACGGAGGACACTAGGGTGGCCACACCCTAGGTGGGCGTGGGCCCACCCTGGCCGCGCCCATAGGGGGTGTGCCCCCCTGGCCCTCCACCGACCTTGCCTCCTTCGCCTATAAGAATCATCCGACTCAGAAACCCTAAAGAGCCAGACCAAAAAGCCACGAAAATTTCCGCAGCGCCGCAGCCACCGAAGGGGAGATTCGAGGGGCAGAAAGTCTCTGTTCCGGCACCCTGCTGGGATGGGGAAGTGCCCCTGGAGCCATCTCCATCGATCTCCACCACCATCTCCATCACCGTTGCTGATTCCCATGATGAGGAGGGAGTAGTTCTTCGCCGAGGCTAAGTTCTCTACTGGTAGCTATGTGTTCATCTCTCTCTCTATGCGTGATCATGTTGTGGTCATGAGCTTTGTAATCAAGTAGATCTACTCTGTTACTCAAGTGCTTAAACCAATCTCTGCTCTCCCCACGTGTGTGAAAGTGACAGCGTGAGCACCGTGGTGGCACTTAGGCTAGAGGTTGCATAAATACTCAATTGCTTTAATAGATCTATTATTTTCCCCATGTGTGTTAAAGTGACAGCGTGCACGCCCTGTGTGGCACTTAAGCTAGGTTATATATATATATTTTTATGATTTATATTTGGAGTTGGTTTTCTCTATGAAATTGTGGTGTTTGTTGGAACCATCTAGCGCTCAAGGTGACAGTGTGGGGTTATCTAGATTGGGGAAGGCGGACTTCGAGGTGTGCTGTTATAGACCTACCATGGATTGGAGTGTCCAATGAGAGAGTAGTCAGGATAGTATCATGAAGAGAAGATATTTATATGAGAGAGTGTTCACTAGTGAAAGTATGATCCCTAGGCCTTGTTTCTAAACATTGAAACACCATTTGCAACTAGATCTATTACATGTTTGCTTGCTTCCATCTTTTTTCCTTTAGTCTTTACCTCACTGTCAAGCTCTTTTCTGGCACCGTTACCACTTGTATTTCACTATCTCTTCACCGAACTAGTGCACCTATACAACTGACAAGTGTATTGGGTGTGTTGGGGACACAAGAGACTTCTTGTATCTTGATTGCAGGGTTGCTTGAGAGGGATACCTTTGACCACTTCCTCCCTGAGTTCGATAAACCTTGGGTAATCCACTTAAGGGAAACTTGTTGTTGTTCCACAAACCTCTGCACTTGGAAGCCCAACAACTTTCTACAATAATAGAACTACATAGACATCAGGGACACAAGGAACATTATTTTACTTTACATGTTGATTGAAGAGGAGAAGATAGATATCCACACAATTCCCCGAGAGTTCGATATAAACCCTCGAGTCACCCTTGTGGGAAAAGAAGCTTGTTGCAACACTCTGCACGTACTTGGAGTCCCAATGAAAAGTGGCAGCCTTTGTTGCCATCAATACCATTTTCTGGCCCCGTTGCCGGGGAATTGGTGGAGACATATCATAGTGGTTGCAGTGTGGTGAAACTCCCACGGAAAGTGCTAGACTATTTTTTGGCACCGTCATATTCCAACTTGTGGTGAAACTCCCACAAAAATCTTGGGGAGGTTGCACCACTGTGAGATTTTTCTTCTCTTTTTAGATTTTTAAAGTATTTTATTTTATCTTGTTTTTAGTCTTTTTAAGTTTTCCTTAAAACACAAAAACACATAAAAATTAGTATACCCTCTAAATATGCATGCTAAAATATGGAGAAACTTGGAATCCACATACCTATAGGTCAGGTCAAAATGTTGGAAGCCTACTATGAATATAGATCAACCAAAGAAAGAAATAGAATGGATGAATTGTTTACAGATCTCAATCAATTTTCTATTGACTTTTCTGAATCACATGATATAACTTGTTGCACTAAAAAATACTATAAACACTCTCACTATCAATGTAAGCATAATAGTGATCCTATTATTGCTTCTTATCAAGAGTGTAAATTTTTATGCCATGATATAGAAAAAGTTGAGAAAATATTGCCTATGTTGGAGCCCATGAGCTAGACTCTCTTATAAATCAAAATTTTGAAACTAGTCATGATGCTCGTGTAATGAAAGGACACATAGATATTATCCTTCAAATTTTCAACAAATAATTTAGTGATAATGCTTTTGTTATTAAATATAAAGAAATAACTCTTGCTACCATGGAAAGTACTAATATATTGCAAGAAAAAGATGATGAAAAGATAAGCTTGGAAGAGGAAATATGCGAAGAAGAAAATGAAGCAGATATAATTCAACCTAAGCTTGGAGAAGAGTGGGAACTTCCACCTTCACCATCAACAAATGATAGTAACACTCAGACTCAAAATTCATTTGTCATCTATGATAACCCATGCTATGATAATTGTCCAACTAAAAATCCATGCACTTATTGTGAGGGAATTGAAAATAATTTTTTTTCTTGTGAGGGAAGAGTTGGACAATTATCATTAGTTACCCATTTTGGATGTTTGAAAACTTGCTAAACATATGGAGCAGCAAATTTCTGCAGAACAGTTTTTTGTGCAAGCATTTTATAATTTTTTTGTAACTCCGATTGCGCTCAAATTTATATAGCATTTACAACTTTTCATCCTCTGTATGCTAAAAAATTGGATAAAATTCCTGACATGTATAAATGGGCTTAAAAAATCGTTTTCATGCTGCTAAAAATATGGATAGATTCTGTCATGTTTTGTTTTAACCATTCACAAGTGTCCTAAAATGATTTGTATGAGTCATATTATATGCTAGGAATATGTAGGTGAAAGGATACAGATGACTCATAGAGGGGGGTGAATAAGCGGTTTAAAACTTTTTTGAGAGTGGCTTAAAAAGCGGAATTAAACTAGCGTTTACTTTGTCAAGCACAAAACCTAGAACAACTAGGGTTCACCTATGTGCACCAACAACTTATGCTAAGAAAGACAAGCAACTATGTGATAGCAAGATATAGATTTCAAGAACGAAGGCTATCACAAAGTAAGGTGCATAAGTAAGATCTCGGATATAGAGAAAACCGAGGCACGTGGAGACGACGATGTTTTACCGAGTTCCTCCAACATGGAGTACGTCTCGTTTGGAGAGGGGGTGGTATCAAACCACCAACGCCACAAAAGTCCTCTCTTATTCTCCTAAGAATATCACCCCAAAGAGATCGATCCACACCTACACTATCGGTGCACTTGTCGGTGGCTATCCGGAACCTCTCACAAGGTTGGGGGCACTTCTCCACAACTCAATTGGAGGCTCCCGACAAACAAGCTTGGGGAAATATCCACAACTTAATTGGAGGCCCCAAGTACGACAAACAAGCTTGGGGAAATATCCACAACTTAATTGGAGGCCCCAAGTACACAAACCTGCAACACAACCAAACCGTCTAGGGTTCCAAGAACCCAAGAGTAAAAAGCTTCTCAACTTTCACCCAATCGAATCCTCACCGAGAACTCAAATCGATGAACCAAATGCAATGGCAAGAACACAAGAAGTGCTCAAATCCTTCTCTCCCAAATTACGCCAAAGCTACAAAAGCTTATGAGGGAATAAGAGAGGAAGAACAATGGAGGAAATCCACAAAGGACTCCAAGATCTAGATCCCAAGATGTTCCCCTCACTTAGAGGATAGAATGATTGGTGGGGATGTAGATCTATATCTCCTCTTTCAAATCCCTAAAGTACATGCAAGAATCATCGGAGGGATTGAAGGGAAGCAAGCTCAAGAAGCTCAAGTATGGAGGGGAAGGCTTGCATAAATCGTGCTAGCTCATTGGGAAAGAAGGGCCTCTTTTTATAGGCCCACTGATTTCTGACCATTTTCTGCCCGTTGGGGGGTTCCCACACTGGAGACCCCGGTCTGGAGAAAATATTGGATGCCACCAAGTGAGAATATTTTATGTATTACAATTTGAGATACCTCCCTTGGTGAGAAACTAGAAAACCTCAAAGATCAAAAATGCAATAAGATATAAAAGGGAAATCTGTTTTTGATGAACTAGAGATTGTTATGAATATTACCACAAGCTCTTGAACCTCACATAGATAAGATCCAAATAACAACCAAGAAAGGATGATGCCAAGTATGCAAAGGTTTGAGCTCTCTCCGAAATATATGATCGAGTTACTCACTTGAGAGCCCCTCTTGATAGTACGGTTATCTATCCTATAAACCGGTCTCCCCAACTAACACCACGAGACCGGTAAGAAGGAAACCCTATCAAGATGATACCTTTTGCTTGCGCATATTCCACTTAATCTTGATGTAGACGATCTTGTCCTTCTCAAGATGGAACACATTTCTTGATTGCTTCTTACACACACTCGCTTGATGAAGACTTGCAAGTTGATCCCCCATACAACATGGGGAAACCTTTACTTTGACCTTGTCTTCATCGATCCATGATCACCAAGGATGGCAAGCTTCAATCATGAGATCTTCTGGATATGGCACATCTTTAGCTTTCACAACATTTCTTCTAACACCATTTGGATGATGTCTTGAAGATACATATGATGAACTCTATCTTCTTCTTCAAGACACCCTTGATATTATTTTCTTTATTCTTCTTCTTCATTTCTTATTTATTTATTATGTTGGTGTCTTGAAGATACACACGAGGTATCCCTCCATATTATTCTTCAAGACACACTTGCTATAGGCCCAACTCCTACTTGACCAATCTCTGGATCATTCCTTGAAACCTTGATCAACACTTGATCTTCTTCACTTTCTTCTTCTTATTCTTCTTCTTCTTCTTCATTTCTTCTACCTTGAGGCCAACACATTCTCCAAGCGATGCCAATTGACTATTCCTACAAGTGTAACTCACTGCAAACATTAGTCCATAAAGATTGTCATTAATTACCAAAACCACACATGGGGGCCCACATGTCCTTTCAGTAGGAACATTATATGCTTGCTGGAACATTTAGAGAGAATTTTGTCTTTGATGTATATGCAGCAACTATTATATTATTGTGCTACTAATGTCACCTCTCAGAAAAGAGATGGGAGAAAAAGTTTTTTGTTGAAGTTTTTTGATAGGGAATAGAGGAACATCACACCAAGAGCAATCCAAGAATGGTGCAAACCATAAGCTTGGGGATGCCCAAGGCACCCCATTGGAACTACCTAACTCTCAGTTTGCAAACCTCTAAACTTTGTTTTTTGAGCAACATAGAACTATCGTAGAAACTCGGAGCGTCTGTTTGTCATTTTACTTTTGGTTTTGCATTAAAAATACCACCACCATTGTTATAAATGTTTATGATCAGCTACTGAAAATAAATCTTACCTTAATGAGATTAAAACTGAAAAAGAATTCCATGGAATAATAGAAAAGGGGAGATAAAAACAAAAGTTGAAATTCATGTTATGTCTAGTTCTTAAGCTCAAGTGCTTTATATGACGCATGATCTGCTTTATGCCTATTAATTTGTATCTCTTTCTTGTGTATATTTATGTTCAACATTAATAAGCAAGGTGAGAAAATAAATGTTGACATTATAAACTAGATGGCACACTCTTTATATCTCTTTTTGCTAAGCCTTTTTCTACACAAGCTAAGACTTATTCCAAGACCCTTAAAACTAGACTAGGCATATCCACCTACTTGTGGCAAAATCTACTTTCAAGTATAGTATGTATCAATGTTGAGGATATCGTTTATCGTTAACTTCTCGGTCAGCCTAAAATTAGTGATTTTTGGGTGTATCGGACGATTTATCGGGCGATAAATCAATTTATCAGGTGATAAATTGATTAAACGGCTTATTGGTCACCCAATGATAAGCGATAAATCGGCATATCGGACGATTTTCTGAACATTGGTATGTATGTTAATCCTCCAAACATTCTAAAAAACACCTTTTATGTATTTTAAATCTCATAAGAAAGTAAGGTTTGGGGTGATACCATTATGGAAATTTTTGTGCGTCACATCTTATTAGTTGTTGTTGGCTAAACCATGCTGGCATGGCATAATCTTTCAATGTTGAATGTTGATAATTAATCATGTTTAAGTTCTACCTATGGATTGCACCGATGTGAAATGAAGTGTGCACACTGGAGTAAGCATGATAGTAGAAAACGCTCCTGAACCACTAGTCAAACCCATGCATGACATGGTGGAAACTTACATCATGATGATCCTTGTTGATATGATTCATATGTCTATTTTTCTTGTTCTTCTGGAGTAGAGATGCAATCCCCCTCTCACCTTTAACATAACCAAGGAAATATATTATCTCTTATGCTAAATGAATGAATGAATAAGCAAATAAATACAACAAAAGGGGGACATATAGCTACACAGGGGCACGATGTACTTCAGTGATGCAGTTTCATAGGCCAACATGAGTATACAATGATAGGCCTAAGTTGAGTATTATGAGGAGTGCAAGGTCATAGACTAGGTGCATGAAACAATCAACTTGTAAGAGGTTTACCACATTGATGTAGCCCGACCTACGGTCATTACCACATCAAGGTCTCCAACACACGCCAAGTCGTCATGGAATCCAAAGGTGAATCCTATCCTCTATGAGATCCCACTTCCTACCCTATTGAATGGTATACTACTTCATACTCTGTCCTATGACCATGATAGGTTCAGACCGACAAGTACAGAGACAAGGGAGGAAGCCTAGAACATCAAGCCCGAAAATACGAAGACTTGGAAGAGGAGACAGAAGAAGCTACCGCAGAAGCAACGGAGTCTCCGGCCACCAACCCCGGAGTCTCTGGCCAAGACTCCGGACCGGACTCTGCAGCCCCAACTGAACTCTCTATATGCCTCCCTGGAGAGCGACGATGACACCGGAGTCTCCAGTCACCCAGGAGTCTCCGGACCTCTGCACAGGAGTATCCGCCCATGGACTATAGTGAGGACTATACCCCCACACCGGAGTCTCCGACCCCTTGACCCCGGAGTCTCCGGCCTGAGCGATGGGCCTACGCACCGCCAGCTGGGCCCTTGTCCCATGTACCCCCCCTTATTCCACCCAAATCCTAGCTTTATCCCCAAACTACCCCTTGTTTAGTCGCTGACCTATAAATAGAGCCCCCACCCCTATTGTACCCCTTAGACATAGATGATAAACTATAAACCCTAATATGTATCACTTCTAGTTATGTCTCCTTCCCTTCAAGAGGGAACCCTATCGTAACCCACCTCTATGGACTATGCCTAGTGCGTCCATCGTTGTACAAGGCCTTGGAGTCAGTGTCTCTTCTCCAAGTTGTCAAGACCCTCCCCAAGGTGTTCTTCCCTCTCCATGTGGATTGAGGGAGCACATTGAACGATCTTTCCTTGCAAGGATTCTATCGAACCGGTGGCCTCCGTTCGGGAGCAATCAGCCTTGTATCGTGTGAGTTTGGCGTGTGTTTATCATGTTCTCCGTGAGGTGTGTATTCGCTTTCGCTACCTTCTCCCTTTCCCCTCACTTTCCCATCGACTTACATGGAGATTCGTGAAAGACCGGACAACCCTAAGGGGTCACCCCTAACATATTGGTATCAAGAACCTCGTTGCTCATGAATTCTCCACAATTTTTTCTTCTATCCACCATAATTTTGAAAATCTCCAAAAAAATATCCCACTTTCGTGTTTTGGATCGATCTATGATTTGAGTGAGTTTTGGTAGGTTTTGATCCGTGGATTACTTGCTAAACTTGTTGATCTACCTTCCCCTGCGTTCCCATGGCCTAATTCCTTGATTCCCCCTCCCATCAATTTGAGGTTTTGGTTCGAGTTTTTCCTCCCAAAACGCGCCCCGGACGAGTTCTTGACGTCATGGAATTGACCGGACTGGAGTATCCGGCCCAGGACCAGAGTTCCCGGCCTTAGTGACTCCAGACTGGAGTCTCCGACCCCCAATACCAAAGTCTCCGCCCCTCCTATAGACAGAAAAACTGCTTCACACTTTTGAGCATAAGTTTTGCATTCGAACTCATATTTTGGTGTTCTTTAGATCATTTCGAAGAGGATAAGGATCTATACATCATGATCCACGTTTTTCATGATATATACTTGATCCAAATTCCATGATCAAGGTGCAATCCAACAATAAAGGGTGAAGATCATCGATGAAAGGTATAGACATTCTATGACTTTTCCCCACTTGCATTCCTTTGTGAACTACACTATCTTTGTGACCAACAAACACCTATTGAGACTAGTTCATACTATGATTGCTTGGGCTATGCACATTTGATACCTTTTAGAATTCTGAGCAAACGTTGTGAGCGCTATCTCATATAGTTACCTTGTATAGTTGTTGGCACAAGGAAGAGGCAAGTGAAAAAGAAAAAAAAAGAGAAAAAGGAAAATAAAAATAAAAATAAATAAATATACAAGTGCCTCATAGAATTGTAATCGCAAGCTCGATGAACATCATATAGGTGGTACTTATTGTGCATATCTTGTAGCCCACCAATTTTGTGCAATCGAACTAGCGTCTCTCCTTGTACTTGTGTGACACAAGCTTATAGTCTTTTCTAGGTAATCATTTGGTTATTATCCCACTTTATCCGTCGCACAAGTCCCATTTATCCCACTGTTTGTTTTCTTGTACATAATTCCTATCTCTTGTGGATCGACTTGTTCGCTTTGTGATCATTGTGGTTCTTTACTTGCCATTACAACATCTTGATTTTGGATTTTTTATTTACATGCCACTTTCCATACCTATCCACCATAAGCTTTGTGTGTGTATGTTTTTTAGTAGTTAGTTGGTTTTGGTGTTCCGCATGAACTTCACTTTGCTTGGTTTATTGCTCTCAAGTGTGGCCACTTGCACGATACGACCTTCTAAGGTAAAGTAAGGTTTGACGTTGCATCTCTAACACCCACTACCATTTCCATATACACCACTTGGTCTTGTGAATCATGTCTAGGGACTCCGGAACCGAGTATGATATCTACGAAGAATCCATGATGAGCCACCATGACTACGACTCCACAAGTATAGAGGACATGATGGAGCACTACACCGACAATGGCTCTGCATGCTTTGAGGACCCGGAGCACTACACCTATGACGACTCCACATGCATGGAAGACATGGAGCATGACATCAACTATGTCTCCTCAAGCATGGAAGACTTGGAGCTCTACCTCAACAATGGCTCCTCATGCATGGAGAATATGGAGCACTACACCGACAATGGCTCCACATGCTTGGGTGATATGGAGTACTACAACAACAATTACTCCCCAAGCATGGACGACTTCGAGTGCGACATCGACGAAGCCTCGCCGAGCATGGAGGACACGGAGAACTTCATTGACTTTGATGGCTCTTCCATGAGCCATGAAGAATTACTCCACCGCTTGGAGATGGAATACTACTATGCCAAGCATGAGGAGGCACATCATCAAGAATCCATGACCTTCAAGGCCAAGCATGCCACACTAATGGGCACCACCTACTTCGATGATCCACCTCCAAGGCACCAAGCGCCACTATCTCCAAGGCGTCAAGTGCCACCACCTCCAAGGAGTTAAGCACCACTATCCACAAGGCATCAAGTGCCAACACCTAGATGGCTTCAAAATCCACCATATCCAAGGCTCCAAGCACCACCTACCCCAAGAAGAGTGGCATCCAAACATCATATACAACAAGAGGCGCCACGAAACAAGAATCTTCGACAAACATCCTATCATGATCATCGCCACCATAAATAGGATACAAGACATCATCAAAGGCATATTCGCCATAAAGACGAAGAATTCATTATGAGCACCATCCATAATGCTCAATCAAGCTCAAGAAGGCACCACAAGCACAAGAAGAGTGCCAAGGAAAGTGATCATTGTCGCGAGCGTCATGTGGATGACCAAGTGCCACCTACATCAACCTTAGGCAAGGCACACCATTGACCTCCATTGACACCATCCTAGGGCACCTTCAACTACTAGTGCCACCACCATAATGGCACGAAGATCAAGCCTTCCTCCATGCCATCAAGCTTCAATGACCACACTTTACTTTCAAGACCTCGTGAATGAGAAAAATGAAGCCCTCTACTTCGCCAAGTTGGATGAGTATGGGAAGCGGATGTCTACACTTCAAGATGGAGGAAGCCAAGGCCACATATGTCATGAAGTTGATCCGAACACTGCTCTCTACAATAACATGGGCCTACTTCCACCACTACTACAAGATGTCCACAAGATGGTCGAGCATGGGATTTTCTCTTTGACCAAGGAGGCGAGTGATGATGCCCATCTTATCGCATCTAAATTTGGCAACGGCAAGGTCAAGAATGGTGAGCATGGGATTCTTCGTTCACCAAAGGAGGCGCATGGAGTTTAGGAAACCGAGCCTATACCTATATGCTTGAGTGATGATGTGATACCAATCCCATGTGAGTAGGAGGGCCACTTAGACCACTTGAATGAGATGAGTGACTCCACCTTATGTGATATTGAGTTCTTCCACTTTGAGAGCATGAGTGATACACCGAGTGAGTTGAGATTGGTAGTTGCTAGGTCAAGTGAGACCATTGTGATTTCTAATGACTTACCCTCTACCTCTAGTGTGTACTCTTATGTTGTCCTAGGTTCCATGGATGAATACGCGCCAACCCATGAAGCAATGATGCCTCAATTGGAGAAGATGTACATGGTGGACGAAGATGATGCTACGCCATGGCTACATCAAGAAGACGAAGTCGTCCACATGGAGGATACTACTACCACAACACCCACTTCATATGAGAGGTATGAACAAGGTAAAAATAAGGGTGTTTATGATGCCATGATCCCACTAGTGGACATGATGGATTGTGAGGATATGCATGCTATGGATGATACTTGTGACATTACATATGCTTCATTCATATTCCCATGTGATGCTTTGCCTTTACATAATATTGATCATGTGGAATTGGTTGATTGCGATACGATTTCCATACACATGCCATGCTATACATATTTTGTGTATCCTCCAATTGCTTCGGACATGCTTTGTCATGATAGTCATTCAATTTCTCTTGTTGCTTGCAATAAGATGAATAATTTCTCTTTCACTTGTTTTTCTTGCAACAATGTTGATCATATGCGTTATAATGAGATGGCCACCATAGATTTCTCAATTTTTGGAGTTTTTGATGATTGCCATGATAAGCATGTTCCCTACTTGCATACTCACCATGCATCTCTTTCATACTTGATTGACACTAATGGTGATGTGCACAAGAAGAGATACGTCATGATGGATGATGTGTTTCTCTACCATGCACACATGTTCTTCCTTTTGTGTATGATATGTGTAGATACCCGCACGAGAATGTCAATATCGGTTGAGCACGAGTTGAAAAAAGAGCTCTAGAGAGCATCCCACAAGTGACTTCAAGATCGAACCCAACTTTGATACCTTTTGCATGCTTTGCATCTTTCATGTTGACAAATTGATCTTTCATATGGTTTGCTTGCAAGCATGTTGATGATATTATATCATCTTGTGACATTCATGTTTCTTTGCTATTGGATATTGAAGCTTTGTGTGTTGCAAAAAAAGTTGAACAATTTATCTTTCTGATGTTTTGTGTGCAACCATAATGCCATTATGAGCATGTATTGTCATGAGAGCTTACTAGTATCACATATAGTTGTTGCAACAATCATAATGAACATTTTCTCTTTCATATGGTTTGTTTGCAAACATGTTGTTTTTGCTTCCGCTTGGGATATTCATATTCCCATGATATTTGCTTTTGATGGTATGTGTATGACATCCAACATATTGAACAATTTCTCTTTCCAATGGTTGGTTTGCACACATAATGATGTGGCTTTGGACATTCTTCCTCATGTGTTTTTGCCGAATTCTCCCATTCTCGCATCAAAGATGTTGATATATATCTTAATCAATTGCTTTGAGTGCCACACTAATACGTTATATGGAGTTTTTGATTTCCCACATTTGGATGATGTTCAACTGATTTCCATGCACTTTGACCTTGCATATGCATCCCATTTGCTATCCTTGTATTGTGCTAATAGTGTTGTGAACAAGGATGTACATGCCACAAATGACATGCTCCTCTATCACGCACGAAAATATTTTGCTTGGTCTTTGTTGTGTGAAGGTACAATTGATTACACATCAACCTCTACCAACCACGAGTTGACAAGAAGAAATGTAGAGGATTACCTATGGATGCGCTTCTTCGAGCTATCTCTACATCATAAGGTGACTTCCTTCTACTTGAGGACTCATGCTATAATCTTCATGAATTGGCTACTCTTTGAGTGTTGCTTCGCATTTGTTGTGAGCTTTGATAGCTTCATGGAAAGTGAGGGAACATTGAAGTGTTATCAAATCAATCTTCCCGAGGACGACTATATGGTGAACCCTAGGATCAAGAATGTCTCTCGACCTGTTCTACTTTGTGATGAGCATGTAGAGTCGAGGACGACTCTTTTTGAAGGGGGAGCTGATGTATCCCGACCTATGGTTGTTACCACATCAAGGTCTCCAACACATGCCAAGTCGTCATGGAATCAAAAGGTGAATTCTATCCTCTGTGAGATCCCACTTCCTACCCTATTGAATGGTATACTGCTTCATACTCCGTCCTATGACCATGATAGGTTCACACCGATAAGTATAGAGACAAGGGAGGAAGCCCCAAAAATCAAGCCCGACAAGACGGATACTTGGAATAGGACACGAAAGAAGCTGTTGCAGAAGCACCGGAGTCTCCGGCCACCAACCCCGGAGTCTCCGGCCAAGACTATGGACCGGACTCTGCACACCCGCCTGAACTCTCTGTATGCCACCCCGGAGACGTCCCTAGAGAGCGACAATGACACCGAAGTCTCCGGTCACCCCGGAGTATTCGTCCCTCTACACCGAAGTCTCCGCCCACAGACTACAACGAGGACTCTACCCCCACACCAGAGTCTCTGGCCCCTTGACCCTGGAGTCTTCGGCCTAAGCGATGGGCCTACGTGCCGCCAGCTGGGCCCTTGGCCCATGTACCCCCTTATTCCACCCAAACCCTAGCTTTATCCCCAAACCACCCCTTGTTTAGTGGCTGACATATAAATAGAGCCCCCACCCCTCATTGTACCCCTTAGACATAGATGATAGACTAGAAACCCTAATATGGAACACTTGTAGTTATCGTGTTTTCGTGTGTGTGTGTGTGTTTATCGAGTTCTTCGCGTGTGAGTTCGTGGATTTCATCCCTCTCCTCCTTCCACTCGCTTCCACCTCGATTTCCACGGGATTCGTGAAATATCGGGCCACCCAAAGGGGTCACCCCTAACATGTTCCCAGGCACATATGATGTAGATAGGTTGTAGCTAAGTTGAACACCAACAAGTAAGCTATGTGGACTTAGGAAAATAGATGAAAATTTGCGGAAAACGGTGATGAATGACTCAAAAATGATGAAGAAACAATAATGACAAAGAAAAATCTAGACACTACGACTTGTACTGGACGAGATCGGATCAAACACATAAAACGGCCAGCAACTAGACTCCTAGGATATGGCAATGACTAACCCTAATCTTTTTGTATGACTTTTTCTATATAGAACGAAAAAACAACTAAACTATGGATGGATTTGTGGATGCTTACTAAGGAAACGTTGGAATCTGATACCAAGATGATAAGGCTCACACCGATGATCCTATGCATTTTCCCCCATCTTTAATAGCTAGTAACCTGGATACAAATCCTTCCATTAACGCCGATGAACGCCACCTGAAAGAGAGGAATGAATCTAGCAAGCAATGTGATAAATATCACCACGGCTCAAACCAAAGCACGATAATCCTTGATGCACACAAAAACCTCCACAGCAATCTCAATATAATAGATAACACGGCATCGCCGTCCCCGGAGTGAGGCTTCACCAAGAAACACAACATGATAATCTTTAGAATAAAATTCTGAACTCCCTAAACCCTAGGCCAGACAACCCCTTATATGGAGGACTGGACGAATCCGCGCTGGGCTGGACTCCCTAAACCCTAGGCCGGATTATCCGATCCTCTAACTCGACCCTGGTTCAGTTGGACAAACCCAAACCGAACACATAATTATAAAACCTATTCAGTCTATAACATGGACTAAAATATAAAACACAAATAAAACTCAAACGACACACTATTGACACGTTAGCTTGGTGGAGCCCTGAAGTTGGGATTCACCTCCTCTGTCATGCCCGTATCAGAGTCCTGCTAGAAGCGTGATATGCAAGACAATCTAGCCGACTCTTTTTAGACCCGAAGCCCTAGTTCCTCATGATGAACCTTATAGGAGGTTTCGGCGAATATTGGTTGAACTAAGCTAGGCTTGGACGCTCTTAGTTAGGTTTTCGATTCAAAGGACAAGTCATGTGCGAAGTCATCGCGGAGAGCAGGGACAATGTTTAGGGACAAAAAATAGATTTCCATATCCCAATGAAAAATAGACAAAATTTTGGCAGAAGGTACACCTTCTACAACACTCAGCAAATCAAACCGTTGTGGTTGGAGATTTTTCTTGTATCGTATGGAAATACAGACACTAGGGGTTAAGAGACCCCCTTTTACAGATTTGGTAGTGGGTGGAAAGTAAGCTCTAGTTCATTATCCCTGATCTGAAGGACACTCAAACACAACGATCTTACCCAGGTTCTGCCGGCCAGGAGGCTAACAACCCTACTTCATGCTTGTCTGATGGTATTACTGGTTGGAGAACAAGGTGTTTACAAGGTTCTCCTAGCCTTACCCGGATAGGAGACTTGCTATCCTATTTCTTGGTCTCTCACCCTCTCTTGGACACGACCCTTCTTTTATAGTTCCAAGGGGATACCACAGTTTCCTAAAATATCATGCCCCTTCTTCCGTGACTAGGAACACAAGGGTACACAACAACTTTTACATGGCAAAGCTGAGACATGAGGAAAACGACGGGGACCTGGCCTCGTCTAGTCCCATGTTTTGACCTTGGTCGCTCCCTGTGATGCTTTCCCTTACCGGGTCTTGTCCTTCTCCACCACTCTGCACCTGCCTAGGCCTAGGCCTTATCCCGTTTCGGCCACATTCTAAGTGTGCTTTCTTCTGTCATGGGGAGGACTGCTTGCACCGGCGGGGAGCTTGCTTGCGCTGGAGATACTGTCGATGACAACCACACGCTGCGATGCAGACTTACATTCTCATATTTCGGCGCCATAGGCACATGTGTAAAGTGGTTGGGGC
Source organism: Avena sativa (assembly GCA_916181665.1). NCBI lineage: Eukaryota > Viridiplantae > Streptophyta > Magnoliopsida > Poales > Poaceae > Avena > Avena sativa. Next base: position 370,182,268 of record OV702284.1, read on the forward strand.
TATGATATGGCCGACGCCTCCTTCCCGGGTCTCCAGGCGACGTCGTGGATGACGATTCCTTCCCGATGACCGTGGGACAGGGGAAGGATGTCACGGCCTTGCTTGGCTTTCCCAATCAGGATTTTGCATCCCATGCCGGTACGGAGCGCATGGGCCCTTAGTCAGCGGGTAAGGGATACCCCAGTTTTCTCGAATCCGATAGCCTTGCTCATACTCGTCGCATTGAGATTAATTGCCGACGATACGGTGGAGGAGACTGATGGGAGGGAGAGTGACAAAAGGGATAGAGAGAGCGGTGATGGAATTTATGTTGCGTGTCAACGAAGGGACACGTCGTCTCCCATTCCTCCCCCTAATCGAAGACTCCTTCTACACCTCGCCCGAGCCTAGCTCCACAAAAATTACAGATCTGGCAGTTTCGAGTGGCCTGACTGGAGCGTGCTTTGACACGCGCAAGGACCACAACACCAAGGGAGGTCAGACATCCAATCGGCTTGCTCCGCTGACCATCTCCAATGTTCATCTTAGGTTGACTTTGTTGCGTGCGGTGGGGTACCGACGCAAGGCCAGTTGTGCCTTCCCTAGATATTTTTCTGCGCTCTATGTCTGCGCCATACTACACCGGCGGACCAGTAGCGCGCGGTCACAGCACACAGACAAAAAAGGAAGTTCGTTTCCAGCAGCACATGGTCGTCGTCGGGTTGCGCTTGCGCTGCGCATGCCCTTCCTTGCGCTCCGCGTCACACAATTAGCCGGTTCCCTCGCTGTCCAGCTGGATCTAGGTTGTCGTTCATGAGACCTGCATGCATGGATGGATACGCGACGTACGCGTTCCGTCCGCAAGCTTCCCACCACGTCCCCCGTCCCCCGTCCCGTCCCTGCAGTGTCTGGAGGTGGAAATTCTAGACCAGATTAAACTGGCGTGAACACACGATGACGTCATGTTGTGGTCGATTCACTTTAATTTGCAAAGCCCCTCCCCTCCTATATATAGTCGTCGGGTCGAGGCTTCTCCCATAAGGAAATGCAGATATCGCAGCGCGGACCACAGGATGATATGGCGTGCCAATGGCCATTCGCTATCGCTAGCTAGTGGAAAACTCCTTTTGGAAAAGAAAAGATTGCGCACACAAGACACCGAAAAGGTGGGTCTTTTTTAGTCTAGAAGAAACGCGACTGACTTTCGGATCAGTAAGCACTACTAGTGAGGATTGAGGACCAGCCAAAGGCGGTAGCCGGTAGGAATAAATTCTGGTCATCTAAGATATACTCAAGACGCTAGACCTGGCCTTACAAATAGGAGTATCAAGAAGATTACCTGTCAATCAATTTGATTAATTAGTTTATTATGTGCAGATATCTTGATTAATGACAGTGTTCTTCGCATATAATGTACAAAGCTCCAGTAAAATCTGATTCCTTGCCATGATTGATGAACGGTGGACCAGAATTCTTTCATCAAGAGAGACCAGGAAAAAAAGACATATGACGTACAGCTAGCTTTCACGGAACCGTCGAAACCCGGAGGCAGAGCCACGACCACGAGAAGGAAAGGAAAAAAAGAAACAGGAAACACGGCTGGCAGTAATGGCGACCCAGAAGCTAGCAGCTACTGGCTCCTTGCACTCCCGCGGAAGCTTTCCACGGGAATAGCTCAACCCCGTCTGCATGTCCGTGTCCCCGGACAGACACGCCTACGCAACAAATCCTCCGACGCACACGCCAGAAACCTCGCTCTCCCTCTCTCTGACCCACTCTCTCCGTCTCTCTGACCCACTTTTTCTCGAGTTTCTTCTGCGCTAAGTACAGAGCACAGACTGGTGGGAGGCAGGGAGGTGAGTGAGTGATCAGGGCGAGCAGCCGGTTCTCGAGCGAGCTCTCTTCTCCCGATCGATCGGCCATGGCGACGGCGGCGAGGCCGATTCCACGGTTCATGCCCCTGGGCGCCTCCATTGCGCTGCTCCTCGCACTCTCCGCCGCGCTCGTGCCTTCGTCAGGTAACGGTCCTTGATTTCTGCCGTTCTCTTTTCTCCCTTTTTGGTTTTCTTGATCAGAGGCGTTCGTCGATTCATGCCCTGTTCTTCGGTACCGAGATTTCTTGGCCGGTTCCTGCGATCGAGGGCCGCAGATTCCGCTGATTGTTTGTGCGAGAGGAGAGGATTTGGTGTATTTTCCTATTTTGGTAATGTTTTGTGCGCTGTGGTGATTTATTGCTGTCGCCATAATAATGCGATCGTGCCCATCAAAATGCAATCTTCCTCCGGTTTGCTGGGGATGTTTTTTGGGGGATTCCGCTAAATAGTTTTCCGTTGGGAATGTTTTCTGGGGGTGGGAGGGAGGGGGGGGGGGGGGGGGGGGGCGGACTTTGTTTAGTAAGCGAGAAATTACATGCTATCGGAAAAACATTACTCCAATATAATTTTTGCAACCACATTGAATAGCCTGTTTTCAAGTTATTACAGTGTTCTTCGCGTAGCCTGAGTGACTGACTGAAACCCGAAGGTTCTCCTGTTCTGCATTCTGCCATTCCATAGTCTCTTGAAGAAATTTTGAAATTTCGATACTTCTAGGCCTGTCACGCCATTTAGCTCTTCATGTCACTGTTTTTTCTTAATTCAAATTGGCTCCATTAATTTAGTTTGTGTTTTTTGGTTCATGTAGCCATGTAGGTTTAGTCTATCACAACCAAATAGATTTCACAGGGATAATGAGTGGCACACGGCATTCTGTTGCAACTCACCCGAAAAATCGGCCTTTGGATAGTGTCACGCTAAAACTGTGACCTCCACTTGGTATGGTAAGTAAACGGCAGGTGGTGGGAGTAACAGAGGTACAGTTCAATCACTAATCTAATCACTGAAAGCTCCACTCACTTAGTGTTCCTTCAGTTCTTTGTCGAATAAAAGTGTTCATTCAGTTCAGTTCATCGCGCTTGTTCAAAAAAATTCAGTTCGATTTGTGGCAACGTGTGATATTTCAAAATCAACGGCCACCATACTCTTGGTCCGGAGTCCTAAACTTAATCTGTTATGTTTCACTAACAAGGCTTTCACATGATTTCTTAAATATTTTCTACCATGGCATTCTTTGAATTCGGAGGAACCATGTCTCAAGCAAATTTCCCTCGCATTCTGCAGACGCGTACGATCCGCTTGATCCGGGTGGGAACATCACGATCAAGTGGGATGTGATTCAGTGGACTGACGATGGCTATAGGGTAAGTGAAGCACTGCAGTCTGTTTGAAGCTAAGACCAATTAAGTGCATGCCCCTGTCGTTAGAGGTCCACATCTGCTTTCGTCATCCTTACACACGAGAAAATTCTATGAAAAAAATTCAAAAGAAAATATAACTGTTTCTTCAATACAGTATGTTTACTCCAATTTTTGCAGATTAACACCGTAAGTTGCCACGTGATATATAATCGTTTTTTACTAAGTGATGAATTTCTGTCATTGTTATGCAACAGAACGTGATGGCCTTCACAACATTTCGAAACTGCCAGTAGCAGGCTTTAATTTGCTTGCTAGTCATGACTAAACATTAGTGCATTATCCAGTAAATAAATAAATTAGGCACTGCTATTTTAAGACAACTGAATGGAGCTGCAGACCAAGGAGATACTGAAACTCACACCAAACATATCTGTTTGTTAGGACCAGTTCAGTGCATGCCCCTACCGTTACACAAGTCCACATCTGCATTTGTCATTCTTACATGAGGAAATACAATGAAAGAATTTTTTTATGTAATGATAACAATTCTTCCATACCTTCTGTTTACTCCAATTTTTGTAGACTAACTTAAGTAGTAACCACGTGATATAGTATAATCTTTTTTGGGCAAAGTGCTGATTTTCTGTTATTGTTATGAAACAGAATGTGATAACCTTCACAACGTTTCCATAACTGCCTGTAGTAGGCTTTAATTTTCTTCCTGAACTTGGACTTTCTTCAGATATAATTTATCCTGCTCCGAGTTCTCTATACTTACAACTTGTTGAGAAACTGTAAAATCCCATTTCTCCAGGCTGTTGTTTCACTATACAACTACCAGCAGTATCGCCATATCCAACCTCCGGGCTGGAAACTCGGTTGGGTGTGGCAAAAGAAGGAGATAATCTGGAAAATGCTCGGCGGCCAAGCCACGGAGCAAGGCGATTGCTCTAGATTCAAAACGGAACCTCCACACTGCTGCAAGAGGAAGCCGGAGATCGTGGACCTGCTTCCTGGGACACCGTACAACCTGCAGATTGCAAACTGCTGCAAAGGGGGAGTACTCAACTCATGGGCACAAGACTCTGCCAACGCTGTAGCATCATTTGAGATCACTGTTGGTCAGGCAGGGTCTTCAAGCAAGACTGTTAAAGCGCCCATGAATTTCACCCTGAAGGCGCCTGGACCTGGGTACACTTGCGGGCCTGCCAAGGTTGTAAGGCCTACTAAGTTCATTTCACCGGATGGAAGGAGGTCCACTCAAGCCCTTAGTAAGAATTCCATTCCTATGATCTACCATTCCATACATATTATATTTCAGAAATAAGCTTTCGACTGTTCGACATATTCATATGATCTTCCTACGGTAGAAAGAACATCGAGCATTTTTTGTGACAACTTGTGTTTGTTTGTGCAGAGACATGGAATGCTACATGCACATACTCACAGTTTGTTGCGCAAAGATCCCCAACATGCTGCGTCTCGCTCTCATCATTTTACAACGATACTATTGTTAACTGCCCGACATGCTCATGCGGCTGCCAAAATAACAACTCTAGACCAGGAAGCTGTGTTGAGTAAGTGGCATTACATCTGGAATAGTCCAGAACAATATGGAGTATAAGAACAATGATCATTTTATTTTGTTCAGATATTTGACAGTTTAGTGTACTTTTTGGCAGAGGCAATTCACCATATCTGGCTTCTGTGGTGAATGAGCCCAACACGAACAGCCTGACACCTCTGGTGGAATGCACCTCCCACATGTGCCCAATAAGAGTGCATTGGCATGTCAAGGTAAACTACAAGGATTACTGGAGGGTGAAGATCACGGTGACAAACTTCAACTACCGGATGAACTACTCGCAGTGGAACCTCGTCGCACAGCACCCTAATTTCGACAACCTGACTACTATCTTCAGCTTCAACTACAAACCCCTGAACCCATATGGAACAATAAGTGAGCACCTCATGATCATCCCCTGAACACTATTCTGCAAATATGGGGTATGTTATCTGTTGCTGCTAATTATAAGTTCTCTGTCGCAGACGACACAGGAATGTTGTGGGGCATCAAGTACTACAATGACCTGCTGGTGACTGCTGGGCCAGATGGGAATGTTCAGTCCGAGCTTCTGTTCCGGAAGGACCCGATGGCGTTCACCTTCCAGAAAGGCTGGGCGTTTCCCAGGAGAGTGTACTTCAATGGTGACAACTGTGTGATGCCGCCTCCAGATGCGTACCCATGGCTGCCGAATGCTTCGCCGCGGTTGTTGTCAGCTTCACTTACCCTTACACTCGTCGCAGTTTGCACAGCAATAGCATTCTTGCTTGTTCAGGCGTAGTAAAGGAGTAGATCAATTGCGTACAAAATTCAGGAAGTTTTGACCTACATTTGAAGAGAAGATACTTTATCCAACCAAGTCCTTCATTTTGTACATGTTAGCTCAGGCAAGACGAATAGTTGATTATTTAGCATTGTTATGATTTGCAGCATTTGTGGCTATGCACAAGCACATTAAGATAAGCATGTCAAATTGAAGTTATTTGAGTTCTCCAAGATTGAAAAAAAAATAGTTTAGAAAAGACTCAACGTCAGTGAACAGAAGACAGACAGTGCTCGATCATCAGACAAACGTGAGATACATGCAGAGTTTAACTGTCTGTGAACTCTAACCTGATTGTGTTTTACAGATTGATGATTTCTCTATCGAAATTATGCTCCTGTCCTGTGTCCAATTAAGTGGGGAAAACTTGCGTTTCATCATGTCCAAAGTAAGGAAAACACCGATCTCAATCTTGAAGCCCAAAACATCCTCCTATCTACAGGTAAAAGTGCAAAACGTGAATGACATCTCTGACGCTCATGCCACGAGGAGAAGCAAGAACGCGGCGACGGCCGCCACCGCGGAGCTCGCGAGCATCGACACCGAGGCGGCTGCCGGAGCGGAGTTTGGCATGTAAGGGTAGGAGTCCGGCGGCGGCATCTGGCACTCGTCGCCGTTGAAGTAGATCTTCCGCGGGAACGCCCACCCCTGCCTGAACGTGAAGGTGCTGTCGTCCTTTCGCATCAGCACCTCCGACTGCACGTTCCCGTACGGCCCCGCCTCCATGAGCTGGTCGTTGAAGAACTTCATCCCGTAGAACAGCGCCGTGTCATCTGGCACCAATGGCAACACATCAAGATCGCGAATCAGCTGCAGAGTTCCTCGCCGATCGACATGAAATGCAGAGTTCGTTTGTTGTGACAGTCTTACTGATGGAGCCGTAGGATACGACGGGCTTGTAGTCGAAGCTGAAGACCTCGGTGATGTTGTCGAGGTTCGGGTGCTGCGCGACGAGCGTCCATCCGGTGTAGTTCATCCTGTAGTTGAAGTTTGTGACGGTGACCTTGGCGCGCCAGTAGTCGTGGTAGTTGAGCTTGACGTGCCAGTGGACGCGCACGGGGCACATGTGCGTGGTGCACTGCAGGAGCGGCGCGGCGCTCTGGCGGTGCTGGTTCAGGCGCCCGCGCGCCGCCGCCACCGGGTGCAGCGTGGCCGCCGCGGTCTTCCCCGACGCCGACATGAGCCGCTTGGAGTCCCGGTCGGTGCGGGCGCAGGTCTTGTGGTCGCAGCCGCACGCGCACCGGGCGCAGGGCACGATGGTGTCGTTGTAGAAGGAGGAGAAGGAGACGCAGCACGTCGGGTACTTGGACGCCAGGTGCTGCGAGTAGGTGCACGTCACGTTCCACGTCACTGCGTCATATCCATGGCACAGCAACAGTTCGTTACGAAACACATTCGTGCATGTATGTATGCGTGGCCAGAAGTTCTCGGGACGTACTGAGGGCCTGTGTCTTGCGGCGGTGGTCGGCGGTGAGGAAGACGGTGGAGGGGACGACCTTGGCGGGCCCGCAGGTGTAGCCTGGGCCGGGGCCGAGGAGGGTGAAGTTCTTGGGCAGCTTGACGGTGCGGTTGGTGGTGCCGGCCTGTCCGACGCTGATCTGGAACGCGGCGACGGCCGAGGACGGGTCCTGGCCGTACGCGGAGACGACGCCTCCGCGGCAGCAGTTGGCGATCTGCTGGTTGTACGGCACGCCGGGGAGGAGGTCGACGACGGCGGGGGTGCGCCTGCAGGAGTGCGGGATGTTGGCCTTGAACTTGGAGCAGTCGCCCTGCTCCGTGGCCTGCGCCCCCACCATGGACCAGATCACCTCCCGCTTCGCCCACGTCCACCCCACCGTCCACCCCGGCGCCAGGATCTGCCGGTACATCTGGAAGTTGTTGATCGTCACCGCCGCCTGTACAAAAAAAACGCCATGACACGCATGTTACCGTCGATCGATCAGTTAGTTCGCGAACAGAGACAGATGGAGAGAGGTGCTAGGAAAGGGCACGGTACTCACGACGTATCCGTCGGGCGTCCACGACATGACGTCCCATTTCATGGTGATGTTCCCGTTGGGATCCAACGGGTCGTAGGCCACTGCAGCAGGAAGGATCGACAACGTAGTGTTCAGCGACCAAATTACCAAGCACACACGAGCAAGAGAATGTTTTAGGAAACAGAATGCCGGAGGAACCTGCGACGGAGAGCGTGGTGGCGAGAATGAGCACGAGCGCGGCGCCGGGCAGCTCCATTCTGGTCTCGACGCGACAGGCCGGCAGAACGTACGCGTGCGGTATCTGGTGAGCGGAGGTGTGCGTCCGGTGTCGGGGGCTTTAAGGCGAAGAAAGCTAGCTTGGGGGGAGGTGCATTCGGCAGGAAGCTAAGCCATGCCAGCCACACGGGCCGGCGGCGCCTGCGCTGCTCTGCGCGCGACGTCGATGGCGAAGCGCCACCAACCTCGATCGGTCCGGCGGGTACGTGTGCGCTGTCGGGTGCAGCACGGGTTCGTTCCTTTGGCGACAACCCGACAGAGCGGCCGCTGACCATGTACGCGTACGCGCGCAGCGTTCGGAGTATGATGATGGCTCGGATCGGTGGGAAACGTGCGTGGCTGGCCTGCGCCTTTTCGCATGGCGTGGCTCCTTTGGGGTTTGCTTGCAGTCGCAGTTCAGTTACTCTACGCCCAAGCAACGTGGTGGGTGGTCGCCCGGAGTGGGAGTGGGAGCTCAGGGAAAGGGACGCCGCGCGCCCGGCACGGCCTCATGGAAATTTGTAGAAACTACCCGAGATATCGGTGGCCGTTGCGACCGGTCGCCGATCACGACGGTTCAACACCTGAACACACATGCCCATTTATAGAAAGACAAAAAAAAGCTCTCTTTTAGTAATGGTGAGTCTGTTTACACCTTAGGTCGTAGCTTCCTTCATCCTTGGGTTCTTCTTCGGCGTGCCTAGCCGGCGTTGATGAGCGAGGAATTTGATCTATGAGTAAAGTTTTTTAATATTAAAAAAAACGATCCAGGTCAGGCGACATATCGCAGGGCAACGATCGGCTGCTCTTCCTTTTGGCTCATCTTCTGCCCAGACCAATCAACCCAACATGTATTTCAATGTTGCATACGTCTTTTAAATTTGCAGCAAATTCGCACGAGTTTTGTTGAGAAATTACATGTGGGATACTATAAGGTTTTCTATGCGTTTTTTACAAGTATGTCTCTCCTCTGATTTTTTTCCATGGATGCAGAACACATGATTTTTTGTTGTAATTGTTTGTGATATTTGTTAACATATTGGTGATTTTTGTTGCAGATCAATAGGTAGCAAAAATTCTTTCTTAACCACTTTTTTGTTGCTGCAAACACATGGTTTTTTATTGTAATCGCTTGAGATTTTTGTTTAAATTGTTGGTGATTTTTGTTGTAACTCAATCTGCAGTAAAAAATATTCGTTGATTAACATTTCATTTTTAGCATTACTTTTTAAAAAATGTTGCGACCATTTTGTTGTAATAGTATGTATTTTTTGTACGCGGGGTGAGAAATTTTTGTTGCAGTACTATCTGTCCTATGGGTAAATCACCCTGGTGGCATATCTGTTAAATATCAGAAATGCCAGGGACAATGCAATATACCCTTTTGTGTTTAATGGAGAAGCTAGGCCCGTGGGTTGTTTTTCCAAAATTTGAAGGGGGGGATGCAAAATCTTGTTTAGGCTATTTTTGGACGTGAGATGTGGATCCAATGAAGAGGCTATGACAGATTTTGGGCGGGCCGATCGCGCTGACCGACTCCTGGCGCCGCCCATATGTTTTAGGGAAGAGTAGTTTAGATTTTGATAATTGTTTTTCTTTTGCCCATCGTGTTGATGGAGACAACAAGTTTTGTAATAAGTGATCACCGAATTTTTTTTTGACGATAATAGTTCGTTCTCGACGTCAATGGTGGTGTTGAAAATTAATTTTCTCATCGTTTTAGCGAGAAGGATGGTCGTCACAATATCTATAAGGGATTTTATCATTTATGCCACTGTGACCAACCCTAGCCTCAGTTTTTCCCTTTGACTGATCGAAACTCCAATCTTCCCACTCCTCTGCTGCAACACTCCTCGGGGTTTCCATCGTGTCATCTCTCCAGCATTAGTCGACAATCTATTTTGCCATTTGAAGAATCGGATGCAGTAAGAAACATATTTAATATGTCAAAGGTGTAGAGAGTTAAATGCTTGGAAATGCCAACAAAAACTTGGACAATGTTCACAAAGCAACATGTCCACAAATATCACCACTTGGTCTAACAAGTATTCTTGCTGGTATGCGTGGATTGACTTAGACTGAATTTGTGGGTTGGCATAAAAGTATTTTTTTCGAAGAAAGAGGATCACCCTGGCATTTACATGTTGATGTGTGGACTCATATGTTACTTCCTCCGTCCCAAAGTAGATGTCTCAAATTTGTCAAAATTTAAATAAATCTAGACACTATTTAATATATAGATTTATTCAAAATTTAAAAAACCTAAGACATCTATTTTGAGACGGAGGGAGTAATATTTATTAATTATTCAAAAGCCAGACAAAGTCATGCATTCGAACAAGACGAATAAAAACAGGTACCAGAAGTGATAGTATAATCTTTTCCAGTACAAGTAAATTAGCTAGTTAGCTAGTTATAATATTATAATTTCTAAAAAATATAGTATTAATATATTTTTCAAAACAGACACCAGTTGGGACACGAACAGAATTAAAAGACGCCTTTTTTTTCTCACTTGTACGCAAACGATGGTATCGGATCGGTGTCAAGGCTCTCCAACTCGCCTCCATTGCCATCGGGCTTCTTGGCCTCTTCCACTTTCTCGCCGAAGATCGAGCCTGAGACCTGCGCAGGGGACAAGGGCAGCTGATGAGGTAGACGCTGGAAGTCATCGGAGGCTTGGAAGCCGCCTCGTGCCTCCGCAATGGCGTCGGCCAAGCTGGGGTCGTCGACGGGCTGTAGGTCCCGCCGTGCCCGTGCGGCTTCATCGACATGGTTGACCACGATGCCGATACCCTCGATGAGCGCGAGGAGGCAGCCGCCCAGCACCGCCGATCGAGCAGCAACCCTGAGACCCTTACGCATGTTGAGCGAGCCGTGGGTGGCAGCTCCGGCGATGACGGAGTTCCAGGGATCCTCCTTCTGGCGCACGAAGACCGCGGTGCAGTTGAAGGCGGAGAAGAGGCCGCCCCAGACGGCGAAGCTCCCGCCGACCCGCGGCGCGTTCATGCGCACAGCCTGCATGCCGCCGGCAATCCGCGCGCCGTTGGGCGAGTTGTAGGTGCCCTTGATGTAGTGGAAGATGGAGCCGCCGACGGCACCCATGGCGAAAGCCCCGCCCACATCGTCGAGGATGCGGTCTGGGCACGGATCCTTCTCCAAGAAAGGCGTCGACATAGTTTCTTCGATGCTTAACCACAACGAAAAGGCGGAGTAGCAGTCTACGGAAAACCAGAGAAAATCTATAACAGCAACAATGGCGTCCGTGAAATACGAATCGAACAAGGCTTCTTGTTGTACACGGTATGGAGTCTGGACTAGTCCGGAAAAACTAGCAGCATGCATGTATAAGATTTATTGCGGATCGAGTCCACACAAAATAAATGATGACATCACATGTTAGAAACTACTATCATGGATAGGAGATGTTTTGTAGCCTAAACCGTCTGCCAAATTTGATACTCCTCCGATCCATATTAATTCGGTTTTACTATTTCTCAGACGCATGAGAAATAGTTATTTCTCAGTCATCTTTGTTCACTGTTGGATTTTGGTTTAAAGATTCGTGCATTCTGGTTGCATTTTTTTGTTTGTAAACCATGCATGATTCCATCCGATTGAGTCAGCCACGTCAGCCGACTGAGAAATAGTTATTTCTTAGTCGCCTGAGACGTAGGCGTTTTCATATTAATTGACTCACATTGTCTAGATTAGACATTATTTAGTATATAAGTTTATCCAAATTTGATAAAACTAAGTCAATTAATATGGGTCGAAGGGAGTATAGTATATGTTTTCACCGCACTTTTTTTTGTGATAGGGATCCGGATCTTAAAAAAATTTCACAGGAAGTACAAAATACCCTAAATATATATTAGGAAAATCCGGCAAGCTCTTCAAAATTAGATCCATATTTTGACAAACTTTTTTCCAAGTACGACAATAGTAACACAACAATTGCCAACCATTTTATAACAAGTTACCACGTGACAACTTTGCTACGAATAGATAGATGGCAATATTATACATCTTTGGTGGCAACATTGTAAAAATTGTCAAAACATAGAAACATGTCGTCTCGTTTTGAAGATTTCGTCCCAATAGAGATGAATTAAAAATCAAATTAATGGTTTTACAGATAAAATATTTGAGGTTTCATAACAATATTCAAATTGAAGATGTCGGTTACGTCACATGTGCACGCATGTGTAGTGACCTTGGATCAATAAAGATCCTGACATGGGCCGTGGGCTGCTGGTATGGGCTGGTGGCATGGCTCGTCGGCTACAAAAGGGAGAGCACAGACAGTCAGACGGATCGAACTAGTCTGAAGAAAGGAATAGAACAACTCTGCTCGCTACTCTCTCTCTCTCTCTGATGTTCTCTCTCTGTTCCTGATTCCGGCGATCGATCAAGCCTCACGCCGGCAATCATACCGGCAAGGGGGCGGGGTGTGACAATTTGGTATCAGAGCCACCAATTTTCCCCACAAAATCTCACCCAAAAAAAAATTCCCCCAAAATTTCTCCATCTGGTCGTGTCGAATCGATGGAGGTGGTGACGGCAACAACGGAGGCGACCTTGAGTGCCATCCATGAGAGCTTGGCGAAGCTCACCGTGTCGTTGGGCCATATAGCCGCAAGGCAGGAGAATATGCTGGAGAATTTGAAGAAGACAACGGCGGCGCTCTCGCCCACCGCCACAACCACCTCGCCTGCCATGTCGGATCAAGCATGTATGCGTCTGGAGACCAAGCCGTTATCACACAAGGTTCCCCGGGATGCCCGCGAAGCAGCTGCTACAGTTTTCCGTGTCTCCCCCGCCCTATCTGTCGTGGCGCCCACAAGGTGTTCGACACTGGGTTTGGTCATCAACGGCGGCACACACTACAAGGAATATGGCTATATATGACCCTCAATTTTCGTCACAGAATCGTCACAATAATCCGTTTATGACGATTCTATGACGATTTTGAGATCGTCGAAAGCTGGGCGTCGCTAATGAACTATAACAACGATTTTAGCGAAATCGCCATAACCTTCTATGACGATATTGGATCGTCATAACCTCTATGACGATTCAATATCGTCACGGGCAATGAGACCTAGACACGTCAGATCATACGTGTCTAGTCCGACGTGGCACACAATCAGCCCGGTCCATTTCAGCCATTTATATGGGCCAAAGCCCAACAATTCAACCCGTTTATGTTTTGTTTTTTTGCTAGTTCTATTAGCTACACAGGCCATACCACACATTTTAGCCGTTTTATTTATGGGCCGTAGCCTACTTAAAATTTATTTTAATTCAATTTCAGCCTTTTTAGGACCTAGTTCCACTTTTCAAATAGGTGCCACTTGTCATGCTCAGCTCAAAAATTGGCCCCACACGTAAGAAGGTCCAAAATGACATATTAGTTTCATCATAGGTTTCTATTCACAAGTTTGATATCGCATACAAAATCAGTATCTGAGACAAATCAAAGAGAATACATGTAACTATTTAAAACAACTGCTGAAATTAAGCTATTACAATTTTACGTACAACCCAGATATGCCTAACTATTACAAAAGATTAGGCTACTCTTTGATCTGTAGTACAACTGCTGAAATTAGGCTACTCTTTGATGGATTCTCTTCATAACTTCACTGACTTCAGGTTTCTTAGGGCTAGAGCTCCTGTAAATGAGAAACAGCTACACTTTCAGTGTCAATGAAAGACATAATTTAAATACATCAAAACAATATGGCAACCAATTGCAAACAAGTATATTTCAGTATTTTCGTATAAAAATACCACAATAGCTAGCAACAGAAGAATTAACAAATCATGAAGCAGCTAGAAGTAGATCCTGAAGAATGAGGGTATGGTAAAAAAAATAGCCATAAGAGAAAGTATTAAATTGGTTGAAAAAACCAGCAGCTAGATGATACTATAGCCTACAATGATCCTATAGCCTACAAATAAGGGAAAGCTCATCACAACTTGCACAAACAACAACAAATGTATGTTACATCACAATGAATGATTGCACAAGATAAAAAAGGAATATAGAAATGCCAAGTTACAGAAACTGCATCACAAATATGATTTGCCTTCAGGGTTTGCCATACATCAACAGTAGTATAAAGTATGAGGGTACAAAAATATATATAACTGGTATAGAGCTAAGGGTATGAAAATAATATGGAGTAGATAAGAACTAATACGCTTCAAGTTTGGTTTGCAAAGACAAGAAACAAGTATATTTGTGGATTCCGTGATAACATGAGATAGTTTCCCAGTACCTTAGAAGGACGCAGAAAGACGGCCGTAGCGTGAAGCAGGTCTAGGTGGGGGCTTCCTCCTGCACTCATTGTGACCGGCGAGGCATCCACAACAACTTCGTTTTTCTTTGTCAAATTCAGGTACCTGATGGAACATGTGGTCATATAATAAAGCATTACTTGAGTATTGAACTCCAGGATGGTGATTTCAGTAATAAAGATTCACTAGAGAACTTTTCTCAGTTCAGAACCAGATCTGAACTAAAAATATGGGAACTCCACGGCATCATGTTGTTTCTCACTAATTATTAAAAAATTCATGCACATGAAAATATGGGAAATGCTAGCACTGCAATCAAGAACCAGATTTGTCTTAGTATCTTAATACTACCAACCATGCATCAAGTGAATAAATAAAATAGAAAATCGAATGCCATGTGAAAAGTTGCATCAGTGCAAGCAGACCATTTGTTATAAACCTGAGCTACTTCAGTAATGTCTATCATGATTTGAACGACACATGACGACCAAGGGGGAAAATGATACATGCATCATGACTAGGGAAAAGAAGGCACATGTCAATAGAACACATGTAATCATTCCTATATAGTGGAAGTGTGCAAAGGCTTGGGGTACATCAGTAGTCATAAGTGATGTTTATCTTTCAAGCAATGGGGCAAGAACCTTCGCTTTTTAGACAACTCATAAGGCCACAGTACGTGGCATCACAGGAAAAAAAGTTATTCATAAGATTCGAGACATCACAGCAAAGCCACAGTCCAATAAGACCATTAGGCATCGACAGAAATAAAACCATAGACATCACAACAAAGCCACTCTCCAATAAGATTCAAGAAAGGAATCAGGCGGTATCATCAGTAGGTAGGAAAATAGGGGGAAATGGCTACTTCGAGAAGTCCTCGATAGTGGAGAAAGTGTGGATGGGGTGGATGGTGCTCCACGAGTCCTGCAACCTGTACTTGCCAATAGTGCAGGATAACATAACAAGCAATACATGAGTCACACTAATAAGATAGGTGAGGAAACCACCATTAGAGATAAGAAGCTGGACATGAAAATATATATATTGTTAATGAGGCATTTATACTACTACTATTTAGTAACAGAAAAATCTAATTCAAGTCAAAACAGCAGCAACTTCTAAAGTGATGATGAATCATCAATTCCACTACTCTCCTATTAAGCCGAATAAATGCTTATCCCAGATCTAGTAAATGTACTTAAGAACTCAAGTGTACTAGCCTGATGTGCCCAGATCTAGTAAATGTACTTAAGAGCTCAAGTGTACTAGTCTGATGTGCTATATTCTACTCACTTAAGACCAGATGACCTGTACTTAAGCATAACCAAAAAAACATGTGACTATCAAACTGAAAAGAATAAATAATATGTCTGCACTCTTGCTGACAAATGTATAAACAACTTCAAACCTATGTCAAAACTGATTGCTCAACAAATCTGATGGTGCACTACCTTATAGGGATTTTTCTTGTATGTATCAAGAATGCGTATAAGATCGATAGCTAACCGTAGAAACATGTGAAAAAATTAACCTCATGCAATATTGCAGTGCCATTATTAAATTTGTAGCCAAAAAAAAGGAGCAGGCAATAGATGAAAATCAATAATAGTAGAACCAAATTTAGTATAGACTTGTACTTGATTCAGGCATGCCTAAGTGTACACATCATCCATTAGGTGAGAAACAATAGTCAGTATTGGTACAGCTGGGCATGCATTCAGCAGCATGTATCATGTACCAGGGCAGTTTCGATATGGAAACAATAGTCTCAAAAAATATTGAAACAACACTGCAAGTATACAATTCTGAAACTAAAAACAACATCTTGATAAGTAACGCAGAAACTCTGATTGTAATAATTTCACAAGTAGTACATCATTTTGATACTTACTGTTATTACTAAATTCATTACTACCAAATAGGCAAGAACTAGATATCAGAACTTGCAGAATAACCCTACACAAACTCACATAGACCAAAAGCATTACAGACCCAACCAATAGAGACATATATGAGAGTGTACTAGTGCCTTTCCTGCATATATGTGGAGTTATTTTTGTTTATTTAGGACCATAAGGCTAAACTTGTGCATACATCCCTGGTGACTGGTGCCTTTCTTCATAACTACATAATCAATTATGATGCCTAGAAATTACATGCCCAATCAAAACTAATTAGGAGCTCACTAGCAGAACAATTACATGTCCAACTAACTAGGAAATTTCTAATACTGCTTTGCTACTAATTAGTCAACTAATACAAGTAAATGTATATCCAGTAGTTCAATCGCATGCTACTGATCGACTATTTTGAATCTGGGAAAGTGGAGGGATCAGAGAGAGGGGAGGAGGCACTTACTCGCTGGTGATGAAGCTGATGAACTCGGAGACGCACTCCTGGATGGATTCTCGCAGACTCCCCGACGGCATGTCCTCACCTCACGCAGTCGCCCCGACAGCGAGATCCAGGCCACTGGTGCGCGCCGACCGCCTCCATCCCAGCGCCACGCACGAGCGGATCCTAGAAACCTGCAAACACGGGCCAGATGCGTAAGCCGTTAGGACACAGAGGTGGGGAAAGAGCTTGACCGCCGCCAGACCGCGTCGCCGACCACCGCCAGACTTGAAGAGAGGTTGTGGTGCTGGGGGAGTGAGGGGGGCGAGCGGAGATCAGCCAGATGGGATCGGGAGTGATGGGGTGGGGGTGGCGGCGGAGATAGGAGGGAGTGGCCTGTGCGGCGGTGTCAGGGAGACAGCACTGTGGTGTCGAGGATCGGGAAGGTTTCCGGGAGGCCGCGAGATGAGTCCGTCGTCGTCCGCCTCGTCCATCATTCGACTCGTCGTCGGTGGATCTCGCTGGAGGGGGTGTGGATCTCGCTGGAGAATGAGGGAAGCAGCTAGAGCGAGCGGGGAAGAGGATCCCGAACAGAGGGCGGCGGCGGCGCACGCGGATCTTGCTGGAGAAGGGAGAGGTGTTCGCTGGAGAAGGAAGGGAGAGGGCGGTGGCGGCGGGCGGTAGGATTAGGGTTAGCGGAGGGGAGATGCGTTCACTGGGAGGGGGACGTGGCGGTTTTGGCTGGCACGCGCGCGATGGTGAAATATCTGGTGTCTGCGCGCGTGAATAGGATGGGAACCTTGCCACGTTATCTATCCGTGTCAAGTTCCCACGGATCAACATCCTGTCCGTCCATCCTATACACATCCAATGACCCATCTTGCTATCCTCCGCATTTAGACCTTTCTAGCTATTATGACGATTTCACCGAAAGAAATTACGACGATTTGAGCAAAATCGTCACAGTTTATTGAGGTTTTGGCCCTCCCAAGCATCTTGAGACCATCCGGTGTGGAATTTTAAGACGATTTTGTAGATGGTCAATACCAAAACGTCACAAGTTAACACATTTCTTGTAGTGACAAACCATGCAGCGCTCGAGTCTCCGTCCAAGGGTAATACAGAAGCAGCGATCCTCGCACCCCTGGAGCCTTGGCTAGACAAGCCATTGCAGTCACACGTTGACTTCGAGTTCAGCATGCTGACACCCACCATCTGTTCTGTGCAATGTTGCCACGATGGTGGTGATGTGCAGAAGTTTGCTTTCATGTCGGCATTGAGTTCAAGTTCTTCTCCGACTCCTTTTATGCCCACTGACGCTGAATTCAGCTCCACGCCATCTACCACCGCCATTCCAGTGGCCATCAAGTGCAACTATACTGTTACACCTCTCATGATTGACAAAATGGCTGATGAGGTGTTCACTGATGTTGGAGGACTTTCTTTGTTTCTGGAGCTTGAGCTGGATTGTGCAGATGAGGTGTTCAACGACAGTTGTCTCAAGGACATGGTGTGGGATGAGGAGCTGGCTGACTACGTCATAACTCATATTGGTAGCTCATCATTGTTTCTAGAGAAGATTGGGGATACTCATCACGAACTTGAGGAAGAGATCCAACATGGCCATCATATTGGTACACTTTTCTTGCAATGGGATCCAGGTGATTGGTGTTCACTTCAGTTCGGGATTCCACCATGGAGGTTAAGCTGCTTTAGTCCAGGGAAAGGTGAGCATCAACGGTATTTGCACTACGTAAATATAGGATGCTCCATCTACAAGGAAATCAAGCAACAACCTTGTGGACTTGTCAGACTATGGGATCTAGGCATATCAACTGCAGTACCAAATGCTTTTGAGCCTGACATCTTTGCAACACAAGGAAATAGGAAATGGAGTTATACTAATCACAATGCATGCCAAAGAAGCAACTCAGAAAAACTTGGCCATTTGAATATTCTGCATCAACGTGCATGTCTCTGGGCATGGCAACCTTATCATTATATACAAGGAGTTGCAGTGTCGGATTTGGTTTCAATCACGACAGGGATTAATTTTTATATTTTCCTGAATAAGACAAGTCGGTCACTCCATAGAAAGGCAGAAAATTATATAATGCTCATGGGAACAAATTTGCATGAGCATGCCTATGAATTCTACTCCAACCAGTGGACCAAGCTGCAGGTACAACTGCCGTGAAATCCTAATAATGCCCATATCGCTCAGTCCATCATTTGGGTTGCCCCGGGAAGGCCATGGGATCCGGGCATTGTCGCAATCCGTGAGCGGATAGTGCTTGGGGATAACAATGCTGAAGTTGGAGCTCATGTGTGTCTACTTGTCCAACCATTGCTTGGGGGCAAGCAATGTTTCTTGGAGGCGGTAATGTCATGTCCGTATATGGAGGAGAATTGTACATGCTGGACATGGGCCGTGGGCTGCTGGTATGGGCTGGTGGCATGGCTCGTCGGCTACAAAAGGGAGAGCACAGGCAGTCAGACGGATCAAACTAGTCTGAAGAAAGGAATAGAGAGAGAACATTAGAGAGAGAGAGAGTAGCGAGCAGAGTTGTTCTATTCCTTTCTTCACACTAGTTCGATCCGTCTGACTGCATGTGCTCTCCCTTTTGTAGCCGACGAGCCATGCCACCAGCCCATACCAGCAGCCCACGGCCGATAGCTAGCACTCACAGTCGATGAATATCATGTAAAACACAAAGTCATTATTACACGGAGAATCCAGAGTATGAATTTATTACAAATTTTCTTAGCATTAAGCTAGCTCAAATAACAGCAGAAACATAAAAGCAGCTTGAGTCCATCAACGCCCCAGGCTTGTCGAGTGTAGACTCGCGATCCCTACGCACCTTTCAATCTTCGGATTCTGCACATAAGACGTGCAGCCAACAAGTTGAGTCAATACTTTGACTGTATTGGCAAATTACACCAAGGAAAGAAAAGACTATCTCTACATGCAAGGCTAGTTTAGGTTGTAGAGTTCATTTGCTCAAAGCTAATTTTCTTAAGTATAGAGAAGAAGAGAAGATTTTCCCTACTTTGTAAACTTTTGTGTAAGTAATATATGGTCGAATGGCACACGAGGATATTACTCACCAAGTGTCCAAACAACCTAACACTTGGATATTACTCACCAAGTTCTCAAAACCCTCCCAATAGCGATATGACGCACGCCTTGGGTTTTTAGAAAGCTTTAAGTTTTGAAAGAGAGAGAGAGGAAGATCCTTCGGAGGCTCCATCCTTCAGATGCTCAATGTTATTCTATTTCCGTGAACACGGCTGATCGATCAGATTGCAATACTCTCGAGAGTTTGTGCACTTTACCCACAATCCACGATCAAGTCCTTTTACAGACAAGACCATGGCGAGGCTTTCCCTTAGTAGCCCCTCTACCTTCTGGATCCAACCGTGCCAAGAACCTCCAAATATTGGTACCCAGGTGAGGTTTCCCACTAAGTACTAGGCCAAGACAGAGCCCATATGTATTGTGGTTGCACTGGAAGCTTCTGAATTCTGAAACATGGCAGACTTCTTTGATTCCTGGGCGGCCGTCCTCCACCAAAATCTCACTCGTTGTACCGACAACCATTCCGCCCAGAAGAAAACTTAGTTTTATTTTGAAGTGGATTTGAGAAGAAAGGTTTGCTCAAGAGAGCCTTTATACTTAGAAAATCCATTCTTTCGAACCCCCCAACGGTACTTTTCATATATATAGCATAGCAAGCAATACTTAGCAAAACAGGGGTAACCTATTAGGAAGGGAAAATCCTAAGTATAGAGCTAATCATGGCATACTACAAAATCATCGCACTTGCAAAATAATACCAAGGAAAAAATTCTACTAGAACATCCTACACATGCATACTACAGAACTTTGAAGATCACATGCATTGAATCAAAACTAGGACAAAAGATATGAACAAGTGGTGTAACTTGCCTTGATCCGAGCAGCACTCTACACAATAGCACTCCTCAGCACACTCCGAACAATCTAACGAAACACAAACATAGATCTAATCACAATTTGCACAAAATATGCCACAGAGATAACATGCATGCATGCAACATGGTACTTATGCAAGATTTGTTTTCTAAATTGACCAAGGTAGTCTAATTGTATTGTAATTGTGTTAGGGATGTTATTAGTATTGATTTCCCACGGGTTTAAACTAATTTGGGTCTTATTCTAATTCTTAGGCTCACTAGAAGATCCAACCATCTAATTAGCCCCAAATCAGATCTAATGCTCTTAAGCAAGGTTCTATAATTTTTTTCATTAGGTGTTGTGAAAACAAAGTCATCACAACAAGAATCAACTAAAACAGAGTTTTAATTATTTTTCTATGGATTAAACACTTTAATCTAGAGATTAAACTCTACACAGAAAAACCTTCTACAAACTTGTAATATTATTACAGATCTGTGTTCTACACAATTTTGTGAATCCAACGGTATATTATACGCAAAATTTGGCAAAGTATTTGATTTTCTATGAATTTCGCAAGATTTAACCCCAATCTGCCAATTAAATCTAACCCTAACGAGAACGCGACATGTGGCAGCATCTGATTGGGCCAGCTAGTTTTTAGAAGGTTCAAAACAAGATTCCCTCATTAATGATCATAAGGAGGAATTAATATTAGGGTTTTTGTCTGGGGTTTGGTGGTAGGGTTTTGATGCAACTTAATTTGTAGGATGCAATGATGCAAGGATGATGCATGCTTCTAGTAACATCATATAATAAAATCTGGGATGTTACAAACCTACCCCCCTTAAGAAGAATCTTGTCCCCGAGATTCGGGCTGGCTAGGAAATAGGTGTGGGTGTTCTGCCTTCAAATCTTCTTCACGATCCCACGTGGCTTCTTCCTCGGAGTGGTGTTTCCATTGTACTTTGCAGAATCTTATAGTCTTGGTGCGGGTAATCCTTTCGGTTGTTTCTAGTATTCTGATGGGTTTTTCCTCATAGGTAAGGTCATTATCCAATTGAACCTCCTCCAGGGGAACTTACCCTTAGAGGAGAGTTTATAGTCTCCGTAGGTATCTTGCCTCTATCCACAAATACCCTTGATATGAATGAATGCGATGCACCAGTATCAAAAAGAACAACCGCGGAAATAGAATTGAGCTTGAACTTACCAATCATGGAGTCTGGTGCGTCACAAGCATCCTCCATATAGACATGATTCACCGTGGATTTGACAAACGGATTTGGCTTATTCCCGTTTCCATTGCCATGGTTGTGTCCATTTTCATTCCCATTGCCATTGCCATTCTTCTTCTCGGGGCAAGTGGTTGCATAGTGCCCTGTCTTGTTGCACTTAAAGCATGTCACTTCACTGAGATCCTTTCCATTGTTGCCATTTCCATTGCGGTTTTTATGCCCGTGTTTGTGGCCACCATGATGGTGACTGTTATGGTTGTGGCCATTATTGTTATAAGGTGGTGGTGAGGAAGTGCGCTGCTTCTGGTACGGAACAGAGTGCTTGTGAGGGTTAGAATTCCTCTTGTGGTTTTCTATGCTCTTTCTTTTGGATTCAACCACAATGGCTCTGTCCAGGAGTTCCTGAAAGTTGTCAAATTTCTGAGCCACAAGATGAATGGATATATCATCATTGAGTCCTCTTAAGAATTCGTCCTGCCTCTTGGCATCAGTGGAAACATCATCGGGTGCATAACGGGATAGCTTGTTGAAAAGCTCACCATACTCGGTGATAGAACGGTGAAGCTGGTGTAGGTCGCGAAACTCGCGCCTTTTCAGAGTCATGACACCAGCAACCACATGATGAGTGCGAAAAGCTAGCTCGAACTGATCCCAAGTGATAGCATCAATATCCGGGTGGGTGACTTGGTAGTTATCCCACCATTCTCTTGCCGGTCCTTCAAGCTGGTGCGCGGTATAACGTACCCTGTCGGCTCCGACAGCTTGCACGGTGTCCAACTTCTTGTTAATCATACGGAGCCAGTCATCTGCGATGATTGGTTCAATGCTGCTAGTGAAGGTAGGTGGGTTCAACCTCAAAAACCGAGTCAAGCGATCCTGTTGAGGTGGCGGTGGAGGTGGCGGCGGCGGAGGTGGGGCATTGTTGTTGTTGTTTTGCATGTTCTGAGTGAGCAGTTCGATCAGCTGGTCCTGAGTGGCCAGAAGTTGTGCAATTTCTGGAGGGATTTCGGTGTTTGCACGTCTTGGCGGCATCTGTGGGGTTTGAAAGACAAGTGAAGAAGTAGACAGAAAGACTAAGTAGTAAAATCCTACCCTTATGAAAACACACCAGGCACACAAGGCACATTAACACAAACTTAACACAGAAATCATCCAGGTCTAACTAAACCAAATATGTCTTGGTATTTATTACAATCGCGAATAGCGTTCTACTATATAATTTAAAGGTGGTCCAACTATTACACATCTTCCACGCCTTCCTCTTCCTCGTCCTCGAACAAGTAGCCTTCCTACTCTAGGGTTGTCTTGTACAGCTCCATCTCCTTTGTGGTGGCTTCAAGCTTCTCTTGGAGGTTCTTTATCTCATCCTGCAGCTTCTTGGTAGTGGCTTCTAGCTGCTCCTCAAGTCCCTCCTTCTTGCTTTGTAGATCCTCCACTAGACTTGAATTCTTTACGGCTTCAAGTTGCTTTGCCAAGTCCCTCTTGGAAGCACGCATATCATTGATTATCTTGCAAAGGCCTTCGGTTTGCACTTCAGCTCCATCAATCTCCTGCTTGAGTTCCCTAATCCTGTTGTTTTTATTTATCACCCTCTTCTCTTGGTTAGCGAACTTCTTCTCTTGGTCCTGGAAATTTATCTCTTGGAGCTTCATTGCCTCCTCCTGCTGCTTGATCATTTCCTCCTTCTCCTTGATGAGAGCACATAGCTCATCGTTCCTTAACATCTCGAGGAAGCTACTTTTTTCGAGGTCATGGATGTGGCACTCCAAGTCTTGATATTGGGTCCTTCGGCGCTTGGTAGAAGTCCTTTCCTGAAAGGTTAACTCCATGGGAATTCCTTCCTCATCTCGTCTTCCAAAGAGGCCGCCGCAGTGTCCTTGGAGAGCCTCATGATGGCGTCCTCATAGGCGACCAATGAGCTACTGCAAGCTGATGCTCAGGGCCTTCTCCTTGGAGTCGCTAACAATGTGGATTGCTATGTCTTCCTCCGGGTTCTTGCCTCACTCTTGTCCTGGCTGGATGACTTTGACTCCCCAACAGGCGTCCTTGTGGAGTTTCTTCATTGTGCTTCCCTGGATTGATGGCAGGGGAAGGTCCAAACACGTGAGAAGGTCCATGAGGCATCCACCAAAGCGAAGGGGCTCGATGTCCGTGACGGTGTCGTAGAGGAATCTTGTCATCCTTAAGTTAGAAGAGTGAAGATTAGATACTTGAACAAGTAGAGGAAAGCAGGTACTAGAAGTGCGAAAATAACTTAGAAGGAAAAGCAAGTAAGGCACATATGTTAAAGGTGGTTCCAATCCTAGGTTCACGTCCTACAGGCAACGATGTGCTCTGATACCATCTGTAGTGACCTTGGATCAATAAAGATCCTAAGTCCCTGTGATTTACATGCTAGTCCCTGGATCGATAGCTAGCACTCACAGTCGATGAATATCATGTAAAACACAAAGTCATTATTACACGGAGAATCCAGAGTATGAATTTATTACAAATTTGCTTAGCATTAAGCTAGCTCAAATAACAGCGGAAACATAAAAGCAGCTTGAGTCCATCAACGCCCCAGGCTTGTCGAGTGTAGACTCGCGATCCCTACGCACCTTTCAATCTTCGGATTCTGCACATAAGACGTGCAACCAACAAGTTGGGTCAATACTTTGAATGTATTGGCAAATTACACCAAGGAAAGAAAAGACTATCTCTACATGCAAGGCTAGTTTAGGCTGTAGAGTTCATTTTCTCAAAGCTAGTTTTTTTAAGTATAGAGAAGAAGAGAAGATTTTCCCTACTTTGTAAACTTTTGTTTAAGTAATATATGGTCGAATGGCACACGAGGATATTACTCACCAAGTGTCCAAACAACCTAACACTTGGATATTACTCACCAAGTTCCCAAAACCCTCCCAATAGCGATATGACTCACGCCTTGGGTTTTTAGAAAGCTTTAAGTTTTGAAAGAGAGAGAGAGAGAGGAAGATCCTTTAGAGGCTCCATCCTTCAGATGCTCAATGTTATTCTATTTCCGTGAACACGGCTAATCGATCAGATTGCAATACTCTCGAGAGTTTGTGCACTTTACCCACAATCCACGATCAAGTCCTTTTACAGACAAGACCATGGCGAGGCTTTCCCTTAGTAGCCCTTATACCTTCTGGATCCAACCGTGCCAAGAACCTCCAAATGTTGGTAGAGGTTTCCCACTAAGTACTAGGCCAAGACAGAGCACATATGTATTGTGGTTGCACTGGAAGCTTCTGAATTCTGAAACATGGCAGACTTCTTTGATTCCTGGGCGGCCGTCCTCCACCAAAATCTCACTCGTTGTCCCGACAACCATTCCGCCCAGAAGAAAACTTAGTTTTATTTTGAAGTGGATTTGAGAAGAAAGGTTTTCTCAAGAGAGCCTTTATACTTAGAAAATTCATTGTCTTTCAAACCCCCCAACGGTACTTTTCATATATATAGCATATTAAGCAATACTTAGCAAAACAGGGGTAACCTATTAGGAAGGGAAAATCCTAAGTATAGAACTACTCACGGCATACTACAAAATCATCGCACTTGCAAAATAATACCAAGGAAAAATTCTACTAGAACATCCTACACATGCATACTACAGAATTTTGAAGATCACATGCATAGAATCAAAACTGGGACAAAATATATGAACAAGTGGTGTAACTTTCCTTGATCTGAGCAGCACTCTACACAATAGCACTCCTCAGCGCACTCCGAACAATCTAACGAAACACAAACATAGATCTAATCACAATTTGCACAAAATATGCCACAGAGATAACATGCATGCATGCAACATGGTACTTATGCAAGATTTGTTTTATAAATTGACCAAGGTAGTCTAATTGTATTGTAATTGTGTTACGGATGTTATTAGTATTGATTTCCCACGGGTTTAAACTAATTTGGGTCTTATTCTAATTCTTAGGCTCACTAGAAGATCCAACCATCTAATTAGCCCCAAATCTGATCTAATGCTCTTAAGCAAGGTTCTATAATTTTTTTCATTAGGTGTTGTGAAAACAAAGTCATCACAGCAAGAATCAACTAAAACAGAGTTTTAATTATTTTTCTATGGATTAAACACTTTAATCTAGAGATTAAACTCTACACAGAAAAACCTTCTACAAACTTGTAATATTATTACAGATCTGTGTTCTACACAATTTTGTGAATCCAACGGTATATTATACGCAAAATTTGGCAAAGTATTTGATTTTCTATGAATTTCGCAAGATTTAACCCCAATCTGCCAATTAAATCTAACCCTAACGAGAACGCGACATGTGGCAGCAATTGATTGGGCCAGCTAAGCAGGCGGCGCTGACGCGGCGCGCTGTTGCGACTTTGCCACGCGGCGCTACGCGATAGGCGCATACCCCTTCGCCCCTCCCTTCTAATCTGGGCCGCATACTTTCAATTGGACGGCCGTGAGCGGCTTGACTGACCTGTGGCGGTGGCGGCGATGAAGGCGACGGTGGCGGTGGTGGAACGGCGTCGGCGGTCAGTGTCCCGACGGCTCCAGTGGTCTTGTAAGATGGTGGAGATGGCCTCTCGATGCGTATGGGGATGGCGAACCTCTCAACGGCCTCGGCGCGGTCCCTCTCCTCCTCTATCTCCTACGGTCGGCAGTTCCTCTTCTCGGTTCCGATGGGCTCCGGCGAGCAATTGCCGGCGACCCTCTGTGATTCGGAAGAGGCGAGTTAGATGAGAGGACCTGGTAGATCAAGGCGAGTAGTATGGGAGGTAGATCAAGGCTCGAGGTGCTCTGGAAGGTCACCAACCTCGAGCTCCGACGACGGACGACTCCGGCGAGATCGAAATATGACGATACTGGAGCTAGGGTTTGTAAAACACAATAACAACGATGGGGGTCGGAGCAGTGGTATAAGAGGGGGAGATTCTTGAAGTAGGGGGCACGGATTCTTACGAGGGACGGAGAAATCGCGAGGATTGAATTCGGGTTCGTGTTCATCAGGGACTCCTGCTGGTGGTGGAAGATGACAGCGCGGGCCCACCTGTCGGTGGCCGCGGCAGGCGTGGCTGGGCCGGCTGCAGGCTTGCTGCATGCTGCGCGTAGCTGCAGCGTGCGGTAGGTAGGTATTGGGCCTGGTTCATTGGCCCGGTAAGTTAGGTTGTTTATCTTTTCCAATTATGTTTCACTAATTCTTTAATAATTTTTGCATATCAAGTCCAAAAACAATGAAACCAATTCCTAAATTTTTGTAAAAAGAAGGTGGTCATCATAGAACCAGAGGATATTATTTTTACCTAGTTTTTAGAAGGTTCAAAACAACATTCCCTCATTAATGCTCATAGGGAGGAATTAATATTAGGGTTTTTGTCTGGGGTTTGGTGGTAGGGTTTTGATGCAACTTAATTTGTAGGATGCAATGATGCAAGGATGGTGTATGCTTCTAGTAACATCATATAATAAAATCTGGGATGTTACAGCATGCAATTTTCATACTGCTCTACTATTTCACTACGCACATGATGCTCATATTTGCAACTTTTGTTCGCATGGCTAAACAAATCCGCATCTTTGTTCCTGGAGTTTATAAAATTTATAAACTTATATGAACTCAAAGTTTGATCAAAGGTTTCTAACATCGACAAATACTTGAGAAAATTTCAGTCCTCTCGAGAAGATCAATAAAATCTTATTTTATATGAACATAGAGCCATCGGCCTTGAACTATTGACACGGAAGCGTTCTTATGGGTTTTCTTACAACTACCAAAGTTGAGAAACATCCGCGAAGCGCATTGAGAAGTTCAAGTCAGTTTGTTACCAAATCTCGGATGCAGATCTTTCAGCAACATCAAAACCCACCCAAGTCGTGAAAGTCATTCCGCGACATCTGCATCATAGCACGTGTGTGGGCCACTAATAGTGTAACTGGAGGCACCATTATTGCGACGGTCGTACTCATAATGAACTCTTACATCGGTGCTCATCGGCGAGCCACATGTGATGCAACCATAGGTTGTGCACCCACAACTAGCTCTGCCACAAGTCATGCTCGAGTGTCGCTCTCGTCTTGCACTACATCGCATGTTCCCCCTCCTATATCGCCAAATCCTCCTCCCATGCCTCGAGAAGTCCCCCATACTCTCCATCTCTATGCTTGCTCGACGGGGAAAGGTGCGCATGGAGATGGGGATCAAGCTCAAGGAGGATGTTGAGCGGTGTTTGCACAAGTCTAAGCATCGTCTTATTTCCTTCAAGAGAGTCGGTTCTACATGGTAACACATCAAGAATAATTTTAAGGATTTTCTCACTAGTAGAAAACAGGGCTTCAGTTTGGTCCAAATCTCGGCACTAGTCCCGATTTGTTATGGGTTGGGACTAGTGTGAGCACCAGTCCCTGGTCGTACCGTCTTCAACGGCTAGGGGCCTGGGGAAGCACTTGTCCCGGGTCATTCCGGACCTTTAGTCTCGGTCCGTGATATGGCCCGGGACAAGAGGCCTCCCGCTAGCCAACTGTACTGTGCGGGAACAATTTGTCCCAGTTCGTATCATGGAACGGGACTAGTTGTAATATGTAGTCCCGGTTCATATCATGAACCGGGACTGTTGGTTTTTCTATATAATTCGGCTTCGTTCATGTCCGATCCATGGCCATTTTTCCTCCAAAGCAAGCCGAGCTCATGCCCCTTTTTCCCAAGATTGTCAAGATTTAGTGGCAACCCCTAAATCCAAGGTTTTAGAAGGTTAGGAACTTCATCCTTTCATCTATCATTGTTAGTTTAGATCAATATGATAGAAGTAGAGATGGATTTGCATGCTCTAGAAGTAGAGGGATTTTTAGGTATGTAATTTTAGGCAATTTTTGATTAGGCAAAAAGTTAATGAAAATTTAAATGTGTAACTTTATAGTTTCAGAGCTCATAATAGAATGAGGTTTTTGCTGCTAGAATAATAATTAAAAACTCCACATTTTTCATGTTAATTGTTTCCTCCTATTCAAAAATTGGTGCATGTAAAATTTTCAAAATTCAAATTTAATGCTCCAGAAGCTCACATTATAACTTGTGTTAAATTGGTCAATGATCTATATTTGTGATGTTGTGCAATGATTTTGATATACTTTTACATCAATGTAGATGGTACGGAAATGGATGTACGGTACTGACCGACGCTCTGGCGTGCTCATTAATGGCGTGCATGAATTCATCCATGTGGCTGATGCGAACAAGCGGAATGGTTTTGTATTCTGTCCATGTAGTGGATGTAGGAATTAGAAGGATTACTCTGACTAAAAAACCCTTCACAACGACCTGTTGAAGTCCGGTTTCATGTCCATTTATAATTGTTGGACCAAGCATGGAGAGAGAGGGATTATAATGGAAGACAATGAAGAAGAGGATGATGACAACTATCATGGTTTCCCTGAATAGGTGCTAATTTCATGGGGGAAGCTGAAGGGGACGCTGAAGGAGAGGCACATGATGATCCCGCTGATGATCTTGGTCGGACCATTGCTAATTCACGTAGAGACTGCAAAAATGAAAAGGAGATGGAGAAGTTCAATCATATGTTAGAGGATCACAAAAAGTCGTTGTACCCAAATTGTGAAAATGGTATGAAAAATCTAGGTAGCACACTAGAATTGCTACGATAAAAGGCAGAGTGTGGTCTAGCTAACTCCGCATTTGGTTGCTGAAAATGATGAAGAATATGGTTTTAAAGGATAACGTATTGCCCACCAGTACGTATGAAGCAAAGAAGGTTGTATGCCCTCTAGGTTTAGAGGTTCGGATGCATGCCCTAATGACTGCATCCTCTACCGATGTGAGGAGTATGAGAATTTGGATGCATGCCCGGTATGCATTGTATTACGGTATAAGATCAGACGAGATGACCCTGGTGATTTTGAGGGAGAGCGCCCCCTGGAAGAGGGTTCCTGCCAAGGTGATGTGGTATGCTCCTATAATACCATGGTTGAAACGTTTGTTCAAAAACAAAGAGCACGCCAAGTTGTTGTGATGGCATAAATAGAAATGTAAGTCAGACTTTGCAGATGGGTCCGAAGCAAAGAGTTTAAGGTTTGGTCTAAGTACAGATGGCATAAATCCTTTTGGGGAGCAGAGCTCCAGTCACAACACCTGGCCCGTGACTCTATGTATCTATAACCTTCCTCCTTGGTTGTGCATGAGGCAGAAGTTCATTATGATGCCAGTGCTGATCCAAGGTCCAAAGCAACCCGGCAATGACATGATGTATACCTATGACCATTAGATAAAGAACTTTTACAATTGTGGAACAAACCCGGCGTACGTGTGTGGGATGAGCACAAGCAGGAGGAATTTGACCTCCGAGCGTTTCTTTTTTTAACAATCAATGATTGGCATGCTCTTAGTAACCTTTCAGGACAGACAAACAAGGGATACAATACATGCACGCACTATATAAATGAGACTTAAAGTATATATTTGGAACATTGTAAGAAGAATGTGTACACGGGGCATCGTCGGTTTCTTTTGGTCAAGCATGCCTTAAGAAAGAAAGGCAAGCATTTCAACGGCCAGGCATGTCACCAGACGAAGCCTAAGGAACATAATGGTGCTGATGTATTTGATATGGTCAAAGATTTGGTTCAAATATTAATCTTTGGAAAGGGTCCTGGCAGAAAATCTGTTCTGAAAGACGCTGACAGACACACACCCATATGGAAGAAGAAATCTATATTTTGGGAGCTACCCTATTGGAAATTCCTAGAGGTCCGCTCTGCAATCGACGTGATGCATGTGATGAAGAATCTTTGAGTGAACCTTCTAGACTTCTTGGGCGTGTATGAGAAGACAAAAGATACACCGGAAGCACAAAAAGACCAGCAATGTATGAAAGACCCAGAAGGCCTGCATCCAGAATGGTTTCAAGGTCATGCTAGTTACGCTCTTCCCAAACAAGAGAAGGAAATATTTTTTGAATGCCTGAGCAGTATCAAGGTCCCGTATGGCTTCTCGTCGAATATAAAGGGAATAATAAATATGGTAGAGAAAAAGTTCCAAAACCTAAAGTCTCATGACTGACACGTGATTATGACGCAAATGCTTCCGATTGCATTGAGGGGGCTTCTATTGGATTATGTTCAAGTACCCATTGTTAATCTATGTGTATTCCTCAATACAATCACTCATAATATAATCAATCCTAAAGATCTACCATAGTTACAGAATGATGTGGTCCAATGTCTTGTCAGTTTTGAGTTGGTGTTCCCACCATCCTTATTTAATATTATGACGCACCTCCTAGTTCACTTAGTCAAAGAGATTTCTATTCTCGGTCCTGTATTTCTATACAATAGGTTCATGGGAGTCTTAAAGAAATATGTTCGTAACCATGCTAGGCCAAAAGGAAGCATCTCCAAGGCCTATGGAACATAGGAGATCATTGAGTTTTGTGTTGAATTTGTTCCTGAATTTAAGGCGATTGGTCTTCCTCAATCGCGGCATGAGGGGATACTGAGTTCTACAGAATTCCACCTTAGCGGCTCTGTATATTGAGGAACACAAGAAAATTTTACGCTCCAACAACCCTAGGAAGCATGACTCCTGGATTAGAGATGAACACATGAAGACTTTCATCGATTGGTTGCAACATCTCATAAAAAACAACACTCTTGGAGATCAGCTATACTTGTTGTCCAGGTCACCATCTTCGACTATATAGACTTTCCAAGGGTACGAGATAAATGAGAATATATTTTACATGATCGCCCAAGATAAAAAGATCACCAACCAAAACAGTGGTGTCCGCTTTAATGCAACAAACAATAATGGGTCAAAGACCACATATTATGGTTACATAGAGGAGATATGCGAACTTGACTATGGACCAGCTTTTAAGGTCCCCTTGTTTCGGTGCAAATGGTTCAAGCTAATAGGAGGAGGGGTTGAGGTAGACAAGAAGTATGGAATGACAATAGTGTATCTCAAAAATCTTGGGTACTTAGACGAACCATTCATCCAAGCCAATTGTAACATCCCAAAAATACTAAACTTAAATCATCAAACTCTAATCATCAAAATTAGGGTTAACAAAAACTTTTCTAAATAAAATTATGAAATCATGCATATGTGTATGCATTTAATTTGAAATTCTTTTGTACCACCTTGTTTGTGTGTTTCTTTGCTTGTAAAATGTTTCTTAGGTGAAATAAACATCATCTAAACATTTCCCAAACTTTTCCCAAAGATAAAAAAATCAAAACAAAGCTAAATGAGTGAATGGTCATTTTGACAAATTTAACTCCCATGCCTACTTTGGCTGTCTCAAACTTTCAGAACCTAACAGAAACTTTTCTGGATCTTTGCACCCCTTGATTGTACTCATAACAAAGTATCAAGGCCCACTTTGTGATCATCCAGAAACTTTCAAATGCATAGTTTAAATGACAATTCAAAATCGAATCTTTATCATATGGGAAGATCCCACTTTTTCAAAAACCACTCAAACAAGCTCAACTTTCAAAACCCAAGCATCTGCAGACTCACCAGCACCAATCTAGCACATGTTGGAGATATGCCCAAGAGGCAATAATAAAGTGGTTATTATCATATCTTCACACTTATGATAAATGTTTACATACCATGCTATAATTGTATTAACCGGAAACATTAATACTTGTGTGATTTGTAAACTAAAATAAGAGTCCCTAGTAAAGAGTCTTGTTAAACTAGCTTGTTGGTTACTATATGATCATGGTTTCCTGATCATGAACATAGAGATGTTATTAACAACAGGATCATATCATTAGGAGAATGATGTGATGGACATACTCCTATAGATAAGCGTAGCATAAAGATCAAGTCATTTCAATAGTTCAATTGCTATATGCTTTCTGATACATAGTAACCTAATTCCTTCGACCATGAGATCATGCATATCACCTTTACCGGATGGATGCTTTGATGACATCAAACACCACACCGTAACTGGGTGGCTATAAAGGTGGCATTGAGTGTTTGGAAAGTATTGGTTGAAACACATGGATCAAGAGTGGGATTTGTCCATCCATATGACGGATAGATATACTCTGGGCCCTCTCGGTGGAATGTCATCCAATTAGCTTGCAAGCATGTGACTGGATCACAAGGGATCACATATCACGGGAACGAGAAAAGAGTACTTATCAGTAACGAGGTTGAACTAGGTATGTAGAGATACCGACGATCATAACCTCGGATAAGTAACATATTGTGAGACAAAGGGAAATTGGTATCGTATGTAAGTGGTTCATTCGATCGCAAAGTAATCGTAGAAATATGTGGGAGCCATATGAATTTCCAGATTCCTCTATTGGTTATTGTTCGGAGAAGTGTCTCGATCATGTCCGCATAATTCACGAACCGTAGGGAGACACACTTAAGGATTCGACGTTGTTTGAGTAGTTATGGTATTATGAGAAAGAGACCGAATGTTGTTCGGAGTCTCGGATGGGATCCGGGATATCACGAGGTGATCCGGAATGGTCCGGAGAATAAGATTCATATAAGGAAAGTCCCGTTTCGGAGTTCGGGAATGATTCCGGTGTTTTCATCGGGAATGTTCTAGAAGGTTCCGGATTGTCCGGCACTCCGGGGGGGGGGGGGGAGGGTACATGAGTGTGTCATTGAATGATTGCATCATGTACTAAGTGTTCTTGCTGTTCCAAAAACATGAAAGTCAAATTGCCAGTTTGAAAGTCAAACGGCTAAAACAGGAAACTGTGGGAAACAGGAAACTGTGGGAAACAAGCAAGAGGAGGTTGAAACCAACTTGGAGGAGGAGTTCCTCTCCTCCTTGGCCGGCGCACAGCCCTAGGCCGAGTTGGGGAGGGACTCCCTCCCTCCCTGGCGCGCCTAGCCCCTCCACCTATAAAAGGAGGGGCAGGGCTCCTCCTTGAGACACACAAGTTTCTACCTCTAATCTCCGGTTTAGAGCCGTTTTGGTTTAGAGCTTCTAATTGCTTTAGCCTGCGGTTTAGAGCCTTCTAATTGGTGTGTCTAAACTCTAGACCACTAATAGCCCTCTCTCATAATCCACCATACTCGCTCCGGCTTAAGGCGAAGCCCTGCGGGATCTCCCCTCTACTTCCGGTACCACGCCGTTGTGCTGCCGGAATCGCGAGGAGAGTGCTACAGCCTCCGCTGCCTGCTGGAACAAGGGAGAGGAAGGTCTTCGTCGAGTACCGAACATGTGACCGACTGCGGAAGCGCTGCCGGAACGCAGCGCCGGAAGGATCGTCTACGCGATCTTGAGATCGAAAAGAGTACGACTACATCACCCACGAGAATCTGCTCTCGTTAACCGCTTTGGAATCGTCGAGGGTAAGTTATTCCATCGACTCGTTGCTACAATCTAGTAGATAGATCTTGGCTTGTTTGTTTGTATGCGATAGAAATTTTTTGTTTTCCATGCTACGAACCCCTACAGTGGTATCAGAGCCGTGTCTATATGTAGATCTGTTGCACGAGTAGAACACAATGGTCATTGTGGGCGTTGATGCTTTTATTGTTGATTGCTTCTTGTGTACTTTGCATCTTGCGGTATGTTGGGATGAAGCGGCCCGGGCTAACCTTACATGACATCGATCATGAGACTTGCTCCACGCTCGACATGCAACTTGTATTGCATAAGTGGCTTTGCGGGTGCCTGTTTCTCCTAGCATAGTTAAGATCCAATTTACAACGGGTGATTAACAATACTAGTATCAATGTTGTGGTTCATGTTCGTAAGTAAGAACGACACTTATTAACAGCCCCAAACCACGTAAAACATGCAAAGAAAGTAGAGGCGTCTAACTTTGTTTTGCAGGGGTGTGCAGTGATGTGATATGGCCATGATTGTGATTATATATGATGTATGCAATGTTCCTTATTGTAAGTTGGCAACCGGCAGGAGCCATATGGTTGTCTTTAATTTATGTTAAGACCCGCGTGTCTATTCAAAGTAGTTGTAATAGTTGAAGCCGGTGGTCGACAACCATGGAGTAGCGTCATTGACCTTGATGCAATGCCGGTGATGATGGAGATCATGTTCGTGCTTGAAGATGGATATCGGAAGCACAAAGAAGAAAGGCCATATCATATCACATATTATGAATTGCATGTGATGTTAATCCTTTATGCATCTTGTATTGCTTAGTAGACGACGGTAGCATTATAAGATGATCCCTCAAGCACACAGTTTCAAGTTCTTAAGTGTTCACCCTTAGTATGCACCGTTGCTAAAGCTTGTGGTTTCGAAGCACCACGTGATGATCGGGTGTGTTAGATTCCGCAAGTGTATACAACGTAAGCAAGCCAGATTTGCTTATGCGGAAGCTAAGGTTTGATCTTGACGAGCCTAGCATGTACAGACATGGCCTCAGGAACACGGATTACCGAAAGGTAGAGCATGAGTCATATAGTAGATATGATGAACATGTTGATTGTTCGCCATTGAAGCTATATCAACTCTCGTGATGATCGGTTTTGATGTGGTGGATTTGGTTCGTGTGATCACTAAAACAATGTGAGGGATATTGTTTTGAGTGGGAGTTCACCTAGATTAATTTAATTATTAATTAGAACTCAATTTATCATAAACTAAATCAAAGTGAAATTGCATAGTTGTTGTAGTCATTGGCATCCGTTTACCACCTTGCGCTTAGTTATAATTGAGATGATAGAACTATAGAATTCTGGTTATTTACTTTACGAACTAGTATCGTATTGTTTTGAAGTGTTAATCTAAAGTTAAAAGTCCTATTGCAAACTTTCAGTAAGTTCCGGTTACTCCATGAAGTTTAATAATTAGTATTAAATCAAGAGTAACAATTCCAAGTGTTAGTATATAAGTATCATGTTTGTTTCCATGATTCTTGATGTTCAAAGGATTGTCTTAATATCAAGGTTATCTAGGATCTGAAAGAGTTGTTTCAGAAACCATGATGTGTGGAAGATATTGTGATATCTGAAACGAAGTTTTGGTTGCAACATGATAGAGTATAATATGGCTAAAGTCATGTTCTCATATTTGATGAGAATTTGCAAAAGGTTGGAGACACTTGTTGTCCTAATCCTCCAAATGGTTTTGGATAGCAACATTATACTCATAATTCATCGTTATAAGTTAAAAGTAGCTTGATCATGGACGATTCCATGATAAGGGTGGATATTTGATGTAGGTAAAATGTTTACTACACCAAGAGATTACTAAAAGGAATTTGAAAGAACACCAAACATTTGATGATGGTGATCTACTTCAAAGTGCAAGTCCAAAGACATTGGTATTTAACTATACACGCTTTTGGACTATATGTCATATGTATGACTCCACTATTGATATTGATAGATTCTTTCAAACAGAAAAGGAAATATTGAAAGAAAATCTCATAAATATATGGCAGAAAGGAAAAGACTAGAATTGTTCAGTTTAAGTATATAGATGATATATATGTTATGGCTATATTCTTTGCTTATTAAACAATGTGGTTCTTAAGTATTTAATACTGAATTTGTTGGTATGAATCGTCATACGAAACAACAGAATTCATGAACTATAGTGGCCTAAGTAATTAGCAAAAGAATATGTGATGATGTTCATCGAGAACAAATAAAGGGTTATTGTGTTGCTCGTTAAACATCAAAGCTTGCCTTCAAAGATTTGTTTTATCAGGTATTATGAGAACAAAAGGGTTGTTCAAATAATTTCCGTAATTCATAAAAGATGGATGATTCACAAATCTCATTGGAGAAATCACATCCATAAAACTAGTGCTAAAAATGTCGAAAGACAAATTGATTGAAAGATCACTTAGGAAGTAACATCGCCGTTTAAATTATATTGGAAAGAAAACATGAAGAAAATCCATATGGATGGAATTTTGGAGTCTATTTGATTTTGATCAAATGACGTGTAACATCCCAAAAATCATAGTTCAAAACTCATTCATATCATCTTTACATCATTCATCCATTTAGGATTTTCTCAAAAATCACTTAGAAACAGAAATTGGGGCTATGATTTCATGTGGGCATTTTTATTCCAAAATGACCATCACCCTTTGAAATGTGAAAGTTTAAATACTGGTTCACTTGACTCCATTGATGGAAAGTTTAGGTGAAGCTTTTACCCAAGTTTTCAAATTTGGAAATGGTTTCAAAATCTTTTTCAAATATTTACAAACTAGAGCAAATCTCTGTTTACTTTGAAAACCAAGCTTGACCAAGCCTTATGGTAAACACTTAGTTAAAATGACTATTTTTGAATCCACAAAACCCTGCAAAAATTCCCAGAACAGTTTAGATTCAAAAGGATTTGAATTCATATCAAAAATCATTCCAGAAAATAGAAATAGAAAAAGAAAAGAAACAAACAAAAGAAAAGGGCCAGGCGCCAGGTATCTGGCCCAACAACCAATCGAGCCCAGCAAGCCCACCCGGGGATTTCTTTTTCTTCTCTCACGCGCGAGCGCACACACTGAGCCGCTGACAGCCAGACCCCACACTCACTTCGCGCACATCGCTGACGAGTGGGCCCTGTACACGCTGTCATCGTCTTCCCCAAAACTCGCCCGCGACCACGTCGCAGCTGCAGTGACTGCCGGTGATGGCGCGGCTTAATTGGGCAATTAAACGCAGGCGTTTCCTGTCGAGGCACCGGCTATAAGATCCCCACCTCCCCACGATCATTTTCCCCCAGTCAATCGCACACTCACGCCCCCAGGCTGCCCCCGACTCACTCAAAACCACCGCAGACAGAGCAACTCCGGCGACCGATTCAGGTGAGCCTCGGGCGCCCCTTTCCCTCTGGTTTGTTCGAGACGCCTAGTAAACCTCCCGCGCACCTTCTAACCACAACAGAGCATCCTGTATTGACCCAGGTCGACGTGTTCACTTGACACCGTAGGCACCCGACGACCACCCCAACTCCGGCGAACAATCTCAGTAAGTTTCGAGCGCCCCTTGCTTTCTTATTCAACCGAGCGTGTTCGCAGTTGTCCTGCGCATCTTCTAAACCCATTGGTTCGTGCTAGGACGACGCAGAACTTCGGCAACAACTCCGACAACACCCACCCGACGCCAGACGCAACTCCGACGAGATCTAGAGCCCATCTCCGAGCGCCCCTCCGCAAGCCAGTACCACGACGAGCTTCAGCAGCCTCCGGCGAACCTGGTAATACTCCTCACCCTCTCGCGGACGATGTAGAACGCCGGCGCCGCCGTAGTCAGACGCGCCGCCGCCAGTTAGCACCGCCAGCGCCGCCCGTTTCTGGCTTGATGATATGGACCGTTGGATCTGCATCGCAGCGCTAGGATAGATTCACTTAAACCGAAGAGGTACGTGATCTGAGCCGTGCAGCGTTAGTTAGATCCAACGGCACAGAAGGGTGATCCGGTGCGAACCGGTACGCACCAGTAATAACGCGACGCGTGGCAAGGTTTAAACTAAAAACAGAATTTAAAACCAGATTTAGATTCAAACTTCAAATGCTTATAACTTTTGAATGCCACGTTGGATTTTTGCAAATTTTATACCGATGGATTCAGTGAAACAAGACCTTTCTGAATATCCACTTTATTTAGCATATAGTAACAGTTAAAAATGACTTTATTTGTAGAACAAGTTTAGGGCTATTTTAGATATAGTTTTATTCTTGTGTATTATTTTGGGGCCAAATAAGTTTAGTTGGCAAACTTGTGACATGTTAAGTTTCTATACTCATGAACACACTTAGTATAATTTTCAAAAATCACCACTTAGTAAATTCTTGCATGCATGCATTCATATTATTTTTGGTTGTATATATTTGTGTGTAATTGTATGCTATTGTTTCTTGTGTAGATTTTGCTAGTGATTGTGATTGTGAAGAGTGCTACTCTCCCCACTACCAAGTCAAGTGATATTTACATGAATAAATTGGTCCTATATTTTGAACTAGCATTAGATATTTTGTTATAGTGTTGCATGCTATTTTTGTCTAATGTAAAAGATGAGGGAAATCCTATGTAGTCTAGTAGATTTGCTAAGGAATCATTCCCTAAGATATGTTGCCATACTTTGCTTAGCCTAGCTTATAGCAAAACAAGGGTTGGTGAAAAACTACACTTACTATAAAGAAAATATTTCTAAGTCAAGAGACTTATACTTTTCTAATAAAACCACTAAGTCAAATGAACCTCCTGGGTGGGATGGAAAGTATGGGTTATGTTGAGTGGTTACACAAGGCCATGGACTTGGGTTGTGTATCTCACTTGTGGTAAGCCACCCAGGCACAAAGAGATTTGGAGGCCAAGTGTTGAGAAAGCTTACAGTGCAACCACTTGGCAATATGGGCTCTGCCATGATCATATAGGTTGCTAGAACTTAGTCACTTGGACAGTTGGTGGTAGATGGGATGATAGGATGGAACACGTCCATTTGACTAAGGAAAGGCTTCTGAAAGGTCCTGTCTTGGGAAACCAAGTCTGGTGGGGAAAGTGCACAACCTCTGCAGATGGAAAACCTAAGTACTTAGCCTTGTCCAAGGAAATGGACACTTTGAGCATCAAGACATGGAAGCTACAAGAATCTCAACACTCCAATTTCTAAATAAAAATTGATGGGTGAACAAGGGTGAAGGACCTCAATGTCTATTGGTGGTTCCTTGGGAATGTTTTTGACAAAGAAAAACTTAGTGATTTCAACTAATAGGTAAAACCTATCTTCAAGCAAAGCAAGCCAAGCTACACTTAGCCAAAATGCATATAGTAATATAGTCCATTTAAAATATAATAAGGTATCACTTGCCAATACTATTCCAAAGTATTGACCCTCTGTGGCTGTAACTTGTGATGTTGCAGGTTACTCCGATGATGGATAGGAGTCATGAGTCTACACTCAACATGCTTGCCTGTGGCACATGAAGATGAAGACTTATGTTTATTTACTTGTTCCTTAAAACTCTTGTATTAGGCCTATGTCCATGAGTTGTAAAAGACTATATTTTATCTCTGGAATGAATGTAATAAACGACCTTTGTATCTGTGTACTTTATCTTAAACTGTGGATGCTAGCATTGATCCAGGGACTAGCATTGCAATCATAGGGATCCTTTCCTTTATAAAGGAGGGGTCTAACAGATGGTATCAGAGCACTGTGTTGCCTGTAGGATTATGACCCTAGGATTGGAAAACCACTAAGGAAAAAGTTTTTCAAATACTTCTACACTTGTCTATTCTTCTCGTAAAACTTTTCTAATCTCTTTCAACTTCCTTTGTAGATGAACTCCATCAATGAAGACGTGAAGAAGGGACCACTCATGACCATGACCTTGGAGTGTGAAACTGAGTTTCCCAATATTCTCAAGGATCTCATGGAAGCAATGGATGCACATGGTGAAGCCGTGTACAAGGGCTTTCCAGTGATGGATAAAGGAGTGGAGTATTGGTGGGTGCAACTTCACTTGTACAAAAACAAGGAAGACAACCACAAAGAAAGGGGATTCTGCATGTACACCAACACTACAATGCACACCACATTCTTTGAGTCAGCCAGGGATGCAGCTTGGAGGACTATCAAAGAACTAAGTGCTAGAGTCAAGTGCAGAATGCTCAACCTCCAAAAGGACTTAGAGAAAGAGAAGGAGCTTACTCAAGAGTTGGAAGACACCAACCAAGAAATAAGGGGAGATGTTATAGACTTAGTGATAGAGTCAAGAGAGCAAGATTGGTGGATTGCCTCTAGGAACATAGTGTTTAATAATAGGTCCCGTGAGATTGGATTGTAAGGACACTTCGTTAGTTGGACCACCACTTACCACCTTATTTTCCAAAATGATACCTTAAATAAGTTGGATCTTGTTTGATGTAATGGATTTGTGTAAGCATGACTTGTGTGAAATTGTGTTCCATGGTTATGTATGAGATGGTTGTTTTGTGTTCATTTTAAATAGTGTTGTTCTAACTTTTCAATTTTATAAAATAGATGCCCATTGCCGTCAGCACTGTTGAGGAGTTCCAGGTTACTCGTTTCGGACCCCGTATCGTTGAGCTTACCACTTTGCTCGATCTCCCTCTTCCTACCATCACGGTGTACCCACTCACCAAGTTCGAGAGGAAGGACCTCTGGGGCTTCAAGGTGAACCAGCCCGGACGCCAGACTGAGCCTACTACGGAGGCCATCGTCTTCAAGCTGATGCACGACGACAGGGAGAGAGGCATGGAGGTAGTCATGCAGGACCTGATAGGACGATTGTTAGGCCGTCACTCCCGACAGGTTAGGGGCACTCACTTCCACGCCTTCGGAAGGCGTGATGTAGATGGAGATTCCATCGACTTTGAGGATGACTCAAGGAGCACTGCAGAGCCGATACGCCTCTATCTTCAGGACTTAGAGACTCTTCTCAGGCACGTAGATACAGACAGGACGAACGTCATGCTGGGCAATGACGAGCTTCAGGTGCAGCTACGCGAGAAGGACAAGCTTTTCGCACAGCAGGATGAGATGATCAAGGAAATGGAGACGAAGTTTGAGGCTCAGGATCGCAAGTTCAAGAGTCAGGAGAAACGCGTCCAGGATAGGAACAAGAAAATCCGGGACATGACCGAGGAACTGAAGTCCAAGGACTTCGAGCTTGAGCAGCAGCAGATGGTTATTGAGAGGCTTCGCTCCCAGAAGAGGGCTCTCAAGGCCAAGGTCGATTCCTTGACCACTACGATTGAGGAGAACAAGACCGCGATGGAGAACGCAGGTCTTACTTTCGTTGAGGAGGAGATTGACGCTGATGAGTAGACTTGACTACTCGTTTACTTTTCATATTCATACTTGTTATTGTGAACTTATTATTGGACCATCCGACATGTGGATGGCTTGCCACTTGTGTGTTTACCTCATGAGCTTGTTATGTGGTTGTTGAACTTTTATTCTTATGTTGCTTGATATGTGGTTGCTTATGATGTATTGTGCATGAAACATCTATGGGTATCTCATTCTTATCTATTTGAACAAACCACAGATGCCTCCCCGTCGCGCAAACCCCAACCCCAACAACATCACCCCGGAAATGCAACAAATGATGAATGCGCAAACACAGCTTATGCAAATGATGACAACATTCATCCAAAACCATAATAACAACAACAACAACGACCCCAACAACAACAACAACAACAATAACAACAACAACAACAACCCACCGGGTTTTGATATGCTCACCAGATTTCTGCGTCTGAGGCCAGCAAAGTTTTCGGGAACAACTGATCCCATGGTAGCCAATG
This sequence comes from Avena sativa, assembly GCA_916181665.1. Classification (NCBI taxonomy): domain Eukaryota; kingdom Viridiplantae; phylum Streptophyta; class Magnoliopsida; order Poales; family Poaceae; genus Avena; species Avena sativa. The sequence continues at coordinate 370,224,173 of OV702284.1, forward strand.
ACTGGTTACGTTCTGTGAACAAAGACTTAGTGACCGTGGGCTGCATGGATGCTGAAAAGGTCAGGTTTGCAGCACATCTGTTGGAAGGACCAGCTGCCACATGGTGGGACAACTTCCAAATCACCACTCCTATTGATGAGGTGACTTGGGCTATCTTTGAAGATGGTTTTCGCACGGCTCATATCTCATCAGGGATAATGAGTTTGAAAAAGAAGGAGTTTCACAACCTGAAACAGCGCCACCGCAGCGTGGCAGAATACATAGAAGAATTCAACAATCTGGCGCGCTACGCACCGGATGAGGTTGATACAGATGCCAAGAGAAAGGAAAAGTTCTTGGAAGGTTTGAATGATGAGCTGAACCTACAGCTGTCTGTGGCATATGTTCCAACTTATCAGTCGTTGTGTGACAAGGCTGCTATTTTGGAAAGTAAAATGAAGCAAGTCGAGAGTAGAAAGAGGAAACACTCCGACAAACACAGCTCGGGATCGTCTCACAAACGATCTCACTATGATGACAGTGGCAGCTCAGGATCCCATAAACATGGTAAATTCAGCAAGCACAACCGTCATGACAACAAGCATCACCGCAGTCATGACAAGGACAAGTACAAGAACCACAAGGGTGGACATAAGAGCCACTATAGTGGAAATGGTAGTGGAAGTGGAGGCCAACCTCCTAAAAAGGACATCAGTCAGGTTGAATGCTTCAAATGCAAGAAGATGGGACACTATGCAAATGAGTGCCCCGAAAAGAAGGTGGAAGGACCTAACAAGCCGAATCCTTTCCAGAAAGGACAGGTTAACCACATCAATGTGGAGGAGGTCTATGAGGAGCCTGATGCCGTGGCTGGTAAGTTCAGACTCAATTCAATTTCAGCATTTGTACTCTTTGATACCGGTGCATCTCATTCATTCATATCAAAGGCATTTGTTGAAAGAAATGAACTGCCGGTAGAAACCATTGGGTGTCCTATAAGAGTAAGTTCTCCGGGGGGAGAAATGATAGTAAACTCAGGTTGTCATGACTTAGTCATAGAGTTTGGAAAATATAAGTTTCCAGTGAACCTAATAATTTTGGATTCCCAAGGACTAGATGTAATTTTGGGAATGGATTGGATGGCTAAACATGAAGGAGTACTCGATTGTGCCAATCGTACAGTTACACTCACAACCCCAGAAGGGAAAAGAATAAAATTCAAGTCAAACTTTGAATCCAAAGGAAGTAAGCTGAATTCTCTTAAGGGGGTTAGCATGGACAGTGTACCAATAGTATGTGAGTATCCGGATGTGTTCCCGGAAGAGCTACCAGGAATGCCACCGGATAGAGATGTGGAGTTTCTGATAGATTTGGTGCCAGGATCAGGACCAATAGCTAAGAGACCGTATAAAATGTCAGTTGATGAATTGAAAGAGCTCAAGAAACAACTAGGTGAACAGTTACAGAAAGGGTTTATTCAACCAAGTTCTTCATCTTGGGGAGCCCCAGTGTTGTTCGTGGAGAAGAAGGATAGGACCCAAAGATTATGTATTGACTACCGTTCTCTCAACGAAGTTACCATCAAGAACAAGTATCCTTTACCAAGAATCAACGACTTATTTGATCAGCTAGAAGGAGCATGTGTATTCTTGAAGATTGATCTTCGGTCAGGTTATTTTCAACTCAAGATACGAGAGCAAGACATACCAAAAACAGCATTCACCACAAGGTATGGATTGTATGAGTATACTGTGATGCCTTTTGGATTAACCAACGCTCCGGCATACTTCATGAATATGATGAACAAGGTGTTTATGGAATTCCTTGACAAGTTCGTTGTCGTTTTCATCGATGACATCTTGGTCTACTCCAAGAGCAAGGAAGAGCATGAAAGACACTTACGCTTGATACTTGAGAAACTGAGGGAACATAAACTATATGCCAAATTCAGCAAGTGTGAGTTCTGGTTAGAGGAAGTTGGTTTTCTTGGTCATGTGATGACAAAAGATGGTGTGGCAGTTGATCCTGCTAAGGTTTCAGCTGTGACAGAATGGGAATCACCCAAGAATGTGAAAGAAGTTCGTAGTTTCCTCGGCTTAGCAGGTTACTACAGAAGGTTCATTGAAAATTTCTCGAAAGTTGCTAAGCCTATGACAGAATTGCTAAAGAAGGACAAGAAGTTTGCCTGGTCTGAAGGTTGCGAAGTCAGTTTTCAAGAATTGAAGAAGAGACTTGTAACAGCACTAGTTCTATGTCTGCCAGATTTGGAAAAGGATTTCCAAGTGTATTGTGATGCTTCTCATCAAGGTTTGGGTGCCGTACTTATGCAAGATGGTAAAGTCGTAGCCTATGCTTCGAGACAACTCAAAACTCATGAAGTAAACTATCCTACTCATGATTTGGAGTTAGCCTCTGTCGTCCATGCACTCAAAACATGGAGACATTACCTTTTGGGAAAGCGTTGTGAAGTGTTCACCGATCATAAGAGTTTGAAGTATATCTTCACCCAGAAGGAAATCAACATGAGACAAAGAAGATGGCTAGAACTTATCAAGGATTACGACTTAAGTTTGCAATACCATCCCGGTAAAGCAAATGTAGTAGCGGATGCTCTAAGTCGTAAGACATTTGTAAATGGCCTTACCAAAGGGGAATTGCCAGATGACTTGTGTAAGCAATTCAAAGAACTCAGATTGGAGATTGTGCCAGAAGGACATCTCATGTCCTTAGATGTTCAACCCACTCTATTGGACAAGATCCGAGAAGTCCAGAAGACTGATGAGGAAATTGAAAAGATTAAGGTAAATATTGGTCTAGGGAAAGCTAAGAGTTTTCATGTTGACGAGCAGGGTACTTTATGGCACGGGAAACGTATATGTGTTCCACAAGACCCAGAATTGCGGAAACTGATCTTACAAGAAGGTCACAACTCTCCGTATTCTATTCACCCGGGAAATACCAAGATGTACATGGACACGAAGGAAAGGTTTTGGTGGAACAATCTCAAAAGGGACATCGCCGAACACATTGCTTTGTGTGACGTGTGTAGCAGAGTCAAAGCGGAGCACCAGAAACCAGCGGGTTTACTTCAACCACTGCCTATTCCTGAATGGAAGTGGGAAAATATTGGTATGGATTTCATTACCGGATTACCAAGGACCAGATCAGGGTATGATTCCATATGGGTAGTAGTGGATCGCCTAACAAAAGTGGCTCATTTTATACCAGTAAAGACAACCTATAAAAGTGCCAAGTTAGCTAAAATTTACATGAGCAGGGTTGTATGCCTTCACGGTGTGCCAAAGAGTATTGTGTCAGATAGAGGAACCCAGTTCACATCTCACTTTTGGAGACAACTTCATGAATCCTTAGGAACGAGATTGGAGTTTAGCACTGCTTTTCATCCTCAAACAGATGGACAAACAGAAAGGACCAACCAAATTCTTGAGGACATGTTGAGGGCCTGTGCTCTAGATTATGGAGCAAGTTGGGATGAAAGTTTGCCTTACGCGGAGTTCTCTTACAATAACAGCCATCAATCTAGTATTGGAATGGCACCGTTTGAGTTACTCTACGGAAGGAAATGTACCACCCCGTTATTATGGAATGGTGTGGGAGAAAGAAGCTTATTTGGACCTGATCTTATCAAGGACGCCGAAGAGAAAGTCAAATTGGTTAAGGACAGATTGAAAATAGCACAGTCCCGACAGAAAAGCTACGCGGATTCTAAGCATAGAGAAGTCACCTACGAAGTTGGTGATAGAGCTTATCTCAGGGTATCACCACTCCGTGGGGTGAAAAGATTTGGAGTCAAAGGAAAGTTGGCACCAAGATATGTTGGGCCATTCAAGATTCTAAGTCGCAAGGGAGAAGTTGCATATGAAGTTGAATTGCCAGAATCTCTATCAGCAGTCCATAACGTATTTCATGTGAGTCAGCTTAAGAAATGTCACCCAGAAATGGAAGAGTCTTCTTTGAAGGATACCATACCTTTGGAAGAAGTTCAGCTAGAAAGTGATCTCACTTATGAGGAAAAGCCTGTCAAGATTCTAGAGACAGCAGAAAGAATCACCAGGACCAAGACTATCAAATTTTGTAAAGTGCAATGGAACCATCACTCCGAAGAGGAAGCAACATGGGAAAGAGAAGATGATCTTCGGAAAGACCACCCTCACCTATTTGCTAGCCAAACCGAATCTCGAGGGCGAGATTCATCTTAAGGGGGTTAGATTTGTAACATCCCAAAAATCATAGTTCAAAACTCATTCATATCATCTTTACATCATTCATCCATTTAGGATTTTCTCAAAAATCACTTAGAAACAGAAATTGGGGCTATGATTTCATGTGGGCATTTTTATTCCAAAATGACCATCACCCTTTGAAATGTGAAAGTTTAAATACTGGTTCACTTGACTCCATTGATGGAAAGTTTAGGTGAAGCTTTTACCCAAGTTTTCAAATTTGGAAATGGTTTCAAAATCTTTTTCAAATATTTACAAACTAGAGCAAATCTCTGTTTACTTTGAAAACCAAGCTTGACCAAGCCTTGCATGGTAAACACTTAGTTAAAATGACTATTTTTGAATCCACAAAACCCTGCAAAAATTCCCAGAACAGTTTGGATTCAAAAGGATTTGAATTCATATCAAAAATCATTCCAGAAAATAGAAATAGAAAAAGAAAAGAAACAAACAAAAGAAAAGGGCCAGGCGCCAGGTATCTGGCCCAGCAACCAATCGAGCCCAGCAAGCCCACCCGGGGATTTCTTTTTCTTCTCTCACGCGCGAGCGCACACACTGAGCTGCTGACAGCCAGACCCCACACTCACTTCGCGCACATCGCTGACGAGTGGGCCCTGTACACGCTGTCATCGTCTTCCCCAAAACTCGCCCGCGACCACGTCGCAGCTGCAGTGACTGCCGGTGATGGCGCGGCTTAATTGGGCAATTAAACGCAGGCGTTTCCTGTCGAGGCACCGCCTATAAGATCCCCACCTCCCCATGATCATTTTCCCCCATTCAATCGCACACTCACGCCCCCAGGCTGCCCCCGACTCACTCAAAACCACCGCAGACAGAGCAACTCCGGCGACCGATTCAGGTGAGCCTCGGGCGCCCCTTTCCCTCTGGTTTGTTCGAGACGCCTAGTAAACCTCCCGCGCACCTTCTAACCACAACAGAGCATCCTGTATTAACCCAGGTCGACGTGTTCACTTGACACCGTAGGCACCCGACGACCACCCCAACTCCGGCGAACAATCTCAGTAAGTTTCGAGCGCCCCTTGCTTTCTTATTCAACCGAGCATGTTCGCAGTTGTCCTGCGCATCTTCTAAACCCATTGGTTCGTGCTAGGACGACGCAGAACTTCGGCAACAACTCCGACAACACCCACCCGACGCCAGACGCAACTCCGACGAGATCTAGAGCCCATCTCCGAGCGCCCCTCCGCAAGCCAGTACCACGACGAGCTTCAGCAGCCTCCGGCGAACCTGGTAATACTCCTCACCCTCTCGCGGACGATGTAGAACGCCGGCGCCGCCGTAGTCAGACGCGCCGCCGCCAGTTAGCACCGCCAGCGCCGCCCGTTTCTGGCTTGATGATATGGACCGTTGGATCTGCATCGCAGCGCTAGGATAGATTCACTTAAACCGAAGAGGTACGCGATCTGAGCCGTGCAGCGTTAGTTAGATCCAACGGCACAGAAGGGTGATCCGGTGCGAACCGGTACGCACCAGTAATAACGCGACGCGTGGCAAGGTTTAAACTAAAAACAGAATTTAAAACCAGATTTAGATTCAAACTTCAAATGCTTATAACTTTTGAATGCCACGTTGGATTTTTGCAAATTTTATACCGATGGATTCAGTGAAAGAAGACCTTTCTGAATATCCACTTTATTTAGCATATAGTAACAGTTAAAAATGACTTTATTTGTAGAACAAGTTTAGGGCTATTTTAGATATAGTTTTATTCTTGTGTATTATTTTGGGGCCAAATAAGTTTAGTTGGCAAACTTGTGACATGTTAAGTTTCTGTACTCATGAACACACTTAGTATAATTTTCAAAAATCACCACTTAGTAAATTCTTGCATGCATGCATTCATATTATTTTTGGTTGTATATATTTGTGTGTAATTGTATGCTATTGTTTCTTGTGTAGATTTTGCTAGTGATTGTGATTGTGAAGAGTGCTACTCTCCCCACTACCAAGGCAAGTGATATTTACATGAATAAATTGGTCCTATATTTTGAACTAGCATTAGATATTTTGTTATAGTGTTGCATGCTATTTTTGTCTAATGTAAAAGATGAGGGAAATCCTATGTAGTCTAGTAGATTTGCTCAGGAATCATTCCCTAAGATATGTTGCCATACTTTGCTTAGCCTAGCTTATAGCAAAACAAGGGTTGGTGAAAAACTACACTTACTATAAAGAAAATATTTCTAAGTCAAGAGACTTATACTTTTCTAATAAAACCACTAAGTCAAATGAACCTCCTGGGTGGGATGGAAAGTATGGGTTATGTTGAGTGGTTACACAAGGCCATGGACTTGGGTTGTGTATCTCACTTGTGGTAAGCCACCCAGGCACAAAGAGATTTGGAGGCCAAGTGTTGAGAAAGCTTACAGTGCAACCACTTGGCAATATGGGCTCTGCCATGATCATATAGGTTGCTAGAACTTAGTCACTTGGACAGTTGGTGGTAGATGGGATGATAGGATGGAACGCGTCCATTTGACTAAGGAAAGGCTTCTGAAAGGTCCTGTCTTGGGAAACCAAGTCTGGTGGGGAAAGTGCACAACCTCTGCAGATGGAAAACCTAAGTACTTAGCCTTGTCCAAGGAAATGGACACTTTGAGCATCAAGACATGGAAGCTACAAGAATCTCAACACTCCAATTTCTAAATAAAAATTGATGGGTGAACAAGGGTGAAGGACCTCAATGTCTATTGGTGGTTCCTTGGGAATGTTTTTGACAAAGAAAAACTTAGTGATTTCAACTAATAGGTAAAACCTATCTTCAAGCAAAGCAAGCCAAGCTACACTTAGCCAAAATGCATATAGTAATATAGTCCATTTAAAATATAATAAGGTATCACTTGCCAATACTATTCCAAAGTATTGACCCTCTGTGGCTGTAACTTGTGATGTTGCAGGTTACTCCGATGATGGATAGGAGTCATGAGTCTACACTCAACATGCTTGCCTGTGGCACATGAAGATGAAGACTTATGTTTATTTACTTGTTCCTTAAAACTCTTGTATTAGGCCTATGGCCATGAGTTGTAAAAGACTATATTTTATCTCTGGAATGAATGTAATAAACGACCTTTGTATCTGTGTACTTCATCTTAAACTGTGGATGCTAGCATTGATCCAGGGACTAGCATTGCAATCATAGGGATCCTTTCCTTTATAAAGGAGGGGTCTAACATGACGCTTGTGAAACTTTCCTAGAGATAATTGAAACTTCGTTCATAGGCCAAAAGGGAACGAATGACTAGCTTATTTGAACTTGTACATATTGTTGTACGAAGTCCATTATGTGTAGTCAAGAGCGATGAATTTCAACTTCATATGCTTTCTCCAGAAATTTGAGTGAATATATGAATATTTACTTAATAAGGATGAAGTGTGAAATATTTGAAAAGTTCAAGGATTTTCAAGATGAAGTGCAAAATCATTGTAACAAGAATATAAATAGTTTATGATAAGATCATAAAGGAAGATATTTGAGTTACAGAGTTTAGCATAATACCTAAGATTTAAGGAATTGTTCCGTGGATTTGCATTTCCCAAAACACCATAAGAGTATGGAGCGTTCGAGGTATGTAATCAAACCTTGTTTGACATGGTAAGATCAAAGGTATAATTCATAAAACTGCCATTATATTTTAGAGATTAAAAGCTTTAGAGATTACCGTTTTTCCACTGAAAAGAGCTTCATCATAATCCGTTGAAATGACACCATATCTAGTTATGGTTTGGGATAAAACCCAAGTAGTCCTTTCTTAAAACATTGGTATGCTATGCATAAGAAAGATGTGTGCAACCAAAGTCGGATGAACCTATCTTTGTATAACTGTTAAGTATTCCTCCATAAACACCGGAGACAAAAGTGTTTGTTGCTTAGAACGTCAAGTTTCTTTGAGAAGGAATTTTTCGTGAAAAGTTAAGTGGGAGGACAATAGAACTTTGATAAGGTTAAAAGAACCTTAGCTATATGTGCAAAGTTGCACAGCGCCGAAAAGTGTTCCGGAGGCAGCAACAATGCTCATGGCTCACGTGCCTCAAAGGTTGTGGTTACAATAGTCAAAGTTTCTATTGAAACAAGTAGGTCGGATGAACAATCAAATACCAAGATTTGAGAGTTAAATCATTATTTAACAATAATGATCCGACGACATGCAAAGAAGCGATGATGAGCCCTGACTCCGTCAAATGGCTTGAAGCCATAAAATCCGTGATAGTTCCATACACGAGAAATCAAGTTTTGAACTTGAAGGACCCTCAAGAAAGGTGTAAGACTTTACAGTTGTGTTTGGATCTATAAATAAAAAAACATGGATGTTGCACATCTATGAAATAGTCGACATGTTGGGAAAGAGTTCACAACAATGTTCAAAAGTTGACTATGACAGGATCTGATCTTTCATAGCGATATTTAGTCTAGATGGATTAGTGTAGCAACCACTACATATAAATTTTATTATATGGTAGTTGAATAAACAAAACAAGTTCTTCTAATAGAAGGGTTACCTAGGACGTGTGCATGACACAGTCCAAAGGGTTTTGTTAAAATTCAAGGGATGCTAAAAACATATGCAAACTTCAATGGTTGAAGTAAGCATAGCGGAGTTGGAATCTTGACTGTGATGAAACTGTTAAAGGAGTTTAAAAGTTCATCAGAGACGATGGAGATGCTTGTATTTGCAAGAAATTAAGTGGGAGCGCTAAGACATGTTTCTAATACATTATGTGGAAGACATATTGTTGATTGGAAATAATGTATCTTTTATTAACACATATTAAGAATTTCATCCCGATGAAAGACTTAGGCAAAACCCAAATATTTGGCATCAATAGACGCTAATATGGTTGTGCCAGAAGTACATAGACAAGATATTGAATGAGTTCAATATAGAAACTACAAGAAAAAGGTTCTTGTCGCACAGAAAGGATTGAATGAGTTCAATGTTGATGATATATTCAAGTGTATTGACATTTGGAAAAGTGACACAAATAATCAAGTATAGATTGATACTTGATGTATGAAATCACAAAGAGTATTTATATCAATCATACTGTGATATGTACAAATCCAGATATGTCCTATGCTCTAAATATTGTGAGCATATACCAGAATGATTCGTAAGATGATCATTGGACAATAGTAAGGATATTCTTATGATCTTTTGAAAGAACTAAGAGTATAATATTTGTAGAAGTGACAAATAGATGGTTAGTTCATTGTAAAAGTACTACATTGATACTAGCTTTGTCACAAAGTACAAATTAAGTTTATCTCAATCTAAACTAAGGGTGGCACAATATAATGGAAAGTGAGTTCCATAATGGATTTGGATGATTTCCAAAGTTAAGACATTGTGACAGATACTACAACAAAAGGCTAAGTATATGACTGCTATTATAGCAGCAAAAAGAGGGCATTTGTGTCAAGTAGTTTGTTATCAAACTAGGTGTAGTTCACAGAGGGATAATACTATGAAGATATATTGTGCGACAATATTATCAACATGTTTTAACCCCAAAGAACTAAAGGTCACACCGAAAGACCAAATTTATACAAAGCCATCTCATTAGAGAATGAGTGATGCGTAGAGACGCAAAGACATGCAATTACACACGGACCTGGAAGTGTCAGATCCGGAGATCAGTTGACCACTAGCAATCGTGTACATACAACACCGGAAAGCCATAGGTGTTGAATACACAAAGGTTTGAAACTAGATTATTGACTCTAGTGCAAGTGGGAGACTGTTGGAGATATGCCCAAGAGGCAATAATAAAGTGGTTATTATCATATCTTCACACTTATGATAAATGTTTACATACCATGCTATAATTGTATTAACCGGAAACATTAATACTTGTGTGATTTGTAAACTAAAATAAGAGTCCCTAGTAAAGCCTCTTGTTAAACTAGCTTGTTGGTTAATATATGATCATGGTTTCCTGATCATGAACACAGAGATGTTATTAACAACAGGATCATATCATTAGGAGAATGATGTGATGGACATACTCCTATAGATAAGCGTAGCATAAAGATCAAGTCATTTCAATAGTTCAATTGCTATATGCTTTCTGATACATAGTAACCTAATTCCTTCGACCATGAGATCATGCATATCACCTTTACCAGATGGATGCTTTGATGACATCAAACACCACACCGTAACTGGGTGGCTATAAAGGTGGCATTGAGTGTTTGGAAAGTATTGGTTGAAACACATGGATCAAGAGTGGGATTTGTCCATCCATATGATGGATAGATATACTCTGGGCCCTCTCGGTGGAATGTCATCCAATTAGCTTGCAAGCATGTGACTGGATCACAAGGGATCACATATCACGGGAACAAGAAAAGAGTACTTATCAGTAACGAGGTTGAACTAGGTATGCAGAGATACCGACGATCATAACCTCGGATAAGTAACATATCGTGAGACAAAGGGAAATTGGTATCGTATGTAAGTGGTTCATTCGATCGCAAAGTAATCGTAGAAATATGTGGGAGCCATATGAATTTCCAGATTCCTCTATTGGTTATTGTTCGGAGAAGTGTCTCGATCATGTCCGCATAATTCACGAACCGTAGGGAGACACACTTAAGGATTCGACGTTGTTTGAGTAGTTATGGTATTATGAGAAAGAGACCGAATGTTGTTCGGAGTCTCGGATGGGATCCGGGATATCACGAGGTGATCCGGAATGGTCCGGAGAATAAGATTCATATAAGGAAAGTCCCGTTTCGGAGTTCGGGAATGATTCCGGTGTTTTCATCGGGAATGTTCTAGAAGGTTCCGGATTGTCCGGCACTCCGGGGGGGGGGGGAGGGTACATGAGTGTGTCATTGAATGATTGCATCATGTACTAAGTGTTCTTGCTGTTCCAAAAACATGAAAGTCAAATTGCCAGTTTGAAAGTCAAACGGCTAAAACAGGAAACTGTGGAAAACAGGAAACTGTGGGAAACAAGCAAGAGGAGGTTGAAACCAACTTGGAGGAGGAGTTCCTCTCCTCCTTGGCCGGCGCACAGCCCTAGGCCGAGTTGGGGAGGGACTCCCTCCCTCCCTGGCACGCCTAGCCCCTCCACCTATAAAAGGAGGGGCAGGGCTCCTCCTTGAGACACACAAGTTTCTACCTCTAATCTCCTGTTTAGAGCCGTTTTGGTTTAGAGCTTCTAATTGCTTTAGCCTGCGGTTTAGAGCCTTCTAATTGGTGTGTCTAAACTCTAGACCACTAATAGCCCTCTCTCATAATCCACCATACTCGCTCCGGCTTAAGGCGAAGCCCTGCAGGATCTCCCCTCTACTTCCGGTACCACGCCGTTGTGCTGCCGGAATCGCGAGGAGAGTGCTACAACCTCCGCTGCCTGCTGGAACAAGGGAGAGGAAGGTCTTCGTCGAGTACCGAACGTGTGACCGACTGCGGAAGCGCTGCCGGAACACAGCGCCAGAAGGATCGTCTACGCGATCTTGAGATCGAAAAGAGTACGACTACATCACCCACGAGAATCTGCTCTCGTTAACCGCTTTGGAATCTTCGAGGGTAAGTTATTCCATCGACTCGTTGCTACAATCTAGTAGATAGATCTTGGCTTGTTTGTTTGTATGCGATAGAAAATTTTTGTTTTCCATGCTACGAACCCCTAGAGCACACCCACCAAAAATCTTTTCAAAATTCAAAACTTGATTTCATGCGGCCATTTCATCAAACACATTGCAGACACAAATCAAACAAAATAAAAACACTATAGTGTGCAGTGTTTTGAGCCTAACTTGTTCCCTCTCTGGGCACCACTAGCCTTAGTATATCATCTAACAACCTTAACTAATCACTAGCACCACTGTAAGCTTGGCAATGCCATCAATGGTGAGCAGGCCGAATGCACCATTGTCACCCCGATGTTGACAGAAAGCTAGGAGGAGAAACAAGCCTAGCCAGCATGTCTGGGAGGCAGCCCACCGTCCACCGCCACTCCCTGTCCACCGCTCGAACCTTGGCAACCCCTGGACCACACGCACGGACCGCGCCCAGACCGCCAGCGACCATGCCGAGCATGCGCCAGAGCGCCACCCTCGACCGAAGCCCACAGACCGCGTGCCGCCCTCGCCGCGTGCATATACGATCACCACCGACCCAGGAGACCGCCAGACATCCCCGTTCGCCGCCCCATGCCGCACAGCCACCGCTCGCCGTCGAAGACGCCGCCTCTGCCGCGCAGAGCGTCGCATGTTCCAGACCAAGCCGCACCGCCCCACGCCTCGAAACCATGTCGTTGAGGATCGCCAGGGAACACCACATCGTCCCCTACCTTTGCCCATGCCAATAGCCGCATGTACCATCGCCCCCGACGAGCTCACCGTGCGCCCCGTCGGTCCCCTCGCTCGACTATAAATAGAGGCCACCCTCGCTCGAATTATTCACACCATTCTACTCCCCTCCCATAACTGATCGTGCCACACCATTCCCGGAGCAAGGCGAGCAACACTTCGCCGGAATTTCACCGGAGCCCGCAGCCTCTGGAGAAGAAGGGAGCCAGCGATTGGAGCCGCCCCAGGAGGAGCCACCGGTACCAGGAGATTCGCCGTCGTCGACTTCGTTGTTCGCCCGCCTCATCGACCCTCGCCTGCACCCCGGTGAGCCCCCAGCAACCCCCACTGGCCGCGCTAGGTTTCTGTCTCGCCGGCGTTGCTCAACGTCGACGATGACTCTCAGCCGTTGGATTAGAATCAGATCGAACGCACCACGTTGCCCCGTACCGCTTCGCACCCCCTGTCTCACTAACGAGTGGGGACACCCACTTAAACAGCCCGCGGAAGCGCTACGCTTAGCAGGCCGGCCCGTTAACTTTTCCCGCGCAGCCCAGTTATTTGAATTAAACCTTTTTTAATTTATTTCAAACTCACTTCTGTACCCAACTTAAAAAATCAACCCAGATCGATTCAGCGTACCAAATTGAATGAAACCAATTTTTTTTAGAAAGGTCTAGGAATGCTGAATCCAAGCCCGTTGGATTCAATTCATTTGGATCTATAGATCACCCAGGGTAAAAATAACAAGGCAGAAGCTTTTCTGCATTCAAACATTTTTCAAATTTAAACCATAATAGCTTTTGAGTTGATGCCAACTCTCAAAAATCACATTTAACCATACCTTACAGAATATATAAAAATATATAGGTTTACTTGCAGAAATAATGTTCAAGCAATAAAAGAATGCCACATAGGCATTTCTAGTCACTTTATTTAATTAAAATAAAAGAGTGAAACTTCATTAAATTGTGACACCACTTTAAATCATATTCCCATGGACTCAAATATGTGGTGATGACATGTGTCAACATGATCCCATGTTTGGTTTGGAGAATATTAAATCTTAAGTAGTTTTTCAATGAGTAGAAATTACTTTTCTAAAAATAAAAGGAATTAAACCAAGCCTTAATCTTGTAATGATTAGAGATGATGTTAGATCATCTATAGGACCCTTGTGTGTGATGAATGCAAGTAGTTAAGTATTGTTTGGTGATTGTGTACATCGTATTTATTTATAGACGCTAGTACCGACCAAGGATACGAGGAGGAAGGAGGATTCTACGAAGAAGAAGCCGAGGAGAACTTCAACCACTACTCTGCACAAGGCAATCTAGAACTTGCAAGATACTCTACTTTAGCAAGCTTAATACTACTAGTTGAATGTGAAAGCTAATACTTGCTTGTTACCAGGAAGGTTACGACAACTAGGATCATCTCCCATCGTCAGCATTGCCTGTGACCCCGACGATGGAGCTTCGCCTACGCTAACGTTATTATTACGTATTCCGCTGCTTGAAGTTGTATTAAGAACTGGATCATGAGATCCCTATTTGTGTAAGAACTTATGTACGGTTTGTAATGGATGATGTACTGTGGTATCCAATTCTGTTATGTCTCGCAAAAATGGTAATCCTGGGATTGCGATGTATGGTATAACAGGCATCTGGGATTAAAAATCCGGGTGTTGACAAGTTGGTATCAGAGCCATCCTGACCATAGGAGACCCTAGTTAGATTGGACGTTTGAATCAAAAACTTAGTTTCCAAAACCAAAGAAAACAAATATTTACAAAAACTTATTCTCATTCTTATCCCTTTGATTCTTTCATGAAAATTCATGTTCCTCAAAAACTCCTGAAAATACATAAAATTTTGACACACTTGATCACTCTACTAACTTACTCATCCTATATTCTTATAGATGGACGTGAAGTACAGCAAGTTTTATCAGTTGGGGAATGGAGGAGACCTTATCTTTGAGAGGGATTTGGACCAGCTTTCGGAGCTTCTAGAGCGTCCGCACCCCGAGTTCTTTGGAGCTCAGCTCAATGATCAAGGAGGATAAGACCTGCAGTGACTAATTGTTGCAAGTCTCCGAGGAAAGATTGAACCTCCCACTGCTGAGGGAATTCAGTTTACCTTGAGAGAAAACAACTGGCTCGATGGACTTGCCAAGGCCATGCAGGAAGCTCTTTCCCGTCTGTGTGGGCAGAGCATCAATCAGATCAAGGGTACTCGCTTTGAGTTTTGCCCAAGGCGTGATGCAAATGGACAACCACTGGAAGCCCCATACCACCCCGAGCTAAAGACTCAATTAGACCATCTTAGTTTCATGATGTACGATCGTCAGCAGGAGTTAGACAACTGCCGTGATTACTCCAACCACAAGTCTGCCATCATCAAGATGAAGGATCAAACCATCGACATGCTAGCAAAGGATCGCAAGTCTCGCTGCCGTCACTTCGACAAGAAGGAGCGCATTATTGCCCGTCTTCGCCACCGCATCTCATCTCTGGAGGAGACCATCCACGAGAGAGACACGCAGTTGGAGGAAAGGGAGAATGCCGGAGAGGATCTTCGTGGAGACCCCTACTCCTATCTCAGCGATGATGATGATTTTCTGGAGGATCAGGCTATGGATTTCTTCACCGATGAGGACGATTTCGCCTTCATCGATGATGATGAGGATGACGAAGCCACCGATTCCGAGGAGTAGTAGCACTTGAGCACTAGCGTAGTGAGTAGTATTCGGTCCCACTATATTGTAGTTTCCAGAATGGTTCTTAAAACCATCTGCTTTTCCTTGTTGTGGTGTGTGTTTTATCGTGTGCTATGAATGAATGAAAAGCAAGTTGCTAGAAAATCTGAGTCAAACTTTAAAAACTTTTCAAAGACCCCAAAACCTTAAAAATTTCCCTCTTTTCTCATGATCTATCTCAATCTTCAAATGCCACGTGGAGGAAGTGGTTCATCCCCGGACCCGATGTTGCAGATTCTGCAAATGTTGACTTCTGACCGCGAAGATGAAAGAGCGGAACGTCAAGCCAACCTAGCTACCCTGCAACAGATAGCCCAGCTAGCCCACAACAACCAAGGCCACGAAAATCAGGACAACCGTGGATCTAAGCTCAAGAACTTACAGAATACCAACCCACCTATTTTCACTAAGTCAGAAGAACCCCTAGACGCCGATGATTGGCTGCAAACCATGGAAAATAACCTAGAAGTCGCTGGAGTGGAAGCCAACGAGAAAGTTCTGTTCGCCACCCACTATCTAGCCGGAGATGCCAGGGCATGGTGGAACAGTGTTCGCGCAATGACCGGAGGCCAAATGATGACCTGGGAAGAATTCAAGGTCAAGTTTAGCAGAACCCATGTGCCACCGGGTTTGATCAAGAGAATGAGAGACGAGTTCAGAGAGCTGAAGCAAGGAAGGATGACCGTAGTGGAATACCGTGACAAATTTTTGTCATTAGCCATGTATGCCCCGGATGAGATCGACACCGAAGCCAAGAAGAAAGAAAGATTCCTGAATGGTCTGCATGATGAGATGCAGACTGTGTTAGTCAATATCCCCTTTGCGGATATTGAAGCCCTTGTCGACTCTACTATCCAGATGGAAGGAAAGATCAACCAAGCCAATGAGAACCGCAAGCGTCGCATGATGCATCAACCAGGAACCCATCAGACCCCAAAGTATCGCCCCAACCCATCTCCAGGATTTGCCCCACGAACCAACAAACCCCCGATGAACCGTCCGACCTATCCCAACCGTGGAAACCCTAGGCCCGGAGGAAATCACAACAACCCCGGCAACGCTAGCAATTTCAATCGTGCCCCATCCAAGTTCAACAACAACAATGCTACCGCCAACACCAACACTGCCCCTAGGACTGGAAGCAATGCTGTGCTTGTAGCAGCAAAGGACAAGTCGCAAGTGACTTGTTATGGCTGTGGAAATAAAGGCCACTATTCCAACGAGTGCCCCAACAAGAAGAATGCTACAGCCCCCAATGCCAATGTCCCAGCTCAGCAGCAGCGTCGTGTTCAGCCAGGAAGAAGATTTGCCCCAGGGAACTCACTCAACCGCAACGACCGTCTTTTTTTCATGCATGCTGAAGAAGCTCAGGAAGCGCCAGACGTCATGCTGGGTATGTTTTCTGTTAATTCAGTACTTGCAAGAGTGTTGTTTGATTCTGGTGCATCGCATTCATTTGTCACCGAATAATTTGCATGCACTAGTAAAATTCAACCAACCAAACTGAAGCATGTTATGATTGTTCAAATCCCCGGATCAACCACCAAGGCTAGGCAAATTTGCAAAGCCGTCCCTATCCGAATCCATGGCATAGATTTTTATGAAAATCTGATAGTACTCGGAACTAAAGGTTTGGAAGTAGTACTAGGAATGGATTGGATGTCCAAACATAAAGGATTGATTGACTGTGCCAAGAAAGCCATAACCATGACTAGTACAGCCGGAATATCAGTCGAGCATATATCTGAAACCTTACCTCGCCAACTCAAATGCAACAAGAGTATAGCCCAACCTACCATTGACCAAGTACAGATAGTCTGTGAATACCCCGATGTATTTCCAGATGTTTTGCCCGGTATGCCCCCAGATCGGGATATCGAGTTGATCATCGAACTAATCCCCGGAACCGGACCCATAGCCCAGAGACCCTATAGTATGAACCCGCCAGAGCTCGCAGAACTGAAGAAGCAACTGGATTCCATGCTGGAAATTGGATTGATTCAACCAAGTGCGTCACCTTGGAGGTCACCTGTCCTGTTTGTGGACAAGAAGGATGGAGGTAATTGTTTGTGTACGGATTATCGGAAGTTGAATGATGTCACCATCAAGAACAAGTACCCCTTGCCCAAGATAGAAGATTTGTTTGATCAGTTGACCGGTGCCAAGGTGTTTTCTAAGATTGTCTTAGAACTGGCTATCATCAACTCAAAATTCGTGCAGAGGATATTCCAAAGACTGCCTTTACCACCAGATATGGATTGTATGAGTATACAGTCATGTCTTTCGGACTAACCAATGCCCCCGCTTATTTCATGAATCTCATGAATAAGATTTTTATGGACTTCCTGGATAAGTTTGTCATTGTTTTCATTGATGACATTCTGATTTATTCCAAATCAGAAGAAGAACATGAGCTACACCTAAGGACCATTCTTGGAACCCTTAGAGAGCATCAGCTGTATGCAAAGTTTAGCAAATGTGAATTCTGGTTACAGGAGGTAGGATTCCTCGGTCACATTGTATCAGCCGGAGGAATTGCCGTTGACCCTGCAAAAGTGAAAGATGTAGAAGATTGGCAAGCCCCAACCACTCAAACCCAAGTACGTGCATTTCTCGGATTGTCGGGATATTACCGCAAATTCGTAGAAGGATTCTCGAGTATCGTCAGACCCATGACCCAATTGCTGAAGACGGACAAGAAGTTTGAATGGACCGACAAGTGTGAAGCGAGTTTTCAACAACTCAAGAGGAGATTGATTTCAGCCCCAATCTTGATCATGCCAGATATCACGAAGCCTTTCGATGTGCATTGTGACGCATCCAAGATCGGTCTCGGATGTGTGCTAATGCAAGAAGGCAAAGTTATATCTTATCTATCTCGACAACTGAAGCAACATGAGCAAAACTACCCAACCCATGACCTCGAACTTGCAGCCGTAGTTCTAGCCCTGAAAACATGGAGACATTACCTAATGGGAAACCGTTGTGAGATCTATACGGATCACAAGAGCCTGAAGTATATATTCACTCAGAAGGAGCTGAATATGAGACAGAGAAGATGGATTGAGCTAATAAAAGATTACGATCTGGACATTCACTATCACCCTTGTAAAGACAACGTGGTAGCAGATGCCCTTAGTAGATTGCCGTGCCGCTTGAACTCCATGATTTTGAAGGAGCAACCAAGTTTGCACAAAGAGCTGGAAGATTTTCGGATGGAATTAGTAAGTGAAGGATTTTTGGCTAGCATAGAACTCCAGCCCACTTTGATCAGTCAGATTAAAGAGGCGCAGAAGGGAAATGCCTGTATTGACAGAATCAAGCGTCGTATCGGTACAGGCAAAGTACCCGGATTCACCGAAGACGAATGTGGCATCCCGCAAAACCACTACTAGAAAATCGCGTTGTTTTTGTGCACTGCATCATCATGACTGCATGCTCATGTCATCATGCCACCTTGCATTTGAGCATCGTCATCATCATGCATTTGTTTTTCTAAAACTATTTTCTAAAAGCCTAGTTTGGTTTTCTAAATATTCCCCGTCTCAGTTTCAAATTAAAGCGCCCGGCTTTTCTGGGTCTTTTATTTGTCTAAAAACTATTTACAAAAAGTTTATTTTAAATTAAATAAAATATTTATTTTATTTTTAGGGGGCAGCCAAACCGGGCCGCTCCGACCCAGTCGGCCACCCCCAGTGCAAACCAGAATTCCCCTCAAACCTTTTTCTACCTAAACCTAGTCTACCCATCCCCAGCCACCTCGCCCCGGCCAATCGCAAACTGCCACCTCATCCTCTCCCTTCCCCCTATCCTATCCCAGCCCGCCACCTCAGCCTCCCCACCTGGTCAAACCCCACACACAGTCCACACAGCCGGCCCTGCCTCTCTCCCTGGGCCCCACCCCAACCCCACACACGCAACGCCACACCCGCACACCACCTGCCGCAATCCCCACTCTCCCCGACCCCACCCTGCAGGTCCCACCTCCCTGCCTCACTCCCCGCTCCCCTGGCCCCACCTTCCCGCGTGGACCCCCATACTCTCCCTCGATCCCTCGCATCCCCCGCTCTCGCTTCCCTCTCCCTCGATGCCGCCGAGCTCCCCATCCCGCGTCTGCCGCCGTCTCCCCCAAGCTCCTCTCGCCTCCGCGCCCGATACCGTTTCCGCGTCCTCTCTCTCCTGGCCCCGCCGCATTCCTGCTCCTCCTCTCCCACCGCGTCGCCCCACCCGCTGCAAGCTCCTCGCCGCCGAGCTCCCCGCCGCCGGCGCGCCCTCCACCCCGTCCTCCGTCCGCCGCCATCGGTGCCCCCTCCGCGACCTGCACCCTCTCCTCCGGCCTCGCCGCGCCTTCCCGCAGCTCGCCCTCTCCCGCGAGCCCCTGCATCCGCCACCGAGGTCGCCGCCCGGCCTCCTCCCTCCGGCCTCCCCTTTCCCCTGCCGGCGCCCTCCTCTCCTTCCTCTACCCCGGCCCCAGCCCCATCTCCGTCGCCGCCCTCGGCCTCCAGCCCGCAGACGCCACCGACCGCGACCGCTCCGCCTCCTCTGCGGCCTCCGCCGCCTCCTCTCCAAGCTCGCCAGCAGCGCCCCTCTCCACCGCGGCAGCCGTCCCCTTGCCTCCTTCCGCCAATCGACGCCACCATGGCCTCCATCCTCGCCAAGCTCTCCTTCAACCTGGACCTCCTCGCCGGTCCCATCCTCCTCCCTCCGGCGCGCGATGTTTCCAGGTGCCTGTCGCCCGAGCCTCGCCAACGATGCCCTCTCTCTCGACCCGATGGTACCCTGCAGCACGTGACCTCGGCGACATCCTCCCTGGACCTCGCCCCTACACCTCGCCATGGCCGCGCCTCCGTATTCCTCTCCCTTGCCGTCCCAGGCTTGCTGCCTCCAGTTCCTCTCCGGAGCGAGCTTGTCGACCCGTGCATCCGCCTCTGCCCCATCGCATGTGCTGCTTCCGTTCAGGTCCCTGCTACTCCCTTTTCTACTGCCATGTGGTTCTGCTAGTGCGGTTACAAAAGAGGTACATATGTGGTGCTATGATGTTGCAACAGTGAAGGCCGTATGCAGATGGATGTGAGAGTATGGTGGTGGACTATGAAGATGGCGATACCACTCAAATAATATCGAAGGCCGCAAGATATCTAATCCCTGGTCTCGTCAAGATCTTCCGAAGAGGAATCGACAGGAGTCCGGTGCGACAAGATCTTCGCATTGACCAGGCCACCGGCATGAAAGAAGTTCGCCTTTGACAATCGAAGCCGGGGAACCCCAAGATCTTCTTCTTGGACCCAATGACCCGAAGACCGATTCCCCGAACCACATCGAACCCCAAGATCGCCGAACCCCGTGTATAACCCCTATCCGAGACCTATTTTATAAATGATATATAAATTGTTGCATATTTAATTGTCATACTTGCATACATGTTGTGGGTTTGGGGGCATTATGCCGATTCGACTCATAATTAAATATGGAGTCTATATGCGGGATATCTTTGTCTTATTCCGGACTCCATTTAAATTGGTGTAGCGAACCGATGCCATGTTTTGTCCTGTTAAGACAACAATTAAATTGCGGGGTAGTTAAATAACTTGAACCATCTGAATAATTGTCGGGACCCTGGTTCCGCTTAATGTGGCCTAGTTGCATCGCATCTTTGACATGTCATACATCATGCATGCATCATGCCCGATCTTCTGCCGTAGTATTAAATAGTGCATCCGGTGTTTGTGCTAGTGTTTTGCTTCTTCGCGGATAAGGACGTTGAGTTGATGCGAGTGTCGACCCGATCTTCGGATGAACCTTCGACAATGTTTTCAGGCGAGCACCTCCCCCCTTTCTACCTATCTTACTTTTATAGTATTTATTCCCTCCTGTTGATCTATTGCTATCCGTGTTGCGATGCTCTAGTGTTCGTACCCAAGATATCCCTTGCAGCCTTATATTGCCTTGGACACATCCTATTACCCGTTGTTTGGTAGATAGTTGGACTTGCGCGTCGTAGTCGCTTGCTCAAGTGCTGTTGCGTGTCGTCAAGTACCACAGTTGTTGGAGTATTGCCGTATGTTTAATGTTGGAGATGATCATGGCTTTAATTATCGTTTACTTCAATTACTATTTAACAACTAAAATTGAAGTAGGTAAATGCAGAGGCACAGGTGGGCAATAGATGTTATTTGGTTGTTAACCGTCCACTTGTGTCCCGTAGGACCCCGAGTTCTTGACACCTGTTCCGAGATCGAGCGCGCTAACCACATGTGGGATGTATGGGCACCCCATCGATTTAGTACCTGATTTCAAAGTACTGTACTGGGGGCCACAAACTAGTTTGAGGTTTTATTTACTATCCTGTACTTATGCCATGCTTTACTGTTTTATTTACGATTGTGCGAGGAGCACCTGTACTGTTTAGGATCGGGACACGATTTCGCGGTATCGACAAGCCCGAATTTTCGAGTTCCCAGTCGTTTACAGCCGTCCACCCAAACCCTGAGTCCGTCTCGGAGACCGGCCGACTTCGTTGCGGGTGTACTTAGTGGGGTGGCCCCCCGTGCTTGCTTTGGGTCTGGGAAACGTCATGACTTAGGCCCCGCCGACATACCGATGGGTGTATGTTAATTGATCTGGCAAAAAGGGTCGAAGTGCGTGTGGATACTTTGGTGCACCCCTGCAGGGTTAAATCTTTTCGAGAAGCCGTGTCCGCGGTTATGGACGACTTGGAGCACAGTTCTCGATCATAGACAACTATAACTAAAGTTTACTATATAATTTGACTTGTATCCGATATGACTTGTAATCAGCTTCACTGCAACGGAATTGCTAAATAAAAGTACCAACAACTGCTGGGTTTTGGGATAACTCATGCTAATTGTAACTGACTAGTAAGTGTTGCAACTACAATGGAATGGTTAACTAAAAGTGCCCACTGCTGCCCGTTGGATTCAAGTCATTTGGATCTATAGATCACCCAGGGTAAAAATAACAAGGCAGAAGCTTTTCTGCATTCAAACGTTTTTCAAATTTAAACCATAATAGCTTTTGAGTTGATTCCAACTCTCAAAAATCACATTTAACCATACCTTTCAGAATATATAAAAATATATATGTTTACTTGCAGAAATAATGTTCAAGCAATAAAAAAATGCCACATAGGCATTTCTAGTCACTTTATTTAATTAAAATAAAAGAGTGAAACTTCATTAAATTGTGACACCACTTTAAATCATATTCCCATGGACTCAAATATTTGGTGATGACATGTGTCAACATGATCCCATGTTTGGTTTGGAGAATATTAAATCTTAAGTAGTTTTTCAATGAGTAGAAATTACTTTTCTAAAAATAAAAGGAATTAAACCAAGCCTTAATCTTGTAATGATTAGAGATGATGTTAGATCATCTATAGGACCCTTGTGTGTGATGAATGCAAGTAGTTAAGTATTGTTTGGTGATTGTGTACATCGTATTTATTTATAGACGCTAGTACCGACCAAGGATACGAGGAGGAAGGAGGATTCTACGAAGAAGAAGCCGAGGAGAACTTCAACCACTGCTCTGCACAAGGCAAGCTAGAACTTGCAAGATACTCTACTTTAGCAAGCTTAATACTACTAGTTGAATGTGAAAGCTAATACTTGCTTGTTACCATGACCACTATATGCCTTAAGCATATATGATCATAACCACTTGATAAACCATTCCTAGTTTTACCTACAAGCTTTATACTTTATTTCTTTATCAAAGCTCTTATTTAGAGCTTACCTAAGTGAATTGTAGATTCTAGAAGGATATTTGAAGGTTGCACAAAGAGCATAAAATTTGGCCTAAGCTAGACAGTCTTGATGTCATCTTAAGGCATGAGATTGTACTTAGTTAGAACTCCACTAGTTTACCACCCCTCATCAGTGCTTAACCCCACTTGTAGATGCTAGTGCTAAGCATAAAACTTGATCAACTTTAGATGGGAATACTTGGTGGAAAAATGGTTATGAAAACCTTGGAATGATGGATCATTCTATTGAAATGTTTTGGACATGTGTTTCCGAACACCTGAGGATTTTGGTGATGAAAATGTTGAGGCATGAGCCTTAGCCCTTTATAAAACTGATGGTTGTCTGGATGTGATACCATTCCTATTTTATCGTACAACCACAATACCCGAAGATTGGGTAGGGCTTGACTGGAAACTTATATACCTTAGTATTAGTTCCCTCACGGCCAAGGTCTGATCTGAGGCTACCTTGTGAAGATTGTCCACCTGTGCAGTACCCAAGATGATAGTTGGTCATGGTTGGGAGGCCAAACTCACAGGAGAGGTGCTTATACTAGGGCGTGTAATTGAAAGGTTAGGATTGATTATCCACATACTGAGTATGGTGAATTCAGGATTTGTTCCTGACGGATGTATCGAATGTTGTGGTGAAAGTGTACAATCTCTGCAGAGTGTCAAACTATTCGAATAACCGCGTCCGCGGTTATGGAAAGTTGGAGTGGCCATACTGTTCCCCCGTCAGACTTTTCAAAATGACTTGTGAAATGAATTGAGACTTTGACTTGACCACAACAGGGTTGTGATATGAAATACAAGTTCCCACTTAGGATTTATAAAATTGTGACTAGCATTCATTGCTTCTAAACTTAGTAGAGATAAATCTGGCTTTTGCAAAATAACCCTAGAGCCTAGTGTCCTATTATCAAAAACCCCTTTCACTTGTTAGTATTAGTTTGCGAGTACTTAAAGAGTACTCATGGCTTTGTCCCTGGCTATTCCCATGGACAGACTATGAAGAGGAGTACCTGGAGGATGGACCCCAGGAAGGTTACGACAACTAGGATCATGTCCCATCGTCAGCATTGCCTGTGACCCCGAAGATGGAGCTTCGCCTATGCTACCGTTATTATTACGTATTCCGCTGCTTGATGTTGTATTAAGAACTGGATCATGAGATCCCTATTTGTGTAAGAACTTATGTACGGTTTGTAATGGATGATGTACTATGGTATCCAATTCTGTTATGTCTCGCAAAAATGGTAATCCTGGGATTGCGATGTATGGCATAACAGGCATCTGGGATTAAAAATCCGGGAGTTGAAACCAATGATGTGGCTCACGTTTTCTATGTGTAACATCCCAAAAATATTAATCAAGATTATCAAGTTCTAATCACCCAAGTTTAGGGTTAACAAAAACTTTTGTTATTAAAATTAATATGAATGAATGTGTGTGTGTGATGAATGCATGAATGGTTGAGATTTCCATGTTTGATTGATATGAATGCTAAGGATTGGTTTAAAGATGAAAAAAACATCATCTAAATCATTTCCAAGCAGAATCTAATGAAGAGAAAATCAAATATAAACAATATAAGGAAATGGTCATTTTGACCAAAGTTAACCACTAGACCACTTTGAGTGTTCCTAGCCCAAGTTTTCCAACAGAAACAAATCCAATTCTTTTCACCCCTTGCTAGACCAAGTAAAAGTGAACCCAAGCCCACTTTACAAACCAACAGAAACAGATTGCAAATCTATTAAAATGACAATTCAAAATTGAATCCTCAATAGGTACTAAGATCACCATTTCTCAAAACCCAACCAAACCAGTTCACCTGGACAAACCCAAACAACCTCATACTACCAAGCATGTAACCAGAGCACTCACCAAAATTCAGCCAAAAATTCAATTTCAAACTTCATGCGGCTATTTCATCAAACAGATGGTGAGCATGGTAAACCACTGCCTAACTTCTACTATTTTGAGCAGTTTTTGATCAAACCATTGTCCTCAACTTACTCCCCTTGTCACCCCTAGCACCCAACACGGCATTGAACCAGCCCCCTCTTCCCTCCTTGCACCAGTGCCGCGCCACCCGAAGCTCACGCGCCAGCCGACCATGGCAAGCACACAGGAGGCAACTGTAGGGGTTCGTAGCATGGAAAACAAAAATTTTCTATCTCATACAAACAAACAAGCCAAGATCTATCTACTAGATTGTAGCAACGAGTCGATGGAATAACTTACCCTCGAAGATTCCAAAACGGTTAACGAGAGCAGATTCTCGTGGGTGATGTAGTCGTACTCTTTCCGATCTCAAGATCGCGTAGATGATCCTTCCGACGCCACGTTCCGGCAGCGCTCCCGCAGTCGGTCACACGTTCGGTACTCGACGAAGACCTTCCTCTCCCTTGTTCCAGCAGGCAGCGGAGGTTGTAGCACTCTCCTCGTGATTCCGGCAGCACAACGGTGTGGTACCGTAAGTAGAGGGGAGATCTCGCAGGGCTTCGCCTTAAGCCGGAGCGAGTATGGTGGAGTATGAGAGAGCTATTAGTGGTCTAGGGTTTAGACACACCAATTAGAAGGCTCTAAACCGAAGGCTAGTGCAATTAGAAGCTCTAAACCAAAACGGCTCTAAACCGGAGGCTGTGGCTAGGGTTTAGATTTAGAGGATAGGAACTTGTGTGTCTAGAGGAGGAGGCCCTGCCCCTCCTTTTATGGGTGGAGAGGGCCGGTGGCCAAGGGGAGGAAGGGGAGTCCCTTCCCAACTCGGCCTAGGTGGTGCGCCGGCTTGGAGAGGAGGGACTCCTCCCCCAAGTCGGTTTCAACCTCCTCTTGCTTGTTTCCCACAGTTTCCTGTTTTAGCCGTTTGACTTTCAAACTGGCCATTTGACTTTTCTGTTTTAGGATTCAATTTAATCCTTTATTTGGAACAGCAAGAACACTTAGTACATGATGCAATCATTCCAATATGTAATGACACATTCATGTACCCCTTCCCCCCCGGAGTGCCGGACATTCCGGAACCTTCTAGAACATTCCCGATGAAAACACCGGAAACATTTCCGAACTCCGAAACGGGACTTTCCTTATATGAATCTTATTCTCCGGACCATTCCGGATCACCCCGTGATATCCCGGATCCCATCCGAGACTCCGAACAACATTCGGTCTCTTTCTCATAATACCATAACTACTCAAACAACGTCGAATCCTTAAGTGTGTCTCCCTACGGTTCGTGAATTATGCGGACATGATCGAGACACTTCTTCGATCAATAACCAATAGAGGAATCTGGAAATTCATATGGCTCCCACATATTTCTACGATTACTTTTGCGATCGAATGAACCACTTACATACGATACCAATTTCCCTTTGTCTCACGATAGTTTACTTATCCGAGGTTATGATCGTCGGTATCTCTGCATACCTAGTTCAACCTCGTTACTGATAAGTACTCTTTTCTTGTTCCCGTGATATGTGATCCCTTGTGAGCCAGTCACATGCTTGCAAGCTAATTGGATGGCATTTCACCGAGAGGGCCCAGAGTATATCTATCCGTCATATGGATGGACAAATCCCACTCTTGATCCATGTGTTTCAACCAATACTTTCTGAACACTCAATGCCACCTTTATAGCCACCCAGTTACGGTGTGGTGTTTGATGACATCAAAGCATCCATCCGGAAAAGGTGATATGCATGATCTCATGGTCGAAGGAATTAGGTTACTATGTATCAGAAAGCATATAGCAATTGAACTATTGAAATGACTTGATCTTTATGCTACGCTTATCTATAGGAGTATGTCCATCACATCATTCTCCTAATGATATGATCATGTTGTTAATAACATCTCTATGTTCATGATCAGGAAACCATGATCATATATTAACCAACAAGCTAGTTTAACAAGAGGCTTTACTAGGGACTCTTATTTTAGTTTACAAATCACACAAGTATTAATGTTTCCGGTTAATACAATTATAGCATGGTATGTAAACATTTATCATAAGTGTGAAGATATGATAATAACCACTTTATTATTGCCTCTTGGGCATATCTCCAACAGTCTCCCACTTGCACTAGAGTCAATAATCTAGTTTCAAACCTTTGTGTATTCAACACCTATGGTTTTCCGGTGTTGTATGTACACGATTGCTAGTGGTCAACTGATCTCCGGATCTGACACTTCCAGGTCCGTGTGTAATTGCATGTCTTTGCGTCTCCACGCATCACTCATTCTCTAATGAGATGGCTTTGTATAAATTTGGTCTTTCGGTGTGACCTTTAGCTCTTTGGGGTTAAAACATGTTGATAATATTGTCGCACAATATATCTTCATAGTATTATCCCACTGTGAACTACACCTAGTTTGATAACAAACTACTTGACACAAATGCCCTCTTTTGCTGCTAAAATAGCAGTCATATACTTAGCCTTTTGTTGTAGCATCTGTCACAATGTCTTAACTTTGGAACTCATCCAAATCCATTATGGAACTCACTTTCCATTATATTGTGCCACCCTTAGTTTAGATTGAGATAAACTTAATTTGTACTTTGTGACAAAGCTAGTATCAATGTAGTACTTTTACAATGAACTAACCATCTATTTGTCACTTCTACAAATATTATACTCTTAGTTCTTCCAAAAGATCATAAGAATATCCTTACTATTGTCCAATGATCATCTTACGAATCATTCTGGTATATGCTCACAACATTTAGAGCATAGGACATATCTGGATTTGTACATATCACAGTATGATTGATATAAATACTCTTTGTGATTTCATACATCAAGTATCAATCTATACTTGATTATTTGTTTCACTTTACCAAATGTCAATACACTTGAATATATCATCAACATTGAACTCATTCAATCCTTTCTGTGCGACAAGAACCTCTCTTGTAGTTTCTATATTGAACTCATTCAATATCTTATCTATGTACTTCTGGCACAACCATATTAGCGTCTATTGATGCCAAATATTTGGGTTTTGCCTAAGTCTTTCATCGGGATGAAATTCTTAATATGTGTTAATAAAAGATACATTATTTCCAATCAACAATATGTCTTCCACATAATGTATTAGAAACATGTCTTAGCGCTCCCACTTAATTTCTTGCAAATGCAAGCATCTTCATCGTCTCTAATGAACTTTTAAACTCCTTTAACAGTTTCATCACAGTGAAGATTCCAACTCCGCGATGCTCACTTTAACCATTGAAGTTTGCATATGCTTTTAGCATCCTTTGAATTAACAAAACCCTATGGACCGTGTTATGCACATGTCCTAGGTAACGATTCTATTAGAAGAACTTGTTTTGTTTATTCAACTACCATATAACAAATTATATGTAGTGGTTGCTACATTAATCCGTCTAGACTAAATATCACTATGAAAGATCAAATCTTGTCATAGTAAACCTTTGAACATTTTGTGAACTCTTTCCCAACATGTCGACTATTTCATAGATGTAAAATATCCATGTCTATTTCTTTATAGATCCAGACACAACTGTAAGGTCTTACACCTTTCTCGAGGGTCCTTCAAGTTCAAAACTTGATTTCTCGTGTATGGAACTATCACGGATTTTATGGCTTCAAGCCATTTGACGGAGTCAGGGCCCATCATTGCTTCTTTGCATGTAGTCGGTTCATTATTCTCAAATAATGATTCAACCCTCAAATCTTGGTATTTGATTGTTTACCCGACCTACTTGTTTCAATAGGAACTTAGATCTCTGTGACCACAACCTTTGAGGCACGTGAGCCATGAGCATTTGTTGCTGCCTCCGGAACACTTTTCGGCGCTGCGCAACTTTGCACATATAGCTAAGGTTCTTTTAACCTTATCAAAGTTCTATTGTCCTCCCACTTAACTTTTCACGAAAAATTCCTTCTCAAAGAAACTTGACGTTCTAAGCGACAAACACTTTTGTCTCCGGTGTTATGGAGGAATACTTAACAAAGACAGGTTCATCCGACTTTGGTTGCAAACATCTTTCTTATGCATAGCATACCAATGTTTAAGAAAGGACAACTTGGGTTTTATCCCAAACCATAACTTTATATGGTGTCATTTCAACGGATTATGATGGAGCTCTTTTCAGTGGAAAAACGGTAATCTCTAAAGCTTTTAATCTTTAAAATATAATGGCAGTTTTATGAATTATACCTTTGATCTAACCATGTCAAACAAGGTTTAATTACATATCTCGAACGTTCCATACTCTTATGGTGTTTCGGAAATGCAAATCCACGGAACGATTCCTTAAATCTTAGGTATTATGCTAAACTTGTAACTCAATTATCTTCCTTTATGATCTTATCATAAACTATTTATATTCTTGTTACAATGATTTTGCACTTCATCTTAAAAATCTTTGAACTTTTCAAATATTTCACACTTCATCCTTATTAAGTAAATATTCATATATTCACTCAAATTTTCGGAGAAAGCATATGAAGTTGAAATCCATCGCTCTTGACTACACATAATGGATTTCGTACAACAATATGTACAAGTTTCAATAAGCTAGTCATTCGTTCCCTTTTGGCCTATGAACGAAGTTTTAATTATCTCTAGGAAAGTTTCACAAGCGTCATTTGATCAAAAATCAGAAGACTCCAAAATTCCATCCACATGGAGTTTCTTCATGTTTTCTTTTCAATATAATTTAAACGGCGATGTCACTTCCTAAGTGATCTTTCAATCAATTTGTCTTTCGACATCTTTAGCACTAGTTTTATGGATGTGATGTCTCCAACGAGATTTGCGAATCCATCTTTTATGGATTACGGCAATTATTTGAACAACCCTTTTGTTCTCATAATACCTGATAAAACAAATCTTTGAAGGCAAGCTTTGATGTTTAACGAGCAACACAATAACCCTTTATTTGTTCTCGATCAACATCATCACATATTCTTTTTCTAGTTACTTAGGCCATTGTAGTTCATGAATTGTGTTGTTTCGTATGACGATTCACACCAACAAATTCAGTATCAAATACTTAAGAACCACATTGTTTAATAAGCAAAGAATATAGCCATAACATGTATATCATCTATATACTTAAAATGAACAATTCTAGTCTTTTCTTTTCTGCCATATATTTATGAGATTCTCTTTCAGTATTTCCTTTTCTGTTTGAAAGAATCTATCAACATCAATAGTGGAGTCATACATATGACATATAGTCCAAAGCGTGTATAGTTAAATACCAATGTCTTTGGACTTGCACTTTGAAGTAGATCACCATTATCAAATGTTTGGTGTTCTTTCAAATTCCTTTCTTTAGTAATCTCTTGGTGTAGTAAACATTTTACCTACATCAAATATTCACCTTATCATGGAATCGTCCATGATCAAGCTACTTTTAGCTTATAACGATGAATTATGAGTATAATGTTGCTATCCAAAACCTTTTGGAGGATTAGGACAACAAGTGTCTACAACCCTTTTCAAATTCTCATCAAAATATGAGAACATGAACTTTGCCATATTATACTCTATCATGTTGCAACCAAAACTTCGTTTCAGATATCACAATATCTTCCACACATCATGGTTTCTGAAACAACTCTTTCAGATCCTAGATAACCTTGATATTAAGAGAATCCTTTGAATATCAAGAATCATGGAGACAAACATGATACTTATATACTAACACTTGGAATTGTTACTCTTGATTTAATACTAATTATTAAACTTCATGGAGTAACCGGAACTTACTGAAAGTTTGCAATAGGACTTTTAAACTTTAGATTAACACTTCAAAACAATACGATACCAGTTCGTAAAGTAACTAACCAGAATTCTATAGTTCTATCATCTCAATTATAACTAAGCGCAAGGTGGTAAACGGATGCCAATGACTACAACAACTATGCAAATTCACTTTGATTTAGTTTATGATAAATTGAGTTCTAATTAATAATTAAATTAATCTAGGTGAACTCCCACTCAAAACAATATCCCTCACATTGTTTTAGTGATCACACGAACCAAATCCACCACATCAAAACCGATCATCACGAGAGTTGATGTAGCTTCAATGGCGAACAATCAACATGTTCATCATATCTACTATATGACTCATGCTCTACCTTTCGGTAATCCGTGTTCCGAGACCATGTCTGTACATGCTAGGCTCGTCAAGATCAAACCTTAGCTTCCGCATGAGCAAATCTGGCTTGCCCACGTTGTATACACGTGCGGAATCTAACACACCCGATCATCACGTGGTGCTTCGAAACAACAAGCTTTAGCAACGGTGCTAACTAAGGGTGAACACTTTATGACTTGAAATTCCTGTGCATGAGGGATCATCTTATAATGCTACCGTCGTCTACTAAGCAATACAAGATGCATAAAAGGATTAACATCACATGCAATTCATAATATGTGATATGATATGGCCTTTCTTCTTTGTGCTTCCGATCTCCATCTTCAAGCACGAACATGATCTCCATCATCACCGGCATTGCATCAAGGTCAATGACGCTGCTCCATGGTTGTCGTCCACCAGCTTCAACTATTACAACTACTTTGAATAGACACGCGGGTCTTAACATAAATTAAAGACAACCATATGGCTCCTGCCGGTTGCCAACTTACAATAAGGAACATTGCATACATCATATATAATCACAATCATGGCCATATCACATCACTGCACACCCCTGCAAAACAAAGTTAGACGCCTCTACTTTCTTCGCATGTTTTACGTGGTTTGGGGCTGTTAATAAGTGTCGTTCTAACTTACGAACAAGAACCACAACATTGATACTAGTATTGTTAATCACCCGTTGTAAATTGGATCTTAACTATGCTAGGATAAACAGGCACCCGCAAAGCCACTTATGCAATACAAGTTGCATGTCAAGCGTGGAGCAAGTCTCATGATCGATGTCATGTAAGGTTAGCCCGGGCCGCTTCATCCCAACATACCGCAAGATGCAAAGTACACAAGAAGCAATCGACAAAAAAAGCATCAACGCCCACAATGACCATTGTGTTCTACTCGTGCAACAGATCTACATATAGACACGGCTCTGATACCACTGTAGGGGTTCGTAGCATGGAAAACAAAAAATTTCTCTCGCATACAAACAAACAAGCCAAGATCTATCTACTAGATTGTAGCAACGAGTCGATGGAATAACTTACACTCGAAGATTCCAAAACGGTTAACGAGAGCAGATTCTCGTGGGTGATGTAGTCGTACTCTTTCCGATCTCAAGATCGCGTAGACGATCCTTCCGGCGCCACGTTCCGGAAGCGCTCCCGCAGTCGGTCACACGTTCGGTACTCGACGAAGACCTTCCTCTCCCTTGTTCCAGCAGGCAGCGGAGGTTGTAGCACTCTCCTCGTGATTCCGGCAGCACAACGGCGTGGTACCGGAAGTAGAGGGGAGATCTCGCAGGGCTTCGCCTTAAGCAGGAGCGAGTATGGTGGAGTATGAGAGAGCTATTAGTGGTCTAGGGTTTAGACACACCAATTAGAAGGCTCTAAACCGAAGGCTAGTGCAATTAGAAGCTCTAAACCAAAACGGCTCTAAACCGGAGGCTGTGGCTAGGTTTTAGATTTAGAGGATAGGAACTTGTGTGTCTAGAGGAGG
Organism: Avena sativa; assembly: GCA_916181665.1. Lineage (NCBI taxonomy): Eukaryota > Viridiplantae > Streptophyta > Magnoliopsida > Poales > Poaceae > Avena > Avena sativa. Next base: position 370,256,884 of record OV702284.1, read on the forward strand.
AGGCCCTGCCCCTCCTTTTATGGGTGGAGAGGGCCGGCGGCCAAGGGGAGGGAGGGGAGTCCCTCCCCAACTCGGCCTAGGTGGTGCGCCGGCTTGGAGAGGAGGGACTCCTCCCCCAAGTCGGTTTCAACCTCCTCTTGCTTGTTTCCCACAGTTTCCTGTTTTAGCCGTTTGACTTTCAAACTGGCCATTTGACTTTTCTGTTTTAGGATTCAATTTAATCCTTTATTTGGAACAGCAAGAACACTTAGTACATGATGCAATCATTCCAATATGTAATGACACATTCATGTACCCCTTCCCCCCCGGAGTGCCGGACATTCCGGAACCTTCTAGAACATTCCCGATGAAAACACCGGAAACATTTCCGAACTCCGAAACGGGACTTTCCTTATATGAATCTTATTCTCCGGACCATTCCGGATCACCTCGTGATATCCCGGATCCCATCCGAGACTCCGAACAACATTCGGTCTCTTTCTCATAATACCATAACTACTCAAACAACGTCGAATCCTTAAGTGTGTCTCCCTACGGTTCGTGAATTATGCGGACATGATCGAGACACTTCTTCGATCAATAACCAATAGAGGAATCTGGAAATTCATATGGCTCCCACATATTTCTACGATTACTTTTGCGATCGAATGAACCACTTACATACGATACCAATTTCCCTTTGTCTCACGATAGTTTACTTATCCGAGGTTATGATCGTTGGTATCTCTGCATACCTAGTTCAACCTCGTTACTGATAAGTACTCTTTTCTCGTTCCCGTGATATGTGATCCCTTGTGAGCCAGTCACATGCTTGCAAGCTAATTGGATGGCATTTCACCGAGAGGGCCCAGAGTATATCTATCCGTCATATGGATGGACAAATCCCACTCTTGATCCATGTGTTTCAACCAATACTTTCTGAACACTCAATGCCACCTTTATAGCCACCCAGTTACGGTGTGGTGTTTGATGACATCAAAGCATCCATCCGGAAAAGGTGATATGCATGATCTCATGGTCGAAGGAATTAGGTTACTATGTATCAGAAAGCATATAGCAATTGAACTATTGAAATGACTTGATCTTTATGCTACGCTTATCTATAGGAGTATGTCCATCACATCATTCTCCTAATGATATGATCCTGTTGTTAATAACATCTCTATGTTCATGATCAGGAAACCATGATCATATATTAACCAACAAGCTAGTTTAACAAGAGGCTTTACTAGGGACTCTTATTTTAGTTTACAAATCACACAAGTATTAATGTTTCCGGTTAATACAATTATAGCATGGTATGTAAACATTTATCATAAGTGTGAAGATATGATAATAACCACTTTATTATTGCCTCTTGGGCATATCTCCAACAGCAACGCCACGCCCGTCCATGATGTCCAGGAGGCAGACCACCGTCCACCGCCACCCCCTGTCCAACCCTCGAGCACATCCAGGCCCTGGACCACTAAGAATAGCTGCGCCCATTTCCTCTCTGCCATGCTGAGAGTGCGCCAGAGCGCCGCAGCCGACACACGCGCAGACGCCGCGCCTCGCCCTCACCGCGACACCAGCTACCCCCCAGGCATGCCCGTTCGCCGCCGCGCGACCAATAGCACCTGTGCGTCATCGAAAACACCGTCGGTGCCGTGCAGAGCGTCGACCCGTTCCGACCGTTCTCGACCGGCCCGTGTCGTGACATTAAGCTAGTGACGATCGCCAGGAGACACCGCACCGGCCTACGCCCTTCGCCATGACGTTATCTCGCTGTACCATTGTCACCGACGAGCCCTGATAATCCCGCACTTCCCCTCTCGCCGGTGTATAAATAGAGGCCACTCCCACCTCAATTCTTCACACCACCTCACTCCCCACTCCTCACAAACCACCCCTGACCCTTCCCCGGAGCAAAGCGAGCTCCGCATCGCCGGAATTTGGCCGGAGTCTGCCGCTGCAGAGGAGGAGCGGAGCCGTTGATTGGAGCCACCCCAGGAGCCGCCACGACCACCGTTCGAACTGTAGGGTTCGCAACATAGAAAACAAAAATTTTCCTACGATGGGAACTATGTACCAAGATCTAGATACTAGATACAAACAACGGGCAGATGTATATCCGTAGAGAACATACCCTTGAAGACCGACAAAGCTTAATGAGTTCAACTCGTGGTTGATGTAGACGATCTCTTGCCGATCTCAAGATCGATAGGAAGTCCTAGCGCCGCAAAGCAGCAGCGCATCCGTTCTCGCACACACGTATAAGACACCGAGCAACCTCCGCCTCCTCGCTCCAGCGATGCAGCGGAAGCACAACCCTTTCTTGCCGAATAGCCACCGGGAACATGTATCTCGCTAGTCCGAGACCATGGGGGATAAATTCTAGAGGGGGAGAGAGATCCTTCACGAGGAGGTGTGAGTGAGAAGTGAGAGGAGGAGCTCCTTATATAGGGGAGGGGGCAGCCCAAGGGGGCATGGCTGCCGGCCATGTAGGGTGCCCCCACCTCTCCCTCATTCATGTGGGTGGACACTCCACTCACAAAATGGCCCTTCAATTTTCTCCACTCAAAAACCCACTCAAATTCCCATTAAATTTCCACCAAATTTAATGCAAACTCTCATTAAATAAAACTATTTTATTTTATTCAGATTTTTGTCAATTACTTTAATGACAAACATTCACAAATAACCCCATGCTAGAATTCCATTTCACATGCATAACCTCTTTATGCAATTTCACCCGGAAACATGTTTCGGTATCTAGTGAAATAAATTCCTGCGCTTGTTTATTCTTTCGGCATGAAACATTTGCTCCAATTGGATGTCAGTGTACCTTAAGTGTGTCACCTACGGTTCGCGAATAATGCGGACATGATCAAGACCCTTCTCCAATCAATAATCAGTAGCGGGACCTGGAGATCCATACTAACTCCCACAGATTCAACGATGACTTTTCCTGTGATCGTCGGAACCTTTTACGCTTGTATCTTAATCCCTTTGTTTCACGATATATTACATGTCCGAGATTCGATCATCGGTATCTCCATACCTAGTTTGATCTCGTTACTGACATGCACTCTTTTCTTGTTCCCGTGATATAACATTCTAGTGATAAAATCACTAGCTTGCAAGCTAACCAATGTGATATCACCGAGAGGGCCCAGAGCATATCTATCCCTCATCGGGATGAAAAAATTCCACTCTTGATCCATGATTCTCAACATAACACTTTAGTAGCTTTGAAGCCATCTTTATAATCACCCAGTTACGGTGTGACGTTTGATGTCAACAAGAAACTCTTCCGGTGTTAGTGACTGGCATGATCTCATGGTCTAAGGATTAGGACTACTTCGTAAGTTGTTTATAGCAATATAAACTCAATGACTTTGATCATAATGCTATACTTTGGATGAATGTTCATCACACCATTACACTAATGTTGTGATCTCGTTATTAACAACATCCAATGTCTATGATCAGGAAACTATGATCATCTTGTTAATCAACGAACTAGTTTATGAGAGAGGCATAACTAGGAACTTTCTGTTTGTTTCTTAAACACACATGTATTAACATTTCCGTATTAATACAATTATAGCATGCAAAATAAACATCTATCATATACTTGGAATACACATAATAAACATTTTATTATTGCCTCTCAGGGCATATTCCCTTCAGTCTCCCACTTGCACTAGAGACAATAATCTAGTTACATAGTGATGTATCTAACACCCATGGAGTTCTGGTGTAGATCATGTTTTGCTCTAGGGAGAGTTTTAGTCAACGGATCTGCTACATTGAGATCCGTATGTACTTTACAAATCTTTAAATCTCCATCCTTGACATGCTCGCAAATGGAGTGAAACCGGCGCTTAATATTCTTGGAATGCTTGTGAGACCTTGGCTCTTTGGCATTGGCAATGGCACCATTGTTGTCACAATAGATCACCATTGGGTCCAACACGTTTGCAACCACTCCTAGTTCGGATAGAACTCCTTCATCCAAACTGCTTCCTGAGCCGCTTCTGAAGCAGTAACATATTCGGCCTCCGTTGTTGATCCCGCCATCACAGGTTGTTTGGAGCTCCTCCAACTAACTGCTCCGCCATTCATGAGAAATACGTATCCGGATTGAGACTTAGAGTCATCCGGATCGGTGTCAAAGCTAGCATCGACATAAGACTTAGCGATGAGCTCTTCTTCACCTCCGTATACAAGAAACATATCCTTAGTTCTTCGCAAGTACTTAAGGATATTCTTGACCGCTTTCTAGTGTTCTGAACCTGGATCCAATTGGTAGCTACTAGTCAAACTAATAGCATGTGTCGCATCCGGTCTTGTACATAGCATGGCGTACATTATAGAGCCTATGGCTGAAGCATAGGGGACCTTGTCCATTATCTCTCTTTCTTCCGCCGAAGCCGGACTTTGAGTCTTACTCAATGTCGTGCCTTGTGTCATAGGTAAGAACCCCTTCTTACTATCTTCCATTTTAAACTTCTTTAAAATCTTATCAAGGTATGTACTTTGCGATAGCCCTATTAGGCGCCTAGATCTATCTCTATAGATATTTATGTCTAATATGTATGACGCTTCACCTAGGTCCTTCATTGAAAATTTGCTGTTTAGATAACTTTTAACACTGTTTAAAAGAACTATATCATTTCTGATCAATAATATGTCATCCACATATAATATCAGAAATGCCACATTGCTCCCACTCACTTTCTTGTAAATACAAGCTTCTCCATAAGTTTGGACAAATCCAAACTCTTTGATCACCTCATCAAAGCGGAGATTCCAACTTCGTGATGCTTGCTTCAATCCATAGATGGATCGCTGAAGCTTGCACACCTTGTTAGCATCCTTAGGATCGACAAAACCCTTTGGTTTTATCATATACAACTCTTTTTCAATATTATCATTGAGAAACGCGGTTTTTACATCCATCTGCCATATCTCATAATCGAAATATGCAGCAATTACTAACATAATCCTAACTGACTTTAGCATCGCTATGGGAGAGAATGTCTGTCACATCCCAAGATTTTCCAAATCTTGTAATGTGAAAATAAATGAATAAAACAAAACTTTGTTTGATTTTCAAGGCCAGAAGAAACTTTTTGAATTTAAATGGAACCTCAAACCCATTTGAATCAAATAAAGTCCTAAAGGGATTTAAAAAGATAAACATTTTAAATAAAGGAAAACAAAATATTTTGGAAATACTATTTTTGATCATTAAAATAAAAGGATTTGGTTTTCAATTGAAATAAAAGTTTTATAGATAAAGATTATTTTATAGAGCCAAATTAAACCTTGGCCAAGTCTTTGATTAAAACAATTTGTTTTGATAAAATTAGTAAAGGTTTATTTGAATAAAATAATGAGGATTTCATATCCAATTTTTATTTAAGTAAAGGCTTTTCCCATTTTAAATAAACACCAAAACTTGTTATTTTGTTTTAAATAGGTTTTCCAAGTGTTCTATATTCTCTAATAAAACCTACTAAAGTGTTTTGTCTTTATTATTGATTTTAAAAATAAAACATTCTCAATAAAACAAACCCTAGTTGAATTAATAATGAAAGTCTATTTTATTTAATTAATAATGGACTCTAAAATAAAATGTTATTTTGTTTTAAAACAAGATTTCAAATGAATTGTATTTTCAAATAAAACCTACTGATTTAATTTTGAAAATATTTGGATTTCAATGAAGATTTTATTAAATGAACCAAACCCTATATTATTAGTAAACCATGATCCATTTATTTAAATTATAAATGGAACCTTTAACAAAATTGTTAGTTATTTTAAACAAAGCTTTCTAAATATACCTTATTTCAAATACCACCCACTATTTTGGTTTTGGAAAAAATATGGATTTAAATTGAGTTTGAAATAAATCAAATCCTAATTTGATTAATTAACAATGGGCATTTATTTAATTAATAATGGACTTTATTATTTAAAAATTATGGTTTTAGATTTAGGTTCAGGCTACTGAACAGAACCAAGTCAAATTTACAAAGTTTGGGTGTTGTTTGAATTTAATTGAAACTTGTTTGATTATTTGAAAACCAAAACAGCAAAATAGAAAAAGAAAAAGAAAAGGAATCAGAAACAGAAAAAAAAATAAAGAGGGTGACCCAACCCAGAAGCCCAACAAGGCCCAGCAAGCCAGCCCAGCTCCCCTCTCCCACGACGAAGCGTTTTCTACTCATTTCCAGACCCGCTAAGCAGCTGACAGGTGGACCTCCCTCACACTTCCTTTCCCACTGACCAGAGGACCCCACCGCCTCGTCCCTCTTCTTCCCCACCCGCAGACCACGCCTTCTCCCTCGCTGCCGTTGCTGCCATTCAAAGCCGCGATCAATTCGCAGTGATGCCGCGCCTTAAACCTCGCCGTGAATGCACGCTATTAAGCGCCAGCGCCCCCTCCTTCTTTTCCCCCAGACCACTCCTCCTCTCTGCCCCTAGGCTGTCGCCAATCACTCCTGCACCGCCGCTGCTCCGACGAGCTTCCTCTGTCGATTCCGGCCAAGCTACACCTTTCCGAGCCTCCCTGAGCACGCTAGCAGCTTCCCCACTCCCAAACGCTTCTCCCCGTGCCCTTCCTTCAACCGCGAGCGCCCCAGGAAACCGTCTTCGACAAAAGCTCTGAGCGCCGCCGTCTGTCTCACCTCCGACGAGCTCCTCCGGTAATTCCAGACCACCCCGACCCCTTCCGTTCATGCACACATCTTTGCCTTGGTCTTGCGTACCTAACTACGTCCTCTGTTTGCCTCCGCATGATCTGGAACATCGACTTCGACCTCCGACAGAGCCGCCCGACGTTGTCTTCAACTCCGGCGAGCAATCAAGCCCGACCCAGTGCGCCCCTTCACCAACCAGTACCACGTCGAGCATCAACGAGCGTCAGCGAACCCGGTGAGCACACTCCCCCTCTGCTTCGCTTCCTGTATCGCCGGCGCCGCCATGAAACAGAGTCGCCGCCGCCAGCAGCCGCCGTCAGCGCCGCCCACTTTAGGTCAGAGTCGCCAGTACCGTTCGATCCAGATTTAGCGGCCACGATTAGATCACTTATCGTCGAAGGGGTATGTCCTCTGAGCCACTCGATCTAACTAGATCCAACGCCCCACAGCCGCGATCCCAGCGAACCGGTATCGACCAGTAAGAATACGCCGCGTGTCACCTATTTGATTTAAAACAGATTTGAAAAACAGAAACTTTTGCAAACTTCAAACCCTTATATCTTTGGATCCACACGTCCAAATTTTACAAATTTTATGTCGTTGGATTCAGGAGAACAAGCCCTAGCCAACCATGGCCTTAGTTTGACAAATAGTATCTGTTAGCTTGTTTGAAATTACAGAAACATTTGTGTACTTGTTTAGAGTAGAAAAATTGTTTAAAATTGATTTTAGGATTAAAACCTTTGCAAAATGGAATTATGTGACCATACTGACCCTAGGAACCAACCCTTGATGTTAAAAATGATTTTGGTAAAATATAGATTGAATTATTTAACTTAGCCATTTGCTAACCAAATAAACTCATTGATTTATTTATGGAAATGTTTTTGCAAGGAAAACTTTGGGAAAATGTTTTGAACCAAACTTACTGACCCAAAACACCAAGCCTTGCCAAGGGCAACTCACTTGGTGAAAAACCTAAAGTTTTGCTTTGATAAGAATAATTTTCACCACATAAAATGATGAATGAATTTTAAAATGGCCTTAAGATAAAACCCAATTGCAAATGACTTTGCCATTTTGGCAAATGACCAATTTGGACCTTACAAAGTTTATAAACCTAGTAGAGACCAACCTTGCAAAAGAACCCACCTTTGCATGACTTAGATTCCATTGCTATGTGTGTGTGAAATTGTTTGTTTAACCTTGGTTTGGAATGTTAGTTGATTTTGTGTTTTGCTTGATTGACTTGTAGTGAAATTAGCAAAGTGTGAGACTAGCAAGATCAAGGAAGTAAACCCCATTCCCTACCAAAAGGCAAGTTACACTATCATCTAAAGTCCTACTATTTTCATTATACTTAGTGGATTTGAAAACATGCATGAAAATGATTTATACTTATGCTATGCTAAATCCTAATAGGATGCCCTTACTTTCCTTAGAGAAAATCTTGTAGTTGTACATGCTTAGCCATGCTATATGCTATGTTTTGAAAAGAGATACATGTTGAGATTTTACAAAGGTTGAGAAAAGGACTTGTGTTTTACATAATAAAACAAGGACTCAATGAACCACCTAGGTGGAGGATACTTTAAGTTTTGGAGAAGGTGGCAACAAAAGGGAACCATGTCTATGGCAATCACTTTGTGTTGTGCTCCAAAAGAAAACCACCTAGGAAACTTAGAGATCAAACATGCTTCTCCAATTGTGGCTTTCGTGTGCAACCACATGCTATTATGGCTCTGGCTTAGTCAATTACATTAGGAAGACCCATACATTGTCTTTAGTTACTGGACATGGGGATCTGGAATGCTTCATGGGGGCTGAAGACAAAGCTAGCAATGATGTATGGGAGGACCTTTTGGAAAGACTTCATCACATTCTCAATCTGCCAGTACTCCATCTTGGTGAGCACTAATCCAGTAGGCCACTGGTGGCAAAAGGATGGGATTGTGACATGTGGGTAAAGTGTACTCCTTCTGCAGAAGGTAATAAAACCTAAGTACTTAGACGTGCCCCCGGTTATGGACAATACTGAGCAACTAAAGTTTGAACTATGGGAGATCTCGACATTCCAACTTCTAATATAAAAACTTGATGCCCTTGTGTGTCTACCAAGGAATTCAAAGAGATTTTGCTAAGCTTGTCGCACTTGGGGTTACCCAAGGTGCTCAAGAGCATGATGTACTTGGGGTTACCAAGGAACTCATGAGTTTTGATAAAACTTGTTGCACTTGGGGTTACCAAGGTGCTCAAGAGATTTGACAAGGATTTGAACACTTGAGTTTCTACCAAGGAGTTCAAGGAACTTGGAAAAGAAATTTGACAAAGGACTTTAAATCCCTTTTGAAAAAGATAGGATAAAATATTGCTTTATGCAAATAAGCCTTAAACTCTACTTTGCCAAATATGCATATAATGATAAGATCCACCCTTATTATACATAAAAGTGAAGCTTGCCAATACAATTCAAAATGTATTGACCCTTGTGGCTGTAACTTGAAATGTTGCAGGTTGATTGTTTTTAAATGAAGATTGTTTGATTGACTAGGACTACAAAGTCTACAACCAACATCTGCCTGTGGCACTTTGAAGATGAAGGACCCATGACTATAATTATTCCGCTGCAATGTATTGTATTAGCCAAATGAGCTATGTTTGATGTAATAAACTTATATTATTCCTGGTTATAAATTTATATTATGACCTTTGTATCTTGATATTACATCTTAACTGTGGATGCTAGCTATTGATCCAGGGACTAGCATTGTAAACACAGGGGGCTCTATCTTATTAAAGATTGGAACCTCTACAGATGGTATCAGAGCATTGTGTTGCCTGTAGGATTTGTAAACCCTAGGATTGGACAAAAACCCTTAGAAAAATAGGAGTGTGTTTGTTCCAAAAACTTATTTACAAAAACACTTGTAAACTCTTTCCTCAATCATTTTGGTTTCAACTCTACATCTCTTCTACATCAACTTGATGGAAAACCTACCCCAAGACCAAAGACTTCATCATATGCAAAGGACTTCTTCAACATCTACAACTCTAATGACTTCAACATCTTCAGCTCTAAATGTCTTCAACATCTTCAGCATGTTCACCAAGGACTTCCAACTTGGAAACTACTAAGGACCACAAGTGAAACAAGGAAATATTACTCAAGATTTAGAGACTGAGGGAATGCAAAATAAGAAGGAACCATCAACAACTTTGAAGCATAGTAACCAAGAGTTTTCCTCAAGGAAACCATGGTCTCAAGTAAGAAGAATCATGAAGGAAGGAAAGATCACAAGTGAACCATGTAGATGGACCACCATTTATAGTTAAGTCAAATACACCAACTTATGTGGTGTAACAAAAATATTTTGTTGCCTAAAAATGTGCTTGAAACTTGTTGTTTGAGTGGAGTGTTTGCTTGTGATTGCATGCACATTTTTTGTGTGAATTGTGATGTGTGTGATTAGAAATAATTCCTTAGAAATATCTTGCCTATTCTAAACTCCCTTCAAACCCAAACAGATGACTACTCCAAAGGACTCCAAGGTTGATGACACCAACACCAACCAAGCTGATAGCATGAAAGAGCTCATAGCAACCCAACACCAGTTGAACCAACTGACAGCTCAGTTCATAGTCAACAATAGTGATAAAGATCCAGCACTACAAAGGTTTTTGGAGGAACAATCTCAACTGATGCTTAAGGTGACTAATCAAATGATCAGCATGGAAGAAAGCTATCCTAAAGGAGTATATGATAACAAGGATGACAAGAATGTTATTCTAGATGGAGCCCCAGCTTGCATTATTTATGGAGACAAGGATCATACTTCCAAAGAGCATGAAGGACAATGCCCTAATTGTGAAGAAGATCATCCTGTTGGACAATGCCCCACCTCTCAAGCTACTTGTTACCTTTGTGAAGGAAGTGATCATACTCCTGACCAATGTCCCATCTATGCCATGGTAGAACAAAGGAAACAAGAAAGATCCAAGTCTACCAAAGGAAAAGGACCACTCCTACATCTAAACAAGACAACCCAGTTCAAAGGATCAAAGAAAATCAAGAAGCCCAAGCAAGACATGAGCCTTGTACAATGTCGTAAGGACACTACTCCAGTGGATGCCCAGAAAACAAGAAGAATAAAGAGATTGACCAAGTGTGGTGCAACAACTGCAAAGAACCAGGCCACTATGTAGCAACTTGCCCACAAGAGCAACGCAAAGAACTCAAGGACATTCACTGTTTCAACTGCAGGAATCCAGGACATTATGCAAGCAACTGTCCAGAAAGGATGAAAAACAAGTTGAACAAGCCTATGGAGAAGCTCAACCTTGGCCCATGAGTCAAGCGAAAGTTTACTTAGAGAAGTTTTCCCAGGATCCCAAGAAGGCCAATATGTAATTTTTGTTTGAAAATTTTTAAGGGTGGTAGTACCCTAGTTGTTTTAAACTTGCTTGTAACCCCAGCCTTCCCAAATCTCGGGACGAGATTTATTTTAAGGGTGGTAGCCTGTCACATCCCAAGATTTTCCAAATCTTGTAATGTGAAAATAAATGAATAAAACAAAACTTTGTTTGATTTTCAAGGCCAGAAGAAACTTTTTGAATTTAAATGGAACCTCAAACCCATTTGAATCAAATAAAGTCCTAAAGGGATTTAAAAAGATAAACATTTTAAATAAAGGAAAACAAAATATTTTGGAAATACTATTTTTGATCATTAAAATAAAAGGATTTGGTTTTCAATTGAAATAAAAGTTTTATAGATAAAGATTATTTTATAGAGCCAAATTAAACCTTGGCCAAGTCTTTGATTAAAACAATTTGTTTTGATAAAATTAGTAAAGGTTTATTTGAATAAAATAATGAGGATTTCATATCCAATTTTTATTTAAGTAAAGGCTTTTCCCATTTTAAATAAACACCAAAACTTGTTATTTTGTTTTAAATAGGTTTTCCAAGTGTTCTATATTCTCTAATAAAACCTACTAAAGTGTTTTGTCTTTATTATTGATTTTAAAAATAAAACATTCTCAATAAAACAAACCCTAGTTGAATTAATAATGAAAGTCTATTTTATTTAATTAATAATGGACTCTAAAATAAAATGTTATTTTGTTTTAAAACAAGATTTCAAATGAATTGTATTTTCAAATAAAACCTACTGATTTAATTTTGAAAATATTTGGATTTCAATGAAGATTTTATTAAATGAACCAAACCCTATATTATTAGTAAACCATGATCCATTTATTTAAATTATAAATGGAACCTTTAACAAAATTGTTAGTTATTTTAAACAAAGCTTTCTAAATATACCTTATTTCAAATACCACCCACTATTTTGGTTTTGGAAAAAATATGGATTTAAATTGAGTTTGAAATAAATCAAATCCTAATTTGATTAATTAACAATGGGCATTTATTTAATTAATAATGGACTTTATTATTTAAAAATTATGGTTCAGGCTACTGAACAGAACCAAGTCAAATTTACAAAGTTTGGGTGTTGTTTGAATTTAATTGAAACTTGTTTGATTATTTGAAAACCAAAACAGCAAAATAGAAAAAGAAAAAGAAAAGGAATCAAAAACAGAAAAAAATAAATAAAGAGGGCGACCCAACCCAGAAGCCCAACAAGGCCCAGCAAGCCAGCCCAGCTCCCCTCTCCCACGACGAAGCGTTTTCTACTCATTTCCAGACCCGCTAAGCAGCTGACAGGTGGACCTCCCTCACACTTCCTTTCCCACTGACCAGAGGACCCCACCGCCTCGTCCCTCTTCTTCCCCACCCGCAGACCACGCCTTCTCCCTCGCTGCCGTTGCTGCCATTCAAAGCCGCGATCAATTCGCAGTGATGCCGCGCCTTAAACCTCGCCGTGAATGCACGCTATTAAGCGCCAGCGCCCCCTCCTTCTTTTCCCCCAGACCACTCCTCCTCTCTGCCCCTAGGCTGTCGCCAATCACTCCTGCACCGCCGCTGCTCCGACGAGCTTCCTCTGTCGATTCCGGCCAAGCCACACCTTTCCGAGCCTCCCTGAGCACGCTAGCAGCTTCCCCACTCCCAAACGCTTCTCCCCGTGCCCTTCCTTCAACCGCGAGCGCTCCAGGAAACCGTCTTCGACAAAAGCTCTGAGCGCCGCCGTCTGTCTCACCTCCGACGAGCTCCTCCGGTAATTCCAGACCACCCCGACCCCTTCCGTTCACGCACACATCTTTGCCTTGGTCTTGCGTACCTAACTACGTCCTCTGTTTGCCTCCGCATGATCTGCAACATCGACTTCGACCTCCGACAGAGCCGCCCGACGTTGTCTTCAACTCCGGCGAGCAATCAAGCCCGACCCAGTGCGCCCCTTCACCAACCAGTACCACGTCGAGCATCAACGAGCGTCAGCGAACCCGGTGAGCACACTCCCCCTCTGCTTCGCTTCCTGTATCGCCGGCGCCGCAGCCAGCAGCCGCCGTCAGCGCCGCCCACTTTAGGTCAGAGTCGCCAGTACCGTTCGATCCAGATTTAGCGGCCACGATTAGATCACTTATCGTCGAAGGGGTATGTCCTCTGAGCCACTCGATCTAACTAGATCCAACGCCCCACAGCCGCGATCCCAGCGAACCGGTATCGACCAGTAAGAATACGCCGCGTGTCACCTATTTGATTTAAAACAGATTTGAAAAACAAAAACTTTTGCAAACTTCAAACCCTTATATCTTTGGATCCACACGTCCAAATTTTACAAATTTTATGTTGTTGGATTCAGGAGAACAAGCCCTAGCCAACCATGGCCTTAGTTTGACAAATAGTATCTGTTAGCTTGTTTGAAATTACAGAAACATTTGTGTACTTGTTTAGAGTAGAAAAATTGTTTAAAATTGATTTTAGGATTAAAACCTTTGCAAAATGGAATTATGTGACCATACTGACCCTAGGAACCAACCCTTGATGTTAAAAATGATTTTGGTAAAATATAGATTGAATTATTTAACTTAGCCATTTGCTAACCAAATAAACTCATTGATTTATTTATGGAAATGTTTTTGCAAGGAAAACTTTGGGAAAATGTTTTGAACCAAACTTACTGACCCAAAACACCAAGCCTTGCGAAGGGCAACTCACTTGGTGAAAAACCTAAAGTTTTGCTTTGATAAGAATAATTTTCACCACATAAAATGATGAATGAATTTTAAAATGGCCTTAAGATAAAACCCAATTGCAAATGACTTTTCCATTTTGGCAAATGACCAATTTGGACCTTACAAAGTTTATAAACCTAGTAGAGACCAACCTTGCAAAAGAACCCACCTTTGCATGACTTAGATTCCATTGCTATGTGTGTGTGAAATTGTTTGTTTAACCTTGGTTTGGAATGTTAGTTGATTTTGTGTTTTGCTTGATTGACTTGTAGTGAAATTAGCAAAGTGTGAGACTAGCAAGATCAAGGAAGTAAACCCCATTCCCTACCAAAAGGCAAGTTACACTATCATCTAAAGTCCTACTATTTTCATTATACTTAGTGGATTTGAAAACATGCATGAAAATGATTTATACTTATGCTATGCTAAATCCTAATAGGATGCCCTTACTTTCCTTAGAGAAAATCTTGTAGTTGTACATGCTTAGCCATGCTATATGCTATGTTTTGAAAAGAGATACATGTTGAGATTTTACAAAGGTTGAGAAAAGGACTTGTGTTTTACATAATAAAACAAGGACTCAATGAACCACCTAGGTGGAGGATACTTTAAGTTTTGGAGAAGGTGGCAACAAAAGGGAACCATGTCTATGGCAATCACTTTGTGTTGTGCTCCAAAAGAAAACCACCTAGGAAACTTAGGGATCAAACATGCTTCTCCAATTGTGGCTTTCGTGTGCAACCACATGCTATTATGGCTCTGGCTTAGTCAATTACATTAGGAAGACCCATACATTGTCTTTAGTTACTGGACATGGGGATCTGGAATGCTTCATGGGGGCTGAAGACAAAGCTAGCAATGATGTATGGGAGGACCTTTTGGAAAGACTTCGTCACATTCTCAATCTGCCAGTACTCCATCTTGGTGAGCACTAATCCAGTAGGCCACTGGTGGCAAAAGGATGGGATTGTGACATGTGGGTAAAGTGTACTCCTTCTGCAGAAGGTAATAAAACCTAAGTACTTAGACGTGTCCCCGGTTATGGACAATACTGAGCAACTAAAGTTTGAACTATGGGAGATCTCGACATTCCAACTTCTAATATAAAAACTTGATGCCCTTGTGTGTCTACCAAGGAATTCAAAGAGATTTTGCTAAGCTTGTTGCACTTGGGGTTACCCAAGGTGCTCAAGAGCATGATGTACTTGGGGTTACCAAGGAACTCATGAGTTTTGATAAAACTTGTTGCACTTGGGGTTACCAAGGTGCTCAAGAGATTTGACAAGGATTTGAACACTTGAGTTTCTACCAAGGAGTTCAAGGAACTTGGAAAAGAAATTTGACAAAGGACTTTAAATCCCTTTTGAAAAAGATAGGATAAAATATTGCTTTATGCAAATAAGCCTTAAACTCTACTTTGCCAAATATGCATATAATGATAAGATCCACCCTTATTATACATAAAAGTGAAGCTTGCCAATACAATTCAAAATGTATTGACCCTTGTGGCTGTAACTTGAAATGTTGCAGGTTGATTGTTTTTAAATGAAGATTGTTTGATTGACTAGGACTACAAAGTCTACAACCAACATCTGCCTGTGGCACTTTGAAGATGAAGGACCCATGACTATAATTATTCCGCTGCAATGTATTGTATTAGCCAAATGAGCTATGTTTGATGTAATAAACTTATATTATTCCTGGTTATAAATTTATATTATGACCTTTGTATCTTGATATTACATCTTAACTGTGGATGCTAGCTATTGATCCAGGGACTAGCATTGTAAACACAGGGGGCTCTATCTTATTAAAGATTGGAACCTCTACAATGTCTCATCATAGTCAACTCCTTGAATTTGTCGAAACCCCTTTGCGACAAGTCGAGCTTTATATACGGTTACATTACCATCAGCATCAGTTTTCCTTTTGAAAATCCATTTATTCTCCACGACCTTTCGGTCGTGAGGTAAGTCCACCAAGTTCCAAACTTGATTTTCATACATGGATTCCATCTCGGATTCATGGCTTCTAACCATTTGTTGGAATCCGGGCTCATCATCGCTTCTTCATACATCGCAGGGTCATCATTTTCATCAACCATGAAATTCATGACAGGATTTCCGTACAGTTCGGGAGCTGCACGCGTCCTGCTAGACCTTCGAGGTTCGGTAGTACTCTCTTTCGGACTTTCATGATCATTATCATTAGTTCCCTCTTCAACAGGTGAATCCAACTCCGGAACAACTTCCGGCGCTGCGCTACTCGCCATACTTTGAAGAGAAGGTTCAATAACCTCTTCGAGTTCTACCTTCCGACTACTCACACCTTTCGCGAGAAACTCTTTCTCTAGAAAGGATCCATTCTTGGCAACAAAAACCTTGCCCTCGGATCTGTGATAGAAGGAATACCCAATAGTTTCCTTAGGGTATCCTATGAAGACGCATTTTTCCGCTTTGGGTTCGAGTTTATCCGGTTGAAGTTTCTTCACATAAACATCGCATCCCCAAACTTTAAGAAATGACAGCTTAGGTTTGTTTCCAAACCACAATTCATACGGTGTCTTTTAAACGGATTTAGATGGTGCCCTGTTTAAAGTGAATGCAGCAGTTTCTAGTGCATAGCCCCAAAATGACAACGGAAAGTCCGTCAGAGACATCATAGATTGAACCATATCTAATAAAGTACGATTACGACGTTCCGACACACCATTTCTCTGTGGTGTTCCGGCAGGCGTGAGTTGTGAAACAGTTCCACACTCTTTCATGTGAGTGCTAAACTCGTAACTTAGATACTCACCTCCACGGTCGGACCGTAGAAATTTGATCTTTCTATTACGATGATTTTCCACTTCATTCTAAAATTCCTTGAACTTTTCAAAGGTTTCAGACTTGTGTTTCATCAAGTAGATATAACCGTATCTACTCAAATCATCCGTGAAAGTAACAAAATAACGATATCCACCTCGCGCCGACACACTCATTGGACCACATACATCAGAATGTATGATTTCCAATAAATCTGTCGCCCGACATTCTAGTCATCTTTCCCATAAGGCATGGCTCACATGTATCAAATGATTCAAAATCAAGTGATTCCAAAAGTCCATCTGAATGGAGCTTCTTCATGCATTTAACGCCAATATGACCTCGACGGCAGTGCCACATATATGCGGATATATCATCATTTAGTTTAATCCTTTTAGCATCAACATTATGAATATGTGTAACATTATTATCGAGATCCAATAGAAATAAACCATTCATCATCGGTGCATGACCATAAAAGATTTCATTCATATAAATGGAACAACCATTGTTCTCGGATTTAAATGAATAACCACTTCGCATTAAACACGATCCAGATACAATGTTCATGCTCAGTGCAGGCACCAGATAACAATTATTCAAGTTTATAACTAATCCTGATGGCAAATGGAGAGGCAGTGTTCCGACGGCGATCACATCAACGCTTGATCCATTGCCGACACGCATCTTGACCTCACCCCTTGCGAGCGGTCGCTTGTTCCGCAGCCCCTGATTCGAGTTACAAATATTAGCAACTGAACTGGTATCAAATACCCAGGTGCTACTGCGAGCACTAGTCAAGTACACATCAATAACATGTATATCATATATACCTTTGTTTGCCTTGCCAGCATTCTTGTCTGCCAAATACTTGGGGCAGTTACGCTTCCAGTGGCCAGTCCCTTTACAATAGTAGCACTCGGTATCAGACTTAGGTCCAACTCGGGGTTTATTTTTAGGCACGGCAACCGGCTTGCCGCCCTTACTTCCCTTCCATTTTCCCTTCTTGTCTTTCTTGAAACCAGTGTTCCTATTGATCAGCAACACTTGATGTTCCTTTTTGATCTCCACTTCTGCAGTTTTAAGCATTGACAGAAGCTCGGGGAGAGACTTCTTCATGCCTTGCATATTATAGTTCATCACAAAGCTCTTATAGCTAGGTGGCAGAGACTGCAGAACACGATGGATGCCTAAGTCAATGGGAATCGTTATTCCCAAGGACACAAGCTTATCGGCGTAACCCGACATCTTGAGTACATGCTCACTAACGGAGCTGTGCTCTTCCATCATGCAGCTAAAGAACTTTTCTGAAGCGTTATAGCTCTCTACAACAGCATGTGTGTCGAAAATCATTTTCAACTCACCCATTGTATCAAAAGCATTGCCATTTTCGAAACGCTTTCGAAGTTCCGGCTCTAGCCCATACAATATGACGCAATGAACTAAGTTGTGGTCCTCCTGACGAGTCTGATAGACATTCTTCTCCTCGTCAGGGGCATCCTCAAAAGGTGGGGGGCCTAACGGCGCTTCTAGCACATATTTCTTTTGTGCAGCAGAGAGGAGAATCCTCAAATTCATGGCCCATTCGGTAAAGTTGCTACCGTTCGTTGCAAGTTTCTCTTTCTCCATGAACACATTGAAATTAAAAGCAGGTGGTGCCATCTACAACAGAATTTGTAAAGTTTAGACTAAGTTTATGATAGATTGAGTTCAACTAATCCATATTACGAATGAACTCCCACTCAAAAACGACATCCCTCGTGCCTTTTTGGTGATTACATGAACCAAATCCACTACACCAAGTCTGATCATCACGTGAGTCGGTGTAGCTTCAAAGGCGAGCATCAAATGGGCATCATATCTACTATATGACTCATGCTTAACCTTTCGGTCCGTGTTCCGAGGCCATGTCTGTACATGCTAGGCTCGCCAAGTTAGCCTTTGTATTCGCGTGTGTAACTGTTTTACACCCGAAATATGGTCGTGGATCCAAGAACACCCGATCATCACGTGATGTCTTGGAGTGACGAAAACATAATCGATGCATACTAAAGGAAGAACACATTCTTATCTTGATATT
Source organism: Avena sativa (assembly GCA_916181665.1). Taxonomy (NCBI): domain Eukaryota; kingdom Viridiplantae; phylum Streptophyta; class Magnoliopsida; order Poales; family Poaceae; genus Avena; species Avena sativa. The sequence continues at coordinate 370,275,602 of OV702284.1, forward strand.
TAAAAGAGGGATCATCTTATTATGCTAACAAAGCGCTAAACAAGCAATATAAGATGCTATCAAACATCACATGTTTATTAGTGAAATGATATGGTTCCCGCATATGATCTCTATCATGTGCACCATGGTATGATCACTATCATACCTATATGTGTAAGTCCAAGGTCTATGGAGATTACACGTTATGTATGTTGTAAGAGTATCATCGCATACTTCTACTTACAACATCATCATATCATAACACTAGCCCAGCAACAATCTAAACTAGACGCCTCTAGTTTATCTATTGCAAGTTTTACGTGGCTTAGGGCTTTCGAGATAGAACCGTTCTGACCTACGAACATGAACCACAACGAGGATAACCAAATTGTTGACAACTCGTTGCAAAATAGATATTGACTATATTAGGAGAGACAGACACCCGCTATCCACTTATGCAAACTAGTTGCATGTCAAGCGTGGAACAGGTCTCATGTGCGAGGACATGTAAAGTTTGTCCGGACCGCTTCATCCCACTATGCCACCAATATCCAAAATTACAACTAAGGAGCAACAACATGATCATCATCGCCCACATACTCATATGTGTACTACACGTGTAAAGTATCTACGCATAGATGGCTCTGATACCACTGTAGGTTTCGCAGCATAGAAAACAAAAATTTTCCTACGATGGGAACTATGTACCAAGATCTAGATACTAGATACAAACAACGGGCGGATGTATATCCGTAGAGAACATACCCTTGAAGACCGACAAAGCTTAAGGAGTTCAACTCATGGTTGATGTATACGATCTCTTGCCGGTCTCAAGATCGAGAGGAAGTCCTAGCGCCGCAAAGCAGCAGCGCATCCATGCTCGCACACACGTACAAGACACCGAGCAACCTCCGCCTCCTCGCTCCAGCGATGCAGCGGAAGCACAACCCTTTCTTGCCGAATAGCCACCGGGAACATGTATCTCGCTAGTCCGAGACCATGGGGGATAAATTCTAGAGGGGGAGAGAGATCCTTCACGAGGAGGTGTGAGTGAGAAGTGAGAGGAGGAGCTCCTTATATAGGGGAGGGGGCAGCCCAAGGGGGCATGGCCGCCGGCCATGGAGGGTGCCCCCACCTCTCCCTCATTCATGTGGGTGGACACTCCACTCACAAAATGGCCCTTCAATTTTCTCCACTCAAAAACCCACTCAAATTCCCATTAAATTTCCACCAAATTTAATGCAAACTCTCATTAAATAAAACTCTTTTATTTTATTCAGAAATTTGTAAATTACTTTAATGACAAACATTCACAAATAACCCCTTGCTAGAATTCCATTTCACATGCATAACCTCTTTATGAAATTTCACCTGAAAACCTGTTTCGGTATCTAGTGAAATAAATTCCTGCGCTTGTTTATCTTTCATCATGAAACATTTGCTCCAATTGGATGTCAGTGTCCTTTAAGTGTGTCACCCTATGGTTCGCGAATAATGCGGACATGATCAAGACCCTTCTCCGATCAATAATCAGTAGCGGGACCTGGAGATCCATACTGACTCCCACACATTCAACGATGACTTTTCCTGTGATCGTCGGAACCTTTTATGCTTGTATCTTACTCCCTTTGTTTCACGATATATTACATATCCGAGATTCGATCATCGGTATCTCCATACCTAGTTTGATCTCGTTACTGACATGCACTCTTTTCTCGTTCCCCTGATATAACATTCTAGTGATCAAATCACTTGCTTGCAAGCTAACCAATGTGATATCACCGAGAGGGCCCAGAGCATATCTATTCGTCATCGGGATGAACAAATTCCACTCTTGATCCATGATTCTCAACATAACACTTTATTAGCTTTGAAGCCATCTTTATAATCACCCAGTTACGGTGTGACGTTTGATGTCAACAAGAAACTCTTCCGGTGTTAGTGATTGGCATGATCTGATGGTCTAAGGATTAGGACTACTTTGTAAGTTGTTTATAGCAATATAAACTCAATGACTTTGATCGTAATGCTATACTTCGGATGAATGTTCATCACACCATTACACTAATGTTGTGATCTCGTTATTAACAACATCCAATGTCTATGATCAGGAAACTATGATCATCTTGTTAATCAACGAACTAGTTTATGAGAAAGGCATAACTAGGAACTTTCTGTTTGTTTATTAAACACACATGTATTAACGTTTCCGTATTAATACAATTATTGCATGCAAAATAAACATCTATCATAGACTTGGAATACACATAATAAACATTTTATTATTGCCTCTCAGGGCATATTCCCTTCACAAACCGCCATCGTTGACAACTTCGTTCGCCCCCATCGCCGACCCTAGCTGGAGCCCTGGTAAGCCGTTGTGTACCCCCACCGTCGCCGTTAGGGTCTGATCCCGTCGGAGTTGTTCGACGGAGACGAGGCACCAAAGACGTAGGATCCTAGTCTAATCGCACGATCCAGATTGAAACTTACCTCTTCGCTTAGACTGAGCAACTGACGCATGAGATCTCTCTGTTAGCAGCCTGCTGTGCGCGTGCTGTGCAGTTGGGCCGGCCCAGTTTAGTTCCCGCACTCAGCCCAGTAATTCAAATATATATTTTCCAATTTATTCAAAACCTACTTCAATCAGTAGATTCAAAAATCAATTTAAGGAGATTTACTGAAAGAAATTGCATGAAACCAAATTTGTTAGAAAGGTATTGAAATTATCAATCCAAACCCGTTGGATTCAAACCATTTGGAATTATAGATCACCTATAGTAAAAATAACAAAACAGATACTTTTACACACTCAAACATTTTTCAAAAATCAACCATAAATGCTTTTGAGTTGATTCCAACTCTCAAAAATCACATTTGACAAGATATTTTTGAATATATAAAAATATTTAGGTTTACATGCAGTAATCTTGGACAAGTATTAGAAGAATGCTACATAGGCATTTCTAGTCACTTTAATTATTTAAAATAATAATGTTAAACCTTATTAAATTGTGACACCACTTTAAATCACATTCCCAAGTATTAAAATATGTGGTGATGACATGTTTCAAAATGATCCCATATTTTAATTGGAGAATATTAAATCTTAAGTAGTTTTCAATGAGTAGAAATTACTTTTCCAAAATAAAATAAATAAGACTAGGTCTTTATTTTAGGTGATGATTGTGATGATGCTAGATCATCTAGTGTGAACCTCTGTGTGCTAAATAGAGGTAGTATTGTTTGGTGATTGTGTACCTCGTATTTATTTATAGATGCTAGTACCGACCAAGGCTACGAGGAGGAGTACTACAAAGAAGAAGAAGAGAACTTCAACCACTGTACCAATCAAGGCAAGCTACTAACTATGCAAGCTAGGCTAAACCATGCAAGCCATCCTTGCAAGCCTAAACCTACCAATTAACCTATGCAAGATGCATTGGGCATGCATTGGTTATGCAACCTTGATTATACCAAATCCCATTTTTACTTGCAATCTTTATTCTTTTATTTATTTATCAAAGTTCTTTATTACTTCTAGTTAGTGTTTAGTGAGTTTTGGAAAGATATTATAGGTAGCATAAAGAGCATAAAACTTGGCCTAAGTTAGTTAGAACGAGATGTCATGCTAAGGCATGAGATCTAAATTTGGATAGTGACACTTGATTAGCACCCGTCATTAGTGATTACCCTCAAGTTTAGTGCCTAGTGCTAAGCATAAAAGTTGATCATTTTAGATGGGAATACTTGCTGAAAATGATTATAAAAACCTTAGAATGATGAGTCGTTCTAATGAAATGTTTTGACATGTGTTATGAACACCAGATGATTTGATGATGAAAATGTTGAGGCATGAGCCTTAGCCCTTTATAAAATTGATGGTTGGGTTCGAATGCGATACCATTCCAATTTTACCGTACAACCACAATACCCGAATTTGGGTAGGGCTTGACTGGAAGTTTATATATCTTAGTATGGGTTCCCTTGCGTAAGTGGTTTGAGACGAGGCTACCTCATGATGATTGTCCACCTATGCAGTTTCCAAGATGTCAGATGGTCATGGTTGGGAGGCCAAACTCATAGGGGAGGTGCCTATACTACGGTGTGTAATTGAAAGTTTAGGATTGATTTTCCGCATACTGAGTATGGTGATTCAGGATTGTTCCTGACGGATGTATTGAATGTTGTGGTGAAAGTGTACCACCTCTTTAGAGTGTCACTATTGGAATAGCCGCGTCCGCGGTTATGGACAGTTGGAGTGGCCATACTGTTCCGTTGTCAGATGTTTTCAAAATGACTTGTGAAATGAACTATGACTTTGACTTGACCACAATAGGGTTGTGAACATGAAAACTAAGTTCCCACTTAGTTGTTGTAAAACATTAAACTAGTTTTCTTTACTTCTAAACTCAGTTAGAGAAAAACCTGGCTTTTTGCAAATAAACCTAGAGCTTACGATTCCTACTCAAACTACTTACTTGTTAGTGATAGTTTGTGAGTACTTAAAGAGTACTCATGGCTTTGTCCCTAGCTATTCCTATGGCCAGACTATGAAGAGGACTACCAGGATGATGGACAACAGGAATTCTATGACAACTAGGATCATCTCCCATCGTCAGCATTGCCTATGACCCTGAAGATGGAGCTTCGACCATGCTACCCTTATTATTCCGCTGCGTTGATTGTATTAAGACTGGATCATGAGTCCTTTATTTGTAAGACCTTTATTATGGTTTGTAATGGATGATGAACTATGGTACCAATCTGGTATGTCTCGCAAAAATGGTAATCCTGGGATTGCGCTGTATAACATAACAGGCATCTGGGATTAAAAATCCGGGTGTTGACAAGTTGGTATCAGAGCCATCCTGACCATAGGAGACCCTAGTTAGAATGGACGCTTGAATCAAAAACTTAGTTTCAAAACAAAAGAAGTGAGTATTTATGAAAACCTATTCTCATTCTTATCACTGAGATTCTTTCAAGAAAGTTTATGTTCCTCAAAAATTCTTGCAATCCTACATAAAATTTGACACACTTGATCACCTCACGAACTTACTTATCCTACATTCTTATAGATAGAGGTCAAGTATAGCAAGTTCTACTAGTTGGGAAATGGAGGACAGCTCATCTTTGAGCGCGATTTAGACCAACTCCGTGAACTTCTTGAGCACCTGCACCCCGAGTTCTTCGGAGCACAGGTTAATGATCAGCAAGGAGAACTATAATGGCTGGTTGTTGCCAATCTCAGAGGGGATCCAATTCATCTTGAGGGAGAACAATTGGCTAGAAGGAAACGCCATTGCTATGCAGGAAGCTCTTGTCGTCTGTGTGGGCAAAGCATCAACCAGATCAAGGGCACTCACTTTGAGTACTACGCAAGGCATGATGCTATGGGACAGCCATTGGAGGTACCAGGACATCCGGAGCTGAATCATCAGGTGGATCATCTTGACTTCATGTTGTATGATAGGTAGAAGGAGTTGGACAATGCTCGCGCCTCAACCACAACTATGCCATTGCAGTGAAGAAGGACCAGACCCTCGCCATCCTTGTGAAGGAGCGCAAGTCATTTCGCCGTCTGCGTGACAAGAAGGATCGCATCATTGCTCGCCTTCGTCACAAAGTGTCAGACTTGGAGGAGACCATCCATGAGCGGGACATGCAGCTTGAGGAGAGGGAGAATGCAGGGGAAGATATCCGTGGAGATCCCTACTCCTACCTCAGTGATGATGATGACTACCTGGAGGACCAAGCCATGGACTTCCACACCGATGATCATGATTCCGCCTTCATTGATGATGAAGAAGCCACCGATTCTGATGAGTAGTAGCACTTGAGCATATCGTAGGTGTGAGTTGTATCCGGTCCCACTGTATCATAGCTTCACAAAATGGTTCTTAGAAAATCGTAGGTGTGAGTAGTAGCACTATGAATGAATGAAAAGCAAGTTGCTAGTTGGCAAAACCTGAGTCAAACTAGAAGTTTAAAATCTTTTCAAAAACAAATCCATGAACCTTAGAAATTTCCCTCTTGTCTCATGATCTATCTCAATCTTCAGATGCCTCGCGGAGGAAGCAACTCATCTCAAGACCCAATGCTGCAAATCTAGCAAATGTTGGTTTTTGACCGTGAAGCTGAAAGAACCGAATGTCAAGCCAACTTAGCCACCCTTCAACATATAGCTCAGATGGCCAATAATAATCAAGGACATGGAAACCAGGACAACCATGGATCCAAGATCAAGAACTTTCAAAACACCAATCCACCCATATTTAGTAAGTTTGAAAGGCCATTAGATGCGGATGACTGGCTGCAGACCATGGAGAACAACTTAGAAGTCGCAGGAGTGGAGGCCAATGAGAAAGTACTGTTTGCCACCCATTATCTGGCAGGTGATGCAAGAGCTTGGTGGAATAGCATTCACACCATGAATGGAGGACAAATGGTGACTTAGGATGAATTCAAACTCATGTTCAGCCGAACCCATGTGCCATCGGGTTTAATCAAGAGGATGAGAGATGAATTCAGAGAATTGAAGCAAGGGAGGATGACAATAGTTGAGTACCGTGACAAATTTCTGTCATTAGCTAGGTATGCACTAGATGAGATTGACACTAAAGCCAAGAAGAAGGAGAGATTCTTGAATGGTCTGTATGATGAGATACAGACGGTATTAGTCAACATTCCTTCCACAGACATTGAAGCCTTAGTGGATTCTGCAATCCAGATGGAAGGCAAGATCAACCAAACCAATGAGAATATTGTTGAATGATGCATCAACCAGGAACCCACCATACCCCAAAGTATCGCCCCAACCCGTCTGTAGGATATGCCCCAAGAAACAATAGACCCTCGATGACCCGTTCGAACTATCCCAACCATGGAGGAGGAAACCTAAGGCCCAGAGGAAACCACTACAATAACCCCGACAACTCCAACAATTTCAACCGTGCAACCGCCCAAGTTCAACAAAAACAACAACACCAACAACACCAATACTTCCCCAAGGACTGGAAGCAATGTTGTGCCTATTGTAGGAAAAGACAAATCTCAGGTTACTTGTTTTGAATGCGGAGTCAAGGGTCACTACTCCAATGAGTGCCCCAAGAAGCTTGCAACAACCACCAATGTGAATGCCCCAGCTCAGCAGCAGCGCCGTGTTCAGCCTGGAGGAAGATTTGCCCAGGGAACTCACTCAACCGCAACGGCCGTCTATTTCACATGAATGCTAAAGAAACCCGGGAAGCGCCAATGTCGTGCTGGGTATATTTTATGTTAACTTAGTACTTGCAAGAGTGTTGTTTGATTCTGGATCATCACACTCATTTGTTACAGAAGAATTTGCATGCACTAGTAAGATTCAACCAACAAAATTGAAGCATGTTATGATAGTTCAAATACCTGGTTCAACCACCAAAGCTAGACAAATTTGCAAGGCCGTACCTATCAGAATCCATGGAATATATTTTTATGCTAATCTAATAGTACTTGGAACCAAAGGTTTGGAAGTAGTACTAGGAATGGATTGGATGTCGAAACATAAAGGATTAATTGACTGTGCCAAGAAATCCATAACCATGACTAGTACCACTGGAGTATCAGTAGAGCATGTATCTGAACCTTTGCCCCATCAATTCAAGTACAACAAGAGTCTATCCCAACGAACCATTGACCAAGTTAGAGTAGTCTGTGAATACCTCGACGTATTCCAAGATGTATTACCCGGTATGCCCCCAAATCGGGATATCGATTTTATCATTGAACTAATCCCTGGAACTAGACCCATAGCTTAGAGACCTTATAGTATGAACTCGTCTGAATTAGCAGAGCTAAAGAAGCAACTGGATGCTATGCTGGAGATATGTATGATTCAACCAAGTGCGTCACCATGGAGATCACCTGGTTTGTTTATGGATAAGAAAGATGGAGGTAACCATTTGTGCATGGACTATCGACAGTTGAATGACGTCACCATTAAGAACAAGTACCCACTGCCAAAGATAGAAGATCTATTTGACCAGTTGACCGATGCCAAAGTGTTTTCTAAGATTGATCTTAGAACTGGTTATCATCAACTCAAGATTCGTGTAGAGGATATTCCAAAAACTGCCTTTACCACCAGATATGGATTGTATGAGTACACTATCATGTCTTTTGGATTAACCAATGCCCCCGCTTATTTCATGAATCTCATGAATAAGATTTTCATGAACTTCCTGGATAAGTTTGTCGTTGTTTTCATCGATGACATTCTGATCTATTCCAAATCACAAGAAGAACATTAGATACACCTAAGGACCATCCTTGAAACCCTTAGAGAGCACTAGTTGTATGCCAAGTTTAGCAAATGTGAGTTCTGGTTAAAGGAAGTAGGATTCCTCGGCCATATTGTGTCGGCGGGAGGAATTGCTATCGACCCTGCCAAGGTTAAGGATGTTGAAGAATGGCAAGCCCCAAACACTCAAACCCAAGTTCACGCATTTCTCGGATTAGCGGGATATTACCGCAAGTTCGTAGAAGGATTTTTGGCTAGCATAGAACTTCAATCCACTTTGATCAGTCAGATCAAGGAGGCGCAGAAAGGAAATGCTAGTATCGACGGAATCAAATGTCGTATCGGTACAGGGAAGTTACCCGGATTCACCGAAGATGAAGGAGTTCTGTGGTACAAAGGACGTATCTGTGTACCAGCAGATTTAGAGTTGAAACAAGCTATTTTGAAGGAGGCCCATGATACTCTTTATTCTATCCATCCCGGAGGAACCAAGATGTATCAGGATTTGAAGGAGCAATTTTGGTGGCATAATATGAAGAGAGAAATCGGAAGCTACATAGCCAAATGTGATATCTGTCAGAGAGTCAAAGCAGGACATCAGACACCCATAGGACTTTTGCAACCATTGCAGATTCTGGAATGGAAATGGGATTCTGTAGGAATGGATTTTATCACCTGTTTGCCTACATCTAGTAGGGGAAATGATTCTGTTGGGTCATAGTGGATAGACTATCCAAAGTAGCACATTTCTTACCGGTCAAGACCACTTATCAGAGTTCTAAGCTCGCAGAGTTGTACATTGCTAGGATAGTCAGTTTACATGGAGTCCCCAAGAAAATTGTGTCGGATCGAGGAACCTAGTTTACCTCAAAATTTTGGAAGAAAGTCCAAGAAGGAATAGGAACCAGACTGGATTTCAGCACAGCTTATCACCCGTAGACTGATGGACAAACGGAGCGAGTAAACCAGATACTCGAAGAAATGTTGAGAGCTTGTGTGTTGGAATAAGGATCTAAATGGGAGGACTGTCTGCCTTTCGCAGAATTTTCATACAACAATAGTTACCAAGCCAGTTTGCAAATGGCCCCATTTGAATTTATGTATGGAAGGAAGTGTCGTACCCTGTTGAATTGGTCGGAAGTAGGAGAGAGTCAGATTTTCGGACCCAACATCCTAAGAGAAGCCGAAGAGAAAGTTCACAAGATTCGTGAGCACCTTAAGACCACCCAATCCAGACAGAAAAGTTATGCCGACAAGAGACGTCGAGATCTAGCCTTCAATATTAGAGATTTTGTGTATCTAAAAGTATCACCGTTGAAAGGAATGCAACGTTTCCAAATCAAAGGAAAGGTTTCCCCCAGATATATTGGACCCTTCAAGATTTTGAATCACCGAGGAGAAGTATCATATCAACTGGAACCGCCGGAGGAAATGTCAGCCGTGCATAATGTGTTTCATAATTCGTTACTTCGCAAATGCCTAGAAGTCTCGGAGAAGACCGAAGTTTTCAAGAATATTGATCACAGAACCATAGAGATCAACGAGGACCTAACATATCCTGAAGTACCTATTCGTATTTTGGAAGAAGCCTTCAGAACCACCAGATCTCGGAGTATCAAGTTTCTCAAGATCCGGTGGAATAACCACACTGAAGAAGAAGCTACCTGGGAGCGAGAAGATTACATTAGGACTGAGTTTCCAGATCTCTTTAGTTCCTAGTTTTCTTTCTCTTAAATCTCGGGATGAGATTTTGTTTAAGGAGGGAAGGTTTGTAACATCCCAAAAATAATCAAGATTATCAAGTTCTCATCACCCAAGTTTAGGGTTAACAAAAACTTTTGTTATTAAAATTAATCTGAATGCATGTGTGTGTGTGTGATTAATGCATGAATGATTGAGATTGCCATGTTTGATTGATATGAATGCTAAGTATTGGTTTAAAGATGAAAACAACATCATCTAAATCATTTCCAAGCAGAATCAAATGAAGATAAAATCAAATATAAACAATATAAGCAAATGGTCATTTTGACCAAAGTTAACCACTAGACCACTTTGAGTGTTCCTAGCCCAAGTTTTCCAACAGAAACAAATCCAATTCTTTTCACCCCTTGCTAGACCAAGTAAAAGTGAACCCAAGCCCACTTTACAAACCAATAGAAACAGATTGCAAATCTATTCAAATGACAATTCAAAATTGAATCCTCAATATGTACTAAGATCACCATTTCTCAAAACCCAACCAAACCAGTTCACCTGGACAAACCCAAGCAACCTCGGACTACCAAGCATGTAACCAGAGAACTCACCAAAATTCAGCCAAAAATTCAATTTCAAACTTCATTCGGCCATTTCATCAAATAGATGGTGAGCACAGTAAACCATTGCCTAACTTCTACTGTTTTGAGCAGTGTTTGATCAAACCATTGTAATCAACTTACTCCCCTTGTCACCCCAACACCCAACACGACATTGAAAAAACCCCCTCTTCACTGCTTGCACCAGTGCCGCGCCACCCGAAGCTCACGCGCTAGCCGACCATGGCCAGCACGCAGGAGGCAACACCGCGCCCGTCCACGATGTCCAGGAGGTAGGCCACCGTCCACCCCCACCCCCTATCCAACCCTCGAGCACAGCCAGGCCCTGGACCACTGAGAATATCTACACCCATTTCATATCTGCTATGACGAGAGTGCGCCAGAGAGCCGCAACCGACACACGCGCACACACCGCGCCTCGCCCTCATCGCGCGTGCCTGCACTCACCGCGACACTAGCTACCCCCATACATGCCTGTTCGCCGCCACGCGACCAATAGCACTTGTGCGTTGTCGAAAACATCGTTGGTGCCGCGCAGAGCGTCGACCCATTTTGACCGTTCTTGACCGCCCCGTGCCGTGCCATTAAGCCAGTGACGATCGCCAGGAGACACCGCACCGGCCTACGCCCTTCGCCATGCCGTTAGCTCGTTGTACCATCGTCACCGACGAGCCCTAACCATCCCGCACTGCCCCTCTCGCTGGTGTATGAATAGAGGCCACCCCGCCTCAATTCTTCACACCACCTCACTCCCCACTCCTCACAGACCACCCTGACCCTTCCTCGGAGCAAGGCGAGCTCCGCATCGTCGGAATTTGGCCGGAGTCTGCCGCTGCAGTGGAGGAGCGGAGCCGTTGATTGGAGCCACCCTAGGAGCTGCCGCGACCACCGTTCGAACCGCCGTCGTCGCCGACGTGGTTCGCCCCCATCGCTGAACCTAGCTGGAGCCCTGGTAAGCCGCCGCGTACCCCTACCGTCGCCGTTAGGGTTTGGTCCCATCGGAGTTGTTCGACGGAGACGACGCACCCTAGCCGTAGGATCCTAGTCTAATCGCATGACCTAGATTAAAACTTACCGCTTCGCTTAGACTGAGCCGCTGATGCATGGGACCGCTCTGTTAGCAGCCCGCTGCGCGTGCGCTGTGCATTTGGGCCAGCCCAGTTTAGTTCTCACGCTCAGCCTAGTAATTCAAATATAGATTTTCCATTTTATTCAAAACCTAGTTTTGTCAATAGATTCAAAAAGCAATTTAAGGAGATTTACTGAACCAAATTGGATGAAACCAAATATGTTAGAAATGTATTGAAATTATCAATCCAAGCCCGTTGGATCCAAACCATTTCGAATTATAGATCACCTATAGTAAAAATAACAAAACATAGACTTTTACACACTCAAACATTTTTCAAAAATCAACCATAAATGCTTTCGAGTTGATTCCAACTCTCAAAAATCACATTTGACAAGATCTTTTTGAATATATAAAAATATTTAGGTTTACATGCAGTAATCTTGGACAAGTATTAAAAGAATTCTACATAGGCATTTATAGTCACTTTAATTATTTAAAATAATAATGTTAAACCTTATTAAATTGTGACACCACTTTAAATCACATTCCCAAGTATTAAAATATGTGGTGATGACATGTGTCAACATGATCCCATATTTTAATTGGAGAATATTAAATCTTAAGTAGTTTTCAATGAGTAGAAATTACTTTTCCAAAATAAAATAAATAAGACTAGGTCTTTATTTTAGGTGATGATTGTGATGATGCTAGATCATCTAGTGTGAACCTCTATATGCTAAATAGATTGTGTACCTCGTATTTATTTATAGACGCTAGTACCGACCAAGGCTACGAGGAGGAGGAGTACTACGAAGAAGAGGAAGAAGAAAAGAACTTCAACCACTGCACCAATCAAGGCAAGCTACTAACTATGCAACCTAAGCTAAACCATGCAAGCCATCCTTGCAAGCCTAAACCTACCAATTAACCTATGCAAGATGCATTGAGCATGCATTGGTTATGCAACCTTGATTATACCAAATCCCAGTTTTACTTGCAAGTTTTATTCTTTTATTTCTTGATCAAAGTTCTTTATTACTTCTAGTTAGTGTTTTGTGAGTTTTGGAAAGATATTATAGGTAGCATAAAGAGCATAAAACTTGGCCTAAGTTAGTTAGAACTAGATGTCATACTAAGGCATGAGATCTAAATTTGGATAGTCATACTTGATTGGCACCCCTCATTAGTGATTACCCTCAACTTTAGTGGCTAGTTCTAAGCATAAAAGTTGATCATTTTAGATGGGAATACTTGGTGAAAATGATTATGAAAACCTTAGAATGATGATTCATTCTAATGAAATGTTTTGACATGTGTTATGAACACTAGATGATTTGATGATGAAAATGTTGAGGCATGAGCCTTACCCCTTTATAAAACTGATGGTTGGGTACGGATGCGATACCATTCCAATTTTACCATACAACCACAATACCAGAATTTGGGTAGGGCTTGACTGAAAGTTTATATATCTTAGTATGGGTTCCCTTGCGGAAGAGGTTTGAGCTAAGGCTACCTCGTGATGATTGTCCACCTATGTAGTTCCCAAGATGACAGATGGTCATGGTTGGGAGGCCAAACTCATATGGAAGGTGTCTATACTAGGGTGTGTAATTGAAAAGGTTAGGATTGATTATCCGCATACTGAGTATGGTGATTCAGGATTGTTAGTGACGGATGTATCGAATGTTGTGGTGAAAGTGTACCACCTCTTTAGAGTGTCAAACTATTGGAATAGCCGCGTCCGCGGTTATGGACAGTTGGAGTGGCCATACTGTTCCGTCGTCAGATGTTTTCAAAATGACTTGTGAAATGAACTATGACTTTGACTTGACCACAATAGGGTTATGAACATGAAAACTAAGTTCCCACTTAGTTGTTGTAAAACATTAAACTAGTTTTCTTTACTTCTAAACTCAGTTAGAGAAAAACCTGGCTTTTTGCAAATAAACCTAGAGCTTAGGATTCCTACTCAAACTACTTACTTGTTAGTGATAGTTTGCGAGTACTTAAAGAGTACTCATGGCCTTGTCCCTGGCTATTCCTATGGCCAGACTATGAAGAGGACTACCAGGATGATGGACAGCACGAAGTCTATGAAAACTAGGATCATCTCCCATCGTCAGCATTGCATGTGACCCTAAAGATGGAGCTTCGACCACACTACCCTTATTATTATTCCTCTACGTTGATTGTATTAAGATTGGATCATGAGATCCTTTATTTATAAGACCTTTATTATGGTTTTTAATGGATGATGAACTATGGTACCAATCTGTTATGTCTCGCAAAAATGGTAATCCTAAGATTGCGATGTATGTCATAACAGGCATCTGGGATTAAAAATCCGGGTGTTGACACTATGTGTAGGAAATGTCTAACAAACCGAAAAAAATAAAAAATACGCAAAAGAATACATCATAAGATGAGCCAAAGTGCCACATAGTTCTTTTAGGAAAAAGAAACATCATGGAAGTGGAGGACAAGACAGACATGTCAGAAGATTGTGATAAGTTTCATGAAATTCCACCCTTCGCAATGAACACTAATTCAACCACCCTGTTAATTAATGAAGATGCTCCATGGTTATGGCGCCATCAGCAACGAACACATGCGGAGAAATGATGTGTAATAATGTATTAAACATTTTATGTAACTATGTTCTGAAAACTCAGAAGAAAACATTTATGTAATATATTGTTCCCAAGCATTCTGAATAGTTCCCAAGATAATCTTTTCATTTAACTGAACTGCTAATCTGGATATGATAACTAATATATCTTTCTTAATCAAAGACGACGACTCTCGATTCCTGAGCTGCAGGAGGTGAACACCCAGAGAGAAGGAACCATCACGGGATCATATCTCGGGTGAGATCCCTGAGGAATTTGCCAGGTATCAGAGACCCTGGCGTCCAACATCACCATATAGGGATGAATGTGCTCGTCCTCCTACCTAACACGATGTTGTACCACCTCCTCGGGTGCCGGCTCCCTCTGCACCAACCCTGGACCACGCGACGTCCACCAAAGAAGCTCCGGGTCGACGACGACACCCGGATTCCTCACCAAGTGACGCGTCCCATAAGGTAGCACCTCCCAGTGCCAGCCTAGCGGAGTGCAGTATCGGACATGACCGACGAAGCCTAGTACTCTATTGTTGTCGCCGCGTCTACGACGAGGATGCGGGATGGCCATCCTAAAGTACGCGACGGGGAATGTGTGGATGTGTGGGTGGCCATGAAGGTCAGCCTATATATAGAGGGAAAGGGCGGTAAAACATGGCGGGAAGCGGAGAGAAAGGGTGGGAAAACATGGTGGGAAACAGAGGGAAAGGGCTGGAAAACATGGTGGGAAATATCTTTAGTCGGTTGAAGAAACCAATCGATACTTAAGGGGTTGCGGCAGGCTAGCACCGGCGTGAGCATGTTTAGTCTCGGATGGTGTCTCCAACCGGGACTAAAGGTTCATATTTAGTCCCGATTGGAGAAACCAACCGGGACCTAAGGGGTTGCGACAGGCTAGGGCCGGCGCGAGCATGTTTAGTTCCGGATGGTGTATCAAACCGGGACTAAAGATGAAACTTTAGTCCCGTTTTGAGAAAACAACTGGGACTAAACATGAGTGGCGACACTATTCTGGTGGGTGTGATACGTCGTAAATGTATATATAATTTTTTATGCTTCATGCTTGTTTTGTATCAACTTTCTTATGTTTTGTCTACACTTTGAGGTATTTTTATACATTTTTCGGAACTAACCTATTGACAAAATTCTGCAGTGCCAGTTGCCTGTTTTCTGGTGTTTTTGGTTTCAGAAAAGCTAGTAAGGAAATATTCTCGGAATTGGATGGAACAAAAGCCAAAGTCAATATTTTACCGGAGCAAAGACGGAGTCAACAGGGGAGACGAAGAGGAGCACGAGGCGGCCGCACCATAGGGTGGCACGGGCTACCCTAGGCCGCGCCAGCCTATGGTGTGGGCCCCTAGGGCATCCACCGAGCTCGCCCCTTCGCCTATATAAACACCCCGATGCAGAAACCCTAAATACCCGATCAGAAATACACAAAAGATTTTGTAGCCACCGCCACCATCGTACCTAGATCAGGGGGGATCTGAGGCTCTTCCTGACACCCTACCGGAGGGGAGAGATCATCCCGGAGGCCTTCTTCATCACCATGCCAGCCTTCGGAGTGATGTGTGAGTAGTTCACCCTTGGACTATGGGTCCATACAGTAGCTAGATGGTTGTTTCTCCTCTTTTGTGATATCATGTTTAGATCTTGTGAGCTCCGTTCATGATCAACATCATCTATTTGTAATGCTACATGTTGTGTTTGCGGGGATCCGATGGATATTGAGTACTATGTTAGATTGATTATTGATTCTATCATGTCTATGTTATTTGTGATCTTGCATGCTCTCCGTCGCTAGTAGATACTTTGGCCAAGTAGATGCTTGTAACTCCAAGAGGGAGTATTTATGCTCGATAGTAGGTTCATGCCTATAGTAATCTAGGGAAGTGACAGAAATCTCTAAGGTTGTAGATGTGATGTTGCTACTAGGGAGAAAACAACAATCCTTTGTCCAAGGGCAATTGTATTGTTTACTTTACACACTTTGTTTAATGCAATTATCTATTGCTTGCAACTTAATACTGGAAGGGGTTAGGATGATAACCTGAAGGTGGATTATTAGTCATAGATGCAATTGGATTACTATCTATGTATCATGTTGTAATGTAAGACCCGACCTTTTAAAGGTAAAGTCCCCTGTGATTGCATTGCTAGTCCCTAGATCAAAAGCTAGCATCCACAGTTTAAGATGAAGTACACAGATACAAAGGTCGTTATTACATCGTCATTCCAGAGATAACATCGTCTTTACAACTCAATAGCCCAAGGCTAGTACAAGAGTTCATAACATAAAGTAAATAACTATAAGTCTTCATCTTCATGTGCCACAGGCAAGCATGTTGAGTGTAGACTCACAACCCTAATATTTATCAGAGTAACCTGCAACATCATAAGTTTCAGCCACAGTGGGTCAATACATTTGGAATTGTATTGGCAAGTGATACCATAGTAGAATAGTAGTATCTATCATCTATATGAATTTGGCTAAGTGTAGTTTAGGCTTGCTTTGCTCAAAATAGGTTTTTCCTTATTAGTTGAAAACACTAAGTTTTTGTTTATCAAAACACCCAAGGAACCAACAATAGACATTGGTGAACCCTTACCCTTGTTCAACCACAAGTTTTTAACTTAGAAATTGGGATGAGGAGATCCTTGATAGATTCAATGTCTTTGATGCTCAAATTGTCCGTTGCCGGAGACACGACTAAGTACTTATGTTTTACCCTCTCGAGAGCTGGTGCACTTTCCCCACAAGACTCTACATGCATCGAGACGAGACCTTTCAGAAGCATTCCCTTAGACCACCATGGACGCGTTCCATCCTATCACCCTACCACCAACTGTCCATCTGGCTAAGTTCTTGCAACTTATGTGGTCAAGGCAGAGCCCATATGCCATGTGGTTGCGCTAGAAGCTTCTCAACACTAAACATATCAAATCCCTTTGTTCCTGGATGGCTTTCCACAAGTGTGATACACAAGGTAAACCATAGACATGGGCCTTATGTAACCACTCAACATAAAACCATCATACCATTCCACCCAGCTGATTCATTCATATAGTTGTTTTATTAATCAAAAGACAAGTCATGGACTTAGCAAAATTCCATAGCATGAATATTCCACCCTTGTTTGCTACTAGCTAGGCTAATCATGATAACATAACAAGTTTCTTATCTTAGAGGAAAATCTACTAGGACTACAACTACTAGGATTTCCCAAGGCATAACATAGTATATATACTTAGAAAAAATCCATGCAAGACCTACTCAAAATATCACAAGTGCATAGTCAAAATAATAGGAAAAAATACATGAAGCACCACTTGCCTTGGTAGTTGGGGGAGTAGCAACAGTCCTCACAATCACAATAACCACTATCACCAAAATCTACACATAAAATCATAGCACCAAATTCACATTAAAATAATCAAACAAAAATATACATGAATGCATGCAAATGCAATGGAATGATTTTTCTACACTAAACAAGTCAAACCAAACAGTACTGATCACAAAGTAAACTTTCTAAGGTTCAAATAAAACAAGTTTGACTCTAAAACAATTTTTAAAACATTTTATATAGCCAAAATAAGCCTATAATTGGTTCTGCAAATAATCCTATTTTTTCAGAATCAAAATACAAATTCAAGGCCACAGTAGTGTAGGGCTTAATTTTCTGAATCCAATGATATATTATTTGCATTTTTGGACAACCATAACTAAAGATATGAATTTTACAAGTTTAAATCTCTAATAGATTCAAAAACAGGTTTTAAATCAAATGGCCAGACACGTGGACGCGTCTGATTGGCTGATACCGTTTTGCGCGGATCACGTTTCCGCACCATTGGATCAAGTCAGATCCAACACGCCAGATCAAAACATAACAGTCTGCTCCAGATCTAATCTATAGCGTCAGATCTAAATCCTACAACTCTCGATCACGCGACCAGAGATGGGCGGCGCAAATGGGCACTGGTGGCGGCGGCGCTTCTGCCGGTGCTGCTCCGGCGATTCTAGATGGGGCTAGGGGTAGTGCGGTGGCTTACCAGCATCGCACGGTTGCGAGGATGCTCAACATGGCCTTGGTTTGGACAGGGGCGGGCTGCTGTGGCCGTGAAAGCTTGTGAAAGACCTCTCTAGCGACGGGCACGGGTTGGCAAAGACGACAACGACGTTCTAGGCCACCATAGACAAACAAAAGGCATCAGTGGTTGCGCAAGGACAAGGCGCACAACATGGTTTGAACTAGGAGGCGAGGGGCGCTCGTTTCTTACAGGGATTGCTTGCCGGAGATGGTTGGTGCCTCGGGTGTTCGCGGTGGTTGACGGAGCCGATGACTTGGGGAAGTACAGGGCGAACTAGTGGTGTCAGAAGGAGGGCAAGGATCAGAGAATCATCATCGTATGAACAAGGGACAGGGGCGAGCACGATACTCACTGGAATGGTTCACCGGAGTTCGTCGGGCAGTGGCTGTTCGAGCTCAAATACGGGTAGCCTGGGGGCGATTGGGCGTGGGTGTTTGGGGGAAATGACCATGGCGAGGTGGTGATTATATAGCCAGAGCAGGGGCGGAAATTGCGCGGCGAATCAATGGCAATTAACGGATTTCAATCCGGCAGTGAAGTGGAGGAAACAGCAGTGGCGACGTCGTCTGCGCGGTGGGTTTGGGGGACGCATAGACATGTGCCAAGAGGGGACGTTCCTGGCTTGTGGTTGATCGACGAGGACGTCGATCTTCTAAGGGTGGGTGTATGTGAGACCCTGGCGCATGGCTCAATAGGATTGATAGGAAACCCATACCAACAAGTTGCAACTTATTTTCCGGAAGCTCATTTGAAAAGAACTCTAAGGTTAAGCGTGCTTGGCCTAGAGAAATTCTAGGATGGGTGACCGACCGGGAAGTGGGTACCGGGTGCGCGAGAGTGAGGACAAAGTGCGCATAAAAGACTAGTGTTGGTTTGTGGGGTTAGTCTAGAGATCCTATTGAGCTGCCAGAAATGACAGTCGTCGGTCCGGAGTGACTGGGGGTGTTACATGTAATGCCCAAATAAATCTCGTAGGAATCAAGATGGCTAGTATAGGCATTGTTATGCATTTTCAATTTGTCAATTGCCCCGCTGTAATTTGTTCACCCAGCATGTTATTTATCTTATGGAGAACACCTCTAGTGAACTATGGACCCCGTTCCATTCCTTACCATTGATATACCATCTATTGTTTACCATTTATTGTTACTTTCTACAAGCAATCACTATCTTCCATACTATACGTTTAATCCTTTGTTTTCAGCAAACCGGTGATATTGAAAACCTCACTGTAAGTTGGGGCAAAGTATTGTGGTTGTATTGTGCAGGTTCCAAGTTGCTAGCAACATCTTGGAGTTGTTTCCTTACTCCTACTGGTTCGATAACCTTGGTTTCATAACTAAGGGAAACTTGCTCCTGTGCTCATCATACCTTCCTCTTAGGGTTCCCAACGAGCTCTACATATCTGAGCCATCAAGCACTTTTCTAGCGTCGTTGCCGTGGAGATAAGGATAGCTTCAATCTCTTCCTCCTCATCAATCACTTTTTAGGAAGAAAGAAGATTCTTGCAAGGGGAGTCTCTCACAACCAATCTCTTTACCTTGTTTTTGTTTTTCTTTGTTTCTTTAGTTATGTTTGGTTTGCTTCTTTTATCAAAAGCACAAAAAAATTAGTTCCTACTTCAAGTTGTTTTTATGTCTAGTTCTGCTCCAATCACTATTTCATTATGGATAACCCACTTGGTTTCCTAATTGGGAAAACTACTATCGCTACTAAGGTAGTAGATGAACCACCGCGTGCTAGAACCTCCATGAAATATTTTATAAAGTATAGAGAATCATATAAGGGTAAAGTCATGAGAGCTGTGTTAAAAAGGTTGGATCTAATTGCTAAATTTTTGCTTAAACGCCATGGTATAAATTGTTGCTCTGAACAGGATACTAAACATCTTAAATTCCAATGTGGTTTTAGTAAAGAAGTTTTAATTGTGAACTATCATTGGAATAACTATATTCATCTTGGATTTGAAGAATTAGAACTATTTGTTTTGTTTATGGGAGCTTCTGAGATAGAATCCTTCATGTCTAAAATTATGAAACCTGTGTTGCTTGTAAAGACCTTAAAGATATGGTATCTTCTATCCTTGATTATTGCATAGAAAATTTCAGCAATAATTGTTATATCATTGATTATAAATAGAAACTCAGTCATGCACAAGAATGTGTCCAAAATTTGCAGGAAATTGTGGAAGAAGAAAGTGCTGAACCTGAAATCTCATTAGGTGAAAAAGAGGAGTAGAGTGATGAACAAAATGTTGGAGATATGCCCTAGAGGCAATAATAAATGTAGTTATTATTATATCTTTGTGTTTATGATAAATGTTTACGTTCATGCTATAATAGTATTAACAAGGAAACATTGATACTTGTGTGATTTGTAAACTTAATTTGAAGTCCCTAGTATAGCCTCTATACTTCACTAGCTTGTTGGTTGATTAATGATTGTGGTTTCCCAATCATGAACATTGAGATGTTATCAACAACAAGATCATATCGTTAGGAGAATGATATGGTGGACATACTCCTATAGATAAGCATAGCATAAAGATCAAGTCATTTCAATAGTTCAATTGTTATATGCTTTTTGATACATAGTAACCTAATTCCTTCGACCATGAGATCATGCCTATCACCATTACCGGATGGATGCTTTGATGACATCAAACACCACACCGTAACTGGGTGTCTATAAAGGTGGCATTGAGTATTCAGAAAGTATTGGTTGAGACACATGGATCAAGAGTGGGATTTGTCCATCCATATGACGGATAGATATTCTCTGGGCCCTCTCGGTGAAATGTCATCCAATTAGCTTGCAAGCATGTGACTGGCTCACAAGGGATCACATATCACGGGAACGAGAAAAGAGTACTTATCAGTAACGAGGTTGAACTAGGTATGCAGAGATACCGACGATCATAACCTCGGATAAGTAAACTATCGTGAGACAAAGGGAAATTGGTATCGTATGTAAGTGGTTCATTCGATTGCAAAGTAATCGTAGAAATATGTGGGAGCCATATGAATTTCCAGATTCCTCTATTGGTTATTGTTCGGAGAAGTGTCTCGATCATGTCCGCATAATTCACGAACCGTAGGGAGACACACTTAAGCATTCGACGTTGTTTTGAGTAGTTATAGTATTATGAGAAAGAGACCGAATGTTGTTCGGAGTCTCGGATGGGATCCGGGATATCACGAGGTGATCCGGAATGGTCCGGAGAATAAGATTCATATAAGGAAAGTCCCGTTTCGGAGTTCGGAAATGATTCCGGTGTTTTCATCGGGAATGTTCTAGAAGGTTCCGGAATGTCCGGCACTCCGGGAAAGGGGAGGGGTACATGAATGTGTCATTACATATTGGAATGATTGCATCATGTACTAAGTGTTCTTGCTGTTCCAAATAAAGGATTAAATTGAATCCTAAAACAGAAAAGTCAAATGGCCAGTTTGAAAGTCAAACGGCTAAAACAGGAAACTGTGGGAAACAAGCAAGAGGTGGTTGAAACCGACTTGGGGGAGGAGTCTCCTCTCCAAGCCGGCGCGCCACCCAAGGCTGACTTGGGGAGGGACTCCCTCCCCTTGGCCGCCCTCCCACCTATAAGAGGAGGGGCAGGGCCTCCTCCTCTAGACACACAAGTTCCTATCCTCCAATCTCCGGTTTAGAGCCGTTTTGGGTTAGAGCTTCTAATTGCCCTAGCCTTCGGTTTAGAGCCTTCTAATTGGTGTGTCTAAACCCTAGACCACTAATAGTTCTCTCTCATACTCCACCATACTCGCTCCGGCTTAAGGCGAAGCCCTGCGGGATCTCCCCTCTACTTCCGGTACCACGCCGTTGTGCTGCCGGAATCGCGAGGAGAGTGCTACAACCTTCGATGCCTGCTGGAACAAGGGAGAGGAAGGTCTTCGTCGAGTACCGAACATGTGACCGACTGCGGGAGCGCTGCTGGAACGCAGCGCCGGAAGGATCGTCTACACGATCTTGAGATCGGGAAGAGTACGACTACATCACCCACGAGAATCCGCTCTCGTTAAACGCTTTGGAATCTTCGAGGGTAAGTTATTCCATCGACTCGTTGCTACAATCTAGTAGATAGATCTTGGCTTGTTTGTTTGTATGCGATAGAAATTTTTTGTTTTCCATGCTACGAAACCCTACAGTGGTATCAGAGCCGTGTCTATATGTAGATCTGTTGCACGAGTTGAACACAATAGTCATTGTGGGCATTGATGCTTTTATTGTCGATTGCTTCTTGTGTACTTTGCATCTTGCGGTATGTTGGGATGAAGCGGCCCGGGCTAACCTTACATGACATCGTTCATGAGACTTGCTCCACGCTTGACATGCAACTTGTATTGCATAAGTGGCTTTGCGGGTGCCTGTTTCTCCTAGCATAGTTAAGATCCAATTTACAACGGGTGATTAACAATACTAGTATCAATGTTGTGGTTCATGTTCGTAAGTTAGAACGACACTTATTGAAAGCCCCAAACAACGTAAAATATGCAAAGAAAGTAGAGGCGTCTAACTTTGTTTTGCAGCGGTGTGCAGTGATGTGATATGGCCATGATTGTGATTATATTTGATGTATGCAATGTTCCTTATTGTAAGTTGTCAACCGGCAGGAGCCATATGATTGTCTTTAATTTATGTTAAGACACGCGTGTCTATTCAAAGTAGTTGTAATAGTTGAAGCCGGTGGATGACAACCATGGAGAAGCGTCATTGATCTTGATGCTATGCCGGTGATGATGGAGATCATGTTCGTGGTTGAAGATAGAGATCGGAAGCACGAAGAAGAAAAGGCCATATCATATCACATATATATTGAATTGCATGTGATGTTAATCCTTTATGCATCTTGTATTGCTTAGTAGACGACGGTAGCATTATAAGATGATCCCTCATGCACATGAATTTCAAGTCATAAAGTGTTCACCCTTAGTTAGCACCGTTGCTAAAGCTTGTTGTTTCGAAGCACCACGTGATGATCGGGTGTGTTAGATTCTGCAAGTGTATACAACGTGAGCAAGCCAGATTTGCTCATCCGGAAACTAAGGTTTGATCTTGACGAGCCTAGCATGTAAAGACATGGTCTCGGAACACGGATCACCGAAAGGTAAAGCATGAATCATATGGTAGATATGATGAACATGACGATTGTTCGCCATTGAAACTATATCAACTCTCGTGATGATCGGTGTTGATATGGTGGATTTGGTTCGTGTGATCACTAAAACAATGTGAGGGATGTTGTTTTGAGTGGGAGTTCACCTAGTTTAATTACATTAATTAATTTGAACTCAATTTGTCATAAACTTAGTCTAAACTATTGCAAATATGTTGTAGATCAATGGCAGCCCCTACCATCAATTTTAATGCGTTCCTAGAGAAAGAAAAGTTGAAAAACAATGGAAGCAACTTCGCGGATTGGTTCCGCAATTTGAGGATTGTCCTCACAGCTGGTAATTTGACCTATGTGCTGGATGCACCGCTGGGTGACCCACCTGCAGATGATGCTCCCGATGAAGTAAAGAATGTTTACCTCGCTCGGAAGAATCAGTACTCCATAGTTCAGTGTGCTATCTTGTATGGTTTGGAATCGGAGCTTCAGAAAAGGTTTGAGGATTCAGACCCATATGATATTGTCGAGGATCTCCAATTGATTTTTGAGACTCATGCGGCAATTGAAAGCTATGAGGCTTCTGAAAAGTTCTTTAACTGCAAGATGGAAGAGGGCAGCTCCGTCAGTGAGCATGTGCTTAAGATGTCTGGGCACGCAAACAAACTTCAAAGCTTGGGTATAGTGATTCCTAATGCTTTGGGGATTTACCGTGTCCTCCAATCACTACCACCAAGTTACAAGAACTTTGTGATGAACTACAACATGCAGAACATGAACAAGACGTTACCAGAACTCTTTGCCATGTTGAAATCTGCAGAAGTGGAGATCAAGAAAGAGCACCAAGTGTTGTTGGTTAATAAGACCACCAAATTCAAGAAAGGCAAGTCTAAGCAAAAGGGACACTTCAAGAAGGGTGGTAAGAAAGTTACCACGCCGGCGAAGAAGACCAAGGCTGGACCTAAGCCTGATACTGAGTGCTTTTACTGCAAGGGAGAAGGTCACTGGAAGCGGAATTGCCCAAAGTACTTGGCGGATCTGAAGAACGGCAACATCAAGAAGAAAGGTATATCTGATATACATGTTATTGATGTGTATCTCACTAGTACTCGTAGTAGTGCCTGGGTATTTGATACTGGTTCGGTTGCTCATATTTGTAACTCGAAACAGGTGCTGCAGAATAAACGGAAGCTAGCGAAGAACGAGGTGACGATGCGCGTGGGAAACGGATCAAAGGTTGATGTGATCGCGGTTGGCACGCTACCCCTTCATCTACCATCGGGATTAGTTTTATACTTAAATAATTGTTATTTGGTGCCTACGTTGAGCATGAACATTATATCGGGATCTTGTTTATTGCGAGACGGTTACTTGTTTAAGTCCGAGAATAATGGTTGTTCAATTTATATGAGTAATATGTTTTACGCACATGCACCTTTGATAGATGGTCTATTCTTATTGAATCTCGATAGTGGAAATACACATATCAACAACATTGAGGCTAAACGTTTGAAATCAAGCGATAATTCGACCTATATGTGGCACTGTCGTCTTGGTCACATTGGAGTGAAGCGTATGAAGAAACTCCATTCCGATGGACTTCTTGAATCACTTGATTTTGAATCACTTGAAAGATGCGAAGCATGTCTGATGGGAAAAATGACTAAGACTCCATTTTCTGGTATGATGGAGCGAGCTATGGACTTATTGGAAATCATACATACCGATGTGTGTGGTCCAATGAGTGTAGCATCGCGCGGTGGTTATCGTTATGTTCTTACCTTCACGGATGACTTGAGTAGATATGGGTATATCTATGTCATGAAACATAAGTCCGAAACTTTCGAGAAGTTTAAGGAGTTTCAAAGTGAGGTAGAGAATCAACGTAACAAGAAGATTAAATTTCTACGTTCTGATCGTGGAGGTGAATATCTAAGTTACGAGTTTGGCGAGCATTTGAAGAAATGCGGAATACTTTCACAATTGACACCGCCAGGAACACCACAGCGTAATTGTAACACCCTCAGAATCGGCCCTATGCAAGTTTCAGCGCTTCCCGCCAAACCCGCATAGAAACGATTCAAAGGTGCCCACCAGGCACTTTCGTGCGGGTGGAAAACGAAGTAATAACATTACACAACAGTCCTCGATGGGACCCACAGAACAGATATATATACAACAGCGACTCAAAGAGTCAAGAATACAGATATACAGAACAAAGATCCAAATCACCTTGAAAACGATACAGCGTCCAGCTACGGACAAGATGCAAATGGGGCTAAGAGCCCTGAAGAATAACCAATGGCGTCCATAACCCTGCCCAGGCCAAGCCGGAAGGGTAACCCTGCTAACGACGTCGATCTCAGAACCTGCTTAAACAAAAGGGGTGCCGACAAAGGGCAAAGGAAAAAGAGGAGCGTCAGTACTGAGGCCAGTACACGGCGAGACTAGAATTCGGCGGTCCTCGCCTACATAGGTATGGTGGACTGAGCGGCAGCGGTAGCATGCACTAAACAACCTATAGAGACTCGATACAACTGTCGACTATCAGATAGGGGTAAGAAAGACCTATTCGGATCCAACCTGAATCTTACACCAAACAATCCCATCCTGGTATTTCCCCTCGTGACCAAACGAGGAAGTCAACCGAGGAACTCACACAGTTGGCAGCTTTATTTATTCAGTTATCGTTGCACCAATTACTAGTCAGGTATAGATAATCATCCTGATAAAATAAGCAGTGGGCCATTTTAGTTAACCATTCCGTTGTGGTTGCGACACTTACTAGTCAGATAGAATTAGCATGAGATAACCCAAAACCCAGCAGTTGTTGGTACTTTTATTTAGCCATTCCGTTGTAGTTGCAATACTTACTAGTCAGGTACAATGGTCGCAAGCGACAACTCAAACAAGCAATTGTTGGCAGGTTTATTTAGCCATTCCATTGTAGTGACGCTGATTACTAGTCATTATAGAGTCAAATTTATAGCACACCTTTAGTTATAGTTGTCTATGATCGAGATACTGTGCTCCAAGTCGTCCATAACCGCGGACACGGCTTTCAGAAAGTTTTACCCGGCCGGGGTGCACAAATAGCAACACACACACGATCAACCTCGGAAAAACCAAATCAAAACCCAACGAGGCTTTCACGACAAAGCAATCACAGGATTCAGAATTATTTCAGGGGGCCACCCCATTGAGTAGACCCGCAACGAAGTTAGCTGACTCCGAGACGGACTCAAGGTTTGCGTCAATGGCTGTAAACGACTGGGAACCCAAAACTGGGCTTGTCGATACCGCGAAAACACTCCGCTTACCTAAACAGTACAGTGTGCTATCCATCGCACAATTTAAATAAAGCAGTAAAGCATGGCATAAGTACAGGATCGTAAATAAAACCTCAAACTAGTTTGTGGCCCCAAGAAATAAGAATGAATCAAGCTCTGGCTCAGGGGGGTCCCATAATTCCCCGTATGTGGATAGCGCGAATATTCAAGGAACAGGTATCAAGTACTCGGGGTCCTACGGGACACAAGTGGGCGGTCGGAAACCAAATATTATCTATCACCCACCGATGCCTCTGCTTACTTACTTCAATTTTAGTTGTTAAACAGGAATTAAAGTGAACGATAGGTAAAGCCATGATCATCTCCAACATCACCATGCGGCAATACACCAACAACTGTGGTACTTGACGATAAACAACAGCACTTGAGCAAGCGAATACGACGCGCAAGTCCAACTATCTACCAATCAACAGGTAATAGGATGTGTCCAAGGCAATATAAGGCTGCAAGGGATATCACGGGTACGAAAACTAGAGCATCGCAACACAGATAGCAATAGATCAACAGGAGGGAATAAATACTATAAAAGTAAGATAGGTAGAAAGGGGGAGATGCTCGCCTGAAAACATTGCCAAAGGTTCAACCGAAGATCGGGGCGAAGCTCACATCAACTCAACGGTCTTATCCGCGAAGAAGCAAAACACTAAAATAAACACCGGATGCAATATTTAATACTACGGCAAAATTTCGGCATGATGCATGCATGATGTACGGCATGGCAAAGGTGCGATGCAATTAGGTCATATTAAGTGGAACCGGGGTCCCGACAATTAATTAAATGGTTCAAGTTGTTTATCTACCCCGCAAATTAAATGTTGTAATAACAGGGCAAGATAAGTTACCGGTTCGCTACACAAATTTAAATGAGGCCAATATGAGACTAGATTTGCCCGCATATGGGCCCCATATTTAATTATATGGTGAATCGGCATAAGGCCCCCAAACCACACAATTATGCATGCGAGTATGACTATTCAATATGCAACAAGTTGTATTATATTATAAAATAGGGTGTCGGGAATGGTTTCACACATTAGGGTTCGGCAGATCTTGGGGTTCCGGGGTTCGGGGTCCGACAGGGGCTCAGGGTTCAGGGTTCGGCGGATCGGTATCGACGGGAACATTCTCGAACAACGGGGCAGATCTTGTCGCATTCGGGTTCTCGACGAGCTCGGCGTCCGGGAAGGAGAACTTGTCGTCCAGGGTCTCGGTGTCCGGGGTGAAGTACTCGGCGCCCTTTGGTTCCACGTCGACGGCCTTGGTTTCCTCGATGGAGAACTCGGTGTGTCCGTGTCGGGGTTCTTGTCGGGGTCCTCGGCTTCGGGTGCCGGGCGTCAGTAGACCTTGGCGATTCCATGAAGGAGGCCTTGGTGCTTCAGTCCTGTGTCGATCCCCGGGTACCGTGGTTTCTCGGTGTGGTTGGCGCACTTGGTCTATAGTCGAGGTTTCCTCCCGAAGATCTTGGGGTTCCCTCTTGGTTTTGCCGATGCCGATCTTGTCGTTGGACTCGGGCGTTTTGGGAACATCGCACAAACACACAAAAACACGCGTGGCCGGGCAGGGAACTCGGCGACAGAGAGGATGCGACGGTCGGCGGTCCGATGGCGGAGGAGGCCGGCGCGGCTCGAGACGTTTGGGGCCGCAAAGGGACGCCGCGGGAGGAGAGCGACCTCGCGTCGGCAGCGGAAGGCAGAGACGACGAGGAGGCCGCGGCGAGGCGGGCCTCTGGCCGGAGCAGAGCGGGGGCTCGTCGGGTGGCCGGAGGAGCTCAAGCCCGCTGGGGACGAGACGCAGAAGGGGGCGCCGGGGCGACGGGAGGTCGAGCGGGGCGGCCGGAGCACGCGGGCTCGCTGGGGTGGTCGGCGCTTGGCGAGGAGGGCGGCTCAGGGCCCGCCGGCGGCGCGACCAGGAACGGCGGGGAGCAGCTCGGGGGCGGTCGGCCTGGGGCGAGGCGCGGAGCTCCTGGGCATCGATGGGCGGAGCGCGCCTGGCCGGAGGCGGCTCGGGACGGGGGAGGCTGGGGCCGGGCGCGGCGGAGCTTGGGCGAGCGGCGGCTGCCGAGCGAGAGGGAGGGCCGAGCTCGGGACGGGGAGCGGCGCCTAGAGGGAGGAGGGGAGGCGGGGCAGCGAGGAGGAGGGGAGAGGCGGTGGCCGGAGGCGGTGGTGGCCAGGGGGAAGGGAGGCCGGCGGACGCGCGCCTGAGGAGAGGGCGAGCGCGGCCTTGGGCGGGGGTGGATGCGTGGGGCGCGGGTGGTGGTTGCTGCGGGGAAGGAGAGAGATGGGAGGAGCGGTCAGAGGCGGCGGGGTGGACCGGGCGGCGGCGGGGCGCCGGCCGGAGGGAGAGGAGGTTGCGGAGGCAGATGGGCGGCGCACGGGAGAAGGAGAGAAGGGAGGGAGAGGAGGAAGAAGAACAGGGGTGCGTGGGTCCCGCGGGCAGGGCGGTTGACCGGTCCAGGGAGAGGGTGAGGTTAGAGGTGGGGGGCTGTTGCGGGTCCAGGGTGGTGAGAGAAGGGAGTGGGGGTGGGCCAGGTGGCAGATGGGGATTGGGTAGGGCTTGGCCAGGGTTAAAACTTTCTGAAAGCCGTGTCCGCGGTTATGGACGACTTGGAGCACAGTATCTCGATCATAGACAACTATAACTAAAGTAGTGCTGTAAATTTGACTTTATAATGACTAGTAATCAGCTTCACTATAATGGAATGGCTAAATAAAACTGCCAACAATTGCTTGCTTGGGTCGTCGCCAGCGACCATTGTATCTGACTAGTAAGTATTGCAACTACAACGGAATGGCTAAATAAAAGTACCAACAACTCCTGGGTTTTGGGGTTATCTCATGCTATTTGTATCTGATTAGTAAGTGAGGCAACTATAACGGAATGGCTAACTAAAGGTGCCCACTGCTTATTTTATCAGGACGACTGTCTATATTTGACTAGTAATTGCCGCAACTATAACGGAATGAGTAAAATTGCCAACTGTGTGAGTTCCTCGGTTGACTTCCTCGTTTGGTCTCGAGGGGGAAACACCAGGATGGGTTTGCTTGGTGTTAGCTTCAGGTTGGATCCGGATAGGTCATTCTTATCCCTCTCTGATAACCACCAGTTGTATCGAGTCTCTATGGGTCGTTTAGTGCGTGCTGCCGCTGCCGCTCAATCCACCATACCTATGTAGGCGAGGACCGCCGAATTCTAGCCTCGCCGTGTACTGGCCTCAGTACTGACGCTCCTCTTTTTCCTTTGCCCTTTGTCGGCACCCCTTTTGTTTAAGCAGGTTTTGAGATCGACGTCGTTAGCAGGGTTACCCTTCCGGCTTGGCCTGGGCAGGGTTATGGACGCCATTGGTTATTCTTCAGGGCTCTTAGCCCCATTTGCCTCTTGTCCGTAGCTGGACGCTCTATCGTTTTCAAGGTGATTTGGATCTTTGTATATTATATCTGTATTCTTGACTCATTGAGTCGCTGTTATATATATATATATCTGTTCTGTGGGTCCCATCGAGGACTGTTGTGTAATGTTATTACTTCGTTTTCCACCCGCACGAAAGTTCCTGGTGGGCACCTTTGAATCGTTTCTATGCGGGTTTGGCGGGTTTTCGCTAAAACTTGCATAGGTCCGATTCTGAGGGTGTTACAGAGTGGTATCAGAGCTCAGCAGTTGCGATACCCCACAAGTCCAGCCTGTAGGATAACCTAGCTAACGGCCGAAGTAGAGTGTCAAAACTATTTTTGAAAATCGGTTGGATAGTTCTGATTAGGTCTGATTTTATTCCTTACCCCTCTGCTATTCTCCTCTTACCTCTGCGTGTTTTGAATCCGCTCTCTTCTCTCTCTTCGAGTCCAGGATTTCTCGTGGTTGTGTTCCGTCGTACCTTCAGGGTTTCGCTTCCTCCTTTGATAACGGTGTTGCTACATCTGGTCTTCATGCTATCCGAGGAATCCTTCGTCTGGTGGACTTCTCTTTGATCCTTCTTGTGCCTTCCGGTGTTTTCCGACGCGACGACATCATCTACGCTAGATCCGATGCAGAGTCTGCATCCCTCCTTTGTTTCCAAACCTCGCTTGTCGAGATCTTCAGCCTGATTCCGATAATGGTTGCACGCTTTTCCACTGATTGTGCGGAGTAATAGTTTGGGTGCGTGATGGATTGGCCCCCATGCCGACTACCCCTTCTATTCACTTTTGTACATTGAAGTGGATGAGAATGCATCGGTTCCCCCTTTCCGTCGAAGCTAGAGGTGGCTTATTTGTTGATACCTCTACCTTCGACCTTTTGTTCCCGGAGTGTTCTCTCGACGATCACGGACAACGACCTCTTGTTAGTGGTATCGCGAGGATCTACACGAAGCGAGAAGACGCAGAACGCTGACCTTCCTTCCGGTACCATGAGGCGGATCTCGAGGGCGAGATCCATTGTTAGTGGTGTCGAATTGTGGCATCCCGCAAAAACCACTACTAGAAAATCGCCTTGTTTTTGTGCATTGCATCATCATGACCGCATGCTCATGTCATCATGCCACCTTGCATTTGAGCATCGTCATCATCTTGCATTTGCTTGCATAAAACTATTTTCGAAAAACCTATTTTTGTTTTCTAAACGCTCCGTCTTTGTTCAACACGTAAACCCGGGTCCCCGGACTATTTTGTTTTGTCTGCTATCGGTTTGCAAACGGTCCGTTTAAAACAAATAAAAGTTTTAATTATTTTAGTGGGGGCAGTCGAACGGGCCGAATCGACCCAGTCGACCACCCCCGGTATAAATTGGTCCACCTAAACCAGCCCCCTCTAATTCCTAAAACCACCCAGTCCTATTCTAACCACCCCTCCTCCACCTCACCCGGACCAATCCCTGGCTGCCACCTCACCTCTCTCCCTCCTCCCCACCACTCCCTAGCTGCCACGTCATCTACTCCCTCCTCTCTCACCCTTGCCACCCAACCATGACCCCACCCGACACGCACACAACGCACGCACACAGAGCACACACCCCACGCACACGGTACACCGCCTCCCCCTGGCCCCACCTATCCGCTTGACCCCCCACCAACTCCCCGTTCCTCTCCCCTCTCTATCCTTCCTCTCTCTGTCCCCAACAGCCACCGCCGCCGCCCTCCGCTTCCCGTCGCCCCCTCCTCGAGCACCTCTGGCCGCAGCCGGCCACCCGCCTCCTCCGTCATGGAAGGCCCCCCGACGCCACCGCTGCCCGAGTCCACCACCGCCCCCTCGCCGGCCTCGACCACCTCCACCCGCGTTCGCGTGTTCCGCCGCCGGCGCGTCCTCCCCGTCCCTCCACCCTCTCCGGCCGCGTCCCCGGCTGCCGTCCAGGCCGCTCTCATCGCCCCGAGCTTCCCCTCCCGCATCGGCCTCGCCTCCCTCCCCTCCGGCCAACGCCCCGGAGCTCGACGCCGCCGTCCAGGATCCGCCGGCCGCCTCCTCCCAGGGGCCGCAGCACCAGCGACCGCCGCCCCCTCTCTCTTCCTCCCCCGCCGGAGCCGCCTCGCCGCCCGCGTCTGCCTCCTCGCCGAGAGACACGCCCCCCTCATCTCCGTGGCCTCTTGCAGGACCCCTTCACCGCAGGCCGTTGCCGACCTCTGCACGCTCGCGCCATGCATGTTCTTCTCCGTGTGTCCCCGCTCATCCCGTGGCCTCCCATGCTTGATCGCCATGCATAGTGTTGGTGTTGAAGTTGTTTGGCGATGTGCCGATAAGGTGTTTGTGATGGGGTGTCCGCAAAGTTGATGTGAAGACCATGTGCTACAGCCATTCCGCGGCTCCCTTGTGGTGCTTAATGTACAACTATGACGCGTACAAAACAACAAGATGCATCCGTATGTGTGTGTGCCGAGACAACCGTCGGTGTTCCCCAAAACACCCGCGGACAATACAAATCGACATCGACAAACCAAGGGGAACCACAAGATCTCCGAGAGAGAACATCAAGAACTTCGACGTTAAATCCAAGCTCGTCGACCACACTCGCAACTGGAAACATGAAGTGGATAACGCCGCACTCCCAGAACTCCATCATGGAATCGCCAAGATCTCCCAGTGCCGAGACCCAAGTCCGACACCGACAACTGAAACCGTGGAACCGACAAGATTGACCTCACCGACGCCATGATCTCCCTCACGGAATCTGAAGACCGTTCCGATTCCTCGAACCCCTCCGAGCCGCCAAGATCGCCATGGAACGACAAGTACTTTACCCCGGACATCGAGACCCTGAACGACAAGCACTCCTTCCCGGATGCGATGCTCGAGAACCCAGACGGTAAGGACACCAACGCAGAACGCCAAGTTCTACATCCCGGACGCCAAGACCGACCCGATGGCGCGGACCCGACAAGAGCTTCGCAACGACAAGAACGACACCGACCCGGAAGAATCCGATGCGCCCCCGACGCCTAACCAAGTCCTCCTTCACGGAACACCCAGATCTACTTCTGTTATCCGAGACCGATTCCGTCGAACCCTGAACCCTGAGACCGACCCCGAACCCCGGAACCAAGATCGTCGAACCCTAATCTGTGACCCCTTTCCTCGAGACCCTTTATTTTATAAATTGCCAACTATATAAATTGTGCATATTTAATTGTTCATGCATGCATACTTGTCATGTGGTTTGGGGGCCTTATGCCGATTCACCTCATAATTAAATATGGGGCCCATATGCGGGCAAATCTAGTCTAATATTGGCCCCATTTAAATTTGTGTAGCGAACCGGTAACTTATTTTGCCATGTTCAAACAACATTTAAATTGCGGGGTATCTAAATAACTTGAACCGTTTAATTAATTGTCGGGACCCCGGTTCCGCTTAATCTGGCCTAATTGCATCGCACCTTTGCCATGTCATACATCATACATGCATCATGCCCGATCTTTTGCCGTAGTATTAAATATTGCATCCGGTGTTTATTCTAGTGTTTTGCTTCTTCGCGGATAAGGCCGTTGAGTTGATGTGAGCTTCGCCCCGATCTTCGGATGAACCGTCGGCAATGTTTTCAGGCGAGCATCTCCCCCTTTCTACCTATCTTACTTTTATAGTATTTATTCCCTCCTGTTGATCTATTGCTATCTGTGTTGCGATGCTCTAGTTTCGTACCCGTGATATCCCCTGCAGCCTTATATTGCCTTGGACACCTCCTATTACCTGTTGTTTTGGTAGATAGTTGGACCTGCGCGTCGTAGTCGCTTGCTCAAGTGCTGTAGCGTGTCGTCGAGTACCATAGTTGTTGGAGTATTGCCGCACGTTGAATGTTGGAGATGCTCATGGCTTTATTTATTGTTCACTTTAATTATTGTTTAACAACTAAAATTGAAGTAGGTAAGCAGAGGCATAGGTGGGCAATAGATGTTATTTGGTTGTTAACCGTCCACTTGTGTCCCGTAGGACCCCGAGTACTTGATACATGTTCCTTGAATATTCGCGCTATCCACATACGGGGAATTATGGGACCCCCCTGAGCCAGAGCTTGATTCATTCTTATTTCTTGGGGCCACAAACTAGTTTGAGGTTTTATTACTATCATGTACTTATGCCATGCTACTGCTTTATTACGATTGTGCGAGGAGCACACTGTACTGTTTAGGATCGTGACCCGTTTTCGCGGTATCGACACCCCGAGTTTTCGGGTTCCCAGTCGTCTACAGCCGGCCCCACAAACCTTGAGTCCGTCTCGGTGCCGGCCAGTTTCGTTGCGGGTGTACTCCAAGGGGTGGCCCCCTGAAATATTTCTGAATCCTGTGATTGCTTTGTCGTGAAAGCCTCGTTGGGTTTTGATTTGGTTTTTCCGAGGTTGATCGTGTGTGTGTTGCTATTTGTGCACCCCGGCCGGGTTAAAACTTTCTGAAAGCCGTGTCCGCGGTTATGGACGACTTGGAGCACAGTATCTCGATCATAGACAACTATAACTAAAGTAGTGCTGTAAATTTGACTTTATAATGACTAGTAATCAGCTTCACTATAATGGAATGGCTAAATAAAACTGCCAACAATTGCTTGCTTGGGTCGTCGCCAGCGACCATTGTATCTGACTAGTAAGTATTGCAACTACAACGGAATGGCTAAATAAAAGTACCAACAACTGCTGGGTTTTGGGGTTATCTCATGCTATTTGTATCTGATTAGTAAGTGAGGCAACTATAATGGAATGGTTAACTAAAGGTGCCCACTGCTTATTTTATCAGGACGACTGTCTATATTTGACTAGTAATTGCCGCAACTATAACGAAATGAGTAAAATTGCCAACTGTGTGAGTTCCTCGGTTGACTTCCTCGTTTGGTCTCGAGGGGGAAACACCAGGATGGGTTTGTTTGGTGTTAGCTTCAGGTTGGATCCGGATAGGTCATTCTTATCCCTCTTTGATAACCGCCAGTTGTATCGAGTCTCTATGGGTCGTTTAGTGCATGCTGCCGCTGCCGCTCAATCCACCATACCTATGTAGGCGAGGACCGCCGAATTCTAGCCTCGCCGTGTACTGGCCTCAGTACTGACGCTCCTCTTTTTCCTTTGCCCTTTGTCGGCACCCCTTTTGTTTAAGCAGGTTTTGAGATCGACGTCGTTAGCAGGGTTACCCTTCCGGCTTGGCCTGGGCAGGGTTATGGACGCCATTGGTTATTCTTCAGGGCTCTTAGCCCCATTTGCCTCTTGTCCGTAGCTGGACGCTCTATCGTTTTCAAGGTGATTTGGATCTTTGTATATTATATCTGTATTCTTGACTCATTGAGTCGCTGTTATATATATCTGTTCTGTGGGTCCCATCGAGGACTGTTGTGTAATGTTATTACTTCGTTTTCCACCCGCACGAAAGTGCCTGGTGGGCACCTTTGAATCGTTTCTATGTGGGTTTGGCGGGTTTTCGCTAAAACTTGCATAGGTCCGATTCTGAGGGTGTTACAGAGTGGTATCAGAGCTCAGCAGTTGCGATACCCCACAAGTCCAGCCTGTAGGATAACCTAGCTAACGGCCGAAGTAGAGTGTCAAAACTATTTTTGAAAATCGGTTGGATAGTTCTGATTAGGTCTGATTTTATTCCTTACCCCTCTGCTATTCTCCTCTTACCTCTGCGTGTTTTGAATCCGCTCTCTTCTCTCTCTTCGAGTCCAGGATTTCTCGTGGTTGGGTTCCGTCGTACCTTCAGGGTTTCGCTTCCTCCTTTGATAACGGTGTTGCTACATCTGGTCTTCATGCTATCCGAGGAATCCTTCGTCTGGTGGACTTCTCTTTGATCCTTCTTGTGCCTTCCGGTGTTTTCCGACGCGACGACATCATCTACGCTAGATCCGATGCAGAGTCTGCATCCCTCCTTTGTTTCCAAACCTCGCTTGTCGAGATCTTCAGTCTGATTCCGATAATGGTTGCACGCTTTTCCACTGATTGTGCGGAGTAATAGTTTGGGTGCGTGATGGATTGGCCCCCATGCCGACTACCCCTTCTATTCGCTTTTGTACATTGAAGTGGATGAGAATGCATCGGTTCCCCCTTTCCATCGAAGCTAGAGGTGGCTTATTTGTTGATACCTCTACCTTCGACCTTTTGTTCCCGGAGTGTTCTCTCGACGATCACAGACAACGACCTCTTGTTAGTGGTGTCGCGAGGATCTAGACGAAGCGAGAAGACGCAGAACGCCGACCTTCCTTCCGGTACCATGAGGCAGATCTCGAGGGCGAGATCCATTGTTAGTGGTGTCGAATTGTGGCATCCCGCAAAAACCACTACTAGAAAATCGCGTTGTTTTTGTGCATTGCATCATCATGACCGCATGCTCATGTCATCATGCCACCTTGCATTTGAGCATCGTCATCATCTTGCATTTGCTTGCATAAAACTATTTTCGAAAAACCTATTTTTGTTTTCTAAACGCTCCGTCTTTGTTCAACACGTAAACCCGGGTCCCCGGACTATTTTGTTTTGTCTGCTATCGGTTTGCAAACGGTCCGTTTAAAACAAATAAAAGTTTTAATTATTTTAGTGGGGGCAGTCGAACGGGCCGAATCGACCCAGTCGACCACCCCCGGTATAAATCGGTCCACCTAAACCAGCCCCCTCTAATTCCTAAAACCACCCAGTCCTATTCTAACCACCCCTCCTCCACCTCACCCGGACCAATCCCTGGCTGCCACCTCACCTCTCTCCCTCCTCCCCACCACTCCCTAGCTGCCACGTCATCTACTCCCTCCTCTCTCACCCCTGCCACCCAACCACGACCCCACCCGACAGGCACACAACGCACGCACACAGAGCACACACCCCACGCACGCGATACACCGCCTCCCCCTGGCCCCACCTATCCGCTCGACCCCCCACCAACTCCCCGTTCCTCTCCCCTCTCTATCCTTCCTCTCTCTGTCCCCAACAGCCACCGCCGCCGCCGCATCATCCGCCGCCGCCCTCCGCTTCCCGTCGCCCCCTCCTCGAGCACCTCTGGCCGCAGCCGGCCACCCGCCTCCTCCGTCACGGAAGGCCCCCCGACGCCACCGCTTCCCGAGTCGACCACCGCCCCCTCGCCGGCCTCGACCACCTCCACCCGCGTTCGCTTGTTCCGCCGCCGGCGCGTCCTCCCCGTCCCTCCACCCTCTCCGGCCGCGTCCCCGGCTGCCGTCCAGGCCGCTCTCCTCGCCCCGAGCTTCCCCTCCCGCATCGGCCTCGCCTCCCTCCCCTCCGGCCAACGCCCCGGAGCTCGACGCCGCCGTCCAGGATCCGCCGGCCGCCTCCTCCCAGGGGCCGCAGCACCAGCGACCGCCGCCCCCTCTCTCTTCCTCCCCCGCCGGAGCCGCCTCGCCACCCGCGTCTGCCTCCTCGCCGAGAGACACGCCCCCTCATCTCCGTGGCCTCTTGCAGGACCCCTTCACCGCAGGCCGTTGCCGACCTCTGCACGCTCGCGCCATGCATGTTCTTCTCCGTGTGTCCCTGCTCATCCCGTGGCCTCCCATGCTTGATCGCCATGCATAGTGTTGGTGTTGAAGTTGTTTGGCGATGTGCCGATAAGGTGTTTGTGATGGGGTGTCCGCAAAGTTGATGTGAAGACCATGTGCTACAGCCATTCCGCGGCTCCCTTGTGGTGCTTAATGTACAACTATGACGCCTACAAAACAACAAGATGCATCCGTATGTGTGTGTGCCGAGACAACCGTCGGTGTTCCCCAAAACACCCGCGGCCAATACAAATCGACATCGACAAACCAAGGGGAACCACAAGATCTCCGAGAGAGAACATCAAGAACTTCGACGTTAAATCCAAGCTCGTCGACCACACTCGCAACTGGAAACATGAAGTGGATAACGCCGCACTCCCAGAACTCCATCATGGAATCGCCAAGATCTCCCAGTGCCGAGACCCAAGTCCGACACCGACAACTGAAACCGTGGAACCGACAAGGTCGACCTCACCGACGCCATGATCTCCCTCACGGAATCTGAAGACCGTTCCGATTCCTCGAACCCCTCTGAGCCGCCAAGATCGCCATGGAACGACAAGTACTTTACCCCGGACATCGAGACCCTGAACGACAAGCACTCCTTCCCGGATGCGATGCTCGAGAACCCAGACGGTAAGGACACCAACGTAGAACGCCAAGTTCTACATCCCGGACGCCAAGACCGACCCGATGGCGCGGACCCGACAAGAGCTTCGCAACGACAAGAACGACACCGACCCGGAAGAATCCGGTGCGCCCCCGACGCCTAACCAAGTCCTCCTTCACGGAACACCCAGATCTACTTCTGTTATCCGAGACCGATTCCGTCGAACCCTGAACCCTGAGACCGACCCCGAACCCCGGAACCAAGATCGTCGAACCCTAATGTGTGACCCCTTTCCTCGAGACCCTTTATTTTATAAATTGCCAACTATATAAATTGTCGCATATTTAATTGTTCATGCATGCATACTTGTCATGTGGTTTGGGGGCCTTATGCCGATTCACCTCATAATTAAATATGGGGCCCATATGCGGGCAAATCTAGTCTAATATTGGCCCCATTTAAATTTGTGTAGCGAACCGGTAACTTATTTTGCCATGTTCAAACAACATTTAAATTGCGGGGTATCTAAATAACTTGAACCGTTTAATTAATTTTCGGGACCCCGGTTCCGCTTAATCTGGCCTAATTGCATCGCACCTTTGCCATGTCATACATCATACATGCATCATGCCCGATCTTTTGCCGTAGTATTTAAATATTGCATCCGGTGTTTATTCTAGTGTTTTGCTTCTTCGCGGATAAGGCCGTTGAGTTGATGTGAGCTTCGCCCCGATCTTCGGATGAACCGTCGGCAATGTTTTCAGGCGAGCATCTCCCCCTTTCTACCTATCTTACTTTTATAGTATTTATTCCCTCCTGTTGATCTATTGCTATATGTGTTGCGATGCTCTAGTTTCGTACCCGTGATATCCCCTGCAGCCTTATATTGCCTTGGACACCTCCTATTACCTGTTGTTTTGGTAGATAGTTGGACCTGCTCGTCGTAGTCGCTTGCTCAAGTGCTATGGCGTGTCGTCGAGTACCACAGTTGTTGGAGTATTGCCGCACGTTGAATGTTGGAGATGCTCATGGCTTTATTTATTGTTCACTTTAATTATTGTTTAACAACTAAAATTGAAGTAGGTAAGCAGAGGCATAGGTGGGCAATAGATGTTATTTGGTTGTTAACCGTCCACTTGTGTCCCGTAGGACCCCGAGTACTTGATACCTGTTCCTTGAATCCCGCAGGGGGGTCCCATAATTCCCCGTATGTGGATAGCGCGAATATTCAAGGAACAGGTATCAAGTACTCGGGGTCCTACGGGACACAAGTGGGCAGTCGGAAACCAAATATTATCTATCACCACCGATGCCTCTGCTTACTTACTTCAATTTTAGTTGTTAAACAGGAATTAAAGTGAACGATAGGTAAAGCCATGATCATCTCCAACATCACCATGTGGCAATACACCAACAACTGTGGTACTTGACGACAAACAACAACACTTGAGCAAGCGACTACGACGCACAAGTCCAACTATCTACCAATCAACAGGTAATAGGATGTGTCCAAGGCAATATAAGGCTGCAAGGGACATCACGGGTACGAAAACTAGAGCATCGCAACACAGATAGCAATAGATCAACAGGAGGGAATAAATACTATAAAAGTAAGATAGGTAGAGAGGGGGAGATGCTCGCCTGAAAACATTGCCGAAGGTTCAACCGAAGATCGGGGCGAAGCTCACATCAACTCAACGGTCTTATCCGCGAAGAAGCAAAACACTAAAATAAACACCGGATGCAATATTTAATACTACGGCAAAAGTTCGGCATGATGCATGCATGATGTACGACATGGCAAAGGTGCGATGCAATTAGGTCATATTAAGTGGAACCGGGGTCCCGACAATTAATTAAATGGTTCAAGTTGTTTATCTACCCCGCAAATTAAATGTTGTAATAACAGGGCAAGATAAGTTACCGGTTCGCTACACAAATTTAAATGAGGCCAATATGAGACTAGATTTGCCCGCATATGGGCCCCATATTTAATTATATGGTGAATCGGCATAAGGCCCCCAAACCACACAATTATGCATGCGAGTATGACAATTCAATATGCAACAAGTTGTATTATATTATAAAATAGGGTGTCGGGAATGGTTTCACACATTAGGGTTCGGCAGATCTTGGGGTTCCGGGGTTCGGGGTCCGACAGGGGCTCAGGGTTCAGGGTTCGGCGGATCGGTATCGACGGGAACATTCTCGAACAACGGGGCAGATCTTGTCGCATTCGGGTTCTCGGCGAGCTCGGCGTCCGGGAAGGAGAACTTGTCGTCCAGGGTCTCGGTGTCCGGGGTGAAGTACTCGGCGCCCTTTGGTTCCACGTCGACGGCCTTGGTTTCCTCGATGGAGAACTCGGTGTGTCCGTGTCGGGGTTCTTATCGGGGTCCTCGGCTTCGGGCGCCGGGCGTCAGTAGACCTTGGCGATTCCATGAAGGAGGCCTTGGTGCTTCAGTCCTGTGTCGATCCCCGGGTACCGTGGTTTCTCGGTGTGGTTGGCGCACTTGGTCTATAGTCGAGGTTTCCTCCCGAAGATCTTGGGGTTCCCTCTTGGTTTTGCCGATGCCGATCTTGTCGTTGGACTCGGGCGTTTTGGGAACATCGCACAAACACACAAAAACACGCGTGGCCGGGCAGGGAACTCGGCGACAGAGAGGATGCGACGGTCGGCGGTCCGATGGCGGAGGAGGCCGGCGCGGCTCGAGACGTTCGGGGCCGCAAAGGGACGCCGCGGGAGGAGAGCGACCTCGCGTCGGCGGCGGAAGGCAGAGACGACGAGGAGGTCGCGGCGAGGCGGGCCTCTGGCCGGAGCAGAGCGGGGGCTCGTCGGGTGGCCGGAGGAGCTCAAGCCCGCTGGGGACGAGACGCAGAAGGGGGCGCCGGGGCGACGGGAGGTCGAGCGGGGCGGCCGGAGCACGCGGGCTCGCTGGGGTGGTCGGCGCTTGGCGAGGAGGGCGACTCAGGGCCCGCCGGCGGCGCGACCAGGAACGGCGGGGAGCAGCTCGGGGGCGGTCGGCCTGGGGCGAGGCGCGGAGCTCCTGGGCGTCGATGGGCGGAGCGCGCCTGGCCGGAGGCGGCTCGGGACGGGGGAGGCTGGGGCCGGGCGCGGCGGAGCTTGGGCAAGCGGCGGCTGCCGAGCGAGAGGGAGGGCCGAGCTCGGGACGGGGAGCGGCGCCTAGAGGGAGGAGGGGAGGCAGGGCAGCGAGGAGGAGGGGAGAGGCGGTGGCCGGAGGCGGTGGTGGCCAGGGGGAAGGGAGGCCGGCGGACGCGCGCCTGAGGAGAGGGCGAGCGCGGCCTTGGGCGGAGGTGGATGCGTGGGGCGCGGGTGGTGGTTGCTGCGGGGAAGGAGAGAGATGGGAGGAGCGGTCAGAGGTGGCGGGGTGGACCGGGCGGCGGCGGGGCGCCGGCCGGAGGGAGAGGAGGTTGCGGAGGCAGATGGGCGGCGCACGGGAGAAGGAGAGAAGGAAGGGAGAGGAGGAAGAAGAACAGGGACGCGTGGGTCCCGCGGGCAGGGCGGTTGACCGGTCCAGGGAGAGGGTGAGGTTAGAGGTGGGGGGCTGCTGCGGGTCCAGGGTGGTGAGAGAGGGAGTGGGGGTGGGCCAGGTGGCAGATGGGGATTGGGTAGGGCTTGGCCAGGGATGATGTGGCGCGCTGCGAGTGGAGGAGGTGATGTGGCTGGAGGGGTGGGTAGGTTAGGTTGGGTCGTTTTAGGATTTAGAGGGGGCTGGTTTAGGTGGACCGTTTTAATACCGGGGGTGGTCGACTGGGTCGAATCGGCCCGTTCGACTGCCCCACTAAAAATAATTGAATATTTTATTTATTTCAAATAGGACTTTTGCAAACCGATAGCAGACAAAACAAAATAATCTGGAGATCCGGGTTTTGCGTTTGAATTAAGACGGGCGTTTAGAAAACAAATTAGGTCTTCCCGAAAATAGTTTTATGCGAACAAATGCAAGATGATGACGATGCTCAAATGCAATGTGGCATGATGACATGAGCTTGCGGTCATGATGATGCAATGCACAAAAACAACGCGATTTTCTAGTAGTGGTTTTGCGGGATGCCACAGTAATGGTGTGTCCGAACGTCGTAATCAAACTCTCTTAGATATGGTTCGTTCTATGATGTCATTTACAGATTTACCGCTATCATTTTGGGGTTATGCATTAGAAACAGCCGCATTCACTTTAAATAGGGCACCATCTAAATCCGTTGAAACGACACCGTATGAATTATGGTTTGGGAAGAAACCTAAATTGTCGTTCCTTAAAGTTTGGGATGCGAAGCCTATGTAAAGAAGTTACAGCCAGACAAGCTTGAACCCAAAGCGGAAAAATGCGTCTTCATAGGATACCCGAAGGAAACTATTGGGTACACCTTCTATCATAGATCCGAAGGCAAAATCTTCGTTGCCAAGAATGGATCCTTTCTAGAGAAGGAATTTCTCTCGAAAGAAGTGACTGGAAGGAAAGTAGAACTCGACGAGGTTGTCGAACC
This sequence comes from Avena sativa, assembly GCA_916181665.1. Lineage (NCBI taxonomy): Eukaryota > Viridiplantae > Streptophyta > Magnoliopsida > Poales > Poaceae > Avena > Avena sativa. The sequence continues at coordinate 370,318,474 of OV702284.1, forward strand.
TTCTCTCGAAATTGCGAGAAGCAGCACCGGAAGAAGTTCCTGTGGTGCCTACACCAATAAGAGAGGAAGCTAATGATGGTGATCATGAAACTCCGGTTGAAGTTGCTACAGAGCCTCGGAGGTCAACGAGAACTCGTACCACTCCAGATTGGTATGATCCCGTTATGAGTGTCATGTTGGTGGATAACACCGATGACCCCGAGACATATGAGGAAGCGATGATGAGCCCAGATTCCAATAAATGCCAAGAAGCCATGAAATCCGAGATTGGATCCATGTACGAAAACCAAGTATGGACTTTGGTGGACTTACCAGATGGCTGGAAGGCTGTCGAGAACAAATGTATTTTCAAGAAGAAAACAGATGCTGATGGTAATGTTACTGTCTATAAAGCTCGACTTGTCGCAAAAGGGTTTCGACAAATTCAAGGAGTTTACTACGATGAGACTTTCTCACCGGTAGCGAAGCTAAAGTCTGTGAGGATTATGTTAGCAATCGCTGCATATTATGATTATGAGATATGGCAGATGGATGTCAAAACAGCATTCCTCAATGGAGATATTGATGAAGAGTTGTATATGATGCAACCCAAAGGTTTTGTCGATCCTAAAGATGCTAACAAGGTATGCAAACTTCAACGGTCCATCTATGGATTGAAGCAAGCATCCCGAAGTTGGAATCAACGTTTTGATAAGGTGATCAAAAGTTTTGGTTTTATACAAACTTATGGAGAAGCTTGTATTTACAAGAAAGTGAGTGGGAGCTCTGTAGCATTCTTAATACTATATGTGGATGACATATTGTTGATTGGGAATGATGTAGACCTTCTTAATAGTGTCAAAGAATATTTGAATAATAGTTTTTCAATGAAGGATCTTGGCGAAGCAGCTTACATATTAGGCATAAAGATTTATAGAGATAGATCGAAACGCCAAATATCATTGTCACAGAGTACATATTTGGACAAAGTTCTAAAGAGGTTTGGAATGGAAGAAAGCAAGAAAGGGTTCTTGCCCATGTTGCCCAATACGATCTTGAGTAAAACTCAAAGTCCGACATCGGCAGGAGATAGAGAAAGGATGTGTAAGACTCCCTATGCCTCAGCCATAGGATCTCTAATGTATGCCATGCTATGTACTAGACCCGACATTGCATATGCTGTTAGTTTAACTAGCAAATATCAAAGTGATCCAGGAGTGGATCATTGGACAGCGGTCAAAAAAATCCTTAAGTACTTGAGAAGAACTAAGGATATGGTTCTTTCTTATGGAGGTGATGAACAGCTCGTTGTTAATGGTTACACCGATGCTAGTTGGAACACCGATCCGGATGATTCTAAATCACAATCTGGATACGTATTTATTTTGAATGGTGCAGCAGTTAGCTGGAGGAGTGCAAAGCAAAGCGTTGTGGCGAGATCTTCAACTGAATCGGAATACATGGCTGCTTCGGAGGCTTCACAAGAAGCGATATGGATGAAAGAGTTCATTACAGAGCTGGGTGTGGTTCCTAGTGCGCTGGACCCAATGTCTATCTACTGTGATAACATGGGCGCCATAGCCAATGCGCAAGAACCAAGGTCACACAAGAAGCTGAAGCACATCAAGCTACGTTTTCACGCTATTCGAGAACATATCCAGGATGGGGATATAAAGATTTGCAAAGTACACACAGATCTGAATGTGGCGGATCCGTTGACTAAACCTCTCCCGAGGGAAAAACATGACCAACACCAAACTGCCATGGGTGTTCGGTATATTACCATGTAATCTAGATTAGATGACTCTAGTGCAAGTGGGAGACTGTTGGAGATATGCCCTAGAGGCAATAATAAATGTAGTTATTATTATATCTTTGTGTTTATGATAAATGTTTACATTCATGCTATAATAGTATTAACAAGGAAACATTGATACTTGTGTGATTTGTAAACTTAATTTGAAGTCCCTAGTATAGCCTCTATACTTCACTAGCTTGTTGGTTGATTAATGATTGTGGTTTCCCAATCATGAACATTGAGATGTTATCAACAACAAGATCATATCGTTAGGAGAATGATATGGTGGACATACTCCTATAGATAAGCATAGCATAAAGATCAAGTCATTTCAATAGTTCAATTGCTATATGCTTTCTGATACATAGTAACCTAATTCCTTCGACCATGAGATCATGCCTATCACCATTACCGGATGGATGCTTTGATGACATCAAACACCACACCGTAACTGGGTGGCTATAAAGGTGGCATTGAGTATTCAGAAAGTATTGGTTGAGACACATGGATCAAGAGTGGGATTTGTCCATCCATATGACGGATAGATATTCTCTGGGCCCTCTCGGTGAAATGTCATCCAATTAGCTTCCAAGCATGTGACTGGCTCACAAGGGATCACATATCACGGGAACGAGAAAAGAGTACTTATCAGTAACGAGGTTGAACTAGGTATGCAGAGATACCGACGATCGTAACCTCGGATAAGTAAACTATCGTGAGACAAAGGGAAATTGGTATCGTATGTAAGTGGTTCATTCGATCGCAAAGTAATCGTAGAAATATGTGGGAGCCATATGAATTTCCAGATTCCTCTATTGGTTATTGTTCGGAGAAGTGTCTCGATCATGTCTGCATAATTCACGAACCGTAGGGAGACACACTTAAGGATTCGACGTTGTTTTGAGTAGTTATGGTATTATGAGAAAGAGACCGAATGTTGTTCGGAGTCTCGGATGGGATCCGGGATATCACGAGGTGATCCGGAATGGTCCGGAGAATAAGATTCATATAAGGAAAGTCCCGTTTCGGAGTTCGGAAATGATTCCGGTGTTTTCATCGGGAATGTTCTAGAAGGTTCCGGAATGTCCGGCACTCCAGGAAAGGGGAGGGGTACATGAATGTGTCATTACATATTGGAATTATTGCATCATGTACTAAGTGTTCTTGCTGTTCCAAATAAAGGATTAAATTGAATCCTAAAACAGAAAAGTCAAATGGCCAGTTTGAAAGTCAAACGGCTAAAACAGGAAACTGTGGGAAACAAGCAAGAGGTGGTTGAAACCGACTTGGGGGAGGAGTCTCCTCTCCAAGCCGGCGCGCCACCCAAGGCCGACTTGGGGAGGGACTCCCTCCCCTTGGCCGCCCTCCCACCTATAAGAGGAGGGGCAGGGCCTCCTCCTCTAGACACACAAGTTCCTATCCTCCAATCTCCGGTTTAGAGCCGTTTTGGTTTAGAGCTTCTAATTGCCCTAGCCTTCGGTTTAGAGCCTTCTAATTGGTGTGTCTAAACCCTAGACCACTAATAGTTCTCTCTCATACTCCACCATACTCGCTCCGGCTTAAGGCGAAGCCCTGCGGGATCTCCCCTCTACTTCCGGTACCACGCCGTTGTGCTGCCGGAATCGCGAGGAGAGTGCTACAACCTCCGCTGCCTGCTGGAACAAGGGAGAGGAAGGTCTTCGTCGAGTACCGAACGTGTGACCGACTGCGGGAGCGCTGCCGGAACGCAGCGCCGGAAGGATCGTCTACACGATCTTGAGATCGGGAAGAGTACGACTACATCACCCACGAGAATCCGCTCTCGTTAAACGCTTTGGAATCTTCGAGGGTAAGTTATTCCATCGACTCGTTGCTACAATCTAGTAGATAGATCTTGGCTTGTTTGTTTGTATGTGATAGAAAAATTTTGTTTTCCATGCTACGAAACCCTACACAAAAGGAGGAAGAATGGATTAGCTACCCATGCCTACCTTCTAATGAGAGTAAATCTTTATCCCTTACATTATTTGATTGTTCCCCATGCTTACCAAAGGAGGATGAATGTTATGTTCCTATGGATTCTTTTGAAATATCTACTATGGGTAAAACTTATGATAATAATTATGCTCATATTATCTATGATAATCCTTTATTTGTGCCTAACTTCGAAATGCATGGTACTAAAGAGTTCTGCTTAGAAAATGTTTATGATAAAGATCTAGATGATGGTCCTATATTGGTTGATAATATTAATTGTACTACTATTGAAAATGAGATTGGGGGGGGGTCTTGACTTTATCTTGGAACCCCATACCTCTTAAGAATGATCAGTTGTCGTGGGAATGGTCACGGCGGATGCTGCAATCGGCAGCGAGTAGTAGAACGAGGGGCAAGGGCGGCCAGCCATCTGCGGTGCGAGATGAGGGCAAAGACACAGGGTTTTACCCAGGTTCGGCCCCCCGGAGGGTAAAGACCTACTCCTACTAGATTGTATTATGAAGGTGGTACAATGGGCGTGCTCGGCGGCTAGGCGGCGAGTCGCTTGGGTGTATGATGGAACGTATCTCTACTCGCCCTACAGGGAGGTTTATATAGGCTCACCTCCTCTAGGGTTTACATATCTCAACCGATTTAGTTAAAGCTTCGGTACTCGTTTAACCTAATCTGCCGGGCCTATCTACTCGCCTGGGCCTTCAGCTTGCAGTCGCTTGGTTCCTCGATGGGCTTCAATCCGTCTTGCACGCCCACTCGCCAGTTCTTTGGCCAGTCGGAAACGTCCTGCTGGGTATACCCCGGTAGGCACATCCGCATCAGTAGTCCCCGAGGCCGTCGTCGATTAGGCGTAGGTGGCTGCTGGCAGTCGGAGTATACGGCTTCAGAGTAGACACCCAGTCGAATCGTCGGCGGGCTCCTGTATAAAGGAGAAAACCAATCATCTAGGTCGCAGCTTTGGCGAGTCGAGTCGGCGAAACACTGTCATAGTGATTGGATCGGCGAGCCGAGTGGCTGAAGTTGGACCGTCAAACGTGGTCAAACTAGCCGTTGGAGTAATCCAACGGTAACTTTTGGCGTAATCATCGCGCGGTAACGGTTCCCTGATTTGGCAGGTAACAACCGCTATATAAGGGGAATGGCAGGCGATCGGAGAACCACCTTCTCACCATTTCCTCCGACTGCGCGCATTTTCGCCTCCCTTCGCATCGTGACCCAGCCGACCAAAAATCCCCCGACCCCCAACAAATCTCTCCGCCATGGCCCTCTCCACCGAGCCTTGGGGTAGATCTAAGTGCACGAGGGCGCAACTGGCTTCCTTCGAGGAGGCCGGGATCTTGCGAGCCGGCTACTGGCGCATCCCTGCGGCCGGAGAAACGACCCCGAATCCGCGAGAGAGGGAATTCATCTGCTTCACCAGCCATCTTGAACGGGGGCTAGGGTTCCCCACGTCCATGTTCTTCCGGCGCTTCTGCGCCTACTACGGGATCCGGCCATCGGATCTGGGTCCCCACAGCATCGAGCAGCTCGCCATCTTTGTGGCGTTCTGCGAGTGCTACTTGGGCTGCCGGCCCTACTTCCCCTATGGCAAGATCTGTTCCACGGACGGATCAGCCGCGAGGAGGCGGGCGGCCCAATGCTTGCCGCGGGCGGCCTAACCTTCCAGCTGAAGTCGAAGGCTTCATTTTTTGACATGATGCTGCCCGCTAAGGCGGCAAGCGACTGGAAGAAGTCGTGGTTCTATGTTGCCGAGGCGACCCCGGAGGGCGAGACGGCGATTCCGCGGTACTCCGCCAACCGGTCCGAGCCACGCCGTCTCCAAGTCGGCACGATCCCCAACGACCAGCGGATGGTCGTTGACGAGATGCTCCAGACCATCCGCAGCCTGAAGAAGAAAGGCCTCCAGACGATCAACCTATACAACTACTGGCTTGGGCGGCGGCTCGTCCCTCTGGCTCGACGCGACCATTATATGTACCAGTACACGGGTCGGGAAGATTCGACGAAGGCCTGCCTCACCGAGTGGAAGCTGGAGGACTACATCCCAGCACTGAAGAAGATCACCCAGGCAGTGTACCTGGACGCACAATCCGGGGTCGCACCTTACACCGCAAAGCGTCCAGCCCCAACGGTAATCACCTCGCTTCATTCGCAGTCGCAGTTTTTTGCAGTCACGGTAATTCTAATTTCATCTTGCATTCCTTGTAGCTGTTCCAAGTGGTGGAAGGATGGCTCCCGCCTTCGGACGACGAGAATTCGAGCTCGTCCATCCAAGACATGGGCGAGTCGCCTCCCGCCAGAGGCGATTCCGGGAGTGACGAGATCGATGACGACGACGAGTCCGAGGAGGAGGTCGCCCCGCTGGTTCGCAAGACCCGCGGCAGCGACAACGTGAGCTTGAGGCGAGTAAAAGCCTCGAGCATCACGATGACGACGAAGAACTTCCGGAGACCACCTCGCGCCAACAAGCTACTCCGTCGAAGAAGAGGAAAAAGAAGGAGAAGGAGGCGAAGGCTCCTCCGAAGAGGAAGCCGAAGCCGACGAGGCCGGCCTCGCCGCCGCACTCGGTGAGCAGTTCCGACGCCCCCAGCCCGGCCAAGGACGAGGCGCAGCCGACGACAGCTGTGCTGGACACGGCCACCGTCGAGGTGCCGCTGGCTTCAATGCCTCTGCCATTCGCCCCAGTCTCTGGGCTGGGGGATGCTCCGGCTGCAGCGGCTTCGCCTCACAGGGAAGCCCCTGCCGAAGATATCCCAGAGGCTCCGGCTGCAGCCTCAATGACGAAGAAGCCGTCCATGTCTTGGGCACGGGACGTCCTGGAGATGGGGCTCAGTCGCCAACTGGGCCCTGAACTGGAGAAACCGGCCGGCCTCCGCACGGGGCTACGCTTTATTCCAGTCGCCAAGTGAGTACCCTCACCCTCCTTTGTCTTCCATAACCATTTGAACTATCTTTGCTTACGCGATTGATGTACAGGACCGGAGTGAAGAGAATGGGCCACCCGATCGTGGCTAAGGTGCCACCCGTCACCAGCGAGGAAGATCCTTCCCGTAAGAGGAAGGTGGACGAGGTCGTCGACCCTACAGATGGCAGCAAGAAGGCCAAGGGCGATGACGCCGTCACGATCTCTGACGACACGGCGGTCACGCCGACTGAGCCCGCAACAGAGGCCGCCGCCTCCACGAAGGAGGGCGCTCCCTTGCCTGGAATGGCCGAGCCGACCTCCTTCGGGGCGGGTGCCTCCATCGCGACATTCCCACGCTTCATGGCCAAAGCGGCCACGGCGAGTGGAACTTCGCCATCGAGCCGTGCACATGGGGTCGCCGATGCGGAAATCGACCAACGTCATGGGTATACGCCAGCTCTCCTCGCATCCGTGGATGCGATACAACTCCATGGCATGCTTGGCGCAGCCATCCAGGTATGTCCAGTCCCCGAGGATCAGGTCGGTGTTTTGCAGCGGTCAGATCCTTTAAGCGCCTTGTTATTATTTTCGCGTCCAGTCCCCGAGTGAGCACTCGCTGAATTTCAGCGGGTGGGCACTTAGAATTTCTTGAGTGCCAGTCCCCGAGTGCACACTCGCTGAATTTCAGCGGATGGGCACTTAGGATTTTTCGCATCGTCTAACTGTTTGAATGATGTGCAGGGTCTGCAACGTGAATCAGCTGACCGATTGGCAGCGAAGCACCGCGCGGAGAAGGAACTGGCCACCGTCCAGGAAGCGAATAAAGGGCTTCAGGCGATTGCCGCGAAGGCGGAGGAAGCTCGTCCGGGACTTGTCCCCGCAGGTGAATTGGCAGCAGCGCACTCGGCTCTGAGCTTGGCTGAAAAGCGGATCGCCGATCTCGAGCGCGAGCTGCGAGAGGCTAAGGAGGAAGCGAGCTCGGCTGATGGGCGAGCCAAGGCCGCCATTGCGACCGCCGAAGAGGATCGTAAAGTGTCGGACGCCCTTGTTTCTGGGCTTCAGGACGATCATACTGCGCTTCAACGCTTCATCATGGATCTCGCCCGCCCGCTGATTGGTAAGTGCGCTTGCCTCTGCCAGTAGCTTGTGCTGTTTGTGATGTCCAACGTACTCACTGTTGTCCTCTACTCGCAGGTCGCATCATTGATAGCGCGGAAGAGGCGAGCTCGCTCGATGCACGGCAGTGTGTGGGCATGCTCGTTGACTCGGCGACATTGTCGGCGACGTGCATCCGAGCATACCTCCAGGAGATATCACCCACAGAGGTGATTCCCAGCGACCTCGTCGAGGTGTGGAAGTACTTGGAGAAGGCGCCCTCGGTAGTTGAATTCATGACGCGGTCGGCATTTCGACGCGGAGCATCAACGGCGCTGAGCCATGGACTTGCTCACTTCCCAGAGGACTTCGACCTCGATGACGTGACAAGCGGCTACCCTTCGTCAACTGGCGCGGTGGAGCTTTCCGAGGTGCTCAAGTTGACGGACTGCGCCGCGGTGTACTCGGAGCGTGTCTGGGCAATGGGCGATCTCCTTCCCTACCAGGAGACGGTTGTCGCGCCCCACGACCCTGAGCCGCCGCACCGGGACTTCAAGCTCGAGTAGCCTTTCCGCGTGGTGATGGCAGGTGAGCTGATGACGTACCCGTCAAACCCATACACGCCGTCCATTCGCGGTCGTCGTCGAGGCCTGCAGAATAGGGTAGTTTGCCCTGAGGCGTTAGTAGAAGGTCTACCGTATGGGCATATTTTGTAATGTGAAACAATGCGACATGCTTTTGAATAAGACATCGTGTCTGTGTTGGAATTTGTCATATGTTTTGTGATTATGGTTTGAACGAGTCCCCGAGCGCGTCCGCCCTTTTGTGGGGTTTACCTCGTGTATGATATGTTTGTTGTTTTTGAATGTTTTGTTATTGTTGTCTACTCGTCCGGACTCGAAGAGCCAGTCGCAGGGCGACTCCCTTGAACGCCCTATACTTCACCGTTTTCCCTTGCGCGAACGGGGTCGGGTGGCCGAGTCCCCGAGCGTGGTACTTGGTTGTTCTAGGTGCGACTCGAGGGTGGTTGAGGACTTGGCGCGTTGGCTTAGGCGCATCACTCCTGCCTGGCCCGTTGGGTCAGTCGCGTGGCGAGTCCTGGGCATGCTCTCTTACTTGGCGTTTCTCGATCCGCTCGCGATGAACTGGTAGTCAGTCCCCGAGCGTGGTACTTATCCGTTCCAGTCGCTATGCCGAGGATGCGGAGGACCGTGGTCGCTGTACGAAGCAAAGGCAGTTGTCTTGGCTCGTAAAGCCAGTCGGGCGAGGCGACTCCAATGGGGCTCCGGGTAGGCGTTTTTCGTGGACGATACAAGACCTGAGGTTGCTCAGTGCTCTTGCATCGCACTACTTAGCCGTGCCGATCGCTGTACCAAAGGTTGACTTCTGCGGTTAGCTTGAACCTGTTATTACGAGTGCGAGTGGCACAAGACATGGAGAGTAAGCGCAATTTGCGGTAACCAATTCTTTTTATTTCACAGCGACTGGAGAGAACATATGTGGGGTTCTAGGGGTAGAACTTCCGTAGGAGGTTTACATTCCATGGTCGCTTGACGTCGAGTTTGCCGTCCCCGCGGACGTCGATGAGGTAGTAGGCGTCGTTGCCAAGTACTCGCCCGATGGCGAATGGTCCCTCCCACGGAGGAGAGAGCTTGTGCATGCCCTTCTTGTCCTGGATGAGGCGCAACACCAGGTCGCCTTCCTGGAAGGTGCGAGCCCTCACCCGCCGGCTGTGGTAGCGGCGGAGTCCCTGCTGGTATATGGCGGTGCGAGACCGAGCGAGGTCACGTGCCTCATCGAGCTGGTCGACTCCGTCTTGGCACGCGAGTTCTTTTGCAGCCTCCGTGTAGTGGACGACCCGTGGCGAGTCGTGCTCGAGATCGGTGGGCATGACTGCCTCGGCGCCGTACACCATGAAGAAGGGGGTGAATCCTGTCGACCTGTTGACCGAGGTGCGGATGCCCCAGATGACGGAGGGTAGCTCCTTGACCCAGCACCCGGCGGTGCGCTCGAGGGGTACTTGGAGTCGCGGCTTCAGGCCGTGGAGGATGCTTTGGTTGGCTCGTTCTGCTTGGTCGTTGGACTCCGGGTGGGCGACCGACGCGAGGTCGAGCCGGATGTGGTGCTCTTCACAGAATTCGGCCATGGCTCCTTTGGCGAAGTTGGTGTCGTTGTCCGTGATGATGCTGTTTGGGAACCCGTAGCGATATATGAGCTCGCGTAGGAATTTAGTGGCGGTCTTCCCGTCGCATTTCCGGACTGGCTTGGCCTCCACCCACTTTGTGAATTTGTCGACCGCGACCAGCAGGTGGGTGTAGCCGGAGGGGGCCTTCTTGAAGGGGCCTACCATATCCATGCCCCACACAGCGAATGGCCAGGTGATGGGGATTGTTTTGAGCGCTGAGCTCGGCACGTGCGTCTGGTTGGCGTACTTCTGGCACCCGGCGCACCGCTGGACAATGTCAACAGCATCGGCGTGTGCGGTGGGCCAGTAGAAGCCATGTCGCATAGCCTTGGCGACAAGAGAGCGGGCGCCGGCGTGGTGGCTGCAGTCACCGGAGTGGATGTCGTGGAGGATCTTGCGTCCTTCGGCGGGTTGGACGCAGCGTTGGAACACGCCGGTGACACTGCGCTTGTGGAGCTCGCCGTCGATGATGGTGTAGGACTTGCATCGACGAGCGATCATCCGAGCGTCCGTCTCGTCTACCGGCAAGGTGCCGGCTTCCAGGTAGGCGATGTAGGGCTTGGTCCAGTCGTCTGGCTCGTTGACGAGTGCGACCAGGGCTGCCTCTGGTTGGAGCGGGACTCCAATGTCGATCTCCCTCGGGGGAGAGACTGATGGCTTGGTGATCGTGTCGAGGAAGACGCCGGCGAGTGGTGCGAGTCGAGCCGACCCGATGCGAGAGAGTGCGTCGGCCTCCTCGTTCTTCCGCCTGTCGATCCACTCGACGGAGTAGCCGGTGAAGTGTCCGCCCAACTTGTCCACTGCTTGGCGGTACGCCGCCATGGTGGGGGAGACGGCGTCGCAGGTGTCAGCGACTTGCCCCGCAACGAGGTCGGAATCTCCGTAGCAGCATAGGCGGTTGACATTCATCTCCTTGGCAGCTCGCATGCCGTGGAGTAGGGCCTCGTACTCGGCCATGTTGTTGGTGCAGGGTGTGAAGTCGAGGCAGAGGATGTAGCGGAGCTTGTCGCCCTTTGGTGAAGTTAGCACGATCCCTGCGCCTACGCCGTCCGCGTTCTTGGAGCCGTCGAAGTGCAGGCTCCAGTAATGGAGGTATGGCAGCTTCTCTAACTGCTGGGCCTCTTCCCAGTCGGCGATGAAGTCCGCTAGGGCCTGCGACTTGATCGCTTTTCGTGGCTCATATTTGATGTTGTGGACGCCGATCTCGACGGCCCACTTGGCGACCCGCCCGGTCGCCTCGCGGTTGCGGATGATGTCTTGCAGTGGTGCTGAGGATACGACCGTGATCGGGTGTTCCTGGAAGTAGTGCGGCAGGCGCCGCTGAGCTCTGAACACGGCATATACCAGATTTTGGTACTGGGGGTACCGCTGGCGCGACTCGGTGAGGACCTCGCTGATGTAGTACACCGGTCGCTATACTGGGCGCTCCTTTCCTTCCTCCGGTCGCTCGACGATCATCACGGCGCTGATGACGCGCTCGGAAGCCGCGACGTAAACCAGCATGGGTTCTTTGTCGGCGGGGGCGGCGAGTAGCGGTGCGCCGAGTAGCACCTTTTTGAGATCACGGAGCGCGTCGTCCGCCTCCTTGTCCCACTGGAAGGTGGGGTTCTTGCGCATCAGGCGGTATAGGGGCATCGCCTTTTCGCCCAGGAGGGGGATGAAGCGACTGAGAGCCGCTACTCGCCCGGCCAGTTTCTGGACGTCGCGCAGGCACTCGGGTTTGCCGAGCCGGGCGATCGTGTCGATCTTCGTGGGGTTCGCCTCGATCCCTCGTTTGGAGACGACGTACCCCAGTAGTTGTCCTGCTGGTACACCGAAGGTGCATTTGCCTGGGTTGAGCTTTATCTTGTATTTTCGCAAGTTGGCGAATGTTTCCGCCAGGTCGGCGAGTAGGTCACCCTGGCGAGCGGACTTTACGACCACGTCGTCGATGTAGACGTGGATGTTGCGGCCAATTTGGCTCGCGAGGCATTCTTGCATGCACCGCTGGTAGGTCGCCCCGGCGTTCTTGAGGCCGAAGGTCATGGCGGTGTAGCAGAAGGCTCCGAATGGCGTGATGAACGCCGTCTTCTCCTCGTCCTCGACGGCCATTTTGATCTGGTTGTACCCGGAGTAGGCGTCGAGGAAACAGAGCGACTCCGAGCCCGCGGTTGAGTCGATTATCTGGTCGATCCGCGGGAGGACGAACTGCTCCTTTGGGCAGGCGCTGTTCAAGTTCGTGTAGTCGATACACATCCTCCAGGTCCCGTTCTTTTTCTCGACCAGGACTGGGTTTGCCAGCCACTTGGAGTATTTGATTGGCCGGATGAAGCCTGCAGCGAGTAGACGCTGCACCTCCTCGGCGATTGCTCGGCGGCGCTCTTCATTGAAGGGCCGCAGCGACTGTTTTACGGGTCGCACTTTGGGGTCGGCGTTTAGCTTGTGCTCAGCGAGCTCCCTAGGGACACCGGGCATGTCAGAGGGCTTCCATGCGAAGATGTCCCTGTTCTGTAGAGGTCCCAACCTTTAATAAGGTAGAGATCCCTGTGTTTACAATGCTAGTCCCTGGATCAATAGCTAGCATCCACAGTTAAGATGTAATATCAAGAAACAAAGGTCATAATATAACTTTATAACCAGGAATAAAATAATTCATTACATCTTACATAGCTCATTTGGCTATCTCATTACAATGCAGCAGAAATAACTATAGCATGGAGTCCTTCATCTTCAAAGTGCCATAGGCAATCATGTTGGTTGTAGACTTGTAATCCTAATCAACACACTTCACTAGCATCAAACAAACCTGCAACATTATAAGTTACAGCCACAAGGGTCAATACATTTGAATTGTATTGGCAAGTTTCACTACTATGTAGATGATAGTGGATCCTATCATTACATGCATATTTGGCTAAGTAGGGTTTAGGCTCATTTGCAGAAAGCAATCTAGTTTTGTCCTATCTTTTCAAAATAGTTTTTATCTTTTGAAAATCTTTCTTAACTCCTTGGAAAACTCCAAGTGCTTCAAACCCATTATTGTCACCATCAAGTTTTACTTTGAGAAATTAGAATGTCGAGATCTTCCATAGCTTCAGGCCTTAGTTTCTCACTGTTGTCCATAACCGGGGACACGGCTAAGTACTTAGAATTTGATCTTCTGCAGAAGTTGTACACTTTACCCACATGACACAATCTCGTCTTGACGCCACCAGTGGCCGCTGGATAAGTACTCACCAAAATGGAGTACTGGCAGATCGAGAATATGACAAAGTCTTTCCATAGAAGTCCTCCCAATACACAATGCTAGCTTGTCATCCAGGCACCAATGTAGGGTTTCAAGTTCCCTTACACAAATCTAGTTAACCTGAAGATGCCAATGCATGGGTCTTCCACTATGTAGTTGACTATGCCAGAGCCCATTTAGCATGTGGTTGTACACGGAAGCCACTGTACGAGAAACATGTTCAATCTCTAAGTCCCTGGGTGGTTTTCTTCTAGTGCACATACAAAAAGAGATGGCCATATAAACATGGTTCTTTTTGTTGCCACCTTGTCCAAAAGCTTGAGTATCCTTGTCCACCCAGGTGGTTCATTGAGTACTTGTTTTATTATATAAAACATAAGTATTTTGAATACTTCATATAGTCACATCATGTATCCCATCCCAATATATAGCGGGGCTAAGCATACTACAACTACAATGTTTCCACTAAGGAATATATAGGGATATCCTATTAGGATTTAGCATAGCATAAAATATAGAAATCATTATCATGCATGTTTCAAAAATCCACTAAGTGTAATGAAAATAATAGGACTTGAATGATAGTGTCACTTTCCTTAGCAACAAGGGTCTAGATCTTGATAATATGTTCCGCAACTCTTCGAGCAATCTATCGCAAATGTATAGTAATAAAAATAAATACACAATTGCAATGAAACATACATTCATACATACAAGAAATAAAACATAATAATATTTATAGGAAAGATGCACTAAAATCTAAATTAAGAGAAAACCTTTTATATACTGTCAAGCATAAATATTGAAGAAAAAAATATATACCTATAATGAGTCAAATCCTAATTCAACCATTTTAAAACTAGGATTTCTAATAAGTTAAACAAATTAAAATATTAATATTACTGTATATAAAGTTTTAACCGCGCTAATAGATAGACAAGTCCATTAGTTCCAATTTATAAAAAGGTCAATTTTTATACGATTTACAAAAATTAAATTACATCCAATATAATTTATTTCGTACTATAGATTTGACCAAATTTAAATATAATGAAATGTGAAACTAAGTGTACTATTGTATTCAAAATTATACAAGGATTCCAATGTTACCAAATTTTTTTAAATTCGAAATAAGGAGCCGAGAACTAATAGGACACGGGGATGATTTATTCTAGTCAGTACCCTTTCGTTACAAATACTTGGCCAATCCGGAAATCCCTGATCAAGTCTGATAAAATTTCAACATCTCATAATAATTCGTATCAGATTGCACGTGTTCTATCTTCTATAGTGCAAGACTTCCAAAGGCTCTAGTCGCAGCACGCAAGTAACAGAATAGCTAATCATAAACAAATACAAAAATGAAGAAAGTATGTAGTTGAATGGAATAGAGAGGAAATATATAGAAAAGATTGTGCCGGAAACATGGAACTCTATACACACCAGTTGCAATCTCTAGCCATGCATATCATATATTCAGATCGGTCAAAGGCTAAATCTAATAAAATAGGAAAAGTGAATCCTGAAAGAAAAATAGAAAGACATTAAGATTGTTGGGAGTAAGTAGGAAGAGGAATTCCATGGAAGCATGAATGGGATTGGTTTTCCACGCTTGAATCATAAAGTCACAAGGAAGATTCTTCGGAAGAATGGGAAATTGCACGTTCGGTGCTCACCCAATAAATAATTGATTGAGGAGGTAAAACGAACAGGGAATATCAGCCATGGATATGAGAAATCGAGGCGTTTCTGTTCAGCATGGTGGACATGGAAAAATAACCGATGCAAGCTTCAATGTTTTGTGGATAGGATACGGCGGTCGGCGGTTTATAGTTAATCGTAATTTCAACCACAATCTTGAAATTGTGCCATAAATCTAAACATGGATTTGTAAAAGAAGATTAAAAAAAATTGACCATGGATGTTTTGGTCGTACCGATGGTGGCGTATTCTTGCCGGTGATGGAGAGGACTGTGGAGTGGCTCTGCCAGGGATGGTATAGACGATGCAAAGCTCTCCGACCAATAAAATTTATCAGACTTTGCTCTTCTATTCACGGTGAAGACGATATGATGCTTGAGGTGTATGGGGTTGCTCCAGATGGTGGACGGGTGGTACAGTGGTGATGTTGGGTGCTTGTCGTGGCTGTGAAATAGAACGATCAAAAAGGGTAGGGAGATATTCATGATCAAAATAAAATAGAACAGGTGCTCTGTACCGACAAAATAAAAAGGGCAGGCCAAAGTGACGTCTAGCGGAGCTTCGGCGAGGAATTCCCCGCAGCCTTAAGGGGGCTTGATAGAGACTCGGTGGAGAGATGGAGTGAGGGGCTTATGGGGTGCTTTGTAGACCTTCTACAGAGAGGGGAGGGGTCCAGGCGACGGGAATGAAGGGGATTCCATGGCAGTTTCGTCTTCGGTATGATGGCGATTTAAGGCGCATCGAAGTGGTGCTCTAATACCCAGAATGGAACCGTGGTTGATTGAGGAATCAATTTCGTTTTTATAGTAATCAGTTTCGAGTTCCCTAATGTTCTAAATTTAGAGGGGAAAAGATGAGTGCCATGGATACCGTAACTGCAGTTTGTACGTGCTCTAGTAAGAAGATGAACAAACATTCAGCCCAATAAATAAAAGGAGTGAAAGAAAAAAAAATGTAGAAAGAAAAATGACCATGGATGCATGAACGTGAGAGGCATTTGGCCTATTACAATTTTATGAATTTGTAAATGGCTTCTCCTTTTATATCCACTACTAAGAAAGGTATTATAGTGTACTGTCATGTCTTCTCTAAAATTCTAATAAAACAAAATACTTATATAATCCATGGGAGATATAACTTCCACCCAATTCAATTTCATTGTCTATAAAACAAATATGTAGGTGATATATTTAAATCATTTTCAACACAACATTTGAGGATGTCATGTTATCCTCTTCTCATTTTATTTTGTTTTTGTTTGGAACTGAAATAAGATATATCAAAAATTTAAATTGCAATAGAGTCATATAACATCCAAATGAAATATTTTCCGAACTTTCTATATATTTTGGAAATGTCATATTATTTCCCTCTCTAGTTGTTTTGGACAAAATATTTTAAATGTCACTCAAGTCAAATGATTGGAAATAAATAAAATGCAAACGAGTTGGATTTGTACGAAGTTTCCTCAATGAAGATTATAGTTTTGGACGGTCATGTTAATCCACTCATATGGAAATATTTTAAATTAAGGTTGAGAAAATTCAAAATACATCATTAAAAGTTTCTTTTCCTTGAGAATTTCCAAGCAAGACAAACAATGCATTCAATTATTTATTTTATTTAACATTCTAAAATTTGGAAAATTTTGGGATGTTACATGTTCTCACGGAGGAACTCGATGAGCGCGCCTTCCTATGCTGGGCTCATGCCCGTCCCGATCGTCACCGTATGGCTGGAGTCGCCTGGGACCAGCTCGACGGTACGGGTGTGCGTCGTGGCCTCGAAGGTTGAGGTGTTTGCGCCCTCCGAGTTGGGATTCTTGAGTATGGTGGGGTCGTCGTTGTTGACCCCGCTCGCGTACATCGCGGCATCAGCGAGCTCGGCTCCTTTGGCCTCGCACTCGGCGGCCATGTCAGGGTCGCCTTTGATGGTGATGACGCCGCACGGCCCGGGGAGCTTCATCGCGTTGTACGCGTAGTGGGGTGCTGCCATGAATTTGGCGAACGCCTGGCGCCCCAGGACGCAATGGTAGGGGCTGTCGAAGGGCATGAGCTCGAAGACGATCCGCTCGGTGCGGAAGTTTGCTGGTGTGCCGAAGGTGACTGGCAGCGTGACCTTACCGATCGGGTACGCCTTCCGACCGGGGACGATGCCGTGGAACGTGGTATGGGTCGTCTCGATCATCGACTGCGGGAGCCACAGCCGCCTTTAGGTGTCCAGGTACAGGATGTTGATGGAGCTGCCGCCGTCCATCAATGTCTTGGGGAGCCAGTAGTCGCCGACCTTAGGCTTGACCACCAGGGCGACTCGACCTGGGTACTCGATGCGTGGCGAGTGGTCTTGTCGACTCCAGGTGATGGGCTGCTCCGACCAGTTGAGGAACTGGGGAACGTCCACCTGGGCCACCGCGTCGACGGCGACGGCGCGGGCGATGACCTTCTTCTCGCGCTTCGTGTTGAAGCCCGTGAAGGTATGGAGCGAGCCGGCCACTTTGCCAAATTTTCCGCCGTTTGGTGGATCGTTGTCGGGGTCCTCCCGTGCTCGCCGTTCCTTCTCGATCTCCGTGAGGGTGTGGCAGTCGGCGGTGGTGTGCGTTGCAGGCTTCCCTTCCCTGCTATGAAACGCACATGGTTGGTTAAGGAGGGCCGCGGGGTCGAACCTTGGTTTGGCCTTGTAGTTGCCGCCGTCGCGGCGTTGTCCTCCGTCGCGGCGGAAGCTCTTGGGCTCGCATTGCGCGTGCCCGGCGTTGGCGATGAAGTTGACTCGCCCGTCATTGCGGCGCTTGCCGGTGAGGCGAGTGTTGCTGTAGCGTAGGTCGGACCGTCGTCCGCTGTCGTTGCCGCTCGTGCGGCGTTGACCTCCCGACTCGTCGTCAGTTTCCTGGTTTGGATCTTCCTCCGCGTACCGTTTGGCGATCTCGAGGAGGTCGGGGATGTTGTCGAGTGTGCGAGAGTGTCGCTTGAGCTTGGCGACCAGGGGATCGTAGCGGCACGAGGTATTGAAGCAATGGATCGCGGTGTCCGGGTGGATGCTGACCGCGTTGTACCAGAGTTCTTGCCACCGTTGGACCCAGTTGCGGGTCGACTCGCGGGGTCCCTGGACGCATCGCTCCAGGTCCTCGATGGTGGTGGCGCGGGTGTAGGAGCACTCGAAGTGCCTGACGAAGGCGTCGCGCATCTCCTCCCAGGAGTCGATACTGTCCTGAGGGAGGGTGTTGATCCACTGCCTGCACGTCCCCTCCATCATCAGGGGGAGGTCGGTGTGGCCTGCGATCCCCATTGCCATGAGGTATGTGTCGAGCCAGACGGCGGGGTCGTACGAGGGGTCGTACTTTTCTATCTCCTTCGGCGCCTTGAAGTTTGGCGGGTACTTCTCGCCTCGGATCATTGGTCCAAAGCACTTGGGGCCGAGTCGACTTAGCGACCCCATGGGCTCGCCGTCGCGGCGATTGGTTAGGGTGTGTCGCAGGTCGTCGGGCTGGCGTGCGCGCCAGCTTTGGTTGTTGATGATGTGGGTGCGGGCGTCGATGGGTTGCCCGTTGGCGGCGACGAAGTTGGTCGCTGGCATGGGGTCGTTGGTGGAGAGTGCCGCGTTCGCGGGTCGGTGTTGGAGCTGCAGTGGCTCCGGTGGCGGGCAGTTGAGGGTGTTTGCCGCTGCTGGGCGGCCGCTTGAGGCCGCTCTGCTTCCCGACGAACGCGAGTATACTCGACCCTGCGAGTCGGCGCCTGCGTTTTGCTGCTCGACGGCCTTTGCGAGCAGGGCCATGGCGTACTGGATCTGTAGGGCGCCGTCGCCCGTGGCCGTGATGTTGTCGGTTGCTGCTCGGCCCGCCACGAGGTTGTCCATCGGGGTGGAGAACAGTGGGAGGCCGTTTGCGTCTCTCTCCCGTGAGGAGACTACTATCTGCGGCTTGTCCCTGGGAGGTGTGCGGTTGGGTGGAGGTGGGGCGCCCATCGCCGTTGATCCTGGCGGGGGCCGGGCGCTTCCTCCTGGTGGCGCGTTCTCGCAGATCGCGGGCTCAGCCACGCCGGCCGGGTCGTTTTCGTCGTCGATGTTCAGGGCGCGCCCCTGAACGGTGGGGTTCAGGCGCGACCTGATCCGCTGTTGGTGGTAGCGCGATAGTTCCTGCGCCGTCACCTGCTCGAGGCAAAAAATTTCGCGCTCGGCTTGTTCCTTGCGCACCGCCTCCGCTAGTTTCAGGCGGAGTTCCTCGACCTCCGTCGCTGTGGCGTTAGGAGGGATTGGGGTGGAGAATGGATCCTCCGGTGGATCGGTGCCGGTCGCCATGTAGGTCGCGGCGTGGCGACCGGTTCCGTCACGAAGGTCGGCGGAGTTCTCCGACCCGAAGTCGAACTCGAAGATCCCGAGGATGGAGGGGTCCTCGAAGTCTCCCGCGTTGGAGACCTGGGTGATGGAGCCCGCGGGTGAAGCCGCGGTGATGGACCCGGCGAGTGACGCCGGGGTCGCCGAGTCGGCGTTGTCGTTGAGGGCCGCGTCTTCTGCGGCCGCTGAGTTTTCGGCCACGTCGCTGTGGGCCGAATTGTACTCGGAGGCGAGGCGATGGATCGTGCGGATCTGGCTCTCGGAGAGCCGATCGCGTGGCGGCGACTCGCGGATGCGAGCCGAATCCTCCGAGACGATGACGTCGGTGAGGCCGACGAAGAGGCTGATCGTGCCGACCGGCAGGATCACGCTGTGCGTGACGGGTCGCGCCGCCGGGACGTAGCTGCTCGGCAAGATTTGGAGCATCTCGCCAATCGCTATCATGCGGCCGGTGGCGACCGTCTCGTTGATGGGCAGATTTGATCTCGCCGCAGAACACCGGCCAGACCGGCCAGGCCCCACGGTGGGCGCCACTGTCGTGGGAATGGTCACGGCAGATGCTGCAATCGGCAGCGAGTAGTAGAACGAGGGGCAAGGGTGGCCAGCCATCTGCGGTGCAAGATGAGGGCAAAGACACAGGGTTTTACCCAGGTTCGGCCCCCCGGAGGGTAAAGACCTACTCCTGCTAGATTGTATTATGAAGGTGGTACAATGGGCGAGCTCGGCGGCTAGGTGGCGAGTCGCTTGGGTGTATGATGGAACGTATCTCTACTCGCCCTACAGGGAGGTTTATATAGGCTCACCTCCCCTAAGGTTTACATATCTCAACCGATTCAATTAAAGCTTGGGTACTCGTTTAACCTAATCCGACCGGGCCTATCTACTCGCCTGGGCCTTCAGCTTCCAGTCGCTTGGTTCCTCGCTGGGCTTTAATCCAGTCGCCGTCTTGTAGGCCCACTCGCCAGTTCTTGGGCCAGTCGGAAACGTCCTGCTGGGTATACCCCGGTAGGCACATCCCCATCATCAGTCATCTTGTTATAAAATTGTTAAAAGTGGGTTTGAAGGTTTTAATCCCACTATTTTTGATCTTGATAAAAATTATGTGTTTGTAGATCATGAAAGGCATACTTTATGTGATAGTTATATTGTTGAGTTTATTCATGAGGCTACTGAAAATTATTATGAGAGAGGAAAATATGGCTGTAGAATTTTTTATGGTACTGAAACACCTCTCTATGTGCTAAAAGTTTTGAAGTTACTCTTTTTTATCTTCCTATGCCTGTCACTTTGTTCTTTGTGAATTTATTTGCTTACAATATTCCTATGCATAGGAAGTGGGTTAGACTTAAATGTGTTTTGAATTTGCTTCTTGCTGCTCTCTTTTATTTCAATTCATATTTCTTATGTGAGCATCTTCTCAAACTATCAAGCCTAGCTAAAAGGCATTAAAGAAAAGCGCTTATGGGAGACAACCAATTGTTTTATTTCATTAAGTTTTTATTTTGTTGAGTCTTTTAATTTATTGCCTCAGTAATAACCTCTTCTTATCCTTTTTGTGTGGTTTTTTGTGGCATCCCGAAAAACCACTACTAGAAAATCGCGTTGTTTTTGTGCATTGCATCATCATGACCGCATGCTCATGTCATCATGTCACATTGCATTTGAGCATCGACATCATCTTGCATTTGCTTGTATAAAACTATTTGCAGATAAACCTAGTTTTGTTTTCTAAACGCCCCGTCTTTTATTCAAACGCCAAACCCGGGTCTCCGGATTATTTTGTTTTGGCTGCTATCGGTTTGCAACGGTGCATTTAAAACAAATAAAATATTAAATTATTTTTAGTGGGGGCAGTCGAACGGGCCAATTCGACCCGAACGACCACCCCCGGTTCAGATCGGTCCACCCATAATCCCTAGTCTACCAGTCCTATTCTACCCACCCCCTCCTCCACCTCACCTGCACCAATCGGTGCCTGCCACCTCATCCTCTCTCTCCCCCCAACCTCTCTCCCGCTGCCACCTCACCCCAAAAACACCCCTTCCCCTCCACCTCACCCGCAGCCCTTTCCTTTCTCACCCTCGGCCAACCGACCCAACCCCCTTCTCCCTCACCCGCTCCTGGGTCCCACCCGCGCGGCCCACAGCCCCACACCCTCTCCCCACTCCGAGCCACTCCCACCTGTCTCCCCCACCGACCCCGCCTGGACCCATACCCCGGGCCCCACCCCGCTCCCCCACCTCTCCCCTTCCCCCGCAGGCCCGCGTCCCCACGCGCTCCCCTGCTCCCGCAACCGCGCATGCCGCCGACGCCTGCCCAGCCACCGCCCTCCCTGGCTCTCCACCCCGAGCAGCGCCCGCCGCCCCGCCGTACCCCACCTCGCCGGACCCCCCAAGCCCCGCCGGCCGAGTTCCGCCCCGCCCGGCGCCTTCCGTCGCGGGCTCCTCCGCGTCCAGGCCGCCACCGCGACCCTCCTCCCCTCCGCAGCGACCGCGAGCCCCGCCGCCACCGCGTCCCCGTTGAGCCCGGTCCAGCGCGCCCCGACCCCGCAACCTCCCTCCGGCGACCTTCTCCGTGTCCACCGCCGGCCGGACCCCGCGCGGGCCCGCCTTCCCGCGCCGCCCAGGGCCTCCTCCTTCCGCCGCCGGCCCCGAGCGCCACCGGCCGCGCCTCCCTCCGCTCGCCTTTGTCGCCGGCCGAGCCGCCCTTCTTCCTCCGGACCAGCCAGCGGCCGCGTTCTCCTCCTCAACCGTGCAGTCCCGCGCCGGCGACCCTCCTCTCCGTCTCCTCGGCCTCATCCCTCTGCTCCCCTGCAGCGAGCCCCGAGCGACCCGCGGACCCCACCCAGTGGGCCTGCTCTGACCCGCCTCGTCCGCGCCGCTGGTCATCTTGGCAGCTTCGGTTTTGGCCAAAGGGCGTTTGTGGTGATGACCAGGTGGGACATCCTCCGTGCAGCGTTCCGGTGTTGGCCCCTTTGCGGATGGCCACCCGCGGAGCAATGCGTGGAGGTGCCGATGCAATTCGAGCGCCACACTCAAGATCCACCCGACCCGACCAAACCCGATGACCGCCAAGCTCGCCACAATCACGGCAAGCACTTCACCGCGAGACACCGAGCACCTCTACACGGATCTGGAGACGCCGAGACCCGAAGACCTTCCCGAAGACCGATCCCCGAAGGTCGAACCATCGGACGCCAAGTTCGCCGAGAACCTAGATGCCAAGCTCTTCTCATCGACAGGATCGACCCGATCTGGAACGCCAAGTTCTGCCTCGGACGCCAAAACCCGAACCGAAAGGAACGCCAAGTCCGAACCGACCCGCGGACCCGACAAGATCTACCACGGAACGCCGAGGTCTCCGTCCCGAACCCGAAGGTGTCAAGTTCTTCCTCACGGGAAGCTGAAGACCCCGGTGTCGAGCCCCAAGTTCGCCCCGATGATCAAGGTGGTACCCCAAGATCTCCATCGTATGTGTCAAGTTCAACACCAAAGCGATGACAAGATCTACCGATGACCGAGAACCCGGACGACAAGATCGACAACGACCAGAGCGAGTCCGATGCGCCCGGCGCCGAACCAAGTCCTGCTTCCCGGATGCGACAAGATCTGCCCCGTTGTTCGAGAATGTCCCTGTCGGTACCGATCCGCCGAACCCTGAACCCTGAGACCGACCCCGAACCCCGGGACCCCAAGATCGTCGAGCCCCCCTATGTGCGACCCCTTTTCTCGAGCCCTATTTTATAAATGCTAAATATGAAACTTGTTGCATATTAAATCATTCATCTCGCATGCATATTCATGTGGTTTGGGGGCCTTATGCCGATTCACCTAAATTAAATATGGGGCCTATATGCGGGCAAATCTAGCCTTATATTGGCCTCATTTAAATTTGTGTAGCGAACCGGAAACTTATTTTGCCATGTTCAAACAACAATTAAATTGCGGGGTAGCTAAACAACATGAACCACCTAATTAATTGTCGGGACCCCGGTTCCGTTTAATATGACCTAATTGCATCGCACCCTTGCCATGCCATGCATCATATCATAAGCATGCCGGTCTTCTGCCGTTGTATTAAAAATTGCATCCGGTGTTATTCTAGTGTTTTGCTTCTTCGCGGATAAGTCCGTTGAGTTGATGCGAGTGCCGACCCGATCTTCGGTTGAACCTTCGACAATGTTTTCAGGCGAGCATCTCCCCCTTTCTACCTATCTTACTTTTATAGTATTTATTCCCTCCTGTTGATCTATTGCTATCTGTGTTGCGATGCTCTAGTTTCCGTACCCTTGATATTACTTGCAGCCTTATATTACCTTGGACACATCCTATTACCTGTTGTTTGGTAGATAGTTGGACTTGCGCGTCGTAGTCGCTTGCTCAAGTGCCGTTGCGTGTCGTCAAGTGCCACAGTTGTTGATGTATTGCCGCATGTTGATGTTGGATATGACCATGGTTTTACTTATTGTTCACTTTAATTCCTGTTTAACAACTAAAATTGAAATAAGCAGAGGCATCGGTGGGTGATAGAAAATATTTGGTTTCCGAACGCCCACTTGTGTCCCGTAGGACCCCGAGTACTTGATACCTGTTCCTTGATTTATCGCGCTATCCACATCCGGGAGGTATATGGGACCCCCCTGAGCCAGAGCTTGATTCAGTCTTATTTCTTGGGGCCACAAACTAGTTTGAGGTTTTATTTACGATCATGTACTTATGCCATGCTACTTCTGTATTTACGATTGTGCGACAGATAGCACCTGTACTGTTTAGGAATTGTGACCCGTTTTAGCGGTATCGACACCCCGAGTTTTCGGGTTCCCAGTCGCTTACAGCCGGCCCCACAAACCTCGGGTCCGTCTCGAAGCTAGCTTACTTCGTTGCGGGTAAGACTCCAAGGGGTGGCCCCCTGAAATATTTCTGAATCTTGTGATTGCTTTGTCGTGAAGGCCTCGTTGGGTTTTGATTTGGTTTTTCCGAGGTTGATCGAGTGTGTGTTGCTATTGGTGCACCCCGGCCGGGTAAAACTTTCTGAAAGCCGTGTCCGCGGTTATGGACGACTTGGAGCACAGTATCTCGACCATAGACAAGCATAACTAAAGTTTATTGCTATAAATTTGACTTTATAATGACTAGTAATCCGCTTCACTATAATGGAATGGCTAATTAATACTGCCCACCATTACTTGTTTGGAGTGTCGCTTGCGACCATTGTACCTGACTAGTAATTATGGCAACTACAACGGAATGGCTGAATAAAAGTACCAACAACTGCTGGGTTTTTGGGTTATCTCATGCTAATTGTATCTGATTAGTAATTGTTGCAACTACAACGGAATGATTAACTAAAAGTGCCCACTGCTTATTTTATCAGGATGATTATCCAAATCTGACTAGTAATTGCTGCAACGATAACTGAATAAATAAAACTGCCAACTGTGTGAGTTCCTCGGTTGACTTCCTCGTTTGGTCTCGAGGGGGAAACACCAGGATGGGTTTGTTTGGTGTTAGCTTCAGGTTGGATCCGAATAGGTCGTTCTTATCCCTCTCTGATATTCGCCAGTTGTATCGAGTCTCTATAGGTTGTTTAGTGCATGCTGCCGCTGCCGCTCAGTCCACCATACCTATGTAGGTGAGGACCGCCGAATTCTAGTCTCGCCGTGTACTGGCCTCAGTACTGACGCTCCTCTTTTTCCTTTGCCCTTTTGTCGGCACCCCTTTTGTTTAAGCAGGTTTTAGATCGACGTCGTTAGCAGGGTTACCCTTCCGGCTTGGCCTGGGCAGGGTTATGGACGCCATTGGTTATTCTTCAGGGCTCTTAGCCCCATTTGCATCTTGTCCGTAGTCGGACGCCGTATCATTTTCAAGGTGAATTGGATCTTTGTATATTGTATTTGTATTCTTGGCTCTTTGAGTCGCTGTTATATATATATCTGTTCTGTGGGTCCCATCGAGGACTGTTGTGTAATGTTATTACTTCGTTTTCCACCCGCACGAAAGTGCCTGGTGGGCACCTTTGAATCGTTTCTATGCGGGTTTGGCGGGTTTTGCTAAAACTTGCATAGGGTCGATTCTGAGGGTGTTACATTTTTGTGCCAAGAATAACCTCTAATGAGAGAGAACTAAGATTTGGGGAAGTTGTTGTCCCGAAACAGATTTTTGTGCTTGAGTGTAAAAAATCGTGAAAAATCCCAGAATGTCGGATTGAGCTGTAATTTTCTATGCTTATGCCTCAGGTTATTATATAACTTTCATTAGTTTAGCACTTTTCGATTTGAGAAACAGAAATTCATCGGAAAAATCAGTATTTACCTGCTAGTCTGTTTTGACAGATTTCTGCCATTATTTGCATTTGGCTCTTAATTGGTATCTTTTGAGTTCTCTTTGATCACTTGAGATTTTAAAAGGAATTTCTACAGCATCTTGTGTTTTAATGGAATTTTTACTTATGTTGAAACTAAAACCAAGGGCTTATTATCTTGAATACACTGATGTTGCTAATGAAGATTGTGTGAAGTTTTTTATGAAGGAAATTTTCAAGTGTAGGGGAAGAATAATGTGATGAGATGAAGTATGGACAAAATATCAAGTTGGGGATGCCACCTGTGTCACCGCAATAAATATTCAAGAGGTACAAGCGTCAAATCTTGGGGATGCCCAAGGCATCCCCTTCTTCATCAATAAAAATCTTAGGTTTGCTTTCTAGACACTTTATTTTTATTGCTTCATACACTATCATGTTGTTCTTGGAGCGTCTTTGTTTTTTTAGTTTTCTTTTGTTTGGTTTGCTTCAATAAATTAGTTGGACCCCTGCATTCTTATGTTGTTTCAAATAAGTTGATTGGTGTTGGAAAAGAGTAGAAAGTTTAATGCTTATAGTGGTACAAAAGGAAGCTTGTTTTGACTATGGCTTAGACTTTATCATGTCATGTTAGATGTTGCTTTGACCATATGCTTAGTGATTATTGCTGTAGCATGACTTGTTCCAAACAATTTAGATTGCATAATGTGCCTTGAAAGAATCATGCATTGTTTTAGCATACGAAAGCATAATATTGTGGTATTCTCCTTTGATGCTTTATTTGGGTTGACTTGGCACATGCTTACACCATGTTAAGACTATGAACCAGTCACCTTAGCCTCTATGATCATTTAGTTTTTGACTTGTGATATCACTTTATGCTTTAATTAATAATGTTTTGTCCCTTTGCATGATTATGGCCATTATTGCTCTCTTAGTTGGTCGCTCCCAGTCTTTTGCTAGCCTCCACTTGTATGAGTAAGTTATACTCATGCATCCAACTCCCAAGAAACCAAGTTATTCCAAAGTGTCCACTATAAATTCCTATGCATGGTGTGTTACACCATTCCAAGTATATTCTTGTTTTCAGCTATCTTCCAAATTAAACTTGTTATGTGAAAATTAATGATTAAATCTCTCACAAAATTGATGGCACACTTTACTTTCTTGCACTTAATAAACTTGAACCATTGTGTCATCTATGTTGCTTATATGCTTGCAAATTTTGAGTAGGGAGTTAGCCAAACCATGCTGTCATGGGGAACGCTTTCAACACATGTACATATTTATCCAGTTGATATCATGATCTTTTGTTTATGGATGTCGGCGGTGTGAAATAAAAGGGGAGCTTGTAAGTCCATGGAGTTTTATATATGTGTTATAGAAATGCCTGGGCGGCTAGCCTAAGCCATGCCTAATCATGGTGGAAACTTGCAGCATAACCATAGTGAGAAATCTATGAAGCATATTTATAAAAAATATAGAAAAAAAGAGAAAAGAAAAAAAGCACCATGCTCATGGTAAATAAAAAGATCGCTGAGATGCTCACTTTCTGTTGCCTTGTCATTTTGATATGGGATATCTCCTGTGTCATGGGGCAAGGGGTACCCCGTTGGTGGTTCTCTATGATACACATATACTTACAATGACAAGAATTTGCTTGTGACTAAAGTTGAGTAGCATGAGGAACGACCCTCGTACTCAAGGGACATGAGATTTTCAACTTATGATCTATCAAGCATATACTTCATATTTGTCTCACTTAAACCTTAATCACCTCAAGATTCTTATGATAGGGGCAATGAGAGCTGAAATCTAATAAGTACCATAATTTTTGGAATCTCTTTATGAAACTTGAAATCCCTGCTTCCCTCTATGAAACTTGAAATCCCTGCTTCCCTCTATGAAGGGCCTTTATTATTAACTGCTTTGTCTTATTGTTAGAACTACATCTTTCATGCTCATGTTTAGAGTACTTTGATCCCAGCTATCAATGCTTTACAATATTTTGATCAAGATTGTGATGGTGCATGTCACCTAAAAAATTATTCTTTTTATCACTTACCTTCTTGAGGACGAGAAGGATTTAAGCTTGGGGATGCTTGATACGTCGTAAATGTATCTATATTTTTTTATGATCCATGCTTGTTTTGTATCAACTTTCTTATGTTTTGTCTACATTTTGAGGTATTATACATTTTCGGAACTAACCTATTGATAAGATGCCGCAGTGCCAGTTGCCTGTTTTCTGATGTTTTTGGTTTCACAAAAGCTAGTTAGGAAATATTCTCAGAATTGGACGGAACAAATGCCAAAGTCAATATTTTACCGGAGCGAAGATGGATTCAAAAGGGCAGACGAAGAGGATCCACGTGGCGGCCGCACCATAGGGTGGTGCGGGACCACCCAAGGTCGCGCCAGCCCATGGTGTGGGCCCCTCGGACGGCCACCGACCTTGCCCCTTCGCCTATATCAACAAACCGATATAGAAACCCTAAACACCCGATCAGAAGTCCACGAAAGAGTCCATAGCTGCTGCCACCATCGTCCCTAGATCAGAGGGATCTGAAGCTTTTCCCAGCACCCTGCCAGAGGGGAGAGATCATCCCGGAGGCCTTCTTCATCACCATGCCAGCCTCTGGAGTGATGCGTGAGTAGTGCACCCTTGGACTATGGGACCATACAGTAGATAGATGGTTGTTTCTCCTCTTTTGTGCTATCATGTTTAGATCTTGTGAGCTCCGTTCATGATCAAGATCATTTATTTGTAATGCTACATGTTGTGTTTGTGGGGATTCGATGGATATTGAGTACTATGTCAGATTGATTATTGATTCTATCATGTCTATGTTATTTGTGATCTTGCATGTTCCCCGTTGCTAGTAGATACTTTGGCCAAGTAGATGCTTGTAACTCCAAGAGGGAGTATTTATGCTCGATCGTAGGTTCATGCCTCTAGTAATCTAGGGAAGTGACAGAAATCTCTAAGGTTATAGATGTGATGTTTCTACTAGGGAGAAAACAACAATCCTTTTTCCAAGCGCAATTGTATTGTTTACTTTACACACTTTTTTAATGCAATTATCTGTTGCTTGGAACTTAATACTGGAAGGGGTTCGGATGATAACCTGAAGGTGGATTATTTGTCATAGATGCAGTTGGATTACGGTCTATGTATCATGTTGTAATGCCCAAACAAATCTTGTAGGAATCAAGATGTCTAGTATATGCATTGTTATGCATTTTCAATCTGTCAATTGCCCCGCTGTAATTTGTTCACCCAGCTTGTTATTTATCTTATGGAGAACACCTCTAGTGAACTGTGAACCCCGGTCCATTCCTTAACATTGATATACCATCTACTGTTTACCGTTTACTGTTACTTTCTACAAGAAAGCACTATCTTCCACACTATATGTTTAATCCTTTGTTTTCATCAAGCCGGTGAGATTGACAACCTCACTGTAAGTTGGGGAAAAGTATTGTGGTTGTGTTGTGCAGGTTCCAAGTTACTAGCAACACCTTGGAGTTGTTTCCTTACTCCTACTGGTTTGATAACCTTGGTTTCATAACTAAGGAAAACTTGCTGCTATGATCATCATACCTTCCTCTTAGGGTTCCCAACGAGCTCTACACATCTGAGCCATCACGGTGGCGGCACTATGACAGGGGTGAGTGTCGACATTATGTCGTGAGTGTCGACACTATGCCAGTGAGTGGCGACACTATTCGGTGAGTGGCGATACTATGCCAGTGAGTGGTGACACTATTTCGGTGGGTGGCGGCACTATGACAGGGGTGAGTGTCGACATTATGTCGTGAGTGTCGGCACTATGTTGTGCTGCTTAATCTATAAATAGGAATCCTTGTGAAGTTATCAACTACAAACAAGATATGGTGTGCGAGAGCAGGGATAACAATATGGACAGCTTTGGGGAGATACCTAAGGATCCAGTCCTCAGGTATCTCCACAGAGCTGGTCATAGAGGCACTCTCTAATATGTGAAATTAGTTAGCTCCCCGGCACAAGAATAGAACAACATCTTCATAGTTCGGGAAATTGTAACACCCCTAGTTTTATTAAATGGTAATTAGGGTTTGATTGTGCATTATGAGCATTCATGCATATTTTGTTAATAGAAAATGCATTAAAAATGTTTGGAAAAACAAAACCCTAAAAACCTACTTTGTTATTTTCCATCTCTAAGTAATGCATTGGGAAATGCTACCAATGCTTCAATAATAAGCCTACATGGACCTTTTAATATATTAAGTATGGTCATGTGTACTTCAAAATATTTTGAACCTGATCACTATTTTAAAGAATACAAAACAGATCTAGTTTGAAAAATACAAATAGAATTTGAGAAAAGAGAAAAGAGAAAAGATTTCAGAAGAAAAACTTCCCCTAACCCTACTAGGCTGTAGCCCAGCTCCTCTCTTCCTCTCCTCTCTATCGCAGCGCATCCGTTTGCAGCCCAACAACCGGCCCGTACCCCTTCGCCTCTATACGTACCGCCTTCCTCCAGAGCGGCAAGCTCCTCTCTATCGTGCCGCCGGCCCTCTATCCCTGCCGCCTACTCTCTGTTGTCCATCGTGCTCCGCAGTGGAGATAAGAACCATGCTGACACCTTGCCCCGTCCTTATCCTCTCTCTCTATCCCCCTTGGTCGACATCCTACACCCTCTCTCTCGCTGCAAGTCCGAACCCTATCCCTAGGTCACCATCAAATCGCCGCTGTTCCGGGCCTCCCAGTGTCTCGCCGATGTGCTCTGGAACTCCGCCTCGCTGCCCTCTACCTCCCTGCCGAAGGAATCGAGCAGGGGTGCCCTGAATTAGCCGCTTCGACTGCATCTTCCCCGACCCCGATGAGTTCTGCCTCCGCCATACCTTCTTATCTGGCCTACCTCTCGCCTCCCCCGACCGCACCGCTAGCTTCACAGTGAGCTTCTAGGTCTCCCCGTCCCTCCCATGCTCCCTGGCGTGGCCCATAGCAACCTTGCGTCTCATGCCGCTACTCGTCGCCGCAGACCGCCATCGTAGTCATGCCTCTGGTGACCATACAGGGGCGATACCACCTGTACGCGGTTCACCTTGCCGAGCTCTTTCCAACACACCCAACTGCGTGTTCTGGGGTGGCCTGTGTCACGGGCGACGACCACTGCCTTCTGTGCACCGCAGACGAGTCTGACGTGGCTCCCACGTGGCCTTCGGGTGGACCCCCCATGGACTGGGCCCCCTCTATCAGTGTGTGTGGGTAGGATTAGTACGGTAACAAAAGTTTCTGGCCGTGTAATGACTTCAGCACGATGCATTAATCCATTTTAAATGGTTTAATAATTTCAGAAATTGTTTTAATTTTGTAAATTCAATAATTTTAATCCATAAGTCAGAAAATTATGTATAATATATCCAAATGTTCAGAAAAATGAGATCTACCTCTTTACGCTATAATCATGCATTGATAAGAAACTTCCATTACAAGTATAATTAGAACAACAATATAACCCCTCTCATATGCCTCCGAGGTTTTCTCGAATTAGGGTTTGCACCCCTCGAATCCTGATTAAAATGACCGAGCATGTTTTAGGGTTTCATTTTGATACTATTTAACTTGTCATATCATCATTGTTGTTTGAGAATTGGATCGATGCCATGTGTTGATTGTTTCCTGTCCTTTCTGGTGTTTGGTTCTTCCCGGTAGAATACGATATCGAGATCGAGATTAAATACCGAGATCAAGACCATCAAAGATCGACGAACAATACTTGACCAACTGTAATCAAGTCAAGTACCAGATGTCTGAAGCTCTGCTTTCTAGTTATCAACTGGGAAAGGCAAGCAAAGCCTCACACATGATATAATCCTATTATTTCAAGCATTTCAATTCTTGCCATGTGCATACAATTCTAAAGTATTTCATCGATAGATAGAATAATCCTATTTGATGCATATTCCCTGTGTAACCTATATTCCCTGATCCACTGCTCCTACCATAACTAGGGTTTGGCTTGTGAAGCGTTGCTAGAGCT
The DNA here is from genome assembly GCA_916181665.1 of Avena sativa. NCBI lineage: Eukaryota > Viridiplantae > Streptophyta > Magnoliopsida > Poales > Poaceae > Avena > Avena sativa. The sequence continues at coordinate 370,349,992 of OV702284.1, forward strand.
GTTGTCTGTTGCGCTTAGCAATGTTTAGATGTTATCACTGGTCCATACGGTTGATGAATCAGAGCTATAAATGAACCTAGTATGACATGATGACGTGATATGACCAGAGATGAAGATTAAACATGCTAAGGCTTGTATAGGAGGCCACGATGGGTTGTGGTTTTTGTAGTCCCATACTTTTCACTACTAGGACCTGAGTTCTTGCCTCTTGAACCAAGACGAACGTACAACCACATGGGGGCCTGGAAACCCCCTCGACCAACTAACTTGCCTAGTAGATTTCATGAGTCACATAGTTCGGGATTTCCATTTGACATACGCATTCTGGTTCTTCTTGAAGGAGGTGCATTCATAACAGGTAGGTAAGCGTGGCTGGGAACAAGAGAGGCACGACCTCCGTAATCTTGAACCCTGCGCACAACATTAGGGACAGGCTTCGGGACTTGACCCGTTATGGCGGAATATCCCTAGTGCGTGACTCATGGTCTCTACGAAAGCAAGGTAAACATCGTGGTTAACCACTCTCTGCCGACCTTCCAAGGAAGAGGGATAATGTTAACTAGCGCTAAGAATCGGTTGGTACGTGTGGGTAAAGTTGTACACCCCTGCAGGGTATTAATCTTTTCGAAAAGCCGTGTCCAAGGTTATGGAAGACTTGGGAACGGATTCTAAGATCATAGAGAACTTAAATGTCACATCCCAAAATTCTCCTAATTTTGGAATGTGAAATAAATAAATAAATTTGATTGATTGTTTGACTATGTTGAAAATTCTCAAAGAGAAGAAATTTTTTGAATAGAAAATCCTCTCAACCTTGAATTCAAAATCTTATATTCTTTTGTTATGACCTAAGTAGCCATATAGGCAAAAGAGCATGGATTGATTATGGATTGTAGAATTGGTGTGCAATATTTCAAAATGAAAATAATGAAGCATTCATAAGCATTTCATTACATCCATGCAAAGTTCTCACAAACTAAATCCAAATCCTGCTATCTAAATCCTATAGTTGATTTGCCCAAATGTTCCTAAAGGTAATTAAATTGACTTTATAAAACCACTGTTGCTAAGGCATAAATTATTGATAATATAGCCTAAAGAGATCCAATTAATATTACAAAATTTTAGGAACAAATTGAGCTCATTTGGAGCTATTATGAAAAAGTTATGAAACAAATACAAACACATAAAGATATAAATAAAAATGAAATATACAAGGATTTATAAAACCACTACTTGCAAACTAGTAAAAATATTACAAATATGATCCTACAATGATCTATTCGATTTTATAAAAATTTAGAAACAAGAATCGTGTCATTTAGAGTTCGTATGCAAAAGATATGAGGGAAACAAGTAAATAGAAGAAAAAAAATCTAATAGGCCGGCCCACCCGGACCGACTGGACCAGGCAGCCAGGCACGTACCGATGGTGTCCCAGGTTTGCTTTAAAATTTGTGCAAAAACCTATTTTCTAGACCTATCTCTATTCAAATACTCGTAACTTTTTATCTACAACTCCAAATCGACTTCCGTTTGTTTCTACTTGTTCCCTACTCCAAAACCTATCTCTACACCGTCCCAAACCTCCATATAAACTCGTGGAGCCATAGTTGTACGAGTTTCTCTCCTCGAAATCCCGAATCTACATATGTCCGAATCTTATTTCGCTTTTTAACCCATCTAGACTTTGTTGTTTGCCTTCCGTCAAAAAACAAAAGTTGTAGAACTCGTCGAAATATTCCAATCCCGACAAACCTCACCTCTTTTCATCCACCACAGCCGGAGAATTTCGCATCGCAATATTTCAGATCTAACGATGTAAATCCAAGATGTACTCGCGCTCGTTTCTTCAAATCCAAATTCCTTTGGTGAGAAGGTAGGAATAATGATTCCCCACAACTTTCATGTTCTAAGTTTTTCAATTTGACCTACGGATTTGTCTCTCTAACACAGATCTGTTTCTTGTCTATTCTGAGCCAAAATCGGATCAATCTCTTTTTCTAGCCACCGGATCCTATCCAGACGGTCGAGATCCAATCAAACCAGTGCGTGCCATGTCGTCATCCCGGTCAGCTTTCTCATCAACGCCACGTCAACATCTAATCCCAGTCAGCATGCAAAGTCAACCTGTCCAGTCAGCGGAATATTCTCTGTAATATTCCGTTCGAATTTAAAATTGCATATTATAGGTCTAACTTGTAAAATTCATTAGAAATTCATACCACGTCCAAAAATTGCGTATAATATATCAAATTGAAGAAAAATTTACGTAGAATAATCTTATCAGAATAGATCCAACTTTTACTGTACGTGGTTACTGCAGTAATTTAATTAGTTTTAATGGTATTTTAGGTCAATAAATTCATAGAAAATTATCTGTAACTCCGAAAAATATGAACAATATATCAAATTGAAGCTACTGTGATGTACATTAATAATATCTGGTTGGATATAGCCTTTGTGTATTATTTGCCCCGTAGTGGTTTAATTAGTTTTAATGGCCTTATAAATCATTAAATTCATAGTAAATTATTTGCATATCACAAAAATATAAATAATATACCAATGGAAAGCTGGCTCCATGTAGATCATTAATATGCAAATGGTTCAGGCAAATACTGTATGGTTTTGCAGTTATTAAATAAATGGTTTAATGGCTTATTTAGAGTAATAAATTCATAAGAAAATAAATAATGCTTAGAAAATTACAAATGATATGTTCCTGAAATCACAATTCCGTGGAGATTACAGATATAATTTTAGTTTGATTTTTAGACAACAGAAACTATATGAATCATTTAAAACCCATTAAACACTATTTAAATCATACAAAAAGATCTATAACTCCGATTAGGGTGAATCTAAGTGCTAAGGTTTTGTATTGACCATATCTATACAGAGAAATTGCATGACAAATTATTTGGTACTGTTAAAACAGAAATTCATACAGATATATTTAAACCCATTGAAATAGTGTTTTAATCATAGGAAAATATCTATAACTCCTTTTTAGGTGAATCAAATTGCTACTGTCTCTAAATTGCATTACCTATCCAGTAGCATCTAGTTCAAAATTTAATACGACATAAACATATTTAGTTCAATTAAAGTGGTATACACCATACTAAATCGATACAACTTTAGTAATAAAAGCTTTAGTGCATTAAATGACTTTCCACATGCATCATGTAATCTAACTATGTTCAGAACACTAAATGCAACCATTGTGACTCATTAAATCGTCATGCATGCATCTGTTCATCATTGTTTTCTTGTAATGTTGCACTGTTGTATGTTTGCAACGTTTTGAATGGTGTTTGTTGTGTTTGCTTCAAATGTTAGATTGCGAGGAGTGCAACTACTGTGATTGCAACTACTATGATTGCAAGTATTGTGGTTATTACGAAAGAGGCCATTATAATTGTGAGGATTATCTAATCGACTACATCTACAACAAAGGAAAGTGGTGCTATCTTGGTCATAAATGCCCTATTGTTTTCCTATGCATTGTAGATGTTTTGTAGAATTGCATATGTAGGAATTGATGTGTATATGCTATGCTATGTCCCATATTATTCCCTAGTATTCCTTGTTTATGAGCCATCGTATTGGTAGATTTCTTAGCTATGCTATTTAGACGAGGAAGGGAATCACATCATGAAAAGTTATATGTGTTTGAAAGGCTTATGTTTTAATAAATGACAAACCAACATGTTTTAATGAACCACCTGGGCGGAATGGCATTGATTGGGTCATCGAGTGTGGATTATGGTGGGGAATGCCGCCCAGGACACTGAGAAAGGATTGGTTTCTTTGTTTGGTAGCTTTCGTGTGAAACCATGTGCCAATAATGAAATGGGCGGTTGGTTGAACTCAGTAGGTTGTGGTAACTCGAACCCACGTATCCAGAGATGTAGATAGTGTAGGTTGGACCGGTGCGTGTCGGGTTTGGGGAGCTACTTCCCGAACGGTTCCTTCTTGGACTTCTCCCTATCATCACCCAATATGAGAGTGGTGGTACAAGCTGGGCTGGCCAAGTCACATGGGTAAAGTGTACTAACCCCTGCAGGGTGTATAAACTAAGTGCTTAGCCGTGTCCCCGGTTATGGACAATTTGAGCGACCTGATACTGATGCTATGATATTTCTCACTCATCCTTATTTCTTAATTACTAAAAACTTGTTGGGTGAACATAACTGGGTAGGAGCACCTGAGAGTGAACCAGAGTGTCCTATTTATCGTATTGGAAAACTACTTTGTTACAAATGTTAGGATAAAACTATTGCTTTATGCAAATGAGCCCGAACTCCACTTGGCCAAATAAGCATGTAGTTGATAGATCTGTTGTTAACCACTTTAGCCTAATTGCCATACATTCAATGTATTGACCATTCGTGGCTGCAACGTTTCATGTTGCAGGTTATATCGTATCTGAGTGATCGTTCATAGGTCGCGAGACTCCACTCAACAATTGTTCGCCTGTGGCACATTTGAAGGATGGAGATCTACCTTGTATTCGTTTTCCGCTGTGTACTTGAATAAATAATGTAAATTCTGGATCATATTTGTTGTATTTATGATGCACAGTTATATTTGGTATCATTTTGTACTGTGTGTGCCAGTGAACCGATCCAGGGATTGGCACTATACACATGAACTTAGCCTTATCAGGCGAGGGTGTTACATTGAACCTACTCGTAAAACTTGGTAAGTAATGCATGCTTAAGGATGCTTCCTCAGGGATCAAGGGGGTGATCCTAGTTGTTAGGTTCAGCTCATAAAGATTCGGTGGATATCAAAAGATGATCAAAGCTAGAGATACCGCTCTCTTATCACCTTTAAAATATTCTGATTAGTCGATATTCTTCTCCCTCTTTTCTTACTAACAAAGATGGATTTATGCAAAATAACTCCACCAGCCATAAGTCTTGCGGAGTACACCCTGTACTCACCCTTGCTTCATTGATACTTATGCAGTAGAGTAAGTGTTACCTTATAAGATGAGTTCTTTATGGCATCGACATCGACGAGTAGCTTGGGGTTCCCGGTCGACATCCTAGGATCTATGGATTGGACGTCATCATTATACTTCAGGACTCTTTGGCCATTTGTTAAGTTTTCTATACTTAATAGCATAATATGCCTTCCGTTATTTGATGATTATGGTCAGTGACCTCTGCTTGTAATATTTTGGTTCTTTGCTCAGTTATGAGCTCGCCATAATAATTTTTGTGTCGTAGGGCCACTAATGTGTTATCAATTCTCCCTCTGTACGCTTTCAAGATTTAGGTTAGGCTTATATCAAACAGAGGTCTGGGATTTGTCTAGCCCTAATCCCGGGGGTGTCACAGGTTTTTGGTATCAGAGAAGTACCATCTACAGGAAAACCTTTCTACTGGTCGATGTTGAGTCTAGTGCTTGTGAATACTATTTTCAAAGATGAAAATAATGTTTAAAAACTCTAGTATGCTTGTTTTTACTCCTTATCCAGTTTTGCTCTAATTCTGGGTTATCTTATCTTCTATTGATTTGTAAAGTTTTGTTGAGCCTTCCCAGGCATGTCGTTCTCAACCAGTTGACCTAGTGTTAAGTTCTCTAGAGTGTCTGATGTGTGTGTGTTCCTTGATTCCCTTGTTCCGTTTCACCTGAGAGATTTCTTTCCATCATGATCTCTGTCTTAAGGGACCACAACATCATGTTCATGGTCCCATACTGATCTGTTCTAGGCCTCAAAGTTTCCTTTCGCCTCATGTGCTTCCTTTCTATTTTTTTGGGTACTTCAGAAGTTGTTTCTTCTCCTGGAATCTACCTGGTGATTACTATATTGTATTACTCTTTGTCACTCCAGTAGTAGTTACTCCTTTCTTTGTGTTTTAACCCTCGGACTTGAAACTAAGATCCTCGATTGTGCTGGATTCTGGTGTTGAGAATCTTGAACATGAAGCTAACCTTTAACCCAAGATCCATTTCTTTGACCCGTGTGGTTAATGTTCACACATTACCTTGGGATGGCTAGTATTATCTAATCTATCCTTCAAGTTTGTGGTTATTGTCGTGATTCAATTGCGACAACTAAGGACTACCCCTACAACATGCTATGGCAGATGTTATTTAATGGAACCAAATAGATCATGACAAGGGTACTCCTCGTGAGTCTCACTTCTATACCTGTGACTCTGCCACACCTTTCCTTCTCTGCATTGGTCTTTGGAAGATTGTTGACTTATGCATCCACATCTCAAGATTCTATCTCGAGCATGTTCCTTCTCATTCTTGTTGTTTTTTGACCTTTTTCTACTAGTTGGTAGCCAAGTAGTAGATATGCAATGGTGTCTTCCGATGCAAGATACACTTGTGGTCCATCTAAACAAACCATTTCGGGATGTTAGGAGAAATAAACTCCAGTACCTCGTCATTTCTAAGACCAGGTCAAAGTTTTGTAATCCACAGATGAATAAGTGTTGATTAGCCTATGTTCTGTTCTACCTTAGAATATTACACTCCTTTACATCAAGAGTTCGTGATGAGTTTCATGACCCTCTTAATGAAGTGATGCCCTCACACATTTTTACCCACCCTTCTATTTGAGCTATCAGTGCTCAGGAATGATGCGCGTGTGTAATGGTGTGACCATCTAAGATTCTTAGAAATTCTTATTGCTTTGAAATTCAAGGACATTTGTACCATTCTTAGCGTGATGGTTAAACCTATCACTAAGCGAAGTTTGATTGTGCTACCAAGTCCGTTATTCTAGCTCACTCTCTTCAGTCAAAGAGTTAGACTCGTGCCAAAACTCTAAGACTATGTATTCTTGCCTTACAAAGCAAGTTTCCTCTCGAACTAAGTGACATATTGGTGGTTCGTGATATTCTATAAATCTACTAGAAGTATCACCATGTCTCCACATGACCATGATGTCAGGTTCTTGAGCAAGAAAGTTCTTTGAACTGCTCTTTTCTCCAAGGATCCGTACTGGATAACCCTGAGCTAGTTGGTTGAGCTTAAACAACAACTTGGAGAGTTATAAGACAAAAGTTCTATTCAATTTATTTCATTATTAAAGGGATGTCTAGTTCTGTTTGTGTTGAAGCAAGATAGTATTTCCTTTGTGGAAATGTTATCTTTCCACGCTTTTGATTTGATTTAGGCAATCGTCAAATCAAACTCAGTTCCAAGAATAATCCTAATGGTGTATCTACTTGTGATGTCCCACCTAGCTACATCTTCATGTTCTTTGATCTAACCAATGTTTATGCCTCATTCATACAACATATGGCTCCGTCTTCTTGGACTGTATAGATAAGTTTGTTATCGAGCCCATAGATGACATTCTTAAATTTGGCATTAATGTTGGAAACTTTTGAGAACCGTCTTTGTGCCATCTCGAAGTATGCAATCTGGATGTTAGAAGTAACCTTCTCTAGTTCACATGCAAATGTTGAAAGATGTCGTCGTGGATTCAAGAAGAGTTATCTTGTTTCCTTGGGAATCACTTCAAGTCATTCAAGCATGTGCTATGAATTCTTGATATGGCAGGTTGATACCTTCACATCTCGAGAAGATCCTCCAAGCACACTAAGACATTGATTGATTCGTTCACGGAAGATAAGAAGTCCTACAAAGTTCAGTATCCTCTTAAATACTTCCCAACAAGGATTCAATTGTGTTTCATTGCAAACAACTCATGTATGTGCAATTGTCGTCTGATAAATTTCTAGCACATGGGTTCCGCAACCTAGATCACCTTTTGGAGCTTGACATTGTAGTCCATGTCTTGAGAACCTAGTGACTTTACCTCTGTGTAAATGTTGCAAACTTTCTATTTGGATATACTAAGTCTAAAGTATCTCTCCACTAACCAACACTAAATCTCAAGTATCAATGATAGTTGGTGTTGCTCAAGGTTCTGACGTATGTATCTTTGGAAATCCGGCAAGATTGATTTAGTGGTTGACACAAAAAGCCAGAAGACCTATTGCCATAACATCTTGATTCAGCAATAACAACCACTCCTCAAGAGGCATCTTCTATGATTTATCATAGGAGTTAAGCTCATGGTTTCCTTTGTATCCGAAGTCCGACCTTTACTTGATGTCCGCTTTCACGAACATCAAGGAGAACGTTTAAAGTAGAGTAGATAAATGTCTCTCAGTCGATCCTCCAGACCCTTTTATAATGGCAAGCGTCTTGTTATGCCAAGTACTTGGAGTCCGAGAATGAAGTTTCTTTTTCTCGTGTCATCAGGAATCTTCTCAACTATTCATCTTGGTGGTGTAAAGTGATATCACGATCTTTGGGAAGGATTTTGATAAAAACCAGATGAATAAAGAGTTTCCTCCTAGCTGTCTTAAACATATTTGAAGAGCGACCATGATTTTGGTAGTCAATAGTTTCTCTTGTTACATGTTCCTTGTGACTCTTACGAGTCCTCCCCACAAAACACCTTTCCGTCCTGGCCTTCTATTGAATGAAAGAGTAACCCCTATGTTTCAAAAGTAGTTCAACAACTTGGCTTTGTTGGTATCAATCTCTTCCACCTGTAAATCTCTACTTAAGTTGTATAGTACAAGTTTACCTCTCGAAGTCTGTGTTCCTTATCTACTCTGTTGGAAGTATTGTTCCCTCAGAAGCCAAAATCTCTTCTGCAAGCTCCATGGTCTCAATCCTTATGAAGACCAATTATCTGTCACCTTGAAAACCATCTCCTTTTGTTTCCTCCGTTACCTTGGCGTGTTTCATGTCTGATACGTCCAAAATGTATCTACTTTCCCGAACACTTTTGCTATTGTTTCTCCTCTAAACTTGTGTGATTTGGATATAACTAACACAGACTAACGTTGTTTTCAGCAGAATTACTTTGATGTATAGTTTTTGTGTAGAAAATCAACTATCAGGAAAAATCCCGGAAAATATGCCAAAAATCCTATTTCACCAGAAGATCCACGGAGCCAGGGTACGAGATGGAGTGGAGGCCTGGGGGCCCACACCCCTGCCAGGCGCAGGCCAGGCCTAGCCGCGCCTAGGGGGGGTGCGGCCACCCCAAGCATCCCCTCGGGGTCCCTCTTCGCCTATAAGTTATCTCTTGACCTACGAACCGAGGGGGTCGACGTTTTTTCAGAAAGAGTTCCGCTGTGCCTCCACCACCAGAAGCCGTGATTTGGAACCAGAAACTCCGTTTTGGCACCCTGCCGGGACGGGGAATTTGGGGAGGATCATCGACATTGTCATCACCAACGCCTCTCCATCAACCATCAATGTTTCCCTCATCCATGAGTGAGTAATCCCCTACTATAGGCTATGTGGATGGTAGGGATTGGATGAGTTCTATCACGTAATCGAATAAGATTGTTAGGGCATAGTGCCTAGTATCTCTAGTAGTGCTATTTGACTTTGTTGCAACTTGTTGTGCTTAATGCTTGTCACTAGGGCCCGAGTGCCATGATCTCAGATCTGAACTTATTATTGAATCATTATGATAGTATTGTTTGTGATCTTATCTGCAAGTTGTGTACACATCATTGTTCGGATTCAAAGGCCTCGAAGTGACAGAAATTGGGACAACCGGACGGGATGGCTGTGGTGTGAGGATCACATGTGTTCACGGAGTGTTAATGCTTTGCTACGGTGCTCTATTAAAAGGATCACCTTAATTGCCAGTAGTTCCCTAGAGGCCCCACTGCCATGGGCTTGCAGGACAAAAGATGTTGTGCAAGTTCTCATTGCGAGCATGCATGACTATATATGGAGGAAATGCCTAGGATTGTTTATTACTTGGATGCTTATTCTCATTTATCTACAATGCCCTAGATCTTGAAGTTACATGTTTAGACTCGTCCATGCAACGCCCGTCCATCCATCCCTATGCCTACCGCGCTCATATCCTACTGTTTGCTACTACTGTTACGGCTGCTCCTGTTTTATTGTTGTTGTTGCTTTGCTCTTGCTACTACATACTGTTGCTACTGATAAACTTCTATGACCAAGAACTATTTCCAGTTGCAGCTGAATTGACAACTCAGTTGTTATGGCTTGCAAGTATTCTTTGTCTCCCCTTGTGTCAAATCAATAAATTGGGTAATACTACCCGCGAAGACTGTTGCGATCCCCTATACTTGTGGGTCATCAAGACTATTTTCTGGCATCGTTTCCGGGGAGCATAGCTTTATTTGTAGGTTCACTTGGATCTATTATTGTTCACTGCTACTCCTTTCATCATGGGGAAGTCTCGTGATGGAAAGTTTCCTCTTTTACCATCCACTACAAGAAGAGGTACATTTATAAGCACCTCTGTTGCTCTTGATTCACCGTTTGTTATAAGTAAGCTTGTTACACCACCACCACATACTCATGCTACACACACTGCTACTACTACTGAGTCTGAAACTGCTTTTGATACTCATGATGTTACTTCTACTGTGCTTGATGCGAGTGGTTCATTAGATCCTTCCCTAGATGCTACTATGGCTAGTCTAGGGAATACTGAAACTCCTAGTGAAGACACTATTACACCTATTAGCTCACCTGAGTCTAGAGAGAGTTATGATATTAATGATGGTTACCTTTAGTTCATTGATGAATTTGTTGAAGAGTGCCGAAACACACATGGTACTAGTGCTATTAAGAGTCTCCTTGCTAGATGTACCATTATTTCTAAACTGTCCTCTGATCCTAAGTTTGCCACCTCTCCCATAGATATTAAAGATAAAGATTATGATTTCTATCTTGATTTATTCTATTTAGACATTGTTGAGAAAGAACCTCTTTGTGGGACTGAAAATGAGAGTGTTGTGGCTCATATGTATGAGCTTTCTACTATGAGTGCTTTATTCTCTGATGATTTTAAGATGCGAAGTACTTTGTCAAAGATCTTCCCTTTTTCACTAAAAGGAGAAGATAGAGCTTGGTTTAATAGATTACCTTCTGGTTCCATTGATAGCCTTGATTGTTTGATTGCTTCTTTCTTTCAGAAATATTTTCCTCCTAGTGCTAGACATGCTGCTTTGCATAGACTTTTTGATTTTAAACAGGGAGAAGAAGAGAAATTGCCTGAGTCATGGACAAGGTTATGTGCCTTGATTCATGCACATCCTGGATGTCCATTGCCTAAGAATGAGCTTCTTGATATTTATTATAAGAGAGAATTCCTTATTTGACACTACATCTCAATATAGTTCCTTATTTGACACTACTAAAAAACTACTTCCTTATATGACCACTTGTGTAATTTTTTGCCTTATATAACACCGCATTTAGTTCCGTTAGGCTCTTCCATTAGTTTACTTTTTTAAGGACCAAACTACCCTACCCATGCCATCGCTGTTTCTCCACCTTTTTGTGATTATTAGTATGACTGGACCACCCATTCACTCCTCAAGCTAATCCATGTGTGGGCATGCATGTTATCAGTAACAATGTATCCGAGAGCGTCTGCCGTATAAAATTAAGTAGAGGCCGCCGTTCTGCGTCTTGTCAGCTCTCGTGTCTTCGCGCACTGTGCACTAATAGGTGTTGAGTATTATGGTGGCGTACTAGCTAGTGTGGTATTTGTCCATTTATTTTGTGCAAGAAATATGAAAAGCGTTTCTACTCGATCGGTAAGTTTCTGAGCCGCATCTCATGTGTAGTTATATGGGTACGATACGGTATCAAGCTACAAGGAGTCCATGAAGTATACAAAAGCTATACGACTCATAGTTACGTTCGGTATGGTCTAATACTTCCTCCGTTCACAATATAAGTTTTTTTAGCAAACTGTTTTAGTTTACTAAAAAGGCTCACATTATGAAACGGAGGTAGTACACATTTAAACAAAATCTGCTTGCTTCTAACAAAAAGAGCCGCCTCTATGTGGCCTCTCTCTCTCTTCCTATTGTACTTCTGCTATATATATTTGTGTACGGGATGACAGTCTATGTGTAGGGAGACCAAAATACACTAGAATATATTTCTTCATGCTCGTCAATTGAAGCTCTGCATGCTTGGACCGGCCCATCACAAGTGCACACGCTAAACAATACCATACTTTAAATTATATACTCGGTTCCATCACATGTACAATACCATTTCTTATAATTTTTTCACATTATACACTAGGGGCAAAAGCGTCTTTTTAGACCCCCATCTAACCCCGATAGCTCTGAAAATACACTAGAGTGCCATATAAGGCAAACAAATTACACAAGTGGTCAAATAAGGAAGTGAAAAAAAGTTAGTGTCAAATAAGAAATCATATTGGGAAGTAGTGTTAAATAAGGAATTCTCTCTTATTATAATGGACTAACTGATGATTCTAGGACATACCGAGATAGCTTTGCTGATTGTGTTTTTAGGAAAAGAACTCATATAGATGCTGAAGAATTAATGACTAAAATAAGCAAAAATTATGATGATTGGACTTCAACTGAGCTAAATACACTTGAGCCTATTACTGGAACCAGTTGTGCCTGAACCAGATCCAATACCAGCACCAAAGAAGAGGGGTGTTATTGCATTAAATGATGAAGTGATGAAGGAAGTGTTGGAATTATGCCCTAGAGGCAATAATAAAGATGTTATTATTATAATTCTTGTTCATGATAATGTTTATATTTCATGCTAGAATTGTATTAAGCGGAAACTTTAATACTTGTGTGGTTTGTGAACAACACCGTGTCCCTAGTACGCCTCTAAGGACTAGCTCATTGATTAATGATGGTTAAGGTTTCCTAACCATGGACATGAGTTGTCAATTAATAATGAGATCATATCATTGGGGAATGATATGGTGGACAGACCCAAACTAAGCGAAGCAATTAGATCGTGTCATCGTGTTCGTCTTTGTGAAGCTTTTCTTATGTCAAATATTGTATTCCTTAGACCATGAGATAATACAACTCCCTGGTATCGGAAGAAAGCTTTGAGGTCATCAAACGTCATCCTATTAGAGGGTGATCATAAAGGTGTCTCTCAGGTGATCGGAAAGTATCTATTGGGTTGTATGTATCGAGATGGGATTTGTCCCTCCCAAGTCGGAGAGATATACTTCGGGCCCACTCGGTAATCGATATCAACACCGCTTGCAAGCATGTGGTTAAAGAGTTGATCACAAAGTGATATCGGATTACAGAACGAGTAAAGTACTTGCTGTGAACGAGATTGAACTAGGTATGACGGTACCGACATCAAATCTCGGGCAAGTAAAATATCGCGAGACGAAGGGAATACATATATGAGATTGATTGAATCCTGGCATCGTGGTTCATCCGATATGATCATCGATGAATGTGTGGGAGTCAATATGGGTTTCCAGACCCTGCTGTTGATTATTGATAGAAGATCATGTCTACATATTCTCGAACCCGCAGGGTCACACACTTAACGTGTCTCGACGCTAGGATAGATTGGATAATTGGTTTATGAGTTTTTGTTCGGAGTCTCGGATGGGATCCGGGACATCACGAGAGGTTCCGGAGTGGTCCGGAGAATAAGATTCATATAAGGCAGTGCAGTTTTTGGAGTTCGGAATTGTTCCGGATTAATCGGTATTGTACCGGAAGCTTCTAGAACCTTCCGGAAGGGGACCAACGTGGCCCCACCTTCCGGGAGGGGGCATGGGCCTATGAGGGAGTGCCCTGGACGCATTGGGCCAGGGGCACAAGGCCCCATAGGGCCCAGCCGGCCAAGAGAGGTTTAAACTCTAGATAGAGCTTCTAGAAGGGGGGGTTCCTTGCCCCCCCACTCTTCCTCCTTGGGGCCGCCGGCCTTGGCTTGGGGGAGGGGCTAGGGCTGCGCCCACCCCTCTATATATAGAGGGCTGGGGGCGCACCAACCCCCTACACCTTCCCCTCCAACCCTAGCCGCCCTGCTGCCCTCCTCTCTCCCTCCCGACTGCTTGTAGGTGAAGCCCTGCTGCAGAAATTCTCCACCATATACACCACGCCGTGTGTTGTAGATCCAATCCGTCTCTCCACCATACTTGCTGGTCCGAGGAAGGAGGAGACGTCGAGGTGCTGCACGTGTGCATCTCACGGAGGCACCGCCACTTGTGGTGCTAGATCGGATCGGATCGCGAGGAGGGGAAGCGAGTACGACTACATCACCCATGTTCCGACGAACGTTCCGCTGTGCGAATCTTCAAGGATATGAAGATCTAATCCAATCTCTCTCGTTGTTTGCGTCTCCTAGATTAGATCTTGGCTTTCCCTCTGTTCGCATCCGTAGAAAATTTTGATTTACTATGCCGCGAAACCCTTCAGTGGTATCAGAGCTAGATCTATGCGTAGATGTGTTTCACGAGTAGAACGCAACATGGTTGTTGCGGGCGTTGATGTTTTCTGTTGCAAGCCTCTTGTTTGTGTTCTTCTTATGACGCGGGATAGTGAGATTGAAGCGGTCTAGGCCAACCTTACGCGACGTCGTTCGCGAGACCGGCTCCGCACTTGACGTGTGGCTTGTTCCACACATGCGGCTGGTGGATGCCAGTTTCTCTCACTATAGTTGTCATGGGATTAACACCGGAGTTTGGCAACCATAATATCACCGTTGTGGCTTTCCGTAGGTAAGAATCGTTCTTAGCATCTACTCCCATAAGCCACGTAAAACATGCAACAACAAAGTAGAGGCGTCTAACTTGTTTTTGCAGGGAGTGTTTTCTGTGATATGGTATGGCCCAAGATGTGATGTGTATAATGTATGCGATGATCATGTTTTGTAATGTTTCACGACTTGCATGTCGATGAGTACACAACCGGCAGGAGCCATATGGTTGTCTTTATAATTGTGTGTGACCTGTGTGTCAACTTCTTATACGCCATGTAATAGTTTCACTTTATCGCTAAGTAGTTAGCAATAGTTGTAGTTGCTATTCGTGGTGGAGGCAATCATGGTGGAGTGATGGAGATCATGCCAGAACGCACAAGATGGAGATCATTGCGTGAAGATTGGCTATACCATGTCACATAAAGTTATATGCATGTGATGTTTATCCTTTTATGTATCTTATTATGCTTAGATCGCGACGGTAGCATTATAAGATGATTCCTCACTTAAAGATCAAGATAAAAACTGTGTTCTCCCTAAGTATGCACCGTTGCGAAAGTTCGTCGTGTCCAAGCATCACGTGATGATCGGGTGCTATAGACTCTACGCTCACATACAACGGGTGCAAGCCAGTTTTGCACACGCGGAAATACTTGGGTCTAACTTGACAAGCCTAGCATGTACAGACATGGCCTCGGAACACAAGAACCGAAAGGTTAAGCATGAGTCATATGGATGATATGATCGACACTTCGTTGTCCACCATTGAAACCACATATCTTCTCGTGAAGATCGGATTAGGTGTGGTGAATTTGGATCGTGTTCACTAAACAACTTGAGGGATGTTGAATTTAGTGGGAGTTCATCTAGTAATTTGATTAAGTTGAACTATTTATCATGAACATAGTCTAAGTTGTACTTGCAAATACTGTAGATCACATGGCCAAGTCCAACTTCAACTTCAACGTTTTTGCTGAGAAGGAAAAGCTTAGAAACAATGGGTCTAACTTCACCAATTGGTTCCGCAATCTAAGAATCATTATCTCTGGCGGTCAAAAGGACTATGTCCTTGGGAAAGCGTTAGGTGACCCCCCTGCTGCAACTGCGTCGGCTGATGAGAAAACTGTCTATCAGTCGCGCAAAGATGATTATGGTGTGATTAAGAGCACCATGTTGTTTGCTATGGAACCGGAACTTCAAAATCGTTTTGAAGACTATCCCGGGCCCTTTGAGATTCTCGAAGAGCTGAAAACCATGTTTCAGACTCAGGGCCGTTCTGAGAGATATGAGATCTCTGAGAAGTTCTTTAACTGCATGATGGAGGAAGGAAGTTCCGTTAGTGAGCACGCCATTAAGATGACGGGCTACACCCAACGCCTTGAGCAACTGGAATGCACGATTCCAGAGGAGCTCAAGATTGACAGGGTTCTGCAATCACTCCCTCCCAGCTACAAAAGTTTTGTAGTGACTCACAATCAGATTGGTTCCACTGATACGATCACCGAGCTCTTCGCAAAGCTGAAGGCCGCGGAAGTGGACATCAAAAAGGATAATCATGTGTTGATGGTCATCATGTGTTGATGGTCAATAAGCCCACCTTTAAGAAAGGTAAGGGAGCAAAGAATCCCTTCAAGAAGGGCGGCGGCAAGCGCACTGCCCCTGCTGAGAAGAAGCTCAAGTCTGGTCCTAAGCCGGACACTGAGTGCTTCTATTGCAAGGACAAGGGTCACTGGAAGCGCAACTGTCCGAAGTACTTAGCGGACAAGAAGGCTGGCACCATCAAAGGTATATTTGATATACATGTTATTGATGTTTTCCTTACTAGCCCTCGTTGTAGTGCCTGGGTATTTGATACCGGTTCAGTTGCTAATATTTGTAACTCGAAACAGGAGCTACGGAATAGACGGTGGCTTGCGAGGGATGAGGTGACGATGCGCGTTGGCAATGGATCAAGAGTTGATGTGATGGCCGTCGGCACGCTCTCCTTAGTTTTACCTTCGGGATTAGTTTTAAACCTTAATAAATGTTATTATGTGCCTGCGTTGAGCATGAACATTATTTCTGGATCGTGTTTATTGCAAGCCGGTTATTCATTTAAATCGGAGAATAATGGTTGTTCTATTTATATGAGTAACATCTTTTATGGTCATGCACCTATTGTGCATGGTTTATTTCTTCTAAATCTCGAAAGGGATGAAACACACATCCATAACATTGAGGCTAAGAGATGCAAAGTAGATAGTGATAATACTACTTATTTGTGGCACTGTCCTCTAGGTCATATTGGTGTAAAGCGCATGAAGAAACTCCATTCTGATGGACTTTTGGATTCTCTTGATTTTGAATCATTTGACACATGCGAACCATGCCTCACGGGCAAGATGATCAAAACCCCGTTCTCCGGTATGATGGAGCGAGCAATGGACTTGTTGGAAATCATACATACCGATGTATGTAGACCGATGAGTGATTCGACGCGCGGTGGATATCGCTATTTTCTCACTTTTACCGATGACTTAAGTAGATATGGGTATATCTATTTAATGAAACTTAAATCTGAAACATTTGAAAAGTTCAAGGAATTTCAGAAAGAAGTGGAGAACCATCGTAACAGAAAGATTAAGTTTCTACGATCCGATCGTGGGGGCGAATATTTGAGTTATGATTTTCTCACGCATCTTAAAGCAAGCGGAATTGTTTCGCAACTCACGCCACCCGGAACACCACAGCGCAATGGTGTGTCTGAACGCCGGAATCGAACCTTATTAGATATGGTCCGATCGATGATGTCTCTTACTGATTTGCCGTTATCATTTTGGGGTTATGCATTAGAAACCGCTGCATTCACTTTAAATAGGGCTCCATCTAAATCCTTTGAGACGACACCGTATGAACTGTGGTTTGGTGCTAAACCTAAGTTGTCGTTTCTTAAAGTTTGGGGATGCGAAGCTTACGTCAAGAAGTTGATGCCGGAGAAGCTCGAACCCAAAGCGGAGAAATGCGTCTTCATAGGATACCCTAAGGAAACTATTGGGTATACCTTCTATCACAGAACCGAAGGCAAAGTGTTTGTCGCAAAGAACGGTTCCTTTCTTGAGAAGGAGTTTCTCTCGAAAGAAGTGAGTGGGAGGAAAGTAGAGCTAGACGAGGTTGTTGAACCTTCTCTTGAATTGGAGAGTAGCGCAGCACCTGAAATTGTTCCAGTGCTGCCTGCACCAACAATAGAGGAAGCTAATGACAAGGATCATGGAGCTTCGGACGATGCTGCTACTAAACGTCGCAGGTCGACAAGGTCGCGTGCCCCTCCTGAGTGGTACGGCAACCCAGTCTTGACTGTCTTGTTAGTAGAAGACAGTGAACCTACGAACTATGAGGAAGCGATGATGAGCCCAGACTCTGAGAAATGGCTAGAAGCCATGAAATCCGAATTGGGATCCATGAGCGAAAACCAAGTATGGACTTTGGTGAACCCTCCTAGCGACCGAAAGGCCGTTGAGTGCAAGTGGATCTTCAAGAAGAAAACGGACGCGGATGGTAATGTTACCGTCTATAAAGCACGGCTTGTCGCGAAAGGTTTTCGACAAGTTCAAGGTGTTGACTACGATGAGACTTTCTCTCCCGTAGCGATGTTTAAGTCCATTTGGATTTTATTAGCAATTGCTGCGTTTCATGATTATGAAATATGGCAGATGGATGTCAAGACTGTGTTCCTCAATGGCAACATTGATGAAGAGTTGTATATGATGCAACCCGAAGGTTTTGTCGATCCTAAGGATGCTGATAAAGTATGCAAACTTTAGCGTTCCATTTATGGACTGAAGCAAGCATCTCGGAGTTGGAACCTTCGTTTTGATCAAGTGATCAAGAGCTTTGGATTTGTTCCAAATTGCTACAAAGCTTGCATCTACAAGAAAGTGAGTGGGAGCTCGGTGACGTTTCTGGTACTATATGTGGATGACATATTGATTATTGGAAATGACATCAACATGCTTAACGATGTGAAGAGTTATTTGAACAAGTGTTTTTCAATGAAAGACCTAGGTGAAGCTGCTTATATATTGGGCATAAAGATCTATAGAGATAGACAAAGACGCCTGATAGCTTTAAGCCAGAGTACATACCTAGACAAAGTTCTGAAAAGGTTCAGAATGGATAAGGCAAAGAAAGGTTCAGTGCCCATGTTGTCAGGTAAGATATTGAGCAAGGCTCAGTGTCCAGCTACGGTAAATGATAGGGAAGCTATGAGCAAGGTGCCTTATGCCTCGGCCATAGGTTCTATCATGTATGCCATGCTGTGTACTAGACCGGATGTGTCCAATGCTCTTAGTTTGGCGAGCAGGTATCAAAGTGATCCAGGAGTGGAACACTGGACAGCCGTGAAGAACATCCTAAAGTACCTAAATAGGACTAAATAAATGTTCTTAGTCTATGGGGGTGATGAACAGCTCGTCGTAAAAGGTTACGTCAACGCTAGTTTCGACACCGACAAGGATGATTCTAAATCTTAGACAGGATACGTGTATATTTTGAATGGAGGAGCTGTGAGCTGGAGAAGCTGCAAGCAAAGCGTGATCGCGGGATCTACAGTAGAAGCGGAATACATGGCTGCTGCAGAAGCGTCAAGTGAAGGAGTTTGGATCAGAAACTTCATCACTGAGCTTGGCGTGGTTCCAAGTGCATTGGACCCACTGGAGATATTGTGTGACAACACTGGCGCCATAGCACTCGCTAAGGAACCAAGATATCATCCAAAGACCAAGCATATCAACTGCAAGTTTCATATAATCCGAGATTATATAGTAGATGGAGATCTGAAGATTAGCAAAGTACATACAGATCTGAATGTCGCAGATCCGTTGAATAAACCTCTTCTGCGTGCAAAACATGATCAGCACCTCAGTGCCATGGGTGTGAGATTGTTGCCAGATGTAAACTAGATTATTGACTCTAGTGCAAGTGGGAGACTGTTGGAATTATGCCCTAGAGGCAATAATAAAGATGTTATTATTATAATTCTTGTTCATGATAATGTTTATATTCCATGCTAGAATTGTATTAAGCGGAAACTTTAATACTTGTGTGGTTTGTGAACAACACCGTGTCCCTAGTACGCCTCTATGGACTAGCTCATTGATTAATGATGGTTAAGGTTTCCTAACCATGGACATGAGTTGTCGATTAATAATGAGATCATATCATTGGGAGAATGATATGGTGGACAGACTCAAACTAAGCGAAGCAATTAGATCGTGTCATCGTGTTCGTCTTTGCGAAGCTTTTTCTTATGTCAAATATTGTATTCCTTAGACCATGAGATAATACAACTCCCTGGTATCGGAAGAAAGCTTTGAGGTCATCAAACGTCATCCTATGAGAGGGTGATCATAAAGGTGTCTCTCAGGTGATCGGAAAGTATCTGTTGGGTTGTATGTATCGAGATGGGATTTGTCCCTCCCAAGTCGGAGAGATATACTTCGGGCCCACTCGGTAATCAATATCAACACCGCTTGCAAGCATGTGGTTGAAGAGTTAATCACAAAGTGATATCGGATTACGGAACGAGTAAAGTACTTGCTGTGAACGAGATTGAACTAGGTATGACGGTACCGACGATCGAATCTCGGGCAAGTAAAATATCGCGAGACGAAGGGAATATATATATATGGGATTGATTGAATCCCGGCATCGTGGTTCATCCGATATGATCATCGATGAATGTGTGGGAGTCAATATGGGTTTCCAGACCCCGCTGTTGATTATTTATAGAAGATCATGTCTACATATTCTCGAACCCGCAGGGTCACACACTTAACGTGTCTCGACGCTAGGATAGATTGGATAATTGGTTTATGAGTTTTTGTTCAGAGTCTCGGATGGGATCCGGGACATCACGAGAGGTTCCGGAGTGGTCCGGAGAATAAGAATCATATAAGGCAGTGCAGTTTTTGGAGTTCGGAATTGTTCCGGGTTAATCGGTATTGTATCGGAAGCTTCTAGAACCTTCCGGAAGGGGACCAACGTGGCCCCACCTTCCGGGAGGGGGCATGGGCCTATGAGGGAGTGCCCTGGCCGCATTGGGCCAGGGGCACAAGGCCCCATAGGGCCCAGCCGGCCAAGAGAGTTTTAAACTCGAGATAGACCTTCTAGAAGGGGGGTTTCCTTGCCCCCCACTCCTTATCCTTTGGGGCCGCCGGTTTGGGCTTGGGGGAGGAGATAGGGCTGCGCCCCCCCTCTATATAAAGAGGGGTGGGGGCGCACCAACCCCCTACACCTTCCCCTCCAACCCTAGCCGCCCTGCTGCCCTCCTCTCTCCCTCCTGACTGCTTGTAGGCGAAGCCCTGCTGCAGAAATTCTCCACCATATACACCACGCCGTCGTGTTGTAGATCCAATCCGTCTCTCCACCATACTTGCTGGTCCGAGGAAGGAGGAGACGTCGAGGTGCTGCACGTGTGCATCTCACGGAGGCACCGCCACTTGTGGTGCTAGATCGGATCGGATCGGATCGCGAGGAGGAGAAGCGAGTACGACTACATCACCCACGTTCCGACGAACGTTCCGCTGTGCGAATCTTCAAGGGTATGAAGATCTAATCTAATCTCTCTCGTTGTTTGCATCTCCTAGATTAGATCTTGGCTTTCCCTCTGTTCGCATCCGTAGAAAATTTTGATTTACTATGCCGCGAAACCCTTCAGGAAGCTAAGAAGTGTCTAAAGGAGAAAGGTATTAGAGCTGAAGATGTGAAGAATCTACCTCCTATAGAAGAATTATGTAAGCCAATTCCACACTCATCTACTATTGAAGTACACTCTCTCCAACACTTTGATGAAGGTGATATTCCTTATGGTAAGCCTCCTAATCAATGCTTAGAGGAACTTGACATTTTTATTGTTAAGCAAGGTAATTTTAATAAACAAGTTCAAAATCATTTATTGGAAAACTCTAGAGCTATTAAAGAGTTGAAAGATATCGTGGAAAGAACTTCTAATGATATAAAATGCTTTATAAACATTTTCAAATGGTTCAAACCCAACTTGATCAACTTTCTAAGGTACAAAAGGATATGCTAGTTAATGCCTCAGGAGATAAACATTCTTATGGAATTAGAACTAGGAGTGGTATAGCTACTCAAGATCCTTTATATCCTAAAGGACACCCTAAAAGAATTGAGCAGGATTCTCAACAAGGTGAAAGTAGTGGTAGTCCTCGTAAGAGAAAGAAAAAGAAACACAAAGTGGTTGAGGAACCACTTGAACCTGCTGTAGATCCTAATAGTATATCTGTCTCTGATTCTGAAACTGAGAGTGGTAATGATAAAAATGATGTTACTGGTAAGGAGGAAGATGAGGAAGAACCTGAGAAGCACACTAAGAACACTAGGTACACTAAGGAAGATTTTATTGCTAAGAAACATGGTAGTGAGAGAGAACCTTGGACGCAGAAACCTATGCCTTTTTCAGGTAAGAAACACAAGTCAAAGGAGGAAGAACACTACAACAAATTCTATGAGTGGATGGAACCTTTATTTTTGCAAATTCCTTTGACTGGTGCTATTAAGTTGCCTCCTTATTCAAAGTATAATAAGGATATTGTCTCTAATAAAAGGAAGATTCCTAATGAGGAGATTTCTACTTTGCTTGCTAATTATTCCTTCAATGGTAAGGTTCCAAAGAAACTTGGTGATCCAGGTATACCAACTATTCCTTGCTCTATTAAGAATAATTATGTTAGAACTGCTTTATGTGATTTGGGAGCTGGAGTTAGTGTTATGCCTTTTTCTCTGTACAAGAGACTTCAGTTAGAAAAGTTGATACCAACTGATATATCTTTGCAAATGGCTGATAAGTCAACTACTATTCCTGTTGGTATATGTGAGGATGTCCAGTTCAAGTGGCTCATAATTGCTTGGTTTTGACTGGTTTTGTTGTGCTTGAGATGCCTGAAGATGATAAAATGTCTATTATTCTTGGGAGACCTTTTCTTAATACTACAGGTGCTGGTATTAATTGCAATCAAGGAAAAGTAACATTCAATATTAATGAAAAAGAGCATACTATTTATTTCACCAAGAAGGTTGTTAAGAGCTATTGCCTGAATTCCATTGAAAATATTGAAAATACATTGTCCCATTCTACAAGAAAATTTTGAAACTATTATGATTGGGACCATTGCTATCAAGTATGAGGTAACATAATCACCTTGTGGAATGCAAAGTTTTGTTTCATATAAGATTTTTTTGGTAACAATACTTGATCAACCTTGTTAACAAAAGGATTTTAATGAACAAAATAATGTTTTCACTGTGGTTATTCTTGCTTTCTTTTACTTCTCTCATTCCTAGTCTTTGCCTTTTCTGTTGTTAGCTTTAGCTTTTCTAGTTGCTTGCTTGTTAGAGTGTCTTAGAACTTCTATAGTTTGGTTTTTGGTTTGCTTTTGCTTCTTCTAAAAAAACTGTTTCTGCGAGAAAATCAATTTTCATACCATGAAAATTGGCCAAAAAAAAGTTTCCCGAAAAATTCCAGAAAATTCAAAATAAATTTTTCCTCAAAAAAGGGGCAGAGGGACACCTGGAGTGACCCAGGGGCCACCCCAGGCACCCACACCCCTGGTGGGCGCGGCCTCCCTACAGGTGGCGCCTGGGTGGGGGTGTGGCCCACCTGGCCCCCTCAAGATGCCTCCTCCTAGCCATCTTCTTTCTGTCTCCCGAAAAACACCGGAAAACATTCTCAAGCTCGAGTTCCTGTTGTTCTTGCTCGCGAATTTCGATCTCCTTGCTCAGCCCATCTTTGATGCTAATTTTTGGAGGGATTGCTCCTGGGTATGTGCCTCCTCCGCTTGTCCAATTAGATTTGTGATTGGTAGATTGTATCTTGAGTATTTTGTTGCTATAGGTGACAGGTTGTAACACCCCAGTTTTAGCTACTGTCTAATTATGATTTGATTGTGCATTCATGAGCATCATAATTGAAATTGTGCATTAAAGAAAATTTAAGTAAAACCCTAAACCCTAGTTTCCCTCTCTCCCTCTTTATGAAAAGCACTCAAAAGGTTTTGAATATATTTGAAAAGTACAAAATTATTGGAGTCCAAATTGTATAAAAGGGCCTCACACTATTTCCTATATTTTATAAAAGCTTCTGGTATTTTTGAAATCCTCAAAACAGATTCAAATTTGGAATCACAAAAGAGGAAACCTAAATTAGAAAAGGAAAAAGATTTTGATTAAAAAAATAGAGCCAGCGAGCTAACCAGGCCGCAGCCCAGCTAGCCCAACTCTTCCTCTGCTCTCTTCCTGCCGCTCAGCGCATCACCCCGTAGCCCATTCCGGCGCAGCTGCGGACCAACCTGGCCATACCGTTTCGGCGTCCTCCTCTTTTCTTCTTCCTCGCAAACGAAGGAGAGAAGCAGCTCGGTGGCTGCTCTGCTGCCGTCCTTCGTCGACGCGCCATGATTCGTGCCTCTGCTGAGGTTCCCGCGAGGATAAGAACATCGTCGTACACGTCTCTCCCCCTGCTGCTCTTATCTCTATCTCTCCCTTGCTCTCTCCCTCTTTCCTCCAGTGTTGGGGAGGTGACCCCGGATAGGGTAAAGATGGGGAAAACGGAAGGGTGTTCCCCATCTAGTTTCCGAGTTATAGTCTGAGTCGGCCGAATCCTGTAGAGTTCGGCCGAGATAGGAAAGGGCAGGACCCTCATAATAATGGCAAGGCGTTACCCGGCCGAGATACTGAATAAGTCGGTCGGGTTAGCCCGAGTAATCTTAATGCAGGTGAAGGACAAGCCGAGTTACACGAGGCAGGGCCGAATGATACGAAGCTTGCAAGAGAAGGATAAGCCTAAAGTCAAACTCTAGCCGCAAGCTAGGGAGAATCTGAGCGAAGCCAAGCACAAGGGACAAAGGCGCAGAGCGGCAGAGGGGCAGAAGGAGGTCACGGAGGTGACAGTCCTGAAGCCCGAGGCACACAGGAGGGGCCCTCTGGAGCCTTGCCGTCATTAGAAGGGCGACAAGGAAAGGAGGCCGCCGAACTACTATATTGGGACAAGCATATTCCTCGAATATGCTTGCCACGTCAGCCCTAAAGGAACCCAAGGCTCTCCTTTATAAGGGGAGGCTTGGACCCTGAGGAGGGCATCGTCTCATTTAGTACCGTTAGGCTGGTAAAGTTCTTCCTTTCTCCCTGTATGCAGCTCAAGGAGCACTTGTAGCCCAAGGAAGGAGAAATAAAGATCTTTGCCTTAGTCCTTTGTGTGTAGAATCAACTGCATCTCCCCTCCCCAGATCCCACTAGCATCCATTGGCCCCATACTTTATCCTACCCATGGCATCTGTCGTGCCACCACCACGACAGTTGGCGCCCACCGTGGGGCATGCAGCGGTGCTAGCTGGAGTCATGATCCGGACGGGAAACTTCATCAACACTGGCGAGCGCGTTGTCTCTGGCTTGGTCCGGAGATTTTATCTCTATGACTACGTCAGCGACAACGCAGTCAGCTTCAAGGGAAAAACTCCTCCGCGCAACGGCGTCTTCATCAACTTGGGCATGCACCAGATCTATGTCGGCGTCGACATCTCCGGCGTTTATCCTCACCAAGTCGTTGTTGCAGGAGAACCTCCCCTTAGCGCCGCGAGCAGTTCGCGCGGAGCACGCCCTGTAGGCAGCGTCGAGGTGATGGTCGCAGCCGGGGTGCAGGCGGGAGTAGCAGGCGCCGGATCAAGCAGAGACCCGGCGGCGGGCGTCCAGGTCGCACCCAGGCAGACAGCTCCACAACCCACCGAGGTAATCCCTTCAGTGGTCAACCAGGCCGAGGTGCAGGAAACAACCCCAAAGGCACCAAGGGTAAGATGGCCACCTCTGGAAAGACCAGAAAATATTCTTCAGGCAACCATAGATAACCTGACTACACCTGTAGCGCCGATACTTGATCCGGCAAATGCTCAGGCAGAGTTGGAAGAAACCAGGCAAAAAGTGTTGGTAGAGGCAAAAAAGGTGTCGGCCTTGCGGGAGTCCTTAAACAGGACCCTGCGAGAATATGCCAAGGCAAACAAGCTTGACGTCGCCCCCGAGCGGGTCGATGAGTTGAGATTAAGAGGAAAGAACCTCATAGATGATATCAACAAGGAGCATGATTCTCATAAGGCAGAATCAGTTGATTTAGGTTTGCCGAGGTACAGTACCCCGGCAAAAAACCTGAGAGCGGCAAATGCCGCAGCATTAGAGCTAGAAGGATTAACCGGCGAAGCCCGGCAGAAACAGCAAGAAAGAGTGAATGAGCTGGTGCGCATTGCGAACCAGCAGAATGAAGAAATGCTCAGAGCAGACCCAAGCGAGGCCAGGGGCCTCGCGAATGGTTCACTCGGCTGGAGCAGCGCCTGCTCTATCTGTAGCAGCAGCATGTTCACCCGGAAACAATGCACGAAAGGACAGCGCGGTAACTTCGGCAAAGAGAAACAAGCAAATTGTTCCCTACGATCCGGCAATAGCCGGAAAAGCAAACGAGAACAGAGGCAATGGGAGTCGAGGTAACAGTGGCGAGAGAAATCCCGGCCGTGCTGAGAAAGGCGGCGGGAGCCGAGGCAATGGAGACCTCGGCAGAGGAGAACTCGGAAGAGGAAATCACGAGAATAATGTCCCGGTCAAGGGAAGGAGAGAACCACAACCCAATCCACAGCCGAGACATGAACCTCGGCAAGAAAGAGAAATGAGACCAGCTCGCCACAATCAGGTGAATGAAAGGTACAATGATGGTTATTCCGAGATGGAATATGCGATCCAGGGTGGAAATAACCACCATGGAATGCAAGAGAGAGTCCTGTACAGAGACCTGCCGTCAAATGATGTCAGAGTAAAGCTGGACCGGCTGTACCGATCCGAATTGCTGGAAGAACAGGGTCCACCGGGTCCGACATGCTTCGGACCACGGATCATGGGCGAACCGCCTGTGCCGAACTTTCAACTGGCAAGAGGCACAAAAACATATAATGGGAGCACCAAACCACAAGATTGGCTGATCGATTATGCCATAGTTGTAAAAATAGCAGGTGGAAACTTACGATGGGCAGTACGATATGTCACGCAAATGTTGGAAGGACCAGCTAGAGTATGGCTGAATAATCTGCCAGCCGGCAGCATCAACTGTTGGTTGGATTTTGAAGAAATGTTCGTTAGCAACTTCACCAGTACTTACAAGAGGCCAAACAGGCCGCAGAAGCTAGCCATGTGCAAGCAAAGGCTGAATGAGACAGACAGAGAGTTCTTAACTCGGTGGTGCAACCTGATAAATTCATGCGAGGGAGTTATAGAGTCACAGTCAATAGCTTGGTTCGCCCAAGGATGCCGCTATGCCAGTGTATTATGGCAGCGACTGCAAAGAGATATGCCAACCACATTGGCAGAAACCATCAGGATAGCGGATTCCTATGCGTTGGGAAATCCGACGCAGCCAGAATTAATGTCGGCAGATCATCGAGAGCATCAAGATCAATACGCAAGAGAAGTGGCCGAGTCATCCAGGCGCAATGACTTCAGAGGAAGAAGAAGAGAAGAGAGGCCGGTTTATAGATATGGTACAGCCCAGGTGGCAGGAGTAGTGCAAGGTCAGCCGAGTCACGGAAATACTCAACGGCAAAAGAATGGTCCTCAGCAATGGACACCAAGGAATGAAGGAAAAAGACAATGGACACCAGAACAAAAGAAGCAATGGCAGGAGAGGCCGAAGTACACGTTTGAGTC
The DNA here is from genome assembly GCA_916181665.1 of Avena sativa. NCBI lineage: Eukaryota > Viridiplantae > Streptophyta > Magnoliopsida > Poales > Poaceae > Avena > Avena sativa. The sequence continues at coordinate 370,377,241 of OV702284.1, forward strand.
TATGTTAGATCATGTTAAACCCCTCCTTTATAAAGGATAGGATCCCTGTGATTGCAATGCTAGTCCCTGGATCAATGCTAGCATCCACAGTTTAAGATGAAGTACACAGATACAAAGGTCGTTTATTACATTCATTCTAGAGATAAAAACATAGTCTTTTACAACTCATGGCCATAGGCCTAATACAAGAGTTTTAAGGAACAAGTAAATAAACACAAGTCTTCATCTTCATGTGCCACAGGCAAGCATGTTGAGTGTAGACTCATGACTCCTATTCATCATCGGAGTAACCTGCAACATCACAAGTTACAGCCACAGTGGGTCAATACTTTGGAATAGTATTGGCAAGTGATACCTTATTATATTTTAAGTGGACTATATTACTATATGCATTTTGGCTATGTGTAGCTTGGCTTGCTTTGCTTGAAAATAGGTTTTTCCTATTAGTTGAAATCACTAAGTTTTTCTTTATCAAAACATTCCCAAGGAACCACCAATAGACATTGAGGTCCTTCACCCTTGTTCACCCATCAATTTTTATTTAGAAATTGGAGTGTTGAGATTCTTGTAGCTTCCATGTCTTGATGCTCAAAAGTGTCCATTTCCTTGGACAAGGCTAAGTACTTAGGTTTTCCATCTGCAGAGGTTGTGCACTTTCCCCACCAGACTTGGTTTCCCAAGACAGGACCTTTCAGAAGCTTTTCCTTAGTCAAATGGACGCGTTCCATCCTATCATCCCATCTACCACCAACTGTCCAAGTGACTAAGTTCTAGCAACCTATATGATCATGGCAGAGCCCATATTGCCAAGTGGTTGCACTGTAAGCTTTCTCAACACTTGGCCTCCAAATCCCTTTGTGCCTGGGTGGCTTACCACAAGTGAGATACACAACCCAAGTCCATGGCCTTGTGTAACCACTCAACATAACCCATACTTTCCATTCCACCCAGGAGGTTCATTTGACTTAGTGGTTTTATTAGAAAAGTATAAGTCTCTTGACTTAGAAATATTTCCTTTATAGTAAGTGTAGTTTTTCACCAACCCTTGTTTTGCTATAAGCTAGGCTAAGCAAAGTATGGCAACTTATCTTAGGGATTATTCCTTAGCAAATCTACTAGACTACATAGGATTTCCCCATCTTTTGCATTAGACAAAATAACATGCAATACTATAACAAAATATCTAATGCTAGTTCAAAACATAGGACAAATTTATTCATGTAAATATCACTTGCCTTGGTAGTGGGGAGAGTAGCACTCTTCACAATCACAATCACTAGCAAAATCTACACAAGAAACAATAGCATACAATTACACACAAATATATACAACCAAAAATAATATGAATGCATGTATGCAAGAATTTATTAAGTGGTGATTTTTGAAAATTCTACCAAGTATGCTCATGGGTACAGAAACTTAACATGTCACAAGTTTGCCAACTAAATTTATTGGGCCCCATTTTAATTTACCAAATTAAATCTATACCTAAATTAGCCTAAAACTTGTCCCACAAATAAAATCATTTTATCTATTACTATATGCTAAACAAATTGGATATTCAGAAAGGCCTTGTTTCACTGAATCCAATGGTATAAAGTTTGCAAAAATCCAACGTGGCATTCAAAAGTTATAAGCATTTGAAGTTTGAAATTAAATCTGGTTTTTAAATCTGTTTTTAGATCTAACCTAGCCACGCGTCATGTTTTTATTCGCCCGTACCGGTTCACACCGGATCACCCTTCTGTGCCGTTGGATCTAACTAACGCTGCACGGCTCAGATCGCGTACCTCTTCGGTTTAAGTGAATCTATCCTAGCGCTGCGATGCAGATCCAACGGTCCACATCATCAAGCCAGAAACGGGCGGCGCTGGCGGTGCTAACTGGCGGCGGCGCGTCTGACTACGGCGGTGCCGGCGTTCTACGTCGTCCGCGAGAGGGAGAGGGGTATTACCAGGTTCGCTGGAGGCTGCTGAAGCTCGTCGTGGTGCTGGCTTGCGGAGGGGCGCTCGGAAATGGGCTCTAGATCTCGTCGGAGTTGCGTCTGGCGTCGGGTGGGTGTTGTCGGAGTTGTTGCCGAAGTTCTGCGTCGCCTGAGCGCGAACCAATGGGTTTAGAAGATGCGCAAGACAACTGCGAACACGCTCGGGTGAATAAGAAAGCAAGGGGCGCTCGAAACTTACTGAGATTGCTCGCCGGAGTTGGGGTGGTCGTCGGGTGCCTACGGCGTCAAGCGAACACGTCGACCTGGGGCAATACAGGATGCTCTGTTGTGGTTAGAAGGTGCGCGGGAGGTTTACTAAGCGTCTCGAACAAACCAGAGGGAAAGGGGCGCTCGAGGCTCACCTGAATCGGTCGCCGGAGTTGCTCTGTCTACGGTGGTTTTGTGCGAATCGGGGGCAGCCTGGGGGCGTGAGTGTGCGATTGACTGGGGGAAAATGATCGTGGGGAGGTGGGGATCTTATATCCGGTGCCTCTACAGGAAACGCCTGCGTTTAATTGCCCAATTAAGCCGTGCCATCACCGGAAGTCACTGCAGCTGCGACGTGGTCGCGGGCGAGTTTTGGGGAAGACGATGACAGCGTGTCCAGGGTCCACTCGTCAGCGATGTGCGCGAGGTGAGTGTGGGGTCTGGCTGTCAGCGGCTCAGTGTGTGCGCTCGCGTGTGAGAGGAGAAAAAGAAATTCCCGGGTGGGCTTGCTGGGCTTGATCCGTTGCTGGGCCAGATTCTGGCCGCGCGGCCCTTTTCTATTGTTTATTTCTTTTCTTTTTCTATTTCTATTTTCTGGAATGGTTTTTGATATGAATTCAAATCCTTTTGAATCCAAACTGTTTTGGGAATTTTTGCAGGGTTTTGTGGTTTCAAAAACAGTCATTCTAACTAAGTGTTTACCCTGCAAGGCTTGGTCAAGCTTGGTTTTCAAAGTAAACAGAGATTTGCTCTAGTTTGCAAATATTTGAAATAGGGTTTTGAAACCATTTCTAAATTTTGAATCTTGGGTTAAAAGCTTCACCTTTTCTTTCCATCAATAGAGACAAGCAAACAAGTGTTTAAACTTTCAAATTTCAAAGGGTGATGGTCATTTTGGGATGAATTGCCCACATGAATTCATAGCTCCAACTTAAGTTTCTAAATGATTTTTGAGAAAACCCTAAATGCAAAGATGATATGAATGAGTTTTGAAACTATGATTTTTGGGATGTTACAAATCTAACCCCCTTAAGAGGAATCTCGCCCTCGAGATTCGGGTTGGCTAGCAAATAGGTGAGGGTGGTCTTTTCGAAGATCATCTTCTCTTTCCCATGTTGCTTCCTCTTCCGAGTGATGGTTCCATTGTACTTTACAAAACTTGATAGTCTTGGTCCTGGTGACTCTTTCTGCTGTCTCTAGAATCTTGACAGGCTTTTCCTCATAAGTGAGATCAGTTTCTAGCTGAACTTCTTCCAAAGGTATGGTATCCTTCAAAGAAGACTCTTCCATTTCTGGGTGACATTTCTTAAGCTGACTCACATGAAATACGTTATGGACTGCTGATAGAGATTCTGGCAATTCAACTTCATATGCAACTTCTCCCTTGCGACTTAGAATCTTGAATGGCCCAACATATCTTGGTGCCAACTTTCCTTTGACTCCAAATCTTTTCACTCCACGAAGTGGTGATACCCTGAGATAAGCTCTATCCCCAACTTCGTAGGTGACTTCTCTACGCTTAGAATCCGCGTAGCTTTTCTGTCGGGACTGTGCTATTTTCAATCTGTCCTTAACCAATTTGACTTTCTCTTCGGCGTCCTTGATAAGATCAGGTCCAAATAAGCTTCTTTCTCCCACACCATTCCATAATAATGGGGTGGTACATTTCCTTCCATAGAGTAACTCAAACGGTGCCATTCCAATACTAGATTGATGGCTGTTATTGTAAGAGAACTCCGCGTAAGGCAAACTTTCATCCCAACTTGCTCCATAATCTAGAGCACAGGCCCTCAACATGTCCTCAAGAATTTGGTTGGTCCTCTCTGTTTGTCCATCTGTTTGAGGATGAAAAGCAGTGCTAAACTCCAATCTCGTTCCTAAGGATTCATGAAGTTGTCTCCAAAAGTGAGATGTGAACTGGGTTCCTCTATCTGACACAATACTCTTTGGCACACCGTGAAGGCATACAATCCTGTTCATGTAAATTTTTGCTAACTTGGCACTTGTATAAGTTGTCTTCACGGGTATAAAATGAGCCACTTTTGTTAGGCGATCCACTACTACCCATATGGAATCATACCCTGATCTGGTCCTTGGTAATCCGGTAATGAAATCCATACCGATATTCTCCCACTTCCATTCAGGAATAGGCAGTGGTTGAAGTAAACCTGCTGGTTTCTGGTGCTCCGCTTTGACTCTGCTACACACGTCACACAAAGCAATGTGTTCGGCGATGTCCCTTTTGAGATTGTTCCACCAAAACCTTTCCTTCATGTCCATGTACATCTTGGTATTTCCCGGGTGAATAGAATACGGAGAGTTGTGACCTTCCTGTAAGATCAGTTTCCGCAATTCTGGGTCTTATGGAACACATATATGTTTCCCGTGCCATAAAGTACCCTGTTCGTCAACATGAAAACTCTTGGCTTTCCCTAGACCAATATTTACCTTAATCTTTTCAATTTCCTCATCAGTCTTCTAGACTTCTCGGATCTTGTCCAATAGAGTGGGTTGAACATCTAAGGACATGAGATGTCCTTCTGGTACAATCTCCAATCTGAGTTCTTTGAATTGCTTACACAAGTCATCTGGCAATTCCCCTTTGGTAAGGCCATTTACAAATGTCTTACGACTTAGAGCATCCGCTACTACATTTGCTTTACCGGGATGGTATTGCAAACTTAAGTCGTAATCCTTAATAAGTTCTAGCCATCTTCTTTGTCTCATGTTGATTTCCTTCTGGGTGAAAATATACTTCAAACTCTTATGATCGGTGAACACTTCACAACGCTTTCCCAAAAGGTAATGTCTCCATGTTTTGAGTGCATGGACGACAGAGGCTAACTCCAAATCATGGGTAGGATAATTTACCTCATGAGTTTTGAGTTGTCTCGAAGCATAGGCTACGACTTTACCATCTTGCATAAGTACGGCACCCAAACCTTGATGAGAAGCATCACAATACACTTGGAAATCCTTTTCCAAATCTGGCAGACATAGAACTGGTGCTGTTACAAGTCTCTTCTTCAATTCTTGAAAACTGACTTCGCAACCTTCAGACCAAGCAAATTTCTTGTCCTTCTTTAGCAATTCTGTCATAGGCTTAGCAATTTTCGAGAAATTTTCAATGAATCTTCTGTAGTAACCTGCTAAGCCGAGGAAACTACGAACTTCTTTCACATTCTTAGGTGATTCCCATTCTGTCACAGCTGAAACCTTAGCAGGATCAACTGCCACACCATCTTTTGTCATCACATGACCAAGAAAACCAACTTTCTCTAACCAGAACTCACACTTGCTGAATTTGGCATATAGTTTATGTTCCCTCAGTTTCTCAAGTATCAAGCGTAAGTGTCTTTCATGCTCTTCCTTGCTCTTGGAGTAGACCAAGATGTCATCGATGAAAACGACAACGAACTTGTCAAGGAATTCCATGAACACCTTGTTCATCATATTCATGAAGTATGCAGGAGCGTTGGTTAATCCAAAAGGCATCACAGTATACTCATACAATCCATACCTTGTGGTGAATGTTGTTTTTGGAATGTCTTGCTCTCGTATCTTGAGTTGGAAATAACCTGACCGAAGATCAATCTTCGAGAATACACATGCTCCTTCTAGCTGATCAAATAAGTCGTTGATTCTTGGCAAAGGATACTTGTTCTTGATGGTAACCTCGTTGAGAGAACGATAGTCAATACATAATCTTTGGGTTCTATCCTTCTTCTCCACGAACAACACTGGGGCTCCCCAAGATGAAGAACTTGGTTGAATAAACCCCTTCTGTAACTGCTCTCCTAGCTGTTTCTTGAGCTCTTTCAATTCATCAACTGACATTTTGTATGGTCTCTTAGCTATTGGTCCCGATCCTGGCACCAAATCTATCAGAAACTCCACATCTCTATCCGGTGGCATTCCTGGTAATTCCTCCGGAAACACATCCGGATATTCACATACTATTGGTATGCTGTCCATGCTAACCCCCTTAAGAGAATTTAACTTACCTCCTTTGGATTCAAAGTTTGACTTGAATTTTATCCTTTTACCTTCGGGGGTTGTGAGTGTAACTGTACGATTGGCACAATCTAGTACTCCTTCATGTTTAGCCATCCAATCCATTCCCAAAATTACATCTAGTCCTTGGGAATCCAGAATTATTAGGTTCACTGGAAACTTATATTTTCCAAACTCTATGACTAAGTCATGACAACCCGAGTTTACTATCATTTCTCCCCCCGGAGAACTTACTCTTATAGGGCACCCAATGGTTTCTACTGGCAGTTCATTTCTTTCAACAAATGCCTTTGATATGAACGAATGAGATGCACCGGTATCAAAGAGTACAAATGCTGAAATAGAATTGAGTCTGAACTTACCAGCCACGGCATCAGGTTCCTCATAGACCTCCTCCACATTGATGTGGTTAACCTGTCCTTTCTGGAAAGGATTCGGCTTGTTAGGTCCTTCCACCTTCTTTTCGGGGCACTCATTTGCATAGTGTCCCATCTTCTTGCATTTGAAGCATTCAACCTGACTGATGTCCTTTTTAGGAGGTTGGCTTCCACTTCCACTACCATTTCCACTATAGTGGCTCTTATGTCCACCCTTGTGGTTCTTGTACTTGTCCTTGTCATGACTGTGGTGATGCTTGTTGTCATGACGGTTGTGCTTGCTGAATTTCCCATGTTTATGGGATCCTGAGCTGCCACTGTCATCATAGTGGGATCGTTTGTGAGACGATCCCGAGCTGTGCTTGTCGGAGTGTTTCCTCTTTCTACTCTCGACTTGCTTCATTTTACTTTCCAAAATAGCAGCCTTGTCACACAACGACTGATAAGTTGGAACATATGCCACAGACAACTGTAGGTTCAGCTCATCATTCAAACCCTCCAAGAACTTTTCCTTTCTCTTGGCATCTGTATCAACCTCATCCGGTGCGTAGCGCGCCAGATTGTTGAATTCTTCTATGTATTCTGCCAAGCTGCGGTGGCGCTGTTTCAGGTTGTGAAACTCCTTCTTTTTCAGACTCATTATCCCTGATGAGATATGAGCCGTGCGAAAACCATCTTCAAAGATAGCCCAAGTCACTTCATCAATAGGAGTGGTGATTTGGAAGTTGTCCCACCAGGTGGCGGCTGGTCCTTCCAACAGATGTGCTGCAAACCTGACCTTTTCAGCATCCGTGCAGCCCACGGTCACTAAGTCTTTGTTCACAGAACGTAACCAGTCATTGGCTACCATGGGATCAGTTGTTCCCGAAAACTTTGTTGGCCTCAGACGCAGAAATCTGGTGAGCATATCAAAACCCAGAGGGTTGTTGTTGTTGTTGTTGGGGTCGTCGTTGTTGTTGTTGTTGTTATTATTCTGGTTTTGGATGAATGTTGTCATCATTTGCATAAGCTGCGTTTGTGCATTCATCATTTGTTGCATTTCCGGGGTGATGTTGTTGGGGTTGGGGTTTGCGCGACGGGGAGGCATCTGTGGTTTGTTCAAATAGATAAGAATGAGATACCCATAGATGTTTCATGCACAATACATCATAAGCAAACACATATCAAGCAACATAAGAATAAAAGTTCAACAACCACCTAATAAGCTCATGAAGTAAAACACACAAGTGGCAAGCCATCCACATGTCGGATGGTCCAATAATAAGTTTCACAATAACAATATGAATATGAAAACGAGTAATCAAGTCTACTCATCAGCGTCAATCTCCTCCTCGACGAAGGTAAGACCTGCGTTCTCCATCGCGGTCTTGTTCTCCTCAATCGTAGTGGTCAAGGAATCGACCTTGGCCTTGAGAGCCCTCTTCTGGGAGCGAAGCCTCTCAATGACCATCTGCTGCTGCTCAAGCTCGAAGTCCTTGGATTTCAGTTCCTCGGTCATGTCCCGGATTTTCTTGTTCCTGTCCTGGACGCGTTTCTCCTGACTCTTGAACTTGCGATCCTGAGCCTCGAACTTCGTCTCCATTTCCTTAATCATCTCATCCTGCTGTGCGAAAAGCTTGTCCTTCTCGCGTAGCTGCACCTGAAGCTCGTCATTGCCAAGCATGACGTTCGTCCTATCCGTATCTACGTGCCTGAGAAGAGTCTCTAAGTCCTGAAGATAGAGGCGTATCGGCTCTGCAGTGCTCCTCGAGTCGTCCTCAAAGTCGATGGAATCTCCATCAACATCACGCCTTCCGAAGGCGTGGAAGTGAGTGCCCCTAACCTGTCGGGAGTGACGGCCTAACAGTCGTCCTATCAGGTCCTGCATGACTACCTCCATGCCTCTCTCCCTGTCGTCGTGCATCAGCTTGAAGATGATGGCCTCCGTAGTAGGCTCAGTCTGGCGTCCGGGCTGGCTCACCTTGAATCCCCAGAGGTCCTTCCTCTCGAACTTGGTGAGTGGGTACACCGTGATGGTAGGAAGAGGTAGATCGAGTAGAGTGGTAAGCTCAACGATACGGGGTCCGAAACGAGTAGCCTGGAACTCCTCAACGGTGCTGACGGCAATAGGCATCTATTTATAAAATTGAAAAGTTAGAACAACACTATTTAAAATGAACACAAAACAACCATCTCATACATAACCATGGAACACAATTTCACACAAGTCATGCTTACACAAATCCATTACATCAAACAAGATCCAACTTATTTAAGGTATCATTTTGGAAAATAAGGTGATAAGTGGTGGTCCAACTAATGAAGTGTCCTTACAATCCAATCTCACGGGATCTATTATTAAACACAATGTTCCTAGAGGCAATCCACCAATCTTGCTCTCTTGACTCTATCACTAAGTCTATAACATCTCCCCTTATTTCTTGGTTGGTGTCTTCCAACTCTTGAGTAAGCTCCTTTTCTTTCTCTAAGTCCTTTTGGAGGTTGAGCATTCTGCACTTGACTCTAGCACTTAGTTCTTTGATAGTCCTCCAAGCTGCATCCCTGGCTGACTCAAAGAATGTGGTGTGCATTGTAGTATTGGTGTACATGCAGAATCCCCTTTCTTTGTGGTTGTCTTCCTTGTTTTTGTACAAGTGAAGTTGCACCCACCAATACTCCACTCCTTCATCCATCACTGGAAAGCCCTTGTACACGGCTTCACCATGTGCATCCATTGCCTCCATGAGATCCTTGAGAACATTGGGAAACTCAGTTTCACACTCCAAGGTCATGGTCATGAGTGGTCCCTTCTTCACGGCTTCGTTGATGGAGTTCATCTACAAAGGAAGTTGAAGGAGATTAGAAAAGTTTTACGAGAAGAATAGACAAGTGTAGAAGTAGTTGAAAAACTTTTTCCTTAGTGGTTTTCCAATCCTAGGGTCATAATCCTACAGGCAACACAATGCTCTGATACCATCTGTTAAACCCCTCCTTTATAAAGGATAGGATCCCTGTGATTGCAATGCTAGTCCCTGGATCAATGCTAGCATCCACAGTTTAAGATGAAGTACACAGATACAAAGGTCGTTTATTACATTCATTCCAGAGATAAAAACATAGTCTTTTACAACTCATGGCCATAGGCCTAATACAAGAGTTTTAAGGAACAAGTAAATAAACACAAGTCTTCATCTTCATGTGCCACAGGCAAGCATGTTGAGTGTAGACTCATGACTCCTATTCATCATCGGAGTAACCTGCAACATCACAAGTTACAGCCACAGTGGGTCAATACTTTGGAATAGTATTGGCAAGTGATACCTTATTATATTTTAAGTGGACTATATTACTATATGCATTTTGGCTATGTGTAGCTTGGCTTGCTTTGCTTGAAAATAGGTTTTTCCTATTAGTTGAAATCACTAAGTTTTTCTTTATCAAAACATTCCCAAGGAACCACCAATATACATTGAGGTCCTTCACCCTTGTTCACCCATCAATTTTTATTTAGAAATTGGAGTGTTGAGATTCTTGTAGCTTCCATGTCTTGATGCTCAAAAGTGTCCATTTCCTTGGACAAGGCTAAGTACTTAGGTTTTCCATCTGCAGAGGTTGTGCACTTTCCCCACCAGACTTGGTTTCCCAAGACAGGACCTTTCAGAAGCTTTTCCTTAGTCAAATGGACGCGTTCCATCCTATCATCCCATCTACCACCAACTGTCCAAGTGACTAAGTTCTAGCAACCTATATGATCATGGCAGAGCCCATATTGCCAAGTGGTTGCACTGTAAGCTTTCTCAACACTTGGCCTCCAAATCCCTTTGTGCCTGGGTGGCTTACCACAAGTGAGATACACAACCCAAGTCCATGGCCTTGTGTAACCACTCAACATAACCCATACTTTCCATTCCACCCAGGAGGTTCATTTGACTTAGTGGTTTTATTAGAAAAGTATAAGTCTCTTGACTTAGAAATATTTCCTTTATAGTAAGTGTAGTTTTTCACCAAACCTTGTTTTGCTATAAGCTAGGCTAAGCAAAGTATGGCAACTTATCTTAGGGATTATTCCTTAGCAAATCTACTAGACTACATAGGATTTCCCCATCTTTTGCATTAGACAAAATAACATGCAATACTATAACAAAATATCTAATGCTAGTTCAAAACATAGGACAAATTTATTCATGTAAATATCACTTGCCTTGGTAGTGGGGAGAGTAGCACTCTTCACAATCACAATCACTAGCAAAATCTACACAAGAAACAATAGCATACAATTACACACAAATATATACAACCAAAAATAATATGAATGCATGTATGCAAGAATTTATTAAGTGGTGATTTTTGAAAATTCTACCAAGTATGCTCATGGGTACAGAAACTTAACATGTCACAAGTTTGCCAACTAAATTTATTTGACCCCATTTTAATTTACCAAATTAAATCTATACCTAAATTAGCCTAAAACTTGTCCCACAAATAAAATCATTTTATCTATTACTATATGCTAAACAAATTGGATATTCAGAAAGGCCTTGTTTCACTGAATCCAATGGTATAAAGTTTGCAAAAATCCAACGTGGCATTCAAAAGTTATAAGCATTTGAAGTTTGAAATTAAATCTGGTTTTTAAATCTGTTTTCAGATCTAACCTAGCCACGCGTCATGTTTTTATTCGCCCGTACCGGTTCACACCGGATCACCCTTCTGTGCCGTTGGATCTAACTAACGTTGCACGGCTCAGATCGCGTACCTCTTCGGTTTAAGTGAATCTATCCTAGCGCTGCGATGCAGATCCAACGGTCCACATCATCAAGCCAGAAACGGGCGGCGCTGGCGGTGCTAACTGGCGGCGGCGCGTCTGACTACGGCGGTGCCGGCGTTCTACGTCGTCCGCGAGAGGGAGAGGGGTATTACCAGGTTCGCTGGAGGCTGCTGAAGCTCGTCGTGGTGCTGGCTTGCGGAGGGGCGCTCGGAAATGGGCTCTAGATCTCGTCGGAGTTGCGTCTGGCGTCGGGTGGGTGTTGTCGGAGTCGTTGCCGAAGTTCTGCGTCGCCTGAGCGCGAACCAATGGGTTTAGAAGATGCGCAGGACAACTGCGAACACGCTCGGGTGAATAAGAAAGCAAGGGGCGCTCAAAACTTACTGAGATTGCTCGCCGGAGTTGGGGTGGTCGTCGGGTGCCTACGGCGTCAAGCGAACACGTCGACCTGGGGCAATACAGGATGCTCTGTTGTGGTTAGAAGGTGCGCGGGAGGTTTACTAAGCGTCTCGAACAAACCAGAGGGAAAGGGGCGCTCGAGGCTCACCTGAATCGGTCGCCGGAGTTGCTCTGTCTGCGGTGGTTTTGTGCGAATCGGGGGCAGCCTGGGGGCGTGAGTGTGCGATTGACTGGGGGAAAATGATCGTGGGGAGGTGGGGATCTTATAGCCGGTGCCTCGACAGGAAACGCCTGCGTTTAATTGCCCAATTAAGCCGCGCCATCACCGGCAGTCACTGCAGCTGCGACGTGGTCGCGGGCGAGTTTTGGGGAAGACGATGACAGCGTGTCCAGGGTCCACTCGTCAGCGATGTGCGCGAGGTGAGTGTGGGGTCTGGCTGTCAGCGGCTCAGTGTGTGCGCTCGCGCGTGAGAGGAGAAAAAGAAATTCCCGGGTGGGCTTGCTGGGCTTGATCCGTTGCTGGGCCAGATTCTGGCCGCGCGGCCCTTTTCTATTGTTTATTTCTTTTCTTTTTCTATTTCTATTTTCTGGAATGGTTTTTGATATGAATTCAAATCCTTTTGAATCCAAACTGTTTTGGGAATTTTTGCAGGGTTTTGTGGTTTCAAAAACAGTCATTCTAACTAAGTGTTTACCCTGCAAGGCTTGGTCAAGCTTGGTTTTCAAAGTAAACAGAGATTTGCTCTAGTTTGCAAATATTTGAAATAGGGTTTTGAAACCATTTCTAAATTTTGAATCTTGGGTTAAAAGCTTCACCTTTTCTTTCCATCAATAGAGACAAGCAAACAAGTGTTTAAACTTTCAAATTTCAAAGGGTGATGGTCATTTTGGGATGAATTGCCCACATGAATTCATAGCTCCAACTTAAGTTTCTAAATGATTTTTGAGAAAACCCTAAATGCAAAGATGATATGAATGAGTTTTGAAACTATGATTTTTGGGATGTTACAGATCAGCCGTGTAAATTTCACACGTCAAACCTGGCCAGGCCAGCCAACCATACGACCCGCCAATGTGCATGGATGAAAAATGCAATGGGTAACCCCGCAGGCATACAGGCAGCGCCTCTCCAGGCACATCAGCAGCATCAGCCACAGTTGACTGGAGCAAATGCAGATCAACTGATGTTACCACCTCCTCCCTCGAGATATGAAGACTCGGACCAGAGAGATTCGGTGCATCAAGTGATAAACCAAGTTCCGGATGGAAGGACAAATCCGGGAAATAATGGACGCAATGATTACAGAGAACATCATCAGTCGTATTGCGTGTTCACAACAGAACAGCAAGACAAGCAGAGTGTGCAGCGTCGGCATATGGAAGTAAATGCGGTTATGCCGGCAGTACCAAGGTATGTGCCTTGGTCGGATCAAGAAGTAACTTGGAGCATAAAGGATCACCCCAAGATAATGCCGAGTCCGGGGTCGTATGCACTCGTGTTAGATCCGACGTTTGTCGGACCAAGCATTAATGTGAAATTTTCAAAGGTACTCATTGACAATGGGAGCAGTATCAACATCATGTACAAAGATACCATGCATAAACTCGGAATCTCCCAGAACATGCTGCAATGCACGAGGACCACTTTCCATGGGATAGTACCAGGGCTTTCATGCGAACCCATTGGTAAGGTTCGAGTGGATGTGTTATTCGGCACAAGAGATAACTGCAGAACAGAAAACTTAGAGTTTGAAGTGGTGGATCTAGAAAGTTGTTATCATGCTCTACTCGGACGGCCAGCATTGGCCAAATTCATGGGCAGCTGCCATTTAAGTTACCTGAAAATGAAGTTACCCGGACCACAAGGGGTGATAACAGTAGCAGGGGATTACAGGAAGTCAATGGAATGTGCTTCAGCCGGGTCAAATTTGGCCGAATCATTGGTAATAGCAAGGGAAAAAAGAAGGATTCAGGAGGTAGCAGCCCTCGCTAAGTCGGCACAGCTAAATATGCCGGCATTAGCCAACCCACATGGAAGTGTCTCCTTTCACCCGACTAAAGAAACAAAAAAGTTCCAGATAGATGAGCAATTCCCAGAGCGCACCGTTACTATTGGTGCCGGCCTAGATGCTAAATAGGAAAGCGAGCTCACCAACTTCCTCCGTGAGAATCGGGATATCTTTGCATGGTCAACTCAGGATCTGCAAGGTTTTTCCGAGGGAGTTGGCTGAGCACTCTCTGAATGTAAGGCCAGGAGCAAGGCCGGTGAAGCAACCTCTCCGCCGCTTCGCCGAAGACAGGAGAAAAATAATAGGGGATGAAATAGCTCGGCTCCTAGCGGCCGGGTTCATCATGGAGGTACTGTATCCGGATTGGTTATCAAACCCGGTGCTAGTAGAAAAGAAGAAGGACGATCCAAATGTAGCCATTGTATGGCGAATGTGTATCGACTACACGAACCTGAACAAGGCGTGTCCAAAAGATCCTTTTCCTTTACCTAGAATAGACCAAGTCATTGATTCGACCGCTGGTTGTGAACTATTATCATTTGTAGACGCGTATTCTGGTTTTCACCAGATACCGTTAAATCCGGCCGATCAAATAAAGACTGCGTTTATTACCCCGTACGGGGCTTATTGCTATCACACCATGCCATTCGGCCTGCGCAACGCAGGAGCGACGTATCAGAGATGCATGCAAAAATGTCTACATGACCAAATAGGAAAAAATGTACAAGTATATGTGGATGATGTGGTTATCAAAACCAAAGAAAGCAAAACTCTACTGGATGATATTCGGCAGACTTTCGCGAACCTGAGAAGGTTCCGAATGAAGCTTAACCCGGAAAAATGCACATTTGGTGTGCCAGCGGGAAAATTGCTCGGTTTTCTCGTATCTAGCCAAGGTATAGAGGCCAACCCAACTAAGATAAAAGCAGTGGAAAGGATGGAATTGCCAAGATGTCTAAATGACGTACAAAAGTTCACAGGTTGTTTAGCCTCGCTCAGCCGATTTGTATGTCGGCTGGGAGAGAAAGCACTACCACTTTACCACCTGATGAAAAAATCGGATAAGTTCATTTGGACTCCACAAGCAGACAGTGCATTTCATGAATTGAAGAAGATGTTGGTCACAGCTCCCGTCTTAGCTTCTCCATTATCGAAAGAGCCTATGTTACTCTACATAGCAGCCACCAACAGAGTAGTGAGCGCTGTGATCGTGGTGGAACGAATTGAAGATGATAAGTCAGTACAAAGGCCGGTGTATTACCTAAGCGAGGTGCTATCAGCCTCAAAACAAAATTACCCACATTATCAGAAGATGGCTTACGGAGTGTACATGTCAGCAAAGAAACTTAAACATTACTTCGAAGAGCACCCCATCAAAGTGATTTGTGAAGCACCCATAGCCGACATATTGAGCAACAAAGATGCAAGTGGCCGAAAATGGGCAATTGAATTGTCACCTTATGCTCCGCAATTCGATAGGAAAGATGCAATCAAATCTCAGGTTGTGGCCGACTTCTTCGTAGATTGGGCCGAGGTACAATATGAGCCACCATTACCAGATCCGAATTATTGGACGATGCACTTTGACGGTTCTAAACTAAGAAACGGCTTGGGGGCAGGAATAGTATTAAACTCGCCAAAAAGAGATCAGATGAGATATGTGCTGCAGATACATTTTGCCGCGTCAAATAATGTAGCCGAATATGAAGCACTAGTCCATGGATTGAAGGTGGCAAAAGAGATTGGCATACGCCGAATCTTATGCTATGGAGATTCAGATCTAGTAGTACAGCATGTCTCAGGCAATTGGGATGCATTGGATGATAATATGGCTTTGTTTAGATTTCATGTGCAAAAACTCAGTGGATACTTCGAAGGATGTGAATTTCATCATGTACCTCGGGCAGAAAATGACGCCGCAGACACATTGTCAAAACTCGGATCAACTAGACAATCAATTCCCCCAGGTATCGCCCTAGAGCACCTAAGGAAGCCATCAATAACACCGTCACCAGAGTCCGAATCCATCTTTATTTCGGCAAAATCAAGAGAAGATAATGTGCCGATGGAAATTGATAAGCAATCTAACCCGGAATTTCCAAAAATAAAGACAGCTGATGCAAGTATGAGTATAGAGAAATCCAAGGTAGTTATGTCGGCAGAAAATATGGAAATAGATAGTGAGACTACACCAGAGAAAATCACACCTATATGGGCGCAACCCATATTCTCTTTCCTTAAAGATGCGATTTTGCCGAATAACGAGATATTGGCGAGACAGACAGTGAGAAGAGCTAAAGCTTATACAATCATAAACAATGAGCTGTATAAATGAGTGTCACAAGTATATTACAAAGATGTGTGAGCTCGGCAGAAGGCTAGGAGATCCTCCTAGATATACATCAAGGAGAATGTGGACATCATGCCTCATCCCGAGCCTTAGTGGCCAAAGCGTTCAGGCATGGATTTTATTGGCCAACAGCGTTAAAAGAAGCCAAAGAACTGGTCGAAAAATGTAATGGTTGTCAAAGATATGCCAGCAAAATACATGTGCCTTCGTCCGAATTAAAGACAATACCAATTACTTGGCCATTTTCTGTATGGTGCTTAGATATGGTGGGACCATTTAAGCCGGCCCGAGGCGGGATGACCCACATATTAGTAATGGTGGACAAATTCACAAAATGGATTGAAGTGAAACCAATAAAGAAATGCGACGGACCCAAAGCAGTGAAATTCCTCAAAGATATTATCTTAAGATATGGGTACCCACACAGTGTTATTATAGACAATGGCAAAAACTTTGCAGAAGGAGCTTTCGCTAGATTCTGTCAAGAAAAGCACATAAGATTAGACGTCGCCTCTATGGCTCACCCAGCATCCAATGGGCAAGTGGAAAGGTCTAATGGACTGGTACTGTCCGGGATAAAACCACGACTCGTCGAACCACTGCAAAGGTCAGCAGGATGTTGGATTGAGGAACTACCAGCAGTACTATGGAGCCTCAAGACTACCCCAAACAGATCAACAGTTTATACACCATTTTTCTAGTGTATGGGGCAGAAGCTGTACTTCCAGCCGACATAATACATGACTCGCCAAGGGTTACCCAGTATACAACCGCTGAAGTAAATGAGGTAGCTCGGCAAGATGATGTCGATCTGCTAGAAGAAGCCAGAGAGTTGGCGTTATCAAGATCAGCTATCTATCAGCAGGACTTGCGACGATATCACAGCAAGAAGGTGAATCCAAGAGTGTTCAAAGAAGGAGATTTAGTTCTTCGGTTGGTGCAACGCACGGCCGGCATGCACAAGTTGTCGCCTCCATGGGAAGGACCATTCATTGTGAGCAAAGCATTGCACAATGATGCATATTACCTAATCGATGCCCAATCACCAGGAAAGAATAGGGCAGACAAAGCAGGCGAAGAATCGAAAAGACCTTGGAACGTAGCCTTACTTCGTCCATTTTACTCGTAGGAGCCATCCATGACATATTGTAAAATGGTGCTTCGGAGGGAGCACCAGCTATGTATTGAACCTCGGCGTCCAGAGCAGTGACTCGGGGACTGCCATATGTTGTTTTTAAATTTCATGTTATGTATTAAACCTCGGCGTCCAGAGCAGTGACTCGGGGACTGCCATATGTTGTTTTTAAATTTTATGTTATGTATCAAACCTCGGCACCTTGAGCAATGGCTCGGGGATTGCACTATGTTATTATTAACTATGGTTTATGTATTCAACCTCGGCGTCCAGAGCAGTGACTCGGGGACTACCGCATGTTATTTTTAATTTCATGTTATGCACCAAACCTCGGCGTCCAGAGCAGTGACTCGAGGACCGCCGCATGTTGTGTATCAAACCTCGGCACCATGAGCAGTGACTCGGGGACTACCCCATATTGTTTCTAAGTTTGATTCAGGTATTGAACCTCGGCGCCAAAGCAGTGGCTCGGAGACTGACACATATTAAATCTCGGTACCTTGAGCAATGACTCGGGGACTGTCCTATATTGTTTCTAAGTTTGGTTTATATATTCAACATCGTTGCCTTGAGCGGTGGCCCGGGGACTACCCTACGTTATTCCTAAGTATGGGTTATCCTTTGTCGCAAGAGTGGGTATCAAACTTCGGTTCCCAGAGTGGTATTATTTCTCTCCCCCCAAATACGGTCTTCAAGCTTTACACCCAGATTAACAGTCCAAACCACAGTGGTCAAGTGGCAAAGTTTATCAAAGTCAGGAGATATTGCACGCCGAACTACGGGAGCACAAAGGCAAATATATACTCCAAACTCAAGAAGTTGAAGGCCGCCAAAGCAAGGATTCGGACAAACCAGACCAGTTAAACAAAGTAATAACGATTACAACCATATATGTCTCAGCGGCACATGGCAAAAGAAATTAATACCGTACAAAAGACGGACAAATATTCCACGTACATCTCACGCCTGGCATACCAGGGGTAAGAAATGACTTAGAGGTTTTTAGCTAGAGAGGTAATAACTTGGTCAGGGGCTGGGCACTCCGAGGTAGGGGGAACTTCGGCCGAGGTTGCCTCGCCCTCCACAGACCCAGGAGCGACTTCGGAGGAAGCCCGAGGCTGCTGAGGAGCGTCAGCTTGCGCAGTAGAATGCCCAGTACCTTTGGAGGAGGATCGCGCGTCGCCGTTACCATCTGAACTCGAACTGGAATCACCAGAAGTAGCCGAGTCACCCTCATCTTCTCCTTGTTCAGCCGAGTTGTTATCCGAAGCATCCTCAACTACGACCTCGTCCTCTGGGTTAGGAAGGAAACTCGGACCTTCGTTCCACGTATGCACGTCGGCATACTCAACAAGCTGGAAGGCACGAGCTTGCCGGAGAGCGACAAAGTCTGGGTCCTCAACCCAACGGGAACCAGTGCGCAAATTTCTCAAAATATCAAGAGAAATATCTTCATACCATGACATGATGACAGTGAGAGCCATATCAGCACCATTCCCTCCAAAGACTTAGCTGTCTCTCGGATGCCATTAATCTTTCCACCAATAATTTGACCTCATCGATGTTAGGAGTCCCAGAAGTATTCGGCCAGAGAACATGGTAGGCTCGGATAGCTGCCTGCACCAAATCTCTGCCCATAATCTTCATCGGACCAACTGCAGCGCCAACAGCAACCAAGAAATCTTCCATCGAGTACTCCGAGTCCGCATCAACAGGAACACCTCGGCGCACACGAGCACTAATCACCGCTTTAGAGCTCACGGGCTTAGCTTCTGGAAAATGGTCTGCGCAGAACACAAGTGCGTCAGTAAGCAGTAAGTAAGGGAAAAGATAACTCGGCCGCGGTCAGAAGCTTACGATGAATATAGTTCAGCATTATCTGAAGATCTTTAGCCCAGTCAATCTTGCTCTTCTCAAAGCGGGTGATCTCCTCGCTCATCCCCGTGTCTTCAGTTCGGCAGCCTCGAGGAGCTCTTTATTTTTCTGCAATTGCAGAGCTAGCCGTTTTTTCTCCTCGGAGAACTCCTGGTCGACCTTTTCTAATTTAGACTTCTGAGAGAGCTTAAGGGACTCCACCTCGGCACGCAAGCGAGCTATCTCATCATCTTTTTCTTTCAGCTGCGCCGAATGAGTAGCGCTTTGTTCTAAAAAATGCAGCATCACATCAGGCATGGGCGTGCAATCTTGGTGAGATGTTGCAAAGGTTTGTAACTCGAATTTAGCAAAGCCAAAAGAGTTAAAAGAAACTTAGTGCACATTTCAAAGGGGAGTATATAAAGTAAAAGAGTAACTAACCTTCCAGGGCCTTAACCTTCTTCTCAAGACGGATGTTAAGATTATTGATGTTCCCTGTTTACCAACAAAGTGAGCCAACATCTCGTATACAAAACAATGAGAGCTTCGGAGATAACACAAGAGTTTGTCGACTTACCAGCTTTCTTTACCACAGGAATAACCTTCTCGTACTTTTCTTCCAATTTTCTATGCGCAAAAAGCAGCCTTTGGAATTCGGTAGTCCGCCGATCATGCGCAACCTAAGCAATAGAGAAAATGGTAAATAGGTATTCGAGCCTAAGACAGATCCGAGTCAAGCAAAACTTAACCCGGATCTAGGTGGCTGGATATTCAAAGCTTAGACAGATCCGAGTAAAGCAAAACTTAACACGGATCTAGGGGGCTGGATATTCAAAGCTTAGACAGATCCGAGTAAAGCAAAACTTAACCCGGATCTAGGTAGCTGGATATTAAAAGCTTAGACAGATCCGAGTCAAGCAAAACTTAACCCGGATCTAGATGGCTGGATATTCAAAGCTTAGACAGATCCGAGTCAAGCAAAACTTAACCCGGATCTAGGTGGCTGGATATTCAAAGCTTAGACAGATCCGAGTAAAGCAAAACTTAACCCGGATCTAGGTAGCTGGATATTCAAAGATTAGACAGATCTGAGTCAAGCAAAACTTAACCTGGATCTAGATGGCTGGATATTCAAAGCTTAGACAGATCCGAGTTAAGAAAAACTTAACCCGGATCTAGGTGGCTGGATATTCAAAGCTTAGACAGATCCGAGTCAAGCAAGACTTAACCCGGATCTAGGAGGCTGGATATTCAAGGTTCAGACATACCCAAATCAAGCAGAATTTAATGCAGATCTAGTTGAACAGAAGTTCGAACTCTAAGATAAAACTGAACTAAGTAAAGCATCATAAAACTTCCAAACGAATAACAAGTTATTCGGTTGCAAGCTTCGGGGACTAGAGTATATATAATAGTATTCGGATAACTAATCAAACTCCATAAAAAACAATTACCTCATTCATCTTATCACTTTCAAGAACGATCTTGGCAGCCTGATGCAGGCGGCTGCTGATGTTGGAGAGTTGAAACGGCTGGCTGCTTGGATTACCCTCGAACTGATCGGCAGCATTCCAATTATTGGCATACTCAACCAGCGAGCCGAGGCTGTTCCCACTCTCCGTGCGAGTTAGGACTTTACCTCGGACATGCTGTGTAGCCACCGCTGCCGCAGGGCTTTTGTGAAGAGCGAGCTGGGTGCTGGCGGCCGGGGTAACAGAGGCTTTGGCAGAAGCAACCCCTTTGCGCAGCGCATCGACAATACTAGGCTGAGAAGAGCCAGCAAGACCTTTCTGAGAGGAGGAAGCCTTTATGATGACAACCTTTCTTGTTTTAGAAGAGGCATCAGTAGGAGCTGATACCTCGACACTAGGAGCGGCGTCTTTAGGAGCCGGAGGAATCACGGTTGCAGAGGGCGCCGAGATATTGACGTCCTCGGCCGGAGTCAGAGTCACTGTAGAGACCGCGGGGGTCGAAAGAGGCTCAGTGGAGACATTACGGTTCACAGAGGAGGCAGCAGGTTCGGTAAAAATATCTGTTGGCCGAGTGGTATCGGCATCAACGGGAGGAATCTCAGGCGCATCATGGCGAGGTGGCGTCTGATTCGGAGCTGGAGGAGATGCAGCGTGAGTAGGACTCGGAATCCTGGTATCTTCAGTAGGCGGAGGAGACGGCGGCCGAGTCGTACGACTCGTCATGCTGGGACCGCTGGGCTTAACAGAAAGTGGAGCACTGCAAAAACAAAAAAGGTCAAGTCAAAAAGCAGAAAGAGAAAAACAAGAAATACAAGCAAAAGCAACTCACCCAGTGACCCCGGGCATGGTCTTGCGCCTAGGAGGATGCGGAGCTGACTTCTTCATTCGCTTCTTGGGGGCCGTTTCTGAGGCACCAGCGGGAGCACCACGTTTCCCCGAGGTAACAGGAGGTCGGGAGGCAAGAGGCTCGGCGTCGTGAACCTGACCGGACGGATTAGCTGAGAAAGTAGAAGCCAGAAATGCATAAGAAATTGGCATTGCGGCAACTACCTCTAGAACTTGAACCTCGTCCGAGTCACCTTCCTCCTCGCGGGCCGGGGCCTTGCCACGAGCGTGAGCCGGAGCGAGATCTGACTTGGGAACGAACTCTTCTGAGTCCGGCTCCCCACTGTCCGGTGTATTCCGATCCACAGGCCACAGGAGTGTCAAAACCTCGGCGTCCTCAGTCTTCTGCTCCTCAAACCTCTGCAGGACAAGAAAGAGAAAAATTAGCACAAAGAGTCAGAGACGCGATTAGGAAGCAAAACACAAAGGCATAAACTCACCTCGGGAGGGGGATGCTCGCGGGTGAACGGCTTCAACCCCCAGGCCCAGTCCTCCGGCATCTCCGTCTTAAAGATAGCCCAGACACGTTTGAAGATGAGGTAGTTGTCCAGCTCAACTGACGAGACTCGGTTGGGATCGAGCGGACCTCTCATATAGCAGAGCTTGTGTGTGCGTTTCTGGAAGGGGAAGATCCGGCTGCTGATGAAGGTAGTCATCAGATCCTCACCGCGTAGCCCGAAGCGGATCAGTTCCTTCAGCCGAATCTCAAAAGCCTCGGCCAGAGCATGACTCTTCTTCGGATTATAGGTCCAGTTCAGCTTGGAAGGGGTGCCGATGGAAAAGGCAGGAAGCCGAATCCTATCCTCATTCCCAGAGTTCTTGACATAAAAGAATGACTTATGCCACTTTTTGCATGATTCTAAACCTGCGACGCGAGGAAATTCGGACTTCCTCCGAGGTGTGATTGACGCGGCACTGCATTGGGTAAGCAGCTTCTCAGAGGGATGAAGAGATTTGTCTGGGACCACATTGGATCGAATCTGGAAAAACTTTGACCAAACATGCACAGACGGCCATAGGCCGAAGTATCCCTCCGAGGCATAGATGAAGGCAGAGAGAGGCAATGGAGTTAGCAGGCAGGTGATGCGGCTACAGGCCGAAGTAATCGAGGAATTCCCTAGCAAAATCACTGAGGGGGAGACCGAACCCGCGAGCAAAATGTGACATGAAGACTACATACTCGCCCTCCCTAATAACAGGAGAGGATTCGCTTCCGGGTAAGCGACAAGCTACCCCGACAGGAATTCGACGTGTTCGGATCAGCCACTCAATCTCTCGGCGGGTGACAGAAGAGCCCTGCCACGAGCCACGCTCGGGCCCAGAGGCAGCATCATCATCCTCGATAAGGGCACCACTGACAGAGCTCGACATGGGGTCGCCGGAGAAATTTACGGAGGAAGAACTAGCGGCGGAGGTAAACTTAGAGCTGCACGACCCCGTCGTGATTCTATGCGGAAACGGCGGCGGAGCAGCGAAGGAGCTACCGAGCGAAAACGAAAGGGGAACAAAGAAGTCTAGAGGAGAGCCTAGGTGATGGGGCCGGAAGAACTCACCGGCGACGGCGCCGGAGCAAGCGAGCTAGGACGAGGCAGACGTAGCAGTACGGTGGGGTCCTCGCCGTCGGAGATCCAGATGAACGCGCGGCGGTGGAGTCGCGAACGGGCGCAGGAGCCAGAGGAAGAAGAAGGGCGCATGTGAGCGGAGGGGGAAAGTGAATCTCCCAGCCCCGCGTCCTCTTTATAACCGAGCCGCCCGCGAGGTAGTGGGATCGTGGGTGTGGCGGTTAACCGTGTAGATCGTGTGCACCACATGACTGCACGCCGCTAAGCGGAACCGCACCGAGGGACACATGGTGGAAAAGAAGGTCACAATCCCCAACGGAAACGACACGCGAGGCGTCACAGCGCCGACGCGACAGGCGCAGTAGTAACTGTAGCCTGTCAGTAAATACTGTAAAGGAACAAAAAACTAGAGAAACAATGATGAGTATGACACGTAGGACGAGGCGTACGCGAGAAGATATGATGATACCTCGAACTAGAGAAAGATAACTCGGAAACAATGCGGAACGAAAGTCGTGAAACTGATACGGCCCGGCCGAAGTTGTCGACAGGGCCATACCAGCTTCGGGGACTAATGTTGGGGAGGTGACCCCGGATAGGGTAAAGATGGGGAAAACGGAAGGGTGTTGCCCGTCTAGTTTCCGAGTTATAGTCTGAGTCGGCCGAATCCTGTAGAGTTCGGCCGAGATAGGAAAGGGCAGGACCCTCATAATAATGGCAAGGCGTTACCCGGCCGAGATACTGAATAAGTCGGCCGGGTTAGCCCGAGTAATCTTAATGCAGGTGAAGGACAAGCCGAGTTATGCGAGGCAGGGCCGAATGATACGAAGCTTGCAGGAGAAGGAGAAGCCTAAAGTCAAACTCTAGCCGCAGGCTAGGGAGAATCTGAGCGGAGCCAAGCATAAGGGACAAAGGCGCAGAGCGACAGAGGGGCAGAAGGAGGTCACGGAGGTGACAGTCCTGAAGCCCGAGGCACGCAGGAGGGGCCCTCTGGAGCCTTGCCGTCATTAGAAGGGCGATAAGGAAAGGAGGCCGCCGAACTAATATATTGGGACAAGCATATTCCTCGAATATGCTTGCCACGTCAGCCCTAAATGAACCCAAGGCTCTCCTTTATAAGGGGAGGCTTGGACCCTGAGGAGGGCATCGGCTCATTTAGTACCGTTAGGCTGGTAAAGTTCTTCCTTTCGCCCTGTATGCAGCTCAAGGAGCACTTGTAGCCCAAGGAAGGAGAAATAAAGATCTTTGCCTTAGTCTTTTGTGTGTAGAATCAACTGCATCTTCCCTTTCCAGATCCCACTAGCATCCATTGGCCGCATACTTTAGCCTACCCATGGCATCTGCCGTGCCACCACCACGACATCCAGCGAGACCGAACCCTAGCCCGTGCAATCTCCGCTCGCCGTCACTGTTCAAGAGCCTCCCTTGCCCAGCCGAGGCCACCATAGGAACCGGCCCGACGTGCTTGTTCTTCCTGCCAAGTGGAGCAAGCCAAATCGCCCCCAATCGATGGAATCACGACCTCCCTCCCAAACTCCGGTCGTCGTGTTCAACCTTGATTTCGGCTGCACCCGACCTCGTCCTGCCTCTACTACATCTCCATGAGCATCTAGGTGAGCTGGCGGTTCCCCAGAGCCTCTCCACCCTCTCCCCCCTCTCTGTATCGCTCCCGCATCATGCAACTGCCTCCCACCGCCGCGGACAGGTTTGCCGGAGCTCCTCCGGTGGTCAAAATCTAGCGAAGCCGCCCTGTTTTGGTTCCCCGCAGTTGCCTGTGTCGGGCTCGCGTAGGCAGGTTGTCCCACTCACTCTCCAGCGCCCTCCCCGTCGATGATCTGGGCTGATCCCCAGTGCATGACGTCACGCTGACGTCCTGGTGACATCAGCGGGCAAGGTCAACATGGTCAAACTTGCGATGGGTCCTACTTGCTTGCGTGGAGGCTGAGTTGGCACTAGGGCCGTTCTGTCAGTCTCACTGGCTTGGGATTGCCCCGGTGTAAAAAGTATTTTTGCCTTTTTGTTTTTAAATTTCAGAAATTTTTATAAACTTGTAAATTTAATAACTTTTGATTTATAAATCAGAATAATATAAATAATATATCAAAATGTTCAAAAAAATGAACTCTATTAATCAAGAAGTAATATTCTAGCCCCCCCAAGAAAGCTTTTAGAGGCCATGTGCCGTGTCAGCCGAAGGATTGAGCTTCCAAATCCATCCCAACCGTCCGTTTTAGCTGTGTGTTTCTACCCACACCAGAATTTGCCCACTCTTTCCCACTGATTTAAGGGCATGCGTCTTGCCTGGCCCGCTTGTCGGAGACCACCACGTGTACGTCGCCCTCGGTTAGTTCGCGTTTCGGCTGGCCTTCACGGTGGTTCCATCGTGATTATCCTCTTTGAACGCAGGCAAAATTGTCTTTCCACCTCCCCATTCTATTTGCTGGCGTCCGCTGTACGTGCGTGGCGATGGGCTTAGGCTGGTCCTAGTGCTAGTATCATAAGGTGTATCATGCATGCCAACTTGGCAAAAATCTGATGTGGCTCTATAATTAATGAAGAGAGAGGTAATTAGTATATCATAGGTAGATACTGTATCATGGCACGTAAAACTAGAAATCATAATGTCAAGTAAATCTTGTACACATATTTTACATAAAGATTCTACAAATCAATAAATATACCACTACTATGATACTACTATATGATACAATGCACTAGAGACATAGTATCATGCACTAGTATCATATACTAGGACCAGGCTTAGCCGCCAGGTACACGGCACCGGCGTCACCACCCATGCCAGGCCCCTTGTCCATGGGAGGGAGGGGCAGGGTCCTCTCGTCACCTCCTCCTCCCTCTCGCCTCCTCTCTTTCCCAATCCCCCACCCCCATGTCTTCTCCTTAGAACCCTAGCCACCGCCGGTTTTCTCTAGATCCCGGTCGATTCTAGCCGCTTTCTCCACCACCAGCTACCAACAAGAGCTCGTCTCCCTCCTCTGTATTGCTGGACCATGGGGAGGAGCACAAGAGAGTATGGTATGGAGAAGGAGTACCCCTGCCTTGGACCAGGACACGACAGACGGGAATATTGGAGCCAGGGCTAGCAGGCGGCGGCGGTGGCCTCCTCCTCTATACCAAGCAGCCCCAATGTGCAGGAATAGCCGGGGCTAGCAGGTGGCGGCCTCCTCCTCTACACCGAGCAGCTCCAATGTGCAGGGATATACCTCAACAGCGCCTGCTCCACATACAGGTCTATCTCCCTCCCTCTCTCTCCCCCTCCCCTCTCTCTCTCCCTCTCTTTCTCTCTCAAGTGGTTGTTGAGGCTCAGGAAGGAGTGGTGGAGACATTGGTCCATGGATATTGCTTCCTTATATTTTCTATGCCATTTCCCCCCACTGATTTCATGCATATATTTTTTTAGATATGTGTGATACAGATGATGCAAATGGAATTATAGTCTATAGCGAAATGCTCAAGGAAGTTTAGTATTTTTTGGAGCATTTTAATGTTTTTTATACGGTAGAAACCCCAATTTACATGCAGGTTGAGCCTGGACAACTGTTAAAATTTGGCTATTTATTTAGTAGATCGATGGGTGGGCTTGCTGATGTAAATAATGGCCTTTGCAGTGTTTCGGCTCCAAGGAAGACCCACATTCATGGTGTTGCTATCTCCTCCGGGGGCAGCAGCGGGCTCGTCGACCAAGAACCCAAGCGCGCGCTGTGGCGACATGGTGTGAAACCCTGAGCGAGTTGTGGTGCTCCTCCATGACATGTTCCTCCCCTCTCCTTCCCCATGTCTGGCCAGACCAGTGATTGGACCAGTGCAGGTATAATTCATGAGTTCTTTTTCCAGTTGCTTGCTTAGCTTAAAATTTAAGGACAGTCATGGAGGAGGTGGAAGTGTCTCTCCCCACGTGAAGCTCTCCATGGATCTAAATCGGTAGCAAAAGAAAAGAAATTGATCGTTGATTCCCGATTCATAGTCATCCTAGCCTATTCAACAATTGTTTCTTAATTTACCTTGATAATGGCAGGGATGGGGCAAAATGAGGTGGGGTTGGGTAATGGCTAGGACATGTTAAGATCTGAACCATTGTGCAAGCTAGGGATTTTTCTTACATATGAGTGATGTCCATGACTCGCGTCCCAAGCCAAGGTGTTTGGTCCTCTTAGTTTGTTTATTTTCAGGTCTGGAATCACCTCCGCTTCACAATTTCTTTAACTTCAATCTTCATGTCCATGTTTACTCATCACGTTAATGACCACCAAGATCACGATTGGTTATTAGGTTTCAACAAAATATTGTACAGAGGTGGATGTAGCTAGGCAGATTATTTCTCAAATTGTTTTCTGGCTTCGAGGTTGCAATATTTGTAGAGGGGAGGACAACATTTGTGCTTTGAAACATATGCGAGTGAAGGCAGAGTACACCATCAAAGAAAGAGTATAGTTTCCTCTTAGCACAATAGATGTATATTTTGCTTTTCATGTGATGCTGCCTTGGAAATATCAATGTGTTCATTTAGAATTTCTGAATTGTCATGTGTGTATATCACTCTGGTGGTCACATAGGATTCCTATCAAGCTGTTTGTAGGGTTTGCTATTGCCTTCTATACATATCTTACATAGTTACATACAAGGATATGATTTATTTATATGAAAACGATGCGAGATATACTGTCAAATAAACAACCCGTTGGTGCTGACCTGAATTATATGTGGTGTTCATGCAGTTTCCGTGCGTCTGCCCTGAGGTGGCCTATCACCCGGATTTTCACAGGTAACCAACTCAGTTCTTGTGTGATACACCGCAACCATTTTTACTGCATTGTCAACGAGTCTTGGATCGATTTGTGAAGCCGCAGATGCTCACACGGGATTTCTTGTTTGCATACGAGTGTGCAGGGTGTTGCTGAGGAGAATTTTAAGATGTGCGCCAACACAACTCTCTCTGCATAGTCCTCAAGTCCACCTAATCCTGCAGTTAGGTTCAGGATGGTGTTTCGCAGCTTGCCACAGAACTGTCAGCTCTACTCTGAACTGGAACGTGTGAATTTTGCAAGAACCGTTTCGGCTCTTGCCGACAATGATGATCTGGAAGCTCAGGAAGAGTTTGGAGGGTATTCAAAGCTTCTCCATGATCATTTTTTATTTTTTCATCGTCGATTTGATAAATTTTAAGGCAATATCCATGTTCGGACAGCTTAGAAGGAGGATGTGTTGCAACATGTACCAGTACAGTTATAAGATGTAAATCATGATTCATTCAATTTAAGTTTTGATTTCTAAAGGGAGATAAAATGAATTGTCTGAGCACAATTATGCTGAACTACTGGATGAGAAATCCTTGTGAAATCGTCCTTAATTTTGGGTAGTATATAGTACTTGTTTGTTTCTGACAGTATACTTCAGATGTAACTGGGATGGGCGACTGTCTCCCGATGGTGTGTGCATTCATGTCTGATGTTATGAACGATTAGGCAGAGTGAAAGCAAGTCTGATGCTATGAACGATTAGGCAGAGTGAAAGCAAGGCTCGTACGAATCATGACAATGATACCAAGATCTCACTGACAATGAGAATTCTGCCTCTTAGAACACAACATCAATTCAGTTCTTGGTGAACAACACTATCACCAGAACAATTTGAATCAGAAGCCAATGGCAGGTGGAGCAAGGAATGCGAAATGCACCGCCTAACTACGCCTGAGTGTGCCCAGATAGCTCTCGCACGGCTCCTGGTACGGCACCTCCACCTCCCCGCCCAACTTAAGCATCTGTAGCCAGTCCGTGGCCAGCTCTCCGCTGGTGTGCCAGGAAGAGCAGCCCGCAGGCGTCCAGAGGTGGCGGCGCTGAATGCGCGTGGGAACGAATGCCAAGAAGAGCCACAACAACTCCTGCTTCTGCGCGTCCACGCACCGCTTCTTCTCGACTGTCCTGTGGAAGTTGAGATGGACAACGGCGCTAGGGGCTGCGCCACCGCGTCTCGGCCTCTCGGGACACTAGCCGGTGGTGTTACGGATCCATCTCCGCCGGACGCCCAAATTTCTCAATGTCAGTTGACTGGGAGTATTTTAGTCTCGACCGGAGCTAGGCTAGGTTAGCTTTGGCACTGAGCTGAATGTGGGCGAGTTGGTAGTACTAGCAAGTGTGAGTGAGGAAATGATGTGGTGTGGTACCTGCATTTGTACCGCATCTTAACTAAATCATTTTTATAAATGTTTAATCATTTTAATTTATTGTGCTTCTACCTTAATTAACTTTTCTAATTCGTTCCTAATTTGTTGTAGTATATACGTATATATTATCTTATCAGAGGACACATAGCTGATCCTTATTTCTAGCAGCCAACACGCAATTGATAGTTCGAATACTTTATACTCCCTTCGTTATAAAATATAAGATGTTTTAGCTTTATGAAGCGGATGTATCTATCCTAGATACATCTGCTTCACAAAGCTAAAACATGAGTGAACCTACACACTAAAATAAATTTAGCTATATTTGCTTCACAAAGCTAAAACATCTTATATTTTTAAACAGAGGGAGTAGCTAGGTTTTTGAGACTATGAATGAATGCTTTTTATCTATCTTCTTCCTAAGAGTAAATCAAATTAGATGTCTTTTCTGATTGTTGTTTGGACTACAATAAATAATTTTTCTCTCTTATAGGTTGTAGCACATAATGTACATGGGCAAACCGAAAACTTCATGTCGTTTTCTATAAACTTTATATGTTAATGTCTTTGTGAAACTCTTCCTTGTCATGCGTATCTGCTCAAATGCATATTATAAGATAAATTTATATTTTCTTATTTTAACTTTTTTCACAATGTTTATTTATATCTGCTTGTAGTCAAATTTTTAACTCAGATACTACTTCAGCAACTGAGTGGTGTGAGTGTTCAGAAGAACTTTTGTATTCAAATTTTGTAGTCGACGATAAACTTCCACAAGCAGACTAGATATTTTGATAACAATATGCTGTCTGGTGTAGATGTGCCTTGCTAAATAGATCTTTCTACAAGCTGTGTTATTTCTGATGTTTGAATAGGACATAAAGGATACCACCAGTTTTCTGCCTTTTCCATCTTTAGTACTCTCTCCATCCTAAAAAGGATGTCGTAAATTTGTCTAAATTTAGAGTATCTAGACACTATTTAGCATGTAGATACATTCAAATTTAGACAAATATGAGACATGGTTTTCAGGACCGAGAGAGTAATACATAATTTATTAACCATGTTTGCTTTGTCCGACAACTTGGGGAATCTTCTTAAAGCCTGCTACAAGCTTGAAGCTCGTGATACTAAAAGGTTTTGTCGATATTACTAATTATTTGCTCTTTTATTTATGATCTGAGATATATGCTTAATTACTTTGACATAGAAAGCGCACTGATTGTATATTTGATGGCACATAGACAATGTACGGTGAGAATTCTATAATTTGAAGCATTCCCGTCTTGTTCTCTGGATGCCATTGGATCTCTGTCCTCCGGTGTCTTCAGTTCATTCTTAATCTCAAAACTTACGTGGGCTGCCGATGGTGCTGCAAGCCACCGATATTGGTGCTACATACCGTCACCGCCATTGCTACAAGCGAACAACAACGTTTTGTTTCAAACCACTGTCAACATTGCTATAAGCAGCACTGCCTTGTTTTTTTTATATTTATCAACACATACGGTTAACTTGCAAGCATGCTTATCTTTTGCTTATGATGTAAAACAACTCTCTGTCTAATAGAATTGCTATGTATAATATCTTAGATTCATTGTCTTTCAAAATAATTGTTTATATCGTGTTGCCCGCGAAGCGGGCTAGCGAGCGGCAAGCCGCGTTTCCTACCTAGTTACACTATAATCATGCATTGTTCAACAACTTATATGACAAGTTTAATTAGAAGAACAAACCAACCCCTCTCATATACATCCGGAGTTTCCCGAGTTAGGTTTTTTACCCCTCGGAACCCTGTTTAAATTGTCAAGCATGCCTTAGGGTTACAATTCAATGCTAATCAATTTGTCATATCATCATTCTTGCTTCAGCATTGCATCGATGCCATGTGTTGATTGTTTCCCTCTCTTTCTGATGTTTGGTTCTTCCTGGTAGAATACAATATCGAGATCGAGATCGAAGCCCGAGATCAAGACCATCAAAGATCAAAGAACAATACTTGACCAACTATAACCAAGTCAAGTACAAGGGTCCCAAAGATCTGCTTATCTGCTATCAACTGGCAAAGGCAAGCATAGCCCCACCATGATAAAAGCATATGATTTCGAAAGCATTTAAATTACTGCCATGATGCATACGATTCTACTATGGTCTTTCATCGATAGATAGAGTATCCTATCTGTTGCATACTCCCTTTGAGCTTATATTACCTGATCCGCTGCTCCTAGCATAACTAGGTTTGGCTTGTGCGCACTGCTAGAGCTTATATATGTGTCTGATTAGCCATGCATAGCTGTCAGTTCTGATCCATCCAGATGATGTATCAGATGCAGAGAATCTAGTATGATAGGAGAACATCATGAGATGATATCAGAGGTGATATGAGATTAAACATGCTAAGGCTTGTATGGGAGGCCACGGTGGGATGTGGTTTTTCTAGTCCCATGCTCGCCACCACTAGGACCTGAGTTCTTGCCTTTGGAACCAAGATGAGCGTACAACCATACGGGGCCTGGACAACCTCATGACTGACTAACTTGCCTAGTAGATTCCATGAGTCACATAGTTCAGGCGTTCCATTCGACATATGCATAGAAAACCTTTTGAAAGATTTGCCAGGTGAAGAAGGTGCATTCATAACAGGTAGGGAAGCGTGGAACGGGTTGCTTGGGGTCGATGGAGCCCCTGGTGAACCAACCTCGCCTCACATCTTTAAGTACCGACTTCGGGACTTGACCCGTTACAGCGCAACCATACTTATTGCGTGACTCATGGTCTCGGGGAAAGAAAGGTAAAGGTTGTCTAACCACCCTCTGCCGGCCTTCCAAGGAAGAGGGCTATTACTAGTGGCATTAAGAGAAGGTTAGTACGTGTGGGTAAAGTTGTACACCCCTGCAAGGTTAAATATTTTCGAAAAGCTGTGTTCACGGTTATGAATGCTTGGTGACCAGATTCTAAGATCATAGAGAACTATAACCTAATCGTAAAACTTGGTAGATCAATGTGTGCTTAAGGATGCTTCCTCATGGGTATGAGGGGGTGATCCTAGATAGGGTTCAGATGATGATGATTCGGTGGATATCAAAAGATGATGATCAATATTTCGGAGATGTCGCTCTCTTATCCCTTTTAAAATACTCTGACTAGACGAGCTTCTTTTCTCTCTCTCTCTCTCTCTCTCTCTCTCTCTCTCTCTCTCTCTCTCTCTCTCTCTCTCTCTCTCTCTTGTTTTAGAAACAAAGATGGCTTTATGCAAAACAACTCCACCAGCCATAAGTCTTGCGGAGTACACCCTGTACTCACCCTTGATTTGTTGATACTTTTGGCAGAGTAAGTGTTCCCGGAAGATCAATTTGGTACTACATCGACATCGACGAGTAGCTTGGGGTTCCCGGCCGGCAGCTTGGAATCTATGGGCTGGGACGTCATCGTTATGCTTCAGGCCTCTTAGGCCATTTGTTAAGTTTGATATACTTAGTAGCATAATTTGCCTTTCGTTGTTTGATGTTTGTGGTCAGTGACCTCTGCTTGTAATAATTTGGTTCTTTGCTCAGTTGTGAGCTTGCTGTAATAATTTTTGTGTCATAGGGTCACTGCTGTGTTACCGATTCTTCACTGGATATTCTCGAGCTCAAGGTTAAGCTTATGTCAGACAGAGGTCTAGGATTTATTTAGCCCTGATCCCGGGGGTGTCATAGGTCTTGGTATCAGAGCAGTACCGACCGTAGGAAAACCTTGCTATTGGTCGATGTTGAGTCTAGTGCTTGTGAAAACTACTTTAAAGCTGAAAAGTATTTGCGAAAAATCTAGTATGCTTCTTTTTCTCCTTATCCAGTTTCGCTCTTACTCTGGGTCATCTCATCTTGTGTTGACTTTGGAAAAGTTTCGATATCTCTTCTAGTCATTCAAAGCTTAGGTGCCTTTTCGGCATGTCGTTTCCCATCCAGTTGACCTAGTGTTGGATTCTCTAGAGTTGTGTGTGTTGTGAATTCCTTGTTCCCATTTGCTCTTATTCGTTTGAGATATTCCTTTCTATCATGATCTCTCTATCTTTTGGACCCACAATATTATATTGTTGGGGCTGCAGTATTCTGTTCTAGGCTTCGACGTTTCCTTTCGCCTCGTGTGCCTCCTTTTCATTTGCTTGGGTACCTCAGAAGTTGTTTATTCTTCTAGAAGCTACCTCGTGATCACTATCTTCCAGTATACACTATGTCACTCAAGTAGTAGTTACTCCTTTCTTTGGGTTTTAACCCTTGGACTTGAAACTAAGATCCTCGATTGTGCTGGATTCTGGTGTTGTGAATCTTGTACATGAAGCTAACCTTTAACCGAAGATCCATTCCTTTGACCCATGTCGTTAATATTCATACATAACCTCAAGATGGCTGGTACTAAAATTCTGGCCTTCAAGCTTGTGGTCGTTGTCGCGATTGAGTTGTGACAAACAAGGACTTCCCCTACCACATGCTATGGCAGATGTTCTTTAATGGAACCAAATAGATCACGACAAGAGTACTTAACGAGAGTCTCGTATCTATACTCGTGACTCTGCCACACCTTATATATTTTTGCATTGGTTTTCGGAAGATGGATAATCTATGCATCCACATCTCGGGATTCTATCCTGAGCATGTTCGTTTTTCCTTGTTGTTTTTTGACCTTTGTCTACCAGTTGGTAGCCAAGTAGTAAATGTGCATCGGTGTCTTCTGATGCAAGATACTCTTGTGGTCCGTCAAGACAAACCATTTCGGGATGTCTAGGAGAAACAAAACTCCAGTACCTCGTCATTCTAGGACCAGGTCAAAGTGTTGTAATCCGCAGATTAAGAAGCATTGATTAGCTTCTATCTATTCCACCTTAAAGTATCACACTCTTTAATACTAAGAGGTCGTGCCGAGTTTCATGACCCCTTAACGAAGTGATGCTTTTACACATATTTAACCACCCTTCCTCGAGATTTCACGCTCGTGAGTGATGCGTGTGCATAATAATGTGGCCATTTGAGATTCTTAGCAATTATTATTGTTTTGAACTCTAAGGAAAATTGTGTCATTCTTAGCTTGATTGGTTAACCCTATCACTAAGCGAAGTTTGATCATACTATCAAGTCCATTATTCTAGTACACTCTCTTCGGTCAAAGAGTTAGGTTCGTGCCGAAGCTCTAAGACTATGTCTTCTTGCCTTACCAAGCAAGTTCTCTTTCGAACTAAGTGACATATCGGTGGTTCGTGATATTCTAGTTGTCTACTAGAAGTATCACCATGTTGCCACATGACCGTGTTGTCAAGTTCTTGAGCAAGTAAGTTCTTTGAACTACTCCTTTCTCCAAGGATCCTTGATGGATACCCCCAAATAAGTTGGTTGAACTTAAACAACAACTTGGAGAGTTGTAAGACAAAAGTTTTATCCGACTTTGTTCCTTCTTAAAGGGTTGTCTAGTTTTGTTTGTGTTGAAGAAAGATAGTATTTCCTTTGTGGATATATTATTTCCCCCCACCTCTTTGATTTGATTTGGGTTATCGTCAAATCAAACTCAGTTCCAAGGACTATCTTGATGATGTTTCTTCTTGTGATGTTTCACTTGAGTACATCTTCATGTCTTTGGTCTAACCAATACTCTCGCCTAGTTCATACGACATATGAGTACATCTTCTTGGAGTGTCTTGATAAGTTTGTTGTTGAGCCCATCGATGACATCCTCATCTTCTCCATAATAGATTTGATTCATATGGAACATCTGGCATTAATGTTGGAAACTTTTGAGAACCGTCTTTGAGCCATTTCGAAGTATGTGTTCTGGATGTTAGAAGTAACCTTCTCTAATTCACGTGCAAATGTTGAAAGATGTCGCCGTAGATTCGAGAAGAGTTATCTCTGTTCCTTAAGGACACATGTGTGTTTTATTATTAGTAATGTATATGTGTGTAGTTGTCCGTCGACAAGTTGCTAATACATGGGTCTAGCAATCTAGCTCAGTCTTTTGGAGCTTGACACTATAGTCCATATCTTGAGAATCTAGTGACTTCATCTCTGTGTAAATGTTGCAAACTTTCTAGTCGGACATGCTGAGTATGAAGTATCGTTTCACTTAACCAAAGCTGAATCTCAAGAAGCAACGATGGTTGGTGTTCCTCAAGGTTTTGACATAGGTCTCTTTGTAAATCTGGCAAGAATGATGTAATGGTTGACACACTTAACCGGAAAGACCTTTTGCCATATTCTCTTGATTCAACAATAACAACCACTCTTCATGAGGCCTCTTCTATAAATTAATTAGAGGAGTTGTTATGGTTCCTTTGTATCTGAAGTCCGACCTTTACTTGATGTCTCATATCTTGAACATCAAGGAGAACATTTAAAGTAGTGCTGCTAAATGTCTCTTAGTCGATCCTCCAGACCATTTTATGTTGGCAAGCTTTGTTGTGCCAAGAAATTGAAGTCTGAGAATGAAGTTTCTTTATTCTCATGTCATCGGGAATCTTCTTAACTATTCATCTTAGTAGTGTAAAGTGATGTCATGATCTTTGTCAAGATTCTTATAGTCCTGGATGGATAAAAAGTTTCCTTCGTTTTTCTCAGCCATGTTTTAAGAGTGACTATGATGTTGATAATCGACAGTTTCTCTGCATACATGTTTATTGTGACTCTTATGAGTCCTATCCACCCAAAACACCTTTCTGTCTTGGCCTTCTATTGAATGAAAAAGTAGCCCTTCTATTTCAAAAGTAGTTCAACAGCTTGGTTTTGTTGATTCATATCTCTACAACCCGAAAACTCCACTTAAGTCTTTAGTACAGGTTTCCTCTCGAAGTCTGTGGTCATATTCTTTCTATTGGAACCCTTCCTTCTCAGAAGCTTAAACTCTTCTGTGAGCTCTATGGTCTCAATCCTTATGAAGACCATATATCTAACAACTTGAAACCTTCTCCTCTTGTTCCTCCATTACCTCGATGTGTTCCATGTTTGCCATCTCAGAGTTGTTTCTAAACACTCCATCCATGAGTTGACCATGAGATACTATGTGTGTTGTTTAGTGTGTTTCCCTCTTATCCTTAGAGTGACCATGTTCTTTCTCTCTCTATCTCTCTTCCTACCTTTGGAATCTCGGGTTGAGATTCTCGTAAGGGGGATAGAGCTGTAACACCCCAGTTTTAGCTAATGTCTAATTAGGGTTTGATTGTGCATTCATGACCATCATAATTGAAAATGTGCATTAAAGAAAATTTAAGTAAAACCCTAAACCCTAGTATCCCTCTATTTGAAAAGCATTCAAATGGTTTTGAATATATTTGAAAAGTACAAAATTATTGGAGTCCAAATTGTATAAAAGGGCCTCACACTATTTCCTATATTTTATAAAAGCTTCTGGTATTTTTGAAATCCTCAAAACAAATTCAAATTTGGAATAAAAAAAGAGGAAACCTAAATTAGAAAAGGAAAAAGATTTTGATTAAAAAAAATAGAGCCAGCGAGCTAACCAGGCCGCAGCCCAGCTAGCCCAACTCTTCCTCTGCTCTCTTCCTGCCGCTCAGCGCATCACCCCGTAGCTCATTCCGGCCCAGCCGCGGCCCAAGCTGGCCATACCATTTCGGCGTCCTCCTCTTTTCTTCTTCCTCGCGAAGAAGAAGCTTGGTGGCTTCTCTGTCGCCGTCCGCCGTCGACGCGCCATGATTCGTGCCGCCGCTGAGGTTCCCGCGAGGATAAGAACGTCGTCGTACACGTCTCTCCCCCTGCTGCTCTTATCTCTATCTCTCCCTTGCTCTCTCCCCCAGCGAGGCCGAACCCTAGCTCGTGCAGTCTCTGCTCGCCGTCGCTATTCACGAGCCTCCCTTGCCCAGCCGAGGCTACCATAGGAACCGTCCCGGCGTGCTTGTTCTTCCTGCCAAGCGGAGCAAGCCAAATCGCCCCCAATCGACGGAATCACGACCTCCCTCCCTAACTCCGGCCGTCGTGTTCAACCTCGATTCCGGCTGCACTCGACCTCATCCCGCCTCTGCGACCTCTCCATGAGCATCTAGGTGAGCTGGCGGTTCCCCAGAGCCTCTCCACCCTCTCCCTCCCTCTCCGTATCGCTCTCGCATCATGCAACTACCGCCCACCGCCGCAGACAGGTTCGCCGGAGCTCCTCCGATGGTCAAAATCCAGCGGCGCCACCCTGTTTGGTTCCCCGTAGTTGTCCGTGTCAGGCTCGCATAGGCAGCTTGTCCCGCTCGCTCTCCAGCTCCCTCCCCGTCGATGATATGGGGCTGATCCCCGGTGCACGACGTCACGCTGACGTCCTGGTGACATCAGCGGGTGGGGTCAGCGCGGTCAGACTTGCGATGGGTCCTGCTTGCTTGCGTGGAGGCTGAGTTGGCACTGGGGCCCTTCTGTCAGTCTCTCTGGCTAGGGATTGCCCTCGTGTAAAAAGTATTTTTGCCCTTTTTGTTTTTAATTTCAGAAATTTCTATAAACTTGTAAATTTAATAACTTTTGATTTATAAATCAGAAAAATACAAATTATATATCAAAATGTTCAAAAAAACGAGCTCTATCTAATTACACTATAATCATGCATTGTTCAACAACTTATATGACAAGTCTAATTAGAATAACAAACCAACCCCTCTCATATACATCCGGAGTTTCCCGAGTTAGGGTTTTTACCCCTCGGAACCCCGTTTAAATTGCCAAGCATGCCTTAGGGTTACATTTCAATACTAATCAACTTGTCATATCATCATTCTTGCTTGAGCATTGCATCGATGCCATGTGTTAATTGTTTCCCTCTCTTTCCGGCGTTTGGTTCTTCCCGGTAGAATACGATATCGAGATCGAGATCGAAGCCCGAGATCAAGACTGTCGAAGATCAAAGAACAATACTTGACCAACTATAACCAAGTCAAGTACAAGGGTCCCGAAGATCTGCTTATCTGCTATCAACTAACAAAGGCAAGCATAGCCCCACCATGATATAATCATATGATTTCAAAAGCATTTCAATTCATGCCATGATGCATACGATTCTACTGTGGTCTTTCATCGATAGATAGAGTATCCTATCTGTTGCATACTCCCTTTGAGCTTATATTACCTGATCCATTGCTCCTAGCATAACTAGGTTTGGCTTGTGTGCACTGCTAGAGCTTATATATGTGTCTGCTTAGCCATGCATAGTTCTCAGTTCTGGTCCATCCAGATGATGTATCAGATGTAGAGAATCTAGTATGACAGGAGAATGTGATGAGATGATATCAGAGGTGATATGAGATTAAACATGCTAAGGCCTGTATGGGGGGCCACGGTGGGATGTGGTTTTTCTAGTCCCATGCTCGCCACCACTAGGACCCGAGTTCTTGCCTTTGGAACCAAGACGAGCGTACAACCATACGGGGCCTGGACAACCTCATGACTGACTAACTTGCCTAGTAGATTCCATGAGTCACATAGTTCGGGCGTTCCATTCAACATATGCATAGAAAACCTTTTGAAAGATTTGCCGGGTGAAGAAGGTGCATTCATAATAGGTAGGGAAGCGTGGATCGGGTTGCTTGGGGTCGATGGAGCCCCTGGTGAACCAACCTCGCCTCACATCTTTAAGTACCGGCTTCGGGACTTGACCCATTACGGCGGAACCATACTTATTGCGTGACTCATGGTCTCGGTGAAAGCAAGGTAAAGGTTGTGTCTAACCACCCTCTGTCGGCCTTCCAAGGAAGAGGGCTATTACTAGTGGCATTAAGAGAAGGTTAGTACGTGTGGGTAAAGTTGTACACCCCTACAGGGTTAAATCTTTTCGAAAAGTCGTGTTCACGGTTATGAACGCTTGGTGACCATATTTTAAGATCATAGAGAACTATAACCTAATCGTAAAAATTGGTAGATCAATGTGTGCTTAAGGATGCTTCCTCATGGGTACGAGGGGGTGATCCTAGATAGGGTTCAGATGATGATGATTCGGTGGATATCAAAATATGATGATCAATATTTCGGAGATGTCGCTCTCTTATCCCTTTTAAAATACTCTGACTAGACGAGCTTCTTCTCTCTCTCTCTCTCTTTCTCTCTCTCTCTCGTTTTACAAACAAAGATGGCTTTATGCAAAACAACTCCACTAGCCATAAGTCTTGCGGAGTACACCATGTACTCACCCTTGCTTTGTTGATACTTTTGGCAGAGTAAGTGTTCCCGGAAGATCAGTTTGCTACTACATCGACATCGACGAGTAGCTTGGGGTTCCCGGCCGGCAGCCTGGAATCTATGGGCAGAGACGTCATCGTTATGCTTCAGACCTCTTAGGCCATTTGTTAAGTCTGCTATACTTAGTAGCATAATTTGCCTTCCGTTGTTTGATGTTTGTGGTCAGTGACCTCTGCTTGTAATAATTTGGTTCTTTGCTCAGTTATGAGCTTGCTGTAATAATTTTTGTGTCGTAGGGTCACTGATGTGTTACTGATTCTTCACTGTATATTCTCGAGCTCAAGGTTAAGCTTATGTCAGACAGAGGTGTGGGATTTGTTTAGCCCTGATTCCGGGGGTGTCACACAGGTTGTGTGAGATTGCATGCTTGTTCTATGCTTAGAGTTTTCATTTTGATGCATGTGTATCCCTCTAGCAAGTTCCTATAGTAGTTTCTCATCATTTATCAACTTTGAAATCACTTGGTTTGATGTTTGTCTAAAAATTTCAAAAAAAAGAGGTCATGGACAACCACACATTTGGTGAAATATTTGAGAGTGATGCACCTAGGAGGTCAAGGCCTTCAAGATCATCCTCCCGAGCTAGGCCCTCATACAACGAGGATCTCATTACACTGCGATTTGGTGACGAGGAAGATGAGGGGAATGCGCACCCTTCCACCTTTCCTTGCCTAACCTTTTTGCGGGCAGCTAGGATTCTTGATGATTTTATGACCTTGGTTCGGAGGGTTGTACTAACAAGCTATATGCAGGATGAGAGCATGCAATATGCAACGCTCACTAAAACATTTGTGGAGAGCTTTTCTTTTACTAACAGCATGTTCAAACAAGATGTGTCCTTCAAAATTTATGGCAGGTCTTACACTATGACAATGAAGAAATTTTTTGAGGCCCTAGGACTTGGTACAGCTGGGTCAGCAAAGAAGATTCCAGCTCAACCCACTTATTTGTTGGAGCTCTATCGCGGGATAACCAATGATGATGACCGTAGAGCCCAACGGGGAAAGATAAGAAATATTCAACTCCTAGCCATCAGGTACTTTGCTTACTATCTTGCCACTAGTGTTCTTGGTAGCGAGAACACTAGTAATATTTCCAACTATCATTTGGCCTTCATAGCTACTTCACTCAACAATGAAACTAAGTACAATCTTGGTTCTCTCATTGCTCGTCGCTTAGCTGCTAAGGGAACCATTTATGGGGGAATTTTTGTTGCATGTGTTGTTGCTGCCTTGGACCTTGCTGTTGATCCAAATGTTTCAGTTTTGGCTCCTCAGAGGCTTGATCTTGCTGCCATGAAGGCGCACCACTTTGTCACTACTGGCTCTACCCTTGAGAGTTTGGTTTATAGAATGATGTTTATTGACGGGGAAGAGAGAGAGGTTCCTCTCCCCCAAACCAATTTGTTCAGTATTTCTCAGGGACCTTTGTCGCGCTCCAAGGAGGAGATGGATGACAAGCTGTGCATTCTTGGCTTCCATGGACACTATCAGAGGACGCGCCCTCATATGATCCCTCTATATACTACATAGAGGAGTCCTCGAGCTCGTACCAGGACGAGGGGTCCTCCTCGACGTACTACGGAGGTGCACCTTCTTGGTGACCATGGAGTTGAGCCCCACTTAGGCCAAAAGCCTAAGCTTGGGGGAGGTATATCGACATCACATTCATCCATATATCATGTTCGGTCGGTTATTTGTATATCCATTGTTTCGCTTTATTTTTGGCTTTTGTTTCTGCTTTCTCAAAACACAAAAATACCAAAAATATTTTTGTTGTTTCTCTTGGTTTGTTTCTTTGCTTTTTTAGCTTTGGTTTGCCTTAAAGAAAAAAATCCAAAAAGATTTTGCTTTGCTTGCTTGTTTGAAAAAATCAAAAACACCAAAAATATTTGTTCTTCTTCTTTGGTTTTGTGAGTTCTTTGCAGGGTTCAGCCGTCCTCAGTGGCATTTGGTTTCATGTTATTATTCAAGTCACACAAGTGAAGGGCAATAATGAAGATTAAGACAACATGAGGTGTGGTAAGAGGCTGGTAACAAACTTTATTTGTTTTCAATTTTGTACATATACTCATCATGGTGAGCATGCTTAGTCTGTTCATGTAAGGAGTATGTTACTTATGGATGCTTAGTAGTTCTTGCTTTCTTATGATTAACTATAGCTTGCTAATAGTTTGTAGCATGTCATATGAATGTTTGCTTGCATTGTTTTATTCATACTTTGGTATGATATTGTGGTATCCTCCTCTGGAAGTTTCATGTGAATCGATTTGGCACATGCTCGTGCATGCATATGAATAAACAATAGTCAGTAAGCCTCGATAATTTATTTTGCGTCAGAGTTCTTGTATCACTTTCATGTCATAATTAGTCATGTTTTGTTGCAAGCATGATTATGACAATTATTGCTCTCTCGTTTGTCGCTCCCTCTCTATTGCTAGCCTTCACTTGCACTGAGTATTAGCTCTACTTGTGCTTCCAACTCCCCAAAACCAATATTGCCAACTGTGTCCACCATACCTACCTATTAGCATCATTTGCTATTTCAGTGCATATTCATTATGCCTTGTTTTCTTCCAAATAAAATGTTTGTCTGTTTTGAGAAAGTTAGTTAGT
Source organism: Avena sativa (assembly GCA_916181665.1). Lineage (NCBI taxonomy): Eukaryota > Viridiplantae > Streptophyta > Magnoliopsida > Poales > Poaceae > Avena > Avena sativa. The sequence continues at coordinate 370,419,212 of OV702284.1, forward strand.
AAAGATCTCACAAACTTGATGGCACACATTATTTTTTGCACTTAATAATCCTGAACCATTGTGACCTATCCATGAAAGTTATATGCTTGCAAATTATAGGCTGGGAGTTAGCAGAACCGTGTTTTCACGGGGAACGTTTTCAACACTTATGGATACATATCCAGTTGATACCTTGCTATTTTGTTTACGGATGTCGTCGGTGTGAAATAAAAGGGGAGTTTGTGAGTTCATGGAGTATATATATGTGTTACAGAAATGCCTGGGCCGCTATCTGTTGCCTGCCAAAACCCACCGGCGAGCAGCGACGGGCAACACGGAGAGCCGGGAGGCTCCCAGAACTGCTGGTGGGCCCTGGTCCCTCGGTCAACGGCCCGCAAAACTCCGGCACACGTCCTGGCTGGTTCGAGGGCGTGCCACCTGACCTATACCTGGTCAGGAAGGTGATGGATTGCTTCGATTGGTTTCCTGCATGGCAAACAAACATACGTAAAATTTGAGCCGTGACCGGCTCCCAGGTTTCCCTGTGAATCGGCTCTTAGAGCCGATTATCCCATGGTTCTGCATTAGATCTACGATAACATGGGGTTTTGCTTCATCAATATAAGTTAAATCGATCTACGACAGTTTAACGTTTTCACCACGTAATTGGAACATCCTACACGTAATTGAGCCTGGTAAATACAAAAGATGATAGAAAACTAACCCTAGAGAAGGCCTAACAACCGACGTAAAGTCAATTCCCGGAACAACTCCTCTCGAATTAGCAAACCATATCCTCACGCACTACTGGATCGTTCAACCCGTTTGCAAGGCCTGACTACGTGGATATCAAACTAAACCTTGGAAAACAAGGAAAAACTATAACGGATCGAATCGACTGAATAAAGATCAAGCAAGATGCTACCCTTACACCCAAAAAAGGTGCAAAGGCGGCGAGATAAGTAAAGGCAGCATAGCTAAGAAATCATAGCAAAAAGTACCGATGCTAGCCTAAACAAATCTATGATAAAAGTATTACTCGCCATCAACAAGGCTTCAGTACGAGTAACACCAAATAACGCATAAGCAGATACTGCCTAGATCGCAAGATGCGATCTAGGCAGCATGACACTTACCCGAGAAAAACCCTAGAAACAAGGGGTGGCGATGCGCCGAGATTATGTTTGTTGTGAACGTGATCGTCCTCCTTTCTCAATAACCTTAGGTACATATTTATAGTCCGGAGACTTTCTATCTTTGGAATAAACCTAGCAATCCTATCTCTTTACTTAAACCGAAACGTAACCTACTACAATATAAGATACACGGGCAATTTAGCCCAAATCCACGCACAAGGCCGATTCAACAACACGTTGCATATATGTATCTTCCAAGCCCATCTTGATTACGGCCCATCTCCTCCTTTGGCCAAAATATGGTGCTAACACATGCCCCCCTGGTTTTGGCAATAATAATTCCAAAACCACTCTGCTGATGTTTTTTCTTCCCCTTTTTTTTGTATCGGGTTACGCGTTGCCAGAATGCGTTGCAGAGCAGAATCGTCACGCCACCCCCTCATCATGATGCCTTGTATTCTCAACTTCTCCGCAGTGCATGATTTGACCGTTTTGACACCACATTATGGAAACTGCTATGGCATTGAACCGCCTCCCACTATTCCCCTTATTTAAATTCATCTGAGCAGTTTGCAGCCCCCATCTTCCTCCCTTAGACAAAAAACCCTCTTCCTCCGCCGAAAAAACCCTCTTCCTCCGCCATGGCCTCCTCTTCTTCCTCCAAATCATCTGCCCTGTCCTCCCAATCTTCCAACACGATGAGCAACCGAGAGCCGACGCCGGAGCACCCGCCAATGGCGGCGTACGAGGCTCTCGCCCCACAATGGTGGGACGAGAGGGACTGGGACTTCGCCGCCTGGTCGGAGGACGACGAGTCCCTGACCGACGGCGAGGGGGGCCTCCAGTTCCTTGTCGACGGGGAACTGGAGGTGGAGAGCTCCGACGACGCCTGGTCCTGGGATGGCGTCGAATCCTCTGACGAGGAGGAGGAAGCGGAGGAGGACACCTCCTCCGAGGAATACCCGCCGGTGAAGCGCTTCCGCGCCGGGTCCAGTGAGGACACGGAAGACGACGGCGAGGACGAGGAGGCCCCCGCTGACATCCTCAGCAGCAGCGACGAAGACGACTCCGGCAGCAGCGCTGATGACAGCGAGGACGACGACGGCGAGGACAGCGGCGACGACACCGGCCTCTAGATTAGGAACTAGTAGTAGTAGTACTTAGCAGTAGATTTCCTTTTGTAAGCAATCGGATCCATTGTAAATAATCGTCTTTTGAATCAACAAAGATTGCTTTTCCAATTCGCTTTTGCCGATAGTCAAAATAGGTCAACGTTCCAGGAGCCGATAGCAATGTATCGGCTTTCACCATACTAGCTCATATGGTCAACCAAGTCAAAGCCCAACGAGCCGATGGTAACACATCGACTTTCCCCACAAACGTTGACAAAATCAACTTTGGTCGCATATTGAGATAAATCTGAGCGGCCACTCTCCAACTTCAAATGGTAGCCTGCGACCCCCCCCCCTTCAAAAAGGCTAAACCAGATCTCCAACTTCCTCACCGCATAGATCGAGCTTACAGCGACAAGAACCCTCGATCCCCAATCGCATAGATCCATCTCCGCCGGCAAACTAGATGGCGGAATCGTCCAATACCAGCGCAGCGATCTCTGGTCTGAAGGTACGCCTGCTCCTCGCAGTCTGAACACGGTGCTAGAATTAATAGCAAACACCTGAATTAATGCTTTATTCCACCGTTAAATTTTTTAGGTTTCAGACATCCTGCTGCCGCATCCTTCTCTCCCAAATTCTCTCTGTCTTGGCCCCCGTACAGAATCTAGTCCTTCCCATCTGATCTCTTGCGAGGCAAACAGAATCCCCTTCGTAAGCCAAAACCTAGATTTGAATTCTTGAGCCGACTGCTTGCGAGCCTGGCCTAATCCTCCTGAACATTGGGTTTCTTGGTTTAGCAGGGTAGCCAAAGCTTACCAATCTCAATGGGAAACCACGGGAATAGCTGATGCCTTGCATTTGTCATTGTCTCCCCTGGAGAAACATGAAAATCTTCTAAAAACCATCGGCTATTTCTGGTCCGATGCTCTGAACTGCTTCATGTTTGGTCATGGCCCCATGACACCAACTCTGTTAGACGTGGTGATGATTACTGGTCTGGACGTTACATCACCCAGCCCCTCTGCTTTTAAGCTGACAAAGGTCCCCTACAAGCTTTCTTCCAAAACAGACTGCATGAACTGGGGTGCCTATCTTCAAAAACACATGAAAACTAAAGGCCCTGTCACAGAGAAAGAACACACGGCTTTCCTCAACTTCTGGCTGGAACATTTCATATTCTGTGGCCCTTCCCTGGCTCCAACCAAGAATTACCTCTCCTTGGCCTACGAACTTGCCAAAGGCACTCAACTTAGCATCGGCAAACTGTTCCTTGGAGAAGTCTATCGATATCTCCAGTTGATGTCTGTCAAATTATTCTACGGCCTAGCAGTCAAAACAGGAGGTCCTTGGTGGTTCATTCAGCTATGGGCCCAGCTATATTTTCAAAACCATGTCCCAAACTTCCCCCTTTTGGCGAGTTGCACCTTTCCAAATGTCAAAGGGAAGCAGATCCGATGCACCAGCTATGGCCAAGCTCTGTACAGACTGCCAGGTAGCAAACTGATCCCTCAGGAAGCATCCAAATGGTTCAGCATTTTCTTCCAAGGCCTGGATAATCCTATCTTCTTTCCTTATACGGAAGAATCGGAACATTTTGAAAATCCAATCTCCTTCAGTCTAGACAACTTTGCCGATGACACCAGCACTCGGCAGCTATTTACCACTGTGATCCGTCCCTGCTTTCTTCCAGTTGGCATGAGCACATCCAATAGAATAATCAAGCCTGGATATGAATTCTACCAGCCAGTCGTAGTGGCTCGGCAATTTGGCCTTGGACAAGTACCTCCCCATTTCTTTATCCACCATCTTACAGAGAGCAGAGCTGACCTGCCCGATCCTCTCACCAGTCAAAGGTGTTATTCCTTCTTTGATGCTCTGACCATCCCAATTCCTAACAACCTCATCTTTACTTCATCAACCGATGGTTTTGAGAACTGGTGGTCGATGTGGAAGACTCATGCCTTCAGGAGAGTGCTGGGACCGTTGCTGGAACAGCTTGATGCTGAATATGATATCCCTGTAGAACAGGTACTATTACTTGTAAATTTTCTTGATGCAACTCACAAATGATTCTTCTAATATCCCGCTCCGTCTCCTTGCAGCGACAAGATGGTCCTGAACCTACACACGATGATGGCTCCCCCTTCGAATTCTTCCCACCAGCTCCGGTGGTCCTTTTCTGCAAAAATTCGCCACCTTTTAAAAAGGTCGTGATGCAGAGCCAGCCGATATCACCACAATCGGCTTCCAAGATCCAAGCCACTTCTGGGTCCGCCGCCTCTCGAGTTCCAACTAAAACAAGAATGGTGGCGAGGAAGGTAGCTGCCAGGAAGACTTTGAGGCGCCTGAGCCCTTCTCCAGAAAGTTCGCATGTACGCTGATCCATGCCTTGGTTGATCTCTTTCATCCTTGTAAACATGCTCGTGCTTACTAGCTCTCCCTTCTTACAGGCTTCCGTCGAAGACACCTCCAGCGAGGACACACAATCCAATCGAGGAGAATTGGGTCTAACAGACTCTGAGAGGACCATCACACCGAGTCAGCCAGATTTGCCACAATCGGCTCCCAGGAAAAGGCCAGTTCCTGAACCTGCTGCCCCCCGAGCATCAGTCGAGGCGGGGCCAGTCGTGAGCCCCAAAAGGGCTCGCAAGGGACTGCAAACTTCTTCGTCGAGCCAGGAGGTTTCGCAACATCACCCTCCATGCTCTTACCCATTGTTTTTTTATCTGCCGATTCATCACTATTTACATCGGCAAGCACCTTCCATGCAGGCGACTGACACTCCTAGTGGGAAAGCCGGGGAAGTGCCGATGCCTGCCGCAAGGCCGAATCTAGTAATCCCTGAAGGTGTAACTGAAACGGTTACCACTTTGGCCAAGGCCCCAGCAACAACACACAAGCCGATGGTCTCGTCATCTGCTACCCCCTTGACCTTAGGAGAGGTACGTTCGCTTCGTTCGGCTCTTCCTTCCGTGTTGGACGCATACTGACGCCATTTCGGCCTGCCAGGGTTGTGATATCTCAGGTCTGCTGACGTTCGACCCTGAATCCATCGAACCAACTCTCCCTGTTGCTGATGATGAACCACGAGCAAGGGCTGTTCTACCTCAATTCCAGCGTCTCAAAGCCTTGCTGTCCTCCCCGATCGAGAAGTTGATCGAGGGCTCTGAAGAGGTGAAGAGTGTTCTTGCTGAAATCAAGGACCAACTCCCAGTAGCACTGCAGGTGAAGCTTTGGCCAGTTGTAACTCTGTCTTTCTACGGGTCAAGGGTGAAGTTGGCTCGCGAGAGGATTAATCTGCACCGCGCCCAACTCCCACTGAAGGCCAACATTGCAGACAAATGTCAGCAGCTCAACGAGAAAAAGGCGTCTCTGGATGCCAAAACTGACACCTCTGTCAGCACCGCCGAGCTCTCATCCTTGAAAAAGGAACTGGGAGATCTTGAAGAGAAGGTCCGGGCGACTAAACAGCTCATCCGTGACAAAGAAGCACTCATCGCCCGCTCCCAAGACGAAGCGGAAGGCCTCAAAGCTCAACTGAAGACCGATCTGGCGGAAATACGCGCCCTGAACAAGCAGCTAGTGACGGGCAAGGACGAAGACGACGAAGCCGAGATCGCCGAGGTGGATCGTGTCCGTGCTGACGCCCTCCACGCCTTCAAGGCATTCCTTCAGTAGCTCATTCATGTAAACTGGCACCTGCTCGTAACAGTTTGAACCTCTAGAGTCGATGGCTGTGCATCGGCTATATATATATATGTATTAGTTTTTATTGGCCGATTTCATGCATCGGCCCCCATATTTCACTGTCCATCGTCCCACATGCTTGGGAAATATTTCTTGAGATGCTGACCGTTGACAGCCACTGGGAATTTCACGCCGTCTAGCTCCTCAAGCATGTACGCGTTCCCTCTTAAAACTTGATCGACCCTGTATGGCCCGTGCCAATTTGGAGACCATTTACCATATTTCGCATCCTTAGTCCCCAATGGCAATACAGCTTCCCATACCAGGTCGCCAACGTGGAACTCCTTTGGTCTCACCTTCTTATTATATGCACGAGCTACCTTGGCCTTGTTCTCTTTGATTTTCTCAAGCGACCACAGCCTAAGCTCAGTTACATCCTCAACACTGTCACTCATCAGGGCCGCATATTCTTCAGTTGTTAGATCGTTCTGAAAAGTGACACGTCTCGATCCAGCCGTGATCTCCCAGGGCAATACGGCTTCTTGCCCATAGACTAGATGGTATGGCGAGGTTTTTATCGCTCCATGACATGACATGCGATAGGCCCATAAAGCCTCTGACAAAACCTCGTGCCAACGCCTAGGGTGCTCATCGATTTTCCTCTTGATCAACTTGATAAGGCTCTGGTTTGGACGCTTCAGCTTGCCCATTTGCTTGAGCATAGTATGGAGATGACCGGATCAGCTTAATTCCCATGTCCTCGCAGAACTCTCTAAACTCGTGAGAAGTGAAGACCGAACCTCCATCGGTCGTGATAGTTTGGGGAATCCCGAATCTATGAATGACATGTTCTTTCACAAAATCGATAACATCCTTCGAGGTCACTGACTTCATAGGGACGGCTTCCACCCATTTAGTGAAATAATCCGTAATGGCCAAAATCCACATGTGGCCTTTGCTTGATGGAGGATTGATCTTGCCAATCATATCCATGCCCCAACCTCGGAATGGACAAGGTTTGATGATGGGGTTCATTGCTGACGCGGGTACTGTCTGAATTTTTCCAAATTTCTGACATGCTTGACACCCTTTGTAGTACTTAAAGCAGTCCTCAAGCATGGTGGGCCAATAAAACCCTGATCGCCTGATCAACCATTTCATCTTGTGAGCCGATTGGTGAGTTCCACAGGCGCCTTCGTGTACCTCGTGTAGGAGCCGATTGGCCCCGGTTGGTCCTAGACATTTGAGCAGTAACCCTTCCAGAGTCCTGTAGAACATGTCGTCCCCGATAAGCACATACTTCATGGCCTTGTACCTTATCCGTTTAGGTGCCCCCCGAGCCGAATCTTTCAAATAATTGAAGATATCGGCTCTCCAGTCGTCCGCCTCCAGGAACTGTACTTGAACATCAGTTCCCTCTGCTACGTCCTTGTAGCCTGAAGCCATTTGTGCGAGATCATTCGCCTCTGTATTCTGCGATCGCGGGATCCAGTTAAAGTTTATGTACCGGAACTGTGCCATGAGCTCACGGCATTGCAACCATAATGGGAAGAGCGACTCGCTCTCACACTTGTATTCCTCCGTGAGTTGGGAAATCACCAATTTGGAGTCTCTAAAAATTTCCACTGCCTCTGCTCCAGCTTCGATGAGCAACTCCATTCCCTTGCGTATCGCCTCATACTCAGCGACGTTGTTGGTGCGAGGGGTAGCTAGCCTGATGGAGAATGAATATGTTGCCCCCCGGGGCGACACGAGTAGAATGCCGATGCCGCAACCATCATCACAAACCGATCCATCGAAAAACATAGCCCACGCTCTATAGACAGTGCTGCTATATCAGTGTTGATCCTTTCAGCAATAAGGTCGGCCAATGCCTGACCCTTAACCGCTTTCGCGGGTTGATACCGGATATCAAATTCCGATAATGCAAACATCCATTTGCCGAGTCGGCCTTTCAACATAGGAGCCGACAGCATGTGCTTTATGACATCTGATTTGCATATAATGATAATCTCTGCTGAGAGCAATATGTGGCGCAGCTTGGTGCAGGTGAAAAACAGGCAGAGGCACAACTTATCGATCTCAGGATACCTTGTCTCTGCATCCAGCATCCTTCTGCTGATGTAAAACACAACTCGCTCCAGACCATCATAAACCTGCACCACCACCGAGGCGATGGACGTGTCAGCTACTGACAAGTAAATGTAGAACGGCCTATCCGGCTGGGGTGGAACCAATACTGGCGGCTTCGTCAGATATTCTTTGATCTCGTCGAAGGCTCGTTGTTGTTCTGTCCCCCAGCGGAACTCTTCATCAGATTTAATTTTCACCAGTCCCATGAACGGCTCTATTCTTCCTGACAGATTGGAGATGAATCTTCTGACGAAGTTGATCTTGCCGATGAGAGACTGCAGTTCTTTCTTCGTAGTAGGTGGCTTCATTGTTCGCACTGCCTCTTGACTTTTCAGGCCGATCTCAATTCCGCGTTCATGGACCAAGAAACCCAAGAACTGACCGGCCGTTACACCGAAGGCACACTTCTTTGGATTCATCCGTAGGCCGAATTTTCTTGTTCGGTCCAGGACGCGCCGCAGGTCGCCCAAGTGTCCTTGTACTGAAGCAGACTTGACCACCACGTCATCGATATAAATTTCCACCAGCTTGCCGATCAGATCATGAAAAATGTAATTCATAGCTCTTTGGTATGTGGCGCCGGCATTCTTCAGTCCAAACGTCATGACTACATATTCAAACAACCCCACCGACCCTGGGACTCTGAATGCAGTCTTGTGTATATCTTCCGGAGCCATAAAAAATTGGTTGTAACCGGCATTGCCATCCATGAAGCTCAAAACCTTATGACCAGCAGCTGCGTTGATTAGTGTCTCTGCTACCGGCATCGGATACTCATCCTTCGGAGTAGCTCTATTGAGATCCCGAAAATCTATGGCAACACGCCAGCGGCCATCCTTTTTCTCTACAGGTACGATACTAGAAATCCACTCAGCATACCTGCATGGCCTGATTAACTTGGCTGTCAACATTTTCTCGATCTCCTTCTTGACTTCTTTCAAAATTTCGGCCTTCATCTATCGTGCTCGCTGCTGGAACGGCCGAAACCCTTTTTTAAGCGGGAGTCGATGCTCAATGATGCTCCTGTCTAACCCGGGCATCTCTGTATAGTCCCAGGCAAAGCAATCTGGATACTCTTTCAACAAAGCTATCATCAGACCCCGCAGATTCGGATCTAACTTCTTGCTGATAAATGTTGGTCGTGGCTTATCCCCAGGACCGATGTCAATCTCCTCTAGCTCATCAGCGGAGGTAAACCCATACCCTAGCTTTCCGTCACCTGCTAAATCGATGCTAAACACGGGGCAAACAGTTGGTGAGGATAACAAAGGTAATTTGGGCCGATTGCCGGAATCGGCCCCCTTTTTGATTGCATTAGTCAAGGAAGGTTTACAACTTATCTGTGCTCTACAATGGCAGGGAACCTCCCTACTACGACTGCATGACCTGTTTGTCGTAAGATTGCTGCTTTTTATTTTTTGTGGCCGATCGCAGGGATCGGCATACCACGTACGATCGTGGACTTTGCTACTCTGTCAGGCCAGTGGATAAGACCAGCCTCACCCCGTTTTTTGTAGCCTCAATGCGCTCACAACCGTCTAGACTGACTCCAGAGATCGGCTCTTGGTCTCCTGCCTCCCAGATGTTCATGCCAGCTATGGAGATCTCGATCGAATCATCTGCATGAATGACCTCCACTTCATCTCCATCCCACTGTATCAGGCACTGGTGCATCATGGACGGAATGCAGCAGTTGGCGTGAATCCAATCCCTCCCCAACAAGACAGCGTAGGTGCTTTTGCTGTCAACGATGAAGAATGACGTAGGGATGGTTTTTCTGCCCACGGTCAGGTCCACATTCAGAACGCCTTGCGTCTCTGAAGTTTGGCCATTGAAGTCGCTTAACGTTACGTTGGTTTTGATCAGATCTGCAGTGGAGCGTCCCAAACGCCGTAGCATGGAGTATGGCATTATATTGACTGTCCCACCGGGCGTGCCAGAATGTGTTGCCTGCCAAAACCCACCGGCGAGCAGCGACGGGCAACACGGAGAGCCGGGAGGCTCCCAGAACTGCTGGTGGGCCCTGGTCCCTCGGTCAACGGCCCGCAAAACTCCGGCACACGTCCTGGCTGGTTCGAGAGCGTGCCACCTGACCTATACCTGGTCAGGAAGGTGATGGATTGCTTCGATTGGTTTCCTGCATGGCAAACAAACATACGTAAAATTCGAGCCGTGACCGGCTCCCAGGTTTCCCTGTGAATCGGCTCTTAGAGCCGATTATCCCATGGTTCTGCATTAGATCTACGATAACATGGGGTTTTGCTTCATCAATATAAGTTAAATCGATCTACGACAGTTTAACGTTTTCACCACGTAATTGGAACATCCTACACGTAATTGAGCCTGGTAAATACAAAAGATGATAGAAAACTAACCCTAGAGAAGGCCTAACAACCGACGTAAAGTCAATTCCCGGAACAACTCCTCTCGAATTAGCAAACCATATCCTCACGCACTACTGGATCGTTCAACCCGTTTGCAAGGCCTGACTACGTGGATATCAAACTAAACCTTGGAAAACAAGGCAAAACTATAACGGATCGAATCGACTGAATAAAGATCAAGCAAGATGCTACCCTTACACCCAAAAAAGGTGCAAAGGCGGCGAGATAAGTAAAGGCATCATAGCTAAGCAATCATAGCAAAAAGTACCGATGCTAGCCTAAACAAATCTATGATAAAAGTATTAATCGCCATCAACAAGGCTTCAGTACGAGTAACACCAAATAACGCATAAGCAGATACTGCCTAGATCGCAAGATGCGATCTAGGCAGCATGACACTTACCCGAGAAAAACCCTAGAAACAAGGGGTGGCGATGCGCCGAGATTGTGTTTGTTGTGAACGTGATCGTCCTCCTTTCTCAATAACCTTAGGTACATATTTATAGTCCAGAGACTTTCTATCTTTGGAATAAACCTAGCAATCCTATCTCTTTACTTAAACCGAAACGTAACCTACTACAATATAAGATACACGGGCAATTTAGCCCAAATCCACGCACAAGGACGATTCAACAACACGTTGCATATATGTATCTTCCAAGCCCATCTTGATTACGGCCCATCTCCTCCTTTGGCCAAAATATGGTGCTAACACTATCCTAAGTGTTGTGGTATTGCCGACGAGTACGCCATGGAGGGGTACTCACAGTGCGTGTTTAGAGACGTGGGGGAAGGCGGACGGTTGATGGGTACGAGGTAACACAGCTTACCCAGGATCAGATCCCACGACGGTGGCAGAATCCTACTCCTGCTATAAATCACTATAAGGGCAATACGCCGAGTTACAGAGATATGTTCGTTATGTGAGGTTGTATGAATCGATGCCCTAAAGGCTCCCATAGGCCCGACTTATATAGTCGCCAGGTCCTAGGGTTACAGGAAAAAGTCCTAGCCGGACAGGTTACAGAGTCCTACACCGTATATTACTAGTCTTGTGTATCTTGCACTCCAAGGCTCCGGGTACGTCGGTGACTCCAACCGTAGCCTTCCTTTATCCGGCATGGGCCTCCCTTGTGGATCCAGCTAACTGGGCCGCCCAGCAGGCCATAGGCCATGCTACCAACTGTGGGCCACCCGGGTTATCCGGATAAGTGACATGCTATGAGGATACCCATATAGCATATCCCCAACAGTAGCCCCCGGAGAACTCCGAGATCTTGCGCCGTCTTGCCTCTCCGTGTGGAATGCTCCGTCTAGATGGATGTCGGCAAATCGTCAAGCAATATCTTGTAGTCCTCCCAAAGAACCCTGCAAGGCTTTCTCCGTCTTCAATATGTAAGTCGGAGAAATGCTGAATCTTCCATCGTACTCTCCTATAGCCGGACTGGATCCATCCATGCCGGAATCTTCCGATGTGACGGCTCATCTGCCTATGCTAGCTAAGACGACGTAGGCTTAGGTCAGCGACGCCTCGTAACTCACACATGTAGAGAACGCAATCATGTCCGATTTTCCCGCGCGAGCGATACAAACCGTTGGCGGCGACGGTTGGAGACGTGGCGAAAATTTCGCGCACGTTCGCAAACACGTCGTCTACGCGGCACCCGTCCGATCAAGCTGCACGAATCTTGACGCTGGAGATGATAAATAGTAACCGCGGTGGAATTCCCACTTTTTACCTCATTATCCTCGCATCGTCTTCTTCCTCCAGCGCGCGCCACCTCGAGCTCTCCACGCCTAACTCGCGAAAAAACCCTAGCCTCCAATCCGCACCAGTCACACCCAACCTCACTCCATGGCCAGCAGCAGCACCTCTCCCTCCATGGTGGCGTCAAATGAAGCCGCGGCGAAGCCGACGAGCTCCATTATCGTGTCTCCAGAGGGCCTAGTCATCCCCGCATTGGCGGTGGTCGAGTCCACCGGCGGCGACCTTAATCTGGCGGCGCTGGAGCCGTTGGAGGAGGAGCCAGATTCGCACAAGGGCGACTGGCGCGGCTTGGATATCACGGACCATGATATCCAAGAGATGATCGCCGAGGGCTACCTTCCTGCGACGGAGGGGCTCGCCTGGCGGGTGGCGCTGGCCGGCGAGGTTACACCTTCTGCCCAAGCCGGAGAAAAGGTGTACCTCAAAGCCCAACTAGTACGCGGCGTCTCCCTGCCCATCTCCAACTTCTTCCTCTCCGTCTTGAATCACTATAGAGTCCAGCCCCAGAATCTTCCCCCCAATAGTATCTTAGTGCTTAGCAACTACGCGGCGCTCTGCGAGGGATACTTAGGGATAAGGCCTAGGTTAGACCTCTTTGTGTACTTCTTCACCTTCAAACGTGAAGCCGGACATAGCAAGGAAGAACTCAGGAACTGCGGCACCATAAGCTTCAAGATTTGACCTGGTCGGCGGTTCCCCGACATCGTCGGCCACGAGTCCTGCAAAAATTGGCAACAGACGTACTTCTACGGCCCAGACATCCCTCTGGCTGGTCGACAGGTAACGTACCCAGACTTCGTTGACGGAGTCGCCGCTGAAGCCTCGTCATGGAGATCCTAGGCCTCCCATCCCTCCGACCTCGATGCTTCCCGCGCCATAAGGCGGATAGAATGGTTCGTAGAGACGGGTTTGACCGGCTTGGACCTAGCCATGTGCTGGTTCATCAGGCGAATCCAACCTCTGCAGCACCGCACGAAGCTCATGCACGAGTATACCAGCGACAGAACGGATAGCCTCCGCATCTCCGTGGACAACTTCTCGAGCGACTCCGTCAAGCTCCGCCTTAAGGACATCGTCAAGGTGAAGGATAAGAAGCATGGCTTCACCATCACCTACGACCTGTTCGTAGAGGGCAAGTGCCCAAAGGTAGGTATTTATTTTCCGTGTACGACATATACTCCAGTTCTTCCGTCTTGCAAGTGTCATCTTATCTAACATGGTGATTTTTCACTTAACAGCTTAGCGATCTAGAGGAGGGCAACCTGGCTGCCCAAATCTATGATCCAAAGATGAAGGAAGTCACGGTCGTGTCCGACGACGAGGCTCCATTGGCGCGAAAGCGGAAGAGCTCCACCTCTGACGCTGTCGACGGAGGCAAGAAGAAGAAAACGGAGGGTGGAGCCTCCAAGAAGACTACCGCCGCCCTGGAGGCAGAAAAGAGAAAAGTTACTGGGATCCCCTTTGCCAAAGAACCCCCACTTGTGTAAGCTTCTCTTCCTCCGACATTGCCTATGTATCTGTCTTGCTCCTGTACTTATGCATTTTGCACGTTTCAGGAAGAAAGCCACGACCAGCCTCAAGAAGACCTCCAAATTGGGGGCTTCTAGAACTATCAAGGACATGATGCGTCGCAACGCATCTCCCGCCATCGCTCCTACCACTCCCTTCGTCAAGCCTTCGTCTGCCCCGACAAGCTCACAAGCTAAGGAGGCATCTGGCCCTTCCACCATGGAAGTGGACTCAGGTGCTTCTAACGAGGTTGCAGTCGTCGGTGAGCAGGCAACGCAGGAGAGTGCCGCCCACCAAATGGCTGAGGCTCCGGCTAAGGATGCCATCGGTGGCGGTAAGGCGGTGGTGGAGGCAGGTACCTCTGCCGTTGGCGGCGCCCCCACACCCAAGAAAACCATAGCCTATCCAAAGATAGTCTATCCGGTACTTACACCGGGTAGCACTGCTTTGGTCCCTGGTGCAGCGCAGACATCTCCGACGTACGGTCTAGAGGAGCTCTACCAGCAAGCAGAAATCTTGCAAGGAAACAGGGAATCCTTTGCCAAGCTATGGCCGAGAGTGCTACGAACCTCAAGATCATTGCACTTGTAAGTTTTCTTTGCCTTTTGCATTTCATATGAGTATCCCACTGTATCCCCCGAGGATGTAGACGGAAAAACCATAGGTTTTTGCATCTATATGCTCTAAGAGTGACTAAGTTAGAAAAACTCTCACTGTAGCCCCCAAGCATGTAGATGGAATGAAATGTTCCGACTAGATGCTTTAAGAGTAGCGTACGCAGTGTTTATAAATTTCCATACTATAGCCCCCAAGCCTCTAGTTGTAACTGAATTAGTTCCGACTAGATGCTTAAAGAAAAGCTAAGCATATATCCGAGTTAAAAAACTTTATATTGTAGCCCCCAAGCCTCTAATCGAGAACTGAATTAGTTCCGACTAGATGCTTAAAGAAAAGCTAAGCATATTACTAAGTCAAAAATTCTCGCTGTAGCCCCCGAGTGTCTAGGTGGAAAATTTCCGGCTAGATGATCCAAGCAGACCAAACAACGTTTTAACTTTGAACTTTTTTCCACAGAACGAGAGTGCTCAAAGGGGCATGGCCAATGACAAGTACGAGAATATGCGCGCAGTCTTGGAAGCCGAAAAGGGTAAACCCGATCACCTCCTCCAGCCAAGGAATGCATGGTTCTTGCCAGTAACTTCATCAACACCACCATCACGTAAGCCAAGGAGATCGCCAAGCCTCTCGAGATAAACATCAACGCATCGGACTCCATGGTGAAGTACTCGGAGATTCTGCGCCGAGCCCCCGAGCGTATCACAAGCTGAAAAGCTTCATGTGCACGGGCTGGCGCAAGAATGGCGCTGTCAATGGTGAAGGCACACTATGAAGATGCCAACATCGACACGGTGACCTCTGGCATTCCCGACGTAGACGATGATGGCAAAGAGATTAACCATGAAGCCATCTTGTCATCGCTCGCGGGCTATGACACCAGAGTTGCCAAGTTGGTGGACATCGACGTCTTCGTGCCCATGAACATCATCGACAGCGGCAACCAAGGTTCCTCTGAGTCCCACCATAGCGCCGACTTCGAGGGTGGTTCTCCGGCTGGTGATGATGCTGCTTCCAAGTCACCTGCGCCAAAGGAGTGAAGGACAACTTTGTAATATTTGTTTCACCTTTGGTGCATATGCGGAAAAACTTGTTTATGTAACTTAAGGCGGAAAACAATGGTTGTTACTTCCTGCTGCTCAAGAACTAGTTTCCAGCATATATATATTGTTTTAAGCAAGTGCTGGCTTATCCATTACTTTGGTTCTTATGCTTGAATTTTCGTGAGTCGGAAGACTCGTTGTCGGAACCATGAGCTTAGGTGATGATGCCCAATGGCACCGTCAATAACCTGAGCACAAAATCGCCGACAATAAGTGCCAAAGTCACTACTCCAGAATCCACATAAAAACGACAAAGAACATGTAGACCACAAAACTTAAGCTAACGCCCGTAGGTGGAATTTTCACAAGTGCAATCGCAAAGCTTGTGCATAAAGATTTTACATGATCCAAAAATAAACACTAAAGGAGGTAAAAGACTCAGAAATATGAGTGAACCAGAGAGCTTTATTTCATTGATCATATAAGAGGTACACAATTAGATAAAAATGCTAAGTGTAAAAAGGACGTAGTTGTGCTATGTTCCATGACCGATCAAGCTCCGGGTAGTCATCATCCGGGTCACGTCGCTTATGCTTATGATCCTCGTTGGGTCTATCCTTCAGTTCATGATTGTCAACGAGGTAGTAAGACCCATTGAGTAGCGCCTTGCTTATGATGAACGGTCCTTCCCATGGAGGGGATAGTTTGTGTGACTTCTTTTGCTTAAGTCGGAGCACCAAATCCCCCTCTTTAAACGAGTGATGCCGAACGCGGCGACTATGGTAGCTGCGTAGCTTCTTTTGGTAGATGGCGGATCTTTGGCATGCCAAAACGCGCTCCTCCTCGAGAAGGTCCACATCTAGGCGTCTAGATTCTTCAACGTCATCTTCGTCATAGGCGGCAACTCTTGGTGCATCGTGAAGGATGTCGGAAGGCAGGATGGCTTCTGCTTCATATACCATGAAGTAAGGGGTGTAGCCGGTGGATCTGTTGCGTGTAGTTCGTAAACTCCATATCACAGATGGTAATTCTTCCGCCCAGGCTCTAGCTTCTCTATGTAGCGGTGCCTCAAGACGTGGCTTGATTCCCTGCATAATTAATCCATTGGATCGCTTAACCTGTCCGTTGGACTGTGGGTGTGCCACAGATGCAAGGTCAAGTCGGATGCCTTTCTCCCAACAATAAGCCTCCACTTCTCCGAGTGACAAATTGCTGCCGTTGTCGGTGATAATGCTATGTGGGAGACCAAATCTCACCACTAGATCCCGGACAAACCTAAGGGCAGTTTCCCCATCAAGCTTTCTAATGGGTTTAGCTTCTATCCATTTAGTGAATTTATCAACTGCCACAAGTAGATGCGTAAACCCACAACGTGCCGTCTGTAACGGTCCCACCATGTCTAGCCCCCAGACTGCAAACGGCCAAGTTATTGGTATTGTTCGCAATTCGTCAGCAAGAACATGTGGTTGTCGGGCATAATACTGGCATCCCATGCATGTCTCAACCAGCTTGTCGGCGTCCGCCTTCGCGGTCAGCCAGTAGAATCCTTGCCGGAAGGCTTTCGCGACCAACGATCGAGGAGCGGCGTCATGCCCGCAGTCTCCGAGATGGATTTCGCGTAGGATTTCCATACCTTCTAGCTAGGAAACACACTTTAGGTATACACCAGTAGTGCTCCTTTTGTAGAGTTGCCCATTGATTATGGTATAACCCTTTGCTCGTCGTACTATTTGTCGTCTTTCGACTTCGTCGTCGGGCAAAGTTCCGTGTTCGAGATATTCCATGAACGGTTTTTTCCAAGCCGGAGGGACCTTAGTCATCATGTTGACGAAAGAGTCAGCTCTATCCGGGTTGTCGATGTCGGCTCCCTTCACAGATGGTGTGCGCAAGTGCTCTAGGAAAACTCCTGGCGGAATTTGCTTGCGCCCTAATCCAAGCTTAGAGAGCAGATCAGCCGCCTCGTTTTGCTCCCTAGGTACATACTTGACTTTGTAGCCCAAGAAGCTCTTGGCTATCTCGTCCACTTCGTCTTGATATTACCGCCATCATAGGACCGCGCATTCCAGGTGCCAGCTACCTGCTGGGCAACCAAGTCGGAATCTCCACAGCAAATTATGCGCTTGATGCCAATATCCTTGGCTACACGTAGTCCGTGAATGAGTGCTTCATACTCCGCCATGTTGTTTGTAGCCTCGAAGTGGATCTGCAGAACATAGTGTAGCTTGTCTCCTGTTGGTGACTGTAGCAACACACCAGCCCCCGAGCCGTTGAGCAGCTTTGATCCGTCAAAGTACATCACCCAGTACTCTGGTTCCAGCAACGGAGTAGCATCTGGCGTCTCCGTCCAATCTGCAACAAAATCCGCCAAGGCTTGTGACTTGATAGCGTCGCGTCTCTTGTAAGTGATCTCGAAGGCAGCAAGCTCAATGCCCCACTTCGCGACCCTTCCTGTAGCATTGATGTTGTTGATTATGTCGGACAGTGGAGTCTTGCTCACCACTTAATAGGTGCTCCTGAAAGTAATGCCTCAGCTTCCGAGAAGCAAGGAATACTCCATAAGCTATCTTCTGGTAGTGCGGGTAACGCTGCTTGGACTCCATCAAGACCTCGCTCACATAGTAAACTGGTCGTTGAACTCCGTGCTCATAGCCTGGTTCCTTCCGCTCTACCACGACGACGATGCTGATTACCCGGTTGGTTGCCGCCATGTAGATTAACAGGGGCTCTCCAGGCTCGGGCGCTGCAAGGATGGGCACTGAGGAAAGAATCTCCTTGAGATGCTTCAATGCTGCATCTGCTTCGTGTGTCCACGTGAATTTGTCTGCCTTCTTCAGCAACTTGTACAGTGGCAGAGCCTTCTCTCCAAGTTGGCTGACGAACCGACTAACTGCTGCAACACAACATGTTAGTCCTTGAATGTCCTTTAGGCATGTCGGACAGTTTATGTTTAAGATGGCCTTGATTTTCTCCAGGTTGACCTCGATTCCGTGTTGGGAAACGATGAAACCCAACAATTTGCCGGCTGGAACCCCGAAGATGCACTTCTTAGGGTTAAGCATCATGTTGTATTTCCGGAGATTATCAAAGGTTTCTTTTAAGTCGGAGATTAAGTCATTTGACTTTTTAGACATCACCGCGATATCGTCCACATAGGCGTGAATGTTCCGACCAATTTGGTCGTGGAGGCAATGTTGCATTGTCCGCTGGTACGTAGCGCCTACGTTTTTCAGCCCAAAGGGCATCGTAACATAGCAAAACGTGCCGTATGGGGTAGTGAACGAAGTAGCCAAGTGGTCCGACTTCCTCATCTTGATCTGGTGGTATCCTGAGTATGCATCGAGAAAACACAAAAGCTCCGAGCCAGCCGTCGAGTCAATGACTTGGTCAATGCGAGGAAAAGCGAACGGATCTTTGGGACATGCTTTGTTCAAGCCGGTGTAATCAACGCACATTCTTAATTCATTTGTTCCATTTTTGGGGAAAAGTACAGGATTGGCCACCCATTGGGTGTGAAGGACTTCTCGGATAAATCTAGCCTTAAGTAACCTAGCTATATCTTTGCCAATGGCACGTCTCTTCTCATCTCCAAAGCGTCGTAGGGGTTGTTTCACTGGTTTGCATTTTGGATCAATGTTTAAGTTGTGCTCGGCAAGTTCCCTAAGTACACCTTTCATGTCGCTAGGTTGCCAGGCAAAGATGTCCCTATTATCATGGAGGAACTCGATGAGCGCGCTTTCCTATTTGGGATCCAGGTTCGTCCCAATGGCGGTGACCTTGGAGGCATCGCCTACCACAAGTTCCACCGGCTTGGTCTCGATGGCGGCCTTGAACGCAGGAGCGGAGTCGGAGATCTGCTTCTTCGACGCGGGCATCTCTGAGTCATCGACCTTTCTCTGGATCTCTTTGAATTCTTTGCTGTAGAGGATAGCTTCTGCAACGGCTGCTTCATTGATCTCGTAGTCCCTTGCCTTGGTAAAGCTTCCGGATACTGTGATGACACCGTTTGGTCTGGGTATCTTGAGTTTGTTGTAGACGAAGCATGGCTTGGCCATGAACGTGTGGAATATGTCGCGACCGAATATGACATGGTACACGCTCTTGAAGGGGACCACCTCAAAGGTCATGCGCTCTTGGCGGTAATTGTTAACATCGCCAAAGGCAACCTGAAGTGTAATGCATCCAAGGGACCGAGCCTCCCGACCAGGAACTACGCCGTGGAAGATGGTGTTGGTCCGCCTTAGTTTTGCCTTCGTCAAGTTCATCTTCTGCAGTGTATCCAGGTACATGATGTTGATGTTGCTTCCACTATCCACCATACACTTGGTGAACTCCACGCCGTCAATCAACGGGTTGATGACCATGGCGTATTGGTTCTCTGTAGGTATAAGGTCTGGGTGGTCCATCCTGTCCCAAGTGATTGGAACCTCCGACCAGCGCAGGTACTGGTGAACTGGGGGGAGAGTAGCCATCAGGATCCTTAGAGAGGTCTTCTGTTGTCGGACGGTGGGGGTGCCAAGGAAAGTGTGGTAGACTGGAGCCTTCTTCGCGAAGGGGTTCTTGCCCTTGTCGTCGCTCTTGGCGACGTGCTTGGGGTCAACGTGTTCGTCCATGTCACTTGAATCCTTGGACTCCTCCTCCTTCTTCTTCCCCTTGCCCTTGCCTCGTGGTCTGTTCTTCCGACTTCGCTTGTAGCCGGACTCCGGGTCTTCCTTGAGGTTGTTGATGAACTTGCAGTGTCGATTGGTATGGGTGGCTTTGCCGTTGACGTCGAGGTGTACGAGGCACGTCATATCGCGGTACTCCTCGTAGGTTTGGGGAACGCGGAGCGGCGCCGAGGTGGTTTCACTTCCTCGTTGCTGCCCACGACCAGCTCCCCTTCCTCGGCCATGTTGTCCGCCATCACCTCGTCCTGCAAAAGTCATAGCGACCATGTCAGTAGATTGCTTTTCTTCTGGAGCGGTTTTCCGCTTTGTACTGTTGTTCCTCCGAGCTTGAGTTGGAACGGCTGTTGCCGGCAAGGAACCGCGAGCATCATCGTCGGCAGCTGCGAACTCACTGGCCAACTAGATCATCTGATTCAAGTCAAGCTGGTGATTGTCCTCCAAGCGCTTCAGCTTATGTCGGAGCAACGTGCCCCTTACCAACCCATCGATGAAGGCGGCCATGGCGGTCTGAGCGTTCACTCTTGCGCAGGAATTCTTCATATCCAGCCAGCGGGAGAGGTAGGCGCGAGATGTCTCGTCTTTCTCTTGCACGCACCGTTGTAGATCGCCCACGGTGCAGGGACGCTTGTATGTACCCTCAAAGTTCTTGGCAAACGCTTCTTGCATGTCCAACCAGTTGTAGATAGATTTCTCCGGAAAGTCGTCGATCCATTGACGGGCCGTGCCCGCCAACATTAATGGGAGGTACTTGACGACGACGTTGGGGTTGCCTCCGGCAATCTCCACCACGTTGTCGTAGTCCTGCAACCATGTGGTTGGGTTGGTGGTGTCGTCATACAGCTTGATGGTCTTGTCAATCTGAAAACCTTTGGGGTAAGTTGCGGACCGTATTTTAGGTCCAAAGCAACGTGGTCCCAGGTATGGTCCTTCCCAGGCCTTGTGGATCTTATCGATCCGCGAACGTGCATCGTACGACTCTGGGTTCTTCTTATTCTTATCAACAGGGGATGGGCTGCGTGAACGACACGGGCCTCCTCCGCCATGGTGATTGCTTGGTGGTGATGGAGGCGGAGGTGGCGGTGGGTTAGCCTTCTTGTTGTTACCCTCCTGCGACGCCTCACGCCTGTCACGGTTGCTTGTCGGACGTGGAGGGTCATGGTGTGACCTGCTCTTGTGTCCTTGGTTGCGCTCTCCGTCATGACGGGTCTGCTCCGCATTGTCGCGGATGACGATTCCGCACTGCTTTGGTGGGGGCATATCCGTACGATGGTGAGCCTTGTAATCTTCGCGATGTCGGGGGGATTGGGGCGGTGGCGATGGGCGACGAGGTCGGGCCTTTTCTTCGTGGTCGGAGGATATGGGAATGGCATCCTTCCTGTTGCGTGCATCTTTCCGTCTTTGTACTGATGAACCCGTCTGGGACCCGACATCAAGAGGAGATTTGTCCCTTGGCGGCTTATATTGGCTAGACTGGCAAAGCGCTGGGTCGGACTCAAGCCTCTGAGAGGTGGCCTTTTCCTACTGCTTCACCTCCTTGGCCACTAGGTCATAGACCTATTCCACTTCCTCAGGCGATCTATCCTGCTCCAGAAGGGTCTTGGCGACGGCGAGGTTAAGGAGTGGGGTGGGCATCACCTGCTTGCCTTCACTGTCAATGTAAGGCTTGGCTTGTGCTGGCTTCGAGGGAGCCCATCCTAGGTTGCGCCGTACACCAGGATCGTTGATGACGCGAGCCGGAGCTTTCTTGGCCTTCTGCTGCTACAGCAAAGTCTTGTACTCGGCCTCCATTGCTCTAGCTTTCTCTATGGACTTCTGCGCGTTGACTAGATCTCGATCTAGCTTAGCGCCTTGCTCCGCGATGGCTTGCGCTTCCTCCAGCAGCTGTTGGCGCTTCTCGTCAAGCTGGGTCACGTTCTGGATATGAGCAACGGTCAGTAGTTCGATGAGGAGATTGCCGTACATCACTCTATCAGCTGGAGTAACTTGGGCTGCTGCAGACGTAGATGCTGGAGGCGGCAAGTTTGCGGTGTCGTTGTTGCTCAGGCCGGTGCCGAGTTCCTGCGGCTGCTGCACTGGGTTAGGCGGAGGAGGCATGACCTTTGCGCGATCATCGTCAGCAGCAATAAGTGGCCCCTTCCCCTTTTCCAGCGATGTAGGCAGAGCTCGTCCGGGTTGATCTTCATCCATCGCCGTCCCAATTGTGACGAACACCCCTCGAGACGTGACGGCGTTGTTGGCTTGATCATCGCGCGAGTAATCCTCCTCCATCTCCTGCATAGCGGAGTCTAGATCTTCTGGACTGAAATCTATCTCCTCAGAATCTGCACTGAAGTTAGCATAAAGCGCGTCAATGACAGAGTTGGAGGGTGCCAGGACTTCCTCGATGACGGGCGGTGGAGGTGCAACGACGGCGATGATGACTGGAGGTGGTGGTGCAGCTGCGATTGGCGGCCGGAGGCGGTGGTGGCGGTGGCTGAATCGGAGGTTCTCCGTCGATGAGCGCAAGTGCTTTCTGGGCTTCCGCGTCAGCCTCCGTGTAGTTCTTGACGGTGCTCACCATCTGTTCAAGGGTAAGGCGTCATGTTGCCTGCTGCCGTCTTAAAGAATGTCGGAGAAGCGTGCCACGGTCCAGTCCTTACATGAAGTGATACAAAGCGTTATCATTGGGGTAGTGGCCCAGATCGGCTCGTATACGGAGCCACCTGGCCAGGTAATCGCGGGGGTTTTCGCCTTCTCTCTGAATGCAGCGCGCCAGATCGAAGATGGTAACCACGCCGACGAACTTGGATATCTATTGTCCAGATGCGCGGGCGAAGCCGGCGGATTTGCAGTGATCTTCCACCTTTATATCCTGCACAGGGGCGGTTTGGGTGGGCCTTGAATTTTTCCGATCTTTGCCGGCAAACTCCAAAGAGAGATCCGACATCGATCCTTCTACGAACGTATCCTGCCCGTAGGCGGTCCGTGCGGGCCTTGATGCTCCTCCGACTCCCAGGGAACTAGTGCCCGAGTCGGTTGCGCCGATGAAGAGGTGGATGTCTCCGATAGGAACGATCGAACACCGCGTAGGGTTCGTCTTCGCCAGGATCCAGAACTCATCAGGAGGGACGATCGGAACATTGCCGGAGAAGAGAACCCGACCGATGGCTACGGTTTTGCCGATTCCCGCGAAGATCTTGGTCCTCGCCTGCTGAAGAGCCTGAAGCGCCTCTTGCCCCACGGTGGGCGCCAACTGTCATGGTATTTCCGACGAGTACGCCATGGAGGGGTCCTCACAGTGCGTGTTTAGAGACATGGGGGAAGGTGGACAGTTGACGGGTACGAGGTAACACAGCTTACCTAGGTTCAGATCCCACGACGGTGGCCAAATCCTACTCCTGCTATAAATCACTATAAGGGCAATACGCCGAGTTACAGAGATAGGTTCGCTGTGCGAGGTTGTATGAATCGATGCCCTAAAGGTCCCATAGGCCCAACTTATATAGTCGCCAGGTCCTAGGGTTACAGGAAAAAGTCCTAGTCGGACAGGTTACAGAGTCCTACACCGTCTATTACTAGTCTTGTGTATCTTGCACTCCAAGGCTCTGGGTACGTCGGTGACTCCAACCGTAGCCTTCCTTTATCCGGCATGGGGCTCCCTTCTGGATCCATCTAACTGGGCCGTCCAGCAGGCCATAGGCCATGCTACCAACTGTGGGCCACCCGGGTTATCCGGATAAGTGACATGCTATGAAGATACCCATATAGCATATCCCCAACACTAAGCCATGCCTAATCATGGTGGAAACTTGCAGCATCACCATAATGACCATCTATGAATCATCCTCAATAAAAAGCTAAGCACATAGTAAATAAAAAGATCACTGAGATGCTCATTGTCTGCTTGCCTTGTCATTTTGATCACGGGATAGCTCATGTATCATGTGCAAGGGGTACCCCGTTGGCGGTTCTCTATGATATGCATATATCTACAATGACAAGAACTTGCAGGTAACCAAAGTTGAGTAGCATGTGGAGCTGCCCTCGTACTCAAGGGACTTGGGATTTCCAGTTTATGGTTTGTCAAGCATATAACTCATATTGAACCTTACTTTCACCTTAACCACATAAAGATGCCTATGATAGGGGCAATGAGAGCTCAAATCTAGTGAGTACCTTACTTTCAGCATTTGGAAGCCTTTCAAACTTTTCAAAACCTTTTCACTTCCTTGTTAAGTCACCACTTATTCTTTGAGCACCTTCTTGAGAGCATACTTGTCATTCTTGTGTTTGTCTCAAAACTTGGTTAATTATGTCATGACTTTGATGCTTGTATCTCTGATATCTTTACTTCTAGTCTTCACTTGAACTACAGAGGTGCCTTGGCATTTATATTGTGCTCTACAAACAAAGGCAAGCGAGATACCACTCTATCATACCTTATTATGAGCATTGCAATGTTGCTTATGTTTATGTTCCATGCTACTTATTATTATTAAGTTGGTTTCTCTTCATAGCTTGCAATGACTATTGAGTAGACTTAGTTGCATACTTCTTATTATGAATGGTTTAAGTATCTACTCATGTGCTGAGAATATATACATCATATGAAGCAAATGTGTTCGTGAAAGTTCTTTTATCGCACTCAGTTTTCAACTGAATTGCTTGAGGACAAGCAATAAGCTAAGCTTGGGGGAGTTGATACGTCCAAAACGTATCTACTTTCCCGAACACTTTTGCTATTGTTTCTCCTCTAAACTTGTGTGATTTGGATACAACTAACACGGACTGGCGCTGCTTTCAGCAGAATTACTTTGGTGTCTAGTTTTTGTGCATAAAATCAACTATCAGGAAAAATCCCGAAAAATATGCCAAAAATCCTATTTCACCAGAATATCCACGGAGCCAGAGTACGAGAAGGAGTGGAGGCCTAGGGGGGAACACACTCCTGCCAGGTGCGGGCCAGGCCTGGCCGCGCCTAGGGGGGTGCGGCCACCCCAGGTGCCCCTCGGGCTCCCTCTTCGTGTATAAGTTACCTCTTGACCTAAAAACCGAGGGAGGGTTCGACGTTTTTCTAGAAAGAGTTCCGTTGTGCCGCCACCACCAGAAGCCGCGATTCGGAACCAGAAACTCTGTTTTAGCACCCTGCCGGGACCGGGAATTTGGGGAGGATCATCGCCATCGTCATCACCAACGCCTCTCCATCAACCATCAATGTTTCCCTCATCCATGAGTGAGTAATCCCCCGCTGTAGGCTATGGGGATGGTAGGTATTGGATGAGTTCTATCATGTAATCGAATAAGATTGTTAGGGCATAGTGCCTAGTATCTCTATTAGTGCTATTTGACTTTGTTGCAACTTGTTGTGCTTAATGCTTGTCACTAGGGCCCGAGTGCCATGATCTCAGATCTGAACTAATTATTGAATCATTATGATAGTATTTTTTGTGATCTTATCTGCAAGTTGTGTACACATATCATTTTCCGGATCCAAAGGCACCGAAGTGACAGAAATTGGGACAACCGGAGGGGATGGATGTGGTGTGAGGATCACATGTGTTCATGTAGTGTTAATGTTTTGCTCCGGTGCTCTATTAAAAGGAGCACCTTAATTGCTAGTAGTTCCCTAGAGGCCCCGCTGCCACGGGCTGGCAGGACAAAATATGTTGTGCAAGTATATATGGAGCACGCATGACTATATATGGAGCACATGCGTAGGATTGTTTAGTACTTAGATGCTTATTCTCATTTATCTGCAATGACCTAGATCTTGAAGTTACATGTTTAGACTCGTCCATGCAACGCCCGTCCATCCATCCTTATGCCTACCGCGCTCATATCCTACTATTTGCTACTACTGTTACTATTGCTCCTGTTTTACTGTTGATGTTGCTACTACAAACTGTTGCTACTGATAATCTTCTGTGAGCAAGAACTATTTCAGGTGCAGATGAATTGAAAACTCAGTTGTTAAGGCTTGCAAGTATTCTTTGGCTCCCCTTGTGGCGAATCAATAAATTGGGTAATACTACCCACGAAGACTGTTGCGATCCCCTATACTTGTGGGTCATCAATGTCGTTGGCTCCAGAGATGTTTTCGAACCATCAATCCATGAGTTGACCATGAGATACTCAGTTCGTGGTTCCGTGTCATTCCCTCTCTTCCTTAGTGTGAGCAACAACCTCGAAGATTATGAAGCGCTTCGTCCATTCGTCATGGTGGCATGGATCAACCTCTTCGAGAAGATCATTGAAGTTTAGTGTAACCCTGTTCCTTCTATCTTCCTACCTAGGAATATCGGGACGGGATTCTTTTAAGGGGGATAGAATTGTAACACCCCTAGTTTTATTAAATGGTAAATATGGTTTGATTTTTCATTATGAGCATTCATGCATATTTTGTTAACAGTAAATGCATTGAAAAAGGTTTGGAAAAACAAAACCCTAAAAACCTACTTTGGTATTTTCCCTCTCTAAGTAATGCATTGGGAAATGCTACCAATGCTTCAACAATAAGCCTAGTTGGATCTTATAATATATTAAGGAGGTCCATGTGTATTTCAAAATATTTTGTACCTGTTCACTGTTTTAAATAATACAAAACAGATTTAGTTTCGAAAAATATAGAATTTGAGAAAATAGAAAAGAGAAAATATTTTAGAAGAAAAACTTTCCCCTAACCCTACTGGGACGCAGCCTAGCTCCTCTATTCCTCTCCTCTCTGCCGCAGCGCAGCCATTTGCAGCCCAACAGCCGGCCCATACCCCTTCGCCTCGACTACATCTTTCCCTACCTCGACGAGTTCCGCCGCCGCCATAGCTTCTTCTCCGGCCTACCTCTCACCTCCCCGTCCGCACCGCTAGCTTCGCGGTGAGATTCTACGTCTCCCCATCCCTCCCATGCTCCTTGGCGTGGCCCGTAGCAACCTTGCGTCTCACGCTGCCGCAGACCGCCGTCATAGTCACGCCTCTAGTGACCATAAAGGGGTGGCGCCACCTCTACGTGGTTCGCCTCGACGAGCTCTTTCCAACGCACGCAACCGCGCATGCTGGGGTGGCCTGTGTCATCGGTAACATCCACCGCCTGCCGTGCACCGCCGACGAGTCCGACGTGGCTCCCACGTGGCCTTCGGGTTGACTCACCGTGGACTGGGCCCCCTCTATTAGTGTGTGCTGGTAGGATTAGTGCGGTAACAAAAGTTTCTGGCCGTGTAATGACGTCAAAACGATGCAGTAATCAATTTTAAATGGTTTAATAATTTCAGATATTGTTTTAATTTTGTAAATTCAATAACTTTTAATCCATAAGTCATAAAATTATGTATAATATATAAAAATGTTTAGAAAAATGAGATCTACCTATTTAATCTATAATCATGCATTGATAAGCAACTTCCATTACAAGTATAATTAGAACAACAATATAACCCCTCTCATATTCCTCCGAGGTTTTCCAGAATTAAGGTTTGCACCCCTCGGACCCTGATTAAAATGACCAAGCATGATTTAGGGTTTCATTTTGATACTATTTAACTTGTCATATTATCATTCTTGTTTGAGCATTGCATCGATGCCATGTGTTGATTGTTTCCCTTCCTTTCCAGGGTTTGGTTCTTCCCGGTAGAATACGATATCGAGATCAAGATCGAAGACCGAGATCAAGACCATCGAAGATCGACGAACAATACTTGACCAGCTATAATCAAGTCAAGTACCAGATGTCTGAATCTCAACTTTCTGGTTATCAACTCTAAAAGTCAAGCGAAGCCCCACACATGATATAATCCTATGATTTCGAGCATTTCAATTCTAGCCATGTGCATGCGATTCTAAAGTCTTTCATCGATAGATAGAATAATCCTATCTAATGCATGTTCCCTTTGTAGCCTATATTCCCTGATCCACTGCTCCTAGCATAACTAGGGTTTGGCTTGTGAAGCGTTGCTAGAGCTGTTGTCTGTTGCGCTTAGCCATGTTTAGCTGTTATTACTGGTCCATCTGGTTGATGAATCGGATCTGCAAATGAACCTAGTATGACAGGATGACGTGAGATGAAGATTAAACATGCTAAGGCGTGTATGCGAGGCCATGGTGGGTTGTGGTTTTCGTAGACCCATACTTGACACTACTAGGACCTGAGTTCTTGCCTCTTGAACCGAGATGAGCGTACAGCCACAGGGGGGACTGGAAAACCCCTCGAACAACTAACTTGCCTAGTAGATTCCATGAGTCACATAGTTCGGGCTTTCCATTCGACATACGCATTCTGGTTCTTCTCGAAGGAGGTGAAGGAGGTGCATTCATAACAGGTAGGTAAGCATGGCCGGGAACAAGAGAGGCATGACCTCCATAATCTTGAACCCTGCGCACCTCATTAGGGACCGGCTTTGGGACTCGACCCGTTATGGCGGCATATCCCTAGTGCGTGACTCATGGTCTCGGCGAAACCAAGGTAAACGTCGTGGTTAACCACTCTCTGCTGGCCTTCCAAGGAATAGGGCTAATGTTAACTTGCACTATGAATCGGGTTTTACGTGTGGGTAAAGTTGTACACCCCTGCAGGGTATTAATATTTTTGAAAAGTCGTGTCCACAATTATGGACGACTTGGGAACGGATTCTAACATCATAGAGAACTTGAACCTAATCATAAAACTTGGTAAGCAATGTGTGCTTAAGGATGCTTCCTCAGGGATCGAGGGGGTGATCCTAGTTGGTAGGTTCAGCTGATAAAGATTCGGTGGATATCAAAAGATGATCAAAGCTAGAGATACAGCTCTCTTATCCCCTTTTAAAATATTCCGATTAGTCGAGATTCTTCTCCCTCTTTTCTTACAAACAAATATGGCTTTATGCAAAATAACTCCACCAGCCATAAATCTTGCAAAGTACACACTGTACTCACCCTTGCTTCGTTGATACTTCCGCAGCAGAGTAAGTGTTACCTTAGAAGATGAGTTCTTTACGGCATCAACATCGATGAGTAGCTTGGGGTTCCCGATCGGTAGCCTAGAATCTATGGATTGGACGTCATCATTAGGCTTTAGGCCTCTTAGGCTATTTGTTAAGTTTGCTATACTTAATAGCATAATATGCCTTCTATTGTTTGATGATTGTGGTCAGTGACTTCTGCTTGTAATATTTTGGTTCTTTACTCAGTTATGATCTCGATGTAATTATTTTTGTGTCGTAGGGTCACTGTTGTGTTATCCATTCTCCCTCTGTACGCTTTTGAGATTTAGGTTAGGCTTATATCAGACAGAGGTCTGGGATTTGTCTATCCCTAATCCCAGGGGTGTCACAAAGTCATAGTAGGAAACGGTCCATTTGTCCCGGTTTTCTAACTGGGACTACGGAATGGGAGTAAAGGCCCCCTTTAGTGCCGGTCCAGCCACAAACCGGGACTAATACTGAAGACATTTATTAATATTAAAAAACTGGGACTACGGAATCATGACTAAAGGCCCCCTTTAGTCATGCTCATATATAGACCTGTAGTACACAATTTCAGTGACGTCTTTGTCTTCGTCATCATCATTGTTGCTAAGCGCACGCGGCTGGATCCTCAGCCAGGCCATAGCATATTCCGAGGGCACCTGCCACTCCGGCCTCGGATTCACAACGTGTGGGGGAGGGGGCTCCCGGATGACGATGTCGCTATGCCCGCGACCTTCACCACCGCCACCCTTCTTATGGCTCAGCGGCGGGTGCAAGCACCGTAGGCGAGGATGATCTCACTACGTGATGTAGCGCATCATGTTGACGATAGTCCGGTTCGGCCACCACAGGCGGTGGCCGGATTCATTGTGGTTCATGGTGATATAGGCACGACATGCGCGAGGGAGGAGCGGGAGGTAGGCGCAAGGTACGAGAACAAGATCATCTAGAAGGACACGACGATTCCTGCAAAGACCAGAGTGTCTGGACAAAACCAGCCGGAATGTCTGGCCTACCCAAGATGCGTCAAGGTGGCAGCCATTCAGAAGGTCAAATCGGATGCCACCCGGAATCCAGCCAGAAACTCGAAAGTTTCTGCCAGGACCGGACTGTCCGGTGTGAATCACCCGGAATGTCCGGCCTACTGGAGTGTCCGGCCCATCTACAATGGAATTTCCAGCCTACAAGGTTTCATATGATCCGGACGTATCTGTTAGAGTTGGTATGTGTCCAGTTTGAGTCCAATTAGGTTAGGTTGCGGTTTGGTCATGTCCTACCGGTTATATAAAGAGTCAGATAATCTAGGGCTAGGGTTAACTTTTGAGTTAAGTTGTTTAGTCTAAAACAATTGCGTGGTGTTCCACCGTGTATCATCCCTCCGGGGAAATGGCGCTGACATGTTATCCAATAAAGATTGTTGCAAGGGTTGTTGTGTCATCAAGGATTATGAAGCTGTGGTTTAAGCGTGTTGTTTATCAATATGTTGCTTGCTGGATTGATTCTTCTTCTTCAGGTTATATCCATTAGTATTTTTGGAAGGATTACTACCTGGTTGACTCGCTGTGAAAGATCGGGACAAAACTCATAGATCATTGGCGTGATCCTTATCATGTGGTATCATATTCCAGTGTTGCTCACGGCGAGATTGTGTTGATTGGCGGTTTGTGCTGTGGTGGGAAAATCGCTTGGCAGAGCGGATCAGAGAGAGAGAGAGTTCTGGCAGTGCAAATTGGATCTCGATAACCGTGCACCAGAGTGTCCGATGGTTTCCTCCCAGAGTATCCGGCCGACCCAGACAGTCCGACCCTCCAACATCGGACAGTCCGGCCCTGATTTTTTTCTGTTTTGTGTAGTCCATGCTAGGAACCATGCAGTCATTTCAGGGTGACTTTTATGGCAAACAGTGTACTTCTGGGAAGAGACCTGGTGATGTGTACAATGATTATCTCGACATCTTGAATGGTGTAGTATGTGATGCTTCTCAAATCAAGTGGAGACTGGTACACATGGCGACATATGATGAATATGAGTTGTGGGAACGTCACATGCAAGATGGTTTTTACAGATGTGATACATATGAGTATTTGGATAATCCTACACATGTGCTTCTTGCATTGCGACATGTGGACGAGGAGCTAGCTCATTGGTGGGATAAATATATGTGTGACAAGGACATTATAGATGCAACTTGGAAGGACTTCAATAATTTTTTGCATGGCTATTCTATGTCTCCTTGTCGCAAGGTATCTTGTACCAAGCCCATGAAAGCAGTCCAGCAGTCGCCCAGGGTTGCAACTATGTCTATTCCGTCTCGTGCAAAGGAGGTTGCAGCAGTTGTTTCAGTGCAAACGGTTAGCACAGTAGTGACCGAATTTTCTAAAGCGAAGCAGCCTGATGTAAGGTTGTTGTGTGTGCTGAAGCTATAGTGGATAAGGTTGAACCATTGAGTTGGATGAATATGCAACTCAAGCGGGTATAAGGTGATGCTTGTATGACAGCGGATAAATGCCATCATTGGAGTTTATTTCAGACGCAGTGCATGGTCAAAGGCAAAGCATGCAAGCTCATGGTGGATAGTGGTAGATACTATAATGGCATCAGTAAGGCTATGGTGACAACTTTGAGTTTGTCCACATGGCAGATTCCTGAACCTAAGAATCTAGAGAAGTTGAATAGCTACGGGATGCTAAAATTTACTCATAAGGTACGTGTGCCATTTACAGTTGGTGACTATGTTGATGAGGTTGAATGCGATGTGTTGCCACTGGAGGTGTGTGGGCTGTTACTTGGACGTCCATGGCAGTATGATCACAATATAATACATGATGGGAGAGCAAATACATATTATTTTGTGCATGATGGCAAATAGTGGATTTTAAAACCTATGACAGATGATCAAATTAAGTCTGATGTGGTGTTGGTTGTGCGTAAGGATACGTTGCACAAGGCTAAACCAAGGTTGGCCGAACTGCAGCATGAGGAGCATGATGCTAAGAGCATCAGTGGTGACATTGTTTAAGCTATGATTGTAGATGACGAGCTAGTTGTTGTTGTTAGTGACAAGCCAGTTATATAAAGATTCAGTCAGGTTTAACTTTTGATTTCCGTTGTTTAGTCTAAAACTATTGCGTGGTATTCCACCGTGTATGATACCTCCGGGGAAACGGCGCTGTCGTGTTATCCAATAAAGATTGTTGTGAGGGTTCTTGCTTCATTAAGGATTATAGAGTTGTGGTTTGAGGCATGTTGTTTATCAATACATTGCCTGCTGGATTGATTCCTCTTCTTCAGGTGACGTCCATTGGCTTTGTTGGAAGGATTACTACCTAGTTGACTTGTTGTGAAAGATCAGGACAAAACTCATAGGATCATCGGCATGATCCTTATCACACCGAGGGAGGGCTGTCACCCTCGTACCTGGCGAGCTCCCTTTCCTGCCGGTTAGCAAAGAAGGCATTCCAGATGTCGTAGTTGTCAGGATCCCAATGGGGATCCATCCGCTGCTCCGTTGTGAGATCCAGGTAGAAGTGGTTCGTGATGGCCGCCTAGCGTGCGGAACCTTAAGGAATAGGAGGGACGGGAACCCCTCTAGCGCTCAACATCCAGTCGACGGGTAGCCCGGCGGGCATGGGTAGCTAGAGGTGCACAACGCCTCGGTTTCCTCGAGGGTCGGAATTACCCAGTATGTGGTATCCATTATTGTGAGAGGGGAAGGTGTGGATGTGTGTGGATGGCCATGGAGGTCGGCCTAGATAAGAGGGGAAGGGTGGGAAAACATGGCGGGAAGCAGAGAGAAATGGCAGGAAAGCATAGCAAATGGCTTGATGGCTTTAAGAATGGCGGGAAATATCTTTAGTCCCCGTTATGGCCTCCAACCGGGACTAAAGGCCCCCCAAATACTTAATCAAACAAAAAATATGGATACATGGTGCAAACAGATGAATGGATGATATATTCAGATTCCTTATATTTTTTGATAATAGTAGATATGTTATTTGTATTATTTGGATTTATATAATAGGTGCTATGAATTTCCAAAGTTTTCTAATTGATTTGAGTTATGAACTAAAAAATAAGTAAATTACAAAAAACCCTCTATTTTAGAAAACAATTTTTTTGGATTAGTTACTCAAATTCAAACACTTTTCATGTTGAAAGCTTTGTCAAATTCAAAAATATGAAAAAATAGTGAATGCGTGTTGATTTGAAAATCGCACAATTGATTCATGATGCAAACAGATGTATGGATGATATATTCAGATTCCTTGTATTTTTCTGATAATAATAGACATATTATTTGTATTATTTGGATTTATACAATAGTAAATATGAATTTCCAAAATTTACTAATTTATTTGAATTATAAAACTAAAAAATAAGAAAATTTACAAGAAAACCTCTAGTCCCGGGTCGTGATTGCACCCGGGACTAGAGGGTGGCTCGCGCGCGAAACCTGAAGCGGACGAAAAAACCCTCTAGTCCCGGGTCGGGGCTACACTCGGGACTAGAGGGGGGGTCTTTAGTCCTGGGTCGTTTCACCGCCCGGCACTAGAGGGGGTCCCTTCATATACACGCACGCCTACCCTGGCCCACACTTAGCATGGACAAAGGCGAAGACAGAGGCAGACAAATCGATCGACGAACACGCACACCAGAGGTGCTGCCCAATTATTTGTCGCTCCGTCGACCTCGCCACCGCCCTCGTTGCCGGCCGCTTGTGCTCGTGCTCGCCTCCCTCACCTCTCCACTACACGCCACGCACCGCGCTCCCGGACCTCGCCACACACGCTCGCCGCCGCGCAGCCACCTCGCCGCGTGCGCTCGTCGCGCGCGCTCGCCGCCGACCTCGCCTCCTCCGGATGATGATAGATAGTTAGTATGTTTTGCTAGTATTAATTTTTGTATTAATATTTGTTTAGTATTAATGTTTTGTATTAATATTTGTTTAGTAATATTAATATTTAGTAAATAGATTGATCCAAATTGCTAATATAGGTCTGTAGTAATAGTTTGTAGTAATATTTTGTATTAATATTTTTTAGTAATATTTTGTATTAATATTTTGTAGTAATATTTTGTATTAATATTTGTTTAGTAATATTTTGTATAAATATTTGTTTAGTAATATGTATTTTGTTAGAATTTTAGTAGTAATATTGTTTATTAGTAATATTGCTAGTGTTGTAATATTTATTTATTTAGTAATATTTGCTAGAGTAGAAATTTGTCAGTGGTAATATTTGTTAAAGTAAACTTTATTTGCTACAATGTTATTCAACTAAATATAGCAATTCACTTATACTGCAATGTAGTAAAAAAAGGTCACCATTTTAGTAAAAAAGCTCATTTATTACTATTTTTTTCCTAACTTGTTTTACCTTTCTTTCTGGAATAGTTAAGTGATGGATCGCACCGGTGAAGAGGTTCTTCAGGGCATCATAAGAGGTGAAAATCCTCTTATTACTAGAGGTCAAGATGTTGTAGACGAGGATGATATATCCTCATTTATGAATCCATCCAGTGATGGACTAGAGCAAGACCTTATAGACGAAGGGCAAACAAACAACAATGATGGCCCTCGACAAAAATCGATGAGGTATATATATAAATTAAGCCTCTTGTGACTAGATGTATTAATTTATCTAGATATATATATATATATATATATTAATCACTCTCTCTTCTTCTTTTAGCCCACCGGATCGAGGGAATCGACATCTAGAACGAAACGAGGCCCGAACAAACAATTGGATGGTAATCAAAGGTTCACCATCTATGTAATAGATGATAATAGAGAACTGATTGCTTCAGAAAAGCACGCGAGGATGTTTGTAAATCAATGCGGGGTGGTTGTTAGGGACAACCTCCCGATCACCATTCAAGAATGGAATAAGTCAAAGAAAGCAGGTGAAGAATCCACCACTTATGTTACCCATGATGCCAAAGATAACCTTTGGCAGAAGCTCATAACACAATTCATACTACATCTAGAGTATGAAAAATTCAAGGCAGATGGTACTACCCCAAGGCCGGGTGGGCTTGAAAGAAGAGCGAAAGTCAAGGAGTGGGCCCTAATGAAGATGAGAAAACTATTCCGGAACCACAAGAAAGGTTTATACGGGAAGTATGTCGCGAAAAAGAAAACTCTAGACTTCAAAGGAGCATAAGAGAAGTTGAGAGAACAGTGGACCAATTTTGTGAAGTACAAGCTATCTTCTGTAGCCAAGGCAAAGTTGGAAAAGAATGCGATAAATGCTGCCAAAAAGGAATACCACCATAAAATGGGGACAGGTGGCTACAAGAGTGTCGTGCCTAAGTGGGAAACTATGGAGACCAACATCAGGGCTAGAGGGATCACTCTCCGTACAGATAGATGGCCCGAGAGGTCAAAGCATTGGTGGTACGGGCATGAGGGAATGTTGAACATAGAAATAGGGCGACAATTTTTCAAGCAAAAAATTCTAACACCCTCCAAAGCACGTGTTCAAGTAATGGCCGATGCTTAATTGGGATTGTTTCAGCCTGAGAGGGAGAACGACAAGATGACACACGCCCTCGGGAATCCTAAAAAAGTGGAAAAACACGAGGCAAAGGCGCCGGTGTTACATGGAAGAAAGGGTTTCCCGAGTACGATGAAAGTTATAGAAGCCGTAAGATAAAGAAGGACCAGGAGGCAGACCGGTCCGGGAACATAGAAGAGGACCTAGATAGGATGAAGAAGCTAGTGGAAGAAATTAAACAAAGGTCATATCAGCCGCATGATGATGATCCTGCAATGGATCATAGCGAGCGGAGAAGTAGTATGGCTTCCACGGAGGTCCGGGATGATGATCAAGCACTGCTGGATGATGCTCCGGCACCTCTCTACCCCGTGGATGATGTCAGAGAGATGAAACAATGTGAGATACATCAGCCAATGAACAACTTGTCCTTCAAGGTGGCGATCATCACTACTTTACCTTGTCTACCTGGAGCACTCCATCATTCACTTCCGATTTCACCTGCTATGCTCGTGTCACGGTGGATGAACTAGTGGAGGATTTTGCGGACCTAGAGATTGACATCGCTACACCTAAAGGCCTTAGGAAACTAGGAGATGTCAAGCGCCACATCATTCTGTGGAAGAAGAAGTACATCAGGTTTCCAGGCTCGGCGCCAAGGCCACTGACTACAAGGAATCCAAGTCCACCCCACCTGATGATCGTCAACCTCCAAGTGCACACTACCCCGATATCGATTGCCGCAGCACGAGTACATCAACTTGATTTCTTCCCCCGTGCAATACTCTATCTCCGCCTCCGTGCAATACTCGATCTCCGCTTCCGCCTCCGTGCAATATTACCTCATTGAAAAACGGAAGGTCGCCACGCCCCGACACCCCACTCAGAAGAAAGGTAAAACAACGAAGATAATCGACACCCCACCGGCTCTTCCCAAGAGACCTTATGACAAGACTGATGAGGAAAACGCCGCGGATGTGTCTGCCTACACTAAAACTTTTTTTGCACCCAAAAAGCCCAAGCCAAAGCCGATATTTGATGAAAAAAGAGAAAGGTGGGCTAAGTCCTTTTTTGAGCAACCATCTCAAATATCGATGTATCTGGAATCACACTATGACAGCGAAATTATTAAGCAAGAAAAGCATAGGAAAAAATTGTCCATCTTGGACAACAAAAGATTCAGTCGGTCCCCCACTCATAGTGATTTCAGATATCGACAAGGCCTTCAGAGCCGATATGGATAAGGACATGCAATTATTGGACCCCAGAGCCAAGGCTGTTGCTGGACTAATTGGCATCACTATAGCGAGGGCCAAAGAACTTGGTACCGACACAGATATGTATCTTGGTCAGTTTTTAGGCTATGAAGATCTATCAATGGGTGAGATAGCATGAAATTATGTCAAAGGGAATCCTCTAGTCAGTCATGAGGAGCTCACGCGTCTATCAATACATATGCAAAATCTGCATGAATGGTACACTATGCAAACAAAAAAAGCACCAGAAAGAATGGTTTTCGGTGGACGTTAGAAAGGAGCATCACTTCAAAGAATACTTGATACAGATTCAAATGAACGAACTATTTCAGTTATACAATCAGCATGCCCTCGACAAATCTATCCTCAGTTGATATTGTCTATAAGTGATTTATTTATATAATTAAGTCTCTAGCTCAACTCGTTCATTGCATGTAATATATTATCCTGACTATATATAATGTTTTGTATGCTATTATATTCTGCAAAATGAAGATGCTTTAATGCAAAAGATCTAGAAAATATAACGTTGGGTTCATTGACCCATATATCGTTAATGAATATACGGTACACAATCACCCCAAGGACGTGGAGGATGACCCATGCATATTTTTAATCAAGCATAATTACATTAAGGAAATACTATTTCCTTATAACTTCAAGTGAGTGTTTTTGTTTTGTACACATTCTTTTTTAAGTGTAATTGATGAGTTATGCATGTCTGCTTACGTAAACTTCCGTAGGTTCCACTGGATCCTGCTAAACATTCAAGTTCACAAGTCCCTAGTTGAAGTCCACGACTCATTAAGTTAGGACCAAGAAAAGTGGAGAAACATAAAGCAATTCTCCAAAAGTAATTTCAATCATTATCGCATTATATCGGTCTCTTTCATTCATTTCATGATCAAGTAATGAATAACTCCTTTGTTCATTTTCATTTTATTTTCCGAGCAGGTGTTGGATATAGTTTAAACAGAAAATAGCAGGTCCATTCAAAGATGAGCTAACTTATAAAATGGTGAATGGTTTGCAGCAGCCACCGGGGACTCATTTATGTGGATTCTATGTTTACGAGTACATTCGCGACTTGACCAGTGAGCGGAGAGTTGATTCACAGTTTGCGGGAGAATCTCGAGCCAGAAAAGCGCATACGAGAAATTCAAGAGGAATTGGTGGGATTTCTGATGAAGGAGGTCCTTGATGTAAAGGGAGAACATTATGTGGAGGACGCGGAACTCGATATGATTTAGTGATCTCCATATAATTGATATGATATATCATCAATGACCATGTAATTTCAAATATTTACTTCCTTTTGATATGATCGAATATTGTATATGTATGCTCGCAATAGATCAAATATCAATTATATATGCATCAACGTGTACTATGTATGTAGTAGCGTAGAATAAGTGAACGGAAACATGTTTGAAATTATAATGAAACACAAATTTAAAAAGGAACGAAATGGAAAAAAACAAAATGAAAAGTATAACACAAAATTGTGTCGCGATAGGAGAACGTCTAATCCCGGATGGTGTTATGGCCGGGAATTAGAGGTCCTCCCCCCCCCCCCACCCCCACCCCCGCTCCGAGAAATGGCCACATGGTGGCCTCTGGTCCCGGTTTGTAACAAACCGGGACTAGAGGTAGGGGCCTTTAGTCCTGATTTCGCAGTCCCGGGTGCGAAACCGGGACTAATGGCCCTTATGACCCGAGACTATATGCCCTTTTTCCACCAGTGTCCATATAATATGGATCATGAGAACACACATGTTTGACTCCCTTTACTAGCGCGTGAAGTCTAAGGTCATGTGCAATGGGCTGACATTAGCCATCTCTTTGTGTTTCCTAATATATACTTAGGGTATTTTGTACATGATATGGATCGGGATCTATATGAGACAGTGGTGAAAGGTGGGCATGGAGGTGGGGATCAAGCTCAAGGAGTATGTTGAGCGGTGTTTGCACAAGTCTAAGCATTGTCTCATTTCCTTCATGAGAGTCGGTACTACATGTTAACACATCAAGAATAGTTTAAGGATTTTCCACATAATATGGATCATGAGAACACACATGTTTGACTCCCTGTACTAGCGTGTGAAGACTAAGGTCATGTACAATGGGCTGACATCAGTCATCTCTTTGAGTTTCCTAATATATATTTAGGGTATTTTGTACATGATATGGATCCGGATATATATGAGACATTGGTGAAAGGTGGGCATGGAGATGGGTATCAAGCTCAAGGAGGATGTTGAGCGGTGTTTGCACAAGTCCAAGCATCATCCATTTCCTTCATGAGAGTCGGTTCTACATGGTAACACATCAAGAATAATTTTAAGGATTTTCCATATAATATGGATCATGAGAACACACATGTTTGACTCCCTTTACTAGCGCCTGAAGACTAAGGTCATGTACAATGGGCTGACATCAGCCATCTCTTTGAGTTCCCACGCCCATGTTTTTTCTTAGTTGCAAGAGAGAGAATGAAGGAAGATAAAGTTGCATTCCCTTATCTAATGGATGCTCTCGTTTTCTTTTAGAAAATACTATTGTATCCATTTTATAATATGTCTTCCTTTAGAAACACAATTTATGGTAACCAGAGATAATACATTATATAACTTATATCTATTGTCTTCTACAGATGACATGGAGAGCTAAGACAAGGCGGTACTTCTTCCCGTTTTACATGCACTAGTGGAGACAGGGCCTCTAGTCCCGGGCCATAAGGGCCTCTAGTCTCGGTTTCTGCACCGGGACTAACCAAGCGGGACTAGAGGTCCACCCACTAGTCTCGGCCCAGTTACCAGTTGGGACTATTGGATGTTCATGTGGCTGCCCTGGCGCACTTAGGGTGCACCCTCGCTTGTCCCGGTTGGTGTTAAGGACTGGGACTAGTGGGTCTCTTCCGCGGCAGCATTTTGCACATTTTCTCTGCCACGACAGAGCATTAGCTTGGACTAGTGGTTCTCTGCCGAAGCAGCATTTTGTGCAATTTTTCTGGCACGGCAGAGAATTCAATTTTTATTGTTTTATTTATTTATTTTTTATTTTAAAATAGTTTTTGAATATTTCTACGCCACCACATATCGTACATGTTCGTGCATATATAAGATAACTTGTATTACGATATCGAGCATACATATATATACAATTTTGATAGTTACATGGAGATCACAAATACCGGCACTAGAGCCCGTCTGTTCGATTACATGGAGATCAGTAGCGCCTATTCACACTAAATTCTCCGGCATAGTCTACGATCTCTTTGAAAATAAATCCCGCCAGCTCCTCCGCAATTGCTAGTACGCGTTGCTTCGGTAGTAGTTGATCCTGCATTCTCTCGAACTATATATAAGAAAAAGGAGATCAATATGAATATCAATCATGATAACAAAAGGTGTCGGCAATAAAATGATGGTGTAATGCATTGCTTACGTCGACTCTATAATCATTGTGCTCGGTGGTAAACATGCGAATGAACTCGCAAACATAGAATCCACATAGATTCGACCCCTGTGGTTGCCTCGCGCACTTTACGAGAATAAAATTCAATCAAAATAATAATATAGCATCATTATTGCATTGAAACTAGAAGTAAAGAGATGTACGGACATATCACGTGCTACTTACCGAGACCGCCTTAAACGTCAGCTTCTCACTAAATACACACGTAACCTCGCGCTTGAACCGGATCCAAACCCTGCCCGGCGAAGAAAATGAATGAATGAGTTATTCATTACCTGATATCTTAGGAAATCAACGAAAGAAACCAATATAGCGCGAACTTACTTCTGGAGCATGTCCTGCATGCTGTGGAAATCTTCCAGGTTTCTCTTTGATGGGTCCATGACATCAACTCTTCCCTTATCAAGTTGAATGTCTAGCAGAACCTAGTGAAAGCTGCAAACATTTATATATACATCAGTAACTCATCAATTACACTTAGCATCGACTAATCAAAAGTAAATGTGTACAACAGAGTAAGACCCTTACTTGAAGTTGTAGTATGTGGTCAGAGAAATTTTGCTCAATAGAAACCTTAGAATGTTTTCCTCTGTCTCCTCGGGGTTTGACGTTAGCGTGTTTATATGTACTTTATCTGGGTCAATGAACCCAACATTATAGATTCTTTTTCTTTTACATTCCAGGATCTTCATTCTGCATAATAAGGATAATTACATGTACTGAACTGAACAACTAAAAAACTGGACATGTTGGGTAGAAGGTCAAGTTGGGGGCCTAATAGTTCATCAGTACTAATTTCCATGTTGGCCGCCAACTCCGTAGCTACTGACATATCTAGTGGATGTTGTACGAGAAGGGGAACGTTTTCTAAAAACACCGTGAGGGGTGCGATCGTTTGTTTGGCCTGTTGTCCAAGAAGGGGAATGCTTGATTTTTTACTGATTGCTGTTTTGCTCCCGCTTGCACCCGTACTTGCTGATTTTTTACCGATTGCACTTGATTTGCTTGATTTGCTCTTCGTCGCTTCTTTCTAAAGTGTGCGTAGATAGGCATCTGGCTTATGGTGCAACTCATATTGCGATTTTGTGTTCAGAAAATCAATTGCATATTCCTTTTGCTTCTCGATGTATACTGGAGCGGCCTCGGGTTTCTTCTTCTCAAAATGTGATGCCACTTTGGCCTTTGCTATTGCTGCAGTTTCTGCATCAGTACGATGGTAAGGTCTGATGGGAAGATTCTTATGCGGGACTATTGGGAGGGGCGACATTTTCCGTTTTGGGCTGCCGCATCTTTTAGTACTCGCTGACGAAGCACGCTTCCGCTTATTGTCCTTAGTGGACAGCGAAGACTTCTGAACCTGTGGCGGAATCGAGATGGACTCGGGATGTGGTGGTCGTAGTCATCATGGGGTGGGCTTCTTGGAGGTGGAGGTGAAGGAGACCTGCGACAACTCGGAGGCGGTAGTGTTGGCCTTGGGGCCGAGCCTGGAAACCGTATGTTGTTCTTGTCCCATAGAATGATACCACCCAGTACTTCTCCGAGTGTGCTCTCACCTTCAGGTCCAGGGATGTCAAGCTCTATTGACTCCCACTCCTTTATGATTTGATCCACCCCGACTTTAGCATAGCCAGGTGTAATCTCACGACCATACCAACGTGCGTTAGGCGGACAAGGTAAAGCATATCCGATCGCCACCTTCACAGATATGTTCTTCAATTTATGATGGAGCTCACAAGATATCTGCTCCTTAATTCCATCCACGGGGTAGTCGGGACTGCCATCTATATAGAGTGCATCGTCAGACGGGACTTCCGATTCAGCCATGCCGCTTCTCCGCTGAGATGGATTGGCGATAATATCGAGTGGAGGATCTTCTAAGCGCGCTACTCCTATAAGTTCGTCGATTTGCTGCTGCTGCTTGTCAAGTCTTGCTAGCAGTTGGTTGAACTTGTCTCCCTCCTCCTCCTCCCATCGCTTCTTTGCTCTTGCTCGTCTTCTATAAGTATATTGGTCCTTAGGAAACCCAGTCTCACACGTGAAACTCCCGTCAAGGTCGCGGAATCGTCCTCCACTTTCGCGATTCCCGAGGACTAAGGTCAGCAAGTCTTTCTCTCTATCGGGATGAAACTTTTCTATCCCAGCTTTAATCTGTTGCACCACTTTTAGCCATGCACTCCTGGGTACCTTTATCCCGTCACTGCAAACAAGGTCCTCTGTTAGTTCATCATACGTACTCCCATGCCCAAGGAACCAATTTCTTGCCCTCAAATCCCATTCTTCGTGAATTGGTTCTGGAATGATCCCTTTAGCATTAAGCTCTTTCTCTTTTGCATCCCACTTAGGCATGGCAGCCGTGTAGCCCCCTGGCCCCATGTTATGGTGATTTCTTCTTCGCAGCATTTATCTTGTTTTTTTCATACTTTTCCTCTGCAACTCCTGACTTCCTATACTCCACAAATGCATCCCAGTAAGGCTGCTACTTCGCTAGATAGCCTTCGAATAACGGAGTTTTCTTGTCCTTCTGATACTGTAGCCATAATGATTTCTTCTAGTTCTTGAATAGTTCGGCCATCTTCTTAAGAGCAAACTGCTTGACTTTCTTTCTCATTTCAGCCATCTCGTCACCAGTCTCACATTCTGGCAGCTTGAAATATGCCATGAGGTCAGTAAATAGTTGATCTTTGAACCAATCTTCGATATACACATCACTCCATTCTGCCTCTTTGGGCTTATTCCACTCTCGAATAGTGATCGGGGTGCGATATCTAGAAACAACTCTGCATTGTTGTACAAATGCTTGTTTTGCTTTTTTCGATTCCAATGGTTTGCCCTGTCCTGAAACCTCTGTAATTTCAAAAATAGTACGGGCATCCAAATTTTTGGCTGAGCCGCGCTTGGTTTTTTTGCTCGATGTAGAGGCCTAATAGAAGAAACATTCGTCAATATAATATATATATACAGTTAGGTACATCTAGTGATCATCGGACATCATATATATACCTCATCGGTCTGCGTTATGCGTCCATGGGCTTCTACCTCTTGTTGGTTGATCTCCTCTCCCTCACCGGATGGGTTCAGATACCTCGAGGGAGACCCCTCATCGGCATCGTGAATCATATCCTCGAGAAAGTGTTCTGAGTCTAGGTCTCTGCGGATTGGACTAGGTGGATCCATAGTTCCCTCAAAATGCACACAATATTTATTTGAACATAACAAATAAACCCTAAACCCGGAGGTGCGATGGCGGTGGCCGGTGCCGGTGATGGTGTCCGCGTGAAAGGCGGGCGACTACGGCTTCTCGCGAGAACCACCACCCTAACCCTAACTCCGGTCACCACTGAGCACCAACACCCTAACCCTAACCCTAACTCGGTTACACTATATAAAAATAATAACCCTAGAAATAATAATCCTACACTATATAAAAAAATAATCCTACACTATATAAAAAATCCTACACTATATCATAAATCCTAAACACAAATCCTAAACACTATATCATAAATTCTAAACACTAAATCATACACTATACTATATCATAAATTCTAAACACTATATCATACACTATATCATAAATCCTAAACTATATCATAAACTAAAAAATCCTAACATCCTACACTAAAAAAATCCTACACTATATCATAAATCCTTTATACTATAAAAAATCCTAAAATCCTAAACACAATC
This sequence comes from Avena sativa, assembly GCA_916181665.1. NCBI lineage: Eukaryota > Viridiplantae > Streptophyta > Magnoliopsida > Poales > Poaceae > Avena > Avena sativa. The sequence goes on from OV702284.1 coordinate 370,463,079, forward strand.
TAACAAAAATAGTAAACACCTACACTATAACAAAAATCCTAAACTACACTAAATCGTACCAGTGGGGGCAGGCGGTGGCGCCGGAGGTGCGCCGGTGGAGGAGAGATTCGCGGGGGCGCGGCCGAGCTTGGTGGTGCGCCGCGGAGGGTGTGCGGCGGCAGGAGTGGGCGTGGGGCGCGGTGGGCTCGGCGGTGGAGGCAGGCCGGCCTGGAGGGAGGCACGGGCACGGCGATGCGTTCGTCGGAGAGGCAGCCTGGCGGCGATGCTCTGTTCGTCTGGCCTCCAAATCTCCCGGTGCGTGGAATGCATCGGGGGAGAAGGGCCCTTTTTATAGCCCCCCCTTTATTCCCGGTGTGTGGCACCAGCCGGGACTAAAGGAGGGTCTCTAGTCCCGGCTGGTGCCACGCACCGGGACTAGAGGGGGGGTTTTCATCTGCGCGCTGAGCCAGACCCTTTAGTCCCGGTTGGTTACCTAGGCCAGAACTAAAGGCCCAAATTTGCACGCGCTGGCCCAAAACCAGCGCACGTCGTGCTTTTTTCAATTTTTTGAATATATATCATTTAAAACATTTAAATTATGCATTTTTGCATACTTATGAATTTGAGAAAACTTTCAACATGAAAAGTTCTTGAATTTGAATAAGTAATCCAAATCCATTTTCTGTTTTTAAAAATAATTATTTTAAATAGTCAAATTATTAACCATTTTGCCATTATCAATTTAAAAATGCATTAACTATTAATTTTTGCATATTTTTAAATCTCACTAAACTTTCAAAATGGAAAGTGCTTAAATTTGAATAAGTAATCCAAATCCATGTTCTGTTTTACAAAAATAATTATTTTAACTAGTCCAATATTAACCGTTTTTCCATTATCAAGTTATAAATGCATTAATTATATTTTGCATATTTTTGAATCTCACTAAACTTTCAAGATGAAATGTGCTCAAATTTGAATAAGTAATCCAAATCCATTTTTTGAATAAGCTTTAGTCCCAGTTGTATCCACTAACAGAAACTAAAGATATTTCCAGCCATTTCCCATCGCTTCCTGCCAAGTTTTCCCGCCCTTTCCTCTGAACCGAGCTTTTAGTCCCGCTTGTAGCCACTAACTGGGACTAAAGATATTTCCCGCCATTTGCCACCACTTCCCGCCATGTTTTCCCGCCCTTTCCATCTATATATAGGCCAATCGCGCCATGATTATGCACACATCCACACCTTCCTCTCTCACAAAAATGGACAACGCCTACTGGGCCATTCTGACCCTCGAGGAGACCGAGGCACTGTGCGCCTCTAGCTACCCTTGCCTGCCAGGCTACCGGCCGCCCGCCGGCTGGATGCTGAGCACTGGAAGGGTTCATGTACCTCCTATCCCTCAAGGTTCCGCACGCCAGGCGGCCATCACGAACCACTTCTACCACGAGCTCACGCCGGAACATCGGATGGATCCCTAGTGGGATCCCGACAACTATGACACCTGAAATGCCTTCTTTGCTAACCGGAGGGAAAGGGAGCTCGCCAGGTACGAGGGTGACGGCCCTCCACTGGTGAACCACAAATGAAGCCGGCCGCCGCCTATGGTGGGAGAACCGGACTATCATCGGTGTGATGTGCTACATCGTCGGGGGATACCATCCTCGCTTGCGGTACCCACAGCCGCCAAAGAACCATAAGAAGGATGGTGGTGTTGAAGGCGTCGTCATCCGGGAGCCCCTTCCCCCACGCATCGTGAATCCGAGGCCGGAGTGGCAGGTGCCCCACAATATGCCATGGTTGGGCTGAGGATCTAGCCGCGTGCACCTAGCAACGACCATGACGACGATGACGAAGAAGACCCTGAAGCTGTGTACTATAGGGCTAGATATGAGCATGACTAAAGGGGGGGCCTTTAGTCCCCCTTTAATATTAATACATGTATTGAGTGTCAGTCTCATTTTGTGGCTGGACCGGGACTAAAGGGGGCCTTTAGTCCCGGTTCCGTAGTCTCAGTTTTTAATATTAATAAATGTCTTGAGTGTTAGTCCCATTTTGTGGTTGGACCGGGACTAAAGAGGGGCCTTTAGTTCTGATTCGTATTACGATTTTCCCAAACTATGAAGATATTGTCCCGATTTGTACTTACCATGAGGATCTGATCTCCAAACATGTGTGGTCACATATTAGGGAGTGCATCTATGACCAACTTTAGGGATATGCCGGAGGACTGGGCTCCAGCGGCATATCCCTAAAGCTGGTCGTAGTGGTGTCCCTGCTCTCGCACACCATCTTGCAGATTGTAACTTCTCTAACTAGATCAATACGCCCGGGAGCTAACTAATTTCACGTATTAGGGAGTGCCTCTATGACCAGTTTCTTGGACATGCCGTAGGACTGGGCTCCGATGGCATCTCCCTAAAACTGGCCGTAGTGGTGTCCCTGCTTTCGCACACCATCTTGCAGCTTGTAACTTCTCTAACTAGATCAATACGTCTGGGAGCTAACTAGCTAGTTTCACATATTAGAGAGTGCCTCTATGGCCAGCTTGTTGGAGATGCCGGAGGACTGGGCTCCGGCGGCATCTCCCTCAAGATGGCCGTAGTGGTGTCCCTGCTCTCGCAAACCATCTTGGAGATGCCTCAAACTGGCTGGAGGACTAGCCTCACAAGGATACATATTTATAGTACAAGTAACTCAGCATAGTGTCGAGACTCATGACATAATGTCGACACTCACCCCTATTATTAATGATGACTCATGTTTTGTCCCGGTTGTGTCTCCAACCGGAACTAAAGGTTTAGCTTTAGTCCCGGTTGACGACACCATCCGGGACAAGGTATAAGCCGCACGACATAATGTCGACAGTCACCCCTATCATTAGTGCTGCCTCGCCCAGCCTGCCGCAATCCCTTCAGTCGCGGTTGGTTTCTCCAACCGGGACTAAAGATGAACCCTCTATTTATAGGCCTTTCCCCCTATTTTTAGGCATTTCCCTCTATTTATAGGCCTTTCCCTCTATTTATAGACCTTTCCCTCTATTTATAGGTTGCCCGATCCATCCTGCCTGCCCTTTCCCTCTATTTATAGTACAAGTAGCTCAGCATAGTGTCGACACTCACGACATAATGTTGACACTCACCCCTATTATTAGTGCTGACTCATGTTTTGTCCCGGTTGGTGTCTCCAACCGGGACTAAAGGTTCAGCTTTAGTCCCGGTTGGCGACACCATACGGGACAAGGTACAAGCCACACGACATAATGTCGACACTCACTCCTATCACTAGTGCTGCCTGGCCCAGCCTGCCGCAATCCCTTCAGTCGTGGTTGATTTCTCCAACCGGGACTAAATATGAACCCTCTATTTATAGGCCTTTCCCTCTATTTATAGGCATTTCCCTCTATTTATAGACCTTTCCCTTTTTATAGACCTTTCCCTCTATTTATAGGCCTTTCCCTCTATTTATAGGTTGCCCGCCCTTTCCCTCTATTTATAGGGCGACCGTCATGGCCACCCACACATACACACATTCCTCGCCACCTACTTTAGGATGCCCATCCTGCATCCTCGTAGTCGATTCGGCATCAACGATGGAGTACTGGGCTCCGCCGGGCATGTCCGAGACTGGGCTCCGTCGGGATGGCACTAGATGGTTCTACCTACTAAGAAGCATAGCTTGGTGAGAAATCTGGGTGTTATCGTCGACCCGGAGCTTCTTTGGTGGAGGTCGCCTAGTCTAGGAAGGGTGCAGAGGGAGCCGGCCATCGAGGAGGTGGTACGGCGTCGTGTCAGGGAGGAGGACGAGCACATCCGTCACTATATGGCTGTGTTGGACACCAGGGTCGATGATACCTGGCAGATTCTTCAGGGATCTCGCCTGATCTATGCTCGTGTGATGGTTCCGTCTCTTTGGATTTTCACCTCCCGTGGCTTAGGCACTTGGAGTCGTCATCCAGTTTGATTGAGCAAGATGTATTAGTTTTAAAATGACCAATGTTGCATGCATGTGGATCTGGGTAAAATGTTTGACTCACAATATGATTACATAAAAGGTTTAATATATTACATAGATCACCAACATCCCTATCTAGTGTTCTGGTTTTCTTCTGCGTCGTAGCCATGGAGAATCTTCATCATTTAACAGGAGGCTTGGGTCAGTTTTCACTTTGAAGGGCGGGATTTCATGAAACTTATTATAATCTTCTAACATATATGTATTGTCATCCACTCCCACGATGTTTCCTTTCCCTGAAAGAACTATGTGGCGCTTTGGCTCATCGGACGATGTATTCTTTTGTTGATTTCTTTTTCTCGGTTTCGTAGACATGTCCTTCACATAGAAAACCTGAGCCACATCGTTGGCTAGGACGAATGGTTCGTCCATGTACGCAAGATTATTGAGATCCACTGTTTCCATGCCATACTTTTCGTCTACATGCACCCCGCCTCCTATCATCCTGACCCATTTACACCAAAACAAAGGGACCTTAAAAGTAGGTACATACTCAAGTTCCCATATCTCCTCTATGTACCCATAATATGTGTCCTTCTGCCCATTGTCATCTGTTGCATCAAAGCAGACACCACTGTTTTGGTTGGTGCTCTTTTTATCTTGGGCGATCGTGTAAAATGTATTACCATTTATCTCGTACCCTTGGAAAGTACATATAGTCAAAGATGGTAACCGTCCCAACAAGTACAGCTGATCTTCAACAATGTTGTTATTCATGAGATGTTTTTGCAACCAACTGCCGAAAATGTCCTCGTGTTCCACTTTAATCAAGGAGTCAGGCTTCCCCGGGTTTTCCGAGCGTACAATAAACTTGTGTTTCTCGATATACGGAGCCACCAAGGTGGAATTGTGTAGAACTGTGTAGTGTGCTTTAATGAAAGAATCCCCGTCCATACATACCATTGATTTCCTTCCTAGTATGCCTTTTCTAGTCAGCCTCCCCTCATACCGAGATTCAGGAACACCAATCGTCTTAAGGTCAGGAAGAAAGTCAACACAAAACTCAATGACCTCCTATGTTCCATAGCCCTTGGAGATGCTTCCTTCTAGCCTAGCACGGTTATGAACATATTTCTTTAAGACTCCCATGAACCTCTCGAAGGGGAACATATTGTGTAGAAACACAGGACCAGGAATTCTAATCTCTTCGACTAGGTGAACTAGGAGGTGCGTCATAATATTGAAGAAAGATGGAGGGTACAACAACTCGAAGCTGACCAGACATTGGACCACATCAATCTGTAACCCATTCTGATAAATTGCATTGAGGAATGCACATACCTTCACAATGGCCAGTCGAACATTTTTCCCCTCAATGCAACCGAAAGCAATTGTGTCATAAGCACGTGGCAGTCATGGGACTTAGGTTTTCGAATATTTTTTCTTTCATATTTACTATTCCCTTTATGTTAGACGAGAAGCGAAACGAGACTTTGATATTGAAAAGGACTTCAAAAAAGATTTCCTTCTCTTCCTTGGTAAGAGCGTAGCTGGCAGGCCCTTGAAACTGCCCTGGATGCTTGATGTCTTGTCCTTTATGACATTGATGGTCCTCATGTGCTTCTGGTGTATCTTTTTACTTCCCATACAAGCCCAAGAAGCCTAGAATATTCACGCAAAGATTCTTCCTCAGGCGCATCATGTCGATTGCAGAGCGAACCTCATGGACTTCCCAATAGGGTAGCTCCCAAAATATAGATTTCTTCTTCCACATGGGTGCGCGTTCGTCGGTGTCTTTCGGAACAGGTTTTCCTCTGTGACCCTTTCCAAATATTACATTTAAATCCTTAACCATACCAAATACATCAGCACCAGTACGGGGGTCAAGCTTCTTCCGGTGATCTGCCTCGCCATCGAAATGCTTGCCTTTTCTCTTTAAGGGATGTCTGGGTAGAAGAAAACGACGATTGTACGATACACATTCTTCCTAGATTTATCCAGATATATACTTTCAGTCTCATCTAAACAGTGTGTGCATGCATTGTATCCCTTGTTAGTCTATCTTGAGATGTTACTAAGAGTAGGCCAATCATTGATGGTTACGAACAACAATGCTCGTAGGTCGAATGGCTCCTGTTTGTGCTCATCCCACACACGTAAACCTGGTTCGGCCCACAACTGTAAAAGTTCATCAACTAATGGCCTTAGGTACACATCAATGTTGTTGTCGGGTTACTTCGGGCCTTGGATGAGCACTGGCATCATAATGAACTTCCGCTTCATGCACAACCAAGGAGGAAGGTTGTAGATACATAGAGTCACGGGCCAGGTGTTGTGACAGTAGCTCTGCTCCCCAAAAGGATTCATGCCATCTGTACTTAGACCAAACCATAAGTTCCTTGCGTCACCAGCAAATTCCGAGAAATCTCTCTCGATTTTTCTCCACTGCCGACCATCAGCGGGGTGCCTCAACAACCCGTCTTTCTTACATTCTTCCATGTGCCATCCCAACAACTTGGCATGCTCTTTGTTTCTGAACAAACGTTTCAATCGTGGTATTATAGGAGTATACCACATCACCTTGGCAGGAACCCTCTTCCTGGGTGGCTCGCCATCAACATCACCAGGGTCATCTTTTCTGATCTTATACCGCATTGCAGTGCATACCGGGAATTTATCCAAATTCTAGTACTTCTTACCGCGGTAGAGGATGCCGTCATTAGGGCACGCATGTATCTTCTACATATCTAATCCTAGAGGGTAGACGAGCTTCTTTGCTTCGTACGTACTGGCGGGCAATTCGTTATTTCTTGGAAGCAACTTCTTCATCAGTACCGTCAACTTTTCAAATCCTGAGTCAGTCACACCGGTCTCTGCCTTCCACTTTAGCAATTTCAGTGTGCTACCCAACTTCTTCTGGCCATCTTCACAAGTTCGGTACAACAATTTGTTGTGGTTTTGTAACATCTGCTCGAACTGCAACCTCTCCTTTTCTGTGTCGTGGTCTCGCTTTGCATCAGAAATGACCCGACCAAGATCATCAGCGGGCTGGTCTGGTTCCCGTTCTTCACCTCCTTCTTCTTCATTGTCTTCCATTATGGTATCAGCGTATTCATGGAACATAGATCGGTAGTTTTCATCATTGTTCTCTTCTTCATCGCCGTCTTCCATCGCAACCCCTCTTTCTCCATGTTTAGTCCAACATTATAGCTGGACGTAAAACCAGACCGAAGCAGGTGGCTCTAAATGACTCTTGCAGAAGTGTGAGCCTTCTCATTCCTACTATCAACACATGGACAACACATAAAACCATCTCGCCGCTTGTTCTCCTCGTCCACAAGTCGAAAAGAACGCACGCCTTCTCACAAAGCGGCAAAGCGTTGGTCACCGTACATCCATGGATGGCTCATCTGTATCATACAGATATATATCAAACGCAATCACGATGCTAAAATTAGTACCGCACGGTCTAAACGAGAAAATAGTTGCTAACCTTTTATTACACTTGGAAACAAAGATGAGAAAACTTAAGTGTGTCTCGGGCACCTCATATCATGTCTGTCTTGTGTGACCTAAAGTCACATCGCTCTGATGGGCATTTCACCGAAAACCTCTAGTGCATATGAACAAGAAAAAAATAGCACAACACCACCTCTCCCACCAGGAAAAAAATAGTTGAGAGGGGGAGGAGCTGTGCCATATATATAGGGCCAGACCACTAGTCCCGGTTTGAGATACAAACCGGGACTTAAGGGGGTGCCCGCAGCGAGCGGTAGGCCCCGGACCCTTTAGTCCCGGTTCGTATCTCACACCGGGGATAATGGGGTCTAAGGGGCCGGGACCTACATTTTGGGGTGGCTCGGGCCGTCCGGTGCGGGCCATTAGTGTGGTGACCCAGCATACCACTACATGTTGTAGTATACTATAGTCATAGACATAACACTCACGGAGTACCATTCCGCAAATATTATATCCTCAGAGTGGTACAACAGAAACAAAGCGGGTTCACAGCATACATTATCATTATTACAACCAGAAATTACATGACGACTTTGAGATCCTCCTAGGTCCATAGAGGTATCCCAATGACTCGGGGCTAAACTATAATAACTCTGAGAACAAGATAAAGAAGCAAACTAAAACTTTAAGGTTTATACGAGATGTAATATAGATAGAGGATAGAGATCTATGCTACTGGACTAGATCACTATATATGATACATCTACACTTCAGATATGTCGGTCTCCATTCCATAGATGTTTTCGTAATTATTCCCTTTGACGCTTGCGGATACTTCTGGTTCTTCATAGCAGAATTCTTCTTGGTCTTCAATTGGATATAGTATTTCCTCTTCCTGACTGTTAATGTCTTCAGAATCTAGCAAGGGTACATAAGAAACGTTGAGTACGAGCGTACTCAGCAAGTTCACTAAAAAGGAGTGTTTGATGCACTATATCTACAGCCACAGACTATAGGTTGTAGGCAATGCATATTTTCGTAAACATTTCTTCAAATGTTGCTTTTATTCTTAAAAGCTATGTCCGTCAGCCTTCACAGGTTTACCAGAACTTTCATGGAGTTCCTTTCCTGCAGCGTTCGCACCTCCTTCCCGGAACAGGAAGTAACAAGTTACAGTTCTTACACTCTGTAGAGGTGCGTTACTTTACCCATGAGAGATCAAATATTTGATTCACAACCGGGCGAATCTTTCCCGTCCACACTTCCTATGGTGTGGGGCCTAGTAGATGATCCAAGCCAACCACTGTCCTTCTCCGCGACCCCGCATACACTGCAATTGTTGTATGCCCAAACTCAAGGTAGACCTTTCCCCGTATAAAACGGCTATACCTTAGTTGGATACACACAACAAGCATTAACACTAGAAATCTGTCTTTTGTAAGCACAAATCCACGATAGTCCTTTCCCCGTATAAAACGGCTATACCCATGATCTGCAACTCCCAAATGCCTAGAACAGTGTCCAATGCATGCGAAAGGGAGCCGATCTAGCTGACTTCTGCGTCCCATTCAAAATCTCATCGTTAACACGTAATATATGGCACGAGAATCACTGGCGACATTAGTTGTTAAGTCCTAGATGATACATTCCTGTGCAGTGGTATTCCAACTGCCAGATTTAATAGATTAGATGATCACCCTAGATCAGTAACCAATAGTTCACTTTAATTATGAAAATAGGGTTTTAGACCTTTTTGAAATGCAGGTGATGAAAACACTGGATTTGCAAAATACTTTACAGAAAATAATCAAAAGACATGAGCAAGTGTGAACTTGCCTTGATATAGCAAAGTATTGTAGTCGAATGTCTCGACTTGACCCTGGACCCCGGGTTCTAAAAGAATCTCATCATTGCGTGGTAAGGATAATGTTTAAAGAAGCAATATGCCGTTATGCATAAGTAATGAGATGCATAATGCAAAATCCCAAGTAATTCTTCAATCATTACCAGTGAGATATATTTAGATGATTTGGTTAAGATTTGCTTTATTTTAAGTTTACTTCATAAAAAGGTATAGTTGCTAGGACTCTCTGATAAACATATAAAATATGAAGAGTAAAGTACAATCATGATATGATTTTAAGGTTCCATGATATTATGTAATTATTACAAAGTTCATGTTTTAAGTTGTTATGGCTTTAACGAAATGGTATATTGTTTCTTTTGAAGTGGCAAAAAGAATAACATTTGAAGAAAATATTATTTATGTTAAGATATTCAACTTTGAATATTAATAGAATTGAAGCTATGGTTTTGTAATAAGGTTTAAATGATTCTAAGTCATTATATATCTAGCTTAGGATATCTCAGATCAAAGTAAACTATAAAAATGTAATTGGACTTGAGATATAGCATTTGTAGCATTATTAATTATTAGGGTTTTTCTTAAGCATAATCAAAGATGAAATCTTATAATTATGGAACTTTGTTTTAAAGATGTAAATTTAGCATGTGTAATATTTATAGATCATACTATGAGATTTTTCTTTATAAAGAAAAATAGGTGGATTATATTATAATTTATTTAGTGAATTTCAAGTTTGTTAAATATGATTATTTATGAATTGTTAATGATTTGCAAAGAATAACTTTGTAAATCCTTGACTTATAGTTAGTTAAAGATTTTAAAAGATTATTATAAAGTTAATTGTTTACACCTAGATTTTATATTGAATTATAATTATGGTTTAGACTAGTTAAAGGATTGTGTTTTGAATATGATTATTTCTTACTTAGGAAATAATATTAAATAATTAACAAAATAATTATCTTATTTTAATAGCTTAGATAATTCAAGGTATATGATCTAAGAACTTTAAAATGTTTTTATAATAATATACTTAGTACCTTTCTAGTAAATATACTTGCTTAAATTCTTAAAAATGAATTTTATTTATTTTTTAGACATTATCTTTATTTTTTATGAAATTTCTTAACTATTTAATGTCTTTAAATATTTGTTTTAAATTTTATTAGTAAAATTTTAAGGTAGTATTTTTATGAGATAAGAGATTTCTTTTTATTCATAAAAATTATTTTTATTTATTTTTAGGAATTTCTCTAAATTTATTAATTTTCATTTAGATATTTAGGGGTGTTAATATTTATTTGCATTTTATTAAACTTAAATAAATAGGATTATATTTTTCTTAGGTGGATATTATTTTAATAAACATTTGGATGTATTAAGTATATTTTTAGGATTTTCTACATTTTTCTAGTGCTTAAAATGTTTAGAGGGTAATTTGGTGATTTCCTTTACTCTTTTATTTTTATTTCTTTAGCATTTCCTAAACAAACTAAATTTGGCCCATTGGTCAATCTAATCCAACTCGGCACAATTGGGCTTGGGGTCAAACCCCAACCCCGGCCCCAACTCACACCCTCCTCTCAACAAACGCACACACGCACGCGACCCCTCTTTGTCTCTCCCCTTCCTCTGCCTCACACGCATGCGTCGCCGCCTCCGCTACTCCGGCTGTCGCTAGTGGCAATCGGCGTAGCCGCTCACCGGCGCGGCCTCGCCACCTCCTCCTATGATCTATCCCCACCAGCGCCCCCTCTCTTTGTTCCCGACCGCGACGCCCTGCTAACCCTAGGTTTATTCCCTAGCTTTGGCCACTATGGATTCGCCTCGACGCACATTCTGCCGGCATGGCTCCGTCCCTTTCCCCTTCTCCACCGAATCCCTCTACTGATCCTTTTTATATTCGGTGGGACGGCGGTGCTCAACCGCAACCCCGATGCCCCCCTGGTTCACGGTGACTTTGATATGATGTAGATGACAGTGTCGGTTGTGTTGGTTTGCATGTTCCAGCGGTGTGGCTCGGTGCAGTGCAGAGCAAGGGCGATCTCTATGCCGTTATGCCGCTGCTTGGTTCAGTCTGCCTCCTCTTTGGCGAGCGGTAGCTTGCCAAAGGTAGGCGTTCTTCCTTTGCCTCTCCTCTCTTCTCATTATTCTGCGCTGGTGCATATACACGGTGATGGATGGATATCAGTTTATTTTAGTGGTATTGTTGTGGATAAATCTTGTTTTGTGGATCTTGCTGTGGAATTTGTGCTGATGTGAATCCTAACTGACTCTAGATAACCTCCTAGTATTTAGCTAGTTGCAGATTGGTTTGAATTTGCTTGCTGGGTCCCTTATTCAATAATTACTGTTAGCCTCCAAATCATGTACATACATGATATTGGGGTGAATTACTGCTTTTTTTATTGACCTAGCTACATGTTTACACTGACAGTGATTTATTTACTTGTATGGATAAGCTTTTCAATTAAAGCTTGACTATGATTCTGTTGTTGTCATCATGGCAGGGTTTATGTGATAATGCAACAATCCTTTTAAAATGCTTTATGTTAACTAGCAGATAAATCAAGGTATACAAGATTGTGCCTGAGTTATACCTATGGTAGTAAGCTGTGTGGAAAACACAGAATAGCCTGGTACTACTCTATTTATTGTCATTACTATATGTAAATGCATATATACTGGATTCCTAATCTGGTTGTTAGGAAGATGATAGATTATATTTGGAGGGCTTTTACTAAATGGTTATTTAGTTATAAAAGCATCTACTGGTAGTTTCTATGTTGTGTGCCACTGTGGTGCCTTCTTCTAGATTGAGCACAGTGGTAAACAATATAGCAGCCATTTAGGAGGCCTGACTGCTTGGCAAAGAATCTAAATTTAGCTTATATGTATAAGTGAGTGGCTATTTATTCTGTCAGTATGACAGTAAGGATTTAAATGATTTCTAGATGTTATAAACTAGGAAAATGATTATGTGGTGATGATTTCTTGTACTGTGTAGATTCAATAGTGAAATGCCACTGTGATGCCTCCTTTAGGATGGAACACAGTGAGTTTCCACTAATGGATCTTCTAGACTTGCCAAGTAGGTGTGGAAAAATGATATCCTCTAATCTGGATGATCTAGATGTAAAATCTTAATATGTGATCTTGGTCGATGATGTATAAATCTGAGACTTAGATCTTTGAATGGATGAAATGATTCCTGGTGACCCTCACTTAGGAAAATGATTTAGATTGCTTAAGATTTTATAAAGTTGATGCTTTGATTTATTGGCTATGTCCTATATGCAAGATTTGTAGCCTTTATAGATGATCTAGCTGCTGTGGTACCTCTCTGGAGGATGCACAGTTATCTAGATCAACTATATGATCTGCTAAAATATACTTGACTAAGATTTAGTCCAATGCTTTCCTATGATGTGGTTCTGAGGCCAGATGTAAAATAAGAACAAATACTTTTTGGATTTTAACAGCTCTGGGATGAACTTAGTGTAGCACTTATACACTATACTGAGAGCTCCCTCTTACCCAAAATCCATCTTGGGGAAAATAGGAGAACAACTGATGTTAAATACTTTGGTTGTCTTAGAGATGAATAGCAACCTGATGTTGAGCAGTATATGCTGATGCTTGGTGTGTCTTAATTTGATCTTGAGTAGCTCTTCCTGATGCTGTGGTTTTGATCTTGTTGACCTTCTCCTCCCTGATCTGCTACTAGCCTCCTTCTTGATATTCTCCTCCTCCTCCTGATATTGTTTGATCCTGACCTATATCTGGATGGCTCATTGAAGCAACCAGATTGCTAGGAGTACATGATTGAAACTAGGGTGGTTGATCTGTGTTGGTTGTATTGGTTGTTTCTTACTATGGTGAAGAAAGTTCAGAATGGCACTTCCCCTGCTACGGTTGTGTACTTATATCTCTCTCACAGTGCCTCATGTGTTGACAGCACATAGGTATGCATGTGTGTGTGAGCTGTGTGGTTGCTTGTTGTGATGTTATGGATCAGATCAAGTTAAAATATCTTGATATTTGTTGATGGTTTTACTATTTGACTTTTACCTTTTACTAAATTGGTGAAACTTGCCCCTCTGCCTGTGAGGTTGTATTGAGGCAAATAATATACTGATAAGATCAGATACTCCTTTGGTGAAACTTGCCCCCATTTTAATATGCTCAATGATGTGACAAAACAGTGCATCTCACTGTTACTAGTGAGAGTACTAATACTAACCCTTAATTTATTTATACTATATTTTGTTTACTTTATGATTTTACAGGAACAAGATCAGGAAATGAGAAGATGTGAAGATGAAGATTAGTTTTAGGATTTTCCTTTTACCCAATTTTGTAATTTCCTTTTCTGTCAAGAATTAATGTAAAGACATTGTAATACATTAATTTATCTTATTATTGTAACCATTCTTATTATTCATTTATTGTAAAAGGATAATGTAATTTATGTATATATTCTTTTAATAAAGAATTCTTCTGTTTGTTTAATTATTGTAATTCATTTTCCATTTTCTTTATTTAACTATTTGTTTTATTGTAATATTCCTTTATTTTTTTATTGTAAAAGAACATTGTAATTGTTGGAATTATGCCCTAGAGGAAATAATAAAGATGTTATTATTATAATTCTTGTTCATGATAAAGATTATATTCCATGCTAGAATTGTATTAAGCGGAAACTTTAATACTTGTGTGGTTTGTGAACAACACCGTGTCCCTAGTATGCCTCTATGGACTAGCTCATTGATCAATGATGGTTAAGGTTTCCTAACCATAGACATGAGTTGTCAATTGATAATGAGATCATATCATTGGGAGAATGATATGATGGACATACCCAAACTAAGCGAAGCAATTAGATCATTTCATCGTGTTCATCTTTGCGAAGCTTTTCCTATGTCAAATATTGTATTCCTTAGACCATGAGATAATGCAACTCCCTGGTACCGGAAGAAAGCTTTGAGGTCATCAAACGTCATCCTATGAGAGGGTGATCATAAAGGTGTCTCTCAGGTGATCGGAAAGTATCTGTTGGGTTGTATGTATCGAGATGGAATTTGTCCCTCCCAAGTCGGAGAGATATACTTCGGGCCCACTCGGTAATCGATATCAACACCGCTTGCAAGCATGTGGTTAAGGAGTTAATCACAAAGTGATATCGGATTACGGAACGAGTAAAGTACTTGCTGTGAACGAGATTGAACTAGGTATGACGGTACCGACGATCGAATCTTGGGAAAGTAAAATATCGCGAGACGAAGGGAATATATATATGGGATTGATTGAATCCTGGCATCGTGGTTCATCCGATATGATCATCGATGAATGTGTGGGAGTCAATATGGGTGCCCAGACCCCGCTGTTGATTATTGATAGAAGATCATGTCTGCATATTCTCGAACCCGCAGGGTCACACACTTAACGTGTCTTGACGCTAGGATAGATTGGATAATTGGTTTATGAATTTTTGTTTGGAGTCTCGGATGGGATCCGGGACATCACGAGAGGTTCCGGAATGGTCCGGAGAATAAGATTCATATAAGGCAGTGCAATTTTTGGAGTTCGGAATTGTTCCGGGTTAATCGGTATTGTACCGGAAGCTTCTAGAACCTTCCGGAAGGGGACCAACGTGGCCACACCTTCCGGGAGGGGGCATGGGCCTATGAGGGAGTGTCCTGGCCGCTTTGGGCCAGGGGCACAAGGCCCCATAGGGCCCAGCCGATCCTAGAGAGTTTAAATCGTTTAAACTAGAGATAGGGTTTCTAGAAGAGGGGAGAGTCCATGCCCCCCACTCCTTATCCTTTGGGCTTGTGGGAGGGGCTAGGGCTGCGCCCCCCTCTATATAAAGAGGGGTGGGGGCGCACCAACCCCCCACACCTCTCCTCCAAACCCTAGCCGCCTTGCTAGCTTTCCTCTCTCCCTCCCGACTGTTTGTAGGCGAAGTCCTGCTGCAGAAATTCTCCACCATATACACCACGCCGTCGTGTTGTAGATCCAATCTATCTCTCCACCATACTTGCTGGTCCGAGGAAGGAGGAGACGTCGAGGTGCTGCACGTGTGCATCTCACGGAGGCACCGCCACTTGTGGTGCTAGATCGGATCGGATCGCGAGGAGGAGAAGCGAGTACGACTACATCACCCACGTTCTGACGAACGTTCCGCTGTGCGAATCTTCAAGGGTATGAAGATCTAATCCAATCTCTCTCGTTGATTGCATCTCCTAGATTAGATCTTGGCTTTCCCTCTGTTCGCATCCGTAGAAAATTTTGATTTACTATGCCGCGAAACCCTTCAGTAATGTTGGTTTTTAATAATCTTTATACTTTTATTTATAATACTTGTATTTGTATTATTGTAAATATTTATTTATAAATCAACTTTCTCCCCTCAAAACTCCAGAAAACAATAGAGGTCATGTCAAAATTCATTCCACTCCCCTTCTAATGACACTAAACCTAATTCATCAGAGTGAGAATTCTGATCACTCTAGTCTTTTAATTTGGCAAAAAATTTACCCTGATTTTCAGATGCATGCATGCAGATGCACAAAATCCTAAATCTACCCTTCGTTTAGTCCTAAATGCTGGGATGTTACAATTAGTCCTAGCCCCAGCCACGGCCGAGACTAATGGCCTGGACGAAATGCCTGTTTTTCACTACTGATGCCCTAACATGTTTAAATTAGGCCTTACTGTAATTCTTTATTTGTCTTATGTCATATCTTCTTAAGTGCCAACTACGATATGATCTGCCTATATTATGATCAAGGAGTATTACCTATAATTACGAAAATATACTTGCTCTTTGTTTAAGTACATATGTGTATGGTTATGAAGATCTAACGAATAAAATATAATTAGGTTTGATTGTGTACATCCTTTAAGTGTGGCATAAGTTTTGGTGCTTTCAATATTAAGGATGGATCGCATATTAGATTCTAAAAGGATAAGTGTCTTGGTTAAACTTCTCTTCACGAACAATATCCAGCTCTATATTCGATTGTTAGTCACAAAGAGAATATATTTTCCAAATTGATGAAATCTAATCCTCCTAATGTGTCTTTCAGAAAAAGTCTCATAGGTCCTCGGCTGGCATCTTGGAATAATCTGTTGTTATGATTATTCACGATACAACTATCGGACGGTGTGGATGAGTTGAGATGAAAATTACTAAAAAGTGGTAAATTTTCTGTTGATTCATTCTATACAGCATTGATTCAACCTAATATTCCTGTTGATGATAATAGTAAAATTTGGAAAATGAAAATACTCCCAAAGACGAAGATATTCGCTTGGTATCTCTGTAAAAGAGTAATTCTTAAAAAGGATAATCTTGTAAAGAGAAATTGGTATGGTAATACACAATGCGTTTTTTGTCACCATGATGGGACAATCCGTCATTTATCCTTCTACTATAAATTCGCTCGCTCTATATGATCATTCATTCAAACAGCATCTGGTTTATCTACCCCATGTTCGGTGGCCAATGTTTTTGGTAACTGGTTGCATGAGATAGATGATAAATACAGAACTTTGTTTAGGATAGGAGCGCTCGTCATCATCTGGTCGCTATGGTTATGTAGAAATGACAAGATTTTTAACAACATTGTGTCTTTTTACATACAGGTTATATATCGGGCAACGGCTATCCTACGATCATGGACTAGAGTTTTGCGACTTGTTTGTAAAGAGGTATACACGATTGGAAGATACGGCGAGAAATATTTTCTTCCGACATAAATGGCCGCGTGATTTGCAATACGCCCACATGTTAATATTCTCTTCATCGATTTATCGAAAAATAAAAAGATAGTTCAGCCTATCAACGTCCAAATGTACCTACTTGTGTCACGATTCAGTATATTGTGCAAACGAAATACAGATTGGGGCGCAAAAAGAATAAAAACACCCTTTTTCACTTCTACGCAAACGATGGTATCTGGTGGCGTCTGGGCGTGTCAAAGCTCGCGTTCGTTACTTCGTCTCCTCCACCTTCTTGCCGAAGCCCTGGAAGTCGCCTCCTCCTGCGGCAAAGGCAGGGTCGTCCACGGGCGGTTGGTTCTGCTGTGCGGCATGGACACGGTTGGCAACGGCAGCGGCCAAGTCAGGGTCGTCGACCCGGTTGGTAACGCCGGCGAACAAGATGGGGTCGTCGACTTGCGGTAGGTCCTGCTGTGCGGCATGGAGGCGGTTGGCTATGGCCGCCGAGGAGGTGTCGTGGATGGCCGGTCGGTTCTGCTCCGCCTGTGCGGCCAGCACGCGGTTGGCTACGATGCCCATACCCTCGATCAACGCGAGGATGGCGCCGCCAAACAGCGCCGATCGACCAGCAGCTCTGAGGCCCCGGCGCGCGGCGAGCAGCCCGCCGGTGGCGGCGCCGGAGAAGATGGAGTTCCAGGGGTCCTCCTTCTGGCGCACGTAGACCGCGGCGCAGTTGAAGGTGGAGAAGACGCCGCCCCAGACGGCGAGGCTCCCGCCGACCCGCGGGGCGTTCATGCGCAGGGCCTGCATGCCGCCGGTAAACCGCGCGCCGTGGGGCGAGTTGTAGCTGCCCTTGATGAAGTGGAAGACGGAGCCTCCCAGGGCGCCCACGGCGAAACCCCCGCCGGCGTCGAGGAGGATGCGGCCTGGGCATGGTTCCGCCTCCGAAAGAGACTTCGACATTGTGCTCGACGCGTAACGTAACCCGGCCTATCTCGGCGGAAAGACGGTTGACAATCGAACGTACGGAACAACAGAGAGCGGGCATATAACACGACCGACGATGGTGTCGAAGCTTCTTGTTGGACACGGCATGGACTAGTTCGTAGCATCTCTGATGGCGTGTCGCACAATACAGAAAAACTCAACCGCAGACCCACGCAAAACATGTCGAGAATCAATTGTATGGACGCGCGCACACTCTTTGTTGGAGATCCGTGCACCGCTAACTCAAAGGGCTAATTACAAATTTAAAACTTGCTGCACAGCCTATATTTCTGGTTTTTTACATGTCACAAAAGATCATATTTAAGTTTCAAACTTCGTACACACATAAGACATGGTAAATGAAAACGATTAGTCCCATGCAAGGTTTGGAAATGAGTGATTGTCTGATAATAAGCGAGGAATATACGTTTTCTGCTAAAGGGGAACTATTAAAATAATTTATTAGATTCTTGTTATCAATGCTAACTCGGTATCATAAGTAAATGGGTTGGGTCTAGGTTGTTCAATCCTTTGATAACCAAGGTCATTCTTTGCTAAAGAGAATGAGTCGGATTCGATAGAATTAGATCCGTTCCAAATAGCGAGAATCCTTCTTAATCTCTCTTTCAATTCGAGGATCACGTGTCTATTATCTACCTATATTTCTATTTAGAAATACAATCGTGTGCAGCGTACATTTTTTTTATGGGCTCGCCTCCCGCCTTCACATGTGCCTCTCCCTATTGGATCGTTATTTGGGTTCCAGAGTACCTTTGGTTCCAAAATTTACCTCTACAAAATATAACGGCCATCCATGATATGTGTGGATGGGTTGTCTTTTTTAAATAGACTTTCGTCCCGATGTATTAATATAGCAACCACATGATACAAGATATGAGTTCAATGCTCGGACCGGCAGCACAAAACAAGCCCAAAAGAAAATACAAAAGAACGAGAGAGAAACAAATGCACAACGGCGCCGGATCGACAAACAACGATGACTCGCAACTGTTGCACCCTCCAGAGTAGTCCCACCATGCTTCTATGCCTTCGAATTGTCGTGTACCAAGCAACACCTTCAAGAAGGAGTGCGGCGATGGCGATGTTGCTGCCCGGACTACTCCTAGGATTTCTCCTGGTACACTAGGCGAGCGGGGAGAGGGTACACCTGGCACCCTGGAAGAAAGAAGACGACACCCGCAGGTGTCACCGCGTCGGAGCTGGCCTAGCCGGCAAGGATTTCTCCCGACCCTCAAAGACCCACAACCCCGGCCAACCCGAGCACTCCACCAAACTTGACGCCCACCAACATGCGCCACCATGGTCTTGAGTGCACCATCGTCGTGTCGTTGCGAGACTGGTCAGACGCGAAACAACTATGAATACATGAAGACAGTTTCTTAGCCACGCGGGAGGGAACAATCTCCACCGCCATAGGTGGTAGCCGGCCGGACACAATGGCAAGAACACACCAGGCCAATTGGAGCCGGGGGCGGCAGCGACACAGCCACTCGGAGGTCGTCATCCACCTCCATTGGCGGGTGCCAACCTGACGAGACAACAGTAACACTCTAGGCCTAGGCCCAGCAGGCCCGGGGAACGTAAAGTCCCCGCCGCCATGCTGCAGCACATAGGCCACACCGCCGCTACCCTCTTGTTCGGCGTCGGAGGCCCGGCCAGACCCAGACGGGCCCGTGAAGCTCCCGCAACCATGCTACATCAAGCACGACATCGTCACCGCCACCCTCACGACGAGCCGATAAGCAGACTACCCGAAAACGACGAGCCCAAACCTGGTCAGGCTAAAGGGCCCAGATCTGGGCCGGCATCGCGTCGCCCAGCGGCCACGTCATCGCCTTGTTGCCACCCGGAGAAGCGCCGGAACCGCCGCTGGTCAAGCCGCACCGCTGCTAGGCAGCACACCCCGAGTTGCGGCTCCTGTGAGTGGGGAGAAGAGAAGTTACCGGCGGCGGCCCCCGGCGACGCCCGCCGCCGCTGGCGGGAGGAGAGGATGCTGGAAGGAGAGGGCAGGGGCCGCCCTGGCCGCCTCGCACGGGGAGGTGGTGCGGGGATAAGGGGGAGTTCTGCTGTGTGTTTCTGTTTTATCGGGTGGAGGGTGGGTTGTTTCCTTGGTTTTCATTGTTGTACTCATCCACCAATACTTTCCCTAGTCATCTTGGTTGTGCACAGGCGGCGCCTCTAGGAGTCTCAATAGGCCAAAATCTAGACAGGGTAAGAAACTTTTGATTTCTGGATCATTTTGGTCGACTGCATCCAGCATCAGACATGGAAACAACGAGTCATGTACCCGACGTCGCAAGTTCACCCTCATGTGAAGTGCCTTTGTGATCGATGCGTGGAAGAATCTTGAGTGTTGTGTTGGCCGGTAGCCATCAAGACCCGGTTAGGATGACACGAGGCTGCTAGATATATTGGCCCTTAGTTTGATTTTGCAGCACCCATGGCCTAACCTGATGACGAGCCGATGGTGGGCACATTCATGGGCAGGGTTAACGTCCGCATGGTGGCAACAGCGTCAGGACAATGAGTGTGAACTGATGTCCGTGGAATCCACTCCCTTTATTTTAAAATATAAGATGTTTTAAGTTTATAGAAAAAATATACCTAGACTTTTTTTAGTATGTAGGTTTACTTATGTTTAAAGTGAACCTACACAGTAAAAAAAGTTTAGATACATTTATTTTAAAAAGATTAAATATCTTACATTTTAAAACAGAGAGAGCAACATGTCTAACAGACCTTTTAAAAGGGCCAAACACATATAATAACCGTCGGAATACGGGTTTCGTCTCTACTCGGCCGTCTAGCAGACCCCATAAAAACGGCCCCCGCTCCGATTTTTGCTGTTTTCGATTACGGAGCGGGTCTTCGCCCCTACTTGTGCGGGGTGGGAGCGGAGATAGAGGGTCAAACCAGTATCCCATTTCCGAAACCGCGCGCGGACATTTCAGTTCCTCCCACCCGTTTTCCCCCGCGCGCCGCCGTAGCCACCCGCGCGCCGCCGCCGTAGCCACCCGCGCGCCGCTGCCGGAATCCGTCAGATCCGCGCCCCTCCGCCGCCCGCCGAGCCGCGCCAAGCTGCGTCGACGCCCGCCGTACCCCCGCCAAAGATCCGCGTCCCTCCGCGCGCGCCGCCGCACCCCCGCCGCGGTCTTCTCTGCCGTTTTCGCCGGTGAGTATTCCGCCGCGTTCTTCTTCGTTCTCGCCGGTAAAATGGACGTGTTTGGGGCTGATGTATGCTTCACCGTGGTAGATGGCTTCGGAGGATGTGCACATGGCGGATTTGGACGCGACGTCGACCGATTGGTCCTCGTCGGATTCCGAAGATTCGGACCTTGACGAGGTGCTCAACGACGACGAGACGGAGATGTTGCTGCTCCTGTTCGGCATGAAGCACATGGAGGACCGCGCCAAGCTGCTGGATCAGCGGAAAGGATACGTGATGGGGCGTATGTGCATTCCGCGGAACCGCGCACTCGACCACGAACAGCTAATGCAAGATTATTTTGCCGAGGTACCGACCTATCCTCCCCGCCTCTTCCGTAGAAGGTACCGAATGCGTAGGATTTTGTTCGAGAGAATAGTCAGAGATTGCGAGGCTAATTGCGATTATTTCAAGCAAAGAAGAAATGCTGCCCAAGTCATGGGATTTAGCTCATATCAGAAAATATCTGCCGCAATGAGGGTGATTGCATACGGTATACCGGCAGATTATACCGATGAGTACCTTCGCATTGGTGTACAAACAACCACGGATTGCGTGCGTATGTTTGCCAAGATGGTGATCAAGTTGTATGGAGAGACGTATCTCCGAGCTCCAAATGAGGAAGATACAAAAAGGCTCATGGAGATCAATGAAAAGAGGGGGTGGCCGGGGATGCTTGGTAGTTTGGATTGCATGCATTGGACATGGAAATTTTTTCCAAAAGCATGGCATGGAATGTATTGTGGCAAAAGCTGTGATGCTACCATTGTTCTTGAAGCTGTGGCCTCTCAAGACTTATGGATTTGGCATGCTTTTTTTGGACTGTCGGGGACACTCAACGACATCAACATCTTGAATAGATCCCCTTTGTTTGCAAGACTAGTTAGGGGTGAAGGACCAACTTGTAACTACAAAGTTATGAATAATGAGTACACCATGGGTTACTATCTCACAGATGGTATTTACCCTAACTATGCAACCCTTGTCAAGTCCATAAAAGAGAAAAATGACAAGGCTTTGACAAGAAAGGAAGCTTGCTTCACCAAAAATCAAGAGGCATGCCGCAAGGATATTGAGAGAGCTTTTGGTGTCTTGCAAGCAAAGTTTGCAATTGTCCGGGGTCCTGCAAGGTTTTGGGACAAGGAAACTCTTGTTGATATCATGACATGTTGTGTGATTCTTCACAACATGATCATTGAAGATGAAAGAGGTTTAAACTTGCCATGTTTCTATGAAAATGTTGGCACCCGAGTGCAGCCCGAGAGGAACCCTGATCGGATTGAAGCTTTTCTTGCAGCTCATCGAGGCATTGAAAATGCCGAGACTCATCACCAGCTCACCCAAGATCTGATTGATCACCATTGGCAGTTGCATGGCTAATGAGTTATTACATTCATTTTCTATTGTTGTATGTGTGAAACATTCATTTCCTATTGTTGTATGTGTAAAACATTTGTTATTTGTTTAATTCTTTCATTAGAACATTTGTTGACATTTCCGAAAAACATTATTGTAATAATTATGACGATTATTGTGTGATGTAAAACATTTATTTTATGTGAATGTTGTGTTGGTTCTAATATCTAATTTGTCAAAAAATCCTGTTTTGAGGGGTTGAAAACTCGTCCGAGTTAGCAGACCCCGTATCCCACCCTGTAAAACAGAATATTGCTAGTTTTATATGGAGTTTGACACCCTGTTTTCAAAGAGCACCACCAAATCGTAGTCACCAGGCGGTGGTGCAACCCCGTGTTGAGCCGACTTTGATATACCTCTTAGAGCATGTCTAACAGGCCCTGTATTTTTTTGCCCCTTAAAACGCTAGTAGAGGGCCCTGTATTCACTTTTCGTCGGCCGAAAACTCGTCCGAGCTAGCAGACCCTGTATCCCCATCCCGTAAAACAAAGACATGCTCTAAGAGGTATATCAAAGTCGGCTCAACAAGGGGTTGCACCACCGCCTGGTGACTACGATTTGGTGGTGCTCTTTGAAAACAGGGTGTCAAACTCCATATAAAACTAGCAATGTATTCCCTTCGTCTAAAAATAATTGATTTAAATTTTTCTAGATTCAAATGTATCTAGACATATTTTAATGTATACTCCCTCCGTTTTAAAATATAAGATGTTTTAGCTTTGTGAAGTAAATTGATCTAGACTTATTTGTATGTAGGTTTACTCAGGTTTAAAATAAATCTACACACTAAAAGAAATATAGATACACTTTCTTCATAAAACTAAAATATCTTATATTTTGAAATGGAGAAGGTAGATACATTTAAATCTAAACAAACTTAACCTAATAAGTCAGTTATTCCTAAACGAAGGGAGTATGTGTTTAGCTTTTGCTGGAAATTCCTATTCCTAACCAACAAAAAACCCATGACATGACCTTTCTAGGATTTGGCGCTAGTTGTTCCCTTGAAAAAGTTGTCACTCTTGGAGATTTTTTCCTCATAGTCAGGTGTTGTCAGGGATGGTAATTATAATGTGCTAATGTGTGAGGTGATTGATATATTTTTTTGTTTTATCTTTTACTCCCTCTGACCCATATTAGTTGACTTGAATTTGACAAATTCAAGTCAACTAATATGGGTCTGTAATAATTTCGGATAATTTTGGATGCGGGCATCCTCAATGTCAATAATAGCTCTTTATAGTGTGTCAAAGCAGAGGTTGGATATTAAGGACATCTCCACCGGGCCGACCCATCCGGTCTGAATGTATCCGAAACTGTCCGCACGAACGTGCAGGGCGTGCGCGGTGCCCAATGAGCCTACCCATCCGGAGAAACGCGTCCGGCTCGATCCATCCATGTACCTAATCTACGGCTCGGTTGCATCGGCCCGGACGCGCGTGGACAGCGCGGACGTCGTGCCCGCGCGTGCTACTGGCCCACCCGTCAGCCACCTTGACCAGCGGCATTGATTTCAGACGCACGCAGCGGCACCGATTCAGACGCAACCGCGACACCGATTCAGAGGCGCTGACGAAAGGCTGACCGGCGACATCCTTCGCCATCAATGGCGACGCGACGGCACGTTGACCCACTGGACGACATGGTGTCCACCGCCACTGCAGGTGCAGCCCGACGCCTGCCCTACTGACTGGACACTTCAATGCCCCTCTTCGGCCTCCGCGCTGGCATCCGATCTGTTTTCTTCTTGAAAATCCATTACCTTTTACTGACTGGACACCCTTTTACGACAAGTCGAGCTTTATACACAGTAACATTACCATCAGCATCTGTTTTCTTCTTGAAAATCCATTTGTTCTCGACAGCCTTCCGGCCATCCGGTAAGTCCACCAAAGTCCATACTTGGTTTTCGTACATGGATCCAATCTCGGATTTCATGGCTTCTTGCCATTTATTGGAATCTGGGCTCATCATCGCTTCCTCATATGTCGCAGGGTCATCGGTGTTGTCCACCAACATGACACTCATAACGGGATCATACCAATCAGGAGTGGTACGAGTTC
Source organism: Avena sativa (assembly GCA_916181665.1). Classification (NCBI taxonomy): domain Eukaryota; kingdom Viridiplantae; phylum Streptophyta; class Magnoliopsida; order Poales; family Poaceae; genus Avena; species Avena sativa. The sequence goes on from OV702284.1 coordinate 370,487,754, forward strand.
TCGTTGACCTGCGAGGCTCTGTAGCAACTACAACCGAAGTTTCATGATCATCATCATTAGCTTCCTCTCTTATTGGTGCAGGCACCACAGGAACTTCTTCCGGTGCTGCGCTACTCGCAAGTTCGAGAGAAGGTTCGACAACCTCGTCGAGTTCTACTTTCCTTCCGGTCACTTCTTTCGAGAGAAATTCCTTCTCTAGAAAGGATCCATTCTTGGCAACAAAGATTTTGCCTTCGGATCTATGATAGAAGGTATACCCAATAGTTTCCTTCGGGTATCCTATGAAGACACATTTTTCCCCTTTGGGTTCAAGCTTGTCCGGCTGTAACTTCTTTACATAGGCTTCGCATCCGCAAACTTTAAGGAACGACAATCTAGGTTTCTTCCCAAACCATAATTCATACGGTGTCGTTTCAACGGATTTAGATGGTGCCCTATTTAAAGTGAATGCGGCTGTTTCTAATGCATAACCCCAAAATGATAGCGGTAAATCTGTAAGTGACATCATAGAACGAACCATATCTAAGAGAGTTTGATTACGACGTTCGGACACACCATTACGCTGTGGTGTTCCCGGCGGTGTCAATTGTGAAAGTATTCTGCATTTCTTCAAATGCTCGCCAAACTCGTAACTTAGATATTCACCTCCACGATCAGAACATAGAAATTTAATCTTCTTGTTACGTTGATTCTCAACCTCACTTTGAAATTCCTTAAACTTCTCGAAAGTTTCGGACTTATGTTTCATGAAATAGATATACCCATATCTACTCAAGTCATCCGTGAAGGTAAGAACATAACGATAACCACCGCGCGATGCTACACTCATTGGACCACACACATCGGTATGTATGATTTCCAATAAGTCCGTGGCTCGCTCCATCATACCAGAAAATGGAGTCTTAGTCATTTTACCCATCAGACATGCTTCGCATCTATCAAGTGATTCAAGAAGTCCATCGGAATGGAGTTTCTTCATATGCTTCACTCCAATGTGATCAAGACGACAGTGCCACATATAGGTCGAGTTATCGCTCGATTTCAAACGTTTACCCTCAATGTTATTAATATGTGTATTTCCACTATCGAGATTCAATAAGAATAGACCATCTATCAAAGGTGCATGTGCATAAAACATATTACTCATATAAATCGAACAACCATTATTCTCAGATTTAAACAAGTAACCGTCTCGCAATAAACAAGATCCCGATATAATGTTCATGCTTAACGCAGGCTCCAAATAACAATTATTTAAGTATAAAACTAATCCCGATGGTAGATGAAGGGGTAGCATGCCGACCGCGATCACATCAACCTTTGATCCGTTTCCCACGCGCATCGTCACCTCGTTCTTCGCTAGCTTCCGTTTATTCTGCAGCACCTGTTTCGAGTTAAAAATATGAGCAACCGAACCAGTATCAAATACCTAGGCACTACTACGAGTACTAGTGAGATACACATCAATAACATGTATATCGGATATACCTTTCTTCTTGATGTTGCCGTTCTTCAAATCCGCCAAGTACTTTGGGCAATTCCGCTTCCAGTGACCTTCTCCCTTGCAGTAAGAGCACTCAGTATCAGGCTTAGGTCCAGCCTTGGTCTTCTTCGTCGGCGTGGTAACTTTCTTACCACCCTTCTTGAAGTGTCCCGGCCTTTTGCTTAGACTTGAGTTCTTGAATTTGGTGGTCTTATTGACCATCAACACTTGGTGCTCTTGCTTGATCTCCACTTCTGCAGATTTTAGCATGGCAAAGAGTTCTGGCAACTGCTTGTTCATGTTTTGCATATTGTAGTTCATCACAAAGTTCTTGTAACTTGGTGGTAGTGATTGGAGGACACGATAAATCCCCAAAGCATTAGGAATCACTATACCCAAGATTTGAAGTTTGTTTGCGTGCCCAGACATCTTAAGCACATGCTCACTGACGGAGCTGCCCTCTTCCATCTTGCAGTTAAAGAACTTTTCAGAAGCCTCATAGCTCTCAATTGCCGCGTGAGTCTCAAAGATCAATTTGAGATCACGGACAATATCATGTGGGTCTGAATTCTCAAACCTTTTCTGAAGCTCCGATTCTAAACCATACAAGATAGCACACTGAACTGTGGAGTACTGAGTCTTCCGAGCGAGGTAAACATTCTTTACTTCATCGGTAGCAGTAGCTGCAGGTGGGTCACCCAGCGGTGCATCCAGCACATAGGTCAAATTACCAGCTGTCAGGACAATCCTCAAATTGCGGAACCAATCCGCGAAGTTGCTTCCATTGTTTTTCAACTTTTCTTTCTCTAGGAACGCATTAAAATTGATGGTAGGGGCCGCCATTGATCTACAACATATTTGCAATAGTTTAGACTAAGTTTATGACAAATTGAGTTCTAATTAATAGTTAAATTAATCTAGGTGAACTCCCACTCAAAACAATATCCCTCACATTGTTTTAGTGATCACACGAACCAAATCCACCACATCAACACCGATCATCACGAGAGTTGATGTAGCTTCAATGGCGAACAATCGACATGTTCATCATATCTACTATATGATTCATGCTTTACCTTTCGGTGATCCGTGTTCCGAGACCATGTCTGTACATGCTAGGCTCGTCAAGATCAAACCTTAGCTTCCGCATGAGCAAATCTGGCTTGCTCACGTTGTATACACTTGCGGAATCTAACACACTTGATCATCAGGTGGTGCTTCGAAACAACAAGCTTTAGCAACGGTGCTTACTAAGGATGAACACTTTAGAACTTGAAATTCATGTGCATGAGGGATCATCTTATAATGCTACCGTCGTTAACTAAGCAATACAAGATGCATAAAGGATTAACATCACTTGCAATTCATAATATGTGATATGATATGGCCTTTCTTCTTTGTGCTTCCGATCTCCATCTTCAAGCACGAACATGATCTCCATCATCATCGGCATTGCGTCAAGGTCAATGACGCTGCTCCATGGTTGTCGTCCACCGGCTTCAACTATTACAACTACTTTGAATAGACACGCGGGTCTTAACAGAATTTAAAGACAACCATATGGCTCCTGCCGGTTGCCAACTTACAATAAGGAACATTGCATACATCAAATATAATCACAATCATGGCCATATCACATCACAGCACACCCCTGCAAAACAAAGTTAGACGCCTCTACTTTCTTTGCATGTTTTACGTGGTTTGGGGCTTTCAATAAGTGTCGTTCTAACTTACAAACAAGAACCACAACATTGATACTAGTATTGTCAATCACCCATTGTAAATTGAATCTTAACTATGTTGGGAGAAACAGGCACCCGCAAAGCCACTTATGCAATACAAGTTGCATGTCAAGCGTGGAGCAAGTCTCATGAACGATGTCATGTAAGGTTAGCCCGGGCCGCTTCATCCCACCATCCCGCAAGATGCAAAGTACACAAGAAGCAATCGACAACAAAAGCATCAACGCCCACAATGACCATTGTGTTCTACTCGTGCACCAGATTTACATATAGACACGGCTCTGATACCACTGCAGTGTTTCGTAGCATGGAAAAAAAATTCTACCGCATACAAACAAACAAGCCAAGATCTATATACTAGATTGTAGCAACGAGTCGATGGAATAACTCACCCTCGAAGATTCCAAAGTGTTTAACGAGAGCGGATTCTCGTGGGTGATGTAGTCGTACTCTTCCCGATCTCAAGATCGCGTAGACGATCCTTCCGGCGCTGCGTTTCGGCAGCGCTTCCGCAGTCGGTCACACGTTCGGTACTCGACGAAGACCTTCCTCTCCCTTGTTCCAGCAGGCAGCGGAGGTTGTAGCACTCTCCTCGCAATTCCTGCAGCACAACGGCATGGTACCGGAAGTAGAGGGGAGATCTCGCAGGGCTTCGCCTTAAGCCGGAGCGAGTATGGTGGACTATGAGAGAGATCCTCGGCGATCTAGGGTTTAGACGCACCAAGGAGGTGGGTCTAGGGCCGGCGGCTAGGGCTTGGAGCATCCCAAGTGGGCGGCTAGGGTTTCCCTAGGCGGTGGCGGCAGCAGGAGGTGGCGGCGCCGGCGGCTAGGAGCTAGGGTTTTGGGTGGAGGTGTTGTGTGCTTGGAGGGGCAGCCCTGCCCCTCCTTATATAGGTGGAGGGGGCGCGCCAGGGGAGGGGAGTCCCTCTCCAACTCGGTTTCCCAAGTGGGCCGGCGGTGGAGGGGAGGAACTCCTCCCCAAGTAGGTTTCCTACTTCCCCTCCACCTCACAAAATAGCCATTTGACTTTTCAAATTGGCGTTTGACTTTTCAAACTAGGATTTGATTAAACCCTTTATTTTGTTCAGCGATGACACCTAGTACATGATGCAATCATTCCAACTTGTTATGACACATTCATGTACCCTTCCCCTCCAGAGTGCCGGACATTCCGGAACCTTCTAGAACATTCCCGATGAAAACACCGGAACCATTCTCCAACCCCGAAACAGGACTTTCCTTATATGAATCTTATTCTCCGGACCATTCCGGATCTCCTCGTGATATCCCGGATCTCATCCGAAACTCCGAACAACATTCGGTCTCTTACTCATCATTCCATAACTACTCAAACAACGTCGAATCCTTAAGTGTGTCTCCCTACGGTTCGTGAATTATGCGGACATGATCGAGACACTTCTTCGAACAATAACCAATAGAGGAATCTGGAAATTCATATGGCTCCCACATATTTCTACGATTTACTTTGCGATCGAATGAACCACTTACATACGATACCAATTTCCCTTTGTCTCACGATAGTTTACTTATCCGAGTTTATGATCGTCGGTATCTCTGCATACCTAGTTCAACCTCGTTACTGATAAGTACTCTTTTCTCATTCCCGTGACAACATGTTAGTGTTTTAAGGTCAAGTGTTTAATATTAAAACCATTTGCAAAAGGTTTCACCCCATAAACCAAATATTATACCAAAGTGATATTTTATGTTGTTGGAAATGCCTTTTTGCAAAGTAATAATTTTATAGGGTTCATCAAATATATTTTTAAATCTCAAAACTTGGTTTTTAGGGTCAGAGAGTTTAACTCAAATCATTTTCCAAAGATTTTACTCAAAAAGTATTTTTAACACATAAACAATATTTTTATTTGACTAGAAATGCTCTTATTCAAAGATTTATTCTTTGGCTTCACAAATATATTTTTAAATCCATAAGTTGGTTTGTATGGTCAGTAGGTTCAAAACAATCCATTTTCCAAAGATTTTACCATAAAAATATTTCTAGAATAATTTTTATATTCAAATTATGCCTACATAAGTTTCTACAAAAACAACTAAGTTTCCAGAAGCAAATCATTAAACAAAGTTCATGGTTTCAAAGTACTTGTTCTTATGATTCCAATGATATAAAATTTGCAAAATTTGGACGTGTAGATTAAAAGTTATGAATTTTGTAAGTTTGCATATCTAATAGATCAAAATTTCTGTTTTAAACAAACTCTGAACACGTGTCTTAATGTTATTGGTCCATACCGCTTCGGTTGGATCGAGCAGCGCAGGCCGCAGGATTTCATTTAAATCGCATGACAAAGATCGTCTGATACCGCTTTGTTAAGTTCTAATCTGAGCCACGCGATGAGGATCCAATGGCTACAGCGCACCTGCCAGGAACTAGCGGCGGCTAACGGCGGAGCGCGCTCAGGCGATGAGGTTGCCGACGATCTAGGTCGCGCGGGAGAGAGAGATGATGCTCACCAGATTCGCAAGAGCGTGACGAAGCTCAACGTGGCCATAGCTGGCGAAGGGGTGCACAGACATGACGGTAATTGCTAACCGGAGTTTGCGGCGGCGCCAGGTGCTTTTGTTCGTCGACAGGGGCGAGCTTGTAGGCCACCAGAAGGAGAAAGAAAGGGTGCGTTAGAGGCGGGAGAGTGTGGCGATTATGGGAGCATCAACGAGAGGGTCAGGGGCAGGCTGTGCTTACCAGGGAAGCTTGCCGGAGCGATGGCAGACACGGCGGCGCTTAGGTGTCGAAGTTTGTCGAGCCTCTGGGGCACACGCGGGTGTGGGGTTGGTGGTGGGAGATGCAGGAGGAGATGGGGAGCACGCACGTGTGGACTGGGAGGAAAGGGGTGGACCGGAGTCGCCGGAATCGACCGGAGTAGCTCGTCGGGACTGTGGAGTGCAGCGCGAAATTTAGGCAGCCTAGGGGCAGAGGGGAAGTGGCGTCTGGGGGATAGGAGAGAGGAGACGCGGGCGTTTAAGATAGCATGGTTGAGGGGGAGGATTGATCGTGCATTCAACCGAATTTACGCCACGAATCAAACGGCAGAAAACGGTCGCGAGGTGAGGGCGAGGTTGTCGCGGGTGGAAACTAAGAACAGTCGTGTGGGGTCCGTTCGTCAGCGAGGTAGGGGAAAGTTAGGTGGGTCCTACTGTCAGCGACTGCGCGGGTTCACGGCTGAGTGGAAAACGATTCACGAGAGGGAGAAGGAGATGGGCTGCGAGTTGGGTTGGACTGGGCCTAATTCTGGGCTGGGTTCGTTTCATTTTTTTATTCAGAATGTTTTTCTTTTTCTATTTTGAATTTATGTTTTGATTTTTATTCAAACAATTCAAACACTATTTGAATTCAAACCTTGGCCAAACTTTGCGTATATTCTAATACTGTTATTTAACTTATTCTAAATTCAAATTTAGAATAATTCTTTTATTCTTTTTAAGGTCTATTATTAATTAAAATAAATAGACATTTGTTTTTGTTTCAAATAAGATGTTAATTTTGTTTTCCAACTCCATTTGAAATCTAAATTTTTACCAAACCTTTTCAGTAGGTTTTATTAAAAAAAATTCACTTTGAATTATAATTTTAAAATACTTTAATATGTTTTAATGTTCATTTAAAATGGGAAATGTCTTTACTTAAATAAAAATGGATATTAATAAATCCTTATGATAATCGTTTACTCTCTTTATTAAACAAAAACATTTTATTTCAATTGTTTGGCCAAGATTTAATTTGGCTTTTTTTAAATAGTCCTTATTTATTTATTTCTTCCTTTGCTTATAATATCCATATCTTTTTATTTAAAAATCCAAAAATGGTGATCCTAACTTTTATAGCTTTATTTATTATTTGTTTATCTTTTTAAATCCCTTTAGGATTCTATTTGATCAAAATAGGTTTTGAGGTTTCCATTTGGAATCAAAAAGTTTCTTTTTACCCTAAATTTCAACAATTATTTATTTTGTTTATTTATTTTTCACATTTCAAAATTTGGAAAATTTTGGGATGTGACAGGCTGCCACCCTTAAAAGAAATCTCGTCCCGAGATTTGGGAAGGCTAGGGGTTACAAGTTGGCTTCAAGGCAACCAGGGTACTACCACCCTTAAAGAAGGTCTTATAGGGTTACATTGATGGTTCACTTGACTATGGGTTCAACACTTGATATCCAGACAAGGAATCCTTATTTGACTCTTCTGAGTTAACTAATTTCTGACATCCACATCTTCTATTTCTTCAAGGTTCCCATCCATGTCAATGTGGTTCACATGTCCTTTCTGGGTCACATTAGAGTCATTTCCATTGGAGTTTCTAGCATCCTTTTTCTTTTCCTTCTCAGGATAGTCTGATGCATAGTGTCCAAGTTCCTTACAATTATAGCACTGCAACTGGCTAATGTCTTTCTTCCTGAAAGTGTCATGTTGGTTCTGTCCAAGGTCATCTCCATTGTCAGTATCATTTCCATTATTATCACTTCATTGTTGTTGTGGTGATACTGATGTGGTTCAGAATCTTCATTGTTCTTTTTGAATGAACGCTTCTTTTGTGATGATCCCGAGTGATACTTGAGTTTATGCTTCCTCTTTCTATTCTCAAATTGATTCATCTTGTTTTCCAAGATGGTGGCTTTGTCACAGAGTGATTGATAAGTTGGGACATAGACAACAGACATGTAGAGGTCCCAACCTAATAAGGTAGAGTCCTCCTGTGATTGCAATGCTAGTCCCTGGATCAATAGCTAGCATCCACAGTTTAGATGTAATATCAAGAAACAAGGGTCATAATATAACTTTATAACCAGGAATAACATAATTTTATTACATCAACCATAGCTCATTAGGCTATTACATTACATTGCAGCGGAATAAATATAGTCATGGGTCCTTCATCTTCAAAGTGCCACAGGCAGATGTTGGTTGTAGACTTTGTGATCCTAATCAATCAATCTTCACTAAAACAATCAACCTGCAACATACAAGTTACAGCCACAAAGGGTCAATACATTTGAATTGTATTGGCAAGTGATACTATATTTGTATAGTGGAATCTATCATCTATATGCATTTGGCTAAGTGGAGTTGAGGCTTGCATTGCTCAAAATAGATTTTTCTTATCATTTTGAAAATACTAAGTTTTTGCTTGACAAAATCATTTTTCTCAATCAAAGATTTCAAGATCCTTGTACCAAGCCATCTCTCCATCAATGATTGAATAATTCAAACAACCCTTGTTCAAACCACAAGATTTTAACTTAGAAATTTGAATGATGAGATTCTTGATTGCTTCCATGTCTTGATGCTCAAATTGTCCTTTACCAGGGACATGGCTAAGTACTTAGGTTTTACACTCTGCAGAGGTGGTGCACTTTACCCACAAGACTTGGTTTCCCAAGACAAAATCTTTCAGAAGCCTTCCCTTAGACCAATATGGACGCGTTCCAACCTATCAAACACTACCACCCACTGTCCATATGGCTAAGTTCTTGCAACCTATATGATCATGGCAGAGCCCATATTGCCAAGTGGTTGCACTTGAAGCTTCTCGACATTTGACATCTCAAATCCCTTTGTTTCCTCGGTGGCATTCCACAAGTGAGATACACAATCCAAGCCCATGGTATTGTGAACCACTCAACCATTCTCCACCAAGCAAGCCCATTCCACCCAGGTGATTCATTAACTTAGTTGTTTTATTAAACAAAACTTAAGTCCTCAGACTTAGAATATTTTTCCATAGTGTGAATATATATTCCACCCATGTTTTCTATTAGCTAGGCTAAGCTTGGTAGTAGTAGGAATCTTAACTTAGGAAAATCCTACTAAGGATTCATCTACTAGCTTTCCCTATAACAAGATCTATACTTAGCAAAATCCATGCAAGTTTACTTAGCAAAATCACTAATGCATAATAAAAGTATTGGGATAGAAAGTATGAAGCATCACTTGCCTTTTTGGTAGAGTATAGGTTCACTTCTTGATCTTTGCAACAATCACACTCTTCAAGTCACTACAAATCAAGCAAGGCACAAACTCAATCTACCAATCAAGCAAAATAACACACATAAATAACAAAGTCAAAGAAATGCATACAAGCATGCCAAGCTTTGTTTTGTTTGAAAAAGTGGTTCCTAGTGGGTCCTAGTCATTTGGGTGCATCCAATGGTCATTTCCTAAAGTGGCCAAGTCATTTGCAAAAGGTTTCACTTAAAAACCATTTTTCAAAACAAAGTGTTATTTTATGTGGTGTAGAAATATTTTTTTCTAAGGCATTAGCCCATAGGGACCAAATGAGTTACTATTGCAAAACTTGGTGTTTTTGGGTCAGTAGGTTTGGTCCAACCTACTTCCTTAAAGTTTTCTTTCCATAAACATTTTTATAACAAAAACCATTCTTTTTATTTGGCTAGAAAATGACTAAGTCAAATAATTCAACCTAAATTTCACCAAAATCATTTTTAACACCAAAGGTTGGTTCCTAAGGTCAGTAAGGTCACAACAAACCAATTGGCAAAGGTTTTAATTCAAAAATCATTTTTAAACAATTTTTATACTCTAAACAAGTACACAAATGTTTCTGCAAATTCAAACAAGCTAACATATACTATTTGTCAAACTAAGGGCATGGTTGGCTAGGGCTTGTTCTCCTGATTTCATTGATATAAAATTTGTCAAATTTGGACATGTGGATCAAAAGATATAAGGGTTTGAAGTTTGCTAAAGTTTCTGTTTTTCAAATCTGTTTTAAATCAAATCCTGGCCACGTGGCTGCTTCTGATTGGGCAATACCGTTTCGTGTGGATCGCGTGATACAGGCCACAGGATTAAAAGGGGCATGTGCGGCTCAGATCAAACGTACCCTTTCGTTTTAGTGAATCTATCCAAGCCATCCGATGCTAATCTAACGGTTCCAAAAGCTTGGCCAAACAGCAGCGGCGCTGGCGGCGGCGTCTGGTGGCGGCGACTCTGTTTCACGGCGGCGCCGGCGATACAGGAAGCGAAGCAGAGGGGGAGTGTGCTCACCGGGTTCGCGGAACGACGCTGATGCTCAACGTGGGACTGGTCCGTCGAGGGGCGCACGGGGACGGGCAGAATTGCTCGCCGGAGTTCGTGTCCGCATCGGGCTTCTCTGTTCTTCGTCGGAGGCGACGACACAAGCCACGGAAAAGCAAGATAACCATTGCGTTAGATGCGTACAGGGTTGGTGATCGTGTGTGCTTCAACGAGACAGAATGGGGTGGTCAGAATTTACCTGGAGGACTCGCCGGAAAAGTAACAGACGACGGCGGCGTGTAGGTGGAGTTGCTGTCGTCGTTTTGGAGCGCCCGCAGGTGAATGGGTGTTATGAACAGATGCGTCTGGATGCGTGGAGTATGTGTGCTAGGTCGACGAGGCAAGGGGCGGCGTGTGGCAGCCGGAATCGGTAGTGGAAGTCGTCGGAGACAGAGGAAGCTCTGGGTCGAATTGTGGCAGCCTCGGGGCAGAGAAGGAGTGGTGACAGAGGGGAATGGAGGAGAGGGCGTGGGCGATTAAGACAGCGTGACTGCAGCGAGGGATTAATGCTGCAATAAGGCGCATTCAATCGAGGAAGCAACGGCAGCAACGGTGGCGAGGGAAGGAAGAAGTAGTCGCGGGGTGGGGAAGAAGGGGGCATGGTGTGGGGTCCGCTGGTCAGCGGGGAAAAGAGTGGGGGAGAGGTCCACCAGTCGGTGTCTGCGTGGGTTGCTTCTGGGGTGAGAAAAGTAACGCTTCGGGGGAGGGAGAGTTGGGCTAGGTTGGCTTAGTGGGCTGGGCCTTTTGCACTATTCTCTTTTTTTTCTGTCTGTTTTATTTTTCCTTTTCTATTTCCTGATTTGTTATTTCAAACACTTATTCAAGCATTCTAATAATTCAACAATTCAAACAATCATTTAAACTTTGCATTGTGTTTTTGGTTCTGTTCACCAACATAATTCACAAAAATAAAATATTATTTTAAATCTTTTTAGGTTCCATTTATTAATTAAATAAATGGATCATTAGTTATTTAATAAAATAGGGTTTGGTTTAATTAATAAAATCTTCATTAGAAATCCAAATGTTTTCAAAACCACATCAGTAGGTTTATTTGGAAATAAATTTCATTTGGAAATCTTGTTTTAAATAAAATAATCCTTTTACTTTAGGGTCCATTAATAATTAAATAAAATGGAACTTAGTTATTAAATCAAAATAGGGTTTGATTTTATTAATAAAATCTTTATTTGAACCTAAATATTTTCAAAGTCAAATTAGTAGGTTTAATTTGGGAAGTATATAATATTTGGAAATTTGTTTTAAAACAAAATAACATTTTATTTTTAGAGTCCATTATTAATTAAATATAATAGACCTTCATTATTAAATCAAATAGGATTTGTTTTATTTAGATATTTATTTTGAAATCTTAAAATAAAGTCAAAACACTTTAGTAGGTTTTATTAGAGAATAGCAAATACTTGGAAAATCTATTTAAAACAATTTAATAAATTTTGATGTTTTAATTAAATTGGTATAACCTTTTTATTTGAATAAAATTTGGGTATTAATTCCTTATTATTTTATTTAAGCAATCCTTTATTATTTTTAATTAAACCTTTGCTATTTTATTTAAAATAAAATGTTTTAATTCAAAAGCTTGGCCAAGGTTTAATTGGTTTTATAAAATAATCTAAATCCATCTTTTCTTTTGAATACCAAATCTTTTATTAAGAGATCCAAAATAGTATTTTAAATATTTTTATTTTCCTTTAATAAAAGTTTATCTTTTTAAATCTCTTTAGGATTTATTTGATTGAAATGGGTTTGAAGTTCCAATTGAGTTCAAAAAGTTTCTTCTGGCTCTGAAAATCAAACAAAGTTTTATTTTATTCATTTATTTTCACATTACAAGATTTGGAAAATCTTTGGATGTGACAGGCTACCACCCTTAAAATAAATCTCGTCCCGAGATTTGGGGAGGATAGGGTTACAAGCAAGTTCAAACAACTGGGGTTCTACCACCCTTAAAAATTTTCAAACAAAAATTACATAATGTCCTTCTTGGGATCCTGGGAAAACTTCTCTAAGCAACATTTGCATGTGTCTTTTGTTTCCATACTTGACTTCATGGGCCAAGGTTGAGATCCTTCATAGACTTGTTTAACTTGTTCTCCATCCTTTCTGGACAATTGTTTGCATAGTGGCCTAGTTCCTTGCATTTGAAACATGTGACAAGGCTGATATCCCTCATGGGCTTGTTTATCTTATACTTCACCTTTTCTGGACAGTAGTTTGCATAATGTCCTAACTCTTTGCAGTGTTTGCACATCACTTGGCTAAAACCCTTCCTTATCTTGGGTTTCACTAGCTTTTGTTTGTTTTCTTGGCTCTTCTCCTTTTCTGGGCATTCATTGGCATAGTGTCCCATCTCTTTGCATTTGAAAACATTGTACTTGGCTTATGTCCTTTTTCTTCTTTTTGGGTCTCTGCAAAGCTAGGAGTTCTTCTAGTTCATGTTCTTCATAGGTGGGAGATCTTTCTCTCTTCTTGGGGCATTGATCTTCATGTTCCTTGGATGCATGATCCTTGTATCTAAAATATTGCTATCTTGGGTTCCTTCTAGAATAACATCTTTGTCATCCTTGTTGTCATTAGCTCTTGGGAGAAAGTTTTCTCTCATGTTGATCATTTGGGTAGTGAGTCCTTGCAACAATTGGGATTGAAGTTTCAAAATCCTTTGTATGGCTGGGTCTAGTCCATTGTTGTTGGCTAAAATCTGGGTTGTCTCTTGGCTCAACTGGTTTTGGGTTGCTATAAGTTCGCTCATGTTGTCTTCTTGGTTGTTGTTGATGTCATCTACCTTGGAGTCTTTTGGGGTAGTCATCTGTTTGGGTTTTAATGGGAGATTAGAATAGGCAAGATATTTCTAAGGAATTATTTCTAATCACACACATCACAATTCACACAAACAATGTTCAAGCAATCACAAACAAACATTTCACTCAAACAAGGTTCAATCACATACTTGGTCAACAAAATATTTTTGTTACACCACATAAGTTGGTGTGTTTTTGACTTAACTAAAATATGGTGGTCTATCTATATGGTTCACTTGTGATCTTTCCTTCCTTCATGATTCTTCTTACTTGAGATCATGGTTTCTTTGAGAAAAACTCTTGGTTGCAATACTTCAAAGTTGTTGATGGCTTCCTCTTATTTTGCATTCCCTCAGTCTCTAAATCTTGAGTAAGATTTCCTTGTCTCACTTGTAGTCCTGTGTCATCCAAGTTGGAGGTCCTTGGTGAATATGCTGAAGATGTTGAAGTCATTAGAGTTGAAGAAGTTGAAGTCATTAGAGTTGAAGAAGTTGAAGTCATTAGAGTTGAAGAAGTTGAAGTCATTAGAGTTGAAGAAGTCCTTTGCACATGGTGTAGTCTTTGGTCATGGGGTAGGTTTTTCCATCAAGTTTGAAATAGATGAGATGTAGAGTTGAAACCAAAGTGGTTGAGGAAAGAGTTTACAAGTGTTTTTGTAAATAAGTTTTGGAATAGGACAACTCCTATTTTTCTAAGGGTTTTTGTCCAATCCTAGGGTTTACAAATCCTACAGGCAACACAATGCTCTGATACCATCTGTAGAGGTCCCAACCTAATAAGGTAGAGTCCTCCTGTGATTGCAATGCTAGTCCCTGGATCAATAGCTAGCATCCACAGTTTAGATGTAATATCAAGAAACAAGGGTCATAATATAACTTTATAACCAGGAATAACATAATTTTATTACATCAACCATAGCTCATTAGGCTATTACATTACATTGCAGCGGAATAAATATAGTCATGGGTCCTTCATCTTCAAAGTGCCACAGGCAGATGTTGGTTGTAGACTTTGTAATCCTAATCAATCAATCTTCACTAAAACAATCAACCTGCAACATACAAGTTACAGCCACAAAGGGTCAATACATTTGAATTGTATTGGCAAGTGATACTATATTTGTATAGTGGAATCTATCATCTATATGCATTTGGCTAAGTGGAGTTGAGGCTTGCATTGCTCAAAATAGATTTTTCCTATCATTTTGAAAATACTAAGTTTTTGCTTGACAAAATCATTTTTCTCAATCAAAGATTTCAAGATCCTTGTACCAAGCCATCTCTCCATCAATGATTGAATAATTCAAACAACCCTTGTTCAAACCACAAGATTTTAACTTAGAAATTTGAATGATGAGATTCTTGATTGCTTCCATGTCTTGATGCTCAAATTGTCCTTTACCAGGGACATGGCTAAGTACTTAGGTTTTACACTCTGCAGAGGTGGTGCACTTTACCCACAAGACTTGGTTTCCCAAGACAAAATCTTTCAGAAGCCTTCCCTTAGACCAATATGGACGCGTTCCAACCTATCAAACACTACCACCCACTGTCCATATGGCTAAGTTCTTGCAACCTATATGATCATGGCAGAGCCCATATTGCCAAGTGGTTGCACTTGAAGCTTCTCGACATTTGACATCTCAAATCCCTTTGTTTCCTGGGTGGCATTCCACAAGTGAGATACACAATCCAAGCCCATGGCATTGTGAACCACTCAACCATTCTCCACCAAGCAAGCCCATTCCACCCAGGTGATTCATTAACTTAGTTGTTTTATTAAACAAAACTTAAGTCCTCAGACTTAGAATATTTTTCCATAGTGTGAATATATATTCCACCCATGTTTTCTATTAGCTAGGCTAAGCTTGGTAGTAGTAGGAATCTTAACTTAGGAAAATCCTACTAAGGATTCATCTACTAGCTTTCCCTATAACAAGATCTATACTTAGCAAAATCCATGCAAGTTTACTTAGCAAAATCACTAATGCATAATAAAAGTATTGGGATAGAAAGTATGAAGCATCACTTGCCTTTTTGGTAGAGTATAGGTTCACTTCTTGATCTTTGCAACAATCACACTCTTCAAGTCACTACAAATCAAGCAAGGCACAAACTCAATCTACCAATCAAGCAAAATAACACACATAAATAACAAAGTCAAAGAAATGCATACAAGCATGCCAAGCTTTGTTTTGTTTGAAAAAGTGGTTCCTAGTGGGTCCTAGTCATTTGGGTGCATCCAATGGTCATTTCCTAAAGTGGCCAAGTCATTTGCAAAAGGTTTCACTTAAAAACCATTTTTCAAAACAAAGTGTTATTTTATGTGGTGTAGAAATATTTTTTCTAAGGCATTAGCCCATAGGGACCAAATGAGTTACTATTGCAAAACTTGGTGTTTTTGGGTCAGTAGGTTTGGTCCAACCTACTTCCTTAAAGTTTCCTTTCCATAAACATTTTTATAACAAAAACCATTCTTTTTATTTGGCTAGAAAATGACTAAGTCAAATAATTCAACCTAAATTTCACCAAAATCATTTTTAACACCAAAGGTTGGTTCCTAAGGTCAGTAAGGTCACAACAAACCAATTGGCAAAGGTTTTAATTCAAAAATCATTTTTAAACAATTTTTATACTCTAAACAAGTACACAAATGTTTCTGCAAATTCAAACAAGCTAACATATACTATTTGTCAAACTAAGGGCATGGTTGGCTAGGGCTTGTTCTCCTAATTTCATTGATATAAAATTTGTCAAATTTGGACATGTGGATCAAAAGATATAAGGGTTTGAAGTTTGCTAAAGTTTCTGTTTTTCAAATCTGTTTTAAATCAAATCCTGGCCACGTGGCTGCTTCTGATTGGGCAATACCGTTTCGTGTGGATCGCGTGATACAGGCCACAGGATTAAAAGGGGCATGTGCGGCTCAGATCAAACGTACCCTTTCGTTTTAGTGAATCTATCCAAGCCATCCGATGCTAATCTAACGGTTCCAAAAGCTTGGCCAAACAGCAGCGGCGCTGGCGGCGGCGTCTGGTGGCGGCGACTCTGTTTCACGGCGGCGCCGGCGATACAGGAAGCGAAGCAGAGGGGGAGTGTGCTCACCGGGTTCGCGGAACGACGCTGATGCTCAACATGGGACTGGTCCGTCGAGGGGCGCACGGGGACGAGCAGAATTGCTCGCCGGAGTTCGTGTCCGCGTCGGGCTTCTCTGTTCTTCGTCGGAGGCGACGACACAAGCCACGGAAAAGCAAGATAACCGTTGCGTTAGATGCGTACAGGGTTGGTGATCGTGTGTGCTTCAACGAGACAGAATGGGGTGGTCAGAATTTACCTGGAGGACTCGCCGGAAAAGTAACAGACGACGGCGGCGTGTAGGTGGAGTTGCTGTCATCGTTTTGGAGCGCCCGCAGGTGAATGGGTGGTATGAACAGATGCGTCTGGATGCGTGGAGTATGTGTGCTAGGTCGACGAGGCAAGGGGCGGCGTGTGGCAGCCGGAATCGATAGTGGAAGTCGTCGGAGATAGAGGAAGCTCTGGGTCGAATTGTGGCAGCCTCGGGGCGGAGAAGGAGTGGTGACAGAGGGGAATGGAGGAGAGGGCGTGGGCGATTAAGACAGCGTGACTGCAGCGAGGGATTAATGCTGCAATAAGGCGCATTCAATCGAGGAAGCAACGGCAGCAACGGTGGCGAGGGAAGGAAGAAGTAGTCGCGGGGTGGGGAAGAAGGGGGCATGGTGTGGGGTCCGCTGGTCAGTGGGGAAAAGAGTGGGGGAGAGGTCCACCAGTCGGTGTCTGCGTGGGTTGCTTCTGGGGTGAGAAAAGTAATGCTTCGGGGGAGGGAGAGTTGGGCTAGGTTGGCTTAGTGGGCTGGGCCTTTTGCACTATTCTCTTTTTTTTTCTGTCTGTTTTATTTTTCCTTTTCTATTTCCTGATTTGTTATTTCAAACACTTATTCAAGCATTCTAATAATTCAACAATTCAAACAATCATTTAAACTTTGCATTGTGTTTTTGGTTCTGTTCACCAACATAATTCACAAAAATAAAATATTATTTTAAATCTTTTTAGGTTCCATTTATTAATTAAATAAATGGATCATTAGTTATTTAATAAAATAGGGTTTGGTTTAATTAATAAAATCTTCATTAGAAATCCAAATGTTTTCAAAACCACATCAGTAGGTTTATTTGGAAATAAATTTCATTTGGAAATCTTGTTTTAAATAAAATAATCCTTTTACTTTAGGGTCCATTAATAATTAAATAAAATGGAACTTAGTTATTAAATCAAAATAGGGTTTGATTTTATTAATAAAATCTTTATTTGAACCTAAATATTTTCAAAG
The DNA here is from genome assembly GCA_916181665.1 of Avena sativa. Classification (NCBI taxonomy): domain Eukaryota; kingdom Viridiplantae; phylum Streptophyta; class Magnoliopsida; order Poales; family Poaceae; genus Avena; species Avena sativa. Next base: position 370,505,223 of record OV702284.1, read on the forward strand.
TCAAATTAGTAGGTTTAATTTGGGAAGTATATAATATTTGGAAATTTGTTTTAAAACAAAATAACATTTTATTTTTAGAGTCCATTATTAATTAAATATAATAGACCTTCATTATTAAATCAAATAGGATTTGTTTTATTTAGATATTTATTTTGAAATCTTAAAATAAAGTCAAAACACTTTAGTAGGTTTTATTAGAGAATAGCAAATACTTGGAAAATCTATTTAAAACAATTTAATAAATTTTGATGTTTTAATTAAATTGGTATAACCTTTTTATTTGAATAAAATTTGGGTATTAATTCCTTATTATTTTATTTAAGCAATCCTTTATTATTTTTAATTAAACCTTTGCTATTTTATTTAAAATAAAATGTTTTAATTCAAAAGCTTGGCCAAGGTTTAATTGGTTTTATAAAATAATCTAAATCCATCTTTTCTTTTGAATACCAAATCTTTTATTAAGAGATCCAAAATAGTATTTTAAATATTTTCATTTTCCTTTAATAAAAGTTTATCTTTTTAAATCTCTTTAGGATTTATTTGATTGAAATGGGTTTGAAGTTCCAATTGAGTTCAAAAAGTTTCTTCTGGCTCTGAAAATCAAACAAAGTTTTATTTTATTCATTTATTTTCACATTACAAGATTTGGAAAATCTTGGGATGTGACAAGACAGCTGCAGGTTCAACTCATCATTAAGTCCTTCGAGGAATTTCTCCTTCCTCTTAGCATCTGTATCAACTTCATCCGGTGCATAGGATGCCAGATTGTTGAATTCTTCAATATACTCAGCCACACTGAGGTGACGCTGTTTCAGATTGTGGAACTCCTTTTTCTTCAAGTTCATCACTCCAGATGAGATGTGAGCTGTACGGAAACCATCCTCAAAAATATCCCAAGTCACATCCTCAAGGGGAGTGGTGATCTGAAAGTTGTCCCACCATGTTGCTGCTGGTCCTTCAAGCAGAAATGCTGCAAACCTATCTTTTTCCTCGTCGGTGCAGCCAATAGTCACTAAGTCCTTGTTCACCGAACGTAACCAGTCATTGGATATCATTGGATCAGTTGTTCGAGAGAACCTTGCAGGCCTAGTTTCAGAAACCTGGTGAGCATGTCAAGTGCTAGAGGATTATTCTGGTTGTTGTTGTTGTTGTTATTGTTATTTTGATTCTGATTTTGCACTAACTGCGTCATCACCTGCATCAGTTGAGCTTGAGCTGTCATCAACTGCTGCATCTCGAGAGTGACGTTATTGTTGTTGTTTTGGTTGGGATTGGCACGTCGAGGAGGCATTTGTTGGTTTGATAGGGATAAGTAATGATGGATAGATCTAAAGAAGTTATAACACACCACCCAAAACAATCAAGTTCAATCAAACAATCAAGCAATCAACAAGCAACTATTCACTTAACAACTTATGATCTTAACTCATGAGTTGAAAGAAACAACAAGTTTTCTTGAAATAATTAACTTAGTATAGTCATACCTAGGTCAATATGATCCATACACTAACATGATTTCAATGTCTTAGATAGTTGGTAGGCAATCTAATGTTCTCTTGGTTCTCACTTGTAGTCCTTAGTGATGTCTAAGTTGAAGTCCTTGGTCTTGGTGGAGGCTTTGTCCATCAAGTTGAAAAAGAAGAGGTGTAGAATTCAAAACCAAAAAGGTTGAGGAAAGAGTTTACAAGATTGTTTGTAAATAAGTTTTGGAACAAAAACAACTCCTATTTTTCTAAGGGGTTTTGTCCAATCCTAGGTTTACAATCCTACAGGCAACACAGTGCTCTGATACCATCTGTAGAGTTCCCAACCTTTAATAAGGTATAGATCCCTGTGTTTACAATGCTAGTCCATGGATCAATAGCTAGCATCCATAGTTAAGATGTAATATCAAGAAACAAAGGTCATAATACAACTTTATAACCAGGAATAAAATAATTCATTACATCTTACATAGCTCATTTGGCTATCTCATTACAATGCAGCAGAAATAACTATAGCATGGGGTCCTTCATCTTCAAAGTGCCACAGGCAATCATGTTGGTTATAGACTTGTAATCCTATTCAACACACTTCACTAACATCAAAAAAACCTGCAACATAATAAGTTGTAGCCACAAGGGTCAATACATTTGAATTGTATTGGCAAGTTTCACTACTATGTAGAAATAAGTGGATCCTATCATTACATGCATATTTGGCTAAGTAGGGTTTAGGCTCATTTGCAGAAAGCAATATAGTTTTATCCTATCTTTTCAAAATAGTTTTGATCTTTTGTCAAATCTTTTTGAACTCCTTGGAAAACTCCAAGTGCTTCTAATCCCTTGTTGTCACCATCAAGTTTTACTTTGAGAAATTGGAATGTCGAGATCTTCCATAGCTTCAGGCCTTAGTTGCTCAGAATTGTCCGTAACCGGGGACACGGCTAAGTACTTAGAATTTTGATCTTCTGCAGAAGTTGTACACTTTACCCACATGACACAATCTCGTCTTGACGCCACCAGTGGCCGCTAGATAAGTACTCACCAAAATGAAGTACCGGCAGATCGAGAATGTGACAAAGTATTTCCATAGGAGTCCTCCCAATACACAATGCTAGCTTGTCTACCAGGCACCAATGTATGGATATATGTCCAATACACAATGCTAGTTAACCTGAAGATGCCAATGCATGGGTCTTCCACTATGTAGTTGACTAAGCCAGAGCCCATTTAGCATGTGGCTGTACACGGAAGCCACTATACGAGAAACATGTTCAATCTCTAAGTCCCTGGGTGGTTTTCTTCTAGTGCACATACAAAAAGATAGCCATATAAACATGGTTCCCTTTGTTGCCACCTTGTCCAAAACTTGAGTATCCTCTTTCCACCTAGGTGGTTCATTGAGTACTTGTTTTATTATATAAAACATATATTTTTCCAACTCTTCATACAATCATATCATGTATCCCATCCCAAATATATAGCATGGCTAAGCATACTACAACTACATTGTTTTCACTAAGGAAGATATAAGGATATCCTAATAGGATATAGCATAACATAGAAATATAGTAGTCCTATCATGCATGTTACAAAAATCCTCTAAGTGTAATGAAAATAGTAGGACATGGATGATAGTGTCACTTGCCTTTTTAGTAGAGAATATTGGTTCACTTCTTGATCTTGCAAATATCACACTCTTCTAACTTCACTACAATTCAATCAAGCAAACACATATTCAACTAGCATTCAAACAATTTACCACATAAAATAATAAAAACAAGGCAATGCATGCAAGCATGCAAAAGATTGTTTTATTTGGAAAAGTGGTTTCTAGTAGGCTTTAAACATTTTAAATATCATATTGGTCATTTACAAAAGTGGTAAAACCATTTAACTTCAAGTTGGTGAAAATGGCCATTTAAATCATTTTGTTTTGCTAGAAATGATTTAAATCAAAATGATAATCCCTAGAGTATGTAAAATATTTTTAAACACAACATGTTAGTGTTTTAAGGTCAAGTGTTTAATATTAAAACCATTTGCAAAAGGTTTCACCCCATAAACCAAATATTATACCAAAGTGATATTTTATGTTGTTGGAAATGCATTTTTGCAAAGTAATAATTTTATAGGTTCCTCAAATATATTTTTAAATCTCAAAACTTGGTGTTTAGGGTCAGAGAGTTTAACTCAAATCATTTTCCAAAGATTTTACTCAAAAAGTATTTTTAACACATAAACAATATTTTTATTTGAATAGAAATGCTCTTATTCAAAGATTTATTCTTTGTCTTCACAAAATACATTTTTAAATCCATAAGCTGGTTTCTATGGTCAGTAGGTTCAAAACAATCCATTTGCCAAAGATTTTACCATAAAAATATTTCTAGAATAATTTTTATATTCAAATTATGCCTACACAAGTTTCTGCAAAAACAACTAAGTTTCCAGAAGCAAATCATTAAACAAAGTGCATGGCTGCAAATTACTTGTTCTGCTGATTCCAATGATATAAAATTTGCAAAATTTGGACGTGTAGATTAAAAGTTATGAATTTTGCAAGTTTGCATATCTAATAGATCAATTTTTTTGTTTTAAACAAACTCTGAACACGTGTCTTAATGTTATTGGTCCATACCGCTTCGGTTGGATCGAGCAACGCAGGCCACAGGATTTCATTTAAATCGCACGGCACAGATCATCTGATACCGCTTCGTTAAGTTCTAATCTGAGCCACGCGATGAGGATCCAATGGCTACAGCGCACCTGCCAGGAATTGGCGGCGCTGGCGGCGGCTAACGGCAGCGCGCTCTCAGGTGATGAGGTTGCTGATGATCTAGGTCGTGCGGGAGAGAGAGAGGATGCTCACCAGATTCGCAGGAGCGTGACGAAGCTCAACGTGGCCACAGCTGGCGAAGGGGCGCACGGACGTGACGGTAATTGCTCACCGGAGTTTACGGCAGCACCAAGTGCTTCTGTTCGTCGACGGGGACGAGCTTGTAGGCCATCAGAAGGAGAAAGAAAGGGTGCGTTAGACGTGAGAGAGTGTGGTGATTACGGGAGCATCAACGAGAGGGTCAGGGGCGGTCTGTGCTTACCAGGGAAGCTTGCCGGAGCGATGGCAGACACGGCGGCGCTTAGGTGTCGAAGTTTGTCGAGCCTCTGGGGCACGCACGGGTGTGGGGTTGGTGATGGGAGATGCAGGAGGCGATGGGGAGCACGCACGTGTGGAATGGGAGGCAAGGGGTGGACCGGAGTTGCCGGAATCGGCCGGAGTAGCTCGTCGGGACTGTGGAATGCAGCGCGAAATTTAGGCAGCCTAGGGGCAGAGGGGAAGTGGTGTCTGGGGGATAGGAGAGAGGATACGCGGGCGTTTAAGATAGCATGGTCGAGGGGGAGGATTGATCGCGCATTCAACCGAATTTACGCCTCGAATCAAACGGCAGAAAACGGTCGCGAGGTGAGGGCGAGGTTGTCGCGGGTGGAAACGAAGAACAGTCATGTGGGGTCCGTTCGTCAGCGAGGTAGGGGAAAGTTAGGTGGGTCCTACTGTCAGCGACTGCGCGGGTTCATGGCTGAGTGGAAAACGATTCGCGAGAGGGAGAAGGAGATGGGCTGCGAATTGGGCTGGACTGGGCCTGATTCTAAGCTGGGTTCGTTTCATTTTTTTTATTCAAAATGTTTTTCTTTTTCTATTTTGAATTTCTATTTTGATTGTTATTCAAACAATTCAAACACTATTTGAATTCAAACCTTTGCCAAACTTTGTGTATATTCTAATACTGTTATTTAACTTATTCTAAAGTCAAATTTACAATAATTCTTTTATTCTTTTTAAGGTCTATTATTAATTAAAATAAATAGACATTTGTTTTTGTTTCAAATAAGATGTTAATTTTGTTTCCAAACTCCATTTGAAATCTAAATTTTTACCAAACCTTTTCAGTAGGTTTTATTAATAAAAATCACTTTGAATTATAATTTTAAAATACTTTAATATGTTTTAATGTTCATTTAAAATGGGAAATGTCTTTACTTAAATAAAAATGGATATTAATAAATCCTTATGATAATCCTTTACTCTCTTTATTAAACAAAAACATTTTATTTCAATTGTTTGGCCAAGATTTAATTTGGCTTTTTTTAAATAGTCCTTATTTATTTATTTCTTCCTTTGCTTATAAAATCCATATCTTTTTATTTAAAGATCCAAAAATGGTGATCCCAACTTTTATAACTTTATTTATTATTTGTTTATCTTTTTAAATCCCTTTAGGATTCTATTTGATCAAAATAGGTTTTGAGGTTTCCATTTGGAATCAAAAAGTTTCTTTTCACCCTAAATTTCAACAATTATTTATTTTGTTTATTTATTTTTCACATTTCAAAATTTGGAAAATTTCGGGATGTGACATTGATCATGAAAGTTGTCATGATAAGGATGAATAAAAGATGTAGGTAAAATGTTTACTACACTAAAATATTACTAAAGAATGGAATTCGAAAGAATGCCAAACATTTGATGATGGTGATCTACTTCAAAGTGAAAGTCCAAAGACATTAGTATTTGACTATATATGCTTTGAACTATGTTTCATATGTATGGCGCTACTATTGATGTTGATAGATTCTTTTAAACAGAAAAGGAAATGTTGAAAGATAATCTCAGAAATATTTGGCAGAAAAGAAGAAGACTAGAATTGTTCAGCATAGGTACATAGATGATATACAGTTATGGATGTATTCTTTGCTTGTTAAACAATGTGGTTCTTGGGTATTGGATACCGAATTTGTTGGTGTGAATTGTCATACAGAACAACATAATTCATGAACTACAATGGCCCAAGTAACTAGCAAGAGAATATGTGATGATGTTCATCAAAAACAAATAAAGTGTTGTTTTGTTCCTCGTTGACATCAAAGCTTGCCTTCAAGATTTTTGTTTTAATAATTGTTATTTTGATTAGGTATTATGAGAACAAAAGGGTGTTCAAATAATTTCTGTATTCCATAATAGATGGATGATATACAAGTCTAGCTGGAGAAATCACATCCATAAAACTAATGCTAAAAATATCACAAGACAAATGATTGAAAGATCACTTAAGAAGTGACATCACCGTTTAAATTATATTGGAAAGAAAACATAAACTTCATGTTGATGTAATTTTGGAGTCTTTTGATTTTGATCAAATGACACTTCTGAGACTTTCCTAGAGATAATTAAAACTCCGTTCATAGGCCAAAAGGCAGTGGATGACTAACTTATTGGAATTTGTATATATTGATGTATGTAGTCCGTTATGTGTAGTCGTGAGCGATGGATTTCAACTTCATATGCTTTCTCCGGAAATTTGAGTGAATATATGTGTATATTTACTTAATGAGGAAGTATGGAACATTTGAAAATGTTCAAAGACTTTCAAGATGAAGTGGAAAATCATTGTAATAAGAAAATAAATAGTTTATGATTGGATCATAAAGGAAGATATTTGATTTACAAGATTAGAAGAACACCTAAGATTTGAGGAATCGTTCTATGGATTTGCATTTCCCGAAACACCATAGGAGTATGGAGTGTTCGAGATATGTAATGAAACCTTGTTTGACATGGGAAGATCAAAGGTGTCATTCATAAAACTGCCATTATATTTTAAAGATTAAATCTTTAGAGACTATCGCTTTTACACTGAAAATAGAACCATCATGATCCGTTGAAATGACACCATATAAGATATGATTTGGGATAAAACCCAAGTCGTCCTTTCTTAAACATTGGTATGCTAGGAATAAGTAAAAATTTTACAACCAAAATCGGATGAGCATGTCTTTGTAGGTTATTTTGAATAAACATTGGGCGTTCCTCTATAACACCAAAGACAAAAGTGTTTGTCGCTTAGAATGTCAAGTTTCTTGAGAAGGAATTTTTCGTGAAAAGTTAAGTGGGAGGATAATAGAACTTTGATAAGGTTATTGAACTTTAGCTATATTTGCTGAGTTGCGCAGCGCCAAAAAGTGTCCCGGAGGTAGCAACAATGCTCATGGCTCACGTGCCTCAAAGGTTGTGGTCACGGAGGTCTAAGTTCCTATTTAACCAAGTAGGTCGGGTAAACAATCAAATACTAAGATTTGAGAGTAAATCATTGTTGTTTGACAATGATGAACCAACTATATGCAAAGAAGCGATGATGGGCCCTGACTCCGTCAAATGGCTTGAAGCCATATGAAACACCCCCGGGATCTGGGCTAAACAAATCCTAGACCTCCGTCTGACATAAGCTTAACCTTGAGCTCGAGGATATCTAGTGAAGAATCGGTAACACAATAGTGACCCCACGACACAAAATTTATTACAGCAAGCTCATAACTGAGCGAAGAGACAAATTATTACAAGTAGAGGTCACTGACCACAAACTTCAAACAACGGAAGGGAAATTATGATATTAAGTATAGCAAGCTTAAAAAATGGCCTAATAGGCCTGAAGTATAACGATGACGTCCCATTCCATAGATTACAGGTTGTCAGTCAAGAACCCAAAGCTACTCATCGGTGTCGATATCGTACCAAACTTGTCTTAAGGGGAGCACTTACCTTGCTACAAAAGTATCAACAAAGAAAGGGTGAGTACAAGGTGTAATCCACAAGACTTATGGTTGCTGGAGTTGTTTTGCATAAAGCCATCTTTGTTTGTAAAACAAGGGAGAGAAGAATCTTGTCTATTCAGAATATTTTAAAAGAGGAAAAGAGAGTGACATCTCCAAAGTATTGATCATCATCTTTTGATATCCACCAATTCACCATCATCTGAACCCTATCTAGGATCACCCCCTCATACCCATGAGCAAGCATCCTTAAGCACAAATTGATCTGCCAAGTTTTATGATTAGGTTGTAGTTCTCTATGATCTTAGAATTCGGTAACCAAGCATTCATAACCGTGAACATGGCTTTTCGAAAAGATTTAACCCTTCAGGGGTGTACAACTTTACCCACATGTACTAACCTTCTCTTAATGCCACTAGTAATATCCCTCTTCCTTGGAAGGCCGGTAGGGGGTGGTTAGACACGACCTTTACCTTTCTTTTTGTAACATCCCAGGATTAACACCTCGAAATAGACAGGACACATGTGTATGCATTGCATTCATGCATCAGAAAATCTAGGGAATTTTCGCACAAAACTAAAGAAGCTATAGAGGGATCGAGATCTCTCTTGTTCTGATGGAAACATCAGAGAAGGTGTGATGGATTTCGACATGACCTCTATAGTATTCCTGTGTTTGAGGGGATAGAAATTCAAATTTGAATATTCAAAACATATATTGAATTGCAAAAGAATAAAAATTATAATTAGAAATGGTGCTACAATTATAAATACATCCTTGAGAGATTATTTATGATTAAGATATAATTAAATCACTAGTATTAAAATAAATAAAAGAATTATTCTATAATATAATATGAATATATAATCATAATTACAATTGAGTAAATTGAAATGATTCAATAAAATAAAATGATTACAATAATAAATATACATATAGTATTGTTGTTCTTTTACAATAGAAGAAGGAAACGAATAAATAGGAAAAGGAATTACATAAATGGTATAACTAAAAGAATTCTTTATTACAAGAAAATATATATATTACATTGTTTGTAAATGAATTATAAAAGAAAAAGGAAACAAGTAAACTTTATTTAATGAAATACAAAAATATATAATGTCTATACATTTTTCAAACAGAAAAGAAATTACAATAATATAATAAAGAAAACCCAAAACCATTCCCTAACTACATTTCTGTAGGGGTTCGTAGCATGGAAAACAAAAATTTTCTATCGCATACAAACAAACAAGCCAAGATCTATCTACTAGATTGTAGCAACGAGTCGATGGAATAACTCACCCTCGAAGATTCCAAAGTGTTTAACGAGAGCAGATTCTCGTGGGTGATGTAGTCGTACTCTTTCCGATCTCAAGATCGCGTAGACGATCCTTCCGGCGCCGCGTTCCCGCAGCGCTCCCGCAGTCGGTCACACGTTCGGTACTCGACGAAGACCTTCCTCTCCCTTGTTCCAGCAGGCAGCGGAGGTTGTAGCACTCTCCTCGCGATTCCGGCAGCACAACGGCGTGGTACCGGAGGTAGAGGGGAGATCCCGCAGGGCTTCGCCTTAAGCCGGTGCGAGTATGGTGGAGCTTATGAGAGAGGCTATTAGTGGTCTAGTAATTAGACACACCAATTAGAGGGCTCTAAACCAATTAGAAGGCTCTAAACCGAAACAGCTCTAAACCGGGGTCTAGGTCTAGTTTCTAGTTTAGAGGATAGGAACTTGTGTGTACTAGGAGGGGAGCCCTGCCCCTCCTTATATAGGTGGGAGGGCTGGCTGCGCCATGGGGAGGAGAGTCCCTCCCCAAGTCGGCTTGGTGGGGCGCCGGCCAAGGGAGGAGTCCTCCCCCAATTCGGCCTCCACCAATCCTCCTCTTTTCCCACTTCCCAAAATTGGCAGTTTGACTTTCAAATTAGCCGTTTGACTTTTCCAATTTAGGAATTAAATAAACCCTTTATTTTGGACAGCGAGAACACCTAGTACATGATGCAATCATTCCAACTTGCAATGACACATTCATGTACCCCTTCCCCCCCGGAGTGCCGGACATTCCGGGACCTTCTAGAATGTTCCCGATGAAAACACCGGAACCATTCCCCAACTCCGAAATGGGACTTTCCTTATATGAATCTTATTCTCCGGACCATTCCGGATCACCTCGTGATATCCCGGATCCCATCCGAGACTCCGAACAACATTCGGTCTCTTTCTCATAATACCATAACTACTCAAACAACGTCGAATCCTTAAGTGTGTCTCCCTACGGTTCGTGAATTATGCGGACATGATCGAGACACTTCTCCGAACAATAACCAATAGAGGAATCTGGAAATTCATATGGCTCCCACATATTTCTACGATTACTTTGCGATCGAATGAACCACTTACATACGATACCAATTTCCCTTTGTCTCACGATATGTTACTTATCCGAGGTCATGATCGTCGGTATCTCTGCATACCTAGTTCAACCTCGTTACTGACAAGTACTCTTTTCTCGTTCCCGTGATATGTGATCCCTTGTGACCAAGTCACATGCTTGCAAGCTAATTGGATGACATTTCACCGAGAGGGCCCAGAGAATATCTATCCGTCATGTGGATGGACAAATCCCACTCTTGATCCATGTGTTTCAACCAATACTTTCCGAACACCCAATGCCACTTTTATAGCCACCCTGTTACGGTGTGGTGTTTGATGACATCAAAGCATCCATCCAGTAAAGGCAATATGCATGATCTCATGGTCGAAGGAATTAGGTTACTATGTATCAGAAAGCATATAGCAATTGAACTATTGAAATGACTTGATCTTTATGCTACGCTTGTCTATAGGAGTATGTCCACCATATCATTCTCCTAACGATATGATCTTGTTGTTGATAACATCTCAATGTTCATGACAAAGAAACCACATCATCAATCAACCAACAAGCTAGTGAAGTATAGAGGCCATACTAGGGACTTCAAATTAAGTTTACAAATCACACAAGTATTAATGGTTTCCTTGTTAATACTATTATAGCATGAATGCAAACATTTATCATAAACACAAAGATATATAATAATAACTATATTTATTATTGCCTCTAGGGCATATCTCCAACAGTCTCCCACTTGCACTAGAGTCATCTAATCTAGATTACATGGTAATATACCGAACACCCATGGCAGTTTGGTGTTGGTCATGTTTTGCCCTCGGGAGAGGTTTAGTCAACGGATCCGCCACATTCAGATCTGTGTGTACTTTGCAAATCTTTATATCCCCATCCTGGATATGTTCTCGAATAGCGTGAAAACGCAGCTTGATATGCTTCAGCTTCTTGTGTGACCTTGGTTCTTGCGCATTGGCTATGGCGCCCATGTTATCACAGTAGATAGACATTGGGTCCAGCGCACTTGGAACCATACCCAGCTCTGTAATGAACTCTTTCATCCATATCGCTTCTTGTGAAGCCTCCGAAGCAGCCATGTATTCCGATTCAGTTGAAGATCTCGCCACAACGCTTTGCTTTGCACTCCTCCAGCTAACTGCTGCACCATTCAAAATAAATACGTATCCAGATTGTGATTTAGAATCATCCGGATCGGTGTTCCAACTAGCATCGGTGTAACCATTAACAACGAGCTGTTCATCACCTCCATAAGAAAGAACCATATCCTTAGTTCTTCTCAAGTACTTAAGGATGTTTTTGACCGCTGTCCAATGATCCACTCCTGGATCACTTTGATATCTGCTAGTTAGACTAACAGCATATGCGATGTCGGGTCTAGTACATAGCATGGCATACATTAGAGATCCTATGGCTGAGGCATAGGGAGTCTTACTCATCTTTTCTCTATCTTCTGCCGATGTCGGACTTTGAGTTTTACTCAAGGTCATATTGGGCAACATGGGCAAGAACCCTTTCTTGCTATCTTCCATTCCAAACCTCTTTAGAACTTTGTCCAAATATGTACTTTGTGACAATGATATTTGGCGTTTCGATCTATCTCTATAAATCTTTATGCCTAATATGTAAGCTGCTTCGCCAAGATCCTTCATTGAAAAACTATTATTCAAATATTCCTTGACACTATTAAGAAGGTCTACATCATTCCCAATCAACAATATGTCATCCACATACAGTATTAAGAATGCTACAGAGCTCCCACTCACTTTCTTGTAAATACAAGCTTCTCCATAAGTTTGTATAAAACCAAAACTTTTGATTACCTTATCAAAACGTTGATTCCAACTTCGGGATGCTTGCTTCAATCCATAGATGGACCGTTGAAGCTTGCATACCTTGTTAGCATCTTTAGGATCGACAAAACCTTTGGGTTGTATCATATACAACTCTTCATCAATGTCTCCATTGAGGAATGCTGTTTTGACATCCATCTGCCATATCTCATAATCATAATATGCAGCGATTGCTAACATAATCCTCACAGACTTTAGCTTCGCTACCGGTGAGAAAGTCTCATCGTAGTCAACTCCTTGAATTTGTCGAAACCCTTTTGCGACAAGTCGAGCTTTATAGACAGTAACATTACCATCAGCATCTGTTTTCTTCTTGAAAATCCATTTGTTCTCGACAGCCTTCCGGCCATCCGGTAAGTCCACCAAAGTCCATACTTGGTTTTCGTACATGGATCCAATCTCGGATTTCATGGCTTCTTGCCATTTATTGGAATCTGGGCTCATCATCGCTTCCTCATATGTCTCGGGGTTATCGGTGTTGTCCACCAACATGACATTCATAACGGAATCATACCAATCTGGAGTGGTACGAGTTCTCGTTGACCTCCGAGGCTCTGTAGTAACTTCAACCGAAGTTTCATGATCACCATCATTAGCTTCCTCTCTTATTGGTGCAGGCACCACAGGAACTTCTTCCGGTGCTGCGCTACTCGCAATTTCGAGAGAAGGTTCGACAACCTCGTCGAGTTCTACTTTCCTTCCAGTCACTTCTTTCGAGAGAAATTCCTTCTCTAGAAAGGATCCATTCTTAGCAACGAAGATTTTGCCTTCGGATCTATGATAGAAGGTATACCCAACAGTTTCCTTCGGGTATCCTATGAAGACGCATTTTTCCGCTTTGGGTTCAAGCTTGTCCGGCTGTAACTTCTTTACATAGGCTTCGCATCCCCAAACTTTAAGGAACGACAATTTAGGTTTCTTCCCAAACCATAATTCATACGGTGTCGTTTCAACGGATTTAGACGGTGCCCTATTTAAAGTGAATGCGGCTGTTTCTAATGCATAACCCCAAAATGATAGTGGCAAATCTGTAAGTGACATCATAGAACGAACCATATCTAAGAGAGTTCGATTACGACGTTCAGACACACCATTACGCTGTGGTGTTCCCGGCGGTGTCAACTGCGAAAGTATTCCACATTTCTTCAAATGCTCGCCAAACTCGTAACTTAGATATTCACCTCCACGATCAGAACGTAGAAATTTAATCTTCTTGTTACGTTGATTCTCTACCTCACTTTGAAACTCCTTAAACTTCTCGAAAGTTTCGGACTTATGTTTCATGAAATAGATATACCCATATCTACTCAAGTCATCCGTGAAGGTAAGAACATAACGATAACCACTGCGCGATGCTACACTCATTGGACCACACACATCGGTATGTATGATTTCCAATAAGTCCGTAGCTCGCTCCATTATACCAGAAAATGGAGTCTTAGTCATTTTTCCCATCAGACATGCTTCGCATCTTTCAAGTGATTCAAAATCAAGTGATTCAAGAAGTCCATCGGAATGGAGTTTCTTCATACGTTTCACTCCAATGTGACCAAGACGACAGTGCCACATATAGGTCAAATTATCGCTTGATTTCAAACGTTTAGCCTCAATGTTATTAATATGTGTATTTCTACTATCGAGATTCAATATGAATAGACCATCTATCAAAGGTGCATGTGCATAAAACATATTACTCATATAAATCGAACAACCATTATTCTCGGATTTAAACAAGTAACCGTCTCGCAATAAACAAGATCCCGATATAATGTTCATGCTCAACGCAGGCACCAAATAACAATTATTTAAGTATAAAACTAATCCCGATGGTAGATGAAGAGGTAGTGTGCCGACCGCGATCACATCAACCTTTGATCCGTTTCCCACGCGCATCGTCACCTCGTTCTTCACTAGCTTCCGTTTATTCTGCAGCTCCTGTTTCGAGTTACAAATATGAGCAACCGAACCAGTATCAAATACCCAGGCACTACTACGAGTACTAGTGAGATACACATCAATAACATGTATATCAGATATACCTTTCTTCTTGATGTTGCCGTTCTTCAAATCCGCCAAGTACCTTGGGCAATTCCGCTTCCAGTGACCTTCTCCCTTGCAGTAAAAGCACTCAGTATCAGGCTTGGGTCCAGCCTTGGTCCTCTTCGTCGGCGTGGTAACTTTCTTACCACCCTTCTTGAAGTGTCCCTTCTGCTTAGACTTGCCTTTCTTGAATTTGGTGGTCTTATTGACCATCAACACTTGGTGCTCTTTCTTGATCTCCACTTCTGCAGATTTTAACATAGCAAATAGTTCTGGCAACTCTTTGTTCATGTTCTGCATGTTGTAGTTCATCACAAAGTTCTTGTAACTTGGTGGTAGTGATTGGAGGATGCGGTAAACTCCCAAAGTATTAGGAATCACTATACCCAAACTTTGAAGTTTATTTGCGTGCCCAGACATTTTAAGCACATGCTCACTGACGGAGCTACCCTCTTCCATCTTGCAGTTAAAGAACTTTTCAGAAGCTTCATAACTTTCAATTGCCGCATGAGTCTCAAAGATTAATTTGAGATCCTCGACAATATCATATGGATCTGACTCTTCAAACCTTTTCTGAAGCTCCGATTCTAAACCATACAAGATAGCACACTGAACTATGGAGTACTGATTCTTCCGAGCGAGGTAAACATTCTTTACTTCATCGGTAGCATCAGCTGCAGGTGGGTCACCTAGCGGTGCATCCAGCACATAGGTCAAATTACCAGCTGTGAGGACAATCCTCAAATTGCGGAACCAATCCGCGAAGTTGCTTCCATTGTTTTTCAACTTTTCTTTCTCTAGGAACGCATTAAAATTGATGGTAGGGGCTGCCATTGATCTACAACATATTTGCAATAGTTTAGACTAAGTTTATGACAAATTGAGTTCAAATTAATTAATGAAATTAAACTAGGTGAACTCCCACTCAAAACAACATCCCTCACATTGTTTTAGTGATCACACGAACCAAATCCACTACATCAACACCGATCATCACGAGAGCTGATATAGTTTTAATGGCGAACAATCATCATGTTCATCATATCTACTATATGATTCATGCTTTGCCTTTCGGCGATCCGTGTTCCTGAGGCCATGTCTGTACATGCTAGGCTCGTCAAGATCAAACCTTAGCTTCCGCATAAGCAAATCTGGCTTGCTTACGTTGTAGTCACCCGCGGAATCAAAGACACCCGATCATCACGTGGTGCTTCGAAGCAGCAAGCTTTGGCAACGGTGCATACTAAGGGTGAACACTTTTAGAACTTGAAATTTATGTGCATGAGGGATCATCTTATAATGCTACCGTCGTCTACTAAGCAATACAAGATGCATAAAGGATTAACATCACATGCAATTCATAATATGTGATATGATATGGCCTTTCTTCTTTGTGCTTCCGATCTCCATCTTCAAGCACGAACATGATCTCCATCATCACCGGCATAGCATCAAGGTCAATGACGCTTCTTCATGGTTGTCGTCCGCCAACTTCAACTATTACAACTATTTTGAATAGACACGCAGGCCTTAACAGAAATTAAAGACAACCATATGGCTCCTGCCGGTTGCCAACTTACAATAAAGAACATTGCATACATCAAATATAATCACAATCATGGCCATATCACATCACTGCACACCCCTGCAAAACAAAGTTAGACGCTTCTACTTTCTTTGCATATTTTACGTGGTTTGGGGCTTTCCATAAGTGTCGTTCTAACCTACGAACAAGAACCACAACATTGATACTAGCATTGTTGATTACCCGTTGTAAATTGGATCTTTACTATGCTAGGAGAAACAGGCACCCGCAAAGCCACTTATGCAATACAAGTTGCATGTTAAGCGTGGAGCAAGTCTCATGAACGATGTCATGTAAGGTTAGCCCGGGCCGCTTCATCCCAACATACCGCAAGATGCAAAGTACACAAAAAGCAATCTACAATAAAAGCATCAACGCCCACAATGACCATTGTGTTCTACTCGTGCAACAGATCTACATATAGACACGGCTCTGATACCACTGTAGGGGTTCGTAGCATGGAAAACAAAAATTTTCTATCGCATACAAACAAACAAGCCAAGATCTATCTACTAGATTGTAGCAACGAGTCGATGGAATAACTCACCCTCGAAGATTCCAAAGTGTTTAACGAGAGCAGATTCTCGTGGGTGATGTAGTCGTACTCTTTCCGATCTCAAGATCGCGTAGACGATCCTTCCGGCGCCGCGTTCCCGCAGCGCTCCCGCAGTCGGTCACACGTTCGGTACTCGACGAAGACCTTCCTCTCCCTTGTTCCAGCAGGCAGCGGAGGTTGTAGCACTCTCCTCGCGATTCCGGCAGCACAACGGCGTGGTACCGGAGGTAGAGGGGAGATCCCGCAGGGCTTCGCCTTAAGCCGGTGCGAGTATGGTGGAGCTTATGAGAGAGGCTATTAGTGGTCTAGTAATTAGACACACCAATTAGAGGGCTCTAAACCAATTAGAAGGCTCTAAACCGAAACAGCTCTAAACCGGGGTCTAGGTCTAGTTTCTAGTTTAGAGGATAGGAACTTGTGTGTACTAGGAGGGGAGCCCTGCCCCTCCTTATATAGGTGGGAGGGCTGGCTGCGCCATGGGGAGGAGAGTCCCTCCCCAAGTCGGCTTGGTGGGGCGCCGGCCAAGGGAGGAGTCCTCCCCCAATTCGGCCTCCACCAATCCTCCTCTTTTCCCACTTCCCAAAATTGGCAGTTTGACTTTCAAATTAGCCGTTTGACTTTTCCAATTTAGGAATTAAATAAACCCTTTATTTTGGACAGCGAGAACACCTAGTACATGATGCAATCATTCCAACTTGCAATGACACATTCATGTACCCCTTCCCCCCCGGAGTGCCGGACATTCCGGGACCTTCTAGAATGTTCCCGATGAAAACACCGGAACCATTCCCCAACTCCGAAATGGGACTTTCCTTATATGAATCTTATTCTCCGGACCATTCCGGATCACCTCGTGATATCCCGGATCCCATCCGAGACTCCGAACAACATTCGGTCTCTTTCTCATAATACCATAACTACTCAAACAACGTCGAATCCTTAAGTGTGTCTCCCTACGGTTCGTGAATTATGCGGACATGATCGAGACACTTCTCCGAACAATAACCAATAGAGGAATCTGGAAATTCATATGGCTCCCACATATTTCTACGATTACTTTGCGATCGAATGAACCACTTACATACGATACCAATTTCCCTTTGTCTCACGATATGTTACTTATCCGAGGTCATGATCGTCGGTATCTCTGCATACCTAGTTCAACCTCGTTACTGACAAGTACTCTTTTCTCGTTCCCGTGATATGTGATCCCTTGTGACCAAGTCACATGCTTGCAAGCTAATTGGATGACATTTCACCGAGAGGGCCCAGAGAATATCTATCCGTCATGTGGATGGACAAATCCCACTCTTGATCCATGTGTTTCAACCAATACTTTCCGAACACCCAATGCCACTTTTATAGCCACCCTGTTACGGTGTGGTGTTTGATGACATCAAAGCATCCATCCAGTAAAGGCAATATGCATGATCTCATGGTCGAAGGAATTAGGTTACTATGTATCAGAAAGCATATAGCAATTGAACTATTGAAATGACTTGATCTTTATGCTACGCTTGTCTATAGGAGTATGTCCACCATATCATTCTCCTAACGATATGATCTTGTTGTTGATAACATCTCAATGTTCATGACAAAGAAACCACATCATCAATCAACCAACAAGCTAGTGAAGTATAGAGGCCATACTAGGGACTTCAAATTAAGTTTACAAATCACACAAGTATTAATGGTTTCCTTGTTAATACTATTATAGCATGAATGCAAACATTTATCATAAACACAAAGATATATAATAATAACTATATTTATTATTGCCTCTAGGGCATATCTCCAACAATTTCTCCATCTCCAACATCTTCATTTTTTCTTAGTGATCCCTATAACATAAAACAATAAAGAGGAAGAGACAAACAAAATAAAAGGGATTCGAGGGGGTTAGTGTTACTCTCAGTTGTAATAGTGTGGTGCACTGCTTAGTCACATCATTGAGTTTTTATCAAGGGGCCAAATCATAATTGTTCTTATCAGATAATTGCCTCGGCCCAGCATCATTGGCATTAGACAGGGGCAAGTTTCACCAAGGAGATATAAAAAGGTAAAAGGGGTAGAATATTAGGAAATATCAAGTTTTTACTTGATCTGATCCACCCAGGAGAGGCATGCACACTAGTAGCTCAGTCAGCGGCATGCAGTGGTGTGTTCTCAACACCACCGCCAGCCTAGGAAATGCACAAGAGGGCCAGCCGCAGCACAACTTTTAGTACACATCTGCACATACACACTTCAACCTCTCAATAGCAATGCTTAGCCATAGTACCATCTCAAGAACACACTGTTCTTAGCACTGTTCTTAGCCCACCACCAGGAACTACCCTGTTTAGCACCCAAGAAAATCATACAAATCAAATCCACCATATATTCAGTCTCTGATTGCTCCCTAGAGCCATCCAAGAGTTAGAACAAGAGGAAAGTAAAGGCCATGCAGCAGCATCACAAGGAGGAGCAAGATCTGTTCGAGGAAAAGTAGAACAAAGCCAAAGAGGGGCATGCTAGCAGTAGCATGAGTTGTAACTGTTCAAGATCTACAACAGACCATCGGCCAATCACCAATAGCAGGTAAAAACCACCAGAAATACACAAATGATCATGTAGCATTCATTCTTATATTTACATAAAGATCTGGGATTATAAGGGATATAATATATATCAACCAAATCCATCTACCCTTCAACTAGATTTATATCTAGGAGAATTGGATGGGGAGATACTCTCAAAATTGCATGAGAGTTCCATGCAAGGTTCATCATAGAATATTAAAGCCAACAATCATACATGTTTTTATCCCAAAGGATTTGGCCTCAGCCTTTGCATCACAGGCCAAACTAAGAAATCCAGCAAGCAACATCTAAGATGTTTATTATTGTGCACACTCTCAAGGGAGGCACCACAAAGTCAAATATCAGGTTAGCAGTCACAAGTTTAAACTAGGATTATAGTAGAATACAGTACAAGTTTAACAACAGAGAGCTTTACTTTAATCAATCAACTCATAATAGCAACCATAAGTTGATATCTCATCCATTTATATAATCCAAATGATTTCAAATAATTTCCCCAGTTCAGCAAGCTAGGAATCATTTTAGGATATGTGACTAATATCATTAATGAACCATAGGTTCAGTTCATCATGCACATTTCATTTATAAATTCAACACTGAACCAAATACATCATTTATCATCTATCACCAGAAAATTGAATTAAATCATCTTCCTAATATTTTAGGGATCACTTTACAAGTTGTCTATTGATTTTCATCCATCATGTCAATAAGATCTGTTGGATAGAATATATACTCAGAGATACACTCAGATGAAGTGTTATACATCATTGGATACCTCAATAAGGGTCTAACAACACCTTTTTCCATCTATAAAAAATCCTCAGATCATGCATCATTGACCTAAACTACTGTTTACTAGTTTAGAACTAGGTGACAGGAGATTCATTAATAAACTACTACAGGGCACATTCCATAGAATGGTAGCACCTCTGTATCAGTTTCATTCTTTACCATTTCTCAAATCAGAGGAACAAGTATAAGCAATTATACAAGGATACTCAAATCATCTTCCTAAATAGAAACTTTAGGAATCGTATGCTTAGAGTGTTTGTCACATGATTGACACCTCAAAATAACCTGACTAAATGAAGATATCTCTATCTCAAGTCTTGGTTCTCAAAGCAAAGATACCATATTAGTTATCCAGTCTAAAGGGAGGACTTCACCAATAATATCACACAAGTCACAGATATTCACAAGGTATGAGCCACTAGACTGAATCACAACCAGTAAGCAGATATCTCATAGCTAGTAATTTTACTGAAGCACA
The DNA here is from genome assembly GCA_916181665.1 of Avena sativa. Taxonomy (NCBI): domain Eukaryota; kingdom Viridiplantae; phylum Streptophyta; class Magnoliopsida; order Poales; family Poaceae; genus Avena; species Avena sativa. Next base: position 370,525,602 of record OV702284.1, read on the forward strand.
TTTGATCATGAACAAGATCAAGGTCCATGCGTAAGGGACAATACCAGAATTCACTAATCCTAACTCAATCGAACCACAAGTTACAAGTAATTTCGTCAAGCAGATAAACCCTAGAACATGGGATTAGCCCCAATTAAGGAATTTTCATAGTAGCTGTAAGGAATTGGAAGGGAGACGGAGAACAAGGGGGAGGAGAATCAGACTCACCAATGGTCCTCGCTAGGGTGTGAAGAGAAAGCAGTGGTCCGCGTCAAGGATGAACACGGTGGCACAGGGAGCACCTAGAGGGCGCTGCAACCCGCGCCAAGCCGCGTTCATATAGTCCACAGCAAGGAGGACGACACCATTCCGCACCAAGCCATCAGGGTGACACCGACAGGGCGTCAATGCACCGTGTCTCCGGCAAGTGTGAAACTCTAGGCACCAGAGAGGATACGGCGTGTCTAGAAGAGGGCTCGGGCATCGAATCGAGCTAGGCTACTCGATGCAGCATCGTCGACTACCTCCACCTGTAACACAACGGCGGCTAGAGGGTCTAGAGATGGTAAGAATCGAGTAGTGATGGCGAGGAACTTCCAGTCGCTAGAGAGGGGAATGAGTAGGTGAGGTTGAATGAGCAAGAGAGAGAGGGGGGCGCTGGGCCGGGCAACCGGGTGAGGTTTGACCACGAGACCAGTTGGGCCAAATTGGGTCCAGATGGGCCAGACGGTGAGCCTGGCCCAGTTCCAAAGGAAAATAAAAAATAAGATATTTACCAAATCACTAAATGACCAAACTACCCCTGAACATAATTTATACCCTAGAAAAATGTAGAAAAATCCCAAAAAATACATATGATATATCAAAATGACCACAAGAATAATATCTACATAGGAAAACTATAATCTTACTTGTTTAATATAAATATAAAGCAAATAAATATTACACCAGTAAATCCTAAGTGAAATTTCATAAAATAAGGAAAAATCCTAAAGAATAAAAAATCATTTTTGTGTATAAAACTAAATCTACTATTTTATAAAACTACTAGCCTAATTTTTATATAAAAAAATTGAAGTAAGTATTCAAAAACATTTAATCCTTTATGGAATTTTATAAACATAAGAATAATACCTAAAAATAAATAAAAATCATTTTAAGGTCTTAAATAAATTTATTACACTAGAAAATATTGAATATATTAGTAGAAAAGTTTTAAATATTTTAAATTAATAAACCTTATCTATTATCTATTTTTGAAAATTCCTTAAGAACATTTCTTAAGTGAGAAATAATTATATTTCTTCAGAAATATTAAAACCTTAAAATCAAATTATTAAAGTTCTAAACCATAACTAAGGTTTATAATAAAACTTAAATGTAAATTATTAACTTTATAATATATTTTGAAACCTTAAATCAAAATTCAAAACCACAACCTTCAGAATAACTTTATACATCATTCACTCATATTAAGGGGGGAATAATCTAAAAATCTAAATAATAGTTAACATGACTTTAAATGTAATACATTAATAATATCATCCAAATTATACTTTCATTTAATAATTACATATTATTTTCATAATAGCAAAACAAATTTAATCTAATCATTCACTTAAATATAAAGTGAATAATTCCACACCTTAGTCATACTTATCATAAATTTAAAACTTAGGAATAATTAAAACATGTTACACTTTAAGTTTAGTTACCCTTTTAAAGTTAACTTTAGTCTCAAAGCTTATAAACATCATGTTTAATAAACCACTTATGATTTTATAGTTAACTTTGGTCTATTTCAATTAAGACATAAAGCATCTTTAGTAAAAAAACTAATCGATCGAACACCAAAAGACATCGACCACATTCTTTTAACCATAAAGATTGTTTAAACCTTAGGAATGAAACCTTTTCTTCGAAGGTTATACTTTTGCCACTTTAAACAACAAATTTTGTAATAATATCTCTAACTCTAGACAACTAAACTCAAGGACTTTTATCATAGTCAACAGATGACAATTAATCATAATCACATTAATTTATACTTTACTTGTATATTTAGGATTGTTGACACTTAAGTTCCTTATAATGCCATTACTTGTAAAGTAAAATTTGAAGATAAGACAATTCTTATATAAACAGTCTTTGAGTAGCATTCCATATTTGTGTAACTTATTGTTATATGATATTATAATTACATGTTGTTTCACACACTCACAAGCCTTAATAAGAAGCACAAGTGTGAACCTTAATCTAAAAGGGCAACACATTCCAAAGAAACCACTTCCAGTATCCAAACCCTAGACCAACGTTATCCCGGGGATTCGAGTTCATCAAATTGCATTACATTACTTATGCATAATAGCATCTTGCTTCTTTAAACATTAGTCCTTACCGGACCAATGATGCTGATTTCAGATATTGGATCTTTTATTATCTCAAAGACCGTGAGTGCATAATCTTGCAATCACAAAAGGCAAGTTCACACTTTCTCATGTCCTTTGATTATTTTCTGTGAAGTATTTTGCAAATCCAGTGTTGTCATCACCTGCATTTCAAAAAGGTCAGAAACCACTATTTTCATAATAATATGATTATAGGTTATTTACCATGAGGTAATAACCTACTATGAAAGTTCCGGTGGTAAAGGAACATATTACCTAGGACTTAAAAAACCAATGTCGCTAGTGATTCTTGCGTCGTATATTACGTGTTGACCATGAGATTTGGAATGGGACGGAGAAGTCAGCTGTATCTTTTCCCTCTCGCATGGAGCCGGATGTGTGGGTCATGGTTGTTATCTCCATAGCATGCATTAATTTGTAATTCGTAGGAGATATGCAGCATATGGGTGGGAACCCTCACGTCCCATGATAGTTTCGGCATCTGAACGGTCTATACTGCCAATTGCCGTAATTCAATATGTGGGTTGGCATACACCAAGGAGACATGCAAGGTCACGGAAAAGGTAGTGATTGGCTTGGATCTTCGTCTGGGCATAACACCAAGGAAGTGTGAACGAGCCTGCAACTCGGACGTGCAACAAAGCTAAGATCTCTCATGGGTAAAGTAACGCACCTCTGCAGAGTGTAAGAACTGTAACTTGTTACTCCCTATTCCAGGAAGGAGCTACGGACATGGCAGGAAAGGAACTCCACGAAAGTTCTGGTAAACCTGTGAAGCCTGACAGAAGTAGATTTTCAGAATAGAAGCAATCTTTGAAGAAATGTTTACGAAAACTTGCATTTACTACGACCTATGGTCTGTGGCTGTAGATATAGTGCATCAAACACTCCTTTTCTAGTGAACTTGCTGAGTACGCTCGTACTCAACGTATCTTCTTAACCCTTGCTAGATTCTGAAGCTTAAGACGAAGTCTACATCAAGCTATGCTCCAGAAATCATCATCAAAAGCTCAAGATCTTCAATGAAGTAAAGGAAGTCAACATATACATCAATTAAAGTGAAGACGAAGTTACTGATTAGAAATAAATATAATCTCTAGCCATAGAACCTATTTCTGTAGTGTATTGCAATGGAAGCAATGCCAGACCAATAATTTAGATACTAGTCTTATTAGTATGATCGTTTTTTAGATGTTTATTTCTGATTCTTCTTTGTAAGAAGTTTCTTTCTCTCTCTTTAACCTAGAGTGTTCTCTGGATCTTATGTAAAGAGTTGAGTTGTAACCTATAGTCATGTATTGGACCTGTTGTGTTTCTGTTGTACCACTCTGAGGGATGCAATACTAGTGAACAATGTTTCATTGGTGTTATGTCAACGACTATAGTGTACTACATAATGCAGTGGTATGCTGGGTCACCGCACTTTCGCCGAGATCATGAGTCACGCCCTAAGGATGGTTCCGCAGTAATGGGTCAAATCTCGAAGCCGGTCCCTAGAGATGTGAGGCAAGGTTGGTTTACCAGGGGAGCTATCAACCCCAAGCAACCCGGTCCATGCTTACCTACCTGTTATGAATGCACCTTCACCCGCCAAATCTTTCAAAAGTTTTTCTATGCATATGTCAAATGGAACGCCCGAACTATGTGACTCATGTAATCTACTAGGCAATTTAGTCAATCGAGGGGTTCCCAAGCCCTGTGTGGTGATATGTCGTAAACGTATCTATAATTTTTGATGTTCCATGCTTGTTTAGTATCCAATTTTCTTTGCTTTGTCTACACTTTAAGGTATTTTTATATGTTTTTTGGGACTAATATATTAACAATATGCTACAGTGCCAGTTGCCTGTTTTCTGTTGTCTTTGGTTCCAGAAAAGACAGAAAATGAATTTTCTCGGAATTGGACGGGACAAAAGCCAAAGTCAATATTTCACCGAGGGAAACACGGAGCCAAAAGACGAGATGGAGGAGGGCCGTGAGGGGCCCACAACCCCAGGCCGCGCAGCCAGGCCTGGACCGTGCCTAGGGGGTGCGGCCGCCTTGGCAAACCCTCGGTCTCCCCCTTCGCCTATAAGAAGCCCCCGATACCTAAACCCTAAGGACCCGATCAGATCTCCACGAAACAGTCCATAGCCGCCACCACCATGGTCCCTAGATCGGGGGGATCTGAAGCTCTTCCCGGCACCCTGCCGGAGGGGAGAGATCATCCCGGAGGCCTTCTTCATCACCATGCCAGCCTCCGGTATGATGCGTGAGTAGTTCCACCTTGGACTATGGGTCCATACAGTAGCTAGATGGTTGTTTCTCTCCTTTGTGCTACCATGTTTAGATCTTGTGAGCTCCATTCATGATCAAGATCATCTATTTGTAATCATGCATGTTGTGTTTGCGGGGATCCGATGGATATTGAGATTACTATGTCAGATTGATTAATGGTTTTATCTTATTGATTTTATCATGTCTATGTTGTTTGATATCTTGCATGCTCTTCATTTCTAGTAACTATCTTAGCCAAGTAGATGCTAGTGACTCCAAGAGAGGGTATTTATGCTCAATAGTGGGTTCATGCCTCTATTGAATCTGGGAAGTGACAGAAATCTCTAAGGTTGTAGATGTGATGTTGCCACTAGGGAGAAAACAACGATCTCTTTTTCATGGAACAAGTGTATTTTTTACTTTATGCACTTTGCTTAAAGCAGTTATCCGTTGCTTACAACTTAATATTGAAGGGGGTTCGGATGATAACCTGAAGGTGGATTACTAGTCATAGATGCAGTTGGATGGCGGTCTATGTATATTGTTGTAATGCCCAATCGAATCTCATAGGATCATGAATGTCTAGTATTGCATTGTTATTCCTTGCTCAGTCCTGTCAATTGCCCCGCTGTAATTTGTTTACCCAGCATGTTATGTTGTTTATCTTAAGGAGAACACGTCTAGAGAACTATGGACCCTGGTCCAATCTTTACCATTGATATATCTTCCACTGTTACTGCTTACTTTCTGCAAGCCACCATTACCTTCCACACCATACAGTTAATCCTTTGTTTTTAGCAAACCGGTGAGATTGACAACCTCACTGTTCATTGGGGCAAAGTCTTGAGTTTGTGTTGTGCAGGTTTCCAAGTTGCTAGAAACACCTTTGAGTCGTTTCCTTCCTCCTACTGGTTCGATAACCTTGGTTTCTTTCTGAGGGCAGACTTGTTGTTGTGCTCTTCATACCTTCCTCTTGGGGTTTCCCAACGAAGCTCTACAGTGATCTGAGCCGCATCAATGAGTTTTCTAGCACCGTTGCCGGGGAGGCTAAGGACGGCTTCACATGGGGAGTCCTTCACAACCTTTCTCTTTACTTTATTTTTGTTTTGCTTGGTTTCTTTTGCCTTGTTTTGTTTGCTTATTTTTATCAAAAATTCCAAAAAATGAGTTTTGTTTGGTTTGCTTTTTCTTATAAAAAACACAAAAAAAATTAGTTCTTCCTTCTAGCTTACCATGTTGATCCCTAAGTTCACTCTGAAAGAGATTTCAATAGGTAGCGGCTCTATAATTGGGAAAGAAAATGTTGAAGAATTATTTAATCATATTAGCAAACATGAGGATATTAAGGATAGATCCTTAGCAGAACTTGCTCCTAATTATGAAATTGTTGCATCCTCTTTAGTTCACATGTTGGAGGCTAGGTTTTTTAACCTTAACCCCATGATGCAAATAATGTTTCTTAAACTAAAAGAAATTTACGATGCTGAAAAGAGAGATTTTATCCTATAAAATTGCTAAAAGAGTTCACTGATGTTGCTAAGGAAGCCAAAAAGTTCTTTGATCATTTTAATATGCTAGGCTCTTGTGTATATGTTATGGGTACTTTAGAAAAGTTGGATACCAAACCCAATGGAGAGGAAATTAAAATACCCATACCTTTTAAACTTGTAGGAATGCATGAAGCCCTAGAAAAGAATTTTGATTGGATTGTTCCTGAAAACCCCTTTGATGAAAGTAGTGAACCCAAGAGAGATGAGAAAGGATCCTCTAAAACTCATTTGGATGATATACCTTTCCTAGTTGAAGAAATTTCGAGTATTGATCTTAATGCTTCTTCATTTGAGAATAGTTGATTCTTGCTTCTTGTGCCTAACTTAAAGGCGTTAAAGAAAAGTACTTCTTGGGAGATAACCCAATAGTTTTCTTGAGTCTTGGAAGTTATTAATTCTGTAATAACCTCTCCTTATCCTTTTTATTTGATTTTTGTGCCAAGAATAACCTCTAATGAGAGGGAAGTAAGATTTGGGGAGTTGCTGTCTCGAAACAGATTTTTGTGCTCCATTGTAAAAGTTCTTGAAAAATCTCTGTAAGTCAGATTGAGCTGTAATTTTATGAATAAATCCCCCAGTTTGTTAGTTAACTTTCTTTAGTTCAACACTTTTTTATTTGAGTAACATAAGGTCTTCTAAAAAATCGGTTTATACCTTCTGGTCTGTTTTGACAAATTTCTGCCATTATTTGCATTTGCTTCTTATTGATTCCTTTTGGGGTTCTCTTTGGGAAATTGAGCTTTTTGAGGGAATTGCTACAGTATCTTGTGTCTTTAATTAAAATTTTGTTGTTTTGAAACTAAATCCCAAAGGTTTATTATCTTTTGAATGCACTAATGTTGCCAATGAAGATTGTGTGAAGTTTTGTATGAAGGAAAATTTGCAGGTGTAGAGGAAGAATGATGTAATGATATGAAGAATGGACAAAATACCAAGCTTGAGGGTGACACTGTTGGGGTTCGTAGCATGGAAAACAAAAAAATTCTACCACATGCACACAAACAAGCCAAGACCTATCTACTAGATTGTAGCAACGAGTCAATTAGATTACTCACCCTCGAAGATTCCAAAGCGGTTAACGAGAGCAGATTCTCGTGGGTGATGTAGTCATACACTTGCCGATCTCAAGATCGCGTAGACGATCCTTCCGGCGTTGTGTTTCGGTAGCACTTCCGCAGTCGGTCACACGCTCGATACTCGACGAAGACCTTCATCTCCCTTATTCCAGCAGGTAGCGGAGGTTGTAGTTCTCCCTTTGTGATTCTGGCAGCACGCCGGCATGGTGTCGGAAGTAGAGGGAAGATCCTACAGGGCTTCTCCTAAGCCGGAGAAGGTTATGGTGGATATAGGGTTTCCACCGATCTAGGGTTTAGAGGGCCGAAGAGAAGGAGGTGTGGCCGGCGGCGGCGCTAGGCAGGTGGCGAGGGGTTGGTTGTGTGTCTCCTTGGGGTACCCCCTCCCCTCTATTTATGAGAGGGAGGGCAGCTTGGGAGAGGGGATTTTAAATCCTTCCCCAACTCCCTATCCTAGTTGGCTTGTGGTGGAGGGAAAGAAGGATTCTTTCCTTCCTCCACTAGGACACATTGTCCCAGCTTAGCTTTTCAAACTTGCCTTTTGACTTTAAACTTGGAGCTTATTTTCTTTATTGCAAATGCCCAACCAAGTGACCTAGCACAAGATTCAATAATTCCACTTATGCATGACACATTCATGTACCCTTCCCATTCCGGTCCGGTGAACCTTCTAGACCCTTCTAGAACCTCTCCGATGAAATCATCGGAATCATTCCCGAACTCCGGAATTGGACTTTCCTTATATGAATCTTATTCTCTGGACCATTCTGGATCTCCTCGTGATATCCCGGATCCCATCCGAGACTCCGAACAACATTCGGTCTCCCTACTTACATTTCATATCTACTAAACAACATCGAATCCTTAAGTGTGTCTCCCTACGGTTCGTGAATTATGCAGAGATGAACGAGACTCTTCTCCGATCAATAACCAATAGAGGAATCTGCAAATTCATATGGATCCCACATATTTCTACGATTACTTTGCGATCGAATGAACCACTTACATACAATACCAATTTCCCTTTGTCTCGCGATAGTTTACTTATCTGAGGTCTGATCGTCGATATATCTGCATACCTAGTTCAACCTTGTTACTGATAAGTACTCTTTTCTCGTTCCCGTGATATGTGATCCCTTGTGAGATAGTCACATGCTTGCAAGCTAATTGGATGCCATTCCACCTAGAGGGCCCAGAGTATATCTATCTGTTATATGGATGGACAAATTCCACTCTTGATCCATGTGCCTCAACACATACTTTCCGAACACTCAATGCCATCTTTATAACCACCCAGTTACGGTGCGGTGTTTGATGTCATCAAAGCATCCTTCCGGTGATGGTGATTAGCATGATCTCATGGTCGAAGGAATTAGGTTACTATGTATCAGAAAGCTTATAGAAAACAAACTATTGAAATGACTTGATCTTTATGCTACGCTTATCTATAGGAGTATGTCCATCACACCATTCTCCTAATGACATGATCTTGTTGTTAAAAAATCTCAATGTTCATGATCGGGAAACCACGATCATCTATCAACCAACAAGCTAGGATTATAAAGAGGCTTTACTAGGGACTCTAATTTAGTTTACAAATCACACAAGTATTAATGTTTCTGGTTAATACTATTATAGCATGAATGTAAACATTTATCATAAACACAAAGAAATAATAATAACTAATTTTATTATTGTCTCTAGGGCATATCTCCAACAGTCTCCCACTTGCACTAGAGTCAACTAATCTAGATTACATGGTAATATACCGAACACCCATGGCGGTTTGGTGTTGGTCATATTTTGCCCTCGGGAGAGGTTTAGTCAACATATCCGCCACATTCAGATCTGTGTGTACTTTGCAAATCTTTATGTCACCATCTTGGATATGCTCTCGAATAGCATGAAAATGCAGCTTGATATGCTTCAGCTTCTTGTGTGACCTTGGTTCTTGCGCATTGGCTATGTCCCCCATGTTATCACAGTAGATAGACATTGGGTCCAGCGCACTTGGAACCACACCGAGCTCTGTAATGAACTCCTTCATCCATATCGCCTCTTGTGAAGCCTCCGAAGCAGCTATGTATTCTGATTCAGTTGAAGATCTCGCACAATGCTTCGCTTTGCACTCCTCCAGCTAACTGCTGCACCATTCAAAGTAAATACGTATCCAGACTGGGATTTAGAATCATCCGGATCGGTGTTCCAACTAGCATCGGTGTAACCATTAACAACGAGCTGTTCATCACCTCCATAAGTAAGAACCATATCCTTAGTTCTTCTCAAGTACTTAAGGATGTTTTTGACCGTTGTCCAATGATCCACTCCTGGATCACTTTGATATATGCTAGTCAAACTAACAGCATATGCAATGTCGGGTCTTGTACATAGCATGGCATACATGATAGATCCTATGACTGAGGCATAGGGAGTCTTACTCATCCTTTCTCTATCTTCTGTCGTAGCAGGACTTTGAGTTTTACTCAAGGTCGTATTGGGCAACATGGGCAAGAACCCTTTCTTGATATCTTCCATTCCAAACCTCTTTAGAATTTTGTCCAAATATGTGCTTTGTGACAATGATATCAGGCATCTCGATCTATCTCTGTAAATCTTTATGCCTAATATGTAAGCTGCTTCGCCAAGATCTTTCATTGAAAAACTATTATTCAAATAATCCTTGACACTATTAAGAAGGTCTACATCATTCCCAATCAACAATATGTCATCCACATATAGTACTAGGAATGCTACAGAACTCCCACTCACTTTCTTGTAAATACAAGCTTCTCCATAAGTTTGTATAAAACCAAAACTTTTGATTACCTTATCAAAATGTTGATTCCAACTTCGGGATGCTTGCTTCAATCCATAAATGGACCGTTGAAGTTTGCATACCTTGTTAGCATCTTTAGGATCGACAAAACCTTTGGGTTGTACTATATATAACTCTTCATCAATGTCTCCATTGAGGAACGTCATTTTGACATCCATCTGACATATCTCATAATCATAATATGCAGCGATTGCTAAAATAATCCTCACAGACTTTAGCTTCGCTACCGGTGAGAAAGTCTCATCGTAGTCAACCCCTTGAATTTGTCGAAAACCTTTTGTGACAAGTCAAGCTTTATAGACAGTAACATTACCATCAGCATTTGTTTTCTTCTTGAAAATCCATTTGTTCTCGATAGCCTTCCGGCCATCCGGTAAGTCCACGAAAGTCCATACTTAGTTTTCGTACATGGATCCAATCTCGGATTTCATGGCTTCTTGCCATTTATTTGAATCTAGGCTCATCATCGCTTCCTCATATGTCGCAGGGTCGTTGGTGTTGTCTACCAACATGACACTCATAACGGGATCATATCAATCGGGAGTGGTACGAGTTCCCGTTGACCTACGAGGTTTTGTAGTAATTTCAACTGAAGTTTCATGATCAACATCATTAGCTTCCTCTCTTATTGGTGTAGGTTCCACAGGAACTACTTCTGGTGTTGCGCTACTCTCAAATCCGAGAGAAGGTTCGAAAACCTCGTCGAGTTCTACTTTCCTTCCAGACACTTCTTTCGAGAGAAACTCCATCTCTAGAAAGGATCCATTCTTAGCAACGAAGATTTTGCCTTTGGATCTATGATAGAAGGTATACCCAATAGTTTCCTTCGGGTATCCTATGAAGACGCATTTTTCCTCTTTGGGTTCAAGCTTGTCGGGCTGTAACTTCTTTGCATAAGCTTCACAACCCCAAACTTTAAGGAACAACAATTTAGGTTTCTTCCCAAACCATAATTCATACGGTGTCATTTCAACGGATTTAGATGGTGCCCTATTTAAAGTGAATGCGGTTGTTTCTAATGCATGACCCCAAAATGATAGCGGTAAATCTTTAAGTGACATCATAGAATGAACAATATCTAAGAGAGTTCGATTATGATGTTCAGACACACAATTACATTGTGGTGTTCCCGGTAGTGTCAATTGTGAAAGTATTCCGCATTTCTTCAAATGCTCGCCAAACTCGTAACTAAGATATTAACCTCCACGATCAGATCATAGAAACTTAATCTTCTTGTTACGTTGATTCTCTACTTCACTTTGAAATTCCTTAAACTTCTTGAAAGTTTCGGACTTATGTTTCATGAAATAGATATACCCATATCTACTCAAGTCATCGGTGAAAGTAAGAACATAACGATAACCACCGCGTGATGCTACACTCATTGGACCACACACATCGGTATGTATGATTTCCAATAAGTCCGTAGCTCGCTCCATCATACCAGAAAATGGAATCTTAGTCATTTTACCCATCATACATGCTTCACATCTTTCAAGTGATTCGAAATCAAGTGATTCAAGAAGTCCATCAGAATGGAGTTTCTTCATACGCTTCACTCCAATGTGACCAATACGACAGTTCCACATATAGGTTGAGTTATTGCTCAATTTCAAACGTTTAGCTTCAATGTTATTAATATGTGTATTACTACAATCGAGATTCTACAAGAATAGACCATCTATCAAAGGTGTATGTGCATAAAACATATTACTCATATAAATCGAACAACCATTATTCTCGGACTTAAACAAGTAACCATCTTGAAATAAACATGATCTGTATATAATGTTCATGCTCAACGCAGGCACCAAATAACAATTATTTAAGTATAAAACTAATCCCGATGGTAAATGAAGAGGTAGCGTGTCGACCGCGATCACATCAACCTTTGATCCATTTCCAACGCGCATCGTCACCTTGTTCTTCGCTAGTTTCCGTCTATTCTGCAGCACCTGTTTCGAGTTACAAATATGAGCAACCGAACCAGTATCAAATACCCGGGCACTACTACGACTACTAGTGAGATACACATCAATAACATGTATATCGGATATACCTTTCTTCTGGATGTTGCCGTTCTTCAAATCCACCAAGTACGTAGGGCAATTCCGCTTCAAGTGACCTTCTCCCTTGCAGTAAAAGCACTCAGTATCAGGCTTAGGCCCAGCCTTGGTCTTCTTCGCCGGCGCGGTAACTTTCTTACCGCCTTCTTGAAGTTTCCCTTTTTCTTAGACTTGCCTTGCTATTTGAATTTGGTGGTCTTATTGACCATCAACACTTGGTGCTCTTTCTTGATCTCCACTTCCGAAGATTTTAACATGGAGAAGAGTTCGGGTAACGACTTGTCCATGTTTTTCATATTGTAGTTCATCACAAAGTTCTTGTAACTTGGTGGTAGTGATTGGAGGACACTGTGAATCCCCAAAGCATTAGGAATCACTATACCCAAGCTTTGAAGCTTGCTTGCATGCCTAGACATCTTAAGCACGTGCTCACTGACGGAGCTGCACTCTTCCATCTTGCAGTTAAAGAATTTTTCAGAAGCCTCATAACTCTCAACTGCCGCGTGAGCCTCAAATATCATTTTGAGTTCACGGACAATATCATGTGGGTCAAAGTTCTCAAACCTTTTATGAAGCTCAGATTCCAAACCATACAACATAGCACATTGAACTGTGAAGTACTGATTCTTCCGAGCAAGGAAAACATTCTTTACCTCATCGGTAGCATCAGCTGCAGGTGGGTCACCCAGCGGTGCATCCAGCACATAGGTCAAATTACCAGCATTGAGAACAATCCTCAAGTTGCGGAACCAATCCTCAAAGTTGCTTCCATTGTTTTCCAACTTTTCTTTCTCCAGGAACACATTAAAATTGATGGTAGGGGCCGCCATTGATCTACAACATATTTGCAATAGTTTAGACTAAGTTTATGACAAATTGAGTTCTAATTAATAGTTAAATAATCTAGGTGAACTCCCACTCAAAACAACACCCCTCGCATTTTTTTAGTGATCACACGAACCAAATCCACCACATCAAAACCGATCATCACGAGAGATGATGTAGCTTCAATGGCGAACAATCAACATGTTCATCATATCTACTATATGACTCATGCTTTACCTTTCGGTGATCCGTGTTCTGAGACCATGTCTGTACATGCTAGGCTCGTCAAGATCAAATCTTAGCTTACGCATGAGCAAATCTGGATTGCTCCCATTGTATACACTCGCAGAATCTAACACACCCGATCATCACGTGGTGCTTCGAAACAATGAGCTTTGGCAACGGTGCCTACTAAGGATGAAAAATTTATAACTTGATATTTTGTGAGAGGGATCATCTTATAATGCTACCGTCGCGAACTAAGCAATACAAGATGCATAAAAGGATTAACATCACATGCAATTCAAAATATGTGATATGATATGGCCTTTCTTCTTGTGCTTCCAATCTCCATCTTCAAGCACGAACATGATCTCCATCATCACCGGTGTGGCGTCAAGGTCAATGGCACCGCTCTATTGTTTTCGTCCACCGGCATCAACTATTACAACTACTTTGAATAATAGACACGTAGGTCGTAACGAAAATAAAATACAACCATAAGGCTCCTGCCGGTTGTCGACTTACAATAAGGAACATTGCATACATCATATATAATCACAATCATGGCCATATCACATAACATCACACCCCTGCAAAAAAAAGTTGGACGCCTCTAATTTTCTTTGCATGTTTTACGTGGTTTGGGGCTTTCAATAAGTGTCGTTCTAACTTACGAACAAGAACCACAATGTTGATGCTGGAACTATCAAGTGCCCGTTGTAAATTGAATCTATACCATGATGGGAGAGATAGACACCCACAAAGCCACTTATGCAATAAAAGTTGCATGTTAAGCATGGATCAAGTCTCATGAACGATGTCATGTAAGGTTAGACCGTGTCGCTTCATCCCATCATACCGCAAGATGCAAAGTACACAAAAGCAATTGATAATAAAAGCACCACCTCCCACAATTACCATTGTGTTCTACTCGTGCAACAGATCTACATATAGACACGGCTCTGATACCACTGTTGGGGTTCGTAGCATGGAAAACAAAAAATATCTACCGCATGCGCACAAACAAGCCAAGATATATATACTAGATTGTAGAAATGAGTCGATTAGATTACTCACCCTCGAAGATTCCAAAGCGGTTAATGAGAGAAGATTCTCGTGGGTGATGTAGTCGTACACTTGCTGATCTCAAGATCGCGTAGACGATCCTTCTGGCGCTGCATTTTGGCAACGCTTCCGCAGTTGGACACACGTTCGGTACTCGATGAAGACCTTCCTCTCCCTTGTTCTAGCAGGCAGCGGAGGTTGTAGTTCTCCCCTCGTGATTCCGGTAGCACGACGGCGTGGTGTCGGAAGTAGAGGGAAGATCCTGTAGGGCTTCGCCTAAGCCGAAGCAGGTTATGGTGGATCTAGGGTTTCCGGCGATCTAGGGTTTAGAGGGCCGGAGAGGAGGAGGCGTGGCCGGCGGCGCTAGGCGGCGGCACGGAGGTGGCACTAGGTGGCGACGCGGCGGCTGGCGGCGGCGGCAGTAGCGCTGGGGGCGGCGGCGCGGCTAGGTGGGGAGGGGCTAGTTGTGTGTCTCCTTGGGGCACCCCTCCCCTCTATTTATGAGAGGGAGGCCAGCTTGGGAGAGGGGAGTTTGAATCCTTCCCTAACTCCCTCTCCTAGTTGGCTTGTGGTGGAGGGAAAGAAGGATTATTTCCTTCCTCCACTAGGACACATTGTCCCAGCTTAGCTTTTCAAACTTGCCTTTTGTAACATCCCAGCATTTAGGAACCAACGAAGGGTAGATTTAGGAATCTCTGCAATTGCATGCATTCACCTGTAAAAATGTGGGTAATTTTTTTGCCAAATAAAAACCTAAAGTGATCAAAGTTTCTTTCACTCTTTAAGATTAGGAATAGCCTTGGAGAATGATCGTTATAAACTTTGATATGATCTTTGTGGATTAGTGTGTTTTGGGAAATGAAATTTGAATTTAAACTTGAGTGTTGGATTCATAATTTAAAAGGAATTAGAATTATATTTTAGTAATTTGATTTAATCAAGAGTTAACAATTAGTAACTCAAAATTTAAACAATATAACATAATCAAGAAAATGAATATTCATTCTATATCTTTATTTAATAAATAAGTTACCAAATGTAACTTATAAAAGTAATCAAGAATCTTTAAAATAGTAAATGAAATAAAAGAAGAACATTTATATATTGAGTAATATTACAATCTTTATTATAGAAGGATCAAATAAAGATTACAAAAGAATAAAATAAATATTACAAGGGAATTATTCTAAATCCTAGAAGACCTATTCTAAATCTTGAATCTTCAAGTCTTGTACCTGCAAAACAAATCACAAACTAAAAGAAAGAAAATAAAAGATTAGGATGTTTTTACTCTCAGTAGTGACAGTGTGATGCACTATTCAACTTTACATCACTAAGTAAATCTTAGGGGCAAGTTTCACCAATATGAAAGAAATAAATCTTTCATAACCCATAAGCCACAAGTGAAATAATTTTAATCAGAGAGAGAGGGGCAAGTTTCACCAAGCAGTTAAGTGGTAAACAGATAAAAAGGTAACTTTCATTCCCTGAGCATATCCACAAGGGTGCAGCAGGCACACAAGCAGCATAGACACCTAAATGCATGGTGTGTGCTGTCAACACATCTATAGCTGCCTACACGGGCAAAACTGCTCAGCACAACCGTGGGCAAGCACCACAACAGCATTTTCTTGTTCATACACATCAAGCACCAGCAGCCAAACCAAACCAAACCAAACCAAACCAAACCAAACCAAACCAGACCAAACCAACCACACACTTGATCATCCCACCAAGATGGTGACATAAGGAGGGGGTGGATGAGGTGGATAGCAAGAACAAGGACAAGCTAACAGGACCAGGAGGTGAATATCAAGATCCAGGACAAGTTCCAGGAGCTGGAAGTAGCAGGAGCAGCATCAGGAGAAGAACCAGATCAGGCTAGCCACACAACCAGCAAGATCAAGCCACAAGATCAGCAAGTTACAACCCCAACAACTCCACTGTTGTGGTGAGTAGTATAAAACCATCACATGATTTATCTATCTAAGTTAGACAAGAATTCATGTGTTGTCTAATATTCAACTTCTCAGAAAAACACCCAAGTGGGGTGAGTCCATCATTGAAGATTTTAAACACTAAAAGCCATCAGAAAACTATACAGATCCAACCAGGATCTCAGAACAACCTCATTGATCCTAGCTATAAAGCCATATCTTAAATTCCCAGAATAAATATAGCTAAGATCTGGAATTCTAGGCACATCCCTTAAACAGGAGTAGCACCTTAGAATTTCTAGATCTTATGGATCTATATAACTTAATAAGCCTACAAATCATTTTTTCCCAACTTTGACTCAAGAATTAGTAGCTGGTATCACTACCAGAACAGATCCATGAGGAACAACAAGATAAGGACCTAGTCCCTAAGCCTCAGACCAACATCATAGGCATTGGGGTTTAAAGAAACAAAGTTTCAACTTATCTTTGGTATTAAGCCAATCTTAAGCATAAACAAAATCAATCCAAGTAGTAGAACCTAGTCTTGTGTGCCATTTTAGGATGGTGTCACAAGAGCAACTTCTAAACTAAGCAGATTAAGCATCTAGCTTTCACAGATAAACTCACAGACAATTAAGCATCATTTTCCTGGTACCAATCACATGAATCATTTTTAGGTATATATATAGAGACATAACATCACTGTAAGAGACCAATTTATATCAATCTGTATAATCCATAAGCCAACAATTACAGATATAGTGACTACATCACTCACAAATCACTGTCAATAACCAAGTAATGACAGCAGTGAACTTTCAAATCACTAGGATCCCAAGCAGTGATTCTACGGTAACACTATCATTTGAACCATATTAAATTAACCAATGGAATCAATCTGATAAGCCACTAGCATCACCAAAGCCAACTATAAGCAATAATCCACAGCAAACAGTCATTCATCATGCTCAAGGATTATCACCACTAGATCCAAATCATCATATATATGCTCAACAGAGGGATATTAACCCTAATCAGGACAAGAACCCTAATCAGGATATGAACCCTAATCAGAACATAAGCACTAGGCAGGGGTAGCCACTAGCTACACACATAGAGATTCATGGTGATAGGATGATCTAGGATCCACAGAGGCGCAACTTACCCGGGGTCCTCGCTGACGAATTGAAGAGGAAGCAGAAGGGCCGACGGGCTCGCGGCGGCACGGGGAGCACCCAGAGGGTGCTACAACCCACACCAGCCACGGCGGCAGCCACAGTAGCACACGAACACCGCACACCACCAAATGAGGGTCCGTAGCGGCGGTGGCGGCACCTAACCCCAAACCCCAGGGTTCGGGAACAGGGCGAACCTGGCCACCAGAGGGCTCCGAACTCAAATCGAAGCGGAGGAGGTGAACCAGCATAGTCGCCAACCTCGCCCTGCACCACGATAGTGGCCAGGGAGGGCCACGGCGGCGCCAGCACCCCACGGGGTCGAGGGAGAGGGGAGATGCGAACGAGGGAGAGACAGAGAGAGTGGGCTGAGCGGGCCAGTACCCCTTCGGGGATCCATTTTGGTTCTGCCCAATTGGGCCAAAATGGCCCAATAAAACCAACACAGCCAGCCCAATCACCTAAAGCAAATTTTAATAATTAAGAAAAGACCAAAATGCCCCTAAATTTAAATAAATTCTAGAAAATAAAATAAAAATCCTAAAATTATAAATAAAATATTTTTGTATTCACAATAATCCAATCTATCTAATTAAGAAATAAAATTTTAGGCATATAATTTCTATCAAGAATTTTATAATATATATATTACTTATGGAATTTTATTAAATTAAAGAAAGATGATAAAAATAAATAAAAATCACTTTTATTATATACCCATATTGTAGTATTTTATAAAAATACTAAACAAATAATTTGAATATTTTTGAATTTAAAAGAAAAACGATAATTCTTAAAAGAATTATTAAATAAGTAAATTCAAATAAAATGAAATAAAATAAAATAATACAATATTCAATAAATATTAAAAATTAATATTTATAAATTCTTTATTACTAAAAAGAATTTTTATAATTTAAATAATGGGGGAGAATACACACAAAACTAAATAATGCATTACATTACTCTGTATAATCATTTTGCTTCTTTAAATATTGTCCTTACTGGGCAATAATGATGTTTTGTAGACATAGAAGCTCAAGGTCCAGTGCAAGCATACAACTTCACTACCTTGCAATCACAAGGCAAGTTCATCACTTGATCATGTCCTTTGAAGAGTCTTTATCAAAGTATTTGCAAGATTGTGTGTTATCATCTATACTTCAAAGAAAGAAAATATTATTTTCTTAAATAAATAAATTTTAGGTATCATCCTAAGTGATGATATAATGGAGCAATAGAACTTAGGGTTCTATTTGCAACAATAATGATCAGTTAGGAACTTAATAACCCCTGACATCAGTGATTCTAGCGCCGTATATCACGCGTTAACCATGAGATTTGGAATGGGACAGAGAAGTTAGCTGTATCTTCTTCCTCTCGCATGTAGCCGGATGTGCAGGTCGTGGCTATTATCACTCGTATCATGCATATTAATTGGTAATTCATAGAGGATATGCAGCATATGGGTGGGAACCCTCAACGTCCCATGATAGTTCTGGCATCTAACGGTCTGTACAAACCGTTGCCGTAATTCAATATGTGGGCATGGTGTACACCAAGGAGGCATGCGAGGTCGTGAAGGGGGTAGTGATTGGCTTGGATCACCTACTAGGCCCGACATCATGGAATTTTGGACGGGAAAGTACGCCCGGTTGTGCAACAAGGAGTTGATCTCTCATGGGTAAAGTAACGCACCTCTGCAGAGTGTAAGAACTGTAACTTGTTACTCCCTGTTCCGGGAAGGAGCTACCAACGCGGCAGGAAAGGAACTCCATGAAAGTTCTGGTCAACCTGTGAAGGCTGATGGTCATAGATTTTCATAATAAAATCAATCTTTGAAGAAAGATTTACAAAAACTGCATAGTGCCAAGGACTTATAGTCGGAGGTGGTAGTTAGAGCATCAAACTTTCCACCTTGCATATGAAATGGATCGTATGGGAACCTAGAGGTGTAGGGGTTCGTAGCATGGAAAACAAAAAATTTCTATCGCATACAAACAAACAAGCCAAGATCTATCTACTAGATTGTAGCAACGAGTCGATGGAATAACTTACCCTCGAAGATTCCAAAGTGTTTAACGAGAGCGGATTCTCGTGGGTGATGTAGTCGTACTCTTTCCGATCTCAAGATCGTGTAGACGATCCTTCCGGCGCTGCGTTCCGGCAGCGCTCCCGCAGTCAGTCACACGTTCGGTACTCGACGGAGACCTTCCTCTCCCTTGTTCCAGCAGGCAGCGGAGGTTGTAGCACTCTCCTCGCGATTCCGGCAGCACAACGGCGTGGTACCGGAAGTAGAGGGGAGATCCCGCAGGGCTTCGCCTTAAGCCGGAGCGAGTATGGTGGATTATGAGAGAGGGCTATTAGTGGTCTAGAGATTAGACTCACCAATTAGAAGGCTCTAAACCGCAGGCTAAAGCAATTAGAAGCTCTAAACCAAACGGCTCTAAACCTGAGATTAGAGGTGGAAACTTGTGTGTCTCAAGGAGGAGCCCTGCCCCTCCTTTTATGGGTGGGGAGGCGCGGCCAGGGGAGGGGAGTCCCTCCCCAAGTCGTCCTTGGGCTGGGCGCCGGCTTGGAGGAGTGGGACTCCTCCTCCAAGTTGGTTCCAACTCCTCTTGCTTGTTTCCCACAGTTTCCTGTTTCCCACAGTTTCCTGTTTTAGCCGTTTGACTTTCAAACTGGCAATTTGACTTTCATGTTTTTGGAACAGCAAGAACACTTAGTACATGATGCAATCATTCAATGACACACTCATGTACCCTCCCCCCCGGAGTGCCGGACAATCCGGAACCTTCTAGAACATTCCCGATGAAAACACCGAAATCATTCCCGAACTCCGAAACGGGACTTTCCTTATATGAATCTTATTCTCCGGACCATTCCGGATCACCTCGTGATATCCCGGATCCCATCCGAGACTCCGAACAACATTCGGTCTCTTTCTCATAATACCATAACTACTCAAAACAACGTCGAATCCTTAAGTGTGTCTCCCTACGGTTCGTGAATTATGCGGACATGATCGAGACACTTCTCTGAACAATAACCAATAGAGGAATCTGGAAATTCATATGGCTCCCACATATTTCTACGATTACTTTGCGATCGAATGAACCACTTACATACGATACCAATTTCCCTTTGTCTCACGATAGTTTACTTATCCGAGGTTATGATCGTCGGTATCTCTGCATACCTAGTTCAACCTCGTTACCGATAAGTACTCTTTTCTCGTTCCCGTGATATGTGATCCCTTGTGACCAAGTCACATGCTTGCAAGCCAATTGGATGACATTCCACCGAGAGGGCCCAGAGTATATCTATCCGTCATGTGGATGGACAAATCCCACTCTTGATCCATGTGTTTCAACCAATACTTTCCGAACACTTAACGCCACCTTTATAGCCACCCAGTTACGGTGTGGTGTTTGATGTCATCAAAGCATCCATCCGGTAAAGGTGATATGCATGATCTCATGGTCGAAGGAATTAGGTTACTATGTATCAGAAAGCATATAGCAATTGAACTATTGAAATGACTTGATCTTTATGCTACGCTTATCAATAGGAGTATGTCCACCATATCATTCTCCTAATGATATGATCTTGTTGTTGATAACATCTCAATGTTCATGATATGGAAACCACAATCATTTAATCAACCAACAAGCTAGTGAAGTATAGAGGCTATACTAGGGACTTCAATTTTAAGTTTACAATTCACACAAGTATTAATGTTTCCTTGTTAATACTATTATAGCATGAATACAAACATTTATCATAAACACAAAGATATAATAATAACTATATTTATTATTGCCTCTAGGGCATATCTCCAACAGTCTCCCACTTGCACTAGAGTCATCTAATCTAGATTACATGGTAATATACCGAACACCCATGGCAGTTTGGTGTTGGTCATGTTTTGCCCTCGGGAGAGGTTTAGTCAACGGATCCGCCACATTCAGATCTGTGTGTACTTTGCAAATCTTTATATCCCCATCCTGGATATGTTCTCGAATAGCGTGAAAACGCAGTTTGATATGCTTCAGCTTCTTGTGTGACCTTGGTTCTTGCGCATTGGCTATGGCGCCCATGTTATCACAGTAGATAGACATTGGGTCCAGCGCACTTGGAACCACACCCAGCTCTGTAATGAACTCTTTCATCCATATTGCTTCTTGTGAAGCCTCCGAAGCAGCCATGTATTCCGATTCAGTTGAAGATCTCGCCACAACGCTTTGCTTTGCACTCCTCCAGCTAACTGCTGCACCATTCAAAATAAATACGTACCCAGATTGTGATTTAGAATCATCTGGATCGGTGTTCCAACTAGCATCGGTGTAACCATTAACAACGAGCTGTTCATCACCTCCATAAGAAAGAACCATATCCTTAGTTCTTCTCAAGTACTTAAGGATGTTTTTGACCGCTGTCCAATGATCCACTCCTGGATCACTTTGATATCTGCTAGTTAAACTAACAGCATATGCAATGTCGGGTCTAGTACATAGCATGGCATACATTAGAGATCCTATGGCTGAGGCATAGGGAGTCTTACTCATCCTTTCTCTATCTTCTGCCGATGTTGGACTTTGAGTTTTACTCAAGGTCATATTGGGCAACATGGGCAAGAACCCTTTCTTGCTTTCTTCCATTCCAAACTTCTTTAGAACTTTGTCCAAATATGTACTCTGTGACAATGATATTTGGCGTTTCGATCTATCTCTATAAATCTTTATGCCTAATATGTAAGCTGCTTCGCCAAGATCCTTCATTGAAAAACTATTATTCAAATATTCCTTGACACTATTAAGAAGGTCTACATCATTCCCAATCAACAATATGTCATCCACATACAGTATTAAGAATGCTACAGAGCTCCCACTCACTTTCTTGTAAATACAAGCTTCTCCATAAGTTTGTATAAAACCAAAACTTTTGATTACCTTATCAAAACGTTGATTCCAACTTCGGGATGCTTGCTTCAATCCATAGATGGACCTTTGAAGCTTGCATACCTTGTTAGCATCTTTAGGATCAACAAAACCTTTGGGTTGCATCATATACAACTCTTCATCAATGTCTCCATTGAGGAATGCTGTTTTGACATCCATCTGCCATATCTCATAATCATAATATGCAGCGATTGCTAACATAATCCTCACAGACTTTAGCTTCGCTACCGATGAGAAAGTCTCATCGTAGTCAACTCCTTGAATTTGTCGAAACCCTTTTGCGACAAGTCGAGCTTTATAGACAGTAACATTACCATCAGCATCTGTTTTCTTCTTGAAAATCCATTTGTTCTCGACAGCCTTCCGGCCATCCGGTAAGTCCACCAAAGTCCATACTTGGTTTTCGTACATGGATCCAATCTCGGATTTCATGGCTTCTTGCCATTTATTGGAATCTAGGCTCATCATCGCTTCCTCATATGTCTCGGGGTCATCGGTGTTGTCCACCAACATGACACTCATAACGGAATCATACCAATCTGGAGTGGTACGAGTTCTCGTTGACCTCCGAGGCTCTGTAGCAACTTCAACCGAAGTTTCATGATCACCATCATTAGCTCCCTCTCTAATTGGTGCAGGCACCACAGGAACTTCTTCCGGTGCTGCGCTACTCGCAATTTCGAGAGAAGGTTCGACAACCTCGTCGAGTTCTACTTTCCTTCCAGTCACTTCTTTCGAGAGAAATTCCTTCTCTAGAAAGGATCCATTCTTGGCAACGAAGATTTTGCCTTCGGATCTATGATAGAAGGTATACCCAATAGTTTCCTTCGGGTATCCTATGAAGACGCATTTTTCCGCTTTGGGTTCAAGCTTGTCCGGCTGTAACTTCTTTACATAGGCTTCGCATCCCCAAACTTTAAGGAACGACAATTTAGGTTTCTTCCCAAACCATAATTCATATGGTGTCGTTTCAACGGATTTAGACGGTGCCCTATTTAAAGTGAATGCGGCTGTTTCTAATGCATAACCCCAAAATGATAGCGGTAAATCTGTAAGTGACATCATAGAACGAACCATATCTAAGAGAGTTCGATTACGACGTTCGGACACACCATTACGCTGTGGTGTTCCCGGCGGTGTCAATTGTGAAAGTATTCCGCACTTCTTTAAATGCTCGCCAAACTCGTAACTTAGATATTCACCTCCACGATCAGAACGTAGAAACTTAATCTTCTTGTTACGTTGATTCTCTACCTCACTTCGAAACTCCTTAAACTTCTCGAAAGTTTCGGACTTATGTTTCATGAAATAGATATACCCATATCTACTCAAGTCATCTGTGAAGGTAAGAACATAACGATAACCACCGCGCGATGCTACACTCATTGGACCACATACATCGGTATGTATGATTTCCAATAAGTCCGTAGCTCGCTCCATCATACCAGAAAATGGAGTCTTAGTCATTTTGCCCATCAGACATGCTTCGCATCTATCAAGTGATTCAAAATCAAGTGATTCAAGAAGTCCATCGGAATGGAGTTTCTTCATACGCTTCACTCCAATGTGACCAAGACGACAGTGCCACATATAGGTCGAATTATCGCTTGATTTCAAACGTTTAGCTTCAATATTGTTGATATGTGTATTTCCACTATCGAGATTCAATAAGAATAGACCATCTATCAAAGGTGCATGTGCGTAAAACATATTACTCATATAAATCGAACAACCATTATTCTCTGACTTAAACAAGTAACCGTCTCGCAATAAACAAGATCCTGATATAATGTTCATGCTCAACGCAGGCACTAAATAACAATTATTTAAGTATAAAACTAATCCCGATGGTAGATGAAGAGGTAGCGTGCCGACCGCGATCACATCAACCTTTGATCCGTTTCCCACGCGCATCGTCACCTCGTTCTTCGCTAGCTTCCGTTTATTCTGCAGCACCTGTTTCGAGTTACAAATATGAGCAACCGAACCAGTATCAAATACCCAGGCACTACTACGAATACTAGTGAGATACACATCAATAACATGTATATCAGATATACCTTTCTTCTTGATGTTGCCGTTCTTCAAATCCGCCAAGTACTTTGGGAAATTCCGCTTCCAGTGACCTTCTCCCTTGCAGTAAAAACACTCAGTTTCAGTCTTTGGTCCAGCCTTGGTTTTCTTCGTCGGCGTGGCAACTTTCTTACCACCCTTCTTGAAGTGTCCCTTTTGCTTAGACTTGCCTTTCTTGAATTTGGTGGTCTTATTGACCATCAACACTTGGTGCTCTTTCTTGATCTCCACTTCTGCAGATTTTAACATAGCAAATAGTTCTGGCAACTCTTTGTTCATGTTCTGCATGTTGTAGTTCATCACAAAGTTCCTGTAACTTGGTGGCAATGACTGGAGGACGCGGTAAACCCCCAAAGCATTAGGAATCACTATACCCAAGCTTTGAAGTTTGTTTGCGTGCCCAGACATCTTAAGCACATGCTCACTGACGGAGCTGCCCTCTTCCATCTTGCAGTTAAAGAACTTTTCAGAAGCCTCATAGCTTTCAATTGCCGCATGAGTCTCAAAAATCAATTTGAGATCCTCGACAATATCATATGGGTCTGACTCTTCAAACCTTTTCTGAAGCTCCGATTCTAAACCATACAAGATAGCACACTGAACTATGGAGTACTGATTCTTCCGAGCGAGGTAAACATTCTTTACTTCATCGGGAGCATCAGCTGCAGGTGGGTCACCCAGCGGTGCATCCAGCACATAGGTCAAATTACCAGCTGTGAGGACAATCCTCAAATTGCGGAACCAATCCGCGAAGTTGCTTCCATTGTTTTTCAACTTTTCTTTCTCTAGGAACGCATTAAAATTGATGGTAGGGGCTGCCATTGATCTACAACATATTTGCAATAGTTTAGACTAAGTTTATGACAAATTGAGTTCAAATTAATTAATGAAATTAAACTAGGTGAACTCCCACTCAAAACAATATCCCTCACATTGTTTTAGTGAACACACGAACCAAATCCACTACATCAACACCGATCATCACGAGAGTTGATATAGTTTCAATGGCGAACAATCATCATGTTCATCATATCTACTATATGATTCATGCTTTACCTTTCGGTAATCCGTGTTCCTGATACCATGTCTGTACATACTAGGCTCGTCAAGATCAAACCTTAGCCACCGCATAAGCAAATCTGGCTTGCTTACGTTGTATACACTTGCGGAATCTAACACACCCGATCATCACGTGGTGCTTCGAAACAACAAGCTTTAGCAACGGTGCTAGCTAAGGGCGAACACTTTATGATTTGAAATTCATGTGCATGAGGGATCATCTTATAATGCTACCGTCGTCTACTAAGCAATACAAGATGCATAAAGGATTAACATCACATGCAATTCATAATATGTGATATGATATGGCCTTTCTTCTTTGTGCTTCCGATCTCCATCTTCAAACACGAACATGATCTCCATCATCACCGGCATTGCATCAAGGTCAATGACGCTTCACCATGGTTGTCGTCCACCGGCTTCAACTATTACAACTACTTTGAATAGACACGCGGGTCTTAACATAAATTAAAGACAACCATATGGCTCCTGCCGGTTGCCAACTTACAATAAGGAACATTGCATACATCAAATATAATCACAATCATGGCCATATCACATCACTGCACACCCCTGCAAAACAAAGTTAGACGCTTCTACTTTCTTTGCATATTTTACGTGGTTTGGGGCTTTAAATAAGTGTCGTTCTAACTTACGAACAAGAACCACAACATTGATACTAGCATTGTTGATTACCCGTTGTAAATTGGATCTTAACTATGCTAGGAGAAACAGGCACCCGCAAAGCCACTTATGCAATACAAGTTGCATGTCAAGCGTGGAGCAAGTCTCATGAACGATGTCATGTAAGGTTAGCCCGGGCCGCTTCATCCCAACATACCGCAAGATGCAAAGTACACAAAAAGCAATCTACAATAAAAGCATCAACGCCCACAATGACCATTGTGTTCTACTCGTGCAACAGATCTACATATAGACACGGCTCTGATACCACTGTAGGGGTTCGTAGAATGGAAAACAAAAATTTTCTATCGCATACAAACAAACAAGCCAAGATCTATCTACTAGATTGTAGCAACGAGTCGATGGAATAACTTACCCTCGAAGATTCCAAAGTGTTTAACGAGAGCGGATTCTCGTGGGTGATGTAGTCGTACTCTTTCCGATCTCAAGATCGTGTAGACGATCCTTCCGGCGCTGCGTTCCGGCAGCGCTCCCGCAGTCGGTCACACGTTCGGTACTCGACGGAGACCTTCCTCTCCCTTGTTCCAGCAGGCAGCGGAGGTTGTAGCACTCTCCTCGCGATTCCGGCAGCACAACGGCGTGGTACCGGAAGTAGAGGGGAGATCCCGCAGGGCTTCGCCTTAAGCCGGAGCGAGTATGGTGGATTATGAGAGAGGGCTATTAGTGGTCTAGAGATTAGACTCACCAATTAGAAGGCTCTAAACCGCAGGCTAAAGCAATTAGAAGCTCTAAACCAAACGGCTCTAAACCTGAGATTAGAGGTGGAAACTTGTGTGTCTCAAGGAGGAGCCCTGCCCCTCCTTTTATGGGTGGGGAGGCGCGGCCAGGGGAGGGGAGTCCCTCCCCAAGTCGGCCTTGGGCTGGGCACCGGCTTGGAGGAGTGGGACTCCTCCTCCAAGTTGGTTCCAACTCCTCTTGCTTGTTTCCCATAGTTTCCTGTTTCCCACAGTTTCCTGTTTTAGCCGTTTGACTTTCAAACTGGCAATTTGACTTTCATGTTTTTGGAACAGCAAGAACACTTAGTACATGATGCAATCATTCAATGACACACTCATGTACCCTCCCCCCCGGAGTGCCGGACAATCCGAAACCTTCTAGAACATTCCCGATGAAAACACCGAAATCATTCCCGAACTCCGAAACGGGACTTTCCTTATATGAATCTTATTCTCCGGACCATTCCGGATCACCTCGTGATATCCCGGATCCCATCCGAGACTCCGAACAACATTCGGTATCTTTCTCATAATACCATAACTACTCAAAACAACGTCGAATCCTTAAGTGTGTCTCCCTACGGTTCGTGAATTATGCGGACATGATCGAGACACTTCTCTGAACAATAACCAATAGAGGAATCTGGAAATTCATATGGCTCCCACATATTTCTACGATTACTTTGTGATCGAATGAACCACTTACATACGATACCAATTTCCCTTTGTCTCACGATAGTTTACTTATCCGAGGTTATGATCGTCGGTATCTCTGCATACCTAGTTCAACCTCGTTACCGATAAGTACTCTTTTCTCGTTCCGGTGATATGTGATCCCTTGTGACCAAGTCACATGCTTGCAAGCCAATTGGATGACATTCCACCGAGAGGGCCCAGAGTATATCTATCCGTCATGTGGATGGACAAATCCCACTCTTGATCCATGTGTTTCAACCAATACTTTCCGAACACTTAACGCCACCTTTATAGCCACCCAGTTACGGTGTGGTGTTTGATGTCATCAAAGCATCCATCCGGTAAAGGTGATATGCATGATCTCATGGTCGAAGGAATTAGGTTACTATGTATCAGAAAGCATATAGCAATTGAACTATTGAAATGACTTGATCTTTATGCTACGCTTATCAATAGGAGTATGTCCACCATATCATTCTCCTAATGATATGATCTTGTTGTTGATAACATCTCAATGTTCATGATATGGAAACCACAATCATTTAATCAACCAACAAGCTAGTGAAGTATAGAGGCTATACTAGGGACTTCAATTTTAAGTTTACAATTCACACAAGTATTAATGTTTCCTTGTTAATACTATTATAGCATGAATACAAACATTTATCATAAACACAAAGATATAATAATAACTATATTTATTATTGCCTCTAGGGCATATCTCCAACAAGAGGGGGGGTGAATAGGTGCAAACCAATTTTTAATACTTTTTCAATTTTAGGCTTAACACAAAGTAAATTCTCTAGATATGCAACTACGAGAATTTCCCTATATGTAACCCTAACTACTAAGCACGTAAAAGAGGAGCGAGGAAACCGTAGTGGAGCACGCGGAGACACAGGGATTTGTTTTACCGCAGTTCCTTCCTTGTTAAGGGAAGTACATCTGCGTTGGAGGGGTGGGCGGTTCTAAGACCACCACGCCACAATAGGCCTCACCCTATTCTCCGATGGATCTCGCCACGAGAGGCCTGATCCACCTTCTCCACTATTGGATCCCTTCGAGGCGGGAACCGGTGCCTTTTACAACACTATCGGGGCACACACCCACAACTGAATTGGGGGCTCCCGAGATGACAACAAGCTGCCACAAGAACAAGGTTTATCAATATAAACAAAAACAAGGATCTAGATATTTGCAAGAAATACTAGATCGGAGGTTCTCCAAATGAATGGAGAGGAGATGAAGCGCTTGATTGCTGATGATGAAGATCGAGTTCTCCTCCTTCGATTCCCCAGGGGATGGGGCCTTTGGGTGGATCTAGGTGGAGCACTATTGGATGAAGCTTTCAGATGTGATCTGGTATTTTTCGAGATGAATCAAAAGTTCTGGCAGGAGGGGGAAGGCTGGCTTAAATACCCCCTCCCCATATCTGGCCGTTGCACAACTTTGGGGGCCGATTATCCGCCCCCGGGAAAACTCCGCCCCAAGGGCGGATTCTCCGGGGGAAACTCCGCCCCCTCTCTGGGGCTTACGCCATGGTGAGGCTTGGTGAAGATCTTGGGGGGCGGATTATCCGGCCCCCCTGAGGGGCGGATTATCCGGCGGGGCCGGAAAATCCGGCCAAAATTCCGCCCCCTCTCTGGGGCTTGCGCCTTGGCGATGAGCAAGGGGGCGGATTATCCGCCCCCCCTGAGGGGCGGATTATCCGGCGGGGCCGGAAAATCCGGCCAAAAATCCGCCCCCCTTCTGGGGCTTGCGCCTGCTTGGGCAAAGGGAGGGGCGGATTATCCGCCCCTGGTGGGGCCAGATTATCCGCCCCCAAAGGCAGAGTTCTTTTCCCTTTATTCTCAAATAGAGCTGCAACACTTCAACACACATTAAATGATCCTTGGTATTGTTATCTAACACACAAAACACTAGGGATTAAGAAATGTTCTTTAAATCTCCCCCTTTTTGGTGTTAGATGACAATACTAGGATTTGCAATAAAACCGGCAAACGCCACCTTAAATAATGAAAGACGCTCCCCCTAGATGTGTGCATATTTAAGATTTGCATTTGAATACAAATACACACACTAGGGAGAACACTACTTCCATAACCAAGATAATTGAAACGAGGTGGTTTGGCAAACAAGGTCATACCACCGGGAAGAGAAAATAGCCAAAGCATACATAGATAATCCCATGAATCCATATGCCATCAAGTATGCTCCACAATTCTAGAATTCCATGAGGTCCATAATAGATAAATCTAGAATTCCATGAATACCAAACATAGTACCAAACAGTGAAGTACGACATAGTCTTACAAAAACAAACACAAATAGCAACTGAGTTCACCCTAGAAAAAGGGCACAAGCAAGCAAATAAGAACGACTAAAATCGAAAAGCTTGTGCCTGACCCTTGCAAATCCAAGAGACCTAATATAACTACTTCTCCCCCTTTGGCATCGAAATGCCAAAAAGGAAGAAGAGCGATGCTAACGCCCCTGGAGATCACTGCTCATCCTCGTCGTAGTCATTCCCATCCCCATCCTCTTCATCATACTCATCATCATCGTCATCAGCTGGAGGAATGGGTGCCCTCGGTGGAGGAGGAAAGAGACAACTCTCGAGCTCGCCATAGTTGATCCCTGAGGTGTTCCACTGAGCATACGGATCCGGAGCAGTGGGGGAGGTGTATTGCCAGTGGCACCTGAGACATGGTGGAGGATAAGCTGCTGCGTGTGATCCCTCTCATGATCCCTGCGGTACGCCTCATATTGGCCCTTGATCTTGATCACCGTTACTGCCAGAAGATTGTTGCTGAACATTTTCTTCAGGCCCGGATAATCCGCCCCTTGGAGGGGCCGGACTATCCGGCCTGGGAGGACAAGTACCAGAACCATCTTCCTGAGAAAGCCTGACTGGAGTTGGAGACCCAGGGCCGGATAATCCGCCCCTGGGGGCCGGAGAGTCCGGCCTGGGAGCTTCAGAGTTGTTGACTTCTCCTTCGGATCCTCTAGAACGAGTTGGAGTGCCAGGGGCGGGTTGTCCGCCCCTTGGAGGGGGCGGATAGTCTGTCCTGGGACTACCAACTTGTCCAGGGGACAGATGGTCTTCAGCAGATTGTGGTGTTGGTGCAGGATTGTCTCCAACAGTAGGAGCTTGTTGATCTTGTGTAGATGAGGGCTCCACATGTGTGGAGCATTGTCCTTCCCGATCCGCCACAAGGGGTTCCTCAATGGGGCGGAAAAATCCCACGCCCATTCTTCTTATGGCATCTTGGGGTATTTCAACATCTGCATCACAAACATCAACTTGCCCAACAAAGGAGCCGTTATTTTCATCAAACTCCACACTACAAGATTCCACAACAATCCCAGTGAGCTTGTTGTAGACTCTATAAGTGTGGGATTTGGCACCGTAACCAACAAAAATACCTTCTAAAGCCTTGGAATCAAATTTTGACAAACGGACACCTTTAATAAGAAAGAAACACTTACACCCGAATACCCTGAAGTATGAGATGTTGGGTTTGTTACCGGTAAGTATTTCATATGGGGTCTTGTCCAAGATCTTCCGAAGGTAGAGCCGGTTTGATGAGTGACAAGCAGTGGAAATGGCTTCAGCCCAAAAATTATAAGGAGACTTGAATTCAGCTAGCATAGATCTTGCCATATCCATCAAAGTCCGGTTCTTCCTCTCGGCTACACCATTTTGTTGAGGGGTGTACGCAGCGGAATATTGGTGTCTAATCCCCTCTTCGCTAAGAAACTCGTTTAAAGTGTAGTTCTTGAATTTTGAGCCGTTGTCACTTCTAATTGCCAAGATGGGAACATTGTGTTGACGTTGAACTTCATTGGCAAAGTCGATGACAGTTTGTTGAGTCTCACTTTTCAGCTTGAAGAAATATACCCATGTATATCTTGAGTAGTCATCGACAATGACCAAGCAATATTTCTTCCCACCAAGACTTGCATGAGAAGGAGGACCAAATAAATCCACATGAAGTAATTCCAAGATCCTCTTTGATGACACAATAGTCTTCCTCTTGTGGGGAGAGTCATGCATTTTTCCTTCAACACAAGCCCTGCAAACACGATCTTTGGCAAAAGAGACATTGTCTTTTAGTCCAAGGATGTGGCCACCCTTTTGGAGACTTTGCAAAGTTCTCATGTTGACATGGGCTAAACGGCGATGCCATAGCCAGCCCACGTCGGCCTTTCCGAATAGACACATCGGACCCGAAGTGGTTTTCCCCGAGAAGTCCACCACATACAGGTCATTTTCGACGTATCCAACGAAAGCGACCTTTAGAGACTTGCTCCATAAGAGTACCACCAAATCATCATCGATAAAAACAGCAAAACCCATCTTGCCAAGGGCACGAATAGAAAGAAGGTTGTAGCCAAGGGTCTCAACAAGCATGACGTCCACGAGAGAGATATCGTGGGCAACCACAACCTTGCCAAGACCCAATACCTGAGATTTAGACTTATCACCATAGGAGACTGTGATATTATCATGATTTGGACGCATCTCCGTGATGATCTCCTTGCTTCCAGTCATATGACTAGTGCAGCCACTATCCAGCACCCATTTCGACCCACCGGAAGCATAGCCCTGCAAGAAAATTACTTCTTGGTTTTAGGTACCCATTTTTCAATGGGTCCTTTCATGTTAGTAACAAGGGTCTTTGGGACCCAAATAGACCAAGCAATATATTCATCAAAAGGACCAACATAATAAGCATAAACATCGCCATAGTCATCACAAAAGAGTTCATAATTCGGATTGTGAGACCCTGCAAAACCAATATTATTAGTCTTGTCTTTTGTGACAACCTTCTCAGCAATGCTTGTCTTTAATTGTACATTCTTGGTCTTGTTCTTCTTGGTTTTCTTCTTCTTGGACTTGGTGACATACCCAAGTCCCTCTTTACCATGATTTGACCTTTGCTTGCCAAGGACTTCATCAAGCACACCTTTGTCCTTTGTAGTGATGTCCTTGATCACTTCTTTTTCCACACTAGCATTTTTCTTGTTATTATATGTTGAGTTGGACAAGCTAGGAGTATCATATTTGGCCAATCGGCTTTGAAGCTGATCATGTGACTCATTGAGAATAGAGAACTCGTTTTTCAACGCCTTGTGAGCATTGTCAAGTTTCTCCAATTCCTCGGAGAGTCTATCATGAGCAGCCCCAAAGTCAATCCTTTCCTTCTTTAACTTCTTTGCCTTGGTGACAGCATTGTCACGTTCCTTAACGAGTTTAGTCACAATTTCTTCATGTGACTCTTCCATACACTCAAGCCTCTCTTCAAGAGAGACCCGAGCTTCTTCTTCTTCAAGAGCATTTTTTAGAGATGCAATTTCCATTGCATCCTCCCTTTCAATTCTGCCCTTTTCTTCGAGGAGTGCTTCGTTTTGGGCCAGCTGATCCATAAGAGCCTCAAAACGAACTTTGTGCTCACCTTTCAAGTTAGTATAGAAATAATCCAAAGCAATAATCTCTTCTTTAACCTTAAGACTAGCAGGGTCATCCATGTCTATCATAGCCTTGGGAAAATAAGAGTTAGAAGAGATTACCTTGGAGCTTCTTGCCATGAGGCAAGTAGCATTCTTGTTGATGATGTTTTCGTTCGGAGAGTCGAAGAGAGATGTTGATGTAGATGTGGTAGCTATAGCAGCCACCTCTTGAGAGCTATCGTCCTCGTCCTCATCTTCACTCCCCGATGAATATTCTTCTTGAGCCACTAGAACAATCTTTGGTTGCTTCTTGAAAGGAGTATTCTTCTTTACAAACTGTTTCTTACGTGGAGCTTTTGATTTGTCCTTGAAAATGAGTCTTCCTCCATTATCCTCCCTACTTTGATATGGACACTCAGCTACGAAGTGCAGCCGGTCACCACAATTGAAGCATGTTCTCAGCTTGGGACCATTTTCTTTTCTTCCATAGGCTCCACTCTTGCGATCTAGTTCAGCTTTAGCCTTGGCTGGATCTTTCCAAAAGTTTCTTGCATAAAGAGCCAAGTATTGTCCGTGGATCCTTTTTATATCCTCGGGACAGTCCAGACCTTCTACCGCATATTCATCATGATCAATCACACTAGTCTTCAAGGCCATGTTGACCCCCTTTTTCATCCCCATAGCTCGAGCACGAGCATCTTCGGCATTCTTGGCAGCCACTTTGAAAGCGGCCATTTCTTGCATTACCTCATTGGATGACATGAGGTGATAGTTATGCCTACCTTGGAGACTTTTCAAATCTGTGGGCTCAAATGGCATAAGAGCACTGACATACTTGCGCTTGATCCAAGCATCATCAACATGAGCTGCACCGTGGTTCTGAAGGTTGTAGCTATTGCCTTGAGCCTCCTATACATGTCCTCGTGGTCTTCTCCATCCAGCATATAAAATCCTTCAGCTTCATTGCTCAAGGCATCATATTTATTCCTTCTCATACTTTCATTTCCGATGAAGAGCTCGGTGAGGGCATCCAAGCTTCTTTAGCTGTGCTAAGATGCTGAATGTGTGGCATGTCTTTGTCACCCACACCAAGCTGTATCATGTGTAGAGCTGTAGCGTTGAGTTGGCTATCGACCACTTCTCTTCTTGTGAGATTGTTGGGGTTTCCAACATGAAGACCATTTTCGATGATCTTCCACAACTCTATGGAGGAACTGCACACATGAGATTTCATCAAAAATTGCCATTGAGAGAAAGTAGATGCTGAAAGTTTGGGTGGATCACCCCTATTATGTATATGTGGGTGAGGGATAGGCGGATCAGGGGAATACACATGAGAAACCTCATTGTATCCATCCTTATCGCTATCCTTTTTCGAGGAGGAGCTCTTGCTAGTATCATCACCTACCACTTCATTATCTTTGGAAACAGTTTTACCCGTTTCTTTGGATTGCGGAGTGGTATCCTCAGAGTTAGATAGAGGTGATGCTGCGGATGTGGAGAGACGCATTATCAATTGACGCATCTCTTCCATCTTAGCCTCCATTGAACTCACCAAGGTTGTTTCCAACGTCTTGAGATCATTCATGGTGACTACCTCCGGAGCATCACTCCCATCTCCCTTGGAACCCATACTTCTCTTAGGCGGTTAAGACCGAAATAAGAGCCGAGGCTCTATTACCAATTGAAATGGATCGTATGGGCACCTAGAGGGGGGTGAATAGGTGCAAACCAATTTTTTATACTTTTTCAATTTTAGGCTTGACACAAAGTAAATTCTCTAGAAATGCAACTACGAGAATTTCCCTATATGTAACCCTAACTACTAAGCACGTAAAAGAGGAGCGAGGAAACCGTAGTGGAGCACGCGGAGACACAGGGATTTGTTTTACCGCAGTTCCTTCCTTGTTAAGGGAAGTACATCTGCGTTGGAGGGGTGGGCGGTTCTAAGACCACCACGCCACAATAGGCCTCACCCTATTCTCCGATGGATCTCACCACGAGAGGCCTGATCCACCTTCTCCACTATTGGATCCCTTCGAGGCGGGAACCGGTTCCTTTTACAACACTATCGGGGCACACACCCACAAATGAATTGGGGGCTCCCGAGATGACAACAAGCTGCCACAAGAACAAGGTTTATTAATATAAACAAAAACGAGGATCTAGATATTTGCAAGAAATACTAGATCGGAGGTTCTCCAAATGAATGGAGAGGAGATGAAGCGCTTGATTGCTGATGATGAAGATCGAGTTCTCCTCCTTCGATTCCCCAAGGGATGGGGACTTTGGGTGGATCTAGCTTGAGCACTCTTGGATGAAGCTTTCAGATCTGATCTGGTCTTTTTCGAGATGAATCAAGAGTTTTGGCAGGAGGGGGAAGGCTGGCTTAAATACCCCCTCCCCAGATTTGGCCGTTGCATAACTTTGGGGGCGGATTATCCGCCCCCCACTTGGGGCGGATTATCCGCCCCCCGGGAAAACTCTGCCCCAAGGGCGGATTCTCCGGGGGAAACTCCGCCCCCTCTCTGGGGCTTGCGCCATGGTGAGGCTTGGTGAAGTTCTTGGGAGGCGGATTATCCGCCCCCCCCTGAGGGGCGGATTATCCGGCGGGGCCGGAAAATCCGGCCAAAATTCTGCCCCCTCTCTGGGGCTTGCGCCTTGGCGATGAGAAAGGGGGCGGATTATCCGGCCCCCCTAAGGGGCGGATTATCCGGCGGGGCCGGAAAATCCGGCCAAAAATCCGCCCCCTTCTGGGGCTTGCGCCTGCTTGGGCAAAGGGAGGGGCGGATTATCTGCCCCTGGTGGGGCCGGATTATCCGCCCCCAAAGGCAGAGTTCTTTTCCCTTTATTCTCAAATAGAGCTGCAACACTTCAACACACATTAAATGATCCTTGGTATTGTTATCTAACACACAAAACACTAGGGATTAAGAAATGTTCTTTCAGCATATAATGAACTTGCTGGGTAAAGTTGTTACTCATCCTTTCCTTTGATCCCTTGCTTAGACGCTGAGGATCCCGAAGACACGCCAATGTATGCAGCTGAATGCCAAGAAGATGTGTTCTACGAGGAGACCGACCTGTCAGGAGGTGTTGAAGGAGTGGATTATGAAATCCGCTATGGTGTCGATGACAACGAGTCAAACAAAGTACCCTAGTTAGTAGTAACCGACAGAGCCGAGCAGCATGAACCATATAGAATAAGCTGTTGAGCTCAACTCCTAGTTGGAGTTGCTACTTTTAAATTCCACTGAAACAATTTATATTTTGGTTTGTAAGTTGAATCTTTTCGAAGTCTTGAACTTCTGGTATTGTAATAATAATACTAATGTGTGAATGTTTGTAATATGGACCCGCAATGTTTCTGTTGTACCACTATGAGGGTTGTGATATTTACAGAACGGTGTTCTATGAATGTCATGTCAACGACTATAGTGTACTACACATGCAGTGGTATGCTGGGTCACCGCACCTTTTGACTTTCAACTTCGAGCATAATTTGTTTCTTGAAAATGCCCAACCAAGTGATCTAGGACATGATTCAATCATTCCACTTATCCATGACACATTCATGTACACTTCCCATTCCGGTTCGGTGAACCTTCTAGACCCTTCTAGAACCTCTCCAATGAAATCATTGGAATCATTCCTGAACTCCGGAATTGGACTTTCCTTATATGAACATTATTCTCCGGAACATTCCGGATCTCCTCGTGATATCCCGGATCCCATCCGAGACTCCGAACAACATTCGGTCTCCATACTTACATTCCATATCTACTAAACAATATTGAATCCTTAAGTGTGTCTCCCTATGGTTCGTGAATTACGTGGACATGACCGAGACACTTCTCCGATCAATAACCAATAGAGGAATCTGGAAATTCATATGGCTCCCACATATTTCTACGATTACTTTGCGATCGAATAAACCACTTACATACGATACCAATTTTACTTTGTCTCGCGATAGTTTACTTATCCGAGGTTTAATCGTCGGTATCTCTGCATACCTAGTTCAACCTCGTTACCGATAAGTACTCTTTTCTTGTTCCCGTGATATGTGATCCCTTTTAAGCCACAGAGTATATCTATCCGTCGTATGGATGGACAAATCCCACTCTTGATCGATGTGCCTCAACCTAACACACCTCTAGGCACTCAAAAAAAATATACCGATAATAATAAGGAATGAAAAAGGGTGAAACATTTTTCGTAATACTAGTAATTACCATCCCACGGCTGAGGCGCGACTCCCCGCGACCACCGAATTCCGGCGCCGCGATTCCACGGCGGTCTCCACGCGCGGCACCACGGCCGACACTTCTCCTCCGTCCGGGCGTCGCTCGACCGTCTGATGCCTGTCGGCTTCCACCTCCGCACAGGCGATGTGTTCCACGCCTCGCGTGCCCCAACGCGGCGCGGTCGCCCTCCACGCCTGCGTCCCGAGCCCCAGCCACGGTGCGTTCCTCTCGTCTTCCTTCCAGATGGAGCGGTTGTGGTTGCATTTCTTATCCCCTTATCTGAATTGAGTGCATCCTGCCAGCTACGCTACCGTCTCTCAATCTGCATTCCCTTCTCCGAACCTCAGATGCGCTAGAGTATTTTCCACGCACTTGTCCTGTTTGCTGAAATGCCTAGCTTCTACATGGTAGATCAGACTGACACTACCTGAAGAATTAGAATGGTTTCAGGGAAAGTAGCAACCAGGTTCCATTGGATAATGGATCGAATTAACCAATGTACAGAAATTACATAGTTCCTGTTGAGAAGGAGATGGTGTGACCAGGCCAAAGTTTCGATGACACCTACCCAAATCTATTATGTGATTGTACATGTGTGGGTCCATAATTCCTGTAGCTAGTTCCTGCATGCTTAATTGCTTACTCAGTTTCAGTAGTTTCAGTCTGATGGCGACCAAGACTACCACGGATCCGAGCAGGTAGCCTTTGCAGACGATGACGAGAAAGATGTATGTAAATGAGTGTTGCACATAATGTTACTCCATCCGATCCAAAATAATGGACTCAAATTTGCCTAGATTCGGATGTATCTAGCACTAAAATATGACCAGATACATCCGAATCTAGACAAATCTAAATCCATTAATCTAGATCAGAGGAAGTATATATTTCTGTCCTTCCATCACTCCAATACAGTTTTAAATTCTGACCTACAGACCCAAGTGTGGTCCATAATACGTTACTTCATAATTTGTGTGTACCAGATTGATCCAAGCATATCAATCCAGAGACGAGTTATTTTCGATCTCTCGTTTTGAATACTTCATTGCATATGTCTTGCCTTATTTATATAACCATCCATAAATCATGTGCTGCCCTGTTTGCAGGGCTGGTGGTTCTCTGAAGATGGAACACCAAATTAACTCATTATTTGAGGGGCTTAATTCCTCCATCAATACTAAAAAGGGAAACCGGCACAAACCATAACACCAAAAAGAATGGTTATTTGCATAGCAATGGAGTAGTTTGTTAAACAAATATAACAATGTTATGAAAGAAAACTTGGTTATTTGCATAGCACTAGAATAGTTTCTTAATAAAACTAAAAAAATTATAAACAAGAAAATTTGGTTATTTTCTTTAAAGAATTAAAGTTGCTACCATAAACTCTATAATGAAAAAAAGATATTTTGTAGTCGGCATCGTTTATTGTCCTATGTTTCTTAGTTATCTTATAAATAAAATATAACAACATAATTAATACTGAAGAATGTTATAAATAAAACTAAAATGTTATAAATAAATTTTGGTTATTTTCTTTAGAGAATTAGAGAATTTATTACGTTAGCAATGTTTATTTCCCTGTGTTTCTCAGTTATCTGATAAATAAAAAAAGAATGATAAAAAATATCCTCCGTCTGTCTCAAAGTAGATACATCTAAATTTAGAAAAAATTGCGACATCTACTTTGAGATGGAGTGAGTACTTGTGTCTTAATTTCTATTTTTGTTTTTATTGTATGTTTGTGTTTTTGGAGAGTGGGTCAGGACTCGACCTCTGCTCATTCTGTATTAATTTCTGAGGCTTTGCTGTACAGAATCTTTAATTCCTACATTATTCACCTTGCTTATGCACTTGTAGGGAACAACGGCATCTAAGACTATACATCCTCTGTTTTTATTCAGCTTCGGAAGTAATGCCTCTAATTTATCGGTGACGTGACCTCCTTTACAATCTACGCAATTAGATCACGACGGTCTAGCTTGTTGCTTGGCAATGCTGTCCCTGAAGCTTGGCCCTGGTCAACCAGATCCCAAGGCAATTTCTTTTCTGAACAGGGCTTCTGCTCTTTGAGCTTGTCTCACCTGAAGCTTCCGTTTGCAGAATCTTTTGTTCCAGCTTATCTTGCAAGGAACAACACGCACCAGGAGCTCTAAATCTCTTTTGGTGATTCTGTTTACTCTAGTAATTCCATTTCGTCCTCGCAGCAAAAATATCAGGAATGAATCAATACTGATACTGTAAATCCCATTTGTAATTTGTAGTGCAGTCAAACTAGTCGCTTAGTTCTATCAAATTAACTACTAGATCCCCACGGCAAAAATATCGGGCATCATTTATTTCCAGCTACTATGTTAAATTGCTACCTAGTTTATCAATGCGTCGTTCACTTACCCTTGGTATATGTTCAAACACACGCAACCCTAAGCTGGTTAAGGTTCCACTTTAACCCAAAAGAGGCATGCGGTTGCCTATTAACTACTTTCTCAGTTCTAAAACATCTTATATTTTTGGAAGGGAGGGGAGTACCTGTTAAGATACATGATCTCTTCCTAAATCTACTTAAAGTCTACTGTACATCCGACATCGATCTTCTCGAAGGTAACCGGGGTGGAATTGCGCCTTGTAAGCTGAGCCTACCGAGTGGCACCGGCTGGCCACAACGAGAGTTTGTGTAATGGTGGGTGTCTTCGAGTCCGAGCAATAACTGAACAGCCGAGAGCAGGCCCCAAATGTGAAGGAACTACTGAATGTCCTACATAGTGAAGGCTTCCATAGCTCCGAGATCCATTTGAGGTCTGTGAGGGCGTCATGGATACATCGCTTTTTGCGTCTATAGGCTTCATAAATTTTGGGGGTGCAGAGCTGTCCGGAGGATTACCAAAAGGATGCCCCGCATGTCGTCGCCAATGGTGACCCTAGTAGTGGCGTTGAAGAGTTTTCTGTCACCATCATTGTTCGCAGTTTCTGCGCCGACCCAAGGCTTGTCCGAGGGCCAGCCATGGAGGATGTCGAGTCAAACTGCCCAAGACCAGCCGTATCCAGGAAGTTTTCGAAGACGATGGGAGAGGGACAAGATCTAGGTGACGAGACCATCTCGACAACCCGTTCTAGATCATTATCCAGCTCCTCAGCTGAATCT
This sequence comes from Avena sativa, assembly GCA_916181665.1. Classification (NCBI taxonomy): domain Eukaryota; kingdom Viridiplantae; phylum Streptophyta; class Magnoliopsida; order Poales; family Poaceae; genus Avena; species Avena sativa. Next base: position 370,566,050 of record OV702284.1, read on the forward strand.
TCCGCCAGCAGAACCTAGAAGCGAGAACCCGCCTGGATCGGTCACAACGAACTGCAGGGGCACGGGGGTCGGGCGCTGGGCCTAGTCGACGGCCAGAACCCAAGGTCGTTGTGCCCGTTGCCTCCAGAGTCAATTGCCAACGCTTACTTACTGCTTATGTTCGTCCATTTAGAAGTGCCTATATACAAAGGCTGGCATCAAACCTTCTATATTATCTACCATGGACATCCATGTGGAGTAGACAGGCCGTGACCTCAAAGCAGAAGCTTCTTGTTAAGGGCCTGGTTCTTAATCACTCGATTCATTCAGTAATAAGTCTACAACCATGGAAATCAATGGATCCAGCGGAGGAGCATATATAGAGGAAAACAGAGGAGGAAGATAGACCAGAGGCCTGTGGTTGCTTCTAGTTGGGCTGAGCGACCCATTAAGAAGATTAGACCCGCCCTGAGGCTTAAGGATGCTGACACTTCTTTTTATGTTGTACATTTTTTTTCTGGATATACTTTTTATGTTACACTAGGAAACATGTCCGTGCGTTGCAACGAAAGAGAAATAACAGCGAAAATGACTCAAATGGTAAAAAATTGTTTGATACATTCTTATCTGTCTAATAAATTGATATAAATATATCTCCCATATGAGCCCTTCTATATATTAGAGGTTGGTGTACTAAGTTTCTTTTCTGTTACGATATATGCAGGATTTACCGTAGCAATTGACTCTTTGCATAGTGTGCTATGCCTAAACTTACGATTAGCTATATACTTTTCTAATCTAACTTCCTCTTCTGTTGTTGGGACATATGCAGGGTTCACCATGGCATTTGATTCTTTGCATGGTGTGTTGCGCCTAATCACACGGTTGATTCTAATTTGTTCTAATCTAGCTTCTTTTTGTTCTGGCTTCAAATTACCATATTTCTTCCTTTTCTGTGCACATTGTTTTATCCTTTGTTCTGGCTTTAAATCTGCATATTTCTTTGTCACTTTATTTGATTTTTTGTGTTTATAAGCTTCACGACGCTTCTTTGGTCTGGCATGCTTCTCTTCATCGGTCATTTGTGCATATCGCTCTCTATCACTTTTCCTTCTTTGTCTTTAACATCCATGATTTGAGATTGCAACTGAAATTGTGTGCCTACATGGTAGAATTCATACATATATATAAATGATACACGAAAGACACAAATATCTACAAGACAATGAGTGAAATGAATAATCAATTAGCCAGAACGAGCTAGAAATAAATATAGAACAAGGTGTTTCATTTAGTCAACATCCCCACCGGTCTTGCCAAAACCTCGAAAATACTTAATTCCTAACACAAGCAGCCTTGTTGTCTCACTCTATCTCGTGTGTTTCTATGGTTAATTTTAATTAAATACTCTTTATATGATACATAATTTTACTACTAAAAAAGTTAGTCCTACGAAGCTATAAAACCACGATAAAATTTGTTCAATTATCAACCAAAGCATACCCAAATGTAAGGTTCGTTGACCGTCGTTCACAATCTAAATACTCTAAGTGTTTTACTACCTATATACTCCCTTTGTTATATAATATAACACTTCTTAGCAAGATAAAATATTTTACTGAAAATATTTATATTATAAAACGAAGAGAGTACTAACATAAGACTTGGGGCCTTCACGAAGGGAGTTACACTATGCTAAAGAGAGGAATAATATAAGATAGAGGTACGGGGTGGCCTAAGAATAAAGTTAGAGGGTTGATTGGCATAACTATAATGAGCCTGTGACTTTTATACACAACTTAAATACTCTCGGTGCTCTACCACATACTAAAATAAAATTGAGGGTTAATATTGCAAGGGCTTTATCGTAGATAAAATACACGTGAAGTTATAAAATGAAAAGATGACAAAGAGATAAGGTTCCATTCTTATCATGTTTCTATGTCTATGCGTCTGTGTGCTAGATACACCAAATTCGTCACGAATCAATCGATTCGTTTGCCTCGCGCAGGAGTATGGCAAGCCAGAGCGGTCGCGCTGCGTTGTGCCCTCGTTGGTGTTCCTGCACCAGCCGCCGCCTCGCTCAGATGACCCCGCCTCCTCTCTCAGCTCGCCCTGGTCCCCCGTTCCCGGTCAACGCCGCGACGCTGCTAGCCGCTTCCCGACGACGCCATCACGTCCTTGCCGCTAGGCATCGGCCGCGACCCCCAGCTCGTTGCGTGCGCGACCAGACAGGCCATGCATGTCTTGTCGGCGGCGCGTGCCTGCTTACTGGCATGCTTTCGAGCCCCAGCTCACCTCCAGCCCGGCGCGCTGCCCTTTTGCACCAGCAGCCCTCACTAGACGACCCCGCCTCCTCTCTCAGCTCGCCCCGGTGCCCCCTCCTCTCTAAGCTCGCCCCGCTCCCGGTCAACGACGCGATGAGGTAAGTTCGCCATTGTTGCTTACCGTGTAGATCGATAGGAGGCTGGGTTGGTGTCGGTGTCGTTTCCTACCCAATCTTCTGGCCTCTGTTCCGTTGATGGCGCGTGTCGATGAAGAACTGATCTGTGAAACTTTGGGTGACGGCGTAGCGATGGAGATTGGATAGAGATTTTATTAGTGTTGTATGAATCGATGTCCAGCTCGTGTACGCTTTTGACTCTTTTATAAATCGGTATTGTCCATGATAAAGAAAACATACAAAGGCGCACAGATGGTCGGACGAAAACGTAAATAGTATGGACGAAGAGAGAATCCTTTCTTCCTTCTTTATTATAGATTAGAGCTACGCATGCCCCTAGCTGAAACCGGCCTAGAGCAGAAGCAAATGCGGTTTGTAACAAGCAAGAGCAACCAAATTCACAAATTGTCACTACCCATACAAATGTGTTTCCTCCTATCGTGCTTCTTCACGTGGCTTTCCTGTTTCAAACAAAACAGATGAAGGATCAGGATCGACATAATTAGGCATCAACATGGATCGAGTTTGAAAAGCTTTCTTCTACTCCCTCTGTTTCAAAATATAAGATGTTTTAGTTTTGTGAGCAAATGTATATAGACTTCTTTTAGTACTCCCTTGGCCCATATTAATTGACTTATATTTGTCTAGATTTAGATGAATCTAGACACTATTTAGTATATAGATTCATTCAAACTTTAACAAATCCAAGTCAATTAATATGGGTCGGAGAAAATATCTAGATTCACTCAAGTTTGGAGTGAATCTAAACATTAAAACAAGTCTCTAAGATACATTTTCTTTACAAATCTAAAATATCTTATATTTTAAAAGTGAGGGAGTATCTCTTACGATTACCACTTCAATTTCAAGAACCACAAGATTGCATTGGATATTCTTGCTAGCTAGTTTCATGCTCATACAACTCAACGGTAGCCATCACACAGTTATTCCGTGAAATGATTAGACTTGACCAATCCTCCATAGTAACATTACCAATACGTGACACTCCGCTTAACGCATACGAATTTACTATATATCTAAGAGAATCTTCACTCGTTTGGCGTACCCAGGCCAAATTCGGAAATTTTTTTGGCCGGACGAAACTTGATTTTGGCCTGGATACGTTTAGTTTCCTAATCACGTATCCAGCCGACTTCCCGTGTTTGGCTAAAATTTAACAAATTTTGACAAACTTTGGGCGAATATAAGCGGTTTTGGGCGAACTTTGGGCGAATATGGTCGATACGGGCGAACTTTGGACGAATACGGGCGATATGGACGAACTATGGGCGAACTTTGGGCGGATATGGACGATACATACGAACTTTGAGCAAATATGCCGGAATTTTGGGCGAACTTTGGCGAATATGGTCTATATGGGCGAAATTTGGGCGAATATGGTCGATACGGACCAACTTTGGGTGAATATGCCCGAATTTTGGTCGAACTTTGGGCGAATCTGGTCTATATGGGTGAAATTTGGGCGAATATGGTCGATATGGACCAACTTTGGGCGAATATGCCCGAATTTTGGGCGAACTTTGGGCGAATCTGGTCTATATGGACAACTTTGGGCGAAATTTGGACGAATATGGGCGATACGGACGAAATTTTGACGAATATGCCCGAATTTTGGGCGAACTTTGGGCCAATATGGTCTATGTGGACGAACTTTGGACGAATATGGTCTATATGGGCGAACTTTGGGCGAACTTTGGGCGAATACGGGTGAACTTTGGGCGAACTTTGGATGAATAAGGGCGAATATATGCTGACTGGGCGGGTCCACTCGCCGAATTCGCTTCGTCCGACGTTCCCAGGGCGTACTCAGGATCCTGGGTATGGCCTGCGTAGTCCGGATCAAAATTGGCCCAAATCCGGACGAAAACAGGTTCCTGATACGCGATTGGGCAAAATTTCGGCGTCCGACCTATTTTTGGCGTCCGGATCAGCGTCCTGGGTAGCCTAGTAGAGATGCTCTAACCCTACTTAACTGAGATAAACTAACTACAGGTCAAATTTTTCTATGTTACACCGCTACTACTCATATGTATGCACGTGCTAGTTGCACTGCTCTCAAGAGTCATGACAATGCTAGCTATAATTGCTGCATTCTTGCACATAACCAAGTAATTAACTTTTCTATAAAGTTTCAAGTTGCATTATTTGTTCTAGATGGAGAAAATTATAAATAACCATCACATTATAGGCTAGGGTTTCAAAATCCCACCACTTTACGTTAGGGTTTCAAAAAGCCACCAGTTCAGAGTTAGTTCATTTTAGAAAGCACTGATACCGGTTTGACGCTGGTCTAATGACAAAACTGACAGGATGGTCCCACCTGTCAGGATGTGACGGTGCTCGACGTGGCACTTTGTTGGTAACCCCAAGCACAGGTTGTATTGAAGAGCACAACAGCAAGTTTTCCCTCAGTTGAGACCGAGGTTATCGAACCAGAAAAAGGAAGGAAACGTCACACAGGTGTTGCAAACAACGTGGAGACCTGCACAACACAAACTCAAGACTTTGTCCCAACGAATCAGTGAGGTTGTCAAGCTCACCGGTTTGCTGTAACAAAGGATTAAACGTATGGTGTGGAAAGTAATGGTGGTTTGCAGCAAGTAAACAAGTAACAGTGGAAGATATATCAATGGTAAAGATTGGACCGGGGGTCCATAGTTCACTAGAGGTGCTCTCCTTAGATAAACAACATGGCATAAAGGGTAAACAAATTACAGCAGGGCAATTGACAGGAACTGAGCAAGACATAACAATGCAATTACTAGTTAGAAAGATCCTATAAGATTCGATTGGGCAATACAACAAGATACATAGACCGCCATCCAACTGCATCTATGACTATAAATCCACCTTCAGGTTATCATCCGAACTCCCTCCAGTATTAAGTTGCAAGCAATAGACATCTGCTTTAAGCAAAGTGTGTAAGGTAAACAGTCCACATGTTTCATGAACAAGAGACAGTTGTTTTTTCCCTAGTAGCAACAACACATCTACAACCGAAGAGATTTCTGTCACTTCCCTTGAAAACTAGAGGCATGAACCCACTATCGAGCATAAATACCCCCTCTTGGAGTCACTAGCAACTACTTGGCCAAGACAGCTACTAACAATGGATAGCATGCAATATCACAAACAACACAGACATGATCGAATCATAAAGACAAAACCATTAATCAAACCAATATAACAATCTCAATATCCATCGGAGCTCACAACATGCATGATTACAAATAGATTAGATCTTGATCATGAACGGAGCTCACAAGATCTATACATGAAAGCACAAGGAGGAGATACAACCATCTAGCTACTACATGGACCCATAGTCCAAGGTGGAACTACTCACGCATCATACCAGAGAGAAGGCCTCCGGGATGATCTCCCCTCCGGCAGGGTGCCGGGAAGAACTTCAGATCCCCCCGATCCAGGGACGACGTTGGCGGCGGCTACAGAAGGTTTCGTGGAATATTGATCGGGTGCTTAGGGTTTCTGCATCGGGGGATTCTTATAGGCGAAGGGGGAGGACGAGGCGGTGGCCAGGAGCACCACACCCTCCCTAGGCGCGGGGCAGGGCCCACCCGCGCCTAAGGGGGGTGTGGCTGTCCTGGCATGCCTCTCCGTCTCCCCTCTAGACTTTTTGTTTCCTATGGAAAGTTATTGACTTTGATGTTTGTCCCGTCCAATTTTGAGAATATTTCCTTACTAGCTTTTCTGGAACCAAAAACAACAGAAAACAGGCAACTGACACTGTGGCAACTTGTTAATAGGTTAGTACCAGAAAACATGTAAAAAACACCTCAAAGTGTAGACAAAGCAAAGCAAAGTAGATACTAAACAAGCATGGAGCATCAAAAATTATAGATACCTTTCCGACGTATCAAGCATCCCCAAGCTTAACTCCTGCTTGTCCTCGAGTAGGTAAGTGATAAAAAGAATAACTTTTGAGGTGACATGCACCCTCACAATGAAGATCTAACCATTTGCAAGCATTGAAAGTTGGGATCAAAGAACTGTAAACATGTGCATGAAAGATGGAGTTCTAACTATAGGACATAGTAACTATGCATGCAACATGACAAGCTACAAACAAAGATCATGAATAACATGCATTGAAAAATGTTTGTTTGTTTCACATACAGAAAATATAGCATAGTGGAAATCAGCTTGTCCCTCATAGAGTAGCAAATAGATGCATAGGACACCTTCAAAGTTCACAAGGGTGACTAGAAACAAATAGAACAAGAACAAGTAATATCACAATATGCATCAATCAATAAGCTTTGGAACACTGCATACAGAATGACAACTATGCTCTCTTAATGATGCCTAAAGGTAGAAGGTGGAGACTCAACATAATGGTGGAAGAAAGGCCTTTTATAAAGGAAGCAGGGATTTCAAGTTTTAAAAGAGCTTCCAAAAATTATGGTACTTGTTAGCTTTCAGCCCTCATTGCCCCTATCATAAGCATCTTGAAGTGATTAAGGTTAAAGTGAACAAAGATGGAGTATATGCTTGACAAAGTATAAGTTGGCAATCTCAAGTCCCTTGAATACGAGGGCCACACCTCATGCTACTCAACTTTAGTCACATGTAAGTTCTTGTCATTGTAAGTATTTGCATATCATAGAGAACCGCCAACGAGGTACCCCTTGCACATGGTACAGGAGTTTTCTCATAACCAAAATGGCAAGGAAAGCAAACAATGAGCATCTCAGCAATCTTTTTATTTACCATATGCTTAGCTTTTTATTGAGGATGATTCATAGATAGCTCCTTATGGTGATGCTGCAAGTTTCCACCATGATTAGGCATGGATTAGGCTAGCGGCCCAGGCGTTTCTCTAACACAGAATACAAACTCCATGGACTTACAAGTTCCCTCTTTCTTTCACACCGGTGACATCCATAGACAAAAGAGCATGATATCAACTGAGTACAAAGTACAAGTGCAATGTTGAAGACATTCCCCATGACAGCACGGTTCTTATAATTCCAACATATAAGTGCAAGCATATAAAACATAGATGACACAATGGTTCAAGTTTATTAGGGGCAAAGAATATAAAATGTGCCATCAAGTTTGTGAGGGCTTTAATCACTAAGTTTTCACATAACAAAATAGTTTTTAATTGGAAGATAGCTGAAAACAAGAATATACTTGGAATGGTGTAACACACCATGCATAGGAGTTTATAGTGGACACTTTGGAATAACTTGGTTTCATGGGAGTTGGAAGCATGAGTAGAACTTACTCATACAAGTGGAGGCTAGCAAAAGACTGGGAGCAACCAAATAAGAGAGCAATAATGGCCATAATCATGCAGAGCAACAACGCATTACTAATCAAAGTATAGAGTGGTACTACAAGTCAAGGACTAAATGATCATAGAGGCTATGGTGACTTGTTCATAGTCATAACATGATGTGAGCATGTGCCAAGTCAACCCAAGCAAAGCATCAAAGGAGAATACCACAATACTATGCTTTTTGCATGCTAACACAACGCATAATTTCTTCAAGGCACACTAAGCAATCTCAATTGTTTGAAACAAGACATGCTACAGCAATAATCACTAAGCATAAGGTCAAAATAAAACCTAGCATGTCATGCTAAAGTCTAAGTCACAGTCAATGCAAGCTCCTCTTGCACTTATAAGCAATAACTTACTACTCCTTTCCAACGCCAAGCAACTTATTTGCAAAACAACACAGCGAGAACGAGGGTCCAAACTACTCAAACAAACTAAACAAACTAAGCAAAGCAAATGAAAACTAAGACGCTCCAAGAACAACACAACTGTGCATGAAACAATAAAAACAAAGTGTCTAGACAGACCTGAGCTTTTTATTGATGAAGAAGGGGATGACTTGGGCATCCCCAAGCTTTGACGCTTGTACCTCTTGGATATTTCTTGGGGTGACACCTGGGTGGCATCCCCAAGCTTGAGCTTTTGTCCATTCTTCATCTCATTGCATCATTCTTTCTCTACACCTGAAAGTTTTCCTTCATACAAAACTTCACACAATCTTCATTAGCAACATTAGTTTATTCAAAAGATATTAGACCTATGGCAAAGCTTTGGAACAGCAAGGCTTTTCACTAAAAACACAAGCTACTGTAGTAAATCCTTCAAAAATCTCAATTCACCTAAAGAGAACTCAAAAAGGAATCAATAAGAAGCAAATGCAAATAATGGCAGAAATCTGTCAAAACAGACAAGCAGGTAGAAACCGTTTTTTTCGAAAATCTTCTGTTTCTCAAATAAAAAAGTGTTGAACTAACTAAAGTTAGCTAACATACTGGGGGATTTATTCGTAAATTTTGAGCTCAATCCGAGTTACAGAGACTCCTCATGAATAATGGTGGAGGACAGAAATCTGTTTCGGGACAGCAACTCCCCAAATCTTACTTTCCTCTCATTAGAGGTAATTCTTGGCACAAAAAGCAAAGAAAAAGGATAAGGAGAGGTCATTACAGAAGTAATAACTTCCAAGAGTCAAGGAAACTCTTGGGTTATCTCCCAACAAGTACTTTTCTTTAACGCCTTTAAGTTAGGCACAAGAAGCAAGAAGAATAAAGTATTTTCAAATGAAGAAGCATTCACATCAGACCTTGCTTTCAAAGGAGGAGCAAAAAGCAACTTCTCTCTCCTCATAGGTAAGTGTTCAATACATTTTTTGAATGGAAAATGATATTTAATGGTGCCTTCTTTCATATCAATGATGGCACCAACTGTTCTAAGAAAATGCCTTCCCAAAGTAATAGGACAAGAAGCATTGTATTCAACATCCAAAAACATAGAAATCAACAGGGACATAAGCATTGTTAACCATAATGAGAACATCATTAATACTCCCCATGAGTTTCTTATTAGCATTATCATTAAGTGGGACATCTAAATAACAATCTTCCAATAGTGGCAAATCAAGCATTTCATAAATCTTCCTAGGCATAATAGAGACACTAGAACAAAGATCACATGAAGCTTTGAGATCAAAGTCATTCACTTGTATATTAATAATGGGTTCCCAACTATCTTATACTTTCCTAGGAATAGAAGCTTTGTGTTTTAGCTTCTCTTCCTTAATCTTAACAAGAGCATATGTAATGTGTTTGGTGAAAGCAACATGCATATCACTAGCATCAGGACTTCTAGCAAGATTTTGCAAGAAAATAATCACTTCAGAAATATTGCAACCATCAATATCAAAATCAAACTTAGCATCACTAGTAGTAGGCTCAATAGGCTTAGGCATAGTAGGAGGAGGAATAGGGACTACCTTGTGGTTTAGTGGTGATAGTGCACACACTATTGTTTCTATCAATTTCAGCTTCCCTTTCCCACCTACCATGAAGTTGAGCTAACAGCCTAACATTTTCATTAATAGTAACTTGTATGGCATGAGTAGCAGCAAAGGTACTTTCCATATTTTCAGGTTTAGCAGCCATTTTATTAACCAAGGAAGTTTGAGCTTCAGACAAAGAGGATATATTTTTCTCAACATTTAAAAGCTTTTCCTCTATAGCCTTATTGAAAGTGGTTTGTTTACTTATAAAGTCTTTGAGCATGACCTCAAGTTCAGAGGGGGCACTTCTAGCATTATTGTAAGAGTTTCCATAGAATTGCCATTATTAGGAGGATAAGGCCTATAATTGTTACCACCAAAAATACTCCTATAAGCATTGTTGTTTAAATTGTTGTTTCTAATGAAGTTCACATCAACTTGCTCTTCTTGAGCAACCAAACATGCTAACGGAACACTATTAGGATCTAGAGGAGCTTTCTCATTAACAAGCATAGCCATCATAACATCAATCTTTTCACTCAAAGAGGAAGTTTCCTCAACAGAATTTACCTTCTTACCATGTGGAGCTCTCTCAACGTGCCATTCAGAGTAGTTAACCATCATATTATCAAGGAGCCTTATTGCAGAACCCAAAGTGAGGCCCATGAAGGTACCTCCAGCAGCTGAATCCAACATATTTCTTGAGGAGAAGTTCAAACCTGCATAAAAAGTCTGGATAATCATCCAAGCAGTGAGTCCATGAGTGGGGCAATTCTTAACCAAAGATTTCATTCTTTCCCAAGCTGGAGCAACATGTTCACTATCAAGTTGTTTAAATTTCATAATGTCACTTCTCAAAGATATAATCTTAGTAGGAGGATAGTATTTTCCAATAAAAACATCTTTGCACTTGGTACAAGAATCAATACTATTTTTAGGCAAAGATAGCAACCATTCTTTAGCTTTTCCTCTCAAGGAAAAAGGAAAAATCTTGAGCTTAATAATATCTCCATCTACACCCTTATACTTTTGCATCTCACAACGTTCAACAAAGCTATTGAGATAGGCAGTAGGATCATCAGAACTAGCACCAGAAAATTGCTCTATCATCACAAGATTCAACAAAGCAGGCTTAATTTCATAAAAGGTAGCATCAGGAGCAGGTGGAGAAATAGGAGTGCTTAGGAAATCATAGTTGTTGGTGCTAGTGAAGTCACACAACTTGGTGTTTTCAGCAGAGTTCATTTTGGCAAAGGTGGGCAAGCCAAAAACAGCAACAGCTAGAGCAGGAACTAATTTTTTTGTGTTTTTGAATAAATCAAGCAAACCAATCTAGACTAATTTTTTTGGGTTTTTTTGAAAAGAGGCAAAAAAAACCAAGAAAAATAAACAAAGCAAACTAAAAACAAAGTAAAGAGAAAGGAAGTGGAGAACTCCCCTAGTGAAGACGTCCTTAGCCTCCCCGGCAACGGCGCTAGAAAGACTTGACGGTGCTCGACGCGGGACTTTGTTGGTAACCCCAAGCGCAGGGTGTGAAGAGCACTGATACGTCAGAAACGTATCTATAATTTTTGATACTCCATGCTTGTTTAGTATCTACTTTGCTTTTCGTTGTCTACACTTTGAGGCGTTTTTTACATGTTTTCTGGTACTAACCTATTAACAAGTTGCCACAGTGCGAGTTGCCTGTTTTCTGCTGTTTTTGGTTCCAGAAAAGTTAGTAAAGAAATATTCTCGGAATTGGACGGGACAAACGTCAAAGTCAATAAATTTCTGTGGGGAACAAGAAGTCCAGAGGGGAGCCGGAGAGGCGGGCTAGGGCGCCCAGACCCCCCTAGGCGTGGGTGGGCCCTGCCCACGCCTAGGCAGGATGTGGGGCCCCTGGCCACCGCCTCGGCCTCCCCTTTCGCCTAAAAGAAGCCCCCGATGCAGAAACCCTAAGTACCTGATAAAATATTCCACGAAACCTTCTGTAGCCGTCGCCACAGTTGTCCCTAGATCGGGAGGGATCTGAAGTTCTTCCCGGCACCCTGCCGGAGGGGAGATCATCTCGGAGGCCTTTTCTCCAATATGATGCGTGAGTAGTTCCACCTTGGACTATGGGTCCATGTAGTAGCTAGATGGTTGTATCTCCTTGTAACATCCCAAAAATATTAAACTTAAATCATCAAACTCCAATCACCAAATTTAGGGTTAACAAAAACTTTTCCAATTAAAATATGAAAGCATTCATATGTGTATGTATTAAAATGTGGATTCTTTTGAATTGCCATGATTATGTGTTTCGTTGCTTGTAAAATTATTCTTAGGTGAAATAAACATCATCTAAACAATCCCCAAACTTTTCCCAAAGACAAACAAATCAAAACCATCAACTTAAGTGAATGGTCACTTTTGCCAATTTAACTCCCATGCCTACTTTGGCTATCTCTAACTTTCAAAACTTAACAGAAACTTGTTTGGATCTTTGCACCCCTTGATAGTACTCATAACAAAGTACCAAGGACCACTTTGTGATCATCCAAAAACATTTAAATGCATAGTTTAAATGACAGTTTAAAATTGAATATATATCATATGTGAAGATCCCACTTTCAAAAACCCCTCAAACCAACTCAACTTTCAAAACCCAAGCATCTACAGACTCACCAGCACATGCCTAGCACACCCACCAAAAATAATTTCAAAATTCAAAACTTGAATTCATGCGGCCATTTCATCAAACACCTTGTAGATACAAATCAAACAAAATCAAAACACTATAGTGTGCAGTGATTCTGGCCTAACTTGTTCCCTCTCTAGCTCACAACAACCTTAGTTCTAACAACCTTAACTAATCTCTAGCCCCACTGTAATCTTGCCAATATCATCAATGGTGACCAAGTCGAGAGCACCCATGCCACCTCAGTGTGGAAAACAGGATAGAGGAAGAACTCCGTGCCAACCCCGTCTGGGAGGTAGCCCATGCCTCACCGACCCCCCTCGACCAGCCCTGCCTCGCAGACAGCAACCAAAACTGCCAGGAACGCCGCGCCCGCGCCGCTGTCGACCATGCCGACGCGCACCACAGAGCACATGCCGTTCCCACGCAGCCCGACCACCTCGATCCCTCGCCGCCCGCCAGCATGCACCCCACCGTCCCAGGAGACCGCCAGACATACCCATTTCACCGCCTGTACCCCGTAGCCACCGCTCGCCGCAGAGTTCGCCGCCTCTGCCTCGCAGAGTACCGAGCGTTCCTGACCGTTTGCCACCGCCCCTACAAGCGCATTTAAACCTTAGAGCATTGCCAGGAGACCACCGATCGATCGCCACCCTCGGCCATGCCTCTAGCCGCCCGTAGCCGTGTCTCCACCGTCGCCTGCCCATCCCTCTCGGTCTCGCCGTCGAGCCTATAAAAGGAGGCCACCCCAGCCGATTGAAGCACACCATCTCACTCCCCTCTCACCCAGAACCACCCCACCCCATTCCCGGAGCAAGGCGAGCAGCGCATCGCCGGAATTGCGCCGGAGCAGGCCGCCTCTAGAGAAGAAGGGCGCCGTCGATTTCGTCCACCCCAGGAGGAGCTGCCGGTACCAGGAGGTTCGCCGTCGTCGACTTCGTCGTTCGCCCGCATCGCCGACCTTCGCCTGAGCCCCGGTGAGCCTCCCACGACCCCCACTGAACCGCTAGGGTTCGAGCTCGTCGGTGACTAGTTCATCGACGACGACCCTCAGCCGTTGATCTTACTTCTAATACAACGCACCACATCGCCCCGTACCGCTTCGCGTTTAATGAGTCGCTGACAAGTAGACCTGTCCTGTCAGTTGCGCCCCGCGCCGCGGAGTGACATTGGGCCGGCCCGTTAACCTTTCCCGCGCAGCCCACACGTTTGAATTTAGCTTTTTCTATTTATATTCAAACATAGTTCTATACCTAGTTTCAAAAATCAACCCAGATCGATTCAGTGAACCAAATTGAATGAAACCAATTTTGTTAGAAAGGTTTTGAAATGCTTAATCCAAGCCCGTTGGATTCAAATCATTTGAATCTATAGATCAACCTTGGTAAAAATAACAAGGCAGAAGCTTTTCTGCATTCAAACATTTTTCAAATTTAAACTATAATAGGTTTTGAGTTGATTCCAACTCTCAAAAATCACATTTGATCATACCTTTCAGAATATATAAAAACATATGGGTTTACTTACAGAAATAATGTTCAAGTAATAAAAGAATGCCACATAGGCATTTCTAGTCATTTATTTTTATTTAAAATAAAAGGTTAAATCTTATTAAATTGTGACACCACTTTAAATCACATTCCCATGTACTGAAACATGTGGTGATGACATGTGCAACATGATCCCATGTTTGGTTTGGGGAAATATTAAATCTTAAGTAGTTTTTCAATGAGTAGAAATTACTTTTCTAAAAATAAAAGAAATAATCTTGTAATATTAGTGATGATGCTAGATCATCTATAGAACCCTTGTGTGCGATGATTGAAATTAGTTAAGTATTGTTTGGTGATTGTGTACCTCGTATTTATTCATAGACGCTAGTACCGACCAAGGATACGAGGAGGAAGGAGGATACTACGAAGAAGAAGCCGAGGAGAACTTCAACCACTGCTCTGCACAAGGCAAGCTTATACTGATACTGAAGAAAGATAACACTTGCAATTATGAAAGTTAGATAACCTATGCAATGCACTAAGCATGCTTGGTTGGACGCATTTGATGATACCCAATCCTAGTTTTACTTGCAAGCTTCATACTTTATTTCTTTATCAAAGATATTACTTAGAGCTTACTTAAGTGAATTGTAGATTCTAGAAAGATAATTGAAGGTTGCATAGAGAGCATAAAATTGTCCTAAGCTAGATAATCTTGATGTCATCCCAAGGCATAAGATTGAACTTAGTTAAACTCCACTAGTTTACCACCCCTCATTAGTACTCACCCCCACTTGTAGATGCTAGTGCTAAGCATAAAACTTGATCAACTTTAGATGGGAATACTTGGTGGAAAAATGGTTATGAAAACCTTGGAATGATGGATCATTCTATTGAGATGTTTTGACAAGTGTTTCTGAACACCAGATGATTCTGATGATGAAAATGTTAAGGCCTGAGCCTTAGCCCTTTATAAAACTGATGGTTGTCTGGATGCGATACCATTCCAAATTTATCGTACAACCACAATACCCAAAGATTGGGTAGGGCTTGACTGGAAACTTATATACCTTAGTACTGGTTCCCTCATGGCCAAGGTTTGAGGTGAGGCTACCTTGTGAAGATTGTCCACCTGTGCAGTACCCAAGATGACAGCAGGTCATGGTTGGGAGGCCAAACTCACAGGAGAGGTGCTTATACTAGGGCGTGTAATTGAAAGGTTAGGATTGATTATCCGCATACTGAGTATGGTAAATTCAGGATTTGTTCCTGACGGATGTCTTGAATGTTGTGGTGAAAGTGTACAATCTCTGCAGAGTGTCAAACTATTCGAATAGTCGCGTCCGCGGTTATGGACAGTTGGAGTGGCCATACTGTTCCCCCGTCAGATGTTTTCAAAATGACTTGTGAAATGGATTGAGATTTTGACTTGACCACAACAGAGTTGTGATATGAAATACAAGTTCCCACTTAGGTGTTATAAAACTTAAACTATCTTTTCTTGCTTCTGAACTTAGTAGACGTAAATCTGAATTTTTGCAAAACCACCCTAGAGCTTAGTGTCCTACTACAAAAACCTCCTTCACTTGTTAGCATTAGTTTGTGAGTACTTAAAGAGTACTCATGGCTTTGTCCCTGGCTATTCCCGTGGCCAGACTATGAAGATGAGTACTAGGAGGATGGACCCCAGGAAGGTTACGACAACTAGGATCATCTCCCATCGTCAGCATTGCCTGTGACCCCGAAGATGGAGCTTCGCCTATGCTACCTTTATTATTACGTTATTCCGCTGCTTGAGTTGTATTAAGAACTGGATGATGAGATCCTTATTTGTGTAAGACCTTATGTATGGTTTGTCATGGATGATGTACTGTGGTATCCAATTCTGTTATGTCTCGCAAAAATGGCAATCCTGGGATTCCGATGTATGGCATAACAGGCATCTAGGATTAAAAATCCGGTTGTTGACAAGTTGGTATCAGAGCCATCCTGACCATAGGAGACCCTAGTTAGACTGGACGTTTGAATCAAAAACTTAGTTTCAAAACCAAAGAAAGCAAATATTTACAAAAACTTATTCCTATTCTTATCACCTTGATTCTTTCATAAAACTCCATGTTCCTCAAAAACTCTTGCAAAATACATAAAATTTGACACACTTGATCACTCTACTAACTTACTCATCCTATATTCTTAAATAGATGGACGTGAAGTACAAAAAGTTTTATCAGTTGGGGAATGTAGGAGACCTTATCTTTGAGCGGGATTTGGACCAGCTTTCGGAACTTCTGGAGTGTCCGCTCCCCGAGTTCTTCAGAGCTCAGCTCAATGATCAAGGAGGAGAAGATCTGCAGTGGCTAATTGTTGCAAGTCTCCAAGGAAATATTGAACCTCCCACTACCGAGGGAATTCAGTTCACCTTACGAGAGAACAACTGGCTCGATGGACTTGCCAGGGCCATGCAGGAAGATCTTGCCCACCTGTGTGGGCAGAGTATCAAGCAGATCAAGGGAACCCGCTTTGAGTTTTGTCCAAGGCGTGATGCTAATGGACAGCCACTGGAAGCCCCATAACACCACGAGTTGAAGACCCAATTGGACCACCTCAGCTTCATGATGTACGATCGTCAGCAGGAATTGGACAATTGTCGTGACTACTCCAACCACAAGTCTGCCATCATCAAGACGAAGGATCAGACCGTCGCCGTGCTAGCGAAGGATCGCAAGACTCCCCGCCGCCAGCTCGACAAGAAGGAGCGCATCATTGCCCGTCTTCGCCACCGTATCTCAGATTTGGAGGAAACCATCCATGAGAGAGACATGCAGTTGGAGGAAAGGGAGAATGCCGGAGAGGTTCTTCGTGGAGACCCCTACTCCTATCTCAGCGATGATGATGATTTTCTGGAGGATCAGGCTATGGATTTCTTCACCGATGAGGATGATTACGCCTTCATCAATGACGATGAGGATGATGAGGATGACGACTACACCGACTCCGAGGAGTAGTAGCACTTGAGCACTAGTGTAGTGAGTTGTATTAGGTCCCACTGTATCGTAGTTTCTAGAATGGTTCTTAAAACCATTTGTTTACCTTTGTTGTGGTGTGTGTTTGTATCGTGTGTTATGAATGAATGAATGAATGAATGAATGAATGAATGAATGAATGAAAAGCAAGTTGCTAGAAAATCTGAGTCAAACTTTAAAAACTTTTCAAAGTCCGGAACCTTAGAAATTTCCCTCTTTTCTCATGATCTATCTCAATCTTCAGATGCCACGCGGAGGAAGTGGTTCATCCCCGGACCCGATGTTGTAGATCCTGCAAATGTTGGTTTCTGACCGCGAAGCCGAAAGAGCCGAACGTCAAGCCAACCTAGCCACCCTGCAACAGATAGCTCAGCTAGCCCACAACAATCAAGGCCACGGAAACCAGGACAACCATGGATCTAAGCTCAAAAATTTCCAGAACACCAACCCACCTGTTTTCACTAAGTCGGAAGAACCCCTAGACGCTGATGATTGGCTGCAAACCATGGAAAATAACCTAGAAGTCGCCGGAGTGGAAGCCAACGAGAAAGTTCTGTTTGCCACCCACTATCTAGCCGGAGATGCCAGAGCATGGTGGAACAGCGTTCGTGCAATGACCGGAGGACAGATGATGACCTTTTTGAGGAATTCAAGGTCAAGTTGAGCAGAACCCATGTGCCACCGGGTTTGATCAAAAGAATGAGAGATGCGTTCAGAGAACTGAAGCAAGGAAGGATGACTGTAGTGGAATACCGTTACAAATTCTTATCATTATCTAGGTATGCCCCGGATGAGATCGACACTGAAGCCAAGAAGAAAGAGAGATTCCTGAATGGTCTGCACGATGAGATGCAGACTGTGTTAGTCAATATCCCCTTTGTTGATATTGAATCCCTTGTCGACTCTGCCATCCAGATGGAAGGAAAGATCAACCAAGCCAATGATAACCGCAAGCATTGCATGATGCATCAGCCAGGAACCCATCAGACCCCAAAGTATCACCCTAACCCATCTCCAGGATTTGCCCCGAGAACCAACAAACCCGCGATGAACCGTCCCACCTATCCCAACCGTGGAAGCCCGAGGCCCGGAGGAAATCACAACAACCCCGGCAACTCTGGCAATTTCAACCGTGCCCCACCCAAGTTCAACAACAACAATGCTACCGCCATCAACAACACTGCCCCGAGGACTGGAAGCAATGCTGTGCCTGTTGCAGCAAAGGACAAGTCGCAAGTGACTTGTTATGACTGTGGAAATAAGGGTCACTACTCCAACGAGTGCCCCAACAAGAAGAATGCCGCAGCCCCCAATACAAATGCCCCAGCTCAGCAGCAGCGTCGTGTTCAGCCCGGAAGAAGATTTGCCCCAAGGAATTCACTCAACCGCAACGGCCGTCTTTTTCTCATGCATGCTGAAGAAGCTCAGGAAGCGCCAGACGTCGTGTTGGGTATGTTTTCTGTTAATTCAGTACTTGCTCGAGTGTTGTTTGATTCTGGTGCATCGCACTCATTTATCACCGAAGAATTTGCATGCACTAGTAAGATTCAACCAACCAAACTGAAGCATGTTATGATTGTTCAAATCCCCGGTTCAACCACCAAAGCTAGGAAAATTTGCAAAGCCGTCCCTATTCGAATCCATGGCATAGATTTTTATGCTAATCTGATAGTACTCGGAACTAAAGGTTTGGAAGTAGTACTAGGAATGGATTGGATGTCCAAACATAAAGAATTGATTGACTGTGCCAAGAAAGCCATAACCATGACCAGCACAGCCGAAATATCAGTCGAGCATATATCTGAAACCTTACCTCGTCAATTCAAGTGCAACAAGAGTATAGCCCAACCTACCATTGACCAAGTCCGGATAGTCTGTGAATACCCCGATGTATTTCCAGATGTTTTGCCTGGTATGCCCCCAGATCGGGATATCGAGTTTATCATTGAACTAATCCCCGGAACGGGACCCATAGCCCAGAGACCCTATAGTATGAACTCGTCTGAACTAGCAGAACTGAAGAAGCAACTGGATTCCATGTTGGAAATTGGATTGATTCAACCAACTGCGTCGCCATGGAGATCACCTGTCTTATTTGTGGACAAGAAGGATGGAGGTAACCGTTTGTGTACGGATTATCGAAAGTTGAATGATGTCACTATCAAGAACAAGTACCCACTGCCTAAGATAGAAGATTTGTTTGATTAGTTGACCGGTGCCAAAGTGTTTTCTAAGATTGATCTTAGAACAGGCTATCATCAACTCAAGATTCGCGCAGAGGATATTCCAAAGACTGCCTTTACCACTAGATATGGATTATACGAGTATACCGTCATGTCTTTTGGATTAACCAATGCCCCCGCTTATTTCATGAATCTCATGAATAAGATTTTTATGGACTTCCTGGATAAGTTTGTCGTTGTTTTCATCGATTACATTTTAATTTATTCCAAATCGGAAGAAGAACATGAGCTACACCTAACCACCATTCTTGGAACCCTTAGAGAGCATCAGTTGTATGCCAAGTTTAGCAAATGTGAATTCTGGTTACAGGAAGTAGGATTCCTCGGCCACATTGTATCAGCCGGAGGAATTGCCGTTGACCCTGCAAAGGTGAAAGATGTCGAAGATTGGGAAGCCCCAACCACTCAAACCCAAGTTCGTGCATTTCTCGGATTGGCGGATACTACCTCAAGTTCGTAGAAGGATTCTCGAGTATCGCCAGACCCATGACCCAATTGCTGAAGAAAGACAAGAAGTTTGAATGGACGGACAAATGTGAAGCGAGTTTTTGTAACATCCCTAAAATCATGTTTTCAAAGATTGCATATCATTCATGCATGCATATCATTTAGGGATCAATTTCAAAACTCATTTCTAGAAAATAGAAGCACTAAGTGCTATTATTTTATGTTAGCATGCATTGATCTAATGACACTCTCAAATGAGAATGTAATTGTTTTAAAACCAAGTTTTGTTTGCCCTTATGTTGGTTTGGTTGAGTGTTAAGCTTGGACAAAAATTTCCAAAACAAATATAGTTTTAAAACCATTTTCAAATCTTCATCAAACCATGTACTAAGACATTGTTATTTTAAAAATCTTCAAAGGACCATGCCAGTCCAGCAAGGTAGCATGGTTTTGTACTCAAAATTATACAGGATTCACATTACAAAAGGCCAGAAAGATTTGAAATACAAATGATTTTAAATTCATTTGAAATTGATTCCAGAAAATCGAATTAGAAAAAGAAAAAGAGATAAGAAATGGAAAAGGGCCGGCGCCAGACTTTCAGCCCAACAGCAGACCTAGCCCACTAAGCCCACCCGGGGTTTTTTTCTCTCTCTCTCTCTCTCTCTCTCTCTCTCTCTCTCTCTCTCTCTCTCTCTCTCTCTCTCTCTCTCTCCCACGCGGTGTAGACTTACCCCGCGCTCACTGACTGGTGGACCCAAATGCCACGCGAGCATCGTCCCCGAGCCACGCACCCCCACGACCCCGTCGACGCCGCCGTTACCTCATCACTGCCGTGATTGAAGCAGTCTTAATTGCCGGTGTTTCCTCGCAAGATTCTCGCCCCTGCTCTGGCTATAATACCCCTCCCCTCTCCGCTCATTTCCCCTCACTCGGCGCACCATTTCCGCCACCAGGCTGCCCACAATCTTACTTGCACCGCCGCTGTACCGAATCACTCCGGCGGGCGATTCCAGTAAGCTCCGACTGCCCCTCTGCTTCTGGTTCAAACGAGCGTGACCGCCACGTCCTTGTGCATCTGCTAACACCCCTGGTTTGCCTGCTCGTGACCCAGGTCGCCGTCTTCGTTCACGCCGACAACCACGAGAGCCGCGCTCAACTTCGACGAGCAATAGCGGTATGAATCGAGTGCCCCTTGTCTTCTCCTTGAAACCATCTTGCTCACCGTGACCTTGCGCACCCCCTGATACATTTTGTTCGTGCTAGGGCGACGCAGAGCTTGGCAACGTCAACGTCTGTAAGCATCCGACGCCGCGCACGACTCTGACGAGCTCCAGCGACATCCACGGTGCGCCCCTTCGCCAACGAAGCCTACCTTGAGCATCAGCAGCACATGACGAACTCGGTAAGCCACCTCACCCTCTCACGCGCAACCTAAATCGTCGGCAACGTCTCTGACAGAGCCGCCGCCGCCACTCGCCGCCGCTAGCGCCGCTAGGCTTTGGTCGCTTGATCGCGAACCGTTGGATCTAGATCCAACGTGATAGATAGAGCACTTAAACGAAGGGGTACAGAACAGATCTGGCCCTGCGATTTAAGTTAGATCTGGCTGTCCACGTTAGTCGATCCGCACGAATCGGTATCAACCAATCAGAGAGCGCCGCGTGGTTAGTCCTTTGTTTTAAAACAGAATTTAGATCTATTAGATGTTTAAACTTGTAAAATTCATAACTTTTGATTCCCACGTTCAAATTTGACAAATTTTATACCATTGGAATCAGGAGAGAAAATCCTTTCTGTTTATGCAATGTGTTTAATGTTTTGCATTTGTAAAAATGGTTGTTTTTACAGAAACATTTGTAGGCATAATTTGTGTATAGTAATTATTTGAAAAATGTTATGCTAATCAAATAAAGTTTATTTGGCTTATTTTGGACTTGTTTATGATTCAGTTCTGTGTACTTGTCTTGTTTGGTGTAGAAAGTCATCACATGGCATTTTGCATACATTCATGTATTTTTGCTTGTATATATTGTGTATGTGATTTTGTGCCATTATTTTATGTGTAGATTTTGGTGCAAATAGTGATTGTGATTGTGAAGATTGTTGCTACTCCCCAAACTACCAAGGCAAGTGGTGCTTCATGATTTTATTCCTATGTTTTTCAACTATGCACTAGAAATATTTTGTATAGGACTTGCATGAATATTTTGATCTATATGCTATGCTTGGGAAATCCTAATAGTTGTAGAATTGCTAGAAATTTCTAAGTTAAGATGCTTATCAATGCCATGCTTAGCCTAGCTAGTAGCAACCAAGGGTGGTTATATATTCATGCTATGAGAAAATATTTCTAAGTCTTTGGACTTGTGTTTTTGCTTAATAAAACAACTAAGTAAATGAAACACCTGGGTGGAGTGGAAAGAATGGTTTATGTTGAGTGGTTACACAAGGCCCATGTCTATGGTTTACCTTGTGTATCTCACTTGTGGAAAGCCACCCAGGAACAAAGGGATCTGAGATGCCAAATGTTAAGAAGCTTCTAGTGTAGCCACATGGCATTATGGGCTCTGCCTGGATCATATAGGTTGCAATAACTTGGCCATTTGGACAGTTGGTGGTAGTGGGATGATAGGTTGGAGCGCGTCCATTTGGTCTAAGGGAAGGCTTCTGAAAGGTCCTATCTTGGTGAAAATCAAGTCTTGTGGGGAAAGTGCACAACCTCTGCAGATGGAAGAATCTAAGTACTTAGCCATGTCCCTGGTATTGGACAACTTGAGCATCAAGACATGGAAGCTATCAAGAATCTCCTCATCCCAATTTCTAAGTTAAAACTTGCGGTTGAACAAGGGTGAAGGTTCACCAATTTCTATTGGTGGTTCCTTGGGAAAGTTTTGTCAAATAAAAACTTAGTGTTTTCAACTAATAGGTAAAACCTATTTTGAGCAAAGCAAGCCTAAGCTACACTTAGCCAAAATGCATATAGTATCTAGACTACTAATATTATTCTAAGGTATCACTTGCCAATACTATTCCAATGTATTGACCCACTGTGGTTGTAACTTGTGATGTTGTAGGTTATTCTGATGATGATTAGGGGTTATGAGTCTACACTCAACATGCTTGCCTGTGGCACATGAAGATGAAGACTTATTTGTCTTATTATATATTTGAACTCTTGTATTAGGCCTGTGGCCATGGAGTTTGTAAAAGACTATGTTTATCTCTGGAATGATATGTAATAATGACCTTTGTTTCTCTATACTTCATCTTAAACTGTGGATGCTAGCATTGATCCAGGGACTAGCATTGCAATCACAGGGATCCTTACCTTTATAAAGGGAGGGATCTTACAGATGGTATCAAAGTACTGTGTTGCCTGTAGGATTATGACCCTAGGATTGGAAACCACTAAGGAAAATTTTCAACAACTTCCACACTTGTCTTTTCTTCTCGTAAACTTTTCTAATCTTCTTTCTCATCTCTATTTGTAGATGAACTCCATCAACGAAGCCGTGAGGAAGGGACCACTCATGACTATGAATTTGGAATGTGAGACAGAATTCCCCAAGGCTCTCAAGGACCTCATGGTTGCCATGGGAATACATGGTGCAGCTGTGTACAAAGGTTTTCCCGTGATGGATGGAGTTGAATACTGGTGAGTGCAACTTCACTTGTATAAAAACAAGGAAGACAACCACAAGCAATCAGGATTCTGCATGGTCACCAACTCAGTGATGCACACCACATTCTTTGATTCAGCAAGGGATGCAGCTTGGAAGGCCATCAAAGAACTTGGTGATAGAATCAAGTGCAGAATGCTCAACACCTAGAATGACCTTAGGGAAGAAAATAAGCATACCCAAGAGTTAGAGGCTACCAACCAACATTTAAGAGAGGACATCATAGACTTAGCAATGGAGTCATGTGATCAGGATCGACAGATTGCCTCTAGGGATGCCCTGTTAGCCAACTTGGCAAGTGAGATGGGATTGTAACGTACTTCGTTAGTTGGACCACCACACTTATCTTTATATTTTCCAAAAATGTTGTTTAAAATAAGTTGAACCTTGGATGCTTGTAATGGATTTATGGCCCAGTTCTTTTGGCAGCTTAAAAAATAAGCTGCCCCTTCCCCAGCTTCTCTCATAAGCCGCTCAGCTTATCGGTTGGGGCTTCCAAACTAATTATCTCATAACTAATTGAGAAGCTTTGACTAATAAGCCATATGGCTTATGAGAGAAGCTGGGGAGGGGGCAGCTTATTTTTTAAGCTGGCAAAAGAACTGGCCCTATGTATGCCATGACTTGAATTTTTTTGATTGTCAAAGATATGCATGTGATGCCTTGTCTTGTGATTCATCTATATGTATGTTGATTCTAACTTTTTATATCTTACAAAATAGATGCCTAATGTTACTATCAGCACGGCTGAAGAGTTCAAGGGAACTCGTTTTGGCACTCATCTTATTGAGCTCACTAGTGTGCTCAATCTCCCACTTCCTACCATCATGATGCTTCCCCTCACCAAGTTCGAGAGGAAGGACCTTTGGGGCTTCAAGGTTACTCAGCCAGGACTCCAGACTGAGCCAGCCACGGAGGCCATCACCTTCAAGCTCATGCATGATGACAAGGAGAGAGGCCTAGAGGTAGTCATGCAGGATTTGCTTGGACGCTTGTTAAGGAGACACTCTTGGGAGATTAGAGGTACTCACTTCCACGCCTTCGGTAGACGTGATGAGGATGGTGAGGCCATTGACTTCGAGGATACTGCTAGAGAGACGGCAGAGCCGATTCGTCTATACCTCAAGGACTTAGAGGTTCTTCTTAGGCACCTAGATACTGATAGGACCAACGTCATGCTCAGCAATGACGAACTCCAGGTGCAGCTTCGTGAGAAGGACAAGATCTTCGCGGAGCAAGATGAGATTGTCAAGGAAATGGAGGACAAGTTTGAGAGTCAGGATAGAAAGTTCAAGAGTCAAGAGAAGAGAGTCCAAGATAGGAACAAGAGGATTCGAGACATGACTGCAGAACTAGAAGCCAAGGACTTTGAGCTTGAACATCAGCAGGTGGTGATTGAGAGACTTCGTTCACAGAAGAGGGCTCTCAAAGCCAAAGTAGAGGCCTTGATCACCAATGTCGAGGAGTATAAGACCGCTATGGAGAATGCAGGTCTTACACTTGTTGATGAGGAGGTTGATGCAGAGGAGTAGTGATGAATACTCATTTATCTTTATTTACCATGCTTTTGATTATTGAGTCGCAATGACCATCCAACATGTGGATGGCTTGGTATTGGTGTGTTTACTTTTCAGAACTTGTTGTCTATGTTGTTGAACTTTTACTATTATGTTGCATGTTTGGTGATTGTTTATGTGATATATTGTGCATGTTAGCATCTATGGGTATCTCATTATTATCTCTATTGAAAACCACAGATGCCTCCCCGACGTGCCAATCCCAACCCTAACAACAACAATATCACTCTCGAGATGCAGCAGATGATGACAGCTCAGACGCAGCTGATGCAGATGATGACCACGTTCATACAGAATCAGAACAACAACAACAACAATAACAACAACAACAACAACAATCAGAACAACCCACCGGGTTTTGACATGCTTACCAGATTCTTAAGACTGAGGCCAGCAAAGTTCTCAGGAACTACTAATCCTATGGTGGCCAATGATTGGCTACGCTCTGTGAACAAGGACTTGGTAACTGTTGGCTGTAATGATGAAGAGAAGGTCAGATTTGCAGCACACTTGTTGGAAGGACCAGCAGCCACTTGGTGGGATAACTTTCAGATCACCACTCCCATTGCGGATGTGACATGGGCTATCTTTGAAGATGGTTTCTGTACTTCTCACATCTCATCCGAAGTGATGAGTTTAAATAAGAAGGAGTTTCATAACTTGAAGCAGCGCCACCGCAGCGTGGCAGAGTATATTGAGGAGTTCAACAATATGGCGCGTTATGCACCGGATGAAGTTGACACTGATGCTAAGAGGAAAGAGAAGTTCCTCAAAGGATTGAACGATGAACTGAACCTGCAGCTATCTGTGGCCTATGTCCCCACTTTCTCTTTGTGACAAGGCTGCCATTTTGGAGAGCAAGATGAAACAGGTTGAAAGCAGGAAGAGGAAGCACTCTGACAAGCACAGCCTCGGGATCGTCTCACAAGCGTTCCCATTTTGATGATAGTGGGAATTCTGGATCCCACACGCATGGAAAATACAACAGCCACCACAAACACAACCGTCATCATGACAACAAGCATCACCGTAGTCATGACAATGACAAGTACAAGAATCACAAGACTGGATATAAGAGCCACCACAATGGAAGTGGTAGTGGAAGCCAGCCTGTCATGAAGGATCTTAGTCAGGTTGAATGTTTCAAGTGCAAGAAGATGGGTCATTATGCAAATGAATGCCCAGAAAAGAAAGTTGAAGGACCCAACAAGCCCAACCCTTTCCAGAAGGGGCAAGTGAACCACATCAATGTGGAGGAAATCTATGAAGAGTCAGATGCTGTGGCTGGTAAGTTCAAACTCAATTCTATTCCAGCACTTGTTCTTTTTGATACTGGTGCATCACATTCATTCATATCAAAACCATTTGTTGATAGAAATGGGTTTTCAACTGAAAACATTGGGTGTCCAACAAAAGTAAGTTCTCCAGGTGGAGATATGATAGTGAGTCTTGGATGCCAGGATCTAGTAATAGAGTTTGGAAAGCATAAGTTTCCAGTGAGTCTGATAATCCTAGATTCCCAAGGACTGGATGTAATTTTGGGAATGGATTGGATGACCAAGTATGAAGGAGTACTAGATTGTGCCAATCGAACTGTTGCACTCACAACCCCGGAAAAGAAACGGATAAGATTCAAGTCTAATTTTGAATCGAAAGGGAGTAAGCTTAATTCTCTTAAGGGGTTAGCATAGATAGTGTGCCAATTGTGAGTGAATATCCGGATGTGTTTCCGGAAGAATTGTCGGGAATGCCACCAGATAGAGATGTGGAGTTTCTTATTGATTTTCTACCAGGATCTGGACCAATAGCAAAGAGACCGTACAAGATGTCAGTAGACGAGTTGAAAGAACTCAAGAAACAACTTGGAGAACAGTTGTAGAAAGGATTTATTCAACCAAGTTCTTCATCTTGGGGAGCACCAGTTTTGTTTGTGGAAAAGAAGGATAGGAGTCAAAGGTTATGCATAGATTACCGCTCACTCAATGAAGTGACTATCAAGAACAAGTACCCTTTACCTAGAATCAATGACTTGTTTGACCAGTTAGAGGGAGCTTGTGTGTTCTCAAAGATTGATCTCCGGTCAGGTTATTTCCAGCTCAAGATAAGAGAACAAGACATACCTAAGACAGCTTTCACCACCAGGTATGGATTGTATGAGTATACCGTGATGCCATTTGGTTTGACCAATGCACCAGCTTACTTCATGAATATGATGAACAAGGTGTTCATGGAGTTCCTTGATAAGTTTGTTGTCGTTTTCATCGATGACATTTTGATCTAATCCAAGAGCAAAGAAGAGCATGAAGGACATTTGCGTTTGATACTTGAGAAGCTTAGGGAGCATAAGCTGTATGCCAAATTCAGCAAGTGTGATTTTTGGTTGAATGAAGTTGGATTTCTTGGACACGTTGTGTCAGGAGATGGTGCAGCAGTTGATCCTGCTAAAGTTCCAGCTGTAACTGAATGGGAATCTCCTAAGTCAGTGAAAGAGGTTCGTAGTTTCCTTGGCTTGGCAGGATACTACAGAAGGTTCATTGAGAATTTCTCCAAGATAGCTAAACCAATAACAGAATTGCTAAAGAAAAACAAGAAATTTGCTTGGTCTGAAGGATGTGAACTCATTTTCCAAGAATTGAAGAAGAGACTAGTGACAGCACCAGTCTTATGTCTGCCAGATTTGGAGAAGGATTTTCAAGTGTATTGTGATGCATCTCATCATGGATTAGGTGCAGTGCTAATGCAAGAAGGGAAAGTTGTGGCTTATGCCTCGAGACAACTCAAAACTCATGAAGTAAATTACCCTACTCATGATTTAGAGTTAGCCTTTGTTGTCCGTGCACTCAAAACATGGAGACATTAACTTTTGGGAAAGAGATGTGAAGTGTTCACAGATCACAAAAGTTTGAAGTATATCTTCACCCAGAAAGAGATTAACATGAGACAAAGAAGATGGCTAGAACTCATCAAGGACTATGACTTGAGTTTGCAATACCACCCCGGTAAAGCAAATGTTGTAGCGGATGCTCTAAGCCGTAAGGTTTTTGTGAATGGCCTTACTAAGGGAGAATTGCCAGATGATCTGTGTGCCCAATTTAGAGATCTCAGATTGGAGATTATGCCTGAAGAAAATCTCATGTCATTGGACGTTCAACCCACTTTGTTGGACAAAATCAAAGAAGCCCAAAAGACAGATAAGGAAATTGAAGAGATTAAGGAAAAGATTGGCAATGGAAAAGCCAAAGGATTCCATGAAGATGAACAGGGTACTTTATGGCATGGAAAACGTATTTGTGTTCCACAAGATCCGGAACTTCGGAAACTGATTTTACAAGAAGCACACAACTCACCATATTCCATTCATCCGGGTAACACTAAAATGTACATGGATATGAAAGAAAGATTTTGGTGGAATAATCTCAAGAAGGACATCGCCGAACATATTGCTTTGTGTGATGTATGTAGTAGAGTGAAAGCAGAACATCAAAAACCAGCAGGATTGCTACAACCATTACCTATTCCTGATTGGAAATGGGACAAGATTGGCATGGATTTCATCACCGGATTGCCAAGGACCAGGTCAGGATATGACTCTATTTGGGTAGTAGTGGATCGCTTAACTAAAGTGGCTCATTTTATACCCGTGAAGACAACCTATACAAGTGCTAAGTTAGCAAAGATCTATATGAGTAGATTTGTATGTCTACATGGAGTACCCAAGAGTATTGTGTATGATAGGGGAACTCAATTCACTTCTCATTTTTGGAGGCAACTACATGAGTCATTGGGAACGAGGTTGGAATTCAGCACTGCTTTTCATCCTCAGACTGATGGACAAACAGAAAGGACCAACCAGATTCTTGAAGATATGTTGAGGGCATGTGCCCTAGACTATGGATCCAGTTGGGATGAAAGTCTGCCTTACGCAGAATTCTCTTACAATAACAGCTATCAAGCCAGCATTGAGATGGCACCATTTGAATTTCTCTATGGGAGAAAGTGTACCACCCCATTGCTTTGGAATGGTGTGGGAGAAAGAAGTTTGTTCGGACCAGAACTAATCAAAGAGGCTGAAGAGGAAGTCAAGCTAGTTAAGGACAGATTGAAGATAGCACAGTCCCGACAGAAGAGATACGCAGATCCTAAGCGTAGAGAAGTCACCTATGAAGTGGGTGATAGAGCTTATCTTAGAGTGTCACCACTTCGTGGAGTGAAGAGATTTGGAGTCAAAGGAAAATTGGCCCCAATATACGTTGGACCATTCAAGATTCTGAGTCGTAAAGGAGAAGTAGCTTATGAGATTGAATTGCCAGAATCATTGTCTGCCATTCACATTGTGTTTCATGTGAGTCAACTTAAGAAATGCCATCCAGAGATGGAAGAGACATCTTTGAAGGATACTATACCTTTGGAGGAGGTTCAATTAGAAAGTGATCTCACTTATGAGGAAAAACCCATCAAGATTCTTGAGACTGCAGAAAGAGTTATTCGTACTAAGACTATCAAATTCTGCAAAGTTCAATGGAACCATCATTCCGAAGAAGAAGCAACATGGTAAAGAGAAGATGATCTTCGGAAAGACCACCCTCACCTATTTGCTAGCCAACCCGAATCTCGAGGGCGAGATTCACCTTAAGGGGGTTAGATTTGTAACATCCCTAAAATCATGTTTTCAAATATTGCATATCATTCATGCATGCATATCATTTAGGGATCAATTTCAAAACTCATTTCTAGAAAACAGAAGCACTAAGTGCTATTATTTTATGTGAGCATGCATTGATATAATGTCACTCTCAAATGAGAATGTAATTGTTTTAAAACCAAGTTTTGTTTGCCCTTATGTTGGTTTGGTTGAGTGTTAAGCTTGGACAAAAAATTCCAAAACAAATATAGTTTTAAAACCATTTTCAAATCTTCATCAAACCATGTGCTAAGACATTGTTATTTTAAAAATCTTCAAAGGACCATGCCAGTCCAGCAAGGCAGCATGGTTTTGTACTCAAAATTATACAGGATTCACATTACAAAAGGCTAGAAAGATTTGAAATACAAATGCTTTTAAATTCATTTGAAATTGATTCCAGAAAATCGAATTAGAAAAAGAAAAAGAGATAAGAAATGGAAAAGGGCCGGCGCCAGACTTTCAGCCCAACAGCAGACCTAGCCCACTAAGCCCACCCGGGGTTTTTATCTCTCTCTCTCACGCGGCGCAGACTTACCCCGCGCTCACTGACTGGTGGACCCAAATGCCACGCGAGCATCGTCCCCGAGCCACGCACCCCCACGACCCCGTCGACGCCGCCGTTACCTCATCACTGCCGCGATTGAAGCAGGCTTAATTGCCGGCGTTTCCTCACGAGATTCTCGCCCCTGCTCCGGCTATAATACCCCCTCCCCTCTCCGCTCATTTCCCCTCACTCGGCGCACCATTTCCGCCACCAGGCTGCCCACAATATTGCTTGCACCGCCGCTGTACCGAACCACTCCAGCGGGCGATTCCGGTAAGCTCCGACCGCCCCTCTGCTTCTGGTTCAAACGAGTGTGACCGCCACGTCCTTGTGCATATGCTAACACCCCTGGTTTGCCTGCTCGTGACCCAGGTCGCCGTCTTCGTTCACGCCCGCAACCACCAGAGCCGTCGCTCAACTCTGACGAGCAATAGCGGTATGAATCGAGCGCCCCTTGTCTTCTCCTTGAAACCATCTTGCTCACCGTGACCTTGCGCACCCCCTGATACATTTTGTTCGTGCTAGGGCGACGCAGAGCCTTGGCAACGTCGATGTCTGTAAGCATCCGATGCCGCGCACGACTCCGACGAGCTCCAGCGACATCCACGGTGTGCCCCTTCGCCAACAAAGCCTACCTTGAGCATCAGCAGCACACGGCAAACTCGGTAAGCCACCTCACCCTCTCCCGCGCGACCTAAATCATCGGCAACGTCTCTGACAGAGCCGCCGCCGCCACTCGCCGGCTCTAGCTCTGCCAGGCTTTGGTCGCTTGATCGCGAACCGTTGGATCTAGATCCAACGTGTTAGATAGATAACTTAAACGAAGGGGTACGGAACAGATCTGGCCATGCGATTTAAGTTAGATCTGGCGGTCCACGTTAGTCGATCCGCACTAATCGGTATCAACCAATCAGAGAGCGCCGTGTGGCTAGTCCTTTGTTTTAAAAACAGAATTTAGATCTATTAGATCTTTAAACTTGTAAAATTCATAACTTTTGATTCCCACTTTCAAATTTGACAAATTTTATACCATTGGAATCAGGAGAGAAAATCCTTTCTGTTTATGCAATGTGTTTAATGTTTTGCCTCTGTAAAAATGGTTGTTTTTATAGAAACATTTGTAGGCATAATTTGTGTATAGTAATTATTTGAAAAATGTTATGCTAATCAAATAAAGTTTATTTGGCTTATTTTGGACTTGTTTATGATTCAGTTCTGTGTACTTGTATTATTTGGTGTAGAAAATCATCACATGGCATTTTGCATACATTCATGTATTTTTGCTTGTATATATTATGTATGTGATTTTGTGCCATTATTTTATGTGTAGATTTTGGTGAAAATAGTGATTGTGATTGTGAAGATTGTTGCTACTCCCCAAACTACCAAGGCAAGTGGTGCTTCATGATTTTATTCCTATGTTTTTCAACTATGCACTAGAAATATTTTGTATAGGACTTGCATGAATATTTTGATCTATATGCGATGCTTGGGAAATCCTAGTAGTTGTAGAATTGCTAGAAATTTCTAAGTTAAGATGCTTATCAATGCCATGCTTAGCCTAGCTAGTAGCAACCAAGGGTGGTTATATATTCATGCTATGAGAAAATATTTCTAAGTCTTTGGACTTGTGTTTTTGATTAATAAAACAACTAAGTAAATGAAACACCTGGGTGGAGTGGAAAGAATGGTTTATGTTGAGTGGTTACACAAGGCTCATGTCTATGGTTTACCTTGTGTATCCTACTTGTGGAAATCCACCCAGGAACAAAGGGATTTGAGAAGCCAAATGTTAAGAAGCTTCTAGTGCAGCCACATGGCATTATGGGCTCTGCCTGGATCATATAGGTTGCAATAACTTAGCCATTTGGACAGTTGGTGGTAGTGGGATGATAGGTTGGAGCGCGTCCATTTGGTCTAAGGGAAGGCTTCTGAAAGGTCCTGTCTTGGTGAAAATCAAGTCTTGTGGGGAAAGTGCACAACCTCTGCAGATGGAAGAATCTAAGTACTTAGCCATGTCCCTGGTATTGGACAACTTGAGCATCAAGACATGGAAGCTATCAAGAATCTCCTCATCCCAATTTCTAAGTTAAAACTTGTGGTTGAACAAGGGTGAAGGTTCACCAATTTCTATTGGTGGTTCCTTGGGAAAGTTTTGTCAAATAAAAACTTAGTGTTTTCAACTAATAGGTAAAACCTATTTTGAGCAAAGCAAGCCTAAGCTACACTTAGCCAAAATGCATATAGTATATAGACTACTAATATTATTCTAAGGTATCACTTGCCAATACTATTCCAATGTATTGACCCACTGTGGATGTAACTTGTGATGTTGTAGGTTATTCTGATGATGATTAGGGGTTATGAGTCTACACTCAACATGCTTGCCTGTGGCACATGAAGATGAAGACTTATTTGTCTTATTATATATTTGAACTCTTGTATTAGGCATGTGGCCATGGAGTTTGTAAAAGACTATGTTTATCTCTGGAATGATATGTAATAATGACCTTTGTTTCTGTGTACTTCATCTTAAACTGTGGATGCTAGCATTGATCCAGGGACTAGCATTGCAATCACAGGGATCCTTACCTTTATAAAGGGAGGGATTTTACAGTTTTCAAGAACTCAAGAGGAGATTGATTTCAGCGCCATTCTTAATCATGCCGGATATCACGAAGCCCTTCGACGTGTATTGTGACGCATCCAAGATCGGTCTCGGATGTGTGATAATGCAAGAAGTCAAAGTTATATCTTATCTATCCCGACAACTGAAACAACATGAGAAAAATTACCAAACCCATGACCTCGAACTCGCAGCCGTAGTTCTAGACCTGAAGACATGGAGGCATTACTTGATGGGAAATCATTGTGAGATCTATTCGGATCACAAGAGCTTGAAGTATATATTCACTCAGAAGGAGTTGAATATGAGGCAAAGAAGATGGATTGAGCTAATCAAGGATTACGATTTGGACATTCACTATCACCCTGGTAAAGCCAACGTGGTAGCAGATGCCCTTAGCAGATTGCCGTGCCGCTTAAACTCCATGATTTTGAAGGAGCAACCAAGTTTGCACAAAGAGATGGAAGATTTTCGAATGGAATTAGTGAGTGAAGGATTTTTGGCTAGCATAGAACTTCAACCCACTTTGATCAGTCAGATTAAAGAGGCACAGAAAGGAAATGCTAGTATGGACGGAATCAAGCGTCGTATCGGTATAGGCAAAGTACCCGGATTCACCGAAGACGAAGAAGGAGTTCTGTGGTACAAAGGACGCCTTTGTGTACCAGCAGATTCTGAGTTGAAAGAACTTATTTTGAAGGAAGCTCATGATACTCTTTATTCTATCCACCCCGGAGGAACAAAGATGTATCAAGATTTGAAGGAGCAATTTTGGTGGCATATGATGAAGAGAGAAATCGGAAGCTATATCGCCAAGTGTGATATATGTCAGCGAGTCAAGGCAGGACATCAAAGACCCGTTGGATTGTTGCAACCATTGCAGATTCCGGAATGGAAATGGGATTCCGTTGGAATGGACTTTATCACTGGATTGCCTACTTCTAGTAGGGGAAATGACTCTATCTGGGTCATAGTGGACAGATTGTCCAAAGTCGCACATTTCTTACCCGTCAAGACCACATATCAGAGTTCGAAGCTAGCGGAGTTATACATCACTAGAATCGTCAGTTTGCATGGAGTACCCAAGAACATCGTATCAGATCGAGGAACTCAGTTTACCTCGAGATTCTGGAAGAAAGTCCAAGAAGGTTTAGGAACCGGCCTAGATTTCAGCACCGCTTGTCACCCTCAGACCGATGGACAAACGGAGCGAGTAAATCAAATACTCGAAGATATGCTGAGAGCATGTGTGTTAGAATATGGATCTAAGTGGGAAGACTGTCTACCGTTTGCAGAATTTTCATACAACAGTTATCAAGCTAGTTTGCAAATGGACCCATTTGAATTCATGTACGGAAGGAAGTGTCGCACCCCTTTGAACTGGTCGGAAGTAGGAGAGAGTCAGATTTTTGGACCTGACATCCTCCGAGAAGCAGAAGAGAAGGTTCACAAGATTTGTGAGCACCTCAAGACAGCCCAGTCCCGACAGAAGAGTTACGCCGACAAAAGACGTCGAGACCTCGCCTTCAACATAGGAGATTTTGTGTATCTGAAAGTGTCGCCATTGAAGGGAATGCAGCGTTTCCAGCTGAAAGGAAAGTTAGCCCCCAGATTTATCAGACCCTTCAAAATTCTGAATCATCGAGGAGAAGTGTCGTATCAATTGGAACTACCCAAAGATATGTCATCCGTGCACAATGTGTTCCATATATCATTACTTCGCAAGTGCCACGAAGTCCCGGAGAAGACTGAAGTGTTCAAGAATATTGATCACCGAACCATACAAATCAACGATGACCTGACCTATCCCGAAGTACCCATCCGTATTTTGGAAGAAGCTTTCAGAACTACCAGAACCCGAAGCATCAAGTTTCTCAAGATTCAGTGGAGCAACCACACCGAAGAGGAAGCTACCTGGGAGCGCGAAGATCACATCAGAACGGAGTTTCCCGATCTCTTCAAATCCTAGGTAATCTTTTTGTCCTTTTTCAAATCTTGGGACGAGATTTTGTTTAAGGGGGAAGGTTTGTAACATCCCAAAAATATTAAACTTAAATCATCAAACTCTAATCACCAAATTTAGGGTTAACAAAAACTTTTCCAATTAAAATATGAAAGCATTCATATGTGTATGTATTAAAATGTGGATTCTTTTGAATTGCCATGATTGTGTGTTTCTTTGCTTGTAGAATGATTCTTAGGTGAAATAAACATCATCTAAACAATCCCCAAACTTTTCCCAAAGACAAACAAATCAAAACCATCAACTTAAGTGAATGGTCACTTTTGCCAATTTAACTCCCATGCCTACTTTGGCTATCTCTAACTTTCAGAACTTAACAGAAACTTGTTTGGATCTTTGCACCCCTTGATAGTACTCATAACAAAGTACCAAGGCCCACTTTGTGATCATCCAAAAACATTTAAATGCATAGTTTAAATGACAGTTTAAAATTGAATCTATATTATATGGGAAGATCCCACATTTTCAAAAAACCCTCAAACCAACTCAACTTTCAAAACCCAAGCATCTACAGACTCACCGGCACATGCCTAGCACACCCACCAAAAACAATTTCAAAATTAAAAACTTGAATTCATGCGGCCATTTCATCAAACACCTTGCAGATAGAAATCAAACAAAATCAAAACACTATAGTGTGTAGTGATTATGGCCTAACTTGTTCCCTCTCTAGCTCACAACAACCTTAGTAGATCATCTAACAACCTTAACTAATCTCTAGCCCCACTGTAAGCTTGCCAATATCATCAATGGTGAACAGGCCGAGAGCACCCATGGCACCCCAGTGTGGACAATAGGCTAGAGGAAGAACTAGTCGTGCCAACCTTGTCTGGGAGGTAGCCCATGCCTCACCGCCCCCTCTCGACCAGCCCTGCCTCGCAGACAGCAACCAGAACTCCTAGGAATGACGCACCCGCGAGGCTGTCGACCATGTCGACGCGCACCGCAGAGCACGCACCGTTCCCACGCACCCTGACCACCTCGAGCCCTCGCCGCCCGCCAGCATGCACCCCATCGTCTCAGGAGACCGCCAGACATGCCCATTTCACCGCCCGTACCCTGTAGCCACCGCTCGCTGCAGAGTTCGCCGCCTCTGCCTCGTAGAGCACCGAGCGTTCCCGACCATTTGCCACCGCCCCTACAAGCGCATTTAAACCTTAGAGCAACGCCAGGAGACCACCGATCGATCTCCACCCTCGTCCATGCCTCTAGCCGCTCGTAGCCGTGTCGCCACCTCGCCTGCCCATCTCTCTCGGTCTCGCCGTCGAGCCTATAAAAGGAGGCCAGCCCCAGCCGATTGAAGCACACCATCTCACTCCCCTCTCACCCAGAACCACCCCACCCGATTCCCGGAGCAAGGCGAGTAGCGCATCGCCGGAATTGCGCCGGAGCAGGCCGCCTCTGGAGAAGAAGGGCGCCGTCGATTTCGTCCACCCCAGGAGGAGCTGCCGGTACCAGGAGGTTCGCCGTCGTCGACTTCGTCGTTCGCCTGCATCGCCGACCTTCGCCTGAGCCCCGGTGAGCCTCCTGCGCATCCCACTCGTTTGAATTTAGCTTTTTCTATTTATATTCAAACATAGTTCTGTACCTAGTTTCAAAAATCAACCCAGCTCGATTCAGTGAACCAAATTGAATGAAACCAATTTTATTAGAAAGGTTTTGAAATGCTTAATCCAAGCCCGTTGGATTCAAATCATTTGAATCTATAGATCAACCTTGGTAAAAATAACAAGGCAGAAGCTTTTCTGCATTCAAATATTTTTCAAATTTAAACTATAATAGCTTTTGAGTTGATTCCAACTCTCAAAAATCACATTTGATCATACCTTTCAGAATATATAAAAACATATGGGTTTACTTACAGAAATAATGTTCAAGTAATAAAAGAATGCCACATAGGCATCTCTAGTCATTTATTTTTATTTAAAATAAAAGGTTAAATCTTATTAAATTGTGACACCACTTTAAATCACATTCCCATGTACTAAAACATGTGGTGATGACATGTGTCAACATGATCCCATGTTTGGTTTGGGGAAATGTTAAATCTTAAGTAGTTTTTCAATGAGTAGAAATTACTTTTCTAAAAATAAAAGAAATAATCTTGTAATATTAGTGATGATAGTTGGAATAGTTTGGACTTTGACGGCGGATGGAAACTATAGTGCTACCTCTGCGTACCTTTCGCAATTCCACGGCAGTCACCCCAAGTTCATTGCCCAAAAGTTGTGGACTACCCATGCCGAACCCAAATGCAAGATTTTTGGTTGGCTGGCCATGCATGGCAAGCTCCTTACGGCTGATAACTTAGCCGCTAGGGGGTGTACGCACGACCATATCTGCGCTCTTTGCCTTAGCGCGCCCGAGACGGCCGATCACCTCTGCAAAGATTGTCCTTTTACTACAGCAGTCTAGAACCTCACCCAAGTTTGGGACAACGCTGCAGGGGTGTTTCATGGCCACGACTTCCATTCCCTCACAGAATGGTGGGACAATCTGATTGTCGGAATACCGTCGAACGTAAAAAGAACTTTAAGTGGTCGACTCTTATATGTCCTCTGGAACACATGGAAAGAGAGAAACAGACGAATCTTCACCGGACGACGGCTGACTTATGTCGAGGTGGCTGAGATCGCTAGGGAGGATATCAGGCAACGCGCCCGGGCTTTTGTGGCCTTCAGACCTGCCATTCCCGCGGAGCCTGATTAGGCATTTTTTGGTTTTTTGTTCTGCGGTGTTTTTCCGCATGTTTTCACCTGAACCAAAACATGCTCCCATGTACTGTGTGTTTCGTTTTCCCTCTATCTATTTGAAAAGGCAGAGCTCCTGCCGGTTGCTCCAAAAAAAATATTAGTGATGATGATTTAAAGTAGTTAAGTATTGTTTGGTGATTGTGTACCTCGTATTTATTCATAGACGCTAGTACCGACCAAGGTTACGAGGAGGAAGGAGGATACTACGAAGAAGCCGAGGAGAACTTCAACCACTGCTCTACATAAGGCAAGCTTATACTGATACTGAAGCAAGCTAACACTTGCAATTATGAAAGTTATATAACCTATGCAATGCACTAAGCATGCTTGGTTGGACACATTTGATGATACCCAATCCTCGTTTTACTTGCAAGCTTCATACTTTATTTCTTTATCAAAGCTATTACTTAGAGCTTACTTAGTGAATTGTAGAATCTAGAAAGATAATTGAAGGTTGCATAAAGAGCATAAAATTTGGCCTAAGCTAGATAATCTTGATGTCATCCCAAGGCATAAGATTGAACTTAGTTAAACTCCACTAGTTTACCACCCCTCATTAGTACTTAACCCCACTTGTAGATGCTAGTGCTAAGCATAAAACTTGATCAACTTTAGATGGGAATACTTGGTGGAAAAATGGTTATGAAAACCTTGGAACGATGGATCATTCTATTGAGATGTTTTGACATGTGTTTCTGAACACCAGATGATTTTGATGATGAAAATGTTAAGGCCTGAGGCTTAGCCCTTTTATAAAACTGATGGTTGTCTGGATGCGATACCATTCCAATTTTATCGTACAACCACAATACCCGAAGATTGGGTAGGGCTTGACTGGAAACTTATATACCTTAGTATTGGTTCCCTCACGGCCAAGGTTTGAGCTGAGGCTACCTTGTGAAGATTGTCCACCTGTGAAGTACCCAAGATGACAACTGGTCATGGTTGGGAGGCCAAACTCACAGGAGAGGTGCTTATACTAGGGCGTGTAATTGAATGGTTAGGATTGATTATCCGCATACTAAGTATGGTAAATTCAGGATTTGTTCCTGACGGATGTATCGAATGTTGTGGTGAAAGTGTACAATCTCTGCAGAGTGTCAAACTATTCGAATAGCCGCGTCCACGGTTATGGACAGTTGGAGTGGCCATACTGTTCCCCCGTCAGATGTTTTCAAAATGACTTGTGAAATGGATTGAGATTTTGACTTGACCACAACAGAGTTGTGATATGAAATACAAGGTCCCACTTAGGTGTTATAAAACTTCAACTAGCTTTTCTTGCTTCTGAACTTAGTAGAGGTAAATCTGGCTTTTTGCAAAACCACCCTAGAGCTTAGTGTCCTACTACAAAAAACCCCTTCACTTGTTAGCATTAGTTTGCGAGTACTTAAAGAGTACTCATGGCTTTGTCCCTGGCTATTCCCGTGGCCATACTATGAAGAGGAGTACCAGGAGGATGGACCCCAGGAAGGTTACGACAACTAGATCATCTCCCATCGTCAGCATTGCCTGTGACCCCGAAGATGGATCTTCGCCTACGCTACCTTTATTATTACGTTATTCCGCTGCTTGAGTTGTATTAAGAACTGGATCATGAGATCCTTATTTGTGTAAGACCTTATGTATGGTTTGTAATGGATGATGTACTGTGGTATCCAATTCTGTTATGTCTCGCAAAAATGGTAATCCTGGGATTGCAATGTATGGCATAACAGGCATCTGGGATTAAAAATCCGGTTGTTGACACTCCTCCTTGTGCTTTCATGTATAGATCTTGTGAGCTCCGTTCATGATCAAGATCTAATCTATTTGTAATCATGCATGTTGTGTTTGCGGAGATCCGATAGATATTGAGATTATTATGTTGGTTTGATTAATGGTTTTGTCTTTATGATTCTATCATGTCTGTGTTGTTTGTGATCTTGCGTGCTCTCCGTTGTTAATAGATATCTTGTCCAAGTAGTTGCTAGTGACTCCAAGTGGGGGTATTTATGCTCGATAGTGGGTTCATGCCTCTAGTTTCCAAGGGAAGTGACAGAAATCTCTTCGGTTGTAGATGTGTTGTTGCTACTAGATAGAAAACAACGGTCTTTTGTTCATGGAACATGTGGACTGTTTACCTTACACACTTTGCTTAAAGTAGTTGTCTGTTGCTTGCAACTTAATACTGGAGGGGGTTCGGATGATAACCTGAATATTGTTGTATTGCCCAATCGAATCTCATAGGATTTTTCTGACTAGTAATTGCATTGTTATGCCTTGCTCAATTCCTGTTAATTGCCCTGCTATAATTTGTTTACCCTTCATGCCATGTTGTTTATCTAAGGAGAGCACCTCTAGTGAACTATGGACCCCGGCCCAATCTTTACCATTGATACATCTTCCACTGTTACTTGTTTACTTGCTGCAAACCATTACCTTCCACACCATATTTTTAATCCTTTGTTTACAGCAAACCGGTGAGCTTGACAACCTCACTGATTTGTTGGGGCAAAGTCTTGAGTTTGTGTTGTGTAGGTCTCCGTGTTGCTTGCAACACCTGTGTGACATTTCCTTCCTCCTAATGGTTCGATAACCTCGTTTTCTTACTAAGGGAAAATTTGCTGCTGTGCTGCCTCACACCTTGCTCTTGGGGTTCCCAACGAAGCGCTCCTATATCAACTCAGCGCTGCATCAAGCTTTTCTGGCGCCGTTGCCGGGGAATAAATGGCCATCAAACTTCTTCCTCCCTGTCAAGCACCAAGCTTTTCAGGCGTCATTGCCGGGGAGGCTAAGGACGTCTTCACTAGGGGAGTCCTCCACTTCCTTTCTCTTTACTTTGTTTTTAGTTTGCTTTGTTTATTTTGTTTGGTTTTGTTTGCCTCTTTCCAAAAAAAACAAAAAAAAATTTAGTCTAGCTTGGTTTGCTTCCTTTATTCAAAAACACAAAAAAATTAGTTCCTACTCTAGTTACCACCTCGTTCTAGCTCACCATGTTACTCCCCAAGTTCACCCTGAAAAACCTTTCTATAGGTAGTGGATCCATAATTGGGAATTATAATATTGAAGAATTATTTAATTATGTTAGCAAGCATGAGGATATTGAGGATAAATCTATAGCAGAGCTTGCTCCTAATTATGAAATTGCTTCAGCTTCTTTAGTTCATATGTTGGAGGCTAGGTTTGTTAGCCTTAACCCCATGATGCCAATTTTGATCTTAAAACTAAAAGAAGAAAAGAATGCTTAAAAGAGAGATTTTATTCTTGAAACTTTACTCAAAGAGTTTCATGATGTTGCTAGGGAAGCCAAAAAGGTCTTTGAGCGTTTCAATATGCTAGGGTCATGTGTAGATGTTGTGGGTACTTCAGATAAAACAAAGCCTAGAGATGAATTTACGATACCCATACCCTTTAAGCTTGGTGGGATGCATGAGGCCTTTGAAAAGAATTTTGATTGGATTGTTCCTCAAAAATCCTTTTGATGAAAGTAGTAAACCAAAGAGAGATGAGAAAGGATCCTCCAAAACCCATTTGGATGAGATACCTCTCATAGTTGAAGACTTTCCAAGTATTGATCTCAATTCTTCATTTGAAAATAATTGATTCTTCTTGCTTCTTGTGCCTAACTTAAAGGCGTTAAAGAAAAGTACTTATTGGGAGATAACCCAAGAGTTCCCTTGAGTCTTGGAAGTTATTACTTCAGTAATGACCTATCCTTATCCTTTTTGTTTGCTTTTTGTGCCAAGAATGACCTCTAATGAGAGGAAAGCAATATTTGGGGAGTTTTTGTTCCGAAACAGATTTATGTCCTCCACCATAAAAATTCATGAGGAGTCTCTGTAACTCGGATTGAGCTCAAAATTTTGATTTGAGAAATAGAAGATGTTCGAAAAAATCGGTTTCTACCTGCTGGTCTGTTTTGACAGATTTCTGCCATTATTTGCATTTGCTTCTTATTGATTCCTTTTTGGGTTCTTTTTGGGAAATTGAGATTTTTGAAGGAGTTACTACAGTAGCTTGTTTTTTTAGTGAAAAACCTTGCTGTTTCAAAGCTTTGCCAGAGGTCTAATATCTTTTGAATACACTAATGTTGCTAATGAAGATTGTGTGAAGTTTTGTATGAAGAAAAAATTTCAGGTGTAGAGAGAGAATGATGCAATGAGATGAAGAATGGACAAAAGCTCAAGCTTGGGGATGCCACCATGGTGTCACCCCAAGAAATATCCAAGAGGTACAAGCGTCAAAGCTTGGGGATGCCCAAGGCATCCCCTTCTTCATCAATAAAAAGCCCAGGTCTGTCTAGACACTTCGTTTTTATTGTTTCATGCATAGTTGTGTTGTTCTTGGAGCGTCTTAGTTTTCATTTGCTTTGCTTAGTTTGTTTAGTTTGCTTGAGTAGTTTGGACCCCCGTTCTCGCTGTGTTGTTTTGCAAATAAGTTGCTTGGTGTTGGAAAGGAGTAGTAAGTTCTTGCTTGTAAGTGCAAGAGGAGCTTGCATTGAGTGTGACTTAGACTTTAGCATGACGTGCTAGGTGTTGTTTTGACCTTATGCTTAGTGATTATTGATGTAGCATGTTTTGTTCCAAACAATTGGGATTGCTTAGTGTGCCTTGAAGAAATTATGCATTTTTTAGCATGCAAAAGCATAGTATTTTGGTATTCTCCTTTGATGCTTTGCTTGAGTTGACTTGGCACATGCTCACACCATGTTATGACTTTCACAAGTCACCATAGCCTCTATGATCATTTAGTCCTTGACTTGTAGTACCACTCTATGCCTTAATTAGTAATGCTTTGTTGCTCTGTATGATTATGGCCATTATTGCTCTCTTAGTTGGTTGCTCTCAGTCTTTTGCTAGCCTCCACTTGTATGAGTAAGTTCTACTCATGCTTCCAACTCCCAAGAAACCAAGTTATTCCAAAGCGTCCACTACAAACTCCTATGCATGGTGTGTTACACCATTCCAAGTATATTCTTGTTTTTAGCTATCTTCCAGTTAAAAAGTCTCTTTGTTATGTGAAAACTTAGTGATTAAAGACCTCACAAACTTGATGGCACAATTTATATTCCTTGCCCCTAATGAACTTGAACCATTGTGTCATTTATGTTGTATATGCTTGCACTTATACGTTGGAATTAGCAGAACCGTGCTGTCACGGGGAACGTTTTCAACACTGCACTTGTACTTTGTATTCAGTTGATATCATGCTCTTTTGTCTATGGATGTCACCGGTGTAAAATAAAGAGGGAACTTGTAAGTCCATGGAGTTTGTATCCTGTGTTAGAGAAACGCATGGGCCGCTAGCCTAAGCCATGCCTAATCATGGTGGAAACTTGCAGCATCACCATAGTGACATCTATGAAACATTCTTCTTATAAAAAAACAGACACATTGAGAAAAGAGGAAAGAGATAAAAAATCACCATATTCCCATGGTAA
The DNA here is from genome assembly GCA_916181665.1 of Avena sativa. NCBI lineage: Eukaryota > Viridiplantae > Streptophyta > Magnoliopsida > Poales > Poaceae > Avena > Avena sativa. Next base: position 370,608,959 of record OV702284.1, read on the forward strand.
ATAATAATATTGCATAGATTCTCATTGTCTGCTTGCCTTGTCATTTTGGTTATGGGATAGCTCTTGTACCATGTGCAAGGGGTACTCCGTTGGCGGTTCTCAATGATATGCAAATACTTACAATGACAAGAACTTATAAGTGACTAAAGTTGAGTAGCATGAGGTGTGGCCCTCGTATTCAAGGGACTTGAGATTACCAACTTATACTTCGTCAAGCATATACTCCATTTTTGTTCACTAACCTTAATCACTTCAAGATGCTTATGATAGGGGCAATGATGGCTGAAAGCTAACAAGTACCATAATTTTTGGAAGCTCTTTTTGAAACTTGAAATCCCTGCTTCCTTTATAAAAGACTTTTCTTCCACCACTATTGAGTCTCCACCTTCTACCTTTAGGCACCATTAAGAGAGCATAGCTGTCATTCTGTGTGCAGTGTTCCAAAGCTTATTGATTGATGCATATTGTGATATTACTTGTTCTTGTGCTATTTGTTTCTAGTCACCCTTGTGAACTTTGGAGGTGTCATATGCATCTATTTGCTACTCTATGGGAGACAAGTTGATTGCCACTATGCTATGTTTTCTGTATGTGAAACAAACAAACGTTTTTCAATGCATGTTATTCATGATCTTTGTTTGTAGCCTTTCATGTTGCATGCATAGTTACTATGTCCTATTGTTGGAACTCCATCTTTCATGCATATGTTTAGAGTTCTTTGATCCCATCTTCCAATGCTTGCAAATGGTTAGATCTTTATTGTGAGGGTGCATGTCGCCTCAAAAATTATGCTTTTTATCACTTACCTACTCGAGGACGAGCAGGAGTTAAGCTTGGGGATGCTTGATACATCGGAAACATATCTATAATTTTTGATACTCTATGCTTGTTTAGTATCTACTTTGCTTTGCTTTGTCTACACTTTGAGGTGCTTTTTACATGTTTTCTGGTAATAACTTATTAACAAGTTACCATAGTGACAGTTGCCAGTTTTCTGATGTTTTTGGTTCCAGAAAAGTTAGTAAAGAAATATTGTCAGAATTGGACGGGACAAACGTCAAAGTCAATAATTTTCCGTGGGGAATAAGAAGTCCAGAGGGGAGCCGGAGAGGCGGGCTAGGGCGCCCAGACCCCCCCCTAGGCGCGGGTGGGCCCTGCTCCACGCCTAGGCAGGGTGTGGGGCCCTTGGCCACCACCTCGGCCTCCCCCTTCGCCTATAAGAAGCCCCCCATGCAGAAACCCTAAGTACCCAATAAAATATTCCATGAAACCTTATGTAGCTGCCGCCATCGTCGTTCCTAGATCGGGGGATCTGAAGTTCTTCCTGGCACCCTGCTAGAGGGGAGATCATCCCGGAGGCCTTCTCTCCGGTATGATGCGTGAGTAGTTCCACCTTGGACTATGGGTCCATGTAGTAGTTCCACCTTGGACTATGAGATCCTTATTTGTGTAAGACCTTATGTATGGTTTGTAATGGATGATGTACTGTGTTATCCAATTCTGTTATGTCTCGCAAAAATGGTAATCCTGGGATTGCGATGTATGGCATAACAGGCATCTGGGATTAAAAATCCGGGTGTTGACACTCCTCCTTGTGCTTTCATGTATATATCTTGTGATCTCCGTTCATGATCAAGATCTAATCTATTTTTAATCATGCATGTTGTGTTTGCGGGGATCCGATGGATATTGAGATTATTATGTTGGTTTGATTAAAGGTTTTATCTTTATGATTCTATCATGTCTGTGTTGTTTGTGATCTTGCATGCTCTCCGTTGTTAGTAGCTATCTTGGCCAAGTAGTTGCAAGTGACTCCAACAGGGGGTATTTATGCTCGATAGTTGGTTCATGCCTCTAGTTTCCAAGGGAAGTGACAGAAATCTCTTCGGTTGTAGATGTCTTGTTGCTACTAGGGAGAAAACAACATTCTCTTGTTCATGGAACATGTGGATTGGTACCTTACACACTTTTCTTAAAGCAGTTGTCTGTTGCGTGCAACTTAATACTGGAGGGGGTTCGGATGATAACCTGAAGGTGGACTTATAGTAATAGATGCAGTTGGTGTAGGGGTTCGTAGCATGGAAAACAAAAATTTTCTATCGCATACAAACAAACAAGCCAAGATCTATCTACTAGATTGTAGCAACGAGTCGATGGAATAACTTACCCTCGAAGATTCCAAAGTGTTTAACGAGAGCGGATTCTCGTGGGTGATGTAGTCGTACTCTTTCCGATCTCAAGATCGTGTGGACGATCCTTCCGGCGCTGCGTTCCGGCAGCGCTCCCGCAGTCGGTCACACGTTCGGTACTCGACGAAGACCTTCCTCTCCCTTGTTCCAGCAGGCAGCGGAGGTTGTAGCACTCTCCTCGCGATTCCGGCAGCACAACGGCGTGGTACCGGAAGTAGAGGGGAGATCCCGCAGGGCTTCGCCTTAAGCCGGAGCGAGTATGGTGGATTATGAGAGAGGGCTATTAGTGGTCTAGAGATTAGACACACCAATTAGAAGGCTCTAAACCGCAGGCTAAAGCAATTAGAAGCTCTAAACCAAACGGCTCTAAACCTGAGATTAGAGGTGGAAACTTGTGTGTCTCAAGGAGGAGCCCTGCCCCTCCTTTTATGGGTGGAGGGGCCTTGGCGCGCCAGGGGAGGGAGGGAGTCCCTCCCCAACTCGTCCTAGGGCTGGGCGCCGGCCTGGAGGAGTGGGACTCCTCCTCCAAGTTGGTTCCAACTCCTCTTGCTTGTTTCCCACAGTTTCCTGTTTCCCACAGTTTCCTGTTTTAGCCGTTTGACTTTCAAACTGGCAATTTGACTTTCATGTTTTTGGAACAGCAAGAACACTTAGTACATGATGCAATCATTCAATGACACCCTCATGTACCCTCCCCCCCCCCCCGGAGTGCCGGACAATCCGGAACCTTCTAGAACATTCCCGATGAAAACACCGGAATCATTCCCGAACTCCGAAACGGGACTTTCCTTATATGAATCTTATTCTCCGGACCATTCCGGATCACCTCGTGATATCCCGGATCCCATCCGAGACTCCGAACAACATTCGGTCTCTTTCTCATAATACCATAACTACTCAAAACAACGTCGAATCCTTAAGTGTGTCTCCCTACGGTTCGTGAATTATGCGGACATGATCGAGACACTTCTCCGAACAATAACCAATAGAGGAATCTAGAAATTCATATGGCTCCCACATATTTCTACGATTACTTTGCGATCGAATGAACCACTTACATACGATACCAATTTCCCTTTGTCTCACGATATGTTACTTATCCGAGGTTATGATCGTCGGTATCTCTGCATACCTAGTTCAACCTCGTTTACTAATAAGTACTCTTTTCTCGTTCCCGTGATATGTGATCCCTTGTGACCAAGTCACATGCTTGCAAGCCAATTGGATGACATTCCACCGAGAGGGCCCAGAGTATATCTATCCATCATGTGGATGGACAAATCCCACTCTTGATCCATGTGTTTCAACCAATACTTTCCGAACACTTAATGCCACCTTTATAGCCACCCAGTTACGGTGTGGTGTTTGATGTCATCAAAGCATCCATCCGGTAAAGGTGATATGCATGATCTCATGGTCGAAGGAATTAGGTTACTATGTATCAGAAAGCATATAGCAATTGAACTATTGAAATGACTTGATCTTTATGCTACGCTTATCAATAGGAGTATGTCCACCATATCATTCTCCTAACGATATGATCTTGTTGTTGATAACATCTCAATGTTCATGATATGGAAACCACAATCATTTAATCAACCAACAAGCTAGTGAAGTATAGAGGCTATACTAGGGACTTCAATTTAAGTTTACAATTCACACAAGTATTAATGTTTCCTTGTTAATACTATTATAGCATGAATATAAACATTTATCATAAACACAAAGATATAATAATAACTATATTTATTATTGCCTCTAGGGCATATCTCCAACAGTCTCCCACTTGCACTAGAGTCATCTAATCTAGATTACATGGTAATATACCGAACACCCATGGCAGTTTGGTGTTGGTCATGTTTTGCCCTCGGGAGAGGTTTAGTCAACGGATCCGCCACATTCAGATCTGTGTGTACTTTGCAAATCTTTATATCCCCATCCTGGATATGTTCTCGAATAGCGTGAAAACGTAGCTTGATATGCTTCAGCTTCTTGTGTGACCTTGGTTCTTGCGCATTGGCTATGGCGCCCATGTTATCACAGTAGATATACATTGGGTCCAGCGCACTAGGAACCACACCCAGCTCTGTAATGAACTCTTTCATCCATATCGCTTCTTGTGAAGCCTCCGAAGCAGCCATGTATTCCGATTCAGTTGAAGATCTCCACAACGCTTTGCTTTGCACTCCTCCAGCTAACTGCTGCACCATTCAAAATAAATACGTACCCAGATTGTGACTTAGAATCATCTGGATCGGTGTTCCAACTAGCATCGGTGTAACCATTAACAACGAGCTGTTCATCACCTCCATAAGAAAGAACCATATCCTTAGTTCTTCTCAAGTACTTAAGGATGTTTTTGACCGCTGTCCAATGATCCACTCCTGGATCACTTTGATATCTGCTAGTTAAACTAACAACATATGCAATGTCGGGTCTAGTACATAGCATGGCATACATTAGAGATCCTATGGCTGAGGCATAGGGAGTCTTACTCATCCTTTCTCTATCTTCTGCCGATGTTGGACTTTGAGTTTTACTCAAGGTCGTATTGGGCAACATGGGCAAGAACCCTTTCTTGCTTTCTTCCATTCCAAACTTCTTTAGAACTTTGTCCAAATATGTACTCTGTGACAATGATATTTGGCGTTTCGATCTATCTCTATAAATATTTATGCCTAATATGTAAGCTGCTTCGCCAAGATCCTTCATTGAAAAACTATTATTCAAATATTCCTTGACACTATTAAGAAGGTCTACATCATTCCCAATCAACAATATGTCATCCACATATAGTATTAAGAATGCTACAGAGCTCCCACTCACTTTCTTGTAAATACAAGCTTCTCCATAAGTTTGTATAAAACCAAAACTTTTGATTACCTTATCAAAACGTTGATTCCAACTTCGGGATGCTTGCTTCAATCCATAGATGGACCGTTGAAGTTTGCATACCTTGTTAGCATCTTTAGGATCGACAAAACCTTTGGGTTGCATCATATACAACTCTTCATCAATATCTCCATTGAGGAATGCTGTTTTGACATCCATCTGCCATATCTCATAATCATAATATGCAGCGATTTCTAACATAATCCTCACAGACTTTAGCTTCGCTACCGGTGAGAAAGTCTCATCGTAGTCAACTCCTTGAATTTGTCGAAACCCTTTTGCGACAAGTCGAGCTTTATAGACAGTAACATTACCATCAGCATCTGTTTTCTTCTTGAAAATCCATTTGTTCTCGACAGCCTTTCGGCCATCCGGTAAGTCCACCAAAGTCCATACTTGGTTTTCGTACATGGATCCAATCTCGGATTTCATGGCTTCTTGCCATTTATTGGAATCTGGGCTCATCATCGCTTCCTCATATGTATCGGGGTCATCGGTGTTGTCCACCAACATGACGCTCATAACGGAATCATACCAATCTGGAGTGGTACGATTTCTCGTTGATCTCCGAGGCTCTGTAGCAACTTCAACCGAAGTTTCATGATCACCATCATTAGCTCCCTCTCTAATTGGTGCAGGCACCACAGGAACTTCTTCCGGTGCTGCGCTACTCGCAATTTCGAGAGAAGGTTCAACAACCTCGTCGAGTTCTACTTTCCTTCCAGTCACTTCTTTCGAGAGAAATTCCTTCTCTAGAAAGGATCCATTCTTGGCAACGAAGATTTTGCCTTCGGATCTATGATAGAAGGTATACCCAATAGTTTCCTTCGGGTATCCTATGAAGACGCATTTTTCCGCTTTGGGTTCAAGCTTGTCCGGCTGTAACTTCTTTACATAGGCTTCGCATCCCCAAATTTTAAGGAACGACAATTTAGGTTTCTTCCCAAACCATAATTCATACGGTGTCGTTTCAACGGATTTAGACGGTGCCCTATTTAAAGTGAATGCGGCTGTTTCTAATGCATAACCCCAAAATGATAGCGGTAAATCTGTAAGTGACATCATAGAACGAACCATATCTAAGAGAGTTCGATTACGACGTTCGGACACACCATTACGCTGTGGTGTTCCCGGCGGTGTCAATTGTGAAAGTATTCCGCACTTCTTTAAATGCTCGCCAAACTCGTAACTTAGATATTCACCTCCACGATCAGAACGTAGAAACTTAATCTTCTTGTTACGTTGATTCTCTACCTCACTTTGAAACTCCTTAAACTTATCAAAAGTTTCGGACTTATGTTTCATGAAATAGATATACCCATATCTACTCAAGTCATCTGTGAAGGTAAGAACATAACGATAACCACCGCGCGATGCTACACTCATTGGACCACATACATCGGTATGTATGATTTCCAATAAGTCCGTAGCTCGCTCCATCATACCAGAAAATGGAGTCTTAGTCATTTTTCCCATCAGACATGCTTCGCATCTTTCAAGTGATTCAAAATCAAGTGATTCAAGAAGTCCATCGGAATGGAGTTTCTTCATACGCTTCACTCCAATGTGACCAAGACGACAGTGCCACATATAGGTCGAATTATCGCTTGATTTCAAACGTTTAGCCTCAATGTTGTTGATATGTGTATTTCCACTATCGATATTCAATAAGAATAGACCATCTATCAAAGGTGCATGTGCATAAAACATATTACTCATATAAATCGAACAACCATTATTCTCTGATTTAAACAAGTAACCATCTCGCAATAAACAAGATCCTGATATAATGTTCATGCTCAACACAGGCACTAAATAACAATTATTTAAGTATAAAACTAATCCCGATGGTAGATTAAGAGGTAGCGTGCCGACCGCGATCACATCAACCTTTGATCCGTTTCCCACGCGCATCGTCACCTCGTTCTTCGCTAGCTTCCGTTTATTCTGCAGCACCTGTTTCGAGTTACAAATATGAGCAACCGAACCAGTATCAAATACCCAGGCACTACTATGAGTACTAGTGAGATACACATCAATAACATGTATATCAGATATACCTTTCTTCTTGATGTTGCCGTTCTTCAAATCCGCCAAGTACTTTGGGCAATTCCGCTTCCAGTGACCTTCTCCCTTGCAGTAAAAGCACTCAGTATCAGGCTTAGGTCCAGCCTTGGTCTTCTTCGCCGGCGTGGTAACTTTCTTACCACCCTTCTTGAAGTGTCCCTTTTGCTTAGACTTGCCCTTCTTGAATTTGGTGGTCTTATTGACCATCAACACTTGGTGCTCTTTCTTGATCTCCACTTCTGCAGATTTTAACATAGCAAATAGTTCTGGCAACTCTTTGTTCATGTTCTGCATGTTGTAGTTCATCACAAAGTTCCTGTAACTTGGTGGTAGTGACTGGAGGACACGGTAAATCCCCAAAGCATTAGGAATCACTATACCCAAGCTTTGAAGTTTGCTTGCGTGCCCAGACATCTTAAGCACATGCTCACTGACGGAGCTGCCCTCTTCCATCTTGCAGTTAAAGAACTTTTCAGAAGCCTCATAGCTTTCAATTGCCGCATGAGTCTCAAAAATCAATTTGAGATCCTCGACAATATCATATGGGTCTGAATTCTCAAACCTTTTCTGAAGCTCCGATTCTAAACCATACAAGATAGCACACTGAACTATGGAGTACTGATTCTTCCGAGCGAGGTAAACATTCTTTACTTCATCGGAAGCATCAGCTGCAGGTGGGTCACCCAGCGGTGCATCCAGCACATAGGTCAAATTACCAGCTGTGAGGACAATTCTCAAATTGCGGAACCAATCCGCGAAGTTGCTTCCATTGTTTTTCAACTTTTCTTTCTCTAGGAACGCATTAAAATTGATGGTAGGGGCTGCCATTGATCTACAACATATTTGCAATAGTTTAGACTAAGTTTATGACAAATTGAGTTCAAATTAATAATGAAATTAAACTAGGTGAACTCCCACTCAAAACAATATCCCTCATATTGTTTTAGTGATCACACGAACCAAATCCACCATATCAACACCGATCATCACGAGAGTTGACATAGTTTCAATGGCGAACAATCGACATGTTCATCATATCTACTATATGATTCATGCTTTACCTTTCGGCGATCCGTGTTCCGAGACCATGTCTGTACATGCTAGGCTCGTCAAGATCAAACCTTAGTTTCTGCATGAGCAAATCTGGCTTTCTCACGTTGTATACACTTGCAGAATCTAACACACCCGATCATCACGTGGTGCTTCGAAACAACAAGCTTTAGCAACGGTGCTAACTAAGGGTGAACACTTTATGATTTGAAATTGATGTGCATGAGGGATCATCTTATAATGCTACCGTCGTCTACTAAGCAATACAAGATGCATAAAGGATTAACATCACATGCAATTCAATATATATGTGATATGATATGGCCTTTCTTCTTTGTGCTTCCGATCTCCATCTTCAAGCACGAACATGATCTCCATCATCATCGGCATTGCATCAAGGTTAATGACGCTTCTCCATGGTTGTCGTCCACCGGCTTCAACTATTACAACTACTTTGAATAGACACGTGGGTCTTAACATAAATTAAAGACAACCATATGGCTCCTGCCGGTTGCCAACTTACAATAAGGAACATTGCATACATCAAATATAATCACAATCATGGCCATATCACATCACTACACACCCCTGCAAAACAAAGTTAGACGCCTCTACTTTCTTTGCATATTTTACGTGGTTTGGGGCTTTCAATAAGTGTCGTTCTAACTTACGAACAAGAACCACAACATTGATACTAGCATTGTTGATCACCCGTTGTAAATTGGATCTTAACTATGCTAGGAGAAACAGGCACCCGCAAAGCCACTTATGCAATACAAGTTGCATGTCAAGCGTGGAGCAAGTCTCATGAACGATGTCATGTAAGGTTAGCCCGGGCCGCTTCATCCCAACATACCGCAAGATGCAAAGTACACAAAAAGCAATCTACAATAAAAGCATCAACGCCCACAATGACCATTGTGTTCTACTCGTGCAACAGATCTACATATAGACACGGCTCTGATACCACTTTAGGGGTTCGTAGCATGGAAAACAAAAAAATTCTATCGCATACAAACAAACAAGCCAAGATCTATCTACTAGATTGTAGCAACGAGTCGATGGAATAACTTACCCTCGAAGATTCCAAAGTGTTTAACGAGAGCGGATTCTCGTGGGTGATGTAGTCGTACTCTTTCCGATCTCAAGATCGTGTGGACGATCCTTCCGGCGCTGCGTTCCGGCAGCGCTCCCGCAGTCGGTCACACGTTCGGTACTCGACGAAGACCTTCCTCTCCCTTGTTCCAGCAGGCAGCGGAGGTTGTAGCACTCTCCTCGCGATTCCGGCAGCACAACGGCGTGGTACCGGAAGTAGAGGGGAGATCCCGCAGGGCTTCGCCTTAAGCCGGAGCGAGTATGGTGGATTATGAGAGAGGGCTATTAGTGGTCTAGAGATTAGACACACCAATTAGAAGGCTCTAAACCGCAGGCTAAAGCAATTAGAAGCTCTAAACCAAACGGCTCTAAACCTGAGATTAGAGGTGGAAACTTGTGTGTCTCAAGGAGGAGCCCTGCCCCTCCTTTTATGGGTGGAGGGGCCTTGGCGCGCCAGGGGAGGGAGGGAGTCCCTCCCCAACTCGGCCTAGGGCTGGGCGCCGGCCTGGAGGAGTGGGACTCCTCCTCCAAGTTGGTTCCAACTCCTCTTGCTTGTTTCCCACAGTTTCCTGTTTCCCACAGTTTCCTGTTTTAGCCGTTTGACTTTCAAACTGGCAATTTGACTTTCATGTTTTTGGAACAGCAAGAACACTTAGTACATGATGCAATCATTCAATGACACACTCATGTACCCCCCCCCCCCGGAGTGTCGGACAATCCGGAACCTTCTAGAACATTCCCGATGAAAACACCGGAATCATTCCCGAACTCCGAAACGGGACGTTCCTTATATGAATCTTATTCTCCGGACCATTCCGGATCACCTCGTGATATCCCGGATCCCATCCGAGACTCCGAACAACATTCGGTCTCTTTCTCATAATACCATAACTACTCAAAACAACGTCGAATCCTTAAGTGTGTCTCCCTACGGTTCGTGAATTATGCGGACATGATCGAGACACTTCTCCGAACAATAACCAATAGAGGAATCTGAAAATTCATATGGCTCCCACATATTTCTACGATTACTTTGCGATCGAATGAACCACTTACATACGATACCAATTTCCCTTTGTCTCACGATATGTTACTTATCCGAGGTTATGATCGTCGGTATCTCTGCATACCTAGTTCAACCTCGTTTACTAATAAGTACTCTTTTCTCGTTCCCGTGATATGTGATCCCTTGTGACCAAGTCACATGCTTGCAAGCCAATTGGATGACATTCCACCGAGAGGGCCTAGAGTATATCTATCCGTCATGTGGATGGACAAATCCCACTCTTGATCCATGTGTTTCAACCAATACTTTCCGAACACTTAATGCCACCTTTATAGCCACCCAGTTACGGTGTGGTGTTTGATGTCATCAAAGCATCCATCCGGTAAAGGTGATATGCATGATCTCATGGTCGAAGGAATTAGGTTACTATGTATCAGAAAGCATATAGCAATTGAACTATTGAAATGACTTGATCTTTATGCTACGCTTATCAATAGGAGTATGTCCACCATATCATTCTCCTAACGATATGATCTTGTTGTTGATAACATCTCAATGTTCATGATATGGAAACCACAATCATTTAATCAACCAACAAGCTAGTGAAGTATAGAGGCTATACTAGGGACTTCAATTTAAGTTTACAATTCACACAAGTATTAATGTTTCCTTGTTAATACTATTATAGCATGAATATAAACATTTATCATAAACACAAAGATATAATAATAACTATATTTATTATTGCCTCTAGGGCATATCTCCAACAGTCTCCCACTTGCACTAGAGTCATCTAATCTAGATTACATGGTAATATACCGAACACCCATGGCAGTTTGGTGTTGGTCATGTTTTGCCCTCGGGAGAGGTTTAGTCAACGGATCCGCCACATTCAGATCTGTGTGTACTTTGCAAATCTTTATATCCCCATCCTGGATATGTTCTCGAATAGCGTGAAAACGTAGCTTGATATGCTTCAGCTTCTTGTGTGACCTTGGTTCTTGCGCATTGGCTATGGCGCCCATGTTATCACAGTAGATAGACATTGGGTCCAGCGCACTAGGAACCACACCCAGCTCTGTAATGAACTCTTTCATCCATATCGCTTCTTGTGAAGCCTCCGAAGCAGCCATGTATTCCGATTCAGTTGAAGATCTCGCCACAACGCTTTGCTTTGCACTCCTCCAGCTAACTGCTGCACCATTCAAAATAAATACGTACCCAGATTGTGACTTAGAATCATCTGGATCGGTGTTCCAACTAGCATCGGTGTAACCATTAACAACGAGTTGTTCATCACCTCCATAAGAAAGAACCATATCCTTAGTTCTTCTCAAGTACTTAAGGATGTTTTTGACCGCTGTCCAATGATCCACTCCTAGATCACTTTGATATCTGCTAGTTAAACTAACAGCATATGCCATGTCGGGTCTAGTACATAGCATGGCATACATTAGAGATCCTATGGCTGAGGCATAGGGAGTCTTACTCATCCTTTCTCTATCTTCTGCCGATGTTGGACTTTGAGTTTTACTCAAGGTCGTATTGGGCAACATGGGCAAGAACCCTTTCTTGCTTTCTTCCATTCCAAACTTCTTTAGAACTTTGTCCAAATATGTACTCTGTGACAATGATATTTGGCGTTTCGATCTATCTCTATAAATCTTTATGCCTAATATGTAAGCTGCTTCGCCAAGATCCTTCATTGAAAAACTATTATTCAAATATTCCTTGACACTATTAAGAAGGTCTACATCATTCCCAATCAACAATATGTCATCCACATATAGTATTAAGAATGCTACAGAGCTCCCACTCACTTTCTTGTAAATACAAGCTTCTCCATAAGTTTGTATAAAACCAAAACTTTTGATTACCTTATCAAAACGTTGATTCCAACTTCGGGATGCTTGCTTCAATCCATAGATGGACCGTTGAAGTTTGCATACCTTGTTAGCATCTTTAGGATCGACAAAACCTTTGGGTTGCATCATATACAACTCTTCATCAATATCTCCATTGAGGAATGCTGTTTTGACATCCATCTGCCATATCTCATAATCATAATATGCAGCGATTGCTAACATAATCCTCACAGACTTTAGCTTCGCTACCGGTGAGAAAGTCTCATCGTAGTCAACTCCTTGAATTTGTCGAAACCCTTTTGCGACAAGTCAAGCTTTATAGACAGTAACATTACCATCAGCATCTGTTTTCTTCTTGAAAATCCATTTGTTCTCGACAGCCTTTCGGCCATCCGGTAAGTCCACCAAAGTCCATACTTGGTTTTCGTACATGGATCCAATCTCGGATTTCATGGCTTCTTGCCATTTATTGGAATCTGGGCTCATCATCGCTTCCTCATATGTCTCGGGGTCATCGGTGTTGTCCACCAACATGACGCTCATAACGGAATCATACCAATCTGGAGTGGTACGATTTCTCGTTGATCTCCGAGGCTCTGTAGCAACTTCAACCGAAGTTTCATGATCACCATCATTAGCTCCCTCTCTAATTGGTGCAGGCACCACAGGAACTTCTTCCGGTGCTACGCTACTCGCAATTTCGAGAGAAGGTTCAACAACCTCGTCGAGTTCTACTTTCCTTCCAGTCACTTCTTTCGAGAGAAATTCCTTCTCTAGAAAGGATCCATTCTTGGCAACGAAGATTTTGCCTTCGGATCTATGATAGAAGGTATACCCAATAGTTTCCTTCGGGTATCCTATGAAGACGCATTTTTCCGCTTTGGGTTCAAGCTTGTCCGGCTGTAACTTCTTTACATAGGCTTCGCATCCCCAAATTTTAAGGAACGACAATTTAGGTTTCTTCCCAAACCATAATTCATACGGTGTCGTTTCAACGGATTTAGACGGTGCCCTATTTAAAGTGAATGCGGCTGTTTCTAATGCATAACCCCAAAATGATAGCGGTAAATCTGTAAGTGACATCATAGAACGAACCATATCTAAGAGAGTTCGATTACGACGTTCGGACACACCATTACGCTGTGGTGTTCCCGGCGGTGTCAATTGTGAAAGTATTCCGCACTTCTTTAAATGCTCGCCAAACTCGTAACTTAGATATTCACCTCCACGATCAGAACGTAGAAACTTAATCTTCTTGTTACGTTGATTCTCTACCTCACTTTGAAACTCCTTAAACTTCTCGAAAGTTTTGGACTTATGTTTCATGAAATAGATATACCCATATCTACTCAAGTCATCTGTGAAGGTAAGAACATAACGATAACCACCGCGCGATGCTACACTCATTGGACCACATACATCGGTATGTATGATTTCCAATAAGTCCGTAGCTCGCTCCATCATACCAGAAAATGGAGTCTTAGTCATTTTTCCCATCAGACATGCTTCGCATCTTTCAAGTGATTCAAAATCAAGTGATTCAAGAAGTCCATCAGAATGGAGTTTCTTCATACGCTTCACTCCAATGTGACCAAGACGACAGTGCCACATATAGGTCGAATTATCGCTTGATTTCAAACGTTTAGCCTCAATGTTGTTGATATGTGTATTTCCACTATCGAGATTCAATAAGAATAGACCATCTATCAAAGGTGCATGTGCATAAAACATATTACTCATATAAATCGAACAACCATTATTCTCTGATTTAAACAAGTAACCATCTCGCAATAAACAAGATCCTGATATAATGTTCATGCTCAACACAGGCACTAAATAACAATTATTTAAGTATAAAACTAATCCCGATGGTAGATGAAGAGGTAGCGTGCCGACCGCGATCACATCAACCTTTGATCCGTTTCCCACGCGCATCGTCACCTCGTTCTTCGCTAGCTTCCGTTTATTCTGCAGCACCTGTTTCGAGTTACAAATATGAGCAACCGAACCAGTATCAAATACCCAGGCACTACTACGAGTACTAGTGAGATACACATCAATAACATGTATATCAGATATACCTTTCTTCTTGATGTTGCCGTTCTTCAAATCCGCCAAGTACTTTGGGCAATTCCGCTTCCAGTGACCTTCTCCCTTGCAGTAAAAGCACTCAGTATCAGGCTTAGGTCCAGCCTTGGTCTTCTTCGCCGGCGTGGTAACTTTCTTACCACCCTTCTTGAAGTGTCCCTTTTGCTTAGACTTGCCCTTCTTGAATTTGGTGGTCTTATTGACCATCAACACTTGGTGCTCTTTCTTGATCTCCACTTCTGCAGATTTTAACATAGCAAATAGTTCTGGCAACTCTTTGTTCATGTTCTGCATGTTGTAGTTCATCACAAAGTTCCTGTAACTTGGTGGTAGTGACTGGAGGACACGGTAAATCCCCAAAGCATTAGGAATCACTATACCCAAGCTTTGAAGTTTGCTTGCGTGCCCAGACATCTTAAGCACATGCTCACTGACGGAGTTGCCCTCTTCCATCTTGCAGTTAAAGAACTTTTCAGAAGCCTCATAGCTTTCAATTGCCGCATGAGTCTCAAAAATCAATTTGAGATCCTCGACAATATCATATGGGTCTGAATTCTCAAACCTTTTCTGAAGCTCCGATTCTAAACCATACAAGATAGCACACTGAACTATGGAGTACTGATTCTTCCGAGCGAGGTAAACATTCTTTACTTCATCGGAAGCATCAGCTGCAGGTGGATCACCCAGCGGTGCATCCAGCACATAGGTCAAATTACCAGCTGTGAGGACAATCCTCAAATTGCGGAACCAATCCGCGAAGTTGCTTCCATTGTTTTTCAACTTTTCTTTCTCTAGGAACGCATTAAAATTGATGGTAGGGGCTGCCATTGATCTACAACATATTTGCAATAGTTTAGACTAAGTTTATGACAAATTGAGTTCAAATTAATAATGAAATTAAACTAGGTGAACTCCCACTCAAAACAATATCCCTCACATTGTTTTAGTGATCACACGAACCAAATCCACCATATCAACACCGATCATCACGAGAGTTGACATAGTTTCAATGGCGAACAATCGACATGTTCATCATATCTACTATATGATTCATGCTTTACCTTTCGGTGATCCGTGTTCCGATACCATGTCTGTACATGCTAGGCTCGTCAAGATTAAACCTTAGTTTCTGCATGAGCAAATCTGGCTTGCTCACGTTGTATACACTTGCAGAATCTAACACACCCGATCATCACGTGGTGCTTCGAAACAACAAGCTTTAGCAACGGTGCTAACTAAGGGTGAACACTTTATGATTTGAAATTGATGTGCATGAGGGATCATCTTATAATGCTACCGTCGTCTACTAAGCAATACAAGATGCATAAAGGATTAACATCACATGCAATTCAATATATATGTGATATGATATGGCCTTTCTTCTTTGTGCTTCCGATCTCCATCTTCAAGCACGAACATGATCTCCATCATCATCGGCATTGCATCAAGGTTAATGACGCTTCTCCATGGTTGTCGTCCACCGGCTTCAACTATTACAACTACTTTGAATAGACACGTGGGTCTTAACATAAATTAAAGACAACCATATGGCTCCTGCCGGTTGCCAACTTACAATAAGGAACATTGCATACATCAAATATAATCACAATCATGGCCATATCACATCACTGCACACCCCTGCAAAACAAAGTTAGACGCCTCTACTTTCTTTGCATATTTTACGTGGTTTGGGGCTTTCAATAAGTGTCGTTCTAACTTACGAACAAGAACCACAACATTGATACTAGCATTGTTGATCACCCGTTGTAAATTGGATCTTAACTATGCTAGGAGAAACAGGCACCCGCAAAGCCACTTATGCAATACAAGTTGCATGTCAAGCGTGGAGCAAGTCTCATGAACGATGTCATGTAAGGTTAGCCCGGGCTGCTTCATCCCAACATACCGCAAGATGCAAAGTACACAAAAAGCAATCTACAATAAAAGCATCAACGCCCACAATGACCATTGTGTTCTACTCGTGCAACAGATCTACATATAGACATGGCTCTGATACCACTGTAGGGGTTCGTAGCATGGAAAACAAAAAAATTCTATCGTATACAAACAAACAAGCCAAGATCTATCTACTAGATTGTAGCAACGAGTCGATGGAATAACTTACCCTCGAAGATTCCAAAGTGTTTAACGAGAGCGGATTCTCGTGGGTGATGTAGTCGTACTCTTTCCGATCTCAAGATCGTGTGGACGATCCTTCCGGCGCTGCGTTCCGGCAGCGCTCCCGCAGTCGGTCACACGTTCGGTACTCGACGAAGACCTTCCTCTCCCTTGTTCCAGCAGGCAGCGGAGGTTGTAGCACTCTCCTCGCGATTCCGGCAGCACAACGGCGTGGTACCGGAAGTAGAGGGGAGATCCCGCAGGGCTTCGCCTTAAGCCGGAGCGAGTATGGTGGATTATGAGAGAGGGCTATTAGTGGTCTAGAGATTAGACACACCAATTAGAAGGCTCTAAACCGCAGGCTAAAGCAATTAGAAGCTCTAAACCAAACGGCTCTAAACCTGAGATTAGAGGTGGAAACTTGTGTGTCTCAAGGAGGAGCCCTGCCCCTCCTTTTATGGGTGGAGGGGCCTTGGCGCGCCAGGGGAGGGAGGGAGTCCCTCCCCAACTCGGCCTAGGGCTGGGCGCCGGCCTGGAGGAGTGGGACTCCTCCTCCAAGTTGGTTCCAACTCCTCTTGCTTGTTTCCCACAGTTTCCTGTTTCCCACAGTTTCCTGTTTTAGCCGTTTGACTTTCAAACTGGCAATTTGACTTTCATGTTTTTGGAACAGCAAGAACACTTAGTACATGATGCAATCATTCAATGACACACTCATGTAACCTCCCCCCCGGAGTGCCGGACAATCCGGAACCTTCTAGAACATTCCCGATGAAAACACCGGAATCATTCCCGAACTCCGAAACGGGACGTTCCTTATATGAATCTTATTCTCCGGACCATTCCGGATCACCTCGTGATATCCCGGATCCCATCCGAGACTCCGAACAACATTCGGTCTCTTTCTCATAATACCATAACTACTCAAAACAACGTCGAATCCTTAAGTGTGTCTCCCTACGGTTCGTGAATTATGCGGACATGATCGAGACACTTCTCCGAACAATAACCAATAGAGGAATCTGGAAATTCATATGGCTCCCACATATTTCTACGATTACTTTGCGATCGAATGAACCACTTACATACGATACCAATTTCCCTTTGTCTCACGATATGTTACTTATCCGAGGTTATGATCGTCGGTATCTCTGCATACCTAGTTCAACCTCGTTTACTAATAAGTACTCTTTTCTCGTTCCCGTGATATGTGATCCCTTATGACCAAGTCACATGCTTGCAAGCCAATTGGATGACATTCCACCGAGAGGGCCCAGAGTATATCTATCCGTCATGTGGATGGACAAATCCCACTCTTGATCCATGTGTTTCAACCAATACTTTCCGAACACTTAATGCCACCTTTATAGCCACCCAGTTACGGTGTGGTGTTTGATGTCATCAAAGCATCCATCCGGTAAAGGTGATATGCATGATCTCATGGTCGAAGGAATTAGGTTACTATGTATCAGAAAGCATATAGCAATTGAACTATTGAAATGACTTGATCTTTATGCTACGCTTATCAATAGGAGTATGTCCACCATATCATTCTCCTAACGATATGATCTTGTTGTTGATAACATCTCAATGTTCATGATATGGAAACCACAATCATTTAATCAACCAACAAGCTAGTGAAGTATAGAGGCTATACTAGGGACTTCAATTTAAGTTTACAATTCACACAAGTATTAATGTTTCCTTGTTAATACTATTATAGCATGAATATAAACATTTATCATAAACACAAAGATATAATAATAACTATATTTATTATTGCCTCTAGGGCATATCTCCAACAGTTGGATGACGGTCTATGTATATTTTTGTATTGCCAATCGAATCTCATAGGATCTTTCTGACTAGTCATTGCATTGTTATGCCTTGCTCAGTTCTTGTCAATTGCCCTGTTGTAATTTGTTTACCCTTCATGCCATGTTGTTTATCTAAGGAGAGCACCTCTAGTGAACTATGGACCCCGATCCAATCTTTACCATTTATACATCTTCCACTGTTACTTGTTTACTTGTTGCAAACCATTACCTTCCACACCATACGTTTAATCCTTTGTTACAGCAAACCGGTGAGCTTGACAACCTCACTAATTCGTTGGGGCAAAGTCTTGAGTTTGTGTTGTGCAGGCCTCCGCGTTTCTTGCAACACCTATGTGACATTTCCTTCCTACTACTGGTTCGATAACCTCGGTTTCTTACTGAGGGAAACTTGCTGCTGTGCTGCCTCACACCTTGATCTTGGGGTTCCAACGAAGAGCTCCTACATCAACTAAGCGATGCATCAAGCACAGCAGCAATTTTTCCCTCGGTTGAGACCGAGGTTATCAAACCAGAAGGAGAAAGGAAACATCACACATGTGTTGCAAACAACGTGGAGACATGCACAGCACAAACTCAAGACTTTGTCCCAACGAATCAGTGAGGTTGTCAAGATCACTGGTTTGCTATAACAAAGGATTAAACGTATGGTGTGGAAAGTAATGGTGGTTTGCAGCAAATAAACAAGTAATAGTGGAAGATGTATCAATGGTAAAGATTGGACCGGGGTCCATAGTTCACTAGAGGTGCTCTCCTTAGATAAACAACATGGCATGAAGGGTAAAAAAATTACAGCAGGGCAATTGACAGGAACTAAGCAAGGCATAACAATGCAATTAATAGTTAGAAAGATCCTATGAGATTCGATTGGGCAATACAAAAAGATACATATACCGCCATCCAACTGCATCTATGACTAGAAATCCACCTTCAGGTTATCATCCGAACCCCCTCCAGTATTAAGTTGCAAGCAACAGACAACTGCTTTAAGCAAAGTGTGTAAGGTAAACAGTCCACATGTTCCATGAACAAGCGACCGTTGTTTTCTCCCTAGTAGCAATAACACATCTACAACCGAAGAGATTTCTGTCACTTCCCTTGGAAACTAGAGGCATGAACCCACTATCGAGCATAAGTACCCCCTCTTGGAGTCACTAACAACTACTTGGCCAAGATAGCTACTAACAACGGAGAGCATGGAAGATCACAAACAACACATACATGATAGAATCATAAAGACAAAATCATTAATCAAACCAACATAATAATCTCAATATCCATCGGATCCCCGCAAACACAACATGCATGATTACAAATAGATTAGATCTTGATCATGAACGGAGCTCACAAGATCTATACATGAAAGCACAAGGAGGAGATATAACCATCTAGCTACTACATGGACCCATAGTCCAAGGTGGAACTACTCACGCATCATACCGGATAGAAGGCCTCCGGGATGATCTCCCCTCCGGCAAGGTGCCGAGAAGAACTTCAGATCCCCTCGATCTAGGGACGACAGTGGCGGTGGCTATAGAAGGTTTCGTGGAATATTGATCGGGTGCTTAGGGTTTCTGCATCGGGGGCTTCTTATAGGCGAAGGGGGAGGCCGAGGCGGTGGCCAGGGGCCCTACAACCTGCCTAGGCACGGGGCAGGGCCCACCC
This sequence comes from Avena sativa, assembly GCA_916181665.1. Lineage (NCBI taxonomy): Eukaryota > Viridiplantae > Streptophyta > Magnoliopsida > Poales > Poaceae > Avena > Avena sativa. The sequence continues at coordinate 370,628,826 of OV702284.1, forward strand.
GCGCCTAGGGGGGTGGCTGCCCTGGCATGCCTCTCCTTCTCCCCTCTGGACTTCTTGTTCCCCACGGAAATTATTGACTTTGACGTTTGTCCTGTCCAATTCCTAGAATATTTCCTTACTAGATTTTTTGGAACCAAAAACAGCAGAAAAGAGGCAACTGGCACTGTGACAACTTGTTAATAGGTTAGTACCAGAAAACATGTAAAAAGCACCTCAAAGTGTAGACAAAGCAAAGAAAAGTAGATACTAAACAAGCATGGAGCATCAAAAATTATAGATATGTTTCCGACGTATCAGGATGACGTGGCTCACCCGGACGGCTGCGGGCAGACGGCCGTTAACGGTGAGGTTGGAACCCTAACCTCCGTTCCAACACGGGTCAAACCATACCACGCTCGAACACTTCCTCTCCTATGCGCGAACTAAAGCCATGACGGCGGCGATTTATCCTGGCTCTAGATCTCCGGCCAGCGGGGGCGCTGGAGGCGTACCTGGCAGAGGAGATGGCGGTGGAGACGGCGACGGTGGGCACGAAGTCGAGGTGCCGGACTTCCTTGCGGTGGAAGGGGATTAGTGTGGTAGCTCTTTTTGGAGATATGCCCTAGAGGCAATAATAAATATAGTTATTATTATATCTTTGTGTTTATGATAAATGTTTATATTCATGCTATAATAGTATTAACAAGGAAACATTAATACTTGTGTGAATTGTAAACTTAAATTGAAGTCCCTAGTATAGCCTCTATACTTCACTAGCTTGTTGGTTGATTAAATGATTGTGGTTTCCATATCATGAACATTGAGATGTTATCAACAACAAGATCATATCGTTAGGAGAATGATATGGTGGACATACTCCTATTGATAAGCGTAGCATAAAGATCAAAGTCATTTCAATAGTTCAAATTGCTATATGCTTTCTGATACATAGTAACCTAATTCCTTCGACCATGAGATCATGCATATCACCTTTATCGGATGGATGCTTTGATGACATCAAACACCACACCGTAACTGGGTGGCTATAAAGGTGGCATTAAGTGTTCGGAAAGTATTGGTTGAAACACATGGATCAAGAGTGGGATTTGTCCATCCACATGACGGATAGATATACTCTGGGCCCTCTCGGTGGAATGTCATCCAATTGGCTTGCAAGCATGTGACTTGGTCACAAGGGATCACATATCACGGGAACGAGAAAAGAGTACTTATCAGTAACGAGGTTGAACTAGGTATGTAGAGATACCGACGATCATAACCTCGGATAAGTAACATATCGTGAGACAAAGGGAAATTGTTATCGTATGTAAGTGGTTCATTCGATCGCAAAGTAATCGTAGAAATATGTGGGAGCCATATGAATTTCCAGATTCCTCTATTGGTTATTGTTCGGAGAAGTGTCTCGATCATGTCCGCATAATTCACGAACCGTAGGGAGACACACTTAAGGATTCGACGTTGTTTGAGTAGTTATGGTATTATGAGAAAGAGACCGAATGTTGTTCGGAGTCTCGGATGGGATCCGGGATATCACGAGGTGATCCGGAATGGTCCGGAGAATAAGATTCATATAAGGAAAGTCCCGTTTCGGAGTTCGGGAATGATTCCGGTGTTTTCATCGGGAATGTTCTAGAAGGTTCCGGATTGTCCGGCACTCCGGGGGGGAGGGGTACATGAATGTGTCATTACATATTGGAATGATTGCATCATGTACTAAGTGTTCTTGCTGTCCGAAATAAAGGATTAAATTGAATCCTAAAACAGAAAAGTCAAATGTCCAGTTTGAAAGTCAAACGGCTAAAACAAGAAACTGTGGGAAACAAGAAAGAGGAGTTGGGAACCGACTTGAGGGAGGAGTCTCCTCCCCAAGCCGGCGCACCACCCAAGGCCGACTTGGGGAGGGACTCCCCTCCCCTGACCGCGCCTCCCCACCTATAAAAGGAGGGGCAGGGCTCCCTCCTAGAACACACAAGTTCCTATCTTCTACCTCCGGTTTAGAGCCGTTTTGGTTTAGAGCTTCTAATTGCTTTAGCCAGCGGTTTAGAGCCTTCTAATTGGTTTAGAGCCTTCTAATTGGTGTGTCTAATTACTAGACCACTAATAGCCTCTCTCATAAGCTCCACCATACTCGCATCGGCTTAAGGCGAAGCCCTGCGGGATTTCCCCTCTACTTCCGGTACCACGCCGTTGTGCTGCCGGAATCGCGAGGAGAGTGCTACAACCTCCGCTGCCTGCTGGAACAAGGGAGAGGAAGGTCTTCGTCGAGTACCGAACGTGTGACCGACTGCGGGAGCGCTGCCGGAACGTGGCACCGGAAGGATCGTCTACACGATCTTGAGATCGGAAAGAGTACGACTACATCACCCACGAGAATCCGCTCTCGTTAAACGCTTTGGAATCTTCGAGGGTAAGTTATTCCATCGACTCGTTGCTACAATCTAGTAGATAGATCTTGGCTTGTTTGTTTGTATGCGATAGAAAATTTTTGTTTTCCATGCTACGAACCCCTACAGTGGTATCAGAGCCGTGTCTATATGTAGATCTGTTGCACGAGTAGAACACAATGGTCATTGTGGGCGTTGATGCTTTTATTGTAGATTGCTTTTTGTGTACTTTGCATCTTGCGGTATGTTGGGATGAAGCGGCCCGGGCTAACCTTACATGACATCGTTCATGAGACTTGCTCCACGCTTGACATGCAACTTGTATTGCATAAGTGGCTTTGCGGGTGCCTGTTTCTCCTAGCATAGTTAAGATCCAATTTACAACGGGTAATCAACAATGCTAGTATCAATGTTGTGGTTCTTGTTCGTAAGTTAGAACGACACTTATTGAAAGCCCCAAACCACGTAAAATATGCAAAGAAAGTAGAAGCGTCTAACTTTGTTTTGCAGGGGTGTGCAGTGATGTGATATGGCCATGATTGTGATTATATTTGATGTATGCAATGTTCCTTATTGTAAGTTGGCAACCGGCAGGAGCCATATGGTTGTCTTTAATTTATGTTAAGACCCACGTGTCTATTCAAAGTAGTTGTAATAGTTGAAGCCGGTGGACGACAACCATGGTGAAGCGTCATTGACCTTGATGCAATGCCGGTGATGATGGAGATCATGTTCGTGTTTGAAGATGGAGATCGGAAGCACAAAGAAGAAAGGCCATATCATATCACATATTATGAATTGCATGTGATGTTAATCCTTTATGCATCTTGTATTGCTTAGTAGACGACGGTAGCATTATAAGATGATCCCTCATACACATGAATTTCAAATCATAAAGTGTTCGCCCTTAGTTAGCACCGTTGCTAAAGCTTGTTGTTTCGAAGCACCACGTGATGATCGGGTGTGTTAGATTCCGCAAGTGTATACAATGTAAGCAAGCCAGATTTGCTTATGCGGTGGCTAAGGTTTGATCTTGACGAGCCTAGCATGTACAGACATGGTCTCAGGAACACGGATTACCGAAAGGTAAAGCATGAATCATATAGTAGATATGATGAACATGATGATTGTTCGCCATTGAAACTATATCAACTCTCGTGATGATCGGTGTTGATGTAGTGGATTTGGTTCGTGTGATCACTAAAACAATGTGAGGGATGTTGTTTTGAGTGGGAGTTCACCTAGTTTAATTTCATTAATTAATTTGAACTCAATTTGTCATAAACTTAGTCTAAACTATTGCAAATATGTTGTAGATCAATGGCAGCCCCTACCATCAATTTTAATGCGTTCCTAGAGAAAGAAAAGTTGAAAAACAATGGAAGCAACTTCGCGGATTGGTTCCGCAATTTGAGGATTGTCCTCACAGCTGGTAATTTGACCTATGTGCTGGATGCACCGCTGGGTGACCCACCTGCAGCTGATGCTCCCGATGAAGTAAAGAATGTTTACCTCGCTCGGAAGAATCAGTACTCCATAGTTCAGTGTGCTATCTTGTATGGTTTAGAATCGGAGCTTCAGAAAAGGTTTGAAGAGTCAGACCCATATGATATTGTCGAGGATCTCAAATTAATTTTTGAGACTCATGCGGCAATTGAAAGTTATGAAGCTTCTGAAAAGTTCTTTAACTGCAAGATGGAAGAAGGCAGCTCCGTCAGTGAGCATGTGCTTAAGATGTCTGGGCACGCAAACAAACTTCAAAGCTTAGGTATAGTGATTCCTAATGCTTTGGGGGTTTACCGCGTCCTCCAGTCATTGCCACCAAGTTACAGGAACTTTGTGATGAACTACAACATGCAGAACATGAACAAAGAGTTGCCAGAACTATTTGCTATGTTAAAATCTGCAGAAGTGGAGATCAAGAAAGAGCACCAAGTGTTGATGGTCAATAAGACCACCAAATTCAAGAAGGGCAAGTCTAAGCAAAAGGGACACTTCAAGAAGGGTGGTAAGAAAGTTACCACGCCGACGAAGAAAACCAAGGCTGGACCAAAGCCTGAAACTGAGTGCTTTTACTACAAGGGAGTAGGTCACTGGAAGCGGAATTGCCCAAAGTACTTGGCGGATTTGAAGAACGGCAACATCAAGAAGAAAGGTATATCTGATATACATGTTATTGATGTGTATCTCACTAGTATTCGTAGTAGTGCCTGGGTATTTGATACTGGTTCGGTTGCTCATATTTGTAACTCGAAACAGGTGCTGCAGAATAAACGGAAGCTAGCGAAGAACGAGGTGACGATGCGCGTGGGAAACGGATCAAAGGTTGATGTGATCGCGGTCGGCACGCTACCTCTTCATCTACCATCGGGATTAGTTTTATACTTACATAATTGTTATTTGGTGCCTGTGTTGAGCATGAACATTATATCAGGATCTTGTTTATTGCGAGACGGTTACTTGTTTAAGTCAGAGAATAATGGTTGTTCGATTTATATGAGTAATATGTTTTATGCACATGCACCTTTGATAGATGGTCTATTCTTATTGAATCTCGATAGTGGAAATACACATATCAACAATATTGAAGCTAAACGTTTGAAATCAAGCGATAATTCGACCTATATGTGGCACTGTCGTCTTGGTCACATCGGAGTGAAACGTATGAAGAAACTCCATTCCGATGGACTTCTTGAATCACTTGATTTTGAATCACTTGAAAGATGCGAAGCATGTCTGATGGGTAAAATGACTAAGACTCCATTTTCTGGTATGATGGAGCGAGCTACGGACTTATTGGAAATCATACATACCGATGTGTGTGGTCCAATGAGTGTAGCATCGCGCGGTGGTTATCGTTATGTTCTTACCTTCACGGATGACTTGAGTAGATATGGGTATATCTATTTCATGAAACATAAGTCCGAAACTTTCGAGAAGTTTAAGGAGTTTCAAAGTGAGGTAGAGAATCAACGTAACAAGAAGATTAAATTTCTACGTTCTGATCGTGGAGGTGAATATCTAAGTTACGAGTTTGGCGAGCATTTAAAGAAGTGCGGAATACTTTCACAATTGACACCGCCGGGAACACCACAGCGTAATGGTGTGTCCGAACGTCGTAATCGAACTCTCTTAGATATGGTTCGTTCTATGATGTCACTTATAGATTTACCGCTATCATTTTGGGGTTATGCATTAGAAACAGCCGCATTCACTTTAAATAGGGCACCGTCTAAATCCGTTGAAACGACACCGTATGAATTATGGTTTGGGAAGAAACCTAAATTGTCGTTCCTTAAAGTTTGGGGATGCGAAGCCTATGTAAAGAAGTTACAGCCGGACAAGCTTGAACCCAAAGCGGAAAAATGCGTCTTCATAGGATACCCGAAGGAAACTATTGGGTATACCTTCTATCATAGATCCGAAGGCAAAATCTTCGTTGCCAAGAATGGATCCTTTCTAGAGAAGGAATTTCTCTCGAAAGAAGTGACTGGAAGGAAAGTAGAACTCGACGAGGTTGTCGAACCTTCTCTCGAAATTGCGAGTAGCACAGCACCGGAAGAAGTTCTTGTGGTGCCTACACCAATAAGAGAGGAAGCTAATGATGGTGATCATGAAACTTCGGTTGAAGTTACTATAGAGCCTCGGAGGTCAACGAGAACTCGTACCACTCCAGATTGGTATGATTCCGTTATGAATGTCATGGTGGTGGACAACACCGATGACCCCGAGACATATGAGGAAGCGATGATGAGCCCAGATTCCAATAAATGGCAAGAAGCCATGAAATCCGAGATTGGATCCATGTACGAAAACCAAGTATGGACTTTGGTGGACTTACCGGATGGCCGGAAGGCTGTCGAGAACAAATGGATTTTCAAGAAGAAAACAGATGCTGATGGTAATGTTACTGTCTATAAAGCTCGACTTGTCGCAAAAGGGTTTCGACAAATTCAAGGAGTTGACTACGATGAGACTTTCTCACCGGTAGCGAAGCTAAAGTCTGTGAGGATTATGTTAGCAATCGCTGCATATTATGATTATGAGATATGGCAGATGGATGTCAAAACAGCATTCCTCAATGGAGACATTGATGAAGAGTTGTATATGATGCAACCCAAAGGTTTTGTCGATCCTAAAGATGCTAACAAGGTATGCAAGCTTCAACGGTCCATCTATGGATTGAAGCAAGCATCCCGAAGTTGGAATCAACGTTTTGATAAGGTAATCAAAAGTTTTGGTTTTATACAAACTTATGGAGAAGCTTGTATTTACAAGAAAGTGAGTGGGAGCTCTGTAGCATTCTTAATACTGTATGTCGATGACATATTGTTGATTGGGAATGATGTAGACCTTCTTAATAGTGTCAAGGAATATTTGAATAATAGTTTTTCAATGAAGGATCTTGGCGAAGTAGCTTACATATTAGGCATAAAGATTTATAGAGATAGATCGAAACGCCAAATATCATTGTCACAGAGTACATATTTGGACAAAGTTCTAAAGAAGTTTGGAATGGAAGAAAGCAAGAAAGGGTTCTTGCCCATGTTGCCCAATACGACCTTGAGTAAAACTCAAAGTCCAACATCGGCAGAAGATAGAGAAAGGATGAGTAAGACTCCCTATGCCTCAGCCATAGGATCTCTAATGTATGCCATGATATGTACTAGACCCGACATCGCATATGCTGTTAGTCTAACTAGCAGATATCAAAGTGATCCAGGAGTGGATCATTGGACAGCGGTCAAAAACATCCTTAAGTACTTGAGAAGAACTAAGGATATGGTTCTTTCTTATGGAGGTGATGAACAGCTCGTTGTTAATGGTTACACCGATGCTAGTTGGAACACCGATCCGGATGATTCTAAATCACAATCTGGATACGTATTTATTTTGAATGGTGCAGCAGTTAGCTGGAGGAGTGCAAAGCAAAGCGTTGTGGCGAGATCTTCAACTGAATCGGAATACATGGCTGCTTCGGAGGCTTCAGAAGAAGCGATATGGATGAAAGAGTTCATTACAGAGCTGGGTGTGGTTCCAAGTGCGCTGGACCCAATGTCTATCTACTGTGATAACATGGGCGCCATAGCCAATGCGCAAGAACCAAGGTCACACAAGAAGCTGAAGCATATCAAGCTGCGTTTTCACGCTATTCGAGAACATATCCAGGATGGGGATATAAATATTTGCAAAGTACACACAGATCTGAATGTGGCGGATCCGTTGACTAAACCTCTCCCGAGGGCAAAACATGACCAACACCAAACTGCCATGGGTGTTCGGTATATTACCATGTAATCTAGATTAGATGACTCTAGTGCAAGTGGGAGACTGTTGGAGATATGCCCTAGAGGCAATAATAAATATAGTTATTATTATATCTTTGTGTTTATGATAAATGTTTATATTCATGCTATAATAGTATTAACAAGGAAACATTAATACTTGTGTGAATTGTAAACTTAAATTGAAGTCCCTAGTATAGCCTCTATACTTCACTAGCTTGTTGGTTGATTAAATGATTGTGGTTTCCATATCATGAACATTGAGATGTTATCAACAACAAGATCATATCGTTAGGAGAATGATATGGTGGACATACTCCTATTGATAAGCGTAGCATAAAGATCAAAGTCATTTCAATAGTTCAAATTGCTATATGCTTTCTGATACATAGTAACCTAATTCCTTCGACCATGAGATCATGCATATCACCTTTACCGGATGGATGCTTTGATGACATCAAACACCACACCGTAACTGGGTGGCTATAAAGGTGGCATTAAGTGTTCGGAAAGTATTGGTTGAAACACATGGATCAAGAGTGGGATTTGTCCATCCACATGACGGATAGATATACTCTGGGCCCTCTCGGTGGAATGTCATCCAATTGGCTTGCAAGCATGTGACTTGGTCACAAGGGATCACATATCACGGGAACGAGAAAAGAGTACTTATCAGTAACGAGGCTAAACTAGGTATGCAGAGATACCGACGATCATAACCTCGGATAAGTAACATATCGTGAGACAAAGGGAAATTGGTATCGTATGTAAGTGGTTCATTCGATCGCAAAGTAATCGTAGAAATATGTGGGAGCCATATGAATTTCCAGATTCCTCTATTGGTTATTGTTCGGAGAAGTGTCTCGATCATGTCCGCATAATTCACGAACCGTAGGGAGACACACTTAAGGATTCGACGTTGTTTGAGTAGTTATGGTATTATGAGAAAGAGACCGAATGTTGTTCGGAGTCTCGGATGGGATCCGGGATATCACGAGGTGATCCGGAATGGTTCGGAGAATAAGATTCATATAAGGAAAGTCCCGTTTTGGAGTTCAGGAATGATTCCGGTGTTTTCATCGGGAATGTTCTAGAAGGTTCCGGATTGTCCGGCACTCCGGGGGGGGAGGGGTACATGAATGTGTCATTACATATTGGAATGATTGCATCATGTACTAAGTGTTCTTGCTGTCCCAAATAAAGGATTAAATTGAATCCTAAAACAGAAAAGTCAAATGTCCAGTTTGAAAGTCAAACGGCTAAAACAAGAAACTGTGGGAAACAAGAAAGAGGAGTTGGGAACCGACTTGAGGGAGGAGTCTCCTCCCCAAGCCGGCGCACCACCCAAGGCCGACTTGGGGAGGGACTCCCCTCCCCTGGCCGCGCCTCCCCACCTATAAAAGGAGGGGCAGGGCTCCCTCCTAGAACACACAAGTTCCTATCTTCTACCTCCGGTTTAGAGCCGTTTTGGTTTAGAGCTTCTAATTGCTTTAGCCAGCGGTTTAGAGCCTTCTAATTGGTTTAGAGCCTTCTAATTGGTGTGTCTAATTACTAGACCACTAATAGCCTCTCTCATAAGCTCCACCATACTCGCATCGGCTTAAGGCGAAGCCCTGCGGGATTTCCCCTCTACTTCCGGTACCACGCCGTTGTGCTGCCGGAATCGTGAGGAGAGTGCTACAACCTCCGCTGCCTGCTGGAACAAGGGAGAGGAAGGTCTTCGTCGAGTACCGAACGTGTGACCGACTGCGGGAGCGCTGCCGGAACGTGGCGCCGGAAGGATCGTCTACACGATCTTGAGATCGGAAAGAGTACGACTACATCACCCACGAGAATCCGCTCTCATTAAACGCTTTGGAATCTTCGAGGGTAAGTTATTCCATCGACTCGTTGCTACAATCTAGTAGATAGATCTTGGCTTGTTTGTTTGTATGCGATAGAAATTTTTTGTTTTCCATGCTACGAACCCCTACAGCTCTAACCCGCCGACGGTGAAGTTTGCATCGCCGGAGAAGCTGCATTACACAAAATGTTGACATATGGACTAAAATGCATGAAATTTCAGAAACAGATAGGAGAACATGTTGACACAAAATGAATGGCTCAACACATGGAGGGTTCAACTAAACAAATAAAGGGTTCAACACATGGAGGGTACACATGGAGGGTTCAAGTCAACAAATAAAGGGTTCAACTCAACAGCTGCATTACACAAATATGCCAACAGCACACCATCACTCCTCCTCACAAATTGCCTTGATTCTCCTGACCTTTGTCCTTGTTAACACCATTAACCTTGAAAAGGTCATACATGGAGTACTCTAACTTTTTCTTTTCATCCTTGAGATTAGCTCTTTCCTCATCCCACTTCTGCTGTTTCACCTTGAATACTTCTGCCTGTGATTTGAGCATATTCTTCAGTTCCTCCTTAGCATTCTTCAGCACCTCTACTCCATTCTTCAATGCAGCTATGTGCTTCTCCATCTGCTCAACATCATGTTCGCCACTGTTTATCCTAGCAAGGATTTATGCTCTAGCTTTCCTCTCTGTCTAAGCTATACACTTCCTCTCAGTCTCATCTATCCACCTATTACCTTCCTCTAATAGGGTTGCATGCTTCTTCTCCAATTTATCCTTCTCTTCAGATAGAGCCTTCATCATCTTACTACTCTCATACCGTCTTGAATTCTTGAGCTGTGGTTGTCATTGTACATTCCCCACAACTTAGACAATGCATGCTGCAAACTATCATCCCACTCTGGATCAATCCACCTTTGAAAGCCACAATTCAAGACCTGCTACACATGTATATGTTTGCAATATAATCAATACTCACAATGTATCTAAATGATCCAGGATCTATCAACAGGTTCAGTACATCATTGTTCTAACAGGTTCAGGCCATTACAAATGGAGTGCACACTCCATTTATCTACCTAAACACACCATTAGGACTATAAATGATCCAGGAACATATATGTTGAGAACAAGTACTTATTATTTATCTAAATACAGAGAGATTCAGTGCACATGATTTAAAACAAGTACTCATTATTTAATCAAGAACTAGTACAAGTACTCATTATTTAAGGGTCGGGTCACATGATTTAATACAGAGAGATTCAATGCACATGATCTAGGAACATATATGTTGACAACAACTACTCATTATCTTTCTAAGTACAAGAGAGATTCAGTGCACATGATTTAAAACAAGTACTCATGATTTATCTAAATATATGAATCAAGAACAAGTACTTATTATTTAAAACAACATGTCAGTTAATCAAATTACCGAGCCATGATAAACGTACTGAGGGAAAACAAGGACCTGAGTACTCACATTTTCCACTGAGCATAGATAGAACTACCTCCATGTATCTTTGCCCTCAAATGCAACACATCGACGCGGTTTCAGATTGTGACCAGAGCAAACGAATGGGACATCATCATCAATACTATAATATTCCGCGTCAAAGAGATGAGCCGGTGCGTAGTCTAGCGGACAGATCTACAAATCGAACGAATCATCCACAAATCGGAGCTCAAATCAAACGATTTCAAAAAAAAATCCCAAATCAGTAACCCTAACCCGAAGTAACTAGAGGAGAAAATTCTCACATCGCCGAGGAGAGATTCACCGGAAGCGTTCCAGCTCGGCATGGTCTACAACAGCGACGGCAGCGGCGGGCGAGCTGAGAGGGAGAAGAAGCAGAGGACTGAGACGCGGGAGAGAGAAAGGAAAGGGGCAACCGTTTTGTGTAGGGTTCTGACCGCACCGTTAACGGCTGTCTGCCTGCAGCCGTCCGCCATGTCATCCTGACAGGTGGGACCATCCTGTCAGTTTTGTCATTAGACCTGCGTCAAACCGGTATCAGTGTTTTCTGAAATGAACCAACTCTGAACTAGTGATTTTTTAAAATCCAAAGTGGTGGCTTTTTAAAACCCTATCGTGTAATGCGGTGGTGATTCGTAATTTCCTATGGATCGGTCAACATGTACGTTCAAACACACGCATCCCTAAGCCGGTTAAGCTCCCGATCTTGACCTGACAGATACGTGCGGTTGCCTGTTAAGATACATTTTTTTTTTCTCTCGTAGATCTGCACAAAGTGTATTGTACATCTCACTTTGTTCTTTTATACGGCTTAGCCGGTGGAATTGTCTAGTGCACCCTACTGATGGTCTGTCTAGTAGTTTACTCCCCTCTGTTTCAAAATATAATTAAACAAGATGAATCTAAACTTATTTGTACGTAGGTTCACTTAACTTTAGAATAAATCTACGCACTAAAAAAGTTTAGATTCATTTCTTTTACAAATCTAAAACATTTTATACTGTATCATTCACCTTGCTTATGCACTTGTAGGGAACAACGGCACCTAAGACTATATATCCTCTATTTTTATTCAGCTTCGGAAGTAATGCCTCTAATTTATCGGTGCCGTGACCTCCTTTACAATCTACGCAATTAGATCACGACGGTCTAGCTTAAACAAATCTAACAATGTGCTGCCTGTTTGCAGGGCTGGTGGTTCTCTGAAGCCTTTCACAATATTGTTACCAGATGGAACACCAAATTAACTCATTATTTGAGGGTCTTAATTCCTCCATCAATACTAAAAAGGGAAACCGGCACAAACCATAACACCAAAAACAATGGTTATTTGCATAGCAACGGAGTAGTTTCTTAAACAAATATAACAATGTTATGAAAGAAAACTTGGTTATTTGCATAGCACTAGAATAGTTTCTTAATAAAACTAAAAAAATTATAAACAAGAAAATTTGGTTATTTTCTTTAAAGAATTAAAGTTGCTACCATAAACTCTATAATGAAAAAAAGATATTTTGTAGTCGGCATCGTTTATTGTCCTATGTTTCTTAGTTATCTTATAAATAAAATATAACAACATAATTAATACTGAAGAATGTTATAAATAAAACTAAAATGTTATAAAGAAATTTTGGTTATTTTCTTTAGAGAATTAGAGAATTTATTACGTTAGCAATGTTTATTTCCCCGTGTTTCTCAGTTATCTGATAAATAAAAAAAGAATGATAAAAAATATCCTCCCTCCGTCTCAAAGTAGATACATCTAAATTTAGAAAAAATTGCGACATCTACTTTGAGATGGAGTGAGTACTTGTGTCTTAATTTCTATTTTTATTTTTATTTTTATTGTGTGTTTGTGTTTTTGGAGAGTGGATCAGAAACTCGACCTCTGCTCATTCTGTATTAATTTCTGAGGCTTTGCTGTACAGAATCTTTAATTCCTACATTATTCACCTTGCTTATGCACTTGTAGGGAACAACGGCATTAAGACTATACATCCTCTATTTTTATTCAGCTTCGGAAGTAATGCCTCTAATTTATCGGTGCCATGACCTCCTTAACAATCTACGCAATTAGATCACGACGGTCTAGCTTGTTGCTTGGCAATGCTGTCCCTGAAGCTTGGCCCTGGTCAACCAGATCCCAAGGCAATTTCTTTTCTGAACAGGGCTTCTGCTCTTTGAGCTTGCCTCACCTGAAGCTTCCGTTTGCAGAATCTTTTGTTCCAACTTATCTTGCAAGGAACAACACGCACTAGGAGCTCTAAATCTCTTTTGGTGATTCTGTTTACTCTAGTAATTCCATTTCGTCCTCGCAGCAAAAATATCAGGAATGAATCAATACTGATACTGTAAATCCCATTTCTAATTTGTAGTGCAGTCAAACTAGTCGCTTAGTTCTATCAAACTAACTACTAGATCCCCACGGCAAAAATATCGGGCATCATTTATTTCCAGCTACTATGTTTAATTGCTACCTAGTTTATCAATGCGTCATTCACTTACCCTTGGTATATGTTCAAACACACGCAGCCCTAAGCTGTTTAAGGTTCCACTTTAACCCAAAAGAGGCATGCGGTTGCCTATTAACTAGTTTCTCAGTTCTAAAACATCTTATATTTTTGGAAGGGAGGGGAGTACCTGTTAAGATACATGATCTCTTCCTAAATCTACTTAAAGTCTACTGTACATCCGACATCGATCTTCTCGAAGGTAACCGGGGTGGAATTGCGCCTTGTAAGCTGAGCCTACCGAGTGGCACCGGCTGGCCACAACGAGAGTTTGTGTAATGGTGGGTGTCTTCGAGTCCGAGCAATAACTGAACAGCCGAGAGCAAGCCCCAAATGTGAAGGAACTACTGAATGTCCTACACAGTGAAGGCTTCCATAGCTCCGAGATCCATTTGAGGTCTGTGAGGGCGTCATGGATACATCGCTTTTTGCGTGTATAGGCTTCATAAATTTTGGGGGTGCAGAGCTGTCCGGAGGATTACCAAAAGGATGCCCCGCATGTCGTCGCCAATGGTGACCCTAGTAGTGGCGTTGAAGAGTTTTCTGTCACCATCATTGTTCGCAGTTTCTGCGCCGACCCAAGGCTTGTCCGAGGGCCAGCCATGGAGGATGTCGAGTCAAACTGCCCAAGACCAGCCGTATCCAGGAAGTTTTCGAAGACGATGGGAGAGGGACAAGATCTAGGTGACGAGACCATCTCGACAACCCGTTCTAGATCATTATCCAGCTCCTCAGCTGAATCTTCCGCCAGCAGAACCTAGAAGCGAGAACCCGCCTGGATCGGTCACAACGAACTGCAGGGGCACGGGGGTCGGGCGCTGGGCCTAGTCGACGGCCAGAACCCAAGGTTGTTGTGCCCGTTGCCTCCAGAGTCAATTGGCAACGCTTACTTACTACTCCCTTCGTTCCAAAATATAAGACGTTTTAGGTTTGTGAAGAAAATGAATTTAGACTTTTTTTAATGTGTAGATTCATTCCAAAGTTGAATGAACTACATACTAAAATAAGTCTAGATTCGTTTTCTTCACAAACCTAAAACATCTTATATTTTGGAATGAAGGGAGTACTTATGTTCGTCCATTTAGAAGTGCCTATATACAAAGGCTGGCACCAAACCTTCTACTCCTATTAGAAACGGAGGGAGTACATGTCAATATGGAATCTGTTTTTTTTTTTCGGATTCGAAATTACAAACTAAACTACAGAGTCTGTCGGCAGCCTCCGCCGCTGTAAGTTTCAAAATTACAAGCAGTAAAACAAAATCTGACAGTACGCGCTGGTTTGCATAAGTGAAGCACAAGGGAGACTCGTTTTTATCCACAGCAGAAGTTCACAAGACACTTGCTTGTTCTATCTTTGATCGGGACCAATAATGCATCCGTATACCCTTGTATAGCATGCAAAATAATACTCCCTCTGTCCCAAAATAGATGTCTCAGATTTATCAAAATTTAAATAAAAATAGACACTATTTAGTATATTGGTTCATCTAAATTTTAATAAATTTAAGACATCTATTTTAGAACGGAGGGAGTAGTCCAGGCCGACTAGAAGAAGTTGATAACTTATTAGTAAGGCAAACATCTACGGAATCTAGACGTATACACTTCAGTTTTGAGTCGTACCTAGAGTCCTGGAGGCTGGACCCAGCTTCAACCTGCAAGCGCACTAACCTACAAAGTTGCGTAGATCTAGAGAAACTTTGCATGTGCCTACTAATTGTTAATATTGGGAGCAGCTCTTCTCCGGATCCTGACAAAACAGAAACTATAGGAAATTAAATTACTACTGACCAAAAAAAAGGACAACATAGAACGAAAACTAGAAGTAAAAATACTATGATGACCCAAAAAGTAAAGTAAATATGTGAACCAAATGCATAGTGACTATGGACCAAAATGAAAATACAAGAAAAAAACTAAATGTCACTATCGCAAAAAATAATTGAACAGAAAAATAAAAAAGTATATATAACATGATGAATTACCGAGCGTACTGGGCCGGTCCACTTAGCGTCCCCGGGGATCAAAATCTCTTATCCCCCGGGTCCGCAGCCGTAGGATAGGGCGTAGGAAAACCATCATATCCTGTTCCCAAACCATTGCCGTCCTCCCAGGCACGCGTGTAGGGATTCGTAGTATGAAAAACAAAAAAATTCTACCGCATGAACACAAATAACCCAAGATCTATCTACTAGATTGTAGCAACGTGTCGATTAGAGTACTCACCCTCGAAGATTCCAAAGCAGTTAACGAGAGCAGATTCTCGTGGGTGATATAGTCGTACACTTGCCGATCTCAAGATCGCGTAGACGATCCTTCCTGCGCTGCGTTCCGGCAGCGCTTCCGCAGTCGGTCACATGTTCGGTACTCGATGAAGACCTTCCTCTCCCTTGTTCCAGCAGGCAGCGGAGGTTGTAGTTCTCCCCTCGCGATTTCGGCAACACGATGGTGTGGTGTCGGAAGTAGAGGGAAGATCCTACAGGGCTTCGCCTAAGCCGGAGCAGGTTATGGTGGAGAATTAGGATTTTCGGTGATCTAGGGTTTAGAGGTTCGGGGAGGAGGAGGCGTGGCCGGCGACGGCTAGGACGGCGACGGCAGCGGCGGCTAGGAGGCGGGGTGGTGGTGTTGTGTTTTGAGGGGCATCCCCTCCCCTCTATTTATGAGAGGGAGGGCAGCTTGGGAGAGGGGAGTTTGAATCCTTCCCCAACTCCCTCTCCTAGTCGGCTTGTGGTGGAGGAAAAGAAGGATTCTTTCCTTCCTCCACCAGGATACATTGTCCCAGTTTGACTTTTCAAACTTGCCTTTTGATTTTCAATTTCGGAGTTTGTTTTCACACTCTATTTGCATATACCTTTGACCTAGGATATGATGCAACCATTCCACTTAGTCATGACACATTCATGCACCCTTACCATTCCGGTCCGGTGAACCTTCTAGACCCTTCTAGAACATTCCGATGAAAACACTGGAATCATTCCCGAACTCCAGAATTGGACTTTCCTTATATGAATCTTATTCTCCGTACCATTCCAGATCTCCTCGTGATATCATGGATCCCATCCGAGACTCCGAACAACATTTGGTCCCCCTACTTACATCCATATCTACTAAACAACATCGAATCCTTGGGTGTGTCTCCCTACGGTTTGTGAATTATGCAGACATGACGAGACTCTTCTCCGATCAATAACCAATAGAGGAATCTGGAAATTCATATGGTTCCCATATATTTATACGATTACTTTATGATCGAATGAACCACTTACATACGATAACAATTTCCATTTATCTCGCGATAGTTTACTTATCCGAGGTCTGATCGTCTGTATCTCTGCATACCTAGTTCAACCTTGTTACCGATAAATACTCTTTTCTTGTTCCCGTGATATGTGATCCCTTGTGAGCCAGTCACATGGTTGCAAGCTAATTGGATGACATTCCACCAAGTGGGCCTAGAGTATATCTATTCGTCATATGGATGGACAAATCTGATACGTCGGAAACGTATCTATAATTTTTGATGTTCCATGCTTGTTTAGTATCTACTTTGTTTTGCTTTGTCCACACTTTGAGGTGTTTTTATATCTTTTCTGAAACTAACCTATTAACAAGTTGCCACAGTGTCAGTTGCCTGTTTTCTTCTGTTTTTGGTTCCAGAAAGGCAGAAAATCAATATTCTCGGAATTGGACGGGACAAAAGCCAAAGTCAATATTTTACCGTGGGCGACAAGAAGCTAAAAGACGAGACGGAGGGGCGCCACAGAACGGCCAAACCCCCTAGGCACGAGTGGGCCCACCCCACGCCTGGGTAGGGTGTGGACCCCCTGGTTGCCCCGGCTCGCTCCTTCGCCTATAAGAAGCCCCCGATGCAGAAACCCTAGGCACCCGATCAAAACTCCATGAAACCGTCTGTAGCCACCGCCACAATCGTCCCTAGATCGGGGGGATCTGAAGTTCTTCCCGGCACCCTGCCAGAGGGGAGATCATCCCGGAGGCCGTCTTCTCCGGTATGAAGCGTGAGTAGTTTCACCTTGGACTACGGGTCCATGTAGTAGCAAGATGGTTGTATCTCCTCCTTATGCTTTCATGTATAGATCTTGTGAGCTCCATTCATGATCAAGACCTAATCTATTTGTAATCATGCATGTTGTGTTTGCGGGGATCCTATGGATATTGAGATTATTATGTTGGTTTGATTAATGATTTTGTATTTATGATTCTATCATGTATGTGTTGTTTGTGATATTTCATGCTCTCCGTTGTTAGTAGCTATCTTGGCCAAGTAGTTGCTAGTGACTTCAAGAGGGGGTACTTATGCTCGATAGTGGGTTCATGCCTCTAGTTTCCAAGGGAAGTGACAGAAATCTCTTCGGTTGTAGATGTGCTATTGCTACTAGGGAGAAAACAACGGTCGCTTGTTCATGGAACAAGTGGATTGTTTACCTTACACACTTTGCTTAAAGCAGTTGTCTGTTGCTTGCAACTTAATACTGGAGGGGGTCCGGATGATAACCTGAAGGTGGACTTCTAGTCATAGATGCAGTTGGATGGCGGTCTATGTATATTGTTGTATTGCCCAATCGAATCTCATAGGATCTTTTTGTCTAGTATTGCATTGTTATGCCTTGCTCAGTTCCTGTCGATTGCCCTGCTGTAATTTGTCTACCCTTCATGTTATGTTGTTTATCTAAGGAGAGCACCTCTAGTGAACTATGGACCCCGGTCCAATCTTTACCATTGATACATCTTCCACCGTTACCTGTTTACTTGCTGCAAACCATCATCACCTTCCACACCATACAGTTAATCCTTTGTTACGGCAAACCGGTGAGCTTGACAACCTCACTGATTCATTGGGGCAAAGTCTTGAGTTTGTGTTGTGCAGGTTTCCACGTTGCTTGCAACACCTTTGAGATGTTTCCTTCCTCCTACTGGTTCGATAACCTCGGTTTCATACTGAGGGAATACTTGCTGATGTGCTCGTAACACCTTGCTCTTGGGGTTTCCAACGAAGCGTCCCACGACAGTATTGGGTGCCATCAAGTTTCTCTGGGGCCGTTGCCGGGGAGGCTAAGGACGTCTTCATAAGGGGAGTCCTCCTCAACCTTTCTCTTTACTTAGTTTTTAGTTTGCTTAGTTTCTTTTGCTTGGTTTTGTTTGCCTCTTTTTATCAAAAACTCCAAAAAATAGTCTAGTTTGGTTTTCTTTCTCTTATCAAAAACACAAAAAAATAGTTCCTGCTCTAGCTGTTGCTGTTGTTTTTGGCTTGCCCACCTTTGCCAAAATGAACTCTGCTGAGAACACCAAGTTGTGTGACTTCACTAGCACAAAAAACAATGATTTCCTTAGCACTCCTATTGCTCCACCTACTCCTGATGCTACCTTTTATGAAATTAAGCCTGCTTTGTTGAATCTTGTGATGAGAGAGCAATTTTCTGGTGCTAGTTCTGATGAAGCTGCTGCCCATCTCAATAACTTTGTTAAACTTTGTGAGATGCAAAAGTATAAGGATGTAGATGGAGATATTATTAAGCTCAAGCTGTTTCCTTTCTCCTTGAGAGGAAAAGCTAAAGAATGGTTGCTATCCTTGCCTAGAAATAGTATTGATTCTTGGACCAAGTGCAAAGAGTACTACCCTCCTACTAAGATTATATCTATGAGAAGTGACATTATGAAATTTAAACAACTTGATAATGAACATGTTGCTCAAGCTTGGGAAAGAATAAAGTCTTTGGTTAAGAATTGTCCCACTCATGGACTCACTGCTTGGATGATTATCCAGATTTTTTATGCAGGTTTGAACTTCTCTTCAAGAAACTTGTTGGATCCAGCTGCTGGAGGTACTGTAGCACCCCGGGTAAAACCACTACTAGAAAATCGCTGCATTTACATCTATGCATTATCATGATATCTGCATGCATGTTTTAACCTAAAACTATTTTCAGAAATCCCCTCTTTGTTTTCTAGATATTCCTCATCTTCATTGCAAACGTAAAACCTCGATCCACCCGGATCTTTATTCGTCTAAGCTATTTTACAAAAGATATTTAAAATTAAATAAAGATATTAAAAATATTTTATTATCGGGGGAGGCAGCCGGCCAGGACCAAGGGCCCAGCCAGCTAGCCTACTACCCCAAACCCTAGCTTCCTAGACCCACCCCCTCACCTCTCAGTCCCTCACACGCCGCCAACCACCTCCCAATCAAACCCACGCTCCCCCTCTCCCCGATCCTAGCCCCACCTCTCTCTCACGCATGCCCTTGGTCCCACCACTCCCTGGCCGCACACACCCACCCCCGACCCGCTCTTCTCTCTGTTGGCCCGCCCCCGAACCGCTTCCCCTCCGCCTGCGACACCCTCCCCTTGCAGAGCTCCTGCCGCCACCGCCCTACAGGCCCTCGCCGGCCTTCCCTCACCCTTCCTCTCGCTCCCCACCTCCCCGCGCCGAAGACCCCCTCCTGCGGCCCAGCCCCCCCGATCTCCACCGCCCACCCTCCTTCCGCAGCGGCCCCGACCAAGCTCTGCTTCCGGCCGCGACCTCCGCCACCAGCGCAGGCCAGCACCGCCATCCGGGCCCTCACCGCTCCGGCCACCTCTGCAGCGCGCCACCGCCTCCTCTCTCTCGTTCTCACCGGCCCCCGCCCAGGCATGACCTCCATGTCTGCCATCGCCTCCTGCGCCCTCCTCTGCGACCCTGGCACCGCCGCGCCGCCCGGAATCCCTGGCGCCGTCGCCCGAACACTCGCGTCCCGCTTCCCCGTCGCTCGCCTCCGACCCCGTGCGCCTCTGCCCTGCGCCTCCTCTCTGCGCGGCACAACCCCTCCTATCTGTCACGACGTCGCCCTTCCCCCTGAAGCCCCTGAGCCGTCGCCCAGCTCGATGCCGCGAGCTCTGCCCGTGGTCTCTTTGGCCTCCCTCACCATGTCGCTGTCAGCGCCACCTGCCCGCTCTGGCCTTCTTCTGCTTGTTCCCGCAGAGGCTCCTGGGCCAAATATTCTCGCCAAAACCCGGTGCTTCTCATGGGAAGTGCAGGTGTTTACACATGTTTGATTGTGTGGTTCTGGCTATGTCATTATTTCCTTGTTTGGGATTTCCCCTGTCGGGCACCCTAGTGTTCTGCTAAATCCTTTGGCTGCAAGTGTGTGCTTGCAGTTTCTCAAGCTGAGGCCAAATTCTACCACACCGACCTCCTCAAAACCACACCTTCGCCAAGTTCCACCTCGACGATGAGTGGTCACCGACAATCGAAGCCGGGAATCCAAGTTCCATCTTGGACGACGTGATCGCTGACTTGGAACCGAAGACCGTACCAAACCGGAGGTGTTTGAAGAATCACCGACAAGCACTTCTTCACGGACCCGAGGATCCGAAGACCTCCTTCTCGGATTCGAAGATCGACCACGGATCCGATGCCCTGTCCCGGAGTCCGAAGCCCCTGAACCCAAGTTCGCCAAACCCCATGTGTGACCCCTATCCGAAACCCCTTATATTTTTATAATATATGATATTGATCTTGTTGCATATTAACTGAACATGTTTGCATACATATTGTGGGTGTCTGGGGGTATTTCGATGACTCACCTAATAATTAAATATGGAGTGTTTATGCGGGATATCTGCGTCTCATTCCGAACTCCATTTAAATTGGTGTAGCGAACCGATGCCATGTTTTGTCCTGTTAAGACAACAATTAAATTGCGGGGTAGTTAAATAACTTGAACCATATGAATAATTGTCGGGACCCTGGTTCCGCTTAATGTGGCCTAGTTGCATCGCACATTTGCCATGTCATACATCATACATGCATCATGCCCGATCTTTTGCCGTAGTATTAAATAGTGCCTCCGGTGTTTCTTCTAGTGCTTTGCTTCTTCATGGATTAGGCCGATGAGTTGATGTGAGTATCGACCCGATCTTCGGATGAACCTTCGGCAATGTTTTCAGACGAGCACCTCCCCCTTTCTACCTATCTTACTTTTATAGTATTTATTCCCTCCTGTTGATCTATTGCTATCTGTGTTGCGTTGCTCTAGTTTTCGTACCCGTGATATCCCTTGCAGCCTTATATTGCCTTGGACACATCCTATTACCTGTTGTTTGGTAGATAGTTGGACTTGCGCGTCGTAGTCGCTTGCTCAAGTGCTGTTGCGTGTCGTCCAGTACCACAGTTGTTGGAGTATTGCCGCATGTTTAATGTTGGAGATGATCATGGCTTTTAATTATTGTTTAATAACTAAAATTGAAGTAGGTAAATGCAGAGGCACCGGTGGGTAATAGACAATATTTGGTTTTTAACCGCTCACTGGTGTCCCGTAGGACCCCGAGTTCTTGACACCTGTTCCGAGATCGAGCGCGCTAACCACAGGTGGGGTGTATGGGCACCCCCATCGATTAGTACCTGATTTCAAAGTATTGTACCGGGGGCCACAAGTAGTTTGGGGCTTTATTACTATCATGTAGTTATGCCATGCTTTACTGCTTTATTTACGATTGTGCGAGGAGCACCTGTACTGTTTAGGTAAGCGGAGTGTTTTCGCGGTATCGACAAGCCCAGTCACACTTTCGGGTTCCCAGTCGTTTACAGCCACTGACGCAAACCCTGGGTCCGTTCCGGAGCCGGCCAACTTCGTTGCGGGTAGCTTAGTGGGGTGGCCCCCATGTACTTGCTTTGGGTCTGGGAAACGTCATGACTTAGGCCCCACCGACATACCGATGGGTGTATGTTAACTGATCTGGCAAAAAGGGTCGAAGTGCGTGTGGATACTTTGGTGCACCCCTGCAGGGTTAAATCTTTTCGAAAAGCTGTGTCCGCGGTTATGGACGACTTGGAGCATAGTTCTCGATCATAGACAACTATAACTAAAGTTTACTGTTATAATTTGACTGGTATCCGATATGACTAGTAATCAGCTCCACTACCACGGAATGGCTAAATAAAAGTACCAACAACTGCTGGGTTTGGGGATATCTCATGCTAATTGTATCTGACTAGTAAGTGTTGCAACTACAACGGAATGGTTAACTAAAAGTGCCCACTGCTTATTATATCAGGATGACTATCTATACCTGACTAGTAATTGCTGCAACGATAACTGAATAAATAAAACTGCCAACAGTGTGAGTTCCTCGGTTGACTTCCTCGTTTGGTCTCGAGGGGGAAACACCAGGATGGGTATGTTTGGTGGTAGTATCAGGTTGGTTCCAAATAGGTCTTCTTACCCCTCTCTGATAACCGCTAGTTGTATCGAGTCTCTATAGGATGTTTCGTGCATGCTGCGCTGTCGCTTCAGTCCACCATACCTATGTAGGCGAGGACCGCCGAATTCTAGTCTCGCCGTGTACTGGCCTCAGTACTGACCGCTCTCTCTTTTTTTTCTTTGCCCTTTGTCGGCACCCCTTTTGTTTAAGCAGGTTTTGAGATCGACGTCGTTAGCAGGGTTACCCTTCCGGCTTGTCCTGGGCAGGGTTATGGACGCCATTGGTTATTCTTCAGGGCTCTTAGCTCAATTTGCATCTTGTCCGTACTCGGACGCTGTATTGTTTTCAAGGTGATTTGGATCTTTGTACGGTAAATCTGTATTCTTGACTCTTTGAGTCGCTGTTGTATATATATGTTTTGTGGGTTCCATCGAGGACTATTGTGTAATGGTATTACTTCGTTTTCCACCCGCACGCAAGTGCCTGGTGGGCACCTTTGAATCGTTTCTATGCGGGTTTTGGCGGGAAGCGCTGAAACTTGCATAGGGCCGATTCTGAGGGTGTTACAGGTAACTTTATGGGCATCACTTTGGGTGCTACAACAAAACTCATTGATAATATAATGGCTAATTACTCTGAATGGCACACTAAGAGAACTCCACATGGTAAGAAGGTAAATTTTGTTGAAGAAACCTCCTCTTTGAGTGATAAGATTGTTGTTATTATGGCTATGCTTGTTAATGGGAAAGCTCCTTTAGACAATGTTCCCTTAGCCTCTTTGGTTGCTCAAGAAGAGCAAGTTTATGTTAATTTCATTAGAAACAACAATTTCAATAACAATGCCTATAGGAATAATTTTGGTAGCAACAACAAGTATAGGCCTTATCCTCCTAATAATGGCAATACCTATGGGAACCCCCACAACAATGCTAGAAGTGCCCCCATTGAACTTGAAGTCATGCTCAAAGACGGTATTATTAAACAAACTACTTTCAACAAGAATATGGAGGAAAAACTTTTAACTATTGAGAAGAAAATTTCCTTTTTGTCTGAAGCACAGTCCTCCTTGATTAATAAAATGACTACTAAACCTAAAACCATGGAAAGTACCTTTGCTGCTACTCATGTCATACAAGTTACTATTGATGAAAATGTTAGACTGTTAGCTCAACTTTATGCTAAGTGGGAAAGGGAAGCTGAAATTGATAGAAATAATAGTGTGTGCACCATCACTAGAATGGATACCACTAAACCTCAAGAAGTCCCTATTCCTCCTCCTACAATGCCTAAGCCTAATGAGTCTACTACTAGTGATGCTAAGTTTGATTTTTATATAGATGGTTGCAATATTTCTGAAGTGATTCTGTTTTTGCAAAAGCTTGCTAGAAGTCCTGATGCTAGTGATATGCATGTTGCTTTCACTAAACACATTACAGATGCTCTTGCTAAGATTAAGGAAGAGAAGTTAAAACACAAAGCTTCTATTCCTAGGAAGGTAGAAGATAGTTGGGAACCCATTATTAATGTGCAAGTGAATGACTTTGATCTCAAAGCCTCATGTGATCTTGGTTCCAGTGTCTCTATTATGCCTAGGAAGATTTATGAAATGCTTGATTTGACACCTTTGGAAGATTATTATTTGGATGTTCCACTTGATGATAATGCTAAAAATAAACTCATTGGAAGTATTAATGATGTTCTCATTATGGTTAACAATGCTTATGTCCCTGTTGATTTCTATGTTTTGGATGTTGAATACAATGCTTCTTGTCCTATCACTTTGGGAAGACATTTTCTTAGAACTGTTGGTGCCATCATTGATATGAAAGAAGGCACCATTAAATATCAATTTCCATTCAAGAAAGGTATTGAACACTTCCCTATGAGGATAGATAAGTTGCTTTTTGCTCCTCCTTTGAAAGCAATGTTTGATGTTAATGCTTCTTCATTTGAAAATACTTGATTTGTTGCTTCTTGTGCCTAACTTAAAGGCGTTAAAGAAAATTACTTGTTGGGAGATAACCCAAGAGTTCCTTGAGTCTTGGAAGTTATTACTTCAGTAATGACCTCTACTTATCCTTTTTGTTTGTTTTTTATGCCAAGAATCACCTCTAATGAGAGGGATGTAAGATTTGGGGAGTTGTTGTCCCGAAATAGATTTCTGTCCTCCACCATAAAAATTCTTGAGGAGTCTCTATAAGTCGGATTAAGCTGAAAATTTACTAATAAATCCCCCAGTATGTTAGATAACTTTAATTAGTTCAACACTTATTGATTTGAGCAACATAAGATTTTCTAAAAAATCAGTTTCTACCTGTTGGTATGTTTTGACAGATTTCTGCCATTATTTGCATCTGCTTCTTATTGATTCCTTTTTGAGTTCTCTTTTGGGGAATTGAGCTTTTTGAAGGAGTTGCTACAGTAGCTTATGTTTTTAGTGAAAAGTTTTGTTGTTCCAAAGCTAAACCTAAAAGTTTATTATCTTTTAAATACACTAATGTTGCTAATGAAGATTGTGTGAAGTTTTGTATGAAGGAAAAATTTCAGGCGTAGAGAAAGAATGATGTAATGAGATGAATAATGGACAAATCCTCAAGCTTGGGGATGCCACCCCAGTTTCATCCCAAGAAATGTCCAATAGGTACAAGCGTCAAAGCTTGGGGATGCCCAAGGCATCCCTTCTTCATCAATAAAAAGCTCAGGTCTTTCTAGACACTTTGTTTTTATTGTTTGATGCACTGTTGTGTTGTTCTTGGATCGTCTTAGTTTTCGTTTGGTGTGCTTAGTTTTTTTAGTTTGCTTGAATAAATTAGTTTGGGCCCCCATTCTCGCTGTGTTGTTTCAAATAAGTTAATTGGTGATGGAAAAGGAGTAGGAAGTTCCCGCTTGAAAGTGCAAGAGGAGCTTGCATTGACTATGACTTAGACTTTAGCATGACATGCTAGGTGTTGTTTTGACCTTATGATTATTATTGTATCATGTCTTGTTCCAAACAATTGGGATTGCTTAGTGTGCCTTGAAAAAAATCATGCGTTGTTTTATCATACAAAAGCATAGTATTGTGGTATTCTCCTTTGATGCTTTGTTTGGGTTGACTTGGCACATGCTCACACCATGTTATGACTATGACAAGTCGTCATACACTACTTCGGAATAGGCTATCAGTGACAGGCTCAAAAGACTCATTAGTGACAAGCAAAGCGCCTGTCACTGATAACTAGTCACTGGTATAAGGCACTAGTGACAGGCAGCATGCAAGTCACTAGTATGTGTATACTAGTGACAGGCAAAAGCAATGCATGTCACTTGTTGTGGTCAAAGATGGCAGCCCATGTGGTTTTGTAGTGACAGGCCAATTATCTTGCCCGTCACTGGTTTGAATTATGATAAGAAAAATGTTATTTCCATTCATATTCAAGATAGAAAAATTAGATGTTATAAGAATATAAAATGAATTTTTCATGAATATTCCAAATATCACATTTAGATGTTATAAGAATATAAAATGCATTTTCCATGAATATTTCAAATAGAACAATTAGATGCACTGACCACTGAGTTGTTGGACATAAAGAGAACATAATAACATTGCATATATTTCACTTAATCTAATATAGTACATATGACTGACGATCTAAGCTTAGGGCGATACTAAGATGTGTTATAAGCTAAGGTGCCATGCCCGCTATTTTGCGCCTTCCGAGTCATCAGTGGCTGCAGCAGTCGTGTTTCGTCTTCATGGTCAGCTTGGAGAGGGCAGTAATGACGGCGGCACATAAAAAAGGGTCTTCCAACAGGGCCTGGTACAAAATGGACACCTCTAGCTGAATTGACTGTTGCTATCATCATTCGGGTATACAAGTTAAACTAAGGGACATATACCTTTAAGCATTCTTGTCATTCTGTAATTCTAATCTATTACTACCAACCATCCTTTCAGTATGAATAGACTCGATATCAATATTGGAAGCCGAATAATGTCCATTGAAGTCCAAAGAATGTCCATTACTTGGCGTGAATTTCCCAAAAAAGACCCAATCTACAAAGATATATCATCTCCTTTATACTGCCATTATCTGCCAAGCAACCTTCTGCCATTTGTGACATTGCAGAACAACAAAACAGTCATAAACGAAAGCCTAATGAAAAAAAGATAAATTCGTTGGATGCCTTCACCAAATAGCAAGAACCACTCAGGTGTCATCGCCAACTAATTAATCCTTTCTCCTGGCAATGCCTCTTTGAAAGTGCTATACAGTGTGTGGCAATACTGTGTTATGACAATATTGATCGCCGACAACTTGAATTTGTCCACCAACTTGCAAGACACCAATCTTAGTATAGGTAACAATAACTCCATGTAATAAAAAGTCTTCATTATTGGTGCATTAAGTACTATCAGTAGTAATTCTAAAACTCATATCCTCACTAATCCACGGAACTTCCTTATTTATTATTCTCAGATAAGCCTTGATATTGAGAGGAACAGTTGGGAAGTGAGTTTGGATCTCTACTATACTACTAATTGATAATGTAGAAAGACTGAAAGAGGCATCTAAGAAGTACTGCATTACGAAGCCTCCTGGGAAATCACCATATGCAAATAAAAACCAAGAAAATTAAGAGAAAAACGGATATACAATGTTCACAATTGTACTGTAGGTATACATAGAGTCAAACTTATTCAAAACCGTGCTCTAATTTTTTTGTCATCTATAGATGGAAACTTCATGTTAAACTAATAAATGGTATTGTTCAACCTATAAGTGTATATACAGCTTCTTTTAAGCTATGTACCCATTGGTTCTGCATGCAAACAACTTGTCTGTAAGTATTTATTTTGTTGTTCCTATAGAATTGTGCATTCTGATTGGAAAAAAACTCGCTTACCATTGATATCTGGGACAAACCTTTATATCATCTATTTAATTGGAAAAACTAAAGGTTCTTTTCTCTGAACATTGACACTTAATGAACAAATTTTTGCAATCAAATTTCCACCTATGCAAAGATCTAAAAAATTGTCCAGAAAACTCAAGCCCTGCAAAATAATGATCCCTAATAAATCAATCTAGGCACGGTAAATTTGCACTACTGGTAGGATAATCCAGCTAGTATAGTCGTGGCATCTAAGATATACACGCTGGTGTCTTCATTCTAAAAGAAAACAACACTAACCATGAAGTCCATAAGGAATCACCATACGTAGTCATGAATCTTGTCTGTTATAATAACACCAACGATCATTTTGTTTGTGGGGAGTAATATTCAGATATTCCAACACAAAATATATTCAAATCTTCCAACTAAACATGAATTTCAAGCCTAAATAATCTAAAGGGATATAGACCGTTGGTTCTAGGCTAGTTATTAACATGGATTTTATCTAGCTCTAGAGCATAATAAGGAAATATCGATTTCTGGTGTAATGATGACAAGGGAAAGGAGGCCAAACCTATGGTTGTGTTGTATGCTTCTGGCAGGCTTCACAAAACTCTTATCTTTCAATTTTATATCCTGGAAGCTGTAGAGAGAGTGCAACATCGATACGGGATAACATAGGTAGTTGACGACTGTAGTATCTACAGTGAGAAGGTGGTCTCATGCACTTCTGTTGATAGGCCTGGATAATGAAATAGAATTTTGAGCATTCACCAATCCATAGCAGCTTGGCAGCCTAAGAAATGTAATATCCTGGTAAAGATCAGAGTCAAGATTGCCTGATTTCATGGTTTATTTGTTGCAACAAACATAAGAAAAATTAAAAACTAAGAGATGATACCATCTATTTAATCCTTGCATATCAAATCATTAGAGACTATTAGGCACTCACCAGCATCAACACACCGTTTCCCCTTTTCCAGAAATGAAGAAATTATCTGACCTCATATACTGGTCTAGATGAACAAATTAACACAAATGAAACAACTTGCAACAGCAACTTCCATTCTAATTGTACAGACACACCGAACAGCCATAGCAGAAAGAACTACCATGATACACTTAAAATAAGAAAAGTAGACCCTGTGATATGTTCTTCCACATTATGTGATTTAGCCCTTCTCCAAAAATGAATGATTTGACACGGTGAAAACAAATCAGCAATTAGCAATTGTTTTCCACAATATCACTACCAACCACAGTCCAATAGGCTCACCACTTAGCAAAAAACCACAACAACCATAATCCAGATCATAACCTTTCTATGATCGGACAGATGTCTTGCAAGAAATAAAATTCACCTGAAACTAGCAGGCAAAACGAGTAGTTGAGTGCTCACCTCACTATATGTACCTGCTGCGTGAGCATTGTTGCTACTATCATCCCAACTTAACTAGCCTGTATCAACAGATGGCTTCCCTCCTGCTCCTGTTTGTAACACCCTCAGAATCGGTCCTATGCAAGTTTCAGCGATTCCCGCCAAACCCACATAGAAACGATTCAAAGGTGCCCACCAGGCACTTTTGTGCGGGTGGAAAACGAAGTAATACCATTACACAATAGTCAACGATGGAACCCACAGAACAGATATATACAACAACGACTCCATGAGTCAATAATACATATATATAATATAAAGATTCAAATCACCTTCAAAACGATACAGCGTTCGAGTACGGACAAGATGCAAATTGAGCTAAGAGCCCTAAAGAATAACCATTGGCGTCCATAACCCTGCCCAGGCCAAGCCGGAAGGGTAACCCTGCTAACGGCGTCGATCTCAAAACCTGCTTAAACAAAAGGGGTGCCGAAAAAGGGCAAAGGAAAAAGAGAGCGGTCAGTACTGAGGCCAGTACACGGCGAGACTAAAATTCGGCGGTCCTCGCCTACATAGGTATGGTGGATTGAAGCGGCAGCGCGGCATGCACTAAACAACCTATAGAGACTCAATACAGCTGGCGGCTATCAGATAGGGATAAGAAATACCTATTCGGATCCAACCTGAAACTATCACCAAGCATACCCATCCTGGTAATTCCCCCTCGAGACCAAACGAGGAAGTCAACCGAGGAACTCACACAGTTGGCAGTTTTATTCATTTCATTATAGTTGCGGCAATTACTAGTCAGATATAGATAGCATGAGTCATCCTGATATAATAAGCAGTGGGCAGTTTTAGCTAACCATTCTGTTGTAGTTGTAGTACTTACTAGTCAGATACATATAGCATGAGGCATCCCAAAACCTAGCAGTTGTTGGTACTTTTATTTAGTCATTCTGTTGTAGTTGCAATACTTACTAGTCAGATACAATGGTAACAGGTGACAATCCAAACCAGCAGTTGTTGGCACTTTTATTTAGCCATTCCATTATAGTGAAGTTGATTACTAGTCATTATAAAGTCAAATTTATAGCACTACTTTAGTTATAGTTGTCTATGATCGAGATACTGTGCTCCAAGTCGTCCATAACCGCGGACACGGATTTCAGAAAGTTTTACCCTGCAGGGGGGCACAAATAGCAACACACGCACGATCAACCTCGAGAAAAACCAAATAAAACCCAACGAGGCATCACGACAGAGCAATTGCAACATTCATATAAATTTCAGGAGGCCACCCCACCAAGCTACCCGCTACGAAGTTGTCCGGCTCCGAGACGGACCCAGAGGTTTGCGAGAACGGCTGTAAACGACTAGGAACCCAAAAGTGTGACTAGGCTTGTCGATACCGCGTAATCGTGCCGCGATCCAAAACAGTACAGGCGCTTCATGCGCAATCGTAAATAAAGCAGTAAAGCATGGCATAAGTATAGGATAGTAATAAAGCCCCAAACTACTTTGTGGCCCCAAGAAATAAATATGACTCAAGCTCTGGCTAGGGGGATTCATGGTCCCACATGCGGATAGTGCGAATATTCAAAGAACAGGTATCAAGTACTCGGGGTCCTACGGGACACAAGTGGACGGTTAAAAACCAAAAAACATCTATTGCCCACCTGTGCCTCTGCATTATTTACCTACTTTAATTTTAGTTCTTAAACGGTAATTAATGTTATAATCATCTCCAACATAAAGCATATGGCAGTATTCCAACAACTGTGGTGCTTGACGACACGCAACAACACTTGCGCAAGCAACTACGACACGCAAGTCCAACTATCTACCAAACAACAGGTAATAGGATGTGTCCAAGGCAATATAAGGCTGCAAAGGATATCGCGGGTACGAAAATTAGAGCATCGTAACACAGATAGCAATAGATCAACAGGAGGAAATAAAGACTAGAAATATAAAATAGGTAGAAAGGGGGAGAATGCTCGCCTGAAAACATTGCCGAAGGTTCAACCGAAGATCGGGTCGACACTCGCATCAACTCGTCAGCCTAATCCGTGAAGAAGCAAAGCACTAGAAGAAACACCGGATGCACTATTTATTACTACGGCAAAAGAGCGGGCATGATGCATGTATGATGTATGACATGGCAACGATGCGATGCAATTAGGCAAAATTAAGTGGAACAGGGGTCCCGACAATTAAATAGATGGTTCATGTTGTTTAGATACCCCGCAATTTAATTGTTGTCTTAACATGGCAAAATATATCACCGGTTCACTACACAATTTTAAATGGGACTAATATTAGACTAGATTCGTCCGCATATAGGCTCCATATTTAATTATGAGGTGAATCAGCATAAGGCACCCAAACAACCACAAATATGTATGCAAGCATGACAATTGATATGCAATAAGTATATTTATATATTATAAAAATATAAGGGTCTCGAAAAGGGGTCACACTTGAGGACTCGGTGATTTTGGGGTCCGAGGGTTCGTGGGGTCGGTCTCGGCGAGATCGGTCTTCGGATCCTCGGGATCAGGGCTTCGGATCCGAATAAAAGATCTTCGAGTCCATGTCGAAGGCATCAGAGTTTCTGTGACGGAGATCTTGGAGTTCCCCTTCGATTGTCGGACTGGAAGTAGTCAAGGGATCATCCGAGCATCACCAACACGGGCTGAGGCGGTAACCAAGCAACACCATCATCTCTTCGCCATTTCTCCTGCGGTTTCACTACTTGTTCTCTGCCACAGCAACAAAACCCCATAACTAAACTTTTCCATCTCCTCATACGCAGCATCAACACATAAGTCACGGGCAGAAACATGCGGAGGGCACAGGCATTGTACCGACCAACGCAAGCGAGCTGGAGGAGCGACGGGAGCACAAGACGCGTGCTGGGGACGACGTGCGGTCAAGCTTGAGATAGGGACGAGCGCCGGGTAGGGCGAGCTCCACGGTGGAGGTTGGGGACGGGGATCCCCGGAGACGGCAGCGGCGGGCGAAGGCCAGGCGACGGCGTCGACGCGTGTGCTGGCAGCGGGGACGGTCGCGGGATGAGGACGAAGGCACCGGCGTGGGCGAAAGAGGTGGAGTCAATGGACGGCTAGACGGGCCGCACGGGGGCCAGGCGGCTCTGCTCGACGGGGGGCGCGGCTCGGGGAGATGGGGTGGCCGAGGAGGAAGGCCAGCGGCGCAGGCGACGCGGGGTGGCCAGAGGACAGCGGCTCGGGGAGATTGGGTGGCCGAGGAGGAAGGACGGCGGCGCAGGCGACGCGGGGTGGCCAGAGGACAGCGGCTTGTCGGCCGGAGAGAGGGGATGCGCAAGGGCCAGGCTCCGGCGGCCGGAGCTCCTGCGCGGAGATCGAGCAGGGGAGAGAGAGAGGGGTCAGGGGACGCGTGCGGACGACGCGCCTCGCGAGCGAGAGGCGGCTCGGCGTGGTTCGCGGCGTGGGCCAGGGGGTGCGGGACGGGAATGCTGTGTGGTGTGTGTTGGGTACAGGCGTGTGTGCGTGTGTTTCCTGTGTGCGTTGGTTTGGTGTGGGGTTTTTTTGGTCCAGGGGAAGGGTGGAGGCGGGGTGTACAGTGGCAGCGGGGTGGAGGAATGGTTGGGGTTAGGGTTGGAGAGGGATTAGGGTTAGGGTTGTAGGTGGTCCGGTTGGTTGGGCTTTTGGGCCTGGCCGACTGGAGTGCCTCCCCCACAAAATTAGGTTTTATTTATTATATGTAATTGTAAATATTCTTTTGATAAAATATTTTAGGCAAACAAAAGATCCAGGCGGTCCGAGGGTTTGATTTGAAATAAAAGACGGGGATATTTATAAAAACAAATAGAGGCTTTTAGAGAAATAGTTTAGTGTAGAAATATGCATAACGTCATGATGATGCATAAATAAAATAACACGCGATTTTCTAGTAGTGGATTTACCCGCGGTGCTACACTGTTGCAAGCCATGCATCATCGGTGGCATCAATTAACCGCTACATACAAATTATACTCCTAATATGATACTGGTATTGGCCACTGGCAAATGGATCAATTAAACAGCAATGACAACTAAGAAACAAAATCACTTTTTAAGGATAAACGATGACATGTACATGAAATTTGAAGGGCACGCTCATGTAATATCCATAGTATTCTGAATATTCAGAAAAGAGCCATCAAAATAAAAATGTTGTGGATGAATTCAAATCAAATCTGACAGGAATCATACGAAATGGACTGCAGGGCGGCGAATTCGTCGCGGATTGCAGGGCTACGGCGTGGAGGATGGCAGAGTCGTCGCGGGCGGAAAATTCGTCGGGGCAGGGGAGGATTCGCAGTTTGCAGGGCGGCGACGCGCAGGTTCATGGAGTCTTAGGCTCATCGTGGCTTTCAGTGCGGCGGCCTGGAGGCCGGTGGTGTACAGGGCGTGGAGGGCGGTGATGTGCAGGGAGGCGGCGTGGAGGTCTGGGAAAATACTAGGTTCGTTTCTTTTTAGCAGTTGGGCCAGATTAATTGACATGTCCGCTAGATTTCTCCTATGTACCGTGAGTTTTTTTTTCAAGTCATCCTAGATATTTGGAGGGTAGTTCTAGTAATTCTTTTTTGCTTTTATATACGTGCAACTAAAAATACACCGACAAGATCACGAGAAATAATTCAAATTTCATATTACATCTATAAATCTATAAAGCTTATAGAACATAGAAAAAAAGTAATTTTCGTGACATGCCTTTAGAGTTGTCTGACAGATTTCCCATTTTATCCGGCCTCCGCGGAAAATACTAGTGACCGGCATATCTTGGATCGATCACTACTAATAGCGTCCTCAGTGACAGGTATTTATAGAAGCCTGTCACTAAGTATTTTTTTCATTCGGTCAGCCTCCACAAAAGGTACTAGTGACAATCAATTTTATGCGCTCGTCACTAGTATTTCGTATTAGTGACAGGCTTATCTCTGCCTGTCACTAGGAATGCTTAGTAGTGACGGGCACAATTTTGCCTGTCACTAACCACATGGAGGCTATAAGCCTTTCTGCAGTAGTGATAGCCTCTATGATCATTTATTCCTTGACTTGTAGTACCACTCTATGCTTTGATTAGTACTATTTTGTTACTCTACATGATTATGGCCATTATTGCTCTCTTAGTTGGTTGCTCCCAGTCTTTTGCTAGCCTCCACTTGTATGAGTAAGCTCTCTACTCATGCTTCCAACTCCCAAGAAACCAAGTTATTCCAAAGTGTCCACTATAAACTTTTATGCATGGTGTGTTATACCATTACAAGTATATTCTTGTTTTCAGCTATCTTCCAATTAAAAAGTATTTTGTTACGTGAAAACTTAGTGATTAAATCCCTCACGAACTTGATGGCACACTTTATATTCTTTGACCCTAATAAACTTGAACCATTGTGTCGTCTAAGTTGTATATGCTTGCACTTATACGTTGGAATTAGCAGAACCATGCTGTCATGGGGAACGTTTTCAATATTGCACTTGTACTTTGTACACTGTTGATATCATTGATATGCCCAATTTGCATCACCATTTTATATCATAATCTATATCTATTCTTTGATATTTGTCTTATTATGTGGTATTACTTATGACTTTTCATTTGTTTATGCATGTTGGATGATTCTTGGAGGATGGACTGCCGGAGTCTGGATTCTGATGAAAAGAAGGCGTTTTGATGCAATTTCGCGAAGATCATAAAAATACCAGAAAAATATGGGAAAATATTATTTTTTTAGAAGATTGAGGAAGCCAGAAGGAGGGGCGAAGAAGGGCCGCAGGGGGGGCCACACCCCCTAGGAGCGGGCCCACCCTAGGTCGCGCCTAGGGCAGGTGTGGCCCACCTGCCTGGCTCCCGACTCCGCCCCTTTGCCTATATCTTCCCTACGGAACCCTAAGGCTAGGGGAGCGACCACAAATAGATTTTCGCCGCCTCTGCGGGGCGGAAAACACGGAGAGAGAAAGATCTCTCTGGCAGACAGATTTCTGCCGGGGGAATTCCTTCCTGGAGAGGGGAGATCGTTGCCATCAACACCATCGTCAAGCTAGGCTTCATTGGGATCATCATTATCATCATCCACACCATCATCTCCACCAACACCATCATCACCACTCCGTCCCGATGTAACAATTGTGTTGGATATTGCTTTAGTTCTTAGGGGAAACTTTCCCCGTGTTAATTACTATTATAGTTGATGCTTGTGAGTGGAACCATTGGATTATTGTTTATGTTCAGATTGTTATCCATTATCATATCATCTTTGATCTTGATCCGTATGATGTCTTGTGCGTAGTTCGTTTAGTTCTTGAGGACATGGGAGAAGTCATGTTGTTATTAGTGGATTTGTGTTGAGTTATTATTCAATGGTTAGTATTTAAGTTGTGGTGCTATTCTTCTAGTGGTGTCATGTGAACGTCGACTACATGATACTTCACCATTTATGGCCTAGGGGAATGCATTGTGTATTTGGCTACTAATTGTGGGGTTGCCGGAGTGACAGAAACCTGAAACCCCGTTAGGACACCTTTGCACAAGGGTGTGTAAGATCTCAGAGTTTAAGGCTGTGGTTAGATTTATATCATAATTACTTTCCTGTAGTTACGGATCTTTGCAGGAGGGTTTAATCACAAGTATGTATTAGTCCAAGTAAGGTCGGTACATTAGCACAGGTTCACCCACACAACACTTACAACACCAAAGAAGAGTACTCAGCTATTTGAAGCGAAAGCACTTGACAGAATTCCCATGTGTCCTCGAGAACATTTGGTCCTTATAATTATTTCCACCGGCTTGTCCTTTGCTAAGAAAGGATTGGGCCACTTGCTGTGTTTGTTCTTTGTTACTTGCACTTTGTTTTGTTGCTTTATCAGAAAACCACTAAAAATCCGTTTGCTAAGTATTTGCAGAGAGTTCCTGCTCCATACCACTAGTCAACACCTTCTGCTCCTCGTTCGGATCGACACTCCTATTTATCAAAAGTACTACGATACACCCCCTATACTTGTGGGTCATCAAGACTATTTTCTGGCGCCGTTGCCGGGGAGTGAAGCGCTATTGAAGAGTGTAATTGGTAAAGGAAACTTCTACTGTGAGTATTTCTTTTGTTACTGCTTGTTACTTTGTTTCCAATATGGATAACCCACTTGGTTTTATGTTTGGGAAAACTACTACCACTGCTAGGGTAGTAGATGAACCACCACCTATTGAGATAGATCCTTTTAAGATACCTACAAGTATTGTTGATCGTGTTATGGATAATTATTATTTAGGGGATGGAACTGTCCATCCTGGTGATCATTTGCTTTTTATCCATGAATTATGCGGGTTGTTTAAGTGTGCAGGTATCACAACTGAACAGGTGAAGAAGAAGTTACTCTCCATATACTTGAAAGGGAGAGCTGAAGAATGGTATAAGCTACTGAAGAATGGACAATCTATGGAATGGGAGGAAATGGCATCTCTCTTTTATTCTAAATTTTATCCTCCCAGTGAGATTCATAAGGATAGAAATATGATATATAACTTTCGGCCTCGTTATGGAGAAAGTACAGCTCAATCTTGGGGGAGATTGAAGTTATTAATGCTTAAATTTCATATTGATGAACTCCCTAACAATATCATCATCAATAACTTTTATGCTAGGCTTTCTCTTCATGATAAAGATTTACTAGATGCTTCTTGTGTTGGATCATTCATACTTATGAAGGAAGACTCTAAATGGGATCTCCTAGACCGTATTCAAGAAAACACTGAAGCTTGGGAGAATGACAAAGGAAGAAAGTCAGGTATAAACTATGATTATGAATGCATTAAATCTTTTATGGGACCTGATGACTTCCGTGATATTAGTAATGAGTTTGGTCTTGATTCCCAAAGTATTGCCAACTGTTTTAAGGCCTTTGACTCTTACATAGAAATTCCCAAGAAGAAGTGGAATAAGTACCATGCTCCTTATAAAGATGTTGTTAATCATGTTCCTGTTAGAAGTACTGAAGTTTGTACTACTAATCATATTGTGCATGAACCTCATGTTGAGAAAATACCTTTCCCAGCTAAGGTAAAGGAGTATTCTATGATTATTAGTGCAAATAACAAAAGTGCAAAGAAAACTATGGAGCCTGATGAGCATTTGAATATTGAATCTATGATAGCTATTGTGAAAGACCCTGTTACTATAAATATAGAGGATGAGCACATTGTCTTCTGTGAAGACGCTTCTAATATTATCTCTCATCCTAGTAAGTCTAGAAAATCTAGTGTTCCTGTGCTTTCTGTTAAAATTGGTGATCATTTCTATTATGGTTTATGTGATATTGGTGCTAGTTCTAGTGCTATTCCTTATGAGCTTTACAGGGAAATTATGCATGAAATTGGTCCTTGTGAGCTTGAGGACATTGATGTGGTTATTCACCTTGCAAATAAGGAAACCATTTTCCCTATTGGTATTATAAGAGATGTGGAGGTTCTTTGCGGTAATATTAAGTATCCTGCTGATTTTCTAGTACTTAATTCTGCAGCTAGCAAAATTTGTCCTATCATTTTTGGTAGACCTTTCTTCAACACTCATGGATATATTATGGATTGTAAGAAGGAGAAAGTTTTAACTAAGTTTGATGGAGATTCTTATGAGTTTAACTTTTTCAAATTTGCTAAAGCTCCTTGTGAAATTAGCTTGCCTTATAAAGATTTCAGGATGAAACAACTTGCTTCTATTGATCCGGTTTATGACCTTGGACCTCTCTTTGGTGACTGTAAGTATGCTCAGTTTGATGGTAGGTTGTTTCTTGTGATAGTTATATTGTCAACTTTGTTCAAAGTGCTACTAAAAGTTATTATGAGAGAGGGAAACATGGTTTTATGCTTCTCAATAATGTTAAGTTTCCCTGTTTTATGTTGAAAGCTTTGAAGTTGCATTTGTTTTGTCTTCCTATGCTAGTGGGGTTTTGTTTCAACAATTCATTTTTTCATGATACCACCATGCATAGGAAGTGGGTTAGACTCAAATGTGTTGGTTATTCGCTTCTTGATGCTCTCTTTCACTTCAAATATTTATCTCCTATGTGAGCATCTTTAAAAGTTTCAAGCCTAACTTAAAGGCATAAAAGAAAAGTACTTGTTGGGAGATAACCCAAGAGTTTGGTTGAGTCTTGGAAGTTATTACTTATGTAATAACCGCTCATTATCATTTTTGTTTTGGTTTTTGTGTCAAGTTCAACTACTTTTGTGAAGTAGAGGAGTTGTGAAAAGTGGATGTCCTGGGACAGATTTTTTGTGCTGCACCGTAAACATTCGTGAGGGATCTCAGTACGTCGGATGGAGCTGTATTTTTCTGATCTTGTTCTCCAAGTTGTTACCCAACTTTCATTAGTTCTGCACTTTTTTATTTGAGCAACATAAGGTTTTCGAAAAAATCAATCTTTACATGCTAGTCTGTTTTGACAGATTTCTGCTATCATTTGCATTTGCCTCTTTTAGAATCCTTTGTTTTGATGGATTTCAGTTGAAGTGTGAACCTAAAGGTTTGTTGTTTTTCTTAAACTAATGTTGCCCTTGAATTTTGTGTATTGCCTTGTGAGGAAAGGAAAATTCTAGGAGAAGGAGAAAAGAAGTCTGCAGAGTTCATCTTTGAATAGGTAAAAGTGGTGAAAACAAAAGGTTCATGAAACCCCAATATTTTTATATTTTTGATGTTTTTAATACATAAGGGAAGTTAAGAGATGGAACAGAAGAGGAAATGGAGCCCGGGGTTGAGAAACCCACCCCAGGTGCGGGCCCCTGCCTGGCCGCGCCTAGAGGGGGTGTGCCACCCCCGAGCTCCGACTCTGCCTCGTTTCTGTGTCAGAATCTTCCTTATGCTTTGAAACTTCATAATATATAACCCCCCAGATCCCCCGAGCTTGGTGCATCGTGTTCTCGTCGTGTTTTTGTTTCGATATGTTTCTATCAGGAAATCTTCTCAAGTTTAGAGCACCACGGTCTCCGCCAACGACAAAGGCAAGAAGCCCGAGGAAGACGATCCTCACAAACCCAAGGAGGAGGATATTTTGGTAGGTTATGAAGGAGACATGGAGGAGGACAAACAACCGGACAGCCGCACTACCGTCATGAGCATTGGATTGGTGGCAAAACCTACCAAGCTTAAGAGGACAACACAGATGTCTACAGGAGGGAAATCTCGACGTCATACCCTCTCTCCACTGTCACCTTCTCCAAGTACCAAGAAACACTTCCACACTCTTATACTTGTATGTTTGCTTGTTTCTTTCAACTCTCTTGCTTGCTACCCAGCCTTGCTAGCCAAAAACCTGTTTTGAGAAGGCATACTTCTCATGTTTCCAATCCCTTTGAACCAAAACCTTTGCCACTTGTGTCCACCATATCTACCTAGTAGCTTTTGCTATTCCAAGCAAATTCTCAAGCTTCATCAACCTTTCGAATTAAAAAGTATTTTGTTATGTGAAAACTAGTTAGTAAAGCTCTCACGAACTTGATGGCACACCTTATTTCTTTGCCCCTAATAGACTTGAACCATTGTGTCATCGAAGTTGTATATGATTGCATCTATATGTTGGAATTAGCAGACTCGTGCTGTCACGGGGAACGTTTTCAACATTGCACCTGTACTTTGTACTCAGTTGATATCATGCTCTTTTGTCTATGGATGTCAACTGTGTGAAATAAAGAGGGAACTTGTAAGTCCATGGAGTCTGTATTTTGTGTTAGAGAAACGCCTAGGCCGCTAGCCTAAGCCATGCCTAATCTGTTGGAGATATGCCCAAGAGGCAATAAAAAAGTGGTTATTATCATATCTTCACACTTATGACAAATGTTTACATACCATGCTATAATTGTATTAACCGGAAACATTAATACTTGTGTGATTTGTAAACTAAAATAAGAGTCCCTAGTAAAGCCTCTTGTTAAACTAGCTTGTTGGTTAATATATGATCATGGTTTTCTGATCATGAACATAGAGATGTTATTAACAACAGGATCATATCATTAGGAGAATGATGTGATGGACATACTCCTATAGATAAGCGTAGCATAAAGATCAAGTCATTTCAATAGTTCAATTGCTATATGCTTTCTGATACATAGTAACCTAATTCCTTCGACCATGAGATCATGCATATCACCTTTACCGGATGGATGCTTTGATGACATCAAACACCACACCGTAACTGGGTGGCTATAAAGGTGGCATTGAGTGTTTGGAAAGTATTGGTTGAAACACATGGATCAAGAGTGGGATTTGTCCATCCACATGACGGATAGATATACTCTGGGCCCTCTCGGTGGAATGTCATCCAATTGGCTTGCAAGCATGTGACTTGGTCACAAGGGATCACATATCACGGGAACGAGAAAAGAGTACTTATCAGTAACGAGGTTGAACTAGGTATGCAGAGATACCGACGATCATAACCTCGGATAAGTAACATATCGTGAGACAAAGGGAAATTGGTATCGTATGTAAGTGGTTCATTCGATCGCAAAGTAATCGTAGAAATATGTGGGAGCCATATGAATTTCCAGATTCCTCTATTGGTTATTGTTCGGAGAAGTGTCTCGATCATGTCCGCATAATTCACGAACCGTAGGGAGACACACTTAAGGATTCGACGTTGTTTGAGTAGTTATGGTATTATGAGAAAGAGACCGAATGTTGTTCGGAGTCTCGGATGGGATCCGGGATATCACGAGGTGATCCGGAATGGTCCGGAGAATAAGATTCATATAAGGAAAGTCCCGTTTCGGAGTTCGGGAATGATTCCGGTGTTTTCATCGGGAATGTTCTAGAAGGTTCCGGATTGTCCGGCACTCCGGGGGGGGGAGGGTACATGAGTGTGTCATTGAATGATTGCATCATGTACTAAGTGTTCTTGCTGTTCCAAAAACATGAAAGTCAAATTGCCAGTTTGAAAGTCAAACGGCTAAAACAGGAAACTGTGGAAAACAGGAAACTGTGGGAAACAGGAAACTGTGGGAAACAAGCAAGAGGAGGTTGAAACCAACTTGGAGGAGGAGTTCCTCTCCTCCTTGGCCGGCGCACAGCCCTAGGCCGAGTTGGGGAGGGACTCCCTCCCTCCCTGGCGCGCCTAGCCCCTCCACCTATAAAAGGAGGGGCAGGGCTCCTCCTTGAGACACACAAGTTTCTACCTCTAATCTCCGGTTTAGAGCCGTTTTGGTTTAGAGCTTGTAATTGCTTTAGCCTGCGGTTTAGAGCCTTCTAATTGGTGTGTCTAATCTCTAGACCACTAATAGCCCTCTCTCATAATCCACCATACTCGCTCCGGCTTAAGGCGAAGCCCTGCGGGATCTCCCCTCTACTTCCGGTACCACGCCGTTGTGCTGCCGGAATCGCAAGGAGAGTGCTACAACCTCCGCTGCCTGCTGGAACAAGGGAGAGGAAGGTCTTCGTCGAGTACCGAATGTGTGACCGACTGCGGGAGCGCTGCCGGAACGCAGCGCCGGAAGGATCGTCTACACGATCTTGAGATCGGAAAGAGTACGACTACATCACCCACGAGAATCTGCTCTCGTTAACCGCTTTGGAATCTTCGAGGGTAAGTTATTCCATCGATTCGTTGCTACAATCTAGTAGATAGATCTTGGCTTGTTTGTTTGTATGCGATAGAAAATTTTTGTTTTCCATGCTACGAACCCCTACAGTGGTATCAGAGCCGTGTCTATATGTAGATCTGTTGCACGAGTAGAACACAATGGTCATTATGGGCGTTGATGCTTTTATTGTTGATTGCTTCTTGTGTACTTTGCATCTTGCGGTATGTTGGGATGAAGCGGCCCGGGCTAACCTTACATGACATCGTTCATGAGACTTGCTCCACGCTCGACATGCAACTTGTATTGCATAAGTGGCTTTGCGGGTGCCTGTTTCTCCTAGCATAGTTAAGATCCAATTTACAACGGGTGATTAACAATACTAGTATCAATGTTGTGGTTCATGTTCGTAAGTTAGAACGACACTTATTAATAGCCCCAAACCACGTAAAACATGCAAAGAAAGTAGAGGCGTCTAACTTTGTTTTGCAGGGGTGTGCAGTGATTTGATATGGCCATGATTGTGATTATATATGATGTATGCAATGTTCCTTATTGTAAGTTGGCAACCGGCAGGAGCCATATGGTTGTCTTTAATTTATGTTAAGACCCGCGTGTCTATTCAAAGTAGTTGTAATAGTTGAAGCCGGTGGTCGACAACCATGGAGTAGCGTCATTGACCTTGATGCAATGCCGGTGATGATGGAGATCATGTTCGTGCTTGAAGATGGATATCGGAAGCACAAAGAAGAAAGGCCATATCATATCACATATTATGAATTGCATGTGATGTTAATCCTTTATGCATCTTGTATTGCTTAGTAGACGACGGTAGCATTATAAGATGATCCCTCAAGCACACAATTTCAAGTTCTTAAGTGTTCACCCTTAGTATGCACCGTTGCTAAAGCTTGTGGTTTCGAAGCACCACGTGATGATCGGGTGTGTTAGATTCCACAAGTGTATACAACGTAAGCAAGCCAGATTTGCTTATGCGGAAGCTAAGGTTTGATCTTGACGAGCCTAGCATGTACAGACATGGCCTCAGGAACACGGATTACTGAAAGGTAGAGCATGAGTCATATAGTAGATATGATGAACATGTTGATTGTTCGCCATTGAAGCTATATCAACTCTCGTGATGATCGGTTTTGATGTGGTGGATTTGGTTCGTGTGATCACTAAAACAATGTGAGGGATATTGTTTTGAGTGGGAGTTCACCTAGATTAATTTAATTATTAATTAGAGCTCAATTTATCATAAACTAAATCAAAGTGAATTTGCATAGTTGTTGTAATCATTGGCATCCGTTTACCACCTTGCGCTTAGTTATAATTGAGATGATAGAACTATAGAATTCTGGTTAGTTACTTTACGAACTGGTATCGTATTGTTTTGAAGTGTTAATCTAAAGTTTAAAAGTCCTATTGCAAACTTTCAGTAAGTTCCGGTTACTCCATGAAGTTTAATAATTAGTATTAAATCAAGAGTAACAATTCCAAGTGTTAGTATCATGTTTGTTTCCATGATTCTTGATATTCAAAGGATTGTCTTAATATCAAGGTTATCTAGGAACTGAAAGAGTTGTTTCAGAAACCATGATGTGTGGAAGATATTGTGATATCTGAAACGAAGTTTTGGTTGCAACATGATAGAGTATAATATGGCTAAAGTCATGTTCTCATATTTGATGAGAATTTGCAAAAGGTTGGAGACACTTGTTGTCCTAATCCTCCAAATGGTTTTGGATAGCAACATTATACTCATAATTCATCGTTATAAGTTAAAAGTAGCTTGATCATGGACGATTCCATGATAAGGGTGAATATTTGATGTAGGTAAAATGTTTACTACACCAAGAGATTACTAAAGAAATGAATTTGAAAGAACACCAAACATTTGATGATGGTGATCTACTTCAAAGTGCAAGTCCAAAGACATTGGTATTTAACTATACACGCTTTTGGACTATATGTCATATGTATGACTCCACTATTGATATTGATAGATTCTTTCAAACAGAAAAGGAAATATTGAAAGAAAATCTCATAAATATATGGCAGAAAGGAAAAGACTAGAATTGTTCAGTTTAAGTATATAGATGATATATATGTTATGGCTATATTCTTTGCTTATTAAACAATGTGGTTCTTAAGTATTTAATACTGAATTTTGTTGGTATGAATCGTCATACGAAACAACAGAATTCATGAACTACAGTGGCCTAAGTAATTAGCAAAAGAATATGTGATGATGTTCATCGAGAACAAATAAAGGGTTATTGTGTTGCTCGTTAATCATCAAAGCTTGCCTTCAAAGATTTGTTTTATCAGGTATTATGAGAACAAAAGGGTTGTTCAAATAATTTCCGTAATTCATAAAAGATGGATGATTCACAAATCTCGTTGGAGAAATCACATCCATAAAACTAGTGCTAAAAATGTCGAAAGACAAATTGATTGAAAGATCACTTAGGAAGTAACATCGCCGTTTAAATTATATTGGAAAGAAAACATGAAGAAAATCCATATGGATGGAATTTTGGAGTCTATTTGATCTTGATCAAATGACGCTTGTGAAACTTTCCTAGAGATAATTGAAACTTCGTTCATAGGCCAAAAGGGAACGAATGACTAGCTTATTTGAACTTGTACATATTGTTGTACGAAGTCCATTATGTGTAGTCAAGAGCGATGAATTTCAACTTCATATGCTTTCTCCGAAAATTTGAGTGAATATATGAATATTTACTTAATAAGGATAAAGTATGAAACACTTGAAAAGTTCAAAGACTTTCAAGATGAAGTGCAAACTCATAGTAACA
This sequence comes from Avena sativa, assembly GCA_916181665.1. NCBI lineage: Eukaryota > Viridiplantae > Streptophyta > Magnoliopsida > Poales > Poaceae > Avena > Avena sativa. The sequence goes on from OV702284.1 coordinate 370,673,219, forward strand.
AGAATATAAATAGTTTATGATAAAGATCATAAAGGAAGATATTTGAGTTACAGAGTTTAGCATAATACCTAAGATTTAAGGAATTGTTCCGTGGATTTGCATTTCCCAAAACACCATAAGAGTATGGAGCGTTCGAGGTATGTAATCAAACCTTGTTTGACATGGTAAGATCAAAGGTATAATTCATAAAACTGCCATTATATTTTAGAGATTAAAAGCTTTAGAGATTACCGTTTTTCCACTGAAAAGAGCTTCATCATAATCCGTTGAAATGACACCATATCTAGTTATGGTTTGGGATAAAACCCAAGTAGTCCTTTCTTAAAACATTGGTATGCTATGCATAAGAAAGATGTGTGCAACCAAAGTCGGATGAACCTGTCTTTGTATAACTGTTAAGTATTCCTCCATAAACACCGGAGACAAAAGTGTTTGTTGCTTAGAACGTCAAGTTTCTTTGAGAAGGAATTTTTCGTGAAAAGTTAAGTGGGAGGACAATAGAACTTTGATAAGGTTAAAAGAACCTTAGCTATATGTGCAAAGTTGCGCAGCGCCGAAAAGTGTTCCGGAGGCAGCAACAATGCTCATGGCTCACGTGCCTCAAAGGTTGTGGTTACAATAGTCAAAGTTTCTATTGAAACAAGTAGGTCGGATGAACAATCAAATACCAAGATTTGAGAGTTAAATCATTATTTAACAATAATGATCCGACGACATGCAAAGAAGCGATGATGAGCCCTGACTCCGTCAAATGTCTTGAAGCCATAAAATTCGTGATAGTTCCATACACAAGAAATCAAGTTTTGAACTTGAAGGACCCTCAAGAAAGGTGTAAGACTTTACAGTTGTGTTTGGATCTATAAATAAACAGACATGGATGTTGCACATCTATGAAATAGTCGACATGTTGGGAAAGAGTTCACAACAATGTTCAAAAGTTGACTATGACAGGATCTGATCTTTCATAGCGATATTTAGTCTAGATGGATTAGTGTAGCAACCACTACATATAAATTTTATTATATGGTAGTTGAATAAACAAAACAAGTTCTTCTAATAGAAGGGTTACCTAGGACGTGTGCATGACACAGTCCAAAGGGTTTTGTTAAAATTCAAGGGATGCTAAAAACATATGCAAACTTCAATGGTTGAAGTAAGCATAGCGGAGTTGGAATCTTCACTGTGATGAAACTATTAAAGGAGTTTAAAAGTTCATCAGAGACGATGGAGATGCTTGTATTTGCAAGAAATTAAGTGGGAGCGCTAAGACATGTTTCTAATACATTATGTGGAAGACATATTGTTGATTGGAAATAATGTATCTTTTATTAACACATATTAAGAATTTCATCCCGATGAAAGACTTAGGCAAAACCCAAATATTTGGCATCAATAGACGCTAATATGGTTGTGCCAGAAGTACATAGACAAGATATTGAATGAGTTCAATATAGAAACTACAAGAAAAAGGTTCTTGTCGCACAGAAAGGATTGAATGAGTTCAATGTTGATGATATATTCAAGTGTATTGACATTTGGTAAAGTGACACAAATAATCAAGTATAGATTGATACTTGATGTATGAAATCACAAAGAGTATTTATATCAATCATACTGTGATATGTACAAATCCAGATATGTCCTATGCTCTAAATATTGTGAGCATATACCAGAATGATTCGTAAGATGATCATTGGACAATAGTAAGGATATTCTTATGATCTTTTGAAAGAACTAAGAGTATAATATTTGTAGAAGTGACAAATAGATGGTTAGTTCATTGTAAAAGTACTACATTGATACTAGCTTTGTCACAAAGTACAAATTAAGTTTATCTCAATCTAAACTAAGGGTGGCACAATATAATGGAAAGTGAGTTCCATAATGGATTTGGATGATTTCCAAAGTTAAGACATTGTGACAGATACTACAACAAAAGGCTAAGTATATGACTGCTATTATAGCAGCAAAAAGAGGGCATTTGTGTCAAGTAGTTTGTTATCAAACTAGGTGTAGTTCACAGAGGGATAATACTATGAAGATATATTGTGCGACAATATTATCAACATGTTTTAACCCCAAAGAACTAAAGGTCACACCGAAAGACCAAATTTATACAAAGCCATCTCATTAGAGAATGAGTGATGCGTAGAGACGCAAAGACATGCAATTACACACGGACCTGGAAGTGTCAGATCCGGAGATCAGTTGACCACTAGCAATCGTGTACATACAACACCGGAAAGCCATAGGTGTTGAATACACAAAGGTTTGAAACTAGATTATTGACTCTAGTGCAAGTGGGAGACTGTTGGAGATATGCCCAAGAGGCAATAATAAAGTGGTTATTATCATATCTTCACACTTATGATAAATGTTTACATACCATGCTATAATTGTATTAACCGGAAACATTAATACTTGTGTGATTTGTAAACTAAAATAAGAGTCCCTAGTAAAGCCTCTTGTTAAACTAGCTTGTTGGTTAATATATGATCATGGTTTCCTGATCATGAACATAGAGATGTTATTAACAACAGGATCATATCATTAGGAGAATGATGTGATGGACATACTCCTATAGATAAGCGTAGCATAAAGATCAAGTCATTTCAATAGTTCAATTGCTATATGCTTTCTGATACATAGTAACCTAATTCCTTCGACCATGAGATCATGCATATCACCTTTACCGGATGGATGCTTTGATGACATCAAACACCACACCGTAACTGGGTGGCTATAAAGGTGGCATTGAGTGTTTGGAAAGTATTGGTTGAAACACATGGATCAAGAGTGGGATTTATCCATCCACATGAAGGATAGATATACTCTGGGCCCTCTCGGTGGAATGTCATCCAATTGGCTTGCAAGCATGTGACTTGGTCACAAGGGATCACATATCACGGGAACGAGAAAAGAGTACTTATCAGTAACGAGGTTGAACTAGGTATGCAGAGATACCGACGATCATAACCTCGGATAAGTAACATATCGTGAGACAAAGGGAAATTGGTATCGTATGTAAGTGGTTCATTCGATCGCAAAGTAATCGTAGAAATATGTGGGAGCCATATGAATTTCCAGATTCCTCTATTGGTTATTGTTCGGAGAAGTGTCTCGATCATGTCCGCATAATTCACGAACCGTAGGGAGACACACTTAAGGATTCGACGTTGTTTGAGTAGTTATGGTATTATGAGAAAGAGACCGAATGTTGTTCGGAGTCTCGGATGGGATCTGGGATATCACGAGGTGATCCGGAATGGTCCGGAGAATAAGATTCATATAAGGAAAGTCCCGTTTCAGAGTTCGGGAATGATTCCGGTGTTTTCATCGGGAATGTTCTAAAAGGTTCCGGATTGTCCGGCACTCCGGGGGGGAGGGTACATGAGTGTGTCATTGAATGATTGCATCATGTACTAAGTGTTCTTGCTGTTCCAAAAACATGAAAGTCAAATTGCCAGTTTGAAAGTCAAACGGCTAAAACAGGAAACTGTGGAAAACAGGAAACTGTGGGAAACAGGAAACTGTGGGAAACAAGCAAGAGGAGGTTGAAACCAACTTGGAGGAGGAGTTCCTCTCCTCCTTGGCCGGCGCACAGCCCTAGGCCGAGTTGGGGAGGGACTCCCTCCCTCCCTGGCGCGCCTAGCCCCTCCACCTATAAAAGGAGGGGCAGGGCTCCTCCTTGAGACACACAAGTTTCTACCTCTAATCTCCGGTTTAGAGCCGTTTTGGTTTAGAGCTTCTAATTGCTTTAGCCTGCGGTTTAGAGCCTTCTAATTGGTGTGTATAATCTCTAGACCACTAATAGCCCTCTCTCATAATCCACCATACTCGCTCCGGCTTAAGGCGAAGCCCTGCGGGATCTCCCCTCTACTTCCGGTACCACGCCGTTGTGCTGCCGGAATCGCGAGGAGAGTGCTACAACCTCCGCTGCCTGCTGGAACAAGGGAGAGGAAGGTCTTCGTCGAGTACCGAACGTGTGACCGACTGCGGGAGCGCTGCCGGAACGCAGCGCCGGAAGGATCGTCTACACGATCTTGAGATCGGAAAGAGTACGACTACATCACCCACGAGAATCTGCTCTCGTTAACCGCTTTGGAATCTTCGAGGGTAAGTTATTCCATCGACTCGTTGCTACAATCTAGTAGATAGATCTTGGCTTGTTTGTTTGTATGCGATAGAAAATTTTTGTTTTCCATGCTACGAACCCCTACATAATCATGGTGGAAACTTGCAGCATCACCATAGTGAGATATCTATGAAGCATCCTCAATAAAAAGCTATGCACATAGTAAATAAAAAGATCGCTGAGATGCTCACTATCTGCTTGCCCTTGTCATTTTGGTTATGGGATAGCTCATGTACCATGTGCAAGGGGTACCTCGTTGGCGGTTCTCTATGATACACATGTACTTACAATGACTAGAACTTACCGGTGACCAAAGTTGATTATCATGAGGAGTGGCCATCATATTCAAGGGACATGAGATTGCCAACTTATATTTCGTCAAGCATATATTCCATCTTTGTGCACTTTAACCTTAATCATCTCAAGATGCCTATGATAGGGGCAATGAGGGCTCAAAGCTAGTAAGTACCATAATCTTTTGGAAGCTCTTTATGACTTGTAATCCCTACTACCATCTATGAAGGGACCTTTCTCCTATTTTCCAAGTTGAGTCAGTAAACCTACTTCCTCTCTATCTCCAGCAAGCATTTGAGTTGTTGTGTTGCAAGCATTCATATGGTGATTTATTCAATCATGTTCTTTATATTCCTTGTTTGCACAAAACTTTTATCTATCGAGTATTAATTTGAAAGCCTTCATTGAAAAAACCTTTTTGAGCAAAGAGTGCTCCTGTTGAAAACTTCTACAAAAAGCTTTTTGTGAAACTGTTTGCCAGGTGTTCTCTGACCAGGAACAAGTTTGCCAATTCCAATTATGATTTATCTTTATGCATCTCAATTATGATTGTTGTACTTGGTTGCAAGCTAAGTTATATAATGGTGAGTTGCTTTCTTCTATGAGTTGTGTAATGGTAAGTGTGATGTTTCTTGTTCGTATTCTTTTATCGACACTTCACTCCATAAACCTGTGGACATGTTTACTGAGCTCAGTTTTCGCTTGGGGACAAGCGAAGGTCTAAGCTTGGGGGAGTTGATACGCCCAATTTGCATCACCATTCTATATCATAATCTACCTCTATTCAATGATATTTGTCTTATTATGAGGTATTACTTATGGCTTTTCATCTGTTTATGCATGTTGGATGATTCTTGGAGGATGGACTGCCGGAGTTTGGATTTTGATGGAAAAGAAGGCGTGTTGATGCAATTTCGCGAAGATCATTAAAATACCAGAAAAATATGGGAAAATATTATTTTTCCAGAAGATTGAGGAAGCCAGAAGCAGGAGCGAAGAAGGGCCGTAGGGGGCCCACACCCCCCTAGGCGCGGGCCCACCATGGGCCGTGCCTAGGGCAGGTGTGGCCCACCTGCCCAGCTCCCGACTCCTCCCTTTCGCCTATATCTTCCCTACGGAACCCTAAGGCTAGGGGAGCAACCACAAATAGATTCCCGCCGCCTCTACGGGGCAGAAAACACGGAGAGATAAAGATCTCTCCGGCAGACAGATTTCTGTCGGGGGAATTCCTTCCCGGAGAGGGGAGATCATCGCCATCAACACCATCGTCAAGCTAGGCTTCATCGGGATCATCATCATCCACACCATCATCTCCACCAGCACCATCATCACCACTCCGTCCCGCTATAACAATTGTGTTGGATATTGCTTTAGTTCTTAGGGGAAACTTTCCCCGTGTTTATTACTATTGTATTTGATGCTTGTGAGTGGAACCATTGGATTATTGTTTATGTTCAGATTTTTATCCATTATCATATCATCTTTGATCTTTATCCATATGATGTATTGTGAGTAGTTCGTTTAGTTCTTGAGGACATGGGAGAAGTCATGTTGTTATTAGTGGATTTGTGTTGAGTTATTATCCAATGGTTAGTATTTAAGTTGTGGTGCTATTCTTCTAGTGGTGTCATGTGAACGTCGACTACATGATACTTCACCATTTATGGGCCTAGGGGAATGCATTGTGTATTTGGCTACTAATTGTGGGGTTGCCGGAGTGACAGAAACCTGAACCCCCGTTAGGACACCTTTGCACAAGGGAGTGTAGGATCTCAGAGTTTAAGGCTGTGGATAGATTTATATATTAATTACTTTCCTGTAGTTATGTATGTTTGCAGGGGGTTTAATCACAAGTATGCATTAGTCCAAGTAAGGTCGGTACATTAGCACAGGTTCACCCACACAACACTTAAAACACCAAAGAAGAGTACTCAGCTATTTGAAGCGAAAGCACTTGACAGAATTCCCATGTGTCCTCGAGAACATTTGGTCCTTATAAGTATTTCCACTGGCTTGTCCTTTGATAAGAAAGTATTGGGCCACTTGCTGCATTTGTTCTTTGTTACTTGCACTTTGTTTTGTTGCTTTGATTTATCAGAAAACCACTAAAAATCTGTTTGCTAAGTATTTGCAGAGAGTTCCTGCTTCATACCACTAGTCAACACCTTCTGCTCCTTGTTGGGATCGACACTCCTATTTATTAAAAGTACTACGATAAACCCCCTATACTTGTGGGTCATCATTCATGCTCTTTTGTCTATGGATGTCGTCGGTGTGAAATAAAGAGGGAGCTTGTAAGTCCACAGAGTTATGTATTTTGTGTTAGAGAAACGCCTGGGCCGCTAGCCTAAGACATGCCTAATCATGGTGGAAACTTGCTGCACCACCATAATGAGCATTCTGTGAAGCATCCTCAATAAAAAGCTATGCACGTAGTAAATAGAAAGATCGCTGGAGATGCTCATTGTCTGCTTGCCTTGTCATTTTGGTTATGGGATAGCTCCTGTACCATGTGCAAGGGGTACCCCGTTAGCGGTTCTCTATTATACACATGTACTTACTATGACAAGAACTTACAAGTGACTGAAGTTGATTAGCATGAGGTGTGGCCCTCATATTCAAGGGACTTGAGATTGCCAACTTATACTTTGTCAAGCATATACTCCATAGTTTGTTCACTTTAACCTTAATCACTTCAAGATTCTTATGATAGGGGCAATGAGGGATGAAAGCTAACAAGTACCATAATTTTTGGAAGCTCTTTTTGAAACTTGAAATCCCTGCTTCCCTTGTGAAGGGCCTTTCTTCCGCTATTATATTGAGTCTCCACCTTCCACCCTTAGGCACCATTAAGAGAGCATAGTTGCCATTCTGTGTGCACTGTTCCAAAACTTACTGATTGATGCATATTGTGATATTACTTGTTCGTGTGCTATTTGATCTAGTCATTCTTATGAACTTTGAAGGTGTCCTATGCATCTACTTGCTACTCTATGAGGGACAAGCTGAATGCCACTATACCATGTTTTCTGTATGTGAAACAAACAAACGTTTTTCAATGCATGTTATTCATGATCTTTGTTTGTAGTCTTTCATGTTGCATGCATAGTTACTATGTCCTATTGTTAGAACTACATCTTTCATGCACATGTTTAGAGTTCTTTGATCCCAGCTTTCAATGCTTGCAAATGGTTTGATACTGGTTTTGATGGTGCATGTCACCTCAAAAATTATTCTTTTATCACTTACCTACTCGAGGACGAGCAGGAGTTAAGCTTGGGGATGCTTGATACGTCGGAAACGTATCTATAATTTTTGATGTTCCATGCTTCTTCAGTATCTACTTTGCTTTGCTTTGTCCACACTTTGAGGTGTTTTTATATCTTTTCTGGAACTAACCTATTAACAAGTTGCCACGGTGCCAGTTGCCTATTTTCTTCTGTTTTGGTTCTAGAAAGGCAGAAAATCAATATTCTCGGAATTGGACGGGACAAAAGCCAAAGTCAATATTTTACCGTGGACGACACGAAGCCAGAAGACGATACAGAGGGGCGCCACAGGGCAGCCAGACCCCCTAGGTGCGGGTGGGCCCACCCCGCGCCTGGGTAAGGTGTGGCCCCCCTGGTGACGCCCCGGCTCTCCCCTTCGCCTATAAGAATCCCCCGATACAGAAACCCTAGGCACCCGATGAAAACTCCACGAAACCGTCTGTAGCCGCCACCACCATCATCCCTAGATCGGGGGGATCTGAAGTTCTTCCCGGCACCCTGCCGGAGGGGAGATCATCCCGGAGGCCTTCTTCTCCGGTATGAAGCATGAGTAGTTTCACCGTGGACTACGGGTCCATGTATTGCTAGATGGTTGTATCTCCTCCTTGTGCTTTCATGTATAGATCTTGTGAGCTCCGTTCATGATCAAGATCTAATCTATTTGTAATCATACATGTTGTGTTTGCGGGGATCCGATGGATATTGAGATTACTATGTCAGATTGATTAATAGTTTTGTCTATTTGATTCTATCATGTATGTGTTGTTTGTGATCTTGCATGCTCTCTGTTGTTAGTAGCTATCTTGGACAAGTAGTTGCTAGTGACTCCAAGAGGGGGTATTTATGCTCGATAGTTGTCACATCCCAAGATTTTCCAAATCTTGTAATGTGAAAATAAATTAATAAAATAAAACTTTGTTTGAATTTCAGAGCCAGAAGAAACTTTTTGAATTTAAATGGAACCTCAAACCCATTTGAATTAAATAAAATCCTAAAAGGATTTTAAAGGATAAACATTTTAAATAAAGGAAAATAAATATTTTGGAAATAAGATTTTGGATCTTCTAAAAATAAAAGATTTGGTATTCAGAAGAAAAGATGGATTTAAGATTATTTTATAAAGACAAATTAATCCTTGGCCAATCTTTGATAATTAAAAACATTTTATTCTAAATAAAATTAGCAAAGGTTTATTTAAAATAAATTAATAAGGATTTAATATCCAAGTTTTATTAATAAAGGTTCTATCATTTATAAACCATCAAAAAAACTTATTTGTTTACTTTAGTAAGTTTTCCAAAAACTTAATATTCTCCAATAAAACTTACTAAAGTGTTTGGTTTTATTTTAGATTTTAAAATAAAAATTCTCAATAAAACGAACCCAAGTTGATTTAATAATGAAAGTCTATGTTATTTTAATTAGTAATGGACTCTAAAATAAAATGTTATTTCTAACAACAAGTTTCCAAGTATTTAATACTTCCAAATAAAACCTACTATTTTGGTTTGGAAAATATTTAGGTTTCTAATAAAGAATTATTAATAGAATCAAACTCTATTTGATTTAATAACTAAGGCCATTTTATTTAATTACTAATGGACCCTAAAATAAGAGGTTATTTTGTTTTAAAACAAATCATTCAAATATTCTTTATTTTCAAATAAACCTACTGTTTTGGATTTGAAAGTGTTTTCAAATAAGAAATTATTATTAGATAAATCAAACCATGATAAATAAATAAAACTCCATTTTATTTAATTAAAGAATGGATTAAAAAAAAAGTTATTGCCATTTTATTTTGGGCTTTTGACCATATTACTAAACAGAACTAATTTCAATATTACAAATTTGAGTGTTGTTTGAATTGATTTGGTTGATGATTATTTGATTGGAAATTCAAAACAGAAAATAAAATAGAAAAGGAAAAGAACACAGAATAAAAAAATAAGAAAGGAATCAACCCAACCCAACAGCCCAGCAACAGCCCACCTAGCCCATCTACTCTCTCCCGGAACCGTTTTCCTCACCGCTGAAACAACCCGCAAAAGCAACTGACTAGTGGACCTCCCCCTCGTTTCTTTTCCCACTGACCAGCGGACCGCACTCTCCCAGCCGTCTTCTTCCTCGCGCGAACCACGCCTCTTCCCCCTCGCTGCCGTTGCAGGCCTTGATTCCACGCGTTTAATTCGCCTTAACGCCGCGTTAATCCCTCACCGCGACCTCGCCCTTTTAATCGCCCCGCTCTCTCCTCCGTGTTCCCTCAGACATCGCCTCCCCTCTGCCTCCAGGCCGCCCCAATTTTCCTCTGTACCGCTGCTACTCCGACGACCCTCCTCGAGCAATTCAGACGAAGCCTCACCGCCCCTTGCCTCCTCTGCCATCCTCTCGTGATCCCCACCTCCTGGCGATCATCCCCGTAGCACCAGCTTGCCCCCGAGCGACCCCAAGCGTTGGCAACCACCTCGACCACCGTCACCACCGTCTGCATCTTACTCCGACGAGCTCCGCAGGTAGATTCCGGTCACCCCTCTCCTCCCCGAGCACACGATGATGATCTCCAAGCTCATACGAACCTAACGACACTTCTCGTTTGTCTTAGGGCGCCCCCAATCCTCGCCATCGTCAAGCACAGAGCGTCGTCGTGTCTGTTTCCTCTCCGGCGACGTCTCCCAGGTGAACCAGACCGCCCCGCGCCTCCTCGTTCACACTCCCGCACTCGCCACACCTTTCTGCATCTAACCGCATCATTGTTTTGCTTCGGGATGATCCACAGCGTCGCCCACGACTGCGGACAGAACCACCCGACGCCGACGAAGTCTCCGGCGAGCAATCGCCACCGTTCCCGTGCGCCCCCTGCCTCGTCGACCACACGTTGAGCTTCCCCAACCAACTACGACCTCGGTGAGCCTACTCCCTTCCTCTCTCGCCTCCTATTTCACCAGCGCCGCCACTGACCGACCGTCGCCGCCGCGCGCAGCCGACGAGCGCCGCCAGACTTTGGCAAGCGTGTTAGTAACCGTAGGATCAGGATCTGACGGATAGGATAGAACGTTAACGAAGGGGTAAGTGATGATCCTGTGCCGCACGATCTGACTTGATCCAACGCGCCGCAGCACGCGATCCAAACGAATCGGTATCGACCAATCACGACGCGACGCGTGGCCTGTAATAGATCTAAAAACAGTTTTGAAATCAGAATTGTTTGCAAACTTCAAACCCTTGTAATTTTCAAACCACACGTCCAAAAATTACAAAGTTTATATCAATGAAATCAGGAGAACAAGCCCTAGCTAACCCTGGCCTTAGTTTTGAAAATAGTATCTGTTAGCTTGATTTAATTTGCAGAAACTTTTGTGTACTTATTTAGAGTATAAAAATTGTTTAATTTTGATTTTAGGATTAAATCTTTTTCAAAATGGTTTTTAGTGACCATACTGACCCTAGAAACCAACCCTTGGTGTCAAAAATGATTTTGACAAAATATAAGTTGAATTATTTAACTTAGCCATTTTCTAACCAAATAAACCCCTTGATTTTATCATGGAAATGTTTTTTCAAGGAAAACTTTGGGAAAGTGTTTTGGACCAAAACTTACTGACCCAAAACATCAAACCTTGCCAAGGACAACTCACTTAGTGAAAAACCTAAAGTTTTGCTTTGATAAGAATAATTTTCACCACATAAAATGATGAATGAATTTTAAAATAGTCTTAGGATAAAACCCAATTGCAAATGACTTTGCCATTTTGGTAAATGACCAATTTGGACCATACAAAGTTTATAAACCTAGTAGATACCAACCTTGCAAAAAGAACCCACCTTTGCATGACTTAGACTCCATTGCTATGTGTGTGAATTGTTTGTTTAACCTTGGTTTGGAATGTTAGTTGATTTGGTGATTTGCTTGATTGACTTGTAGTGAAACTAGCAAAGTGTGAAACTAGCAAGATCAAGGAGTGAATCCCCATTCCCTACCAAAAAGGCAAGTTACACTATCATACAAAAGTCCTACTATTTTTATTACTATACCTAGTGGATTTTGATAATATGCATGAAAAGATATTTTATACTTATACTATGCTAAATCCTAATAGGATTCCCTAAACACTCCTTAGTGAAAATATTGAAGTTGTACATGCTTAGCCATACTATGTTTTGAAAAGAGATACATGTTGAGATTTTTTTTACAAAGGTTGAGAAAAGACTTGTGATTTATATAAGAAAAAAAACAAGGACTCAATGAACCACCTAGGTGGGGGATACTTTAAGTTTTGGAGAAGGTGGCAACAAAAGGGAACCATGTCTATGGCAATCACTTTGTGTTGTGCTCCAAAAGAAAACCACCTAGGAAACTTAGAGATCAAACATGCTTCTCCAATTGTGGCTTTCGTGTACAACCACATGCTATTATGGCTCTGGCTTAGTCAATTACATTAGGAAGACCCATACATTGTCTTTAGTTACTGGACATGGGGATCTGGAATGCTTCATGGGGGCTGAAGACAAAGCTAGCAATGATGTATGGGAGGACCTTTTGGAAAGACTTCGTCACATTCTCAGTCTGCCAGTACTCCATCTTGGTGAGCACTAATCCAGTAGGCCACTGGTGGCAACAAGATGGGATTGTGTCATGTGGGTAAAGTGTACTCCTTCTGCAGAAGTTAACAAAATCTAAGTACTTAGCCGTGTCCCCGGTTATGGACAATACTGAGCAACTAAAGTTTGAACTATGGGAGATCTCGACATTCCAACTTCTAATATAAAAACTTGATGCCCTTGTGTGTCTACCAAGGAATTCAAAGAGATTTTGTAAAGCTTGTTGCACTTGGGGTTACCAAGGTGCTCAAGAGCATGAAGTACTTGGGGCTTTACCAAGGAATTCATGAGTTTATGATAAAACTTGTTGCACTTGGGGTTACCAAGGTGCTCAAGGGATTTTGACAAGGATTTGAACACTTGAGTTTCTACCAAGGAGTTCAAGGAACTTGGAAAAGAAATTTGACAAAAGACTTTAAAACCCTTTTGAAAAGACAGGATAAAATATTGCTTTCTACAAATAAGCCTTAAACTCTACTTAGCCAAATATGCATATAATGATAGGATCCACTCTCATTATACATTAAAGTGAAGCTTGCCAATACAATTTCAAAATGTATTGACCCTTGTGGCTGTAACTTGTAATGTTGCAGGTTGATTGTTTTAAAATGAAGATTGTTTGATTGACTAGGACTACAAAATCTACAACCAACAACTGCCTGTGGCACTTTGAAGATGATGGACCCATACTTAGAGATATTCCGCTGCAAATGTAATAGCCATATGAGCTATGTTTGATGTAATAAACATATGTTATTCCTGGTTATAAATTTATATTATGACCTTTGTATCTTGATATTACATCTTAACTGTGGATGCTAGCTATTGATCCAGGGACTAGCATTGTAAAACACAGGAGGACTCTACCTTATTGGGTTGGGACCTCTACAATAGTGGGTTCATGCCTCTAGTTTCCAAGGGAAGTGACAGAAATCTCTTCGGTTGTAGATGTGTTGTTGCCACTAGGGAGAAAACAACGGTCTCTTGTTCATGGAACAAGTGGATTGTTTACCTTACACACTTTGCTTAAAGCAGTTGTCTATTGCTTGCAACTTAATACTAGAGGAGGTTTGGATGATAACGTGGAATTATAGTCATAGATGTAGTTGGATGGCAGTCTATGTATATTGTTGTATAACCCAATCTAATCTCATAGGATCTTTTTGTCTAGTATTGCATTGTTATGCCTTGATCAGTTCCTGTCAATTGCCCTACTGTAATTTGTTAACCCTTCATGCCATGTTGTTTATCTAAGAGAGCACCTCTAGTGAACTATGGACCCCGGTCAAATCTTTACCATTGATACATCTTCCACTGTTACATGTTTACTTGCTGCAAACCATCATCACCTTCCACACCATACAGTTAGTCCTTTGTTACAGCAAACCGGTGAGCTTGACAACCTCACTGATTCGTTGGGGCAAAGTCTTGAGTTTGTGTTGTGTAGGTTTCCACGTTGCTTGCAACACCTTTGAGATGTTTCCTTCCTCCTACTGGTTCGATAACCTCGGTTTCATACTGAGGGAAGACTTTCTGTTGTGCTCATCACACCTTGCTCTTGGGGTTTCCAACGAAGCGTCCCACGATAGTACTGGGCGCCATCAAAATCCCACTCTTGATCCATGTGCCTCAACACATACTTTTCGAACACTCAATGCCACCTTTATACCCACCTAGTTATAGTGTTGTGTTTGATGTCATCAAAGCATCCTTCCGGTGATGGTGATTAGGATGATCTCATGGCCAAAGCAATTAGGTTACTATGTATCAGAAAGCTTATAGCAAACAAACTATTGAAATGACTTGATCTTTATGCTACGCTTATCTATAGGAGTATGTCCATCATACCATTCCCCTAATGATATGATCTTGTTGTTAATAACATCTCAATGTTCATGATCAGGAAACCACGATCATCTATCAACCAACAAGCTAGTATTATAAAGAGTCTTTACTAGGTACTATAATTTAGTTTACAAATCACACAAGTATTAATGTTTCCGGTTAATACTATTATAGCATGAATGCAAAAATTCACCATAAACACAAAGATATAATAATAACTACTTTTATTATTGCCTCTAGGGCATATCTCCAACAGTCTCCCACTTGCACTAGAGTCAACTAATCTATATTACATGGTAATATACCGAACACCCATGGCGGTTTGGTGCTGGTCATGTTTTGCCCTCGGGAGAGGTTTAGTCAACGGATCCGCCACATTCAGATTTTTGTGTACTTTGCAAATCTTTATGTCACCATCTTGGACATGATCTCGAATAGTGTGAAAACGTAGCTTGATATGCTTCATCTTCTTGTGTGACCTTGGTTCTTGCGCATTGGCTATGGCGCCCATGTTATCACAGTAGATAGACATTGGGTCTAGCTCACTGGGAACAACACCGAGCTCTGTAATGAACTCCTTCATCCATATCGCCTCTTGTGAAGCCTCCGAAGCAGCTATGTATTCCGATTCATTTGAAGATCTCGCCACAATGCTTTGCTTTGCACTCCTCCAGCTAACTGCTGCACCATTCAAAGTAAATATTTATCTAGATTGAGATTTAGAATCATCCGGATCGGCGTTACAACTAGCATCGGTGTAACCATTAACAACGAGCTGTTCATCACCTCCATAAGAAAGAACCATATCCTTAGTTCTTCTCAAGTACTTAAGGATATTTTTGACCGCTGTCCAATGATCCACTCCTGGATCACTTTGATATCTGCTAGTTAAACTAACAGCATATGCAATGTCGGGTCTAGTACATAGCATGGCATACATGATAGATCCTATGGCTGAGGCATATGGAGTCTTACTCATCCTTTCTCTATCTTCTGTTGTAGCTGGACTTTGAGTTTTACTCAAGGTCGTATTGCGCAACATGGGCAAGAACCCTTTCTTGCTATCTTCCATTCCAAACCTCTTTAGAACTTTGTCCAAATATGTACTTTGTGACAATGATATTAGGCGTCTCGATCTATCTCTATAAATCTTTATGCCTAATATGTAAGCTGCTTCACCAAGATCTTTCATTGAAAAACTATTATTCAAATAATCCTTGGCACTATTAAGAAGGTCTACATCATTCCCAAACATATAGTACTAGGAATGCTACAGATCTCCCACTCACATTTTTGTAAATACAAGCTTCTCCATAAGTTTGTATAAAACCAAAACTTTTTGATTACCTTATCAAAACATTGATTCCAACTTCAGGATGCTTGCTTCAATCCATAAATGGACCGTTGAAGTTTGCATACCTTGTTAGCATCTTTAGGATCGACAAAACCTTTGGGTTGTACCATATACAACTCTTCATCAATGTATCCATTGAGGAACGCCGTTTTGACATTCATCTGCCATATCTCATAATCATAATATGCAGCGATTGCTAACAAAATCCTCACAGACTTTAGCTTCGTGATACGTTGGAAACGTATCTATAATTTTTGATGTCACATGCTAGTTTAGTATCTACTTTGCTTTACTTGTCCACACTTTGAGGTGCTTTTTAAATGTTTTGTGGTACTAAACTATTAACAAGTTGCAACAGTGCCAAATGCCTGTTTTCTGCTGTTTTTGGTTTCAGAAAAGTTAGTAAAGAAATATTCTCGGAATTGGACGGGACAAACGAAAAGTCAATTACTTTCCATGGGGAACAAGAAGTCCATAGGGGAGACGAGGAGTTGTGCCAAGGCGGCTAAACCCCCCTAGGCGCGGGTGGGCCCTACCCCGCGCCTGGGTAGGGTTTGCCCCCTCTGGCCGCCGCCTCGGCCTCCCCCTTCGCCTATAAGAAGCCCCTGATGCATAAACCCTGAGTACCCGATCAAATCTCCACGAAACCGTCTATAGCCGCCGCCACCATCATCCCTAGATCGGGGGGATCTGAAGTTCTTCCTAGCACCCTGCCGGAGGGGAGATCATCCCGGAGGCCTTCTCTCCAGTATGATTCGTGAGTAGTTCCACCTTGGACTATGGGTCCATGTAGTAGCTAGATGGTTGTATCTCCTCCTTTGTGCTTTCATGTATAGATCTTGTGAGCTCCATTCATGATCAAGATCTAATCTATTTGTAATCATGCATGCTGTGTTTGCGGGGATCCGATGGATATTGAGATTATTATGTTGGTTTGATTAATGGTTTTATCTTTATGTTTCTATCATGTCTGTGTTGTTTGTGATCTTGCATGCTCTCCGTTGCTAGTGGTTATCTTGGCCAAGTAGTTGCTAGTGACTCCAAGAGGGGGTATTTATGCTCGATAGTGGGTTCATGTCTCTAGTTTCCAAGGGAAGTTACAGAAATCTCTTTTGTTGTAGATGTGTTGTTGCTACTAGGGAGAAAACAACGGTCTGTTGTTCATGGAACATGTGGACTATTTATCTTACTCACTTTTCTTAAAGAAGTTGTCTGTTACTTGCAACTTAATACTGGAGGGGGTTCGGATGATAACCTGAAGGTGGACTTCTAGTCATAGATGCAACTGGATGGCGGTCTATGTATATTGTTGTATTGCCAAATCAACCTCATAGGATCTTTCTGGGTAGTAATTGCATTGTTATGCCTTGCTCAGTTCATATCAATTGCCTTGTTGTAATTTGTTTACCCTTCATGCCATGTTGTTTATCTAAGGAGAGCACCTCTAGTGAACTATGGACCCCGGTCCAATCTTTACCATTGATACATATTCCACTGTTACATGTTTAGTTGCTGCAAACCATTACCTTCCACACCATACGTTTAATCCTTTGTTACAGCAAACCGGTGAGCTTGACAACCTCACTGATTCGTTGGGGCAAAGTCTTGAGTTTGTGTTATGCAGGTCTCCGCGTTGCTTGCAACACATGTGTGACGTTTCCTTCCTCCTAATGGTTCGATAACCTCGGTCTCAACTGAGGGAAGAATTCCTGTTGTACTCTTCACACCTTGCTCTTGGGGTTCCCAACAAGACTCCACATAAAGCACCAAGTTCTTTGGCGCCATCAAGGAGTCATCAACAAGTTTTCTGGCGCCGTTGCCGGGGAGGCTAAGGACGTCTTCACTAGGGGAGTCCTTCACTTCCTTTCTCTTTACTTTGTTTTTAGTTTGCTTTGTTTCTTTTGCTTGGTTTTGTTTGCCTCTTTTCAAAACACCCAAAAAATTAGTCTAGTTTGGTTTGCTTGCTTTATTCAAAAACACAAAAAATTAGTTCCCGCTCTAGCTCACCATGTTGCTCCCCCAGTTTGCCCTAAAATATCTTGCAATAGGTAGTGGCTCCATAATAGGTAAATATAATATTGAAGAATTCTTTAATTATGTTAGCAAGCATGAGGATATTAAGGATAAATCTATAGTAGAGATTGCTCCTAATTATGAGATTGCTGTAGATTCTTTAGTTCATATGTTGGAGGCTAGATTTGTTAGCCTTAACCCCTTCATACAATTCTTGTTTCTAAAACTAAAAGAAGAAAAGAATGCTGAAAAGAGGGAATTCGTCCTTGAAACTTTATAAAAAGAATTCCATGATGTTGCTAGGGAAGCCAAAAAGGTTTTTGAACGTTTCAATATACTAGGTTCAAGTGTAGATGTTGTGGGTATTTCTGATAAAACTAAGCCTAGAGAGGAATTCAATATACCCATACCCTATAAGCTTGTTGGAATGCATGAAGCCTTTGAAAAGAACTTTGATTGGATTGCCCCTGAAAATCTTTTTGATGAAGGTAGTAGACCAAAGAGAGATGATAAAGGATCCTCCAAAACCCATTTGGATGAGATACCTTTCATAGTTGAAGATTTTGCAAGTATGAATGTTAATGCTTCCTCATTTGAAAATACTTGATTCTTCTTGCTTCTTGTGCCTAACTTAAAGGCGTTAAAGAAAAGTACTTGTTGGGAGATAACCCAAGAGTTTCCTTGAGTCTTGGAAGTTATTACTTCTGTAATAACCTCTCTTATCCTTTTTGTTTGCTTTTTTGTGCCAAGAATGACCTCTAATGAGAGGGAAGTAAGATTTGGGGAGGTGCTGTCCCGAAACAGATTTCTGTCCTCCACCAAAAAAATCGTGAGGAGGCTCTGTAACTCGGATTGAGCTCAACATTTACGAATAAATCCCCCAGTATGTTGGCTAACTTTCGCTAGTTCAACACTTTTCGATTTGAGCAGCATAAGATGTTCAAAAGAATTTGTTTCTACCTGCTGGTCTGTTTTGACAGATTTCTGCCGTTATTTGCATTTGCTTCTCATTGATTCCTTTCTGAGCTCTCTTCAGGTAAATTGAGTTTCTTTGAAGGAGTTACTACAGTAGCTTGTGTTTTTTTGTGAAAATCCTTGCTGTTCCAAAGCTTTGCCAGTGGTCTAATATCTTTTGAATACACTAATGTTGCTAATGAAGATTGTGTGAAGTTTTGTATGAAGGAAAAATTTCAGGTGTAGAGAGAGAATGATGCAATGAGATGAAGAATGGACAAAATCTCAAGCTTGGGGATGCCACCGTGGTGTCACCCCAAGAAATATCCAAGAGGTACAAGCTTCAAAGCTTGGGGTGGGCATCCCCTTCTTCATCAATACAAAGCTCAGGTCTGTCTAGACACTTCGTTTTTATTGTTTCATGCACAATTGTGTTGTTCTTGGAGCGTCTTAGTTTTCGTTTGCTTTGATTATTTTGTTTAATTTGCTTTAGTAGTTTGGACCCCCGCTTTGTATTGTTTTGCAAATAAGTTTGCTTGGTGTTTGGAAAGGAGTAGTAAGTTCTTGCTTGAAGTGCAAGAGGAGTTTGCATTGACTGTGACTTAGACTTTAGCATGACATGATAGGTGTTGTTTTAACATTATGCTTAGCGGTTATTGTTGTAGCATGTCTTGTTCCAAACAATTGGGATTGCTTAGTGTGTCTTGAAGAAATTATGCGTTGTTTTAGCATGCAAAAGCATAGTATTGTGGTATTCTCCTTTGATGTTTTGCTTAGGTTGACTTGGCACATGCTCACACCATGTTATGACTATGAAAAGTCACCATTAGCCTCTATGATCATTTAGTCCTTGACTTGTAGTACCACTCTTTGCTTTGATTAGTTTGCTTTATTGCATTGCATAATTTTGGCCATTATGCTCTCTTAGTTGGTTGCTCCCAATCTTTTGCTAGCCTCCACTTGTATGAGTAAGTTCTACTCATGCTTACAACTCCCAAGAAACCAAGTTATTCCAAAGTGTCCACTATAAATTCCTATGCATTGTCACATCCCAAGATTTTCCAAATCTTGTAATGTGAAAATAAATGAATAAAATAAAACTTTGTTTGATTTTCAGAGCCAGAAGAAACTTTTTGAACTCAATTGGAACTTCAAACCCATTTCAATCAAATAAATCCTAAAGAGATTTAAAAAGATAAACTTTTATTAAAGGAAAATAAAAATATTTAAAATACTATTTTGGATCTCTTAATAAAAGATTTGGTATTCAAAAGAAAAGATGGATTTAGATTATTTTATAAAACCAATTAAACCTTGGCCAAGCTTTTGAATTAAAACATTTTATTTTAAATAAAATAGCAAAGGTTTAATTAAAAATAATAAAGGATTGCTTAAATAAAATAATAAGGAATTAATACCCAAATTTTATTCAAATATAAAGGTTATACCAATTTAATTAAAACATCAAAATTTATTAAATTGTTTTAAATATATTTTCCAAGTATTTGCTATTCTCTAATAAAACCTACTAAAGTGTTTTGACTTTATTTTAAGATTTCAAAATAAATATCTAAATAAAACAAATCCTATTTGATTTAATAATGAAGGTCTATTATATTTAATTAATAATGGACTCTAAAAATAAAATGTTATTTTGTTTTAAAACAAATTTCCAAATATTATATACTTCCCAAATTAAACCTACTAATTTGACTTTGAAAATATTTAGGTTCAAATAAAGATTTTATTAATAAAATCAAACCCTATTTTGATTTAATAACTAAGTTCCATTTTATTTAATTATTAATGGACCCTAAAGTAAAAGGATTATTTTATTTAAAACAAGATTTCCAAATGAAATTTATTTCCAAATAAACCTACTGATGTGGTTTTGAGAACATTTGGATTTCTAATGAAGATTTTATTAATTAAACCAAACCCTATTTTATTAAATAACTAATGATCCATTTATTTAATTAATAAATGGAACCTAAAAAGATTTAAAATAATATTTTATTTTTGTGAATTATGTTGGTGAACAGAACCAAAAACACAATGCAAAGTTTAAATGATTGTTTGAATTGTTGAATTATTAGAATGCTTGAATAAGTGTTTGAAATAACAAATCAGGAAATAGAAAAGGAAAAATAAAACAGACAGAAAAAAAAAAGAGAATAGTGCAAAAGGCCCAGCCCACTAAGCCAACCTAGCCCAACTCTCCCTCCCCCGAAGCGTTACTTTTCTCACCCCAGAAGCAACCCACGCAGACACCGACTGGTGGACCTCTCCCCCACTCTTTTCCCCACTGACCAGCGGACCCCACACCATGCCCCCTTCTTCCCCACCCCGCGACTACTTCTTCCTTCCCTCGCCACCGTTGCTGCCGTTGCTTCCTCGATTGAATGCGCCTTATTGCAGCATTAATCCCTCGCTGCAGTCACGCTGTCTTAATCGCCCACGCCCTCTCCTCCATTCCCCTCTGTCACCACTCCTTCTCCGCCCCGAGGCTGCCACAATTCGACCCAGAGCTTCCTCTGTCTCCGACGACTTCCACTACCGATTCCGGCTGCCACACGCCGCCCCTTGCCTCGTCGACCTAGCACACATACTCCACGCATCCAGACGCATCTGTTCATACCACCCATTCACCTGCGGGCGCTCCAAAACGACGACAGCAACTCCACCTACACGCCGCCGTCGTCTGTTACTTTTCCGGCGAGTCCTCCAGGTAAATTCTGACCACCCCATTCTGTCTCGTTGAAGCACACACGATCACCAACCCTGTACGCATCTAACGCAACGGTTATCTTGCTTTTCCGTGGCTTGTGTCGTCGCCTCCGACGAAGAACAGAGAAGCCCGACGCGGACACGAACTCCGGCGAGCAATTCTGCCCGTCCCCGTGCGCCCCTCGACGGACCAGTCCCACGTTGAGCATCAGCGTCGTTCCGCGAACCCGGTGAGCACACTCCCCCTCTGCTTCGCTTCCTGTATCGCCGGCGCCGCCGTGAAACAGAGTCGCCACCACCAGACGCCGCCGCCAGCGCCGCTGCTGTTTGGCCAAGCTTTTGGAACCGTTAGATTAGCATCGGATGGCTTGGATAGATTCACTAAAACGAAAGGGTACGTTTGATCTGAGCCGCATATGCCCCTTTTAATCCTGTGGCCTGTATCACGCGATCCACACGAAACGGTATTGCCCAATCAGAAGCAGCCACGTGGCCAGGATTTGATTTAAAACAGATTTGAAAAACAGAAACTTTAGCAAACTTCAAACCCTTATATCTTTTGATCCACACGTCCAAATTTGACAAATTTTATATCAATGAAATCAGGAGAACAAGCCCTAGCCAACCATGCCCTTAGTTTGACAAATAGTATATGTTAGCTTGTTTGAATTTGCAGAAACATTTGTGTACTTGTTTAGAGTATAAAAATTGTTTAAAAATGATTTTTGAATTAAAACCTTTGCCAATTGGTTTGTTGTGACCTTACTGACCTTAGGAACCAACCTTTGGTGTTAAAAATGATTTTGGTGAAATTTAGGTTGAATTATTTGACTTAGTCATTTTCTAGCCAAATAAAAAGAATGGTTTTTGTTATAAAAATGTTTATGGAAAGAAAACTTTAAGGAAGTAGGTTGGACCAAACCTACTGACCCAAAAACACCAAGTTTTGCAATAGCAACTCATTTGGTGAACCCTATGGGCTAATGCCTTAGAAAAAAATATTTCTACACCACATAAAATAACACTTTGTTTTGAAAAATGGTTTTTAAGTGAAACCTTTTGCAAATGACTTGGCCACTTTAGGAAATGACCATTGGATGCACCCAAATGACTAGGACCCACTAGGAACCACTTTTTCAAACAAAACAAAGCTTGGCATGCTTGTATGCATTTCTTTGACTTTGTTATTTATGTGTGTTATTTTGCTTGATTGGTAGATTGAGTTTGTGCCTTGCTTGATTTGTAGTGACTTGAAGAGTGTGATTGTTGCAAAGATCAAGAAGTGAACCTATACTCTACCAAAAAGGCAAGTGATGCTTCATACTTTCTATCCCAATACTTTTATTATGCATTAGTGATTTTGCTAAGTAAACTTGCATGGATTTTGCTAAGTATAGATCTTGTTATAGGGAAACCTAGTAGATGAATCCTTAGTAGGATTTTCCTAAGTTAAGATTCCTACTACTACCAAGCTTAGCCTAGCTAATAGAAAACATGGGTGGAATATATATTCACACTATGGAAAAATATTCTAAGTCTGAGGACTTAAGTTTTGTTTAATAAAACAACTAAGTTAATGAATCACCTGGGTGGAATGGGCTTGCTTGGTGGAGAATGGTTGAGTGGTTCACAATGCCATGGGCTTGGATTGTGTATCTCACTTGTGGAATGCCACCCAGGAAACAAAGGGATTTGAGATGTCAAATGTCGAGAAGCTTCAAGTGCAACCACTTGGCAATATGGGCTCTGCCATGATCATATAGGTTGCAAGAACTTAGCCATATGGACAGTGGGTGGTAGTGTTTGATAGGTTGGAACGCGTCCATATTGGTCTAAGGGAAGGCTTCTGAAAGATTTTGTCTTGGGAAACCAAGTCTTGTGGGTAAAGTGCACCACCTCTGCAGAGTGTAAAACCTAAGTACTTAGCCATGTCCCTGGTAAAGGACAATTTGAGCATCAAGACATGGAAGCAATCAAGAATCTCATCATTCAAATTTCTAAGTTAAAATCTTGTGGTTTGAACAAGGGTTGTTTGAATTATTCAATCATTGATGGAGAGATGGCTTGGTACAAGGATCTTGAAATCTTTGATTGAGAAAAATGATTTTGTCAAGCAAAAACTTAGTATTTTCAAAATGATAAGAAAAATCTATTTTGAGCAATGCAAGCCTCAACTCCACTTAGCCAAATGCATATAGATGATAGATTCCACTATACAAATATAGTATCACTTGCCAATACAATTCAAATGTATTGACCCTTTGTGGCTGTAACTTGTATGTTGCAGGTTGATTGTTTTAGTGAAGATTGATTGATTAGGATTACAAAGTCTACAACCAACATCTGCCTGTGGCACTTTGAAGATGAAGGACCCATGACTATATTTATTCCGCTGCAATGTAATGTAATAGCCTAATGAGCTATGGTTGATGTAATAAAATTATGTTATTCCTAGTTATAAAGTTATATTATGACCCTTGTTTCTTGATATTACATCTAAACTGTGGATGCTAGCTATTGATCCAGGGACTAGCATTGCAATCACAGGAGGACTCTACCTTATTAGGTTGGGACCTCTACATGCATGGTGTGCCATTCCAAGTATATTCTTGTTTTCAACTATCTTCCAATTAAAAACTATTTTGTTATGTGAAAACTTAGTGATTAAAGCCCTCACGAACTTGATGGCACACTTTATTCTTTGCCCCTAATAAACTTGAACCATTGTGACAACTTTGTTGTATATGCTTGCACTGATAAGTTGGAATTAGCAGAACTGTGCTGTCACGGGGAACGTTTTCAACATTGCACTTGTACCTTGTTGTACTCAGTTGATATCATGTTCTTTTGTCTATGGATGTCATCGGTGTGAAATAAAGAGGGAACTTGTAAGTCCATGGAGTTTGTATCCTGTGTAAGAGAAACGCCTGGGCTGCTAGCCTAAGCCATGCCTAATCATGGTGGAAACTTGCAGCATCACCATAGTGACATCTATGAAGCATTCTTCTTATAAAAAAAGAGATACATTGAGAAAACAGGAAAGAGAGAAAAAAAGCACCATATTCCCATGGTACATAAGAAGAATTGCTGAGATGCTCATTGTTTGCTTGCCTTGTCATTTTGGTTATGGGAAAGCTCCTGTACCATGTGCAAGGGGTACCCCGTTGGCGGTTCTCAATGATATGCAAATACTTACAGTGACAAGAACTTACCTGGACCCAAAGTTGAGTATGCATGAGGTGTGGCCCTCGTATTCAAGGAGCATGAGATTGCCAACTTATACTTCGTCAAGTATATACTACAGCTTTGCCACTTTAACCTTAACCACTTCAAGATGCTTATGATAGGGGCAATGGGGGCTGAAATCTAACAAGTACCATAATTTTTGGAAGCTCTTTTTAAAACTTGTAATCCCTGCTTCCTTTATAAAAAGGCCCTTTTTCACCATTATTGAGTCTCCACCTTCTACCTTTAGGCACCATTAAGAGAGCATAGTTGTCATTCTGTGTGCAGTGTTCCAAAGCTTATTAATTGATGCATATTGTGTTATTACTTGTTCTTGTGCTATTTGTTTCTAGTCACCCTTGTGAACTTTGCAGGTGTCATATGCATTATATTGCTAATTTATGAGGGACAACCTTATTGCCACTATGTTATGTTTTCTGCATGTGAAACAAACCAAACGTTTTTCAATGCATATTATTCATGATCTTTGTTTGTAGCTTGCCATGTTGCATGCATAGTTACTATGTCCTATTGTTAGAACTCCATGTTTCATGCACATGTTTAGAGTTTTTTGATCCCAGCTTTCAATGCTTGCAAATGGTTGGATCTTTATTGTGAGGGTGCATGTCACCTCAAAAATTATTCTGTTTATCACTTACCTACTCGAGGACGAGAAGGAGTTAAGCTTGGGGATGCTAATACGTTGGAAACGTATCTATAATTTTTTATGTTCCATGCTTGTTTAGTATCTACTTTGCTTTACTTGTCCACACTTTGAGGTGCTTTTTACATGTTTTCTGGTACTAACCTATTAACAAGTTGCAACAGTGCCAGATGCATGTTTTCTGCTATTTTTGGTTTCAGAAAAGTTAGTAAAGAAATATTCTCGGAATTGGACGGGACAAACGTCAAAGTCAATTACTTTCCGTGGGGAACAAGAAGTCCAGAGGGGAGATGAGGAGGCGTGCCAGGGCGGCTAAACCCCCCTTAGACGCAGGTGGGCCCTACCCCGCGCCTAGGTAGGGTTTGCCCCCTCTTGCCGCCGCCTCGGCCTCCCCCTTCGCCTATAAGAAGCCCCCGATGCAGAAACCCTAAGTACTCGATCAAATCTCCACGAAATCGTCCGTAGCCGCCGCCACCATCGTCCCTAGATCAAGGGATCTGAAGTTCTTCCCGGCACCCTACCGGAGGGGAGATCATCCCGGAGGCCTTCTCTCCGGTATGATTCGTGAGTAGTTCCACCTTGGACTATGGGTCCATGTAGTAGCTAGATGGTTTTATCTCCTCCTTTGTGCTTTCATGGATATATCTTGTGAGCTCCGTTCATGATCAAGATCTAATCTATTTGTAATCATGCATGTTGTGTTTGCGGGGATCCGATGGATATTGAGATTATTATGTTGGTTTGATTAATGGTTTTATCTTTATGCTTCTATCATGTTTGTGTTGTTTGTGATCTTGCATGCTCTCCATTGCTAGTGGTTATCTTGGCCAAGTAGTTGCTAGTGACTCCAATAGGGGGTATTTATGCTCGATAGTGGGTTCATGCCTCTAGTTTCCAAGGGAAGTGACATAAATCTCTTTGGTTGTAGATGTTTTGTTGCTACTAGGGAGAAAACAACGGTCTCTTGTTCATGGAACATGTGGACTATTTACCTTACACACTTTTCTTAAAGAAGTTTGTGTTGTGTGCAGGTCTCCGCGTTGCTTGCAACACCTGTGTGACATTTCCTTCCTCCTACCGGTTCGATAACCTCGGTCTCAATTGAGGGAAGACTTGCTGATGTACTCTTTACAGATTGCTCTTGGGGTTCCCAACAAGACTCCACATCAAGCACCAAGTTCTTTGGCGCCATCAAGGAGTCATCACTTTGCTACCGGTGAGAAAGTCTCATCGTAGTCAACCCCTTGAATTTGTCGAAACCCTTTTGCGACAAGTCGAGCTTTATAGAAGTAACATTACCATCAACATCTGTTTTATTCTTGAAAATCCATTTGTTATCGACAACCTTCCAGCCATCCGGTAAGTCCACCAAAGTCCATAATTGGTTTTCGTACATGGATCCAATCTCGGATTTCATGGCTTCTTGCCATTTATTGGAATCTGGGATCATCATCGCTTCCTCATATGTTGCAGGGTCGTCGGTGTTGTCCACCAACATAACACTCATAACTGGATCATACCAATCAGGAGTGGTACGAGTTCTCGTTGACCTGCGAGGTTCCGTGCTACACTCATTGGACCACACACATCGGTATGGATGATTTCCAATAAGTCCGTAGCTCGCTCCATCATACCAGAAAATAGAGTCTTAGTCATTTTACCCATCAGACATTCTTCGCATCTTTCAAGTGATTTAAGTCCATCGGAATGGAGTTTCTTTATACGCTTCACTCAAATGTGACCATGATGACAGTGCTACATATAGGTCGAGTTATCGCTCAATTTCAAACGTTTAGCTTAAACTAGCAAAATGCCCGCGCGTTGCAGCGGAAGAAAAAACAATATAATTATATGAGTACAAAAACACAAGTTTTTATAATAGTAGTTATCAGACGTGTCATGAAAACCAGGTAGCTTCACACGCCCAGGGCGCAAGACAAATAGCCATAGCCAAACTTTTCGATCGTGCTTGCCATCAAGGTGCAACAACTTTTCGATCGTGCTTGCCATCGAGGTGCAACAATGGCTCTTCTTTTCTGCCTAAAGGTTTCTCTTTTTGGAGAAAGAATGCGGATCACGTTTAATCACGACGGGTCCCATTCAATTATCCCACAATCAATCATGTTTTATTATTGCTTGCTGATTCCTTGCTGATACTTTGTACAAACAATTGTATATAAATAGGTGGGGCTGGTTGTAATACAACAGTTTAGGACTAAAATTGTGAACTGTAAAAGGTTTAATTTAATTAAAGTGCAACATTTACGCTTGACGCCCCAGGGCCTATACGCACATGTGCCTCAGCCCAGCCCATGGGATCAGGGTTGAGCAAGACGCAGAGCCTTCTCTCCATAGCTTGTCGTATAAATATACTTGATGCTGGCACTATTGGGTCGTGTGGCCGTGTGGGCACTTTGATTTGTTACGGACTGAATCAATCGTATGTGTAAGTGTAACGGAGTTTAATCATGGACGAGCCTACAACAGAATCGGGAGTCTTGGTATATATATATATATATGCATGTGCAGTTCGTGTAGGAATCATCTTGAAGCAGATTTCGTGTTGTTAGCTCGGAGCAGAGTTCGTGTTTGTGTAGACACGAAAGCACGCAATGGGCACGAGCGCCACTGACCCATCCCGCTCCTCCAACCTGTACGCCTGTGTGCCCTCTTCTCCCCCGTGGACGCAGGCCAGCCGGTAGCGCGACACCTCCACTACGCACAGACAGGAGAGGGAGGCCACTGCGCGCGCTCTCGGCTCTGGAAGGAGCAGGGCGCGAATTCTCTGGGTAGTATGGCAGCAGCATCCTCTCAAACTCGTCGCGAATCGCTGCTACCTGGTCCCCCGCGTCGACGACAGAAGGTCGAAGCCATGCAATGGCGCAGTTCAATCGTGGTGGTGGCAGCCAATTTCAGAGAAGAGGAACGGGGGATCAGACGCCCAAGGGAACCGGGAACGGAGCTGGGGTTCGAGGAAGCGGAATTCTCCTGGTCTTAGGAGGGCGGCGGCTCACAGGTTCTGTTCCGGCAGGGCCGTGCCTCATCGGAGTGGGAGGAGTAGAGGAGGGCGGTGGGCGGCATGTTTCCTCTCGTTCGCAGGAGCCCCTCTCCGTCGCAGGCAGTTGGCTTCCCTTTTTTATTCTAACGCGTGTGTAACCGAAGCGGTACCACTTATGGATGGCAGTGGCTCGCTAGAAATATGTATTTTGGTGGGAGGGTAGAACCGTCTAAAAAAGTGTTGGACCGGAAGAAACACTTCGTCCTTTATTATTAGGTATATATATTATTAATATGTGTATTACTACAATCGAGATTTTACAAGAATAGACCATCTATCAAAGGTGCATGTGCATAAAACGTATTACTCATATAAATTGAACAACAATTATTCTCGGACTTAAACAAGTAACCGTATCGCAATAAACATGATCCGGATATAATGTTCATGCTCAACGCACGCACCAAATAACAATTATTTAAGTATAAAACTAATCCCGATGGTAGATGAAGAGGTAGCGTGCCGACCGCGATCACATCAACCTTTGATCCATTTCCAACGCGCATCGTCACCTTGTTTTTCGCTAGTTTCCGTCTATTCTGCGGCACCTATTTCGAGTTACAAATATGAGCAACCGAACCGGTATCAAATACCCAGGCACTACTATGACTACAAGTGAGATACACATCAATAACATGTATATCGGATATACCTTTCTTCTTGATGTTGCCGTTCTTCAAATCTGCCAAGTACTTAGGGCAATTTCGCTTCCAGTGATCTTCTCCCTTGCAGTAAAAGCACTCAATATCAGGCTTAGGCTTAGGCCCAGCCTTGGTCTTCTTCGCCGACGCGGTAACTTTCTTACCGTCCTTCTTGAAGTTTCCCTTTTTCTTAGACTTGCCTTGCTTCTTGAATTTGGTGGTCTTATTGACCATCAACACTTGGTGCTCTTTATTTATCTCCACTTCCATAGACTTTAACATGGAGAAGAGTTCAGTCAACGGCTTGTCCATGTTTTGCATATTGTAGTTCATCACAGAGTTCTTGTAACTTGGTGGTAGTGATTGGAGGAAACGATGAATCCCCAAATCATTAGGAATCACTATACCCAAGCTTTGGAGCTTACTTGCGTGCCCAGACATCTTAAGCACATGCTCATTGACGGAGCTGCCCTCTTCCATCTTGCAGTTAAAGAACTTTTCAGAAGCCTCATAACTCTCAACTGCCGCGTGAGCCTCAAATATCATTTTGAGTTCACGGACAATATCATGTGGGTCAAAGTTCTCAAACCTTTTCTAAAGCTCTGATTCCAAACCTTACAAGATAGCACACTAAACTGTGGAGTACTGATTCTTCCGAGTAAGGAAAACATTCTTCACCTCGTCAGTAGCATCAGCTGCAGGTGGGTCACCCAGCGGTGCATCCAGCACATAGGTCAAATTACCAGCATTGAGGACAATCCTCAAGTTGCGGAACCAATCCGCGAAGTTGCTTCCATTGTTTTTCAACTTTTCTTTCTCTAGGAACGCATTAAAATTGATGGTAGGGGCTGCCATTGATCTACAACATATTTGCAATAGTTTAGACTAAGTTTATGAAAAATTGAGTTCTAATTAATAGTTGAATTAATGTAGGTGAACTCCTACTCAAAACAATATCCCTCGCATTGTTTTAGTGATCACACGAACCAAATCCACCACATAAAAACCAATCATCATGAGAGATGATGTAGCTTCAAAGGCGAACAATCAACATGTTCATCATATCTACTATATGACTCATGCTTTACCTTTCGGTGATCCGTGTTCCGAGACCATGTATGTACATGCTAGGCTCGTCAAGATCAAACCTTAGCTTCCGCTTGAGCAAATCTGGCTTGCTCCGGTTGTATACACTCGCAGAATCTAACACACCCGATTATCACGTGGTGCTTCGAAACAACGATCTTTGGAAACGATGCCTACTAAGGGCGAGCACTTTATAACTTGATATTTTGTGAGAGGGATCATCTTATAATGCTACCGTCGCGAACTAAGCAATACAATATGCATAAAAGGATTAACATCACATGCAATTCAAAATATGTGATACGATATGGCCTTTCTTCTTGTGCTTTCGATCTCCATCTTCAAGCACGAACATGATCTCCATCATCATCGGTGTGGCGTCAAGGTTAATGGCACCGCTCCATGGTTGTCGTCCACCAGCATCAACTATTATAACTACTTTGAATAATAGACATGCAGGTCTTGACGAAATTAAAAGACGACATTAGGCTCCTGCCGGTTGCCGACTTACAATAAGGAACATTGCATATATAATCACAATCATGGCCATATCACATCACAGCACACCCCTGCAAAATAAAGTTAGACGCCTCTATTTTTCTTTGCATGTTTTACGTGGTTTGGGGCTTTCAATAAGTGTTGTTCTAACTTACGAACGAGAACCACAACGTTGATACTAGTATTGTCAATCACCCGTTGTAAATTGAATCTTCACTATGTTGGGAGAAACAGGCACCCGCAAAGCCACTTATACAATACAAGTTGCATGTCAAGCGTGGAGCAAGTCTCATGAACGATGTCATGTAAGGTTAGCCTGGGCCGCTTCATCCCACCATCCCGCAAGATGCAAATTACACAAGAAGCAACCGACAACAAGAGCATCAACGCCCACAATGACCATTGTGTTCTACTCGTGCAACAGATCTACATATAGACACGGCTATGATAGCACTGTAGGGGTTCGTAGCATGGAAAACAAAAAAAATTCTACCGCATGAACACAAACAAGCCAAGATCTATCTACTAGATTGTAGCAACGAGTCGATTAGAGTACTCACCCTCGAAGATTCCAAAACAGTTAACGAGAGCAGATTCTCGTGGGTGATGTAGTCGTACACTTGCCGATCTCAGGATCGTGTAAACGATCCTTCCGGCGCTGTGTTCCGGCAGCGCTTCCGCAGTCGGTCACACGTTCGGTACTCGATGAAGACCTTCCTCTCCCTTGTTCCAGCAGGCAGCGGATGTCGTAGTTCTCCCCTCGCGATTCCGGCAGCACGACGGTGTGGTGTCAGAAGTAGAGGGAAGATTCTGCAGGGCTTCGCCTAAGCCGGAGTAGGTTATGGTGGAGAATTAGGGTTTCTGACGATCTAGGGTTTAGAGGGACGAGAGGAGGAGGCGTGGCCGGCGGCGGCGGCGCAAGGCGGGCGGCGACACGGCGGCGGAGGCTAGGAGGCGAGGTGGTGGTGTTGTGTTTTGAGGGGCAGCCCCTCCCCTCTATTTATGAGAGGAAGGGAAGCTTGGGAGAAGGGAGTTAGAATCCTTCCCCAACTCCCTCTCCTAGTTGGCTTGTGGTGGAGGGAAAGAAGGATTCTTTCCTTCCTCCACGAGGATACATTGTCCCAGTTTGACTTTTCAAACTTGCATTTTGACTTCTAATTTCGGAGTTTCTTTTCACACTCTATTTGCATATACCTTTGACCTAGGATATGATGAAACCATTCCACTTATTCATGACACATTCATGCACCCTTACCATTCCGGTCCGAGGAACCTTCTAGACCCTTCTAGAACATTCTGATGAAAACACCGAAATCATTCCTGAACTCCGGAATTGGACTTTCCTTATATGAATCTTATTCTCCGGACCATTCTGGATCTCCTCGTGATATCCCGGATCCCATCCGAGACTCCGAACAAAATTCGGTCTCCCTACTTACATTCCATATCTAATAAACAAAATCGAATCCTTAAGTGTGTCTCCCTATGGTTCGTGAATTATGCAGACATGACCGAGACTCTTCTCCGATCAATAACCAATAGAGGAATTTGGAAATTCATATGGTTCCCACATATTTCTACAATTACTTTGTGAATCGAATGGACCACTTACATACGATACCAATTTCCCTTTGTCTCGCGATAGTTTACTTATCCGATGTCTGATCGTCGGTATCTCTGCATACCTGGTTCAACCTCGTTACCGATAAGTACTCTTTTATCGTTCCTGTGATATGTGATCCCTTGTGAGCCAGTCACATGCTTGCAATCTAATTGGATGACATTCCACCAAGAGGGTCCAGAGTATATCTATCCGTTAGACAAATCCCACTCTTGATCCATGTGCCTCAACACATACTTTCCGAACACTCAATGCAAGCTTTATAGCCACACAGTTACGGTGTGGTGTTTGATGTCATTAAAGCATCCTTCCGGTGATGGTGATTAGCATGATCTCATGGTCGAAGGAATTAGGTTACTATGTATCAGAAAGCTGTCGACCATTTGTAGCAACGGCGTAGGCCATTTGTAGCTGCGCTGTCGACCGCCTGTAGCATGGCCGGTGGAAGTTCGTAGCAGCGCCAATGGTTGATTGTAGCAGCGGCGTAGGCCATTTGTAGCTGCGCCGACGACCGCCTGTAGCATGTCCGGTAGGAGTTTGTAGGAGCGCCAGCGGTTGATTGTAGCAGCGGCGGGGGCTGCTTGAAGCAACTCTGGCTTTCAGTTGTAGCAACGGCGAGGGCCACTTGTAGCAGGGCCACCGGTCGCTTTTAGCGATGCCGGCGACCGTTTGTAGCGGCGGTCCAGGCGACTTGCAGCTAGGCATGGGAGACAGGGACAGGATAAATAGGGGCAACATGTGGGAGTGGCGGCACGGAGCCGATTGCGGGCGGCGGCGCACCGACGAGTTTGGGCGACAGACTGGAGACGAGCAGTGTTGTTATCTCGATTTGGGGAGGCGTTGGAAAAAAATTAGCGGACAAAGGAGAGGTTGAAGACGATAATGATAAAAGACGTACGGTATGGTGGGACCCGGTGCAACACGTATTGATTTTCTTTTGCCACGGGACACACGGGCGGACACGATGCAAGCGTCGCCAGCCTCCGGGGAATTCTATTCATTGGCCATTTATATACTCCTGTTCGATCTCCATGATAAGTTTTGCTTCGGACAATAATTGTGGAGGTGCGTGAATCGTATGGGAGCTTGCTCGTTATGTCAGGATGCCGTCAAGGAAACACGTTAGTACTGTATTAGATATTACTAGCAATGCCCCTGTATTGCAACGGAAAAAATTAATCAATTTTCAGAAGAAAACATCACTGCTACCAAAATTTTGCCAAAGTTGATCGACAATTGTAACCCTAGCCTTAATACGCTCTTTTGTAGTGCATGTGCATTGCAAAAGGTATAACATATATCAAACATTTTGGCTTTGACTATACTCTTGTTTATTTTGTATTATTGTATATCACAACAAATATGCATTTGGGTTGCGTTAGGATATAAAAAATATTATGTGTCGCGGAGGCACAAAAAGTCTCAGCGATATAACTATAGTGTGAAATAGAAACCAGATAGTTTTAGACCATCTACCGACGACAGCAGAGCAAATCATCGTCATCGTGATCTCTCGAGCGCTCGTCCCCTTTGGTTTACACTAGGTCCTGGCTATGGAGAGGAGTAATAAGATAATAAAAAAAAGGATAATATGGACATGCCCCGTTCCTTGCGATGTAGCCTAGGCTGGTCAACGCTCTTATCTTCCATAGACCCTAAAAAATCAAGGATAATCTAGACATGCCCCGTTCCTTGCGATGTAGCCTAGGCTGATCAACGCTCTTCCATAGACCCCCAAAAAATCACACTTTTCTCACTGTTGCTCAGATCCAGCGAGAGCGAGTGATTACCAGAAGAAATTACAGCGAGCGTGTCCACAGCCGGCCATGACGGTGAGATCGACTCGAGCAATGCGTTTGCAGCACCGCGGCATCAAGGCCTGGAAGTTCCGCGCGTACTACTGCCACATCCGACCTCGGCCATATACTGTATACGTTGACGGCAACGGCAAGCCGGTGACGCCCGCTGGCCACGAGCACGTCCACCTCCCGCTGTCCCATAGATCAGACTCCACCCCTACACGGCTACACCTGGTTCCTGCAGTGCTCCGGCCGCTCGTGGCTCTTGCCCGCGTGAAGAAAATCAAAAAGGGATTTGGATCCTGCAGGAGTCAGCAACCTTGGTCAGAAGCATAACTGCATCGGGTCGACGGCGACGTCGGCCAGGCAGTGCTCGAGGAAGGAAACGGTGGACGGGTGGAGGATGGCTGGGATCGGTGGAGGACGATCCAGGCGGCGCTGGAGGAGTACGGGAAAGAGCAGCAGGGTCGATTTTTTTTCCAAAGGAACCGTTCGGTTTGGCGGTGCAAAACTTGTAGTATCTCAGAAACGCTAGGGGCAAAAGTGTCCAAAAACGGATCAAACCAAAGAAACAGTTTTGCTTTTATTAGTAGGTACTAGCTGCATACCCGCGCGTTGCTGCGGAATAGAAAAAAATAGATTACTAATATAAAAATAAGTACATGAGTAATATAGTCAAGTTTTCAAGACACTGAGACGTTCGCATATCAAATCCATGACACCAGGACCACTGGAGGTTTTCAAAATAAAAAAACAAGATCGAGTGGATTCAAATGTATTTCCTCGACCATAACCAATATATGAAGAACCCTTGCATGGAACATGCGTACAGACAACCAATAGGTTTGGATTGCGACTACATCGATCCCCTTGCCATATAGTTTCGTCTCCTTTCGGTAGCATTCATCGTTGAATTGTCCCCCTGAAATTGCTGACATCCTCCTTGAGCGGGCGCACGCCCTAAAGCCTGTCCTTCATGTGTGCTTGTTTCGGCCTTCACCACGGTTGGTTGTGTTACTGTTCTCGTGTGTCCTCGGACCCATCGACCTTCGCATGAAGATCTTGGTGAGCTTCTAGTCTCTATATGCTTCACCTCGGCCCTCCTCTTGGTATGGGCGAGTGTTCGCATCAAGCACTATCGCTTCACCGCCAAGAAACACTATCGCCAGCCGTCTTTCAGCTCTCCTAAGCCTTGTACGGACTTGGAATGCCCGAGGTATTGGTCCTCTACTTTCCTAATGTCTCTGGTTTCGATAAAAAATTATGGCAAAAGAAAAACTGACAAAATATTGGGGATACACACCCCTCCTATGTTAGGCATAGACTATAACAAATAAACATTGACACATAAATAATCGATTCAATTTTAAGAGATATAAATTTAAATAGAAATTCAGTTTCGCTAGCTTTACTAAAATGTGTACCTTGCAATCGACAAAAACCAAGAAATTTTTGAATTAATTTTGCAAACAAAATCAGCTAGCAACAAATGACATCAGCTGGCTAGCAAATTGCAAACCGACCAAAGGAGTAGTACACCAGAGCTTCTTGCGCGCCCGCACACACATCATGGCCGTGGCCACGACCAGCATGCAGCAGCAGCAGCACGAGTTCGCGGAAGTGACACATGCGGCGACGAGGACATCCACGAGGAGTATTAGGTCCATGTCCGTGAAGGGCTTGGTTCAGCAGGCAGGTGCACAAATCCGGTGAGCACGCACACGAGGACCAACGAGTCGGAGGCGCGCTGGCGAGGGGACGAAAGAACGTGGCCGGCGGGCTGAGAGGCGGCGAACTTGGGCAGACATTAGCGCCGACGGGCTGATAGGCCGCTAGAGACAGCACCATGTCACCAACGGGAGACATGTCCTGAACCGCTCACTGAAGAACGATTGTTAGTAATTCAACAATGTACCGTCAGATTTTACAAAAAAAGGATCTCACGGAGAGGCAGATGGAGGGATCTCACGGACTGCCTGCCATGGTGAGGAAGATAGGACAGAAGGCAGCGCATCGTCGTTCTGGACGTTGAGGACCGCTCCCTTGCTCGTGTGGACGGAGACCCTATAGACCTACAAGAGGGATGCGTCAGTTCAGAAAGACGTCAGAGCTGGCCACGAGAACGGGTGTTCGGCGCACGGTGGGAGATAGGGGACGGAGAGTGGGCGTGCCGGCGGTGGGTACAAGAGGCGTGCTGGCGACGGTGAAGATGAGTCGCATGGGGCCTGCCAGCAGCGGGGGAAGCAGGGGCGCGCCGGCGATGCGGGAACAGGGGCACTGACGTCGGCTGGGTAGAAGGCGCGCGGCTGGAGGGAAAGGTCGAGGCGTGGTCGGCGAACGGGAGGATTCAAGGACCCTGGCTGGAGGAGGGAACCAGAGGCGCGGGGGGGGGGGGGGGGGGGCATCCTGGGCGGCGGCGTACGGTGGTTGAGTTGTTGGAGAAGCACAGTAGCGGTCTAACCCGATTTTTGTTAGCGGTGGCAAGGCTTGTAAAACCATGAAATACGCAGGGGCAAATTCGTCCAACGTAAAAGCGGACGGAAATCTGGTGCGACGACCCTACCTCAGCTTAAATTAGTAGATAGATAGATATAGATATAGATTAGTGGTGGTAGAGACGTGTTTTATTTGGACGCGTCTACCCGACGGACGCCTTGAAAACGCGCGTTTCCGGCGGGCGTTTCCGACAGAAGATCCGAGTTCCAACCGTGATCCCGCGTCACCCCGCGCACATCCCCTCCCATCTCGGTTGCGTGACCAGGTCCAAAAAGGGAAAGATGGCTGGACCATCTTCCTCTCCAAGCAAAAACCCAAACTAGAACGGAAACGAAATCCTCCCAGATCTAGCGTTATCCCCTTCCCCGATTACTCACCTGTCCATGTCGCCTTCATCCTCTAGCCAAAAACGCCATTGCAGCTCCACCTTAACACCTTGATGCCCAGCGTCCTGCTACTGAAAAGCAAAAAAAGGAACACACAGGCAAAAACAGCAGGTACTTCTCAAAATCAAACCTTCAATTCACCATGATTTTGGTAGCAACGTCTCTATATGGTTCTCAATATGACAATATACTGCTGCACAACATGGATCTAAACAAAAAACAAGTCATCTATAACTACTCCTTGGTTTTGCATCTGAGATATGTCCAATCTTGTTCAAACTATAAGAAATCAATCATCCTAAGCTTTATTGACAGTATATGTTGATCCTGCATTAAAACATCTAATTTAGGACAACTAACAACTAAATAGACATGATTTCCTATTAATTTCTTCATCCTAACAACTAAATCTTCTAACATCATGAATATTTTGGTTGAACAGCTCCGAAACCATGGATATCGACCTAAATGCAGAACCAGATCAAGAAATAGAAGAAGACCATGCTGATCGTTCACAC
The DNA here is from genome assembly GCA_916181665.1 of Avena sativa. Classification (NCBI taxonomy): domain Eukaryota; kingdom Viridiplantae; phylum Streptophyta; class Magnoliopsida; order Poales; family Poaceae; genus Avena; species Avena sativa. Next base: position 370,710,401 of record OV702284.1, read on the forward strand.
ACAAATGCTATCATGCAAGTTGTAAATGAAGGTATGATGATTATATGCAATCAACTTATCCAGCAGTATTTAAACATAAGTTATTCATGCTTGCATGCAGAGGTTATCAACAAGCTAGAACATAAGTTATCCATGCTTGCATGGAGAGGTTATCAACAAGCTAGAACATAATTTATCTATGCGTGCATGCAGAAGTTATCCATCCTTACATGCATAAGTTATCAACATGCTAAAACAGAAGTTATACATGCTTACAAAGCAGAAGTTATCAACTAGCTAGAACAGAAGTTATCCATGCTTACATGCATAAGTTATCAACTAGCTAAACCATGGATATCGACCTAAATGCAGAACCAGATCAAGAAATAGAAGAATACCATGCTGATGGTTCACACACAAATGATATCGTGCAAGTTCTAAACGAAGGTATGATGATTATATGCAATCAACTTATCTAGCAGTATTTAAACATAAGTTATCCATACTTGCATGCAGAGGTTATCAACAAGCTAGAACATAAGTTATCCATGCTTGCATGTAGAGGTTATTAACAAGCTAGAAGATAAGTTTGCATGCAGAAGTTATGCATGCTTACAAAGAAGAAGTTATCAACTAGCTAGAACAGAAGTTATCCATGCTTACATACATAAGTTATCAACTAGCTAAAACAGAAGTTATCCATGCTTACAAAGCAGAGGTTATCCACTAGCTAAAACATAAGTTATCCATGCTTATATGCAGAAGTTATCCACTATCTAGAATATAAGTTATTCCACTAGCTAAAACTACAGTTATACATGCATATGAGCAGAACTTATCCATGCTTACATGGATAAGTTATCCGCTAGCTAAAACTACAGTTATATATGCATGTGAGCAGTACATGCTTATATGCAGAAATTATCAACTAGCTAAAACAGAACTTATCCATGCTTATATGCAGAAGTTATCCACTATCTAATACTACAGTTAAACATGCTTACATGCTAAAAAAGTTATCCAGAAACATGAGTAGAAGTTATCACTAGCTAAAAATATATCTATCCATGAACATAAGTCTAGAAGTTATCCACTAGATAAAGCTACAGTTATCCATACCTATATGCAGAAGTTATCCATAAATATGAGTAGAAGTTATCCATGCTTATATGCAGAAAAATATCCACTAGCTAAAACTATAGTTATACATGCTTACATGCTAGAAAGTTATCCAGAAACATGGGTAGAAGTTATCACTAGCTAAAAATGCAGTTATCCAGAAACATAAGTACAAGTTATCTACTAGTTAAAGCTATAGTTATCCATGCATATATGCAGAAGTTATCCATAAATATGAGTAGAAGTTATCCATGTAGATCATTGCAAAATACAGATGACATGTTTACAAAATACTTGCTAGTATAAAAAGTTACCCACCTATTATAACTGCTGTTATTCATGACTTCTCATTATATATACCCATTCCTGCAAAAAAAACAGAAATGATAACTTGTGTTTATTTTCATAACAGGTGATGTCCAAATTGAAGAACATACTGACAATGATTGCATGTATAATATAGTTGAACAAGTTGCATAAGAAACAACAACGGGTGGCACAATCAAAGAAACAACAGTACACACAGCAGATTCAAATGAGGATGGGGAGAATAATGCACACAATAATGATGCAAGAGATGGAGTACATTCCACACCGCACCCACCAACAAATGGAATGCGCTTTGACAATTTTGAATCAGCTAGAGAATACTACAAGGCGTATTCACAGCGGAAGGGTTTCGGAATAAGGATAGATTATTCAAGAAAAGACGTAAGAAAGGAGCTAAACAAGGCGTATCTTGTATGCACAAAAGCTGGTAAACCTCATGAAGAAAAGGAAGATACCCAGAACCCAAAATCATGTGTCAAGAAGAGGGAAAAAATACACATCGAAGGACTGGGTGCACAACACACTTGTATGTAAAGAGAAAGGATGCATAGTGGTATGTTCAACATTCATCGGATGATCATAACCATCCCCTGATAATAAAACCTTCATTAACAAGGTTCTTGCGTTCGCACCGGAACATACCAGCAAAAGAAAAGGTGTTCTTGCAAATGCTGCATGCATGCAACATCGAAACATGCCGACAGATGCAGCTGATGGCAAGTTTCTATGACAGTCTAAATGATGTGCCATACATAGAAAAAGACATGGCGAACCTAAGGGCTTCTTTTCGTAGTGAAAACAATCACCACGACATGCAAGACACCTTGGCATACTTCGAAAAGATGAAGGTAGAAGATCCAGATTTCTTCTACAAATTTACACTTGATGAATAGGACAGGGTTGAGAACCTGTTTTGGGTTGATGGGGCATCACGAAGAGCATACAAGTCTAGATACAATGATTGCATCTCGTTCGACACTACCTACCTAACGAACCGGTATAAACTATCATGCGCTCCATTTATTGGGATAAACAACCATGGACTATTAGTTCAGTTTGGATGCGGGTTCGTGCGTCGAGAGCTCAAGGACAACTTTGTGTGGCTGTTTCAAATGTTCAAACTTGCAATGGACGGCTTAGCACAAAAATATATAATAACAGATCAAGACGCTGCCAGGGGTGGTGCTATAAGTGATGTTTTCCCGGATGCAACTCACAGAAACTACAGATGGCACGCAACTGGGAAAATAGGGACATTCATGGCCAACCACCTAGAGCTGCCCGACGCTTTCAATGCATGTGTGAACAACAGCTTGTCACCGGAGGAATTTGAGGAGGCTTGGATGCATATGATAAATACTCATAATGTCTGTGACAATGTGGATCTGTTTTCACTATGGGAACAAAGAAAGGTTTGGGTACCAGCGTACTTTATGCACGCTTTTTTCCCATTCCTTCAGACCACAACAAGAAGCGAAAGGTTCAACGCAGTGCTCAAGAGTTACGTCAAACCAAGCAACTCCATTTATGAGTTTGTACAATAGTACATGTCAGTACAAGAAAAGATTTACAATGCTGAGCTTAAGGCAGAGTGTGATACAGCTTTGACAGACCCAGAGTGGTGGTGTGGAAGCATTATCGAGAGATAAATGGCAAAAGCATACACAAGGAAAATCTTCTTCAGGTTTCAGAGCGAAATGCGAAAGAGCATGTCATACCAATGCGATCACCTCAATGGATACCAGTTTGAACTGAGAATAATAGGGATACCGGTTCCACACTATGGTTACAGAAGTTATAGGGTATTCGCAAACTGGGAATAAGGAACATATGAATGCAACTACTGCAAATTCGATCATGATGGTATGCTGTGCTGCCACATTATAAAAGTGATGACGCATATAAAAGTCCATCAAATCCCAGATAGGTACATCCTGAAAAGGTGGACATTGGACAAGGAAACTATCCTAGCTGAACCACATGACAAACATAAACAAGGAAAGAAAGAGATGCCTGAAGACTCAAGAAATATGATGGTGTTTGCATCATACAGACAAGAGTTTGCCAGAGCTACAAAGATAGGAGTAAAGACATATGATGGAATAAAAATCATTAGGAAACACTTGAAGGAAATGAAACAAGAGCTAGATGTGATAGCGAGAAGAGAAGAGAAGAAGAAAAGAGAGGCCGAAAATGAAGCGATTACTATGCCATCGTCTAGTGCTCCAAACAACGCAAGCGTGACACTTCGACAACTGCCCCACCAAATAGGGCACAATCAACAAGCAACTATGCAGCAATTCAAACAACAAGCACATCGGGATCTCACATGTCATCAACAAAGCACATACAGAACCCGGAGAAGTCGGTAACCAAAGGGCTGTTGGAGATATGCCCTAGAGGCAATAATAAATGTATTTATTATTATATCTTTGTGTTTATGATAAATGTTTACATTCATGCTATAATAAGTATTAACAAGGAAACATTAATACTTATCTGATTTGTAAACTAAATTAGAGTCCCTAGTAAAGCCTCTTCATAATACTAGCTTGTTGGTTAATAAATGATTGTGGTTTCCCTATCATGAACATTGAGATGTTATTAACAACAAGATCATATCGTTAGGAGAATGATATGATGGACATACTCCTATAGATAAGCGTAGCATGAAGATCAAGTCATTTTAATAGTTCAATTGCTATATGCTTTCTGATACATAATAACCTAATTCCTTCGACCATGAGATCATGCATATCACCATCACCGGAAGGATGCTTTGATGACATCAAACACCACACCGTAACTGGGTGGCTATAAAGGTGGCATTGAGTGTTCGGAAAGTATTGGTTGAGACACATGGATCAAGAGTGGGATTTGTCCATCCATATGACGGATAGATATACTCTAGGCCCTCTCGGTGAAATGTCATCCAACTCGCTTGCAAGCATGTGACTGGATCACAAGGGATCACATATCACGGGAACGAGAAAAGAGTACTTATCAGTAATGAGGTTGAACTAGGTGTGCAGAGATACCGACGATCAAAACCTCGGATAAGTAAACTATCGTGAGACAAAGGGAAATTGGTATAGTATGTAAGTGGTTCATTCGATCGCAAAGTAATCGTAGAAATATGTGGGAGCCATATGAATTTCCAGATTCCTCTATTGGTTATTGTTCGGAGAAGTGTCTCGATCATGTCCGCATAATTCACGAACCGTAGGGAGACACACTTAAGGATTCGACGTTGTTGAGTAGTTATGGAATGATGAGTAAGAGACTGAATGTTGTTCGGAGTCTCGGATGGGATCCGGGATATCACGAGGAGATCCGGAATGGTCCGGAGAATAAGATTCATATAAGGAAAGTCCTATTTCGGGGTTGGAGAATGGTTCCGGTGTTTTCATCGGGAATGTTCTAGAAGGTTCCGGAATGTTCGGCACTCCAGAGAGGAAGGGTACATGAATGTGTCATAACAAGTTGGAATGATTGCATCATGTACTAGGTGTCATCGCTGAACAAAATAAAGGGTTAAATCAAATCCTAGTTTGAAAAGTCAAACGCCAATTTGAAAAGTCAAACGGCTATTTTGTTTGGTGGAGGGAGAGTAGGAAACCTACTTGGGGAGGAAGTCCCTCTCCCTCCACCGCCGGCCTTGGAAGCCGAGTTGGGGAGGGACTCCCCTCCCCTTGGCGCGCCCCCTCCACCTATATAAGGAGGGGCAGGGCTGCCCCTCCAAGACACACACCTAGCCCCTCTAAACCCTAACCCTAGCCGTCGCCGCCCACCATAGCCGCCGCCGCCCTAGGGTTTCTCCCAAGCCGCCGAGTTGGGGCTTCTAGTTGCCCTAGCCGCCGGCCTAGCCCCTTCTACTTGGTGTGTCTAAACCCTAGATCACCAAGGCTCTCTCATAGTCCACCATAATCGCTCCGGCTTAAGGCGAAGCCCTGCGAGATCTCCCCTCTACTTCCGGTACCACGCCATCGTACTGCCGAAATCACGAGGAGAGTGCTACAACCTCCGCTGCCTGCTGGAACAAGGCAGAGGAAGGTCTTCGTCGAGTACCGAACGTGTGACCGACTGCGGAAGCGCTGCCGGAACGCAGCGCCGAAAGGATCGTCTACGCGATCTTGAGATTGGGAAGAGTACGACTACATCACCCACGAGAATCCGCTCTCGTTAAACACTTTGGAATCTTCGAGGGTGAGTTATTCTATTGACTCGTTGCTACAATCTAGTAGATAGATCTTGGCTTGTTTGTTTGTATGCGGTAGAATTTTTTTGTTTTCCATGCTATGAACCCCTACAGTGGTATAAGAGCCGTGTCTATATGTAGATCTGTTGCATGAGTAGAACACAATGATCATTGTGGGCGGTGGTTCTTTTATTATCAATTGCTTCTTGTGTACTTTGCATCTTGCGATATGATGGGATGAAGCGGCCCGGGCTAACCTTACATGACATCGTTCATGAGACTTGCTCCACGCTCAACATGCAACTTGTATTGCATAAGTGGCTTTGCGGGTGTCTGTCTCTCCCATTATAGTATAGATCCAATTTACAACGGGCACTTGATAGTTTTAGCATCAACACTGTGGCTCTTGTTCGTAAGTTAGGGCGACACTTATTGAAAGCCCCAAACCACGTAAAATATGCAAAGAAATTAGAGGCGTCAAACTTTGTTTTGCAGGGGTGTGCTGTGATGTGATATGGCCATGATTGTGATTATATTTGATGTATGCAATGTTCCTTATTGTAAGTTGGCAACCGGCAGGAGCCATATGGTTGTCTTTAATTTATGTTAAGACCCGCGTGTCTATTAAAAGTAGTTGTAATAGTTGAAGCTGGTGGACGACAACCATGGAGCAGCGTCATTGACCTTGATGCAATGCCGGTGATGATGGAGATCATGTTCGTGCTTGAAGATGGAGATCGGAAGCACATAGAAGAAAGGCCATATCATATCACATATTATGAATTGCATGTGATGTTAATCCTTTATGCATCTTGTATTGCTTAGTTAACGACGGTAGCATTATAAGATGATCCCTCATGCACATAAATTTCAAGTTCTAAAGTGTTCATCCTTAGTAAGCACCGTTGCTAAAGCTTGTTGTTTCGAAGCACCACGTGATGATCGGGTGTGTTAGATTCTGCAAGTGTATACAACGTGAGCAAGCCAGATTTGCTCATGCGGAAGCTAAGGTTTGATCTTGACGAGCCTAGCATATACAGAAATGGTCTCGGAACACGGATCACCGAAAGGTAAAGCATGAATCATATAGTAGATATGATGAACATGTCGATTGTTCGCCATTGAAGCTACATCAACTCTCGTGATGATCGGTTTTGATGTGGTGGATTTGGTTCGTGTGATCACTAAAACAATGTGAGGGATATTGTTTTGAGTGGGAGTTCACCTAGATTAATGTAACTATTAATTAGAACTCAATTTGTCATAAACTTAGTCTAAACTATTGCAAATATGTTGTAGATCAATGGCGGCCCCTACCATCAATTTTAATGCGTTCCTAGAGAAAGAAAAGTTGAAAAACAATGGAAGCAACTTCGCGGATTGGTTCCGCAATTTGAGGATTGTCCTCAATGCTGGTAATTTGACCTATGTGCTGGATGCACTGCTGGGTGACCCGCCTGCAGCTGATGCTACCGATGAAGTAAAGAACGTTTACCTCGCTCGGAAGAATCAGTACTCCACAGTTAAGTGTGCTATCTTGTATGGTTTAGAATCAGAGCTTCAGAAAAGGTTTAAGAATTCAGACCCACATGATATTGTCCGTGAACTCAAATTGATCTTTGAGACTCACGCGGCAGTTGAGAGTTATGAGGCTTCTGAAAAGTTCTTTAACTGCAAGATGGAAGAGGGCAGCTCCGTCAGTGAGCATGTGCTTAAGATGTCTGGGCACGCAAACAAACTTCAAAGCTTGGGTATAGTGATTCCTAATGCTTTGGGGATTTACCGTGTCCTCCAATCACTACCACCAAGTTACAAGAACTTTGTGATGAACTACAATATGCAAAGCATGAACAAGCAGTTGCCAGAACTCTTCTCCATGTTAAAATCTGCAGAAGTGGAGATCAAGAAAGAGCACCAAGTGTTGATGGTCAATAAGACCACCAAATTCAAGAAAGGCAAGTCTAAGCAAAAGGGACACTTCAAGAAGGGTGGTAAGAAAGTTACCACACCGACGAAGAAGACCAAGGCTAGACCCAAGCCTGATACTGAGTGCTTTTACTGCAAGGGAGAAGGTCACTGGAAGCGGAATTGCCCAAAGTACTTGGCGGATTTGAAGAACGGCAACATCAAGAAGAAAGGTATATCCGATATACATGTTATTGATGTGTATCTCACAAGTACTCGTAGTAGTGCCTGGGTATTTGATACTGGTTCGGTTGCTCATATTTGTAACTCGAAACAGGTGCTACAGAATAAACGGAAGCTAGCGAAGAACGAAGTGACGATGCGCGTGGGAAATGGATCAAAGGTTGATGTGATCACGGTCGGCACGCTACCTCTTCATCTACCATCGGGATTAGTTTTATACTTAAATAATTGTTATTTGGTGCCTGTGTTGAGCATGAACATTATATCGGGATCTTTTTTATTGCGAGATGGTTACTTGTTTAAGTCCGAGAATAATGGTTGTTCGATTTATATGAGTAATATGTTTTATGCACATGCACCTTTGATAGATGGTCTATTCTTATTAAATCTCGATAGTGGAAATACACATATAATAACATTGAGGCTAAACGTTTGAAATTGAGCGATAACTCGACCTATATGTGGCACTGTCGTCTTGGTCACATTGGAGTGAAGCGTATGAAGAAACTCCATTCCGATGGACTTCTTGAATCACTTGATTTTGAATCACTTGAAAGATGCGAAGCATGTCTGATGGGTAAAATGACTAAGACTCCATTTTCTGGTATGATGGAGCGAGCTACGGACTTATTGGAAATCATACATACCGACGTGTGTGGTCCAGTGAGTGTAGCATCGCGCGGTGGTTATCGTTATGTTCTTACCTTCACGGATGACTTGAGTAGATATGGGTATATCTATTTCATGAAACATAAGTCCGAAACTTTCGAGAAGTTTAAGGAATTTCAAAGTGAGGTTGAGAATCAACGTAACAAGAAGATTAAATTTCTGCGTTCTGATCGTGGAGGTGAATATCTAAGTTACGAGTTTGGCGAGCATTTGAAGAAATGCGGAATACTTTCACAATTGACACCGCCGGGAACACCACAGCGTAATGGTGTGTCCGAACGTCGTAATCGAACTCTCTTAGATATGGTTCGTTCTATGATGTCACTTACAGATTTACCGCTATCATTTTGGGGTTATGCATTAGAAACAGCTGCATTCACTTTAAATAGGGCACCATCTAAATCCGTTGAAACGACACCATATGAATTATGGTTTGGGAAGAAACCTAAATTGTCGTTCCTTAAAGTTTGGGGTTGCGAAGCCTATGTAAAGAAGTTACAACCGGACAAGCTTGAACCCAAAGCGGAAAAATGCGTCTTCATAGGATATCCAAAGGAAACTATTGGATATACCTTCTATCATAGATCCGAGGGCAAAATCTTCGTTGCCAAGAATGGATCCTTTCTGGAGAAGGAATTTCTCTCGAAAGAAGTGACTGGAAGGAAAGTAGAACTTGATGAGGTTGTCGAACCTTCTCTCGAACTTGCGAGTAGCGCAGCACCGGAAGAAGTTCCTGTGGTGCCTGCACCAATAAGAGAGGAAGCTAATGATGATGATCATGAAACTTCGGTTATAGTTGCTACAGAGCCTCGCAGGTCAACGAGAACTCATACCACTCCTGATTGGTATGATCCCGTTATGAGTGTCATGTTGGTGGAAAACACCGATGACCCTGCGACATATGAGGAAGCGATGATGAGCCTAGATTCCAATAAATGGCAAGAAGCCATGAAATCCGAGATTGGATCCATGTACGAAAACCAAGTATGGACTTTGGTGGACTTACCGGATGGCCGGAAGGCTGTCGAGAACAAATGGATTTTTAAGAAGAAAACAGATGCTGATGGTAATATTACTGTCTATAAAGCTCGACTTGTCGCAAAAGGGTTTCGACAAATTCAAGGAGTTGACTACGATGAGACTTTCTCACCAGTAGAGAAGCTAAAGTCTGTGAGGATTATGTTAGCAATCGCTGCATATTATGATTATGAGATATGGCAGATGGATGTCAAAACAGCGTTCCTCAATGGAGACATTGATGAAGAGTTGTATATGATGCAACCCAAAGGTTTTGTCGATCCTAAAGATGCTAACAAGGTATGCAAACTTCAACGGTCCATATATGGATTGAAGCAAGCATCCCGAAGTTGGAATCAACATTTTGATAAGGTGATCAAAAGTTTTGGTTTTATACAAACTTATGGAGAAGCTTGTATTTACAAGAAAGTGAGTGGGAGCTCTGTAGCATTCTTAATACTATATGTAGATGACATATTGTTGATTGGGAATAATGTAGACCTTCTTAATAGTGTCAAGGAATATTTGAATAATAGTTTTTCAATGAAAGATCTTGGCGAAGAAGCTTACATATTGGGCATAAAGATTTATAGAGATAGATCGAGACGCCTTATATCATTGTCACAAAGTACATATTTGGACAAAGTTCTAAAGAGGTTTGGAATGGAAGATAGCAAGAAAGGGTTCTTGCCCATGTTGCCCAATACGACCTTGAGTAAAACTCAAAGTCCAACAATGGCAGAAGATAGAGAAAGGATGAGTAAAACTCCCTATGCCTCAGCCATAGGATCTCTAATATATGCCATGCTATGTACTAGACCCGACATTGCATATGCTGTTAGTTTGACTAGCAAATATCAAAGTGATCCAGGAGTGGATCATTGGACAGCGGTCAAAAACATCCTTAAGTACTTGAGAAGAACTAAGGATATGGTTCTTTCTTATGGAGGTGATGAACAGCTCGTTGTTAATGGTTACACTGATGCTAGTTGGAACACCGATCCGGATGATTCTAAATCACAATCTGGATACGTATTTACTTTGAATGGTGCAGCAGTTAGCTGGAGGAGTGCAAAGCAAAGCGTTGTGGCGAGATCTTCAACTGAATCGGAATACATGGCTGCTTCGGAGGCTTCGCAAGAAGCGATATGGATGAAGGAGTTCATTACAGAGCTCGGTGTGGTTCCAAGTGCGCTGGACCCAATGTCTATCTACTGTGATAACATGGGCGCCATAGCCAATGCCCAAGAACCACGGTCACACAAGAAGATGAAGCACATCAAGCTACATTTCCACGCTATTCGAGAACATGTCCAAGATGGTGACATAAAGATTTGAAAAGTACACACAGATCTGAATGTGGCGGATCCGTTGACTAAACCTCTCCCGAGGGCAAAACATGACCAACACCAAACTGCCATGGGTGTTCGGTATATTACCATGTAATCTAGATTATATGACTCTAGTGCAAGTGGGAGACTGTTGGAGATATGCCCTAGAGGCAATAATAAATGTAGTTATTATTATATCTTTGTGTTTATGATAAATGTTTACATTCATGCTATAATAAGTATTAACAAGGAAACATTAATACTTATGTGATTTGTAAACTAAATTAGAGTCCCTAGTAAAGCCTCTTCATAATACTAGCTTGTTGGTTAATAAATGATTGTGGTTTCCCTATCATGAACATTGAGATGTTATTAACAACAAGATCATATCGTTAGGAAAATGATATGATGGACATACTCCTATAGATAAGCGTAGCATGAAGATCAAGTCATTTTAATAGTTCAATTGCTATATGCTTTTTGATACATAATAACCTAATTCCTTCGACCATGAGATCATGCATATCACCATCACCGGAAGGATGCTTTGATGACATCAAACACCACACCGTAACTGGGTGGCTATAAAGGTGGCATTGAGTGTTCGAAAAGTATTGGTTGAGACACATGGATCAAGAGTGGGATTTGTCCATCCATATGACGGATAGATATACTCTGGGCCCTCTCGGTGAAATGTCATACAATTAGCTTGCAAGCATGTGACTGGCTCACAAGGGATCACATATCACGGGAACGAGAAAAGAGTACTTATCAGTAACGAGGTTGAACTAGGTATGCAGAGATACCGACGATCAAAACCTCGGATAAGTAAACTATCGTGAGACAAAGGGAAATTGGTATAGTATGTAAGTGGTTCATTCGATCACAAAGTAATCGTAGAAATATGTGGGAGCCATATGAATTTCCAGATTCCTCTATTGGTTATTGCTCGGAGAAGTGTCTTGATCATGTCCGCATAATTCACGAACCGTAGGGAGACACACTTAAGGATTTGACGTTGTTGAGTAGTTATGGAATGATGAGTAAGAGACTGAATGTTGTTCGGAATCTCGGATGGGATCCGGGATATCACGAGGAGATCCGTAATGGTCCGGAGAATAAGATTCATATAAGGAAAGTCCTGTTTCGGGGTTGGAGAATGGTTCCGGTGTTTTCATCGGGAATGTTCTAGAAGGTTCCGGAATGTCCGGCACTCCGGAGAGGAAGGGTACATGAATGTGTCATAACAAGTTGGAATGATTGCATCATGTACTAGGTGTCATCGCTGAACAAAATAAAGGGTTAAATCAAATCCTAGTTTGAAAAGTCAAACGCCAATTTGAAAAGTAAAACGGCTATTTTGTTTGGTGGAGGGAGAGTAGGAAACCTACTTGGGGAGGAAGTCCCTCTCCCTCCATCGCCGGCCTTGGAAGCCTAGTTGGGTAGGGACTCCCCTCCCCTTGGTGCGCCCCCTCCACCTATATAAGGAGGGGCAGGGCTGCCCTCCAAGACACACACCTAGCCCCTCTAAACCCTAACCCTAGCCGCCGCCCACCATAGTCGTCGCCGCCCTAGGGTTTCTCCCAAGCCGCCGAGTTGGGGCTTCTAGTTGCCCTAGCCTCCGGCCTAGCCCCTTCTACTTGGTGTGTCTAAACCCTAGATCATCGAGGCTCTCTCATAGTCCACCATACTCGCTCCGGCTTAAGGCGAAGCCCTGCGAGATCTCCCCTCTACTTCCGGTACCATGCCGTCGTGCTGCCGAAATCACGAGGAGAGTGCTACAACCTCCGCTGCCTGCTGGAACAAGGGAGAGGAAGGTCTTCGTCGAGTACCGAACGTGTGACCGACTGCGGAAGCGCTGCCGGAACACAGCGCAGGCAGGATCGTCTACGCGATCTTGAGATCGGGAAGAGTACGACTACATCACCCACGAGAATCCGCTCTCGTTAAACAGTTTGGAATCTTCGAGGGTGAGTTATTCTATCGACTCGTTGCTACAATCTAGTAGATAGATCTTGGCTTGTTTGTTTGTATGTGGTAGAAATTTTTTTGTTTTCCATGCTACGAACCCCTACAAGGGCGACAACGACAAATAGCAAACAAAATTCCACTAGACCTTGTTACAAAGAAATTAAAGAAATGCAGCCACTACGGTGCAGAAGGTCACACCATCCGCAAATGCCAGGAAAATTTGAAGCTCCTAGGATATCAAATCTAGAATGTTTATGTAACACAAAATGAAAATGATATATTTGTTATTTCTACGTATGATAGTGTAGCGGTCCCAACCTTTAATAAGGTAGAGATCCCTGTGTTTACAATGCTAGTCCCTGGATCAATAGCTAGCATCCACAGTTAAGATGTAATATCAAGAAACAAAGGTCATAATACAACTTTATAACCAGGAATAAAATAATTCATTACATCTTACATAGCTCATTTGGCTATCTCATTACAATGCAACAGAAAAAACTATAGCATGGATTCCTTCATCTCCAAAGTGCCACAGGCAATCATGTTGGTTGTAGACTTGTAATCCTATTCAACACACTTCACTAACATCAAACAAACCTGCAACATAATAAGTTGCAGCCACAAGGGTCAATACATTTGAATTGTATTGGCAAGTTTCACTACTATGTAGAAATAAGTGGATCCTATCATTACATGCATATTTAGCTAAGTAGGGTTTAGGCTCATTTGCAGAAAGCAATATAGTTTTGTCCTATCTTTTCAAAATAGTTTTGATCTTTTGAAAATCTTTCTTAACTCCTTGGAAAACTCCAAGTGCTTCAAACCCCTTGTTGTCACCATCAAGTTTTACTTTGAGAAACTGGAATGTCGAGATCTTCCATAGCTCCAGGCCTTAGTTGCTCAAAGTTGTCCGTAACCGGGGACACGGCTAAGTACTTAGAATTTGATCTTCTGCAGAAGTTGTACACTTTACCCACATGACACAATCTCGTCTTGACGCCACCAGTGGCCGCTGGATAAGTACACACCAAATGGAGTACCGGCAGATCGAGAATGTGACAAAGTCTTTCCATAGAAGTCCTCCCAATATACAATGCTAGCTTGTCTACCAGGCACCAATATAGGGATATATTTCCATACACAATTCTAGTTAACCTGAAGATGCCAATGCATGGGTCTTCCACTATGTAGTTGACTAAGCCAGAGACCATTTAGCATGTGGCTGTACACGGAAGCCACTGTACGAGAAACATGTTCAATCTCTAAGTCCCTGGGTGGTTTTCTTCTAGTGCACATCCAAAAAGATAGCCATATAAACATGGTTCTCTTTGTTGCCACCTTGTCCAAAACTTAAGTATCCTCTTTCCACCCAGGTGGTTCATTGAGTACTTGTTTTATTATATAAAACATATATTTTTCCAACACTTCATATAATCATATCATGTATCCCATCCCAAATATATAGCAGGGCTAAGCATACTACAACTACAATGTTTTTACTAAGGAAGATATAAGGATATCCTAATAGGATATAGCATAGCATAGAAATATAGTAGTCCTATCATGCATGTTACAAAAATCCACTAAGTGTAATGAAAATAGTAGGACATGGATGATAGTGTCACTTGCCTTAGTAGTTGGCGGTGTTGGTACACTCTTCTCAGTTACACACTTGGCAATTCACACAATCTATCAAACAAAACAACCAAGAAAAAACATACACAAGATCAACACTAATGGCAATACCAAAAATCATGCAACCATGCAAGATGGCAATTTTTATTGTACACATTTTTATAACAAGGTTCTGAAATTACTAAGTGATTTCTGAACATCTTATATTTTCAAGATTACAAATGCAACCATTTGTGCAATTGTATAAATTAGCAATATTTTCTAACACTTGGAAAGGCCGTTCTCACTAATTAATTGCTACGATATTATTTATACTAGAATAAAATTATATTTTGGTCTTACTGTGTAGAGGGTTCAATTTACAACCATTTGCAAAAGGATTCACTTAAAAATAATTTACACAACAATTTTTATACTCAAAATACTCCATAAATGGTTCTGCATAAAACGTGATTTTTAACGTCTCAAAAATACTAAATTATGGATCCACTGTGTTCTACTCATTTTTGTGAATCCATAGACATTGAATTTTCATTTTTCCTATTTGTGGATCAAAAGTTATAAATTTTACAAATTTAAACACCTTACACATCACAAAGATATTCAAGGATACAAATAACAATCACGCTTAGCACCACTAGGATGAGCTAACGAAAATATGAGTAATCATGACACTCGGTTCATCTAGCCTACTAGCAAGATGAGCAATCACAACTAATTAAGATTTGCAAATTCACTCGGCAAGCTCTCTAGTGATAGTAACCAGACCAACTAAAATAGTTGTAACAGTATAAGACGAACATGATCAATTACTTCTACCAAATAAATCTATAAATAAGCAGGGAACCTGTAAACAAACTCCATAGTATAACTACACAAATCGATTAGGCATAGCCATAACGCATGTAAACAGGTCATCAGGGACATGCAACCACATGCACTTGTAAATATGCTCGTACTGATGCATGAGAGACCTGATCACTTTTTAAAACTGTTTAATAATCATCAAATATATTCACAAACTAAAACAACAGCTGAGCTCCTAGTGTTCTTTGGAAGGTTTCTCATGTTGGCATCGAGTTGATCCAGGATGTGTAAGGTAGACTAACATGCCAATGCCGCCGGATGGCGTTCGGTTCATCGGCGACGTGGTCAATCAGAACGATATGATGTAGGAAGTTGTCTAGAAGGTAGGCATATATGATATTAGACTACGGTAAAAAGGAATTGATCTAATTCTCACCGTGTGTGACGAATTCGTCCGATGAACTTGTATATCAAACCGAAGTAGATGGAGAATTTGACGAGTTTTAGTTGATGAATCGAGAAACAAGTCGTCTGAATAAGATCCTGGTGTCAAGTAGGTTCTGGTGGTGCAAGGATTCGAGTAGAGGAGGCTCGTTTGTTGGATTCAACGACAGTGGCCATGGTGTAAAAGTGTGGGGCTTTAGATTTATGTTGGAGTTGAGAAGTCGCGTGCAGGCTGACGGGTTAGCAGCGGAAAAGGATGGGAGGCTCTGGTATGAAAAAGAAGACGAAGAGGAGTTAAATCAGGCCTTTATATAAATTAATGGAAGCAGTTTCCAGTCAACCAGGGCGAGTTATTCTGGCGTTTCTAGCCGGCCGCTGATCTGCTACACGCGTGCAAGGAGTCAAACTGTGCGGCGCTTCGGCTGGTTGGAGACGTGATCTGACGGGGCTGACTTCATGTGCTTTTGCGGGGCTGACTGCGGTGCCAACGAACACCCAAGGAGAGGATCGTATGGGCATTGGCCTATCCGGCTGAAACCAAAAAAAGAAAGAAAGAAACGGGAATAGAGAGATAGAATTAGCACAACACGTACTTAAGAATGAGAGAAAAGAAAACTTGTGGTCTGGACTTTGATTTAAGCGATGCTGACTTGTTAATTAAAAGAAAGAAGAAAGTGTGCTGGTCTATGTGCTCCTATAGTGGATAAGAAAAGAAAAAAGAAAAGAAAGGAGAGATCGTAGGACTCGATGCATGCATATACATCCAAACACAAGAGAAAGAGAAGTTATAGATATAGACGTGATGCACTTATATGCACGTACATGGCTACAAGATAAGATCCATTGGATTTTTTTTGGAAAGAATGAAAATAAAAAGAAATCAATAAATCCTAACCAATTCAAAGGAGAAGATTTTAATACCCGGAAGTCCATAAAAAGACAATCTAACTTGAGCAGCAAATAAAACTAAAATTTAAATTCATGTTGGTATTAGTTCATGTTAAAACCGTTTACGTATGAAATTTTCAATTAATCTTTCATTAGTTAAATGAAATTTTCTAGTCCTTATTTTCAGAAAAGAATAGTTTTTTTAGAACTCCAAAAATCAGTCTGTTACAAATCTAACCCCCTAAATTTCATCCTTTATTTCTTTTGTTTGTTTATTTTTTTTTTACATTTCAAAATTTGGAAAATTTTGGGATGTGACAGGCTACCACCCTTAAAAGAAATCTCGACCCGAGATTCGGGAAGGCTAGAAACAACAAGTTGGCTTCAAGACAACTAGGGTACTACCACCATTAAAAGATTTTTAACTAGATCGCATCTTGGTTTACTTGATGTCTTGATGTAACTTCTCTGGACAGTTATTTGCATAGTGTCCCTTATTTTCACATTTGAAACATGTGATAAGGTTGAGGCATTTCCCTACCAAACACTCTTCATATTGGTAGTCAAGACTTTTCTCCACCAGACACTCATTGGCATAGTGTCCAGGATTGTGACAGTTGAAACAGTGAACTGGATTGTCCTTCTTCTTTCTGGGTCTCTCCAAGGCTAGGAGGGCTCTTAATTCATGTTCTTCATACTTCACTACAAATGTAGGAAAACTTCCTCGGTTCTTAGAACAGTTCCTAGGATAATGTCCACGTTTCCTCTTTTGCTCACCAAAGTTGGTTACATTGTATGGAGGTGCATATTGAGATTTGACTTTGTCTTCATCATTCTTGGTGGAAGTTGTACCTTCATGGATGTTTCCAAAGACTTGATGTTTTCCATCTTTAGCTTGATGTTTCATCTGTTGAACTATAGGATAGATGTGGCATTGGACAGGGACATGATCATTTCCTTCACACAGGAAACAAGTAACTTGAGATGTAGGGCATTGTCTAGTTAGATGGTTCTCTCCACAATTTGGGCACTGGTCAGTATGCTCTTTGTAAGTTTGTCCTATGTCTCCATAGATTTTGTAGGCTTGTGTTCCTTCCACCATATCATCCTTGAAACTTTTGTTGTCACCATCTCTTTGGGAAGGGTTGTTTTGAAGGGTTTCGCGACATAGTAAATCAAAATTTTCTACGGATGCGAACAGAGGGAAAGCCAAGATCTAATCTAGGAGATGCAATCAACGAGAGAGATTGGATTAGATCTTCATACCCTTAAAGATTCGCACAGCGGAACGTTCGTCGGAACGTGGGTGATGTAGTCGTACTCGCTTCTCCTCCTCGCGATCCGATCCGATCTAGCACCACAAGTGGCGATGCCTCCGTGAGATGCACACGTGCAGCACCTCGACGTCTCCTCCTTCCTCGGACCAGAAAGTATGGTGGAGAGATGGATTGGATCTACAACACGACGGCGTGGTGTATATGGTGGAGAATTTCTGCAGCAGGGCTTCGCCTACAAGCAGTCGGGAGGGAGAGAGGAAGGGCAGCAGGGCGGCTAGGGTTGGAGGGGAAGGTGTGGGGGGTTGGTGCGCCCCCACCCCTCTTTATATAGAGGGGGGGCGCAGCCCTAGCCCCTCCCCCAAGCCCAAAGGATAAGAAGTGGGGGGCATGGACTCTCCCCTCTTCTAGAAACCCTATCTCTAGTTTAAACGATTTAAACTCTCTAGGATCGGCTGGGCCCTATGGGGCCTTGTGCCCCTGGCCCAATGCGGCCAAGACACTCCCTCATAGGCCCATGCCCCCTCCCGTAAGGTGGGGCCACGTTGGTCCCCTTCCGGAAGGTTCTAGAAGCTTCCGGTACAATACCGATTAACCCGGAACAATTCCGAACTCCAAAAACTGCACTGCCTTATATGAATCTTATTCTCCGGACCATTCCGGAACCTCTCGTGATGTCCCGGATCCCATCCGAGACTCCAAACAAAAATTCATAAACCAATTATCCAATCTATCCTAGCGTCAAGACACGTTAAGTGTGTGACCCTGCGGGTTCGAGAATATGCAGACATGATCTTCTATCAATAATCAACAACGGGGTTTGGGCACCCATATTGACTCCCACACATTCATCGATGATCATATCGGATGAACCACGATGCCAGGATTCAATCAATCCCATATATATATTCCCTTCGTCTCGCGATATTTTACTTGCCCGAGATTCGATCGTTGGTACCGTCATACCTAGTTCAATCCCGTTCACAGCAAGTACTTTACTCGTTTCGTAATCCGATATCACTTTGTGATTAACTCCTTAACCACATGCTTGCAAGCGGTGTTGATATCCATTACCGAGTGGGCCCGAAGTATATCTCTCCGACTTGGGAGGGACAAATTCCATCTCGATACATACAACCCAACAGATACTTTCCGATCACCTGAGAGACACCTTTATGATCACCCTCTCATAGGATGACGTTTGATGACCTCAAAGCTTTCTTCCGGTACCAGGGAGTTGCATTATCTCATGGTCTAAGGAATACAATATTTGACATAGGAAAAGCTTCGCAAAGATGAACACGATGAAACGATCTAATTGCTTCGCTTAGTTTGGGTTTGTCCATCATATCATTCTCCAATGATATGATCTCATTATCAATTGACAACTCATGTCTATGGTTAGGAAACCTTAACCATCATTGATCAATGAGCTAGTCCATAGAGGCGTACTAGGGACACGGTGTTGTTCACAAACCACACAAGTATTAATGTTTCCGCTTAATACAATTCTAGCATGGAATACAAACTTTATCATGAACAAGAATTATAATAATAACATCTTTATTATTGCCTCTAGGGCATAATTCCAACAGTCTCCCACTTGCACTAGAGTCAATAATCTAGTTTACATTTGGCAACAATCTCACACCCATGGCACTGAGGTGCTGATCATGTTTTACACGTGAAAGAGGTTTAGTCAATGGATCTGCGACATTCAGATCCGTATGTACTTTGCTAATCTTCAGATCTCCATCTGCAATATAATCTCGGATTATATGAAACTTGCGGTTGATATGCTTGGTCTTTGGATGATATCTTGGTTCCTTAGCGAGTGCTATGGCGCCAGTGTTGTCACACAATATCTCCAGTGGGTCCAATGCACTTGGAACCACGCCAAGCTCAGTGATGAAGTTTCTGATCCAAACTCCTTCACTTGACGCTTCTGCAGCAGCCATGTATTCCGCTTCCACTGTAGATCCCGCGATCACGCTTTGCTTGCAGCTTCTCCAGCTCACAGCTCCTCCATTCAAAATATAAACGTATCCTGTCTGAGATTTGGAATCATCCTTGTCGGTGTCAAAACTAGCGTCGACGTAACCTTTTACGACAAGCTGTTCATCACCCCCATAGACTAAGAACATTTCTTTAGTCCTATTTAGGTACTTTAGGATGTTCTTCACGGCTGTCCAGTGTTCCACTCCTGGATCACTTTGATATCTGCTCGTCAAACTAAGAGCATTGGACACATCCGGTCTAGTACACAACATGGCATACATGATGGAACCTATGGCCGAGGCATAAGGCACTTTGCTCATAGCTTCCCTATAATTTACCGTAGCTGGACACTGAGCCTTGCTCAATATCTTACCTGACAACATAGGCACTGAACCTTTCTTTGCCTTATCCATTCTGAACCTTTTCAGAACTTTGTCTAGGTATGTACTCTGGCTTAAAGCTATCAGGCGTCTTTGTCTATCTCTATAGATTTTGATGCCCAATATATAAGCAGCTTCACCTAGGTCTTTCATTGAAAAACATTTGTTCAAATAACTCTTCACATCGTTAAGCATGTTGATGTCATTTCCAATAATCAATATGTCATCCACATATAGTACCAGAAACGTCACCGAGCTCCCACTCACTTTCTTGTAGATACAAGCTTCGTAGCAATTTGGAACAAATCCAAAACCCTTGATCACTTGATCAAAACGAAGGTTCCAACTCCGAGATGCTTGCTTCAGTCCATAAATGGAACGCTGAAGTTTGCATACTTTACTAGCATCCTTAGGATCGACAAAACCTTCGGGTTGCATCATATACAACTCTTCATCAATGTTTCCATTGAGGAAAGCAGTCTTGACATCCATCTGCCATATTTCATAATCATGAAACGCAGCAATTGCTAATAAAATCCGAATGGACTTAAACATTGCTACGGGAGAGAAAGTCTCATCGTAGTCAACACCTTGAACTTGTCGAAAACCTTTTGCGACAAGCCGTGCTTTATAGACGGTAACATTACCATCCGCGTCCGTTTTCTTCTTGAAGATCCATTTGCACTCAACGGCCTTTCGGTCGCTAGGAGGGTCCACCAAAGTCCATACTTGGTTTTCGCTCATGGATCCCAATTCGGATTTCATGGCTTCCAGCCATTTCTCAGAGTCTGGGCTCATCATCGCTTCCTCATAGTTCGTAGGTTCACTGTCTTCTACCAACAAGACAGTCAAGACAGGGTTGCCGTACCACTCAGGAGGGGCACGCGACCTTGTCGACCTGCGACGTTCAGTAGCAGCATCGTCCGAAGCTTCATGATCCTTGTCATTAGCTTCCTCTATTGTTGGTGCAGGCGGCACTGGAACAATTTCAGGTGCTGCGCTACTCTCCAATTCAAGAGAAGGTTCAATAACCTCGTCTAGCTCTACTTTCTTCCCACTCACTTCTTTCAAGAGAAACTCCTTCTCAAGAAAGGAACCGTTCTTTGCGACAAACACTTTGCCTTCGGTTCTGTGATAGAAGGTATACCCAATAGTTTCCTTTAGGGTATCCTATGAAGACGCATTTCTCCGCTTTGGGTTCGAGCTTGTCCGGCATCAACTTCTTGATGTAAGCTTCGCATCCCCAAACTTTAAGAAACGACAACTTAGGTTTAGCAACAAACCACAGTTCATACGGTGTCGTCTCAACGGATTTAGATGGAGCCCTATTTAAAGTGAATGCAGCGGTTTCTAATGCATAACCCCAAAATGATAACGGCAAATCAGTAAGAGACATCATTGATCGGACCATATCTAATAGGGTTCGATTCCGGCGTTCAGACACACCATTGCGCTATGGTGTTCCGGGTGGCGTGAGTTGTGAAACGATTTCACTTGCTTTAAGATGCGTGAGAAAATCATAACTCAAATATTCGCCCCCACGATCGGATTGTAGAAACTTAATCTTTCTGTTACGATGGTTCTCCACTTCATTCTGAAATTCCTTGAACTTTTCAAATGTTTCAGATTTATGTTTCATTAAATAGATATACCCATATCTACTTAAGTCATCGGTAAAAGTGAGGAAATAGCGATATCCACCGCGCGTCGAAACACTCATCGGTCCGCATACATCGGTATGTATGATTTCCAACAAGTCCGTTGCTCGCTCCATCATACCGGAGAACGGGGTTTTGATCATCTTGCCCATGAGGCATGGTTCGCATGTGTCAAATGATTCAAAATCAAGAGACTCCCAAAGTCTGTCATAATGGAGTTTCTTCATGCGCTTTACACCAATATGACCTAGACGACAGTGCCACAAATAAGTAGTATTATCACTATCTACTTTGCATCTCTTAGCCTCAATGTTATGGATGTGTGTTTCATCCCTTTCGAGATTTAGAAGAAATAAACCATTTACAAGAGGTGCATGACCATAAAAGATGTTACTCATATAAATAGAACAACCATTATTCTCCGATTTAAATGAATAACCGTCTTGCAATAAACACGATCCAGAAATAATGTTCATGCTCAACGCAGGCACATAATAACACTTATTAAGGTTTAAAACTAATCCCGAAGGTAAAACTAAGGAGAGCGTGCCGACGGCCATCACATCAACTCTTGATCCGTTGCCAACGCGCATCGTCACCTCATCCCTCGCAAGCCGCCGTCTATTCCATAGCTCCTATTTCGAGTTACAAATATTAGCAACTGAACCGGTATCAAATACCCAGGCACTACAACGAGGGCTAGTAAGGAAAACATCAATAACATGTATATCAAATATACCTTTGATGGTGCCAGCCTTCTTGTCCGCTAAGTACTTCAGACAGTTGCGCTTCCAGTGACCCTTGTCCTTGCAATAGAAGCACTCAGTGTCCGGCTTAGGACCAGACTTGAGCTTCTTCTCAGCAGGAGCATTGCGCTTGCCGCCGCCCTTCTTGAAGGGCTTCTTTGCTCCCTTACCTTTCTTAAAGGAGGGTTTGTTGACCATCAACACATGATTATCCTTCTTGATGTCCATCTCCGCAGCCTTCAGCTTTGCGAAGAGCTCGGTGATCGTATCAGTGGAGCCAATCTGATTATGAGTCACTACAAAACTTTTGTAGCTGGGAGGGAGTGATTGCAGAACCCTGTCAATCTTGAGCTCCTCTGGAATCGTGCATTCCAGTTTCTCAAGCCATTGAGTGTAGCCCGACATCTTTATGGCGTGCTCACTAACGGAACTCCCTTCCTCCATCTTGCAGTTAAAGAACTTCTCAGAGATCTCATATCTCTCAGAACGGGCTTGAGTCTGAAACATGGTTTTCAGCTCCTCGAGAATCTCAAAGGGCCCGGGATAGGTTTCAAAACGATTTTGAAGTTCCGGTTCCATAGCAAACAACATGGTGCTCTTAATCACACCATAATCATCTTTGCGCGACTGATAGACATCTTTCTCATCAGCCGGCGCAGTTGCAGCAGGGGGGTCACCTAACGCTTTACCAAGGACATAGTCCTTTTGTCTGCCAGACAGAATGATTCTTAGATTTCGGAACCAATTGGTGAAGTTAGACCCATTGTTTCTAAGCTTTTCCTTCTCAGCAAAAACGTTGAAGTTGAAGTTGGATTTGGCCATGTGATCTACAGTATTTGCAAGTACAATTTAGACTATGTTCATGATAAGTAGTTCAACTTAATCAAATTACTAGATGAACTCCCACTAAATTCAACATCCCTCAAGTTGTTTAGTGAACACGATCCAAATTCACCACACCTAATCCGATCATCACGAGAAGAGATGTGGTTTCAATGGTGGACAACAAATGTCGATCATATCATTCATATGACTCATGCTTAACCTTTCGGTTCTTGTGTTCCGAGGCCATGTCTGTACATGCTAGGCTCGTCAAGCTAGACCCAAGTATTTCCGCGTGTGCAAAACTGGCTTGCACCCGTTGTATGTGAGCGTAGAGTCTATAGCACCCGATCATCACGTGATGCTTGGACACGACGAACTTTCGCAACGGTGCATACTTGGGGAGAACACAGTTTTTATCTTGATCTTTAAGTGAGGAATCATCTTATAATGCTACCGTCGCGATCTAAGCATAATAAGATACATAAAGGATAAACATCACATGCATATAACTTTATGTGACATGGTATAGCCAATCTTCGCGCAATGATCTCCATCTTGTGCGTTCCGGCATGATCTCCATCACTCCACCATGATTGCCTCCACCACGAATAGCAACTACAACTATTGCTAACTACTTAGCGATAAAGTGAAACTATTACATGGCGTATAAGAAGTTGACACACATGTCATACACAATTATAAAGACAACCATATGGCTCCTGCCGGTTGTGTACTCATCGACATGAAAGTCGTGAAACATTACAAAACATGATCATCGCATACAATATACACATCACATCTTGGGCCATACCATATCACAGAAAACACTCCCTGCAAAAACAAGTTAGACGCCTCTACTTTGTTGTTGCATGTTTTACATGGCTTATGGGAGTAGATGCTAAGAACGATTCTTACCTACGGAAAGCCACAACGGTGATATTATGGTTGCCAAACTCCGGTGTTAATCCCATGACAACTATAGTGAGAGAAACTGACATCCACCAGCCGCATGTGTGGAACAAGCCACACGTCAAGTGCGGAGCCGGTCTCGCGAACGATGTCGTGTAAGGTTGGCCTGGACCGCTTCAATCTCACTATCCCGCGTCATAAGAAGAACACAAACAAGAGGCTTGCAACAGAAAATATCAACGCCCGCAACAACCATGTTGCGTTCTACTCGTGAAACACATCTACGCATAGATCTAGCTCTGATACCACTGAAGGGTTTCGCGACATAGTAAATCAAAATTTTCTACGGATGCGAATAGAGGGAAAGCCAAGATCTAATATAGGAGATGCAATCAACGAGAGAGATTGGATTAGATCTTCATACCCTTGAAGATTCGCATAGCGGAATGTTCGTCGGAACGTGGGTGATGTAGTCGTACTCGCTTCTCCTCCTCGCGATCCGATCCGATCTAGCACCACAAGTGGCGGTGCCTCCGTGAGATGCACACGTGCAGCACCTCGACGTCTCCTCCTTCCTCGGACCAGCAAGTATGGTGGAGAGATGGATTGGATCTACAACACGACGGCGTGGTGTATATGGTGGAGAATTTCTGCAGCAGGGCTTCGCCTACAAGCAGTCGGGAGGGAGAGAGGAAGGGCAGCAGGGCGGCTAGGGTTGGAGGGGAAGGTGTGGGGGGTTGGTGCGCCCCCAGCCCTCTTTATATAGAGGGGGGGCGCAGCCCTAGCCCCTCCCCCAATCCCAAAGGATAAGGAGTGGGGGGCATGGACTCTCCCCTCTTCTAGAAACCCTATCTCTATTTTAAACGATTTAAACTCTCTAGGATCGACTGGGCCCTTGGGGCCTTGTGCCCCTGGCCCAATGCGGCCAGGACACTCCCTCATAGGCCCATGCCCCCTCCCGGAAGGTGGGGCCACGTTGGTACCCTTCCGGAAGGTTCTAGAAGCTTCCGGTACAATACCGATTAACCCGGAACAATTCCGAACTCCAAAAACTGCACTGCCTTATATGAATCTTATTCTCCGGACCATTCCGGAACCTCTCGTGATGTCCCGGATCCCATCCGAGACTCCAAACAAAAATTCATAAACCAATTATCCAATCTATCCTAGCGTCAAGACACGTTAAGTGTGTGACCCTGCGGGTTCGAGAATATGCAGAAATGATCTTCTATCAATAATCAACAGCGGGGTCTGGGCACCCATATTGACTCCCACACATTCATCGATGATCATATCGGATGAACCACGATGCGAGGATTCAATCAATCCCATATATATTCCCTTCGTCTCGCGATATTTTACTTGCCCGAGATTCGATCGTTGGTACCGTCATACCTAGTTCAATCCCGTTCACAGCAAGTACTTTACTCGTTCCGTAATCCGATATCACTTTGTGATTAACTCCTTAACCACATGCTTGCAAGCGGTGTTGATATCGATTATCGAGTGGGCCCGAAGTATATCTCTCCGACTTGGGAGGGACAAATTCCATCTCGATACATACAACCCAACAGATACTTTCCGATCACCTGAGAGACACCTTTATGATCACCCTATCATAGGATGACGTTTGATGACCTCAAAGCTTTCTTCCGGTACCAGGGAGTTGCATTATCTCATGGTCTAAGGAATACAATATTTGACATAGGAAAAGCTTCGCAAAGATGAACACGATGAAACGATCTAATTGCTTCGCTTAGTTTGGGTCTGTCCATCATATCATTCTCCAATGATATGATCTCATTATCAATTGACAACTCATGTCTATGGTTAGGAAAACTTAACCATCATTGATCAATGAGCTAGTCCATAGAGGCGTACTAGGGACACGGTGTTGTTCACAAACCACACAAGTATTAATGTTTCCGCTTAATACAATTCTAGCATGGAATACAAACTTTATCATGAACAAAAATTATAATAATAACATCTTTATTATTGCCTCTAGGGCATAATTCCAACATGTTTCTCATGTTGATCATCTGATTGGTCATCTTTTGCAACAATTGGGATTGGGATTCCAAGAACTTTAGCATGATTGGGTCTAACTCATTGTTGTTGTGGTTGTTGGCTAAAAACTGGGTTGTCACTTGATTCAACTGGGCTTGGGTTGCTAGTAGTTGTTGTCTCATGTGCATCTCTTGGTTGTTGTTGTCACCATCCTTGATGTTGGAGTATCTTGGAGAAGTCATCTGTTTGGGTTGGATTGGGATTAGAGTAGGCAAAATATTTCCTAGAGAAAGAAGTCTACACACACAACAATTCACACAAGCAATGTGCAAGCAATCACAATCAAACATTCCACTAAAACAACAAAGTTCAAACATTTTTTTGGCAACAAAATATTTTTTCTACACCACATAAGTTGGTGGGATCAAACTAATCACTAGTATGGTGGTCCAACTATGGGATTTTCTTGAGATCATTCCATTCTTCTTAGTTGTTTCTTCATGAATGAGATCATAGTTTCCTTGGAAAAATTCTTGCATCTTGGTCACAAAGCTTCAAAGGTGATGATGGTTCCTTCTAGGTTGTGTTTACTTAGTCTTCAAGTCTTGAGTTACATTCTTGTCTCACTTGTAGTCCATAGTGATATCTGGATTGAAGTCCTTGGTGAAAATATGATGTTGAAGTCTTTGATGATGGTGAAGTTGAAGTCATTGGTGTTGGTGAGGTCCTTGGCTCATGTTGAAGTCTTTGTCATGGTGGAGGCTTTGTCCATCAAGTTGAAAAGGAAGAGATGTAGAATCAAAACCAAAAAGGTTGAGGAAAGAGTCTACAAGATTGTTTGTAAATAACTTTGAACAAATACAACTCCTATTTTTCTAAGGGGCTTTGTCCAATCCTAGGGTTACAATCCTACAGGCAACACAATGCTCTGATACCATCTGTAGCGGTCCCAACCTTTAATAAGGTAGAGATCCCTGTGTTTACAATGCTAGTCCCTGGATCAATAGCTAGCATCCACAGTTAAGATGTAATATCAAGAAACAAAGGTCATAATACAACTTTATAACCAGGAATAAAATAATTCATTACATCTTACATATCTCATTTGGCTATCTCATTACAATGAAGCAGAAATAACAATAGCATGGAGTCCTTCATCTCCAAAGTGCCACAGGCAATCATGTTGGTTGTAGACTTGTAATCCTATTCAACACACTTCACTAACATCAAACAAACCTGCAACATAATAAGTTGCAGCCACAAGGGTCAATACATTTGAATTGTATTGGCAAGTTTCACTACTATGTAGAAATAAGTGGATCCTATCATTACATGCATATTTGGCTAAGTGGGGTTTAGGCTCATTTGCAGAAAGCAATATAGTTTTGTCCTATCTTTTCAAAATAGTTTTGATCTTTTGAAAATCTTTCTTAACTCCTTGGAAAACTCCAAGTGCTTCAAACCCCTTGTTGTCACCATCAAGTTTTACTTTGAGAAATTGGAATGTCGAGATCTTCCTTAGCTTTAGGCCTTAGTTGCTCAAAGTTGTCCGTAACCGGGGACACGGCTAAGTACTTAGAATTTGATCTTATGCAGAAGTTGTACACTTTACCCACATGACACAATCTCGCCTTGACGCCACCAGTGACCGCTGGATAAGTACACACCAAATGGAGTACCGGCAGATCGAGAATGTGACAAAGTCTTTCCATAGAAGTCCTCCCAATACACAATGCTAGCTTGTCTACCAGGCACCAATGTAGGGATATATTTTCATACACAATTCTAGTTAACCTGAAGATGTCAATGCATGGGTCTTCCACTATGTAGTTGACTAAGCCAGAGACCATTTAGCATGTGGCTGTACACGGAAGCCACTGTACGAGAAACATGTTCAATCTCTAAGTCCCTGGGTGGTTTTCTTCTAGTGCACATCCAAAAAGATAGCCATATAAACATGGTTCTCTTTGTTGCCACCTTGTCCAAAACTTAAGTATCCTCTTTCCACCCAGGTGGTTCATTGAGTACTTGTTTTATTATATAAAACATATATTTTTCCAACACTTCATATAATCATATCATGTATCCCATCCCAAATATATAGCAGGGCTAAGCATACTACAACTACAATGTTTTTACTAAGGAAGATATAAGGATATCCTAATAGGATATAGCATAGCATAGAAATATAGTAGTCATATCATGCATGTTACAAAAATCCACTAAGTGTAATGAAAATAGTAGGACATGGATGATAGTGTCACTTGCCTTAGTAGTTGGCGGTGTTGGTACACCCTTCTCAGTTACACACTTGGCAATTCACACAATCTATCAAACAAAACAACCAAGAAAAAACATACACAAGATCAACACTAATGGCAATACCAAAAATCATTCAATGTATGCAAGCATGCAAGATGGCAATTTTTATTGTACACGTTTTTATAACAAGGTTCTTAAATTACTAAGTGATTTCTGAACATCTTATATTTTCAAGATTACAAATGCAACCATTTGTGCAATTGTATAAATTAGCAATATTTTCTAACACTTGGAAAGGCCGTTCTCACTAATTAATTGCTACGATATTATTTATACTAGAATAAAATTATATTTTGGTCTTACTGTGTAGAGGGTTCAATTTACAACCATTTGCAAAAGGATTCACTAAAAATAATTTACACAACAATTTTTATACTCAAAATACTCCATAAATGGTTCTGCATAAAACGTGATTTTTAACGTCTCAAAATACTAAGTTATGGCTCCACTGTGTTCTACACATTTTTGTGAATCCATATACATTAAATTTTCATTTTTCCTATTTGTGGATCAAAAGTTGTGAATTTTACAAGTTTAAACACCTAACAAATCACAAAGATATTCAAGGATACAAATAACAATCATACTTAGCACCACTAGGATGAGCTAACCAAAATATGAGTAATCATGACACTCGGTTCATCTAGCCTACTAGCAAGATGAGCAATCACAACTAATTAAGATTTGCAAATTCACTCGGCAAGCTCTCTAGTGATAGTAACCAGACCAACTAAAATAGTTGTAACAGTATAAGACGAACATGATCAATTACTTCTACCAAATAAATCTATAAATAAGCAGGGAACCTGTAAACAAACTCCATGTTATAACTACACAAATCGATTAGGCATAGCCATAACGCATGTAAACAGGTCATCAGGGACATGCAACCACATGCACTTGTAAATATGCTCGTACTGATGCATGAGAGACCTGATCACTTTTTAAAACTGTTTAATAATCATCAAATATATTCACAAACTAAAACAACAGCTGAGCTCCTAGTGTTCTTTGGAAGGTTTCTCATGTTGGCATCGAGTTGATCCAGGATGTGTAAGGTAGACTAACATGCCAATGCCGCCGGATGGCGTTCGGTTCATCGGCGACGTGGTCAATCAGAACGATATGATGTAGGAAGTTGTCTAGAAGGTAGGCATAGATGATATTAGACTACGGTAAAAAGGAATTGATCTAATTCTCACCGTGTGTGACGAATTCGTCCGATGAACTTGTATATCAAACCGAAGTAGATGGAGAATTTGACGAGTTGTAGTTGATGAATCGAGAAACAAGTCGTCTGAATAAGATCCTGGTGTCAAGTAGGTTCTGGTGGTGCAAGGATTCGAGTAGAGGAGGCTCGTTTGTTGGATTCAACGACAGTGGCCATGGTGTAAAAGTGTGGGGCTTTAGATTTCTGTTGGAGTTGAGAAGTCGCGTGCAGGCTGACAGGGTGCGGGTTAGCAGCGGAAAAGGATGGGAGGATCTGGTATGAAAAAGAAGACGAAGAGGAGTTAAATCAGGCCTTTATATGAATTAATGGCAGCAGTTTACAGTCAACCAGGGCGAGTTATTCTGGCGTTTCTAGCCGGCCGCTGATCTGCTACACGCGTGCAAGGAGTCAAACTGTGCGGCGCTTCGGCTGGTTGAAGACGTGATCTGACGAGGCTGACTTCCTGTGCTTTTGCGGGGCTGACTGCGGTGCCAACGAACACCCAAGGAGAGGATCGTATGGGCATTGGCCTATCCGGCTGAAACCAAAAAAGAAAGAAAGAAACGGGAACAGAGAGATAGAATTAGCACAACACGTACTTAAGAATGAGAGAAAAGAAAACTTGTGGTCTGGACTTTGATTTAAGCGATGCTGACTTGTTAATTAAAAGAAAGAAGAAAGTGTGCTGGTCTATGTGCTCCTATAGTGGATAAGAAAAGAAAGGAGAGATTGTAGGACTCGATGCATGCATATACATACAAACACAAGAGAAAGAGAAGTTATAGATATAGACGTGATGCACTTATATGCACGTACATGGCTACAAGATAAGATCCATTGGATTTTTTTTTGGAAAGAATGAAAATAAAAAGAAATCAATAAATCCAAACCAATTCAAAGGAGAAGATTTTAATACCCGGAAGTCCAAAAAAGACAATCTAACTTGAGCAGCAAATAAAACAAAAATTTAAATTCATGTTGGTATTAGTTCATGTTAAAACCGTTTACGTATGAAATTTTCAATGAATCTTTCATTAGTTAAATGAAATTTTCTAGTCCTTATTTTCAGAAAAGAATAGTTTTTTTTAGAACTCCAAAAATCAGTCTGTTACAAATCTAACCCCCTAAATTTCATCCTTTATTTTTTTTGTTTGTTTATTTTTTTTACATTTCAAAATTTGGAAAATTTTGGGATGTGACAGATAGTTCATGCTGTACATTCTGTGGTTTTCACGTTATCCATGCATATGAGTACAAATTATCCACGAGATTACATAGAAGTTATGTGACACCCCCAGGATCAGGGCTAAACAAATCCCAGACCTCCGCCTGAAATAAGCTTAACCTTAAGCTCGAGAATATCCAGTGAAGAATCGATAACACAGCAGTGACCCTACGACACAAAAATTATTACACCAAGCTCATAACTGAGCAGAGAACCAAAATATTACAAGCAGAGGGCACTGACCACAAAAATCAATCAACGGAAGGCAAATTATGCTATTAAGTATAGCAAACTTAACAAATGGCCTAAGAGGCCTGAAGCATAACGATGACGTCCCAGACCATAGATTCCAGGCTGCCGTCCGGGAACCCCAAGCTACTCGTCGATGTCGACATAGTACAGAACTCGTCTTCAGGTGAACACTTACTCTGTCAAAAGTATCAACAAAGCAAGGGCGAGTACAGGGTGTACTCCGCAAGACTTATGGCTGGTGGAGTTGTTTTGCATAAAGCCACTTTTGTTTGCAAACAAGAGAGAGAAAGAGATCGTCTAGTCAGAGTATTTTTAAAGGGGATAAGAGAGCGACATCTCCAAAGTATTGACCATCATCTTTTTATATCCACCAAATCATCATCATCTACCAACTAGGATCACCCCCTCGTACCCATGAGGAAGCATCCTTAAGCACACGTTGATCTACCAAGTTTTAAGATTAGGTTATAGTTCTCTATGATCTTGAGTCCGGTCGCCAAGTCGTTCATAACCATGAACACGGCTTTTCTAAAAGATTATTATCCTGCAGGGGTGTACAACTTTACCCATACGTACTAACCTTCTCTTAATGCCACTAGATAAGCCATCTTCCTTGGAAGGCCGACAGAGGGTGGTTAGACACGACCTTTACCTTGCTTTCGCCGAGACCATGATTCACGCAATAAGTATGGTTCCGTCGTAACGGGTCAAATCCTGAAGTCGGTACTTAAAGATGTGAGGCGAGATTGGTTTACCAGGGGCGCTATCTACCCCAAGCAACCTCGGCCACGCTTACCTACCTGTTATGAATGCACCAACTTCACCCGACAAATCTTTCAAAAGATTTTCTATGCATATGTCGAATGGAACGTCCGAACTATATGACTCATAGAATCTACTAGGCAAGTTAGTCAGTCATGAGGTTGTCCAGGCCCTGTGTGGTTGCACGCTCGTCTTGGTTCCAAAGGCAAGAACTCAGTTCCTAGTGGTGGCGAGCATGGGACTAGAAAAACCACTTCCCACCGTGGCCTCCCATACAAGCCTTAGCAAGTTTAAATCTCATATTACTGATCTCATCTCATCACGTTCTCCTGTCATACTAGATTCTCTGTATCTGATACATCATCTGGATGGACCAGACTCAACAGCTATGCATGGCTAATCAAGACACAGAAAAAGATCTAGCAATACACACAAGCAAACCTAGTTATGCTAGGAGCAGTGGATCAGGTAATATAAGCTCAAAGGGAGTATGCAATAGATAGGATACTCTATCTATCGATAAAAGACCACAGTAGAATCATATGCATTATGGCAGAATTGAAATGCTTTCGAAATCGTATGATTATATCATGGTGGGGTTATGCTTGCCTT
The DNA here is from genome assembly GCA_916181665.1 of Avena sativa. Taxonomy (NCBI): domain Eukaryota; kingdom Viridiplantae; phylum Streptophyta; class Magnoliopsida; order Poales; family Poaceae; genus Avena; species Avena sativa. Next base: position 370,743,123 of record OV702284.1, read on the forward strand.
TGCCAGTTGATAACCGATAAGCAGATCTTCGGGGACCTTGTACTTGACTTGGTTAGAGTTGGTCAAGTATTGTTCGTCGATCTTCGATCTTCAACGGTGTTGATCTCTGACTTCGATCTCGATCTCGATATAGTATTCTATCGCGAAGAACCGAACACCGAAAAGAGAGGGGAAACAATAAACACATGGCATCGATGCAATGCTCAAGCAAGGATGATGATATGACAAGTTAATTTGCATTGAATTGAAACCCTAAAACATGGTCGGCAGTTTAATCGGGGTTCTGAGGGGTGAAAACCCTAACTCGGAGAAACTCCGGAACATATGAGAGGGGTTAGTTTGTTCTTCTAATTAAACTTGCCATTTAAGTTGTTGAACAATGCATTATTATAGCTCTATTAGATAAATCTCATTTTTCTGAACATTTTGATATATTCTTTGTATTTTTCTGAATTACAGATTAAAAGTTATTGAATTTACAATATTTAAAACAATTCCTGAAATTATTAAACCTTTTATTAATTCAAATAAAACTGGAAATACTTTTTACACAGAGGCTGGGCTAGCCACAGACACAGAAAGGTGGGCCTCTGGCCACCTCAGCCTCCATGCAGGCAAAGTGGGACAGGGGAGGCGGTTGGTGTGATTCTCACCGAGGCAGGGGCTACCCACTTCCACTGACGGGTGGGGCCGAGGCCACGTTGGCAACCCACGCAGGCGCCACACGGGCCTCGCCGGAGAACGGCCAAACGGCGGCGCGCGACGGCGACAGAGGGCGAGTGGGGATGCGCAGTTGCTACGGCTCGAAGAAGAGCGACAAGGGGAGCAATAAATTGGCGACGCCGCTCCATTTGGGTTACCGGAGCGTCGGTAGCAACTATGGCCGACGGCGGCGGTAGGATGCTACAGAGCGGTAGAGGGAAGAAGAGGAGGTTTAGGAGGACGAGTATCTCACCCTGTATGCGTTGGGATGACTAGAGAGGGGAGGCCGGAGGGAGCGGGGCTCGCCGATGACTGAGGCGGTTAGGGTTTGAGGCCAGAGAGAAGAACGCGAGAGGGAGGTCGCGGGGAAGAGTGGGAGTGGATGAGGACGGGCGAGGGCGTCGGCGCGGGTCTTATCAACCTCCAGAGCGGCGGCGGGCATCGTGGCGCGGGGCGCGCATCGCGGCGGCGACGGACGGCGGCGGAGATGACACGGAGGAGCTTCCTCACGAGGAAGACGACATCGAAGAGGTACTGGGCCTGCTGGGCTGCGGTGTGCGACAGGGAGAGAAGGGGAGAGGGAGAGAGGCGAGCTGGGCTGGGTCTGGAATGGTCTGGCTGCTATTTTTTATGGAAAAGCTTTTTCCAATTCTTTTTCTGTTTTCTGTTTGTATTTCCAATTTGAATTTGTTTTGAGTAATTCAAAAATACCAGGGAGTTAAATATCTAAAATACTATGGGGCCCCTTTTACTCAGTTTGGGCTCCAAATATTTTGATACTTTTTGAAATTCAAACCATTTTGAATAGGTTTCAAAGAGAGAAGATAAAACTAGGGTTTAGGGTTTTATCTTTGATCTTGTTTGTTGCATGCATTTTGAAATAGATGATGCTCATGATGCTCAATCAAACCCTAATATAGATTAACTAAAACTGGGGTGTTACAAGTTACCCACGCATATGAGTACAAGTTATCCATCACATAACACAACACTTATCCATGCATACAAAAATAAAAGGTTATCCACTGGTTAAATCTACAGTTATCAATGCGTATATATAAAAGGTTACCAAACCCTAAACATTAATACACTATTTAAAAACAGAAGTTATCTAGACATATGACTACAAGTTATCAACCAACAAACACAATAGTTATCCATGCATACAAGTATAAGTTATCAGGTAAATAAAAAGTACAGTTATCCATAATTATATGTTGAAATTTTACCACAAAATAATTAATATAAAAATTATCAAATAGAATTGATAGTAAAAATAAAGCATAAAAAACACTCATATATACGAAAAACACGTATAAGGTGGGTAACTTATGTAACACAGTGTGGATAACTAACAAAAATATGACATGATAACAAACATTTAAGAGTGTGGATAACAAACATGTAAAAGTATGGATAAACTTGGGAAAATATACCTCAGAACTTATTTTCTTTCAAAAGTGACATCCAATTCAGAAGAACATTACGAGGATGGTTCAACCAAAAAGAATTCATCTTTTTCTTAATTCCGGGCATCATATCTTGAAAAATACAAGGCATAACGCTTACATTCCACAATTTAAGGTTCTTGAGCATGAAGAACCCACAATCAGTGCTGAAAAACAAAAAATAAACAGTGAATAAACAAATATAGTATCAATGATTATACAAAACCAAAATAAAATTACATGCGTACAAAACAAAACTAATATAATAACAGAAAAGAAATAATGCCACGATAACCGTAATGAAGGGAATATGCTCGAGAGGCAATAATAAAGTGGTTATTATCGTATTCCTTATTTATGATAAATGTTTATTTTGCATGCTATAATTGTATTAATATGGAAACGTTAATACATGTGTGTTTAATAAACAAAAAGGAAGTTCCTAGTTATGCCTCTCTTATAAACTAGCTCGTTGATTAACAAGATGATCAAAGGTTTCCTGATCATGGACATTGGATGTTGTTAATAACAAGGTCACAACATTAGTGTAATGATGTGATGAACATTTATCCGAAGTATAGAATTACGATCAAAGTCATTGAGTTTATATTGCTATAACAACTTATGAAGTGATCCTAATCCTTAGACCATGAGATCATGTCAATCACTAACACCGGAAGAGTTTGTTGTTGACATCAAACGTCACACCGTAACTGGGTGATTATAAAGATGGCTTCAAAACTACTAAAGTGTTATGTTGAGACTCATGGATCAAGAGTGGAATTTGTTCATCCCGATGACGGATAGATATGCTTTGGGCCCTCTCAATGATATCACATTGATTAGCTTGCAAGCAAGTGATTTGATCACTAGAATGTTATATCACGGGAACGAGAAAAGAGTGCATGTCGGTAACGAGATCAAACTAGGTATGGAGATACCGATGATCGAATCTCGGACATGTAATATATCGTGAAACAAAGGGATTAAGATACTAGCGTAAAAGGTTCCGACGATCAAAGGAAAGTCATCGTTGAATGTGTGGGAGTCAGTATGGATCTCCAGGTCCCGCTTCTGATTATTGATCGAAGAAGGGTCTCGATCATATCCGCATTATTCGCAAACCGTAGGGTGGCACACTTAAGGGACACTGACATCCAATTGGAGCAAAAGTTTCATACCGGAAAGAATAACAAGCGCAGGAATTTATTTCACTAGACACTGAAACTGTTTCGGTTGAAATTGCTGAAACTGGTTCTACATGTGAAATTGAATACTAGCAAGGGGTTTTATGTGAATGTTTGTTAATTAAAGTAATTAACAAAATTCTGAATAAATAAATAAAAGAGTTTTATTTAAATGAGAGCTTGCATTAAATTTGGTGGAAATTTAATGCATGTGAGTGGATTTTTGAGTGGAGGCTCTTTTATGGGAGTGGAAGCTTTTCATTTTGAGTGGGAGCTCCACCCACATGAATGTGGGAGAGGTGGGGGCAGCCCCCATGGCTGGGCGCCATGCCCCTTGGGTGCCCCCCTCTCCCCTATAAAAGGCCCCCTCTCATCCTCTCAAAGCACACCTCCTCGTGAAGGATCTCTCTCCCCCTCTAGAATTTATCCCCCATGGTCCCGGACTAGCGAGATACATGTTCCCGGTGGCTATTCGGCAAGAAAGGGTTGTGCTTCCGCTGCATCGCTGGAGCGAGGAGGCAGAGGTTTCTCGGTGTCTTGTACGTGTATGCGAGCACGGATGCGCTGCTGTTTTGCGGCGCTAGGACTTCCTCTCGATCTTGAGATCGGCAAGAGATCGTCTACATCAACCACGAGTTTGGACTCGTTAAGCTTTGTCGGTCTTCAAGGGTATGTTCTCTACGGATGTATATCCGCCCGTTGCTTGTATCTAGTAGATAGATCTTGGTACATAGTTGTTCCCATCGTAGGATTTTTTTGATTTCTATGCTGCAAACCCAACACGTAAAACTAACCTGTCAACTTGACTCGGAACAGGGACATGCATCAACTCAAAATCTTCAATCTGTCTTCTAAAATCAGAATAATTGACGATGTGCATTTTCTTTATTGCTTCCATTAGCTTGGTCGCATGTTCAATCATTTCTACATTAGCTTCACCACGGAGAGAGTCAAGAATCTCAAACCTTTTGGCAGGCATATTAACAGAAAGCATGTACCAATGGCCCAAATGGTCCTTTTTAGTCCCTAGCTCCTGAAGGACAGCAAAGCAAAGCTACAGAAAAAAATGAACATAAGATAAGTAAAGACAGGTGTATAAAAACAGTGGTTACCTAGGCAGAAATGAAAGAGTTATCAACATAACATAAGCAATGGTTATCATACACTATGCCTGAACTTATCAACTGCATACAGTAGAATAACAACAATAAATAATAGAATTAGACATCATACCTTATGTTTGTGGCTCAGTTTATAGTTGTCAACTCTCCTAAACGACCCCCGAACAAGATTTGCAGTGAATCTTCCCTCCAACAGATATTTAGTAACGATATAAGGAAAAATTATCTTGTTGGATGGGCAATTATCTTGCATTGCAGAAATAGCAAGATCACACATATTGTTAGAAAGCTCGCCATATGGCATCACACTTTCAACAAAATCACTAGTTGTCACCCACATTGGATCAATGTTACAAATTGATGTGCTACAAAAAAATGTAATGATTAGAATACAAGTTATCCATTAGGAAACCAAGAAGTTATCACCAACAAACAGTACAAGTAATCAACCTGTAGTAATACAACTTATCAAACCAGTACAAAAAAGTTCAAGTTATCCACTGAAATAACAACTAAAGAGTTATCAACCAGAACTAGTACTGACCAACCAGTATTAGTACAACTTATCATCCAGGTACAAATAAAAAGGTAAAGTTATCAACCATAAAATTAAAAATGATCCACAATGAAAACCATAAAGTTCAGCAACTAGAAGTACAAAGTGATACACAAGTAGTAATACAGGTTAGCAAACAACTAACAATAAAGAAAGGTTCAAGTTATCCACTATTAAAACTAAGAGTTATCCACTAAAAATACTACAAGTGACCCACCAGGAATACTACAACTTATCAACCAGATAACATAAAAAGTTAAGTTATCAAGCATGAAACATTAGAAGTGACCAATGGTAGCATTTAAAAGTTACCAACAGAGAATACTAAAAAGGATTGAATATTATAAAAAAGAACATGTACATACTTTTTAATCTTTGACGTATTTGCATTACGCGTGTGTATGATAATCTTCTTATACAATGCATCTTCTTCTGTAGTTGTCTTAGTATAGGAGAACGGAGGAAGAAGAGACTTGGCAGGATGAAAAAGTCTAAGAGTGCGCAGCCGCGTCGGAGGTGTAACACTACCAGCGACAGCAAATGGAAGAGCAGAACTGATACCGAAAGTTGAATAATCAGGAACAACTACAACAAACAAAAATATTAATGCAGCTCGTAAAAAATATCCATTCAAATACATAAATAATAACTAAACAATTTTGTTTAGTTACCTGGAACGGAAGAACTAGTCTGGTTCAACTATTTGGTATCTTTCGTAAAACTCCGAACACCTTGATAACCAATCTTTTCACCCAACAGATTATCAAGAGAAATAACTACATTTTCATTTTTTACCAATTTTTGCACTTACAATCAACTTTTTGTTGATACACTGCAAAAAGAATAAAGAACGGACAAAGGAAATGTCCAAATGAAAAAGGATATAAATGGCGGACCCCATGTGGAAAAACAAAACCACATGTTTATCACCATAAACAAAAAATTTAAAAACATAACATATATTAAACAATAAAAGGTAGTTTAATTACATCACACAAACATAGAGTCATATAAATTACAGCACAAATTATTCCATCAACAACATATCACAAAATAAAAGTTTCAAAAATTGAAACCTAATTTTAACTACGGCTACCATAAAACAAAACCAAACAGCCATGAAACCGAATCATGATCTTCAAGTTTGAAACCCAAGCCCAAAACAACCATCGCAACGATGATCTTTAATTTTGTCATCCAAAAGGGACAATTAACTAGATCCATCTACACCCTTATTTTTATCACCACCAGTTTTCGGTAAGTTCAATAAGTTAACAGCTGCATAGAATATGTCCCAAAAGAAAGACAAGAAGAAAAAGGGACAAAACATTTTTTTTGTTAATGTCATATAATCTGTTACATGCTTTCTACAAAGAAAACATGTTAATACTAAAGTTGTCAGCATAAAACAGTGTAGGTTACCAATATAAGTGATCTAAAGTTATCATCATTGGTATATAAAAGTGATCAAGGGCATATATATAAAGTTATCAACACAAACAAAAAATGCACAATCATGATAAAAACACATGATACACTATGAAATAAAACATCATTAAAATAATATAGTTTTATATTACAAAAAAGGATATAAGACAAACATATAATCAAGTTGTAAACATTTAAAACATTTGAAAAACAAAAAACAATGTAGGTTACCAACATAAATAAGTTACAGTTATCAACACTGATATATAAAAGTGACCCAGGGCATATACATAAAGTTATCAGGCTGAAGGTGTGTACTAGTGCTGGCAGAAGGTGCCCAAGACAAAGGAAGAACATCTTCTGCTTCAAAAACATGGAATAAATCACCCGGATCAACAAAAATGTGATGAGAAATAGGCACAACACTAAAATCACCTTGTGCAACAATACGAAGATCAGGCTAAGCAGGAGCAGGCTGCGCAGGTGCACTAGCAGTAGGAGCAGGCTGCACAGAGGCACCAACAGTAGGAGCAGGCTATGCACGAGCACCAGCAGTAGGAGAAATAGGAGGACCCGCATCAGGCACAAAATACGACACAACATCCCTAAAAACATGTAATGGTATCCCAGCAGCAAGACTCAACTTTCCATCACGACCAACCAATTTTGCTTTCTTGATAAAAGTGAATTCAGCTTCAGAACTTCCATCACCACTTGAAGGACCAGTAGAGGTATCGAGCACACTGGACTGCCTGCTAATAGGGGGGTCAAAAATACTTGACGCATGAACCAAAGGAGCAGATAAAATAGGTTGTACATCTTCTTGGGTACTATCATCCAAGACAAAAGGCTCATTTTCACTCTCACCCTGGGTTGATGGATCTCCAAGCGAGAAGACAGCAGGACTTGCAGCAACATCAACAGAAGTAGCAGCTGCTGCAAGGTTGGTGAACAACGATGACGCAGGAACAAGAACAACACCATCAGGATAAACATAACCACCTGCATCATATTGGCATCAACCTGGGGGGCATCTCTGGTGGCAGCAACTTCCGTGATGTTCTCCGTCTCGTTTGCCATGATATTTACAACGCTGCTGCTAACAGGCTGATCAATGGTTTGCTTAATCAGTGGAGCTATCGAGTCTGGTTGAGCTACATCCATTATCACATCAACAGATAATCCTACTACAACTGTAGCAGGTGTGCTCGTCACACCAAGATCTTCAGTAGCAACACCCTTGCCACATGTTTCTCCACCAGATATAACCTTTTCAACATTGACGGCAGGCGCATCCACGACATCAGGAGTTGCAACAACATTAGAATGTCCTTCAACACGAGTAGGTGAAGGAATAAGAGAGGATCCATCAACATCTATAACAGATGTGCCTCCATCTGCAGAACGCTGTTTTGCCAACCGTGGTGAAGACCTTATAGCTAGCACAGATGTCTTCTTGGATGATTTCTTGCTGTAATAAATAATTGTTAACAAAAACAAAAAATCAGAACATAATAAACAAAAAACAGACAAGTTACCAACATAAACATAAATAAGTTATCAGATGAAATATACTACAGTTATCCAGTGATTAACAATTAAAAAAACAAAAATGACTAACATAAATAAACCTAAAGAAGTTATAAACTGAGAAATGCTACAGTTATCAACATTAACATAAATAAGTTATCATGTGAGAAATGCTACAGTTATCAGTATAAACATAAAGAAGTTATTGATGTGAGAAAGACTACAGTTATCAGTATAAACATAAAAAAGTTATCAGAAGAAAAATGATACAGTTATCAATATAAAGTTATCTATATAAACATAATAAACAGAAAACAGAAAGGTTACCAACATAAACATAAATAAGTTATCAGATGAAAAATGATACAGTTATCAACACTAAGGTAGTAAAATTATCCAGTGACTGAGATAAATAAATATGCCCGCACATACCTCCCAGAAACATTAGACCACATCATGGCAGGAGTAAGGTCCATCTCTTTGCAAACAAGAAACTTGATCTCATTATGAACCTCCTCATCAGTACATGAATTGATAACTTTATCAACATCCTCAACCGGGCGTGACTTCTTCTTCCTAGACCTTTCATACACACGCATAGGGGTTTGTTCCTGTCCACCCACAACAGTAGCAACATGAGTATCTGTCACCCGGTTTACGGGTGAGACATTATATACAACAGGTGACCTAGATTCAGGTGGTGACATATGACGATCATCAGGTGATCTTGCTCCTAGACTCTTATTCTGCTCTTCATTGGAATCTGGGAAAGTCAAAGATAGCTGGACATTGGAATAACCACCCGCACGACCACCAACAACACCCTTACCCTTCCTGTCAGCACGGACATACCGTTCAGCATCGTCATCTCCACTGCTGTCAGAATTGCTGCTGTCTGAATCCCTCAGAATTGTATTATCACTAGGAAGAATAGGAGACAAGACTTCATTAGTGCGTGGAACATTCCTTCCACGAGTGATAGAACGAGTAATCCTAGCTCCATGGACACCACTTGAGGTAGCACCACGGGCACCACTTGAGCTACCACCACGAGCACCACTTGAGCTAGCTCCACCCATGAAGATTCCTCCCATGGGTTGCGTTGCAAGTTGACCACCAAACTGTGCAGTTAATTGTTTCGCCATTTCAGCACCAGCATTGCCTTGCACCACCATTAAGCCTTGCACAAGGGTACTCATTAACCCAAAAACACCATATGCAAAACTGCCAACAAGATTTGCTATCTATGACTTTTGCTGCACAAATAAAAAGAAAGAAACAATAAGAACATTAACAAAACAAGAAGCAAACAAAAGTAACATGACAATAAAAAGATAAGTACAGTATCAAAAAATCCTAAAAATATCACCTCATTTGAACAACCAGGGTTTGCACAAGTGTCAAACCATTTGTTAAACCCTTGCGCACCACCAAAAAGTCCAAAGCTCATGTCATACTGAGGCTTCAACTGTACAAAGAAACAGATACAGAATTAGCAAATGTGATCAACCACTTTTCTACATATTACCCACCTTAATCACATTATAACCTACATGTTACCACCCAATAAACACATAAGTTACCCACTGTTTATACTCAATGTAATCAAACAGACATATAACATGTTACCAACACTTAAACCTAAAACGTTATCAACAACATAAAAACACATATGCTACAAAATGTATTACACACCTCTAGCTTTCCATATGCATTTCCATCATTCTGCAGATCAGCAATCAACACTTCATCAATTAACTCTCTTGACCATATGTTCACAACATAACGCCCTTCCGACAAATCAATATCCAACCCACTAACATCAAGTGAGTCAACATAAAGCAGCTGCAAGAAAACAAATTAAAAACCAGAAAAAGAATACAATAAATACACTAACTAAAACATAAAACAAATTTTAATATAGAAAGTAATATTCACACAATATAAAAACAACAATGTGTACCTATAACAGAAAAAGGCAAGTCTGCGTATGACTACCACTAGAAAGCTCCTCATGCAGCTGGTCAGCAGCAAACTTGCACCACTGGAACTTGGACACATTTCCAATGTTGTGCTGAAATTATATAATGAAAAAGAAACTATCAACATAACATCAAAACTTGCACATATATTACACACCACCACAAAAATCTAAAACAAAAATGATGCCACCCCTATAACACACAAGTTATCATCACACCAAACAGAAAGTTATCAACACAAAAACATATAAGTTACTAGCCAACACAGATATTGAAAATGAACAGACATGACAACAAAAAAAGTTACCATGATAGGGTAGCACTTATGGCAAACACGGTTCCAGGTGGTGGGTGACAGAAGTGTAGACACAATGTACATCACATATACTTGCTTAAACTCATCTCCATATGAAGTCATATCCTTTAAGATTTTAAAAACTCGAGTTCTCAAAGGTGTGCCAGAATCATCAGGAAAAAGAGCAGGGGCAAGAGCACCCTGAATTTCTGCATCAGCATAATAAGGAACCGGCTCTTCACCAAGCGGCAAACCCAAACATCTGAATACACTATCCTCGTTGAGGGGTATCCTTCCTCGACCTGGCACAACAAATTCACGTTTATGCTTGTCATATAAACTATCAAACCAAGTCATAACTGCGTCGTTCAGTGATGAACACTTGATATCTATCAAGCTATCAAACTCCACTGATTCAATTGCTGCCTTCTGATCATTCGATAGAAAATCCAGTAAACCGGCCACAGCAGAAGGAGATGCCCTGTTACGTTTACGGGCAGGTTGTTTTTCACCCGCAACAACATTATCAGCAGCCTTCCGTTTCCTCGGCATCGTGACAACTACAAACAATTTAAAATGAAAAAATAAATACAAAACTAAACCATAAGGATACACAAGAATATATAGAAAAAAAGAAAACAATACAATCAGTACATAAGTTACCAATGATCATAACCTAATGTTATCATGCAAACAGAACACAAGTTACCAATGATAATAAGCTCATTTATCATACAAACATAACATTAGTTATCCATGTTAGTGCACACATAATATCATGCATTTTGCTCAAAATTAGCATTACCAAACAGATCATAAACAAAATTTAACAAAAACATTACATTATACAGTAGTTAGTACTATTGCAATCAATGAATTTTATCCACACATCAGTACAAAAGTTACCCATGATCATAAACTAATGTTATTATATCAATATAACATAAGTTATCCATGCCAGTGTATATATATTATTATGCACTTTGCTCAAACATTACCAACAGAACACAAACAAAAAATTTACAGATATATGTCTAGTACTGTTGTTATCAATAAATACTCTCCAATGTTACCCATGACTAGTGCAAAATGTTATTAAGGGACCGTATACAATCTTACCCACCTCATAAAAAAATTAGCAGATACATAGCTAGTACTGTTGTTATCAAGGGTTCCTCTCCAATGTTACGCATGGGTAGTGCTATTGTTAGCTAAAACAGAAGTTATACATGCTTACAAAGCAGAAGTTATCAACAAACTTGAACATAAGTTATCCATGCTTACATGCATAAGTTATCAACTAGCTAAAATAGAATTTATACATGCTTACAAAGCAGAAGTTATCAACTAGCTAGAACATAAGTTATCCATGCTTACATGCATAAGTTATCAACTAGCTAAAACAGAAGTTATACATGCTTACAGAGCACAAGTTATCAACTAGCTAAAACAGAAGTTATCCATGCTTACATGCATAAGTTATCAACTAGCTAAACCAAGGAATCAAAATTTCAAAAGCCTAAAACATACATAGAAGTGCATCATAATTTATAAATGATTTCTTATGGGCACCCTAGCTAGTCAAATGTTATCATGCCATCAGTTCATAAGTTACCCATACCATTACACATATGTTATCATGCAATTTACTCAAATTTTACCAGCAGATCATAAACAAAATTTAACAAATACATTCTCCAATAGTTATTACTATTGTAATCAATGAATATTCCACAATGTTACCCAAGGTTAGTGCTATAGTTATCAAGGAATCCTATACAAACATACCCAATTCATAAACAAAAGTTAGCACATAACAGGTTAGTACTGTTGTTATCAAGGGATCCTGTCCAATGTTATCCATGGATAGATCTGTGGTTATCAAGGGATCATATCCCACTGTTACCCATAGATAGATCAGTTGTTATCAACTAAATAGTATGCAATGTTATCCATGGCTAGATCTTTTGTTATCAAGCAATTCTGTTCAAATATAACCCATCTCAAAAATAATGTATAACACATCAAATCACCATTAGACCATGGGGGAAACATTACACATGGATCACATCATCTGAATATCAAAACTACATCACACGCAGTAGATCTGATAAGGGAACATTACTTAAATGACACCAAAGGGGATCATGGGGAGCACTCAAACCGATTTAAACAACGGGGGTTGAAGCATGAAGGAGCCAAACAAAATCAGCAGACAAAATCGCACGCATTACAACTTACAAAATATGGATAACTACAGGACTTGCCGGAATCAACGACAAGCACAAAATCGACGAAATGGAACCGCCGGAAAACAGAGAAGGAAGGGTCGAAGCGGCGGAGGAGAGAAATTGGAGGACATAACCTGCGAGCACACCTAGAGGGAGTCGACGCGTCGGCAACGGCAATGGCAAGCAGAAACGGCGAGGAACCGACGGAAACTGCCGAATCGTCCTCCAAATCACCGGAGAAGAAGGGGAGAGAGAGGAGCGGAATTCCCGAAACGGTCGGGAGAAGTGGGAGGGATGAGAGACGATGACGAGCGGGCCCAGGTGATTGCGATGGTGGGTTCAGGTGTGCGGCATTGAAAACGAGCCACCAACCGCGCGTGGCGCGCGGGGTTGTCCGTCTCCGTCGGATAGGAATCAAACGATCCTGTGAGCCCGTCGAGATTTGACACGTACCAACCGTTCTCAAACTAGAAATTCCGTTTTATTTATGTTTTCAGCCAAGGAAGCTTTCGCAGCCCAGAAAATTTAGTTGAGGTCACCGTCACATGCTCACCGTACACATGCTCAATCCCCATTAGCCCAGTCTTGATTCCTCCAACGCCTGCAAGTCCTGCCGCCGGGTCGGCTACTCCCCACGGCTGTCCGGTCGTGGGCACGCTTCTCAACTCCCCTCCGGCCCCGGCCTCGTTGCTCGGCACCCGCCGCGGCGGCCCGGCTGCTCGTCCCCGGCCGCCTGCCAGTTGCCACACGAGCGCCCCAGCTCGCCGCACAGCCCCTGCTGCTCCTAGCCCTCGGCCACGTGTGTGCTGGGTTCTTGACCACTCAGTAAGGCCGCCGGCCCGCCGTGTGTGGGAAGCTAAAGATATACGTCCAGGCAGACCAGAACTCGCAAGGTACGCAGTAGATCGAGGCCGGAGTAGTATTTTTTTTAAAAAAAAAATTTGGTAGGAATATTAGTAGTTGGATGGCTTCCTGCTGTACAGTTATGATCTCATCACTAATTTGTTCTAAGTTTCTTCGGAATTTGTCAGCCATTATATGCATCCTTCTGACGTGAAGTTGTTATTCTGCTTAAAGTCAACTCGATTAGTATGTATTCTTAATTGTTAGATTCGAGGCTACCATCTGATATTGCGCAGGATCTTGCGGCGGGAGAGTTCATTTGCATCCACCTGACATGAGATGATATATACTCCCGTTGAACCACAGATACTTGAGAGTTCACACCGCTCGGCGGCTCGTCCCGGCCGGCCACGCTTCTCGCCACCAGCGTTGTCGTCGCTGCGTCTCGGCAGCGGGGGACAGTGCGTGTGCTGGGTTCTCTGTCGCTGGACGACTCAATCAGGCTGCTGTGTTTATTCCTGCCTGTAATAACAAACGTATCGATCGGAAGTTGAAGATACGTTCAGCCAGACCAGAACTATCACAAGGTACGCGATATATAGAGGCCTTAAGGGCTTGAAGATACGTTCCTAATTTGAACGCTCAGATGATTTTCAAGCAATTTTCTCATGCAGGGTGCACTTACAATTAATGGAGGGCTGCGGCGGACGTGAGGTCCTGGAGCAAATACTCGATAGAAGAATAGAGCCCACAGATCTACGGTTAGCACTTTTGGAAGACATCACGGAGAAGTTCTCTGAAAACCGCAAGATCGGTCAGGGTGGGTTTGGAATTGTTTACCAGGTAAATCTTGCCCCTCAGAGAAACCATCTGAATTACACAAAAGTAAGATGCATATTCTATTTTTCTCGTACAAGTTACGAAATTTGTGTTTTTTTCTTGGTGGCATTAAACCTATATCATTTGTAAAATATGTATAAGGTGAACCAAATGCTCATAAGAGATGTTGAACAGGGTATCCTTGGAACGAGGAAGGTAGCTGTGAAGAGAATTATAAACAGCCATGCATTCGATGAGAAGCTATTTCGTCGTTGGTGTTGATCAAGAAAATGTTGTGCGGTTTCTTGGTTTTTGTTCTAATACGGAGCACACACTGATGCCTTTTAATGGAAAGCAAGTTTATGCTGAAAGAAGAGAACGATTGCTATGTTTTGAATATGTTGCCAATGGGAGCTTGGACAGATATCTCACCGGTAAGATAATGTTCTTTGTGATGCAACTTTCCTGTTTACTTGTTTGTCGCCATCCTTCCATTTCTTGATTTTATACCATGGTCGAGTTCAGCGATCAGTATGCGCCTTATCATGGTCATATCGAATTGGAAGAGTACCCGCATCAGGGAAATTGTAGCATTTTTTTTACAAACGCAATGAATAACAACAATATGACTACTAGTGGCTAATTTGAAAGGGCAAGCAAAATATTTTTAGGAAAATAGAAGTATAGCCTGATTGGGTGCTTATTCTATGAATTAATTTACACTCCAACCCAATGAGAATGTCAGACCCAAATATGTCGATCTAAAATATCATAGAAAATCTAGACCTCCCGATAACCATCAAACAGCTAAGATTAATTTGGATGATGTGGCTCGTTGTAGGTGGCGATTAAAAATATTAATTGTATTAGTGGGGTAGTCTTCATATGAATATTCCATACTTCCCATTTACTCATTTTTCACTTTTATTCTTTCCTTTTAATTGAAGATGAATTAAGAGGACTTGAGTGGGGTGTACGCTATGGCATTATTAAGGGGATTTTTGAAGGCTTGCATTACCTGCATAAGGAAAAAGGTATGATCCATATGGATCTGAAGCCAGAAAATATACTACTGGATGCTCACATGGTGCCTAAGATCACGGATTTTGGCCTTTCAAGGCTCGAAAACTCCCAAACTACAAGTACACAACAATTTTTCACAATGTAAGCTACACATCCCGGGATGCCATTGTTTACTCGTAACAACTGATATTTTATATTTTCCTAATTTCGTAATGCAGGGGATACTGTGCTCCAGAATATCAATTTCATGGCAAGATGTCATTCAAATCAGATATGTATAGTTTGGGTGTGATAATCGTCGAGCTGATAACAGGACGAAAAGGCATCCCCGACATTAATACTGTAAGAGTACTTTATGTCACCATACACGTGCTCCTATTTATAAAAAAACAAATATGTCTAACAATTTAGTGGCTTGGAGGTCGTGTTGTACTGGATGTCAATAACTTTCTCTTCCTCCGACTTCTCTTCATTCGCTTGCATACTCTGCAAAACTAGTTGTGGCATGCTTTCTTCATGGAACACTAGTCTACATTGTAGGATAGATTTTTTCATCAAATTATTCTAAATTTGTGTGTTTTCTTGAACAATAATTATCCACTTGATCATCCACAAAAGCCAAAAAGGAGTGACTAGCTCATTATTAATTCACCTTCCTCTTTCTTTTCACGTGGATTGCAACATTTGCATTGGTTGTTTCTATTGCTTGGACTTTATTCAGCATTGCATTCTCAACATGGCACTTAAATTATTGTGTTATCATTAATGACAATTTGGCTTTGATGAAAAATTTATATGCCAAAGTAGTACTAAATTTTTTGTGCTAATTTGTCCAAAATTTCAAAAGTTTAGACTGTTTTGGGACGAATGGAGTATATTGGAGTTTACCAGTGTTAAGGTTAAATACAAGGGTCACAAATTTGGTTGGTTCTCCATGGATATATATGGAAAATATTAAAGGCATACTTGGTTTGCTACCTATTTTTTCCTTGCCAAAATTTCGAAAATGTAAGTTGCCAAAATTAGGCAACCTAAAAGTAAAATAATTGACAATTTTGATAACAAAACAAGTGGTTGCTAAATTTTAGCAACTTGCCAATACATAGGCAAGGCAAACTTGGTAGAAAACCAAGTATGTCCTACTAAACTAAGAATGGTGGTAGGGTTAGTGTGGTGCCCAGTAATAAGCCCCCAATAGACCTGGTCATACCAATGGCGGCCTCAGGAATTTGCCTCTAGGTGTTCCTTGAATTTTTTTCTTTTTTCTTTGCAATGCAAGCAATCAATATACTAAAATAACATGTCAGGTGTTCAATGCGCCATTAATCAATCAAAAAACTTCTCAGCTTTTCCCGCGTTGTGCGGCCTTGCCCCCATTGTTGCATGCCCCCGCTCTCGCCGTCGACCAGTCACTCGCTTCTCCTTTCCAATTTTGAATGAGCATGGTTGGTTCTAGGCTTCTGTGCGGGTGCGTGCAATGCGGGGCAGCAAAGACCTGGTCCATGTGTAAGCTCGTTGAGCCTTCCGTCATTCATCTTCTTCCTTGAATCTTACCCCAAACACATGAAAGTAGTAGACTTTCAGAACTGTATACTACATATAATGTGTTCTTGCCCCAAAAATCTTTGGTATTTCATGGAATACTAAGGAATACCCTTGACGCCGCTGGGTCATACCTTTGGCATGGCCTGGCAGGAAATTTTCAAGTCTCTAGCCCGACCCAAATAGAGGTGAAAGAGTAGTTAGGCCTTATCTAGGTTAGTCCTCCTTTATAAACCGCTCAAATCCCAGGCCAAACCCACCATGGCCTTGTATTTCGGGCCAGGCTAGGGCTAGGTAAAAAAGGCGGAAGCTAGATATGGTATGACATGCATGTGCTGTTGTTGGATTTGTGTTAAGGTTCGGTAGTGATGAAATTTGGTTTATATATTGCTTAATTACACAAACATGGCGGCTTATCTCAATTCTCACAATAATTTGTGTTTCATACAAAGCGAAACTATGGTAGATAAAAATATGCAACATGCTTGTACATCAATATACCTGTATTTGCCAATACTTCCTTGGACCTAGCGGTAGACTTAAGTATGGCAGCAATCTTATTACATATACAAGCATGAAAACTTCACACCTCTAGTGATATATAAGTTGTACATTCCGTTCTACTGTATAGTCCATTAGATGATAACACACATAATATTATATTAGTTATCACTTTGTGTCGTCTATATCTGTATCAATGATAGCATGAATAAAATTTTCAAGAAAAATAGTTAAGGTAAAAAAATGTGAATGCCATGGTATTTGAATTATAGTCTAACCAAATTCTTTGGGTGAGAAGGAGCCATTTATCTTTATTTAATGTAGAAAGTCTTGTCTCTGCTGTCCACAACTATCTATTTTAATTTAGCAAACAATTTGTTTGTGATGTTAAAGCAAAAGGCATAACTTTGTTGTATATTATGTACTCCCTTCCATTCTAAACACATAGGATTCTACCTTTATCTTAAGGTTTTAAAAAAACCATTAAGTTGTTTGTGTACTTGCACAAAAAGTTTATATAAATATTGTTTGCAATATCCATTTTCTTATAAATTCTTTGTTAAATGGCAGGTACATAGAAGATGGAGGCATAGGTGGAATAAATCATCAAGAGAAACACCATTGGAATATAAACAAGTAACTAAATGCATTGAAATAGCCTTACTCTGCTTGGCCCAAGACCCCTTTCGTCGGCCTTTTATATGGGATATAATCGGTGACGTGAAAATTATGGACGGTTTGGATGGACACATTGTTGGTGATGACAAGTCCACAGTTTGCCAGGTAAACTCGATGATCTACAATTGTTGCTTATGATATTGGACTAACTAATATGTATTGTTCAGTTAATATCGTTTCTCTAATGAAGACATGCGGATTTATTAACTTTGAACATTGAAGTCGTTGTCGTGAGCAAAAGAAATTATCCCTAATTTGTTTCAAAATTAAAATGTAGTTGAAGTGTATGGGCTAACGGTTTGGCCGAGCAAATTAGGTGGTTCGTTCTCTCGAGCATCAGGAATCAATACAAGATCAGCAATTTATATATAATCAGGAAAATTCATTTCATTATTTGGAATATCAATATTTATGACGATGAGGCTTATTCCACCACATTCCGGAGAGCAAAAAATGCTACTCCCTCTGTTCGGAAATATAAGACGTTTTAGCTTTGTGAATCGAACGTATCTAGACGTCTTTTAGTGTATAGGTTCGTAGAGGTTCGGAGTGAACCTATACCCTAAAAGGTGTCTAGATACATTCGTTTCACAAAACTAGAATGTCTTATATTTTGGAACGGAGGGAGTAGACATGAACGGAGGTGGATAGGTTTACAATATTGTGCGCTCGCCATGACACACTACTCGAGTTGTCTTATTTTGGAGAATTTCAAATTTACCATCATGAGATCTCGTTAGATTCCTGAAAAGCGTGAGAACTATGATATTCTGTATTGGGAATGTACGACCGGTATTCACTATAAGATAATTGTTAGTAACAGTAAGTGTTATTTTGCAACGTACGGCCGGCCGGTATTCACTAGTATAAGATAATTGTTAGTAACAGTAAGGCCCCGTTTGGCATCAAAGTATTTTTAAAGTATTGAGGGAATACTTTGGTTTCTAAAAAAACTGAAGTATTAAATACTTTGAGGTGTTTGGATCTAACAAATAATATGGTTTTAAAACTGAAGTATTCTCTAAAACTATGTTTTTTTAAGTATTTGAGAAAGAGGCTAGACCCTCTTTTTTCTAAAACTGAGAAAAGGGAAAAACTGAAGTATTGATTTGCTAGGCACTAAAATACTATGGTGTTGATATACTTCAGTTTTAAAAAAACTTTGTTGCCAAACTAGGCCTAAGTGTTGTTCCGCAACGAGTACTTTTATCCTGCTCCATAATCTGCATTTCATTTCCTATAGTTCTATGGGGGTATTCACGGGTAACTTGATATATCGTCATCAGAAGGCTCTTATGATGGAAAAGTGAGTTAAATGCACAATTAGGCATAAACCTTGGCGCTTAGCTTCAAATCAGTCACAAACGTTGAAAACTGGACATGACAAGTCACAAACCTTGGCAGGGATATTTAGGATTAGTCACAAGCAGCCCACCGCAGCACCACATCAGCTAAATTAGTCAGCTGTCGTGCCAACTGGACTATGCGGGTGGGTTGATGTGACCTTAGTGCTGTGTGGAGGGGCTTTGATGAAAATTTACGTGCATGCTTCTATATGACAGGTGGGTCCAGGGGAATATGACCCGTCGGGCTCATTTGGCTCTCTCCCACTCCACCGACCTCCCAAGTCGACCGCGAAAGTGATTGCCACGCTCGAGGCTGGCAGCACAGAAAAGCCGGGATCTCCTTGCGCCGGCATAGGTTCCCATTGCGTTTTCCAGATGGTGCCATCCCGCCACGGTGGCTCACGCCCTCTCCGGTGCACCACTGTGAGTGTTGATCAGATTTGCCGCCATGGAGAAGTCGAGATGAGGGAAACTGAAGACGCCAGGCAAAGGAACCCGACATGTTCCTCACATGAGATAACTGCTCAATTGTGCTTCCTTGAGGACCCCACATGTCATCCAGTGATCCGTCACATCTTTTCATAAAACACCTCAGGTCCGATACAATTCGCACCCACAAATACTTCCGCACCTCTAATCCATCCAGTTGGCATGATAGCTGGCTAATTTCAATGATGTGCCTCTACGGTGGGATGGTTGTGACTAATCCTAAACACCTCTGCCCCCTTCCAAGGTTTGTGACTTGAGGTAAATCGAGTTTTCAATGTTTGTGACTGATTTGAACCAAGGTTTGTGACTAACTGTGTATGTAACTCTGGAGGAAAAGTACCGCCCTTATCATCATTCATATATAGGACATCTTTATTACTGTGGGATAGAACTTATCTATTTCCTATCAGAATGGTAGCTGTACTAATGCATTTGCTCTTTTCTCATAGGTGGGCGCATCTTATTCTGACGATGACATGCTTTGCATCGAGCCGCTGTTGCTAAATTTTCCTTGCAAGTTTAATAGAGAGATGTCACACCCACTTCACCTAAGAAACGAGACGGATTCTTGTAAGGTTTTCTACATTGAAAAGCAGACCTCACTAATTGACAGCATAAAACCAGCAAAAGGCGTTGTGCCACCACGATCTACGTCTATTGTCAGAGTAATATTGCGAACACATGACAAGGTACCAGATGAGATGTTGTACCCACGGCAGTTGGTCGTGCGGAGCACTAAACCGAAGGAGGGTCTCAAAATAGATGAGATAATAAGTGAAGAAGTTCTCAACGAGGAAACGGGTTACGTGGTTGACGTGGTGGATTTGGATATTTTAATTGAAGAAGCTGAGGTAAGAACCTGTGTTTCAAAGAATAAGTTGATACATTTGGCATGTGGAATATTTCACAGCAGAGCCACTAAGTTGCATGGGAAGTAATTTTTGCATCGTTCATGCTGATTTTTTATTTTTTGGCACAAATCAAAGAATCGTATTTATGAACAACTACATGCGCATTTGCTACCGTGTGCACGGTTAGTTCTGCAATATTACATGGATTTCAAATTCTGATTGGCATGCACTCGTTGTGTAGATCCAAAAATACAAACATCCATCCCAACCATCAATTGTTAATGTAACCCTCCTTTGATGGCGACCCTTTGAAGCTCCTTGTACATTTGTAGCTGAACGGAAACTCAACATAAGTATTCCTAATTGTCTAGCCTCACACCACTTGCCCTCGATTTTAGTTGTTGTTAATTCACTCAGAAGTATTTTCTCTTCGAAATATCTGTTGATATTTGTTATTAATTTTGGAGTAAATTACACATTTTACTCTATATAAGGTTTGTTGTGACAAGAGTTACCCAATTAAAAATTTTGTGAAATATTTTACCTCATTTAAGAAAACTTTGTGGTAGTTTAAGATTTTTTCCACAATGTTGTACCATCTCACATGTCATGTCAGCTTTCATAGGGTTTTATTTTTAAAATTTATTCTGCTGACGTAATTTGAGTGAGTTTGAAAATACTTTACCACGTTGAAATTTTCAAATTCACCTAAAAAATCTCATTTTGATGCACATCAGTCACCTCTCCGATGACTTGGCACATAATTTGAAAAAAAAAATCCACTTGACTGACATGGCACAAGATTGGAGAAAAAAATCTTAAAAGGGGTCAAATCTGGCATATAGTTTTCTTAAATGTGGTAAAATCTATCAAGACTTTTTAAATTGGATAAGTGCTGTCACAAAAAAATTATATAGGGTAAAATGTTTCATTTACTCTTCATTTTGTGCAATTAAATCTGCTCTTACAAAAATATGACAAGCATCTTGGTTCTGATGGCCAGCCTTGCAATCGGCCATAGCTTGTTTATAGTGAATGATGATGCACTTGTTACGTAAGTTGATGCTTTTGACCTTGTGTATAATTGGGTCATCTCTATCTCAATGCAGCCCATCGAGGTCCACCCCAGTGAGCTCCGATTTCCAATTTGGGGCATGAGTTTTTCGATCTCAGTCAAGGTAGTCAACACTACTGAAAACCACGTTGCTTTCATTCCATGGCCAGGGGCCCACAATATGGCCGACTACTACACCCATCCCAAGGGAGAAATCCTGGAACCAAAATCAGAAAAGGAACTGGTGGTAAGAAGGACAACAAAGAAAGCGGTTCCGCAGAGCAACGAGTGCAATGAAAAGTACATTATATACAGCACAATCGTGAGCAAGGATTTCAAGACCAACAATCTTGAGAAATTCTTCAAAGAAACAAGGGAAGATCGAAAATGGTATGAGAAAGAGCTTGGCGTTGTCATTGAAGATAAGTTTGACGTGAGTTCCATCCCTTACACTCAAGCTTTAAATTTTCTAAATCTTAGTAGTAGCACCAGGTTTCATGCTCATGATCTGCCTGTTATTTAATGGTGTACTCCAGCTACTTCAGAATGAATGATGATACACATGTTGTAGTAAGTTGATGTTTTTGGGTTACATTCATTTTTTTGTTCCTCTTCATAATTGGGTTATCAACCTCAATGTAGCAACTGTCCATATGAGTGGAAAAACGTTTACTACTACTCTTTTTCGCCACCTCTTCACGGACCGTAGAAAAGCCATTTATTTATATTTGTACTATATTACTGAATGCATTGGTTTTCTGTATGGGTAAATCCTACTCTTTCACAGTTTAAACAGTCAAATATATTTGAAATAGAGTAAAATCCACTTTTGACCCTCTCTAACAAAATGTGCCTCACATTTAACCCCATTTAACAAACTTGTGTGCCATTTTTGACCCCCTTCATTTAGCAAACTAATTTGTCACATAAATCTGGGAAAAATAGACGTATACAAATATAAATGATAGCCACATAAACATACATAAGTTATAAATACTTACTACACCGGCACGATACCGGCTCGACCTCCCTCCGTCTCATGCCCGACCTTCTTGTCCCCGCCCCTCGCGCCCGTCTTTGCAATCCGCTCCCTTCGAACCTGCTTGATTCATACAAATTACAATTATCCAGGAAGTTCGTTAATGATCCACGCTCGTTTTGGCCCTCGCTCATGTGTGTGTGTGTGTGTATATATATGTTATTTTTTGTTCCTGACTATAATTGGGTCATCTCTATCTCAATGCAGCCGATCGAGGTCCACCCCAATGAGCTCCGATTTCCATTTTTTCAAAGTGAGGGGATGAATTTTTGGATCTCAGTTAAGGTAGTCAACACTACTGATGGCCACGTTGCTTTCATTCCAAGGCATGGGGACCACAATGTTGCTGACTACCACACACATCCCAACGGAGCAATCCTGGAACCAAAGTCCACAAAGGAACTGGTGGTAAGAAGGACAACAAAGAAAGCGGTCCGTCGGAGCATCGAGTGCAATGACAAGTACAATATATGCAGCATAGCAGTGAGCAAGGATTTCAAGACCGACGATCTTGAGAAATTCTTCCAAGAAACATGGGCAGATCGAAAATGGCATGAGACAGAGCTGGGCATTGTACTTGAAGGTACGTCTGAGGTGAGTTTCATCCCTGACACTCAAGCTATAATAACTTTTCTAAAGCGTAGT
Organism: Avena sativa; assembly: GCA_916181665.1. Classification (NCBI taxonomy): domain Eukaryota; kingdom Viridiplantae; phylum Streptophyta; class Magnoliopsida; order Poales; family Poaceae; genus Avena; species Avena sativa. Next base: position 370,766,433 of record OV702284.1, read on the forward strand.
AGTAGCACCAGGTTTCATGCTAATGATCTGCCGTTATTTAATGGTGTACTCCAACTAGTTGCTGTTAGTTGATGTTTGAGGGTTACAATAATTCATGTTTGTTTTTGTTCATGTTTATAATTGGGTCATCTACCTCAATGCAGCCAATCCACCCTCGTGAGATGCTGAGTGAGAGGATGACAGCTTCCACCGCAATAATCAAGGTAGTCAACAATATATACTGATAGTTGCCTCACATTCAAACCCACCACTTGCCCTCGGATTCACTTGTATTATTTTCTCTTGTAAATAAATATTAGTTCGGATTTGTTATTTAGCTCTTCCAATATATCCAATCTGGACCTACAAGCAGAACAGGACATGTGTTCTTCTGATGGCGAGTTCCACATTGGTTACGTACTACAGTGATGTGGTCTAGCTAGTGTATATGGCATGCATGATGATGCACTTACTATTATTACCATAAGAAGCCAATTCTCTTGGATCACATGTATGTTTGTTTTTGTTATTGTAGATTTTTAAGTCGTCTACCTCAGTGCCGATGAATGTTTACCCCCGTGAGCTCCAGTTTCCTTTTTTGCCAAGTGAGGGAATGAGCTTTTCAATCTCAGTCAAGGTCGTCAACCCTACTGATAACCACGTGGTTTTCATCCCAAGGCATGGGGTCGACAATGTGGCGGACTACCACACCCGTCCGATCGGAGCAATCCTGGAACCAAGGTCCACCCAGAAACTGGTGGTAACAAGGACAACAAAGAAAGCGGGCCTGCCTACTAACATCGAGTGCAATGATAAGTACTTTCTGTGCAGCACACCCGTGAGCAAGGATTTCAAGAGGGTCGATCTTGACAAATTATTCAAAGAAACAAGGGCATATCGAATATGGGATGCGATGGAGCTGCGCGTTGCTATTGAAGCAGGACACGAGCTGCTGCAGTCCTCTGACGGTACATCTGAGGTGAGTTCCATCCTAGACACTCCATCTATGATGTATGTTTAACTTTATTATTAGCATGGTTATAATCTGGCCTCATCAAGGTTAGTACCGTAGGTCTTCATTTTTCTCCCTGGTTAACGAGAGAACAATAATTTCTTCTCATTTCACACCAAGTTCAACATACGCAAAAAAATAGAAAAAAGAAAAACACCTATCACGATTAAGAAAAAAAATTGGCCACTCATGTACTCCAGCTTAAGCTAAATGCCGATGTAGATTCCAAACTGTAATTTTTGGCATGCTCATAATCTGCCAATTTACTGGCATATACCAATCTATACTAATCGACTACTTTCTTCTTTCTGGTAGGTGTGCTCATCTGTCGCAAGGGAGCTAATCCGAGTCAAACAAGATGAGGCTTCCTCAATTATTCTACTAGTCAACGTTACAGAAGACGCTGTTGCTTTCTTTATAAAGGCAGACGGTAGAACGATCAAAGGAATCATCCTACCCTACTCAACGCTAGAACTCGTGGCAGCAGATACGCCAAACTGGAAAGACAAGTATTATTTGGACAGCACTGTCTTGAGCCAGGATCTGACGATGACGAGTAGTCTCAGAGACAACTTGTATGAAACAGAAGTTGGCCGAATATGGTACCGGGTGAAGCTAGACTTTACTCACGTTACACTGCCTCGACCGCGATTCTGGGAGGTGAGTTCCCTACTTCAAGGATACACCACATTTTACATTTGAGCAAAGCGGTTGTGTACTATTTTAAATAGTCGATCGTCGTGTACAATGTAACCAGAAATCAATGTAGGGCGTTGTATATATACCAATTAAACTCAGAGCTGTAGTAAGCACAACAATTTAATATTGAAGATATCGGCAAAACAAACTTAATTAAACTCCTTCCCCCATGCCAAAATCAACCCTGAAGCTAGTTTTTACTAGAGGCCAAAGTCAACCCTACACTATCAATACACTCGATATATCTCATATTGTATTAGTTTTTCATGTACATCTAACCATCTTTGTTGGATGTTTGCGATCAGAAAATACCCGCCTCAAGTTCCACTTTGACCATGGACATCCATCCAAGTAAGCCATGGTGAGTACTGGTCCTGTTATTTCCTTGACCATACATAAAAAAAGGTTGTTGTACGCATCACACATATGGAAGAACTTATGCTAATTTTTCTCCTCTAACACACAGGATTTTGATGAATATCAATCATACTAGTAAAATTTGGAACTACCGGACAAAGGCAAGTGATATTTTTCAGTATTTTGTCGGTACATCAAGTATGCAGGCACTGGCCTCTTCTGATCCTAGAAATTTTGACGTGATTTTTGGTTTTGAAGAAATAAAAGGTAGAACTAGAGACGATGCATATGTATCTGTATCTATAGCATACTCCCTTCGGTCCCAAATAAGTGTCCCAGATTTGTACTAGATGTGGCACAAAACTGGGACACTTAATTTGGAGCAGAGAAAGTACATTTAATTATGCGCCAGTTATGGAGGAAGTATGTGTTTGGACATATGTTAACCGATACTTAGAAGTAATTTCTTTGTGCGTGCGCACGCGCATATTCTTGTCTTAGGTGCCTGATTTAAAAAATATGCGAGAGCTGTTTTCTATCCTATCCGCATGATCCTGTACCAACAAGAAAAAAGCTGCACTTTTATGTGTTATACGGTTTTCTGATATTAGTACCTATTTAGACCAATCAATCCGATAACGATTTTGTATGTTTTTTTGTACTAAGAGCGCTCGCCCATATATTCAACTATGCAGGAAATGACCACTCTGTTGGATGATGCGTCAAATGGTATGTCTTCTCACATTTCAAGCTGTGTGGAGATAATATTTTTTATACTCTTATATAATGGAGCTATTTTTAATAAGAATTGGTCTTTACTCTTGTTTCATATGAACAGCTCTGACATGTTGCCAATCGTTGTTTTGTTTTCCTTAGGTTCCATTCCGTCTTTCATCACGAATTTTTTCAAGAAATCCGTTTCGCCACAAGGTAAGTCAAAGGCATAACGAAAATTCTCAAGATTTCAGGAAGCCTCTACAGGCCACTGCACCCAATAAAAAAAATGAGGTGGAGAACTCCATAACTACCGTATGGTTTGAGATAAAATGGACATGTCACAGTAAGAGCCGGAGGTCACACGATTAGGTCTTGACCTGCATACGCTTAGGTCTTGTCAGCTAGTTGGGTAGGCCTGGGTCATGTACGGGTATACCCCTTCTATTTTAAAGAATTGGGATTTTATTTTTGTCTTAAGTTAAGTTTATATTAGTTTGGTTAATGAAGTATCTAATGATGCTAATTTGGTTTCGCAATATTAGAACTTTTTTCTATAAAGTTGATCAAATTGGTAAGTGTTTGACTAACGATAAAGGTAGAATCTCAATTATTTAGAATAACAGGCAGTAAACATATGCTATGTTTGACTTAAGATAAAGGTAGAATCTCAATTATTTAGAATAACAAGCGGTAGAGTAGGAGGTGGCTATTCGGCTCATGGGTGCATTTGCACCCATTATGTGAAAATATATTTCGAAATATCAAAATATTTTAAAAAAATGTCTACATATACATCCGAATATTTTATGTCCGTTCACAAGTTTTTGGAATGAAATAACATTTTACATGTCCCGTGCAAAAAAGAAAAAAAAATGTCATGTGAATAGTCGTACTCAAGTGACATTTTTTGTCTTTTTTATACATGGCACATAAAATGTTCTTTCATCCCGAAAACTTGTGAACGAATATCAAATGTTCAAATATATATGTAGACATTTTTTTTCAATTTTTTGACATTTTCAAATATGTTTTCTCACAATAGGTGCAAATGCACGCGTGAGCAAAAATGGATTTCCCCAGTAAACATATCCTATGTTTGACTTAAGAGTTAAGATACATGTGGGTCCCGGATGCATATTACACTTCTTGGTGTAGCTGCAGCAGGGTGCATATATGGCCCTACTGTTTAAACAATACTCTCTCCATCTCAAATTAGATCAGATCCTAGAAAATTTCAAAAAACATAGCAGTGCATTAATTAGTACTAATCAATCACAGATTCATGGGTTTTAGATGGTAAAAGTATTAAAACAAGCAAAATCAATTGGGTGATCCTTTTCTTTATACTACTTACCTAATCATTAGCACTCATTAATACTACATCATTAAATTAGGATGCAATTCAATTTGATGCAAAATCTTGGACCCAGGATGCCGAGGGAGTATTTGGCTAAATGCAAGCTCAATAGCAGAGACAAAATTTGGAAAAACAGTAATGGTGCCAAACAAAAGCTCTATAAGAAGAATAGAAAATTTACTTCCCTAGGAATGCATCCATGCCGGTATATGTTGTTTTTTGAAAAATATATATAGTGTATGATGCGTTCTAAGTGAACCTCACTATGCAAGAAAAAATTTCAGTTATATGGTATGGTATTTTTCATTTTAGAGAGTTGTACAAGCTCAATAGGATGCACATATTTTATGTTATCTTCATTTGTGTTGACAACATTTTGTTTGATTTTTGCACGCACCACCTACTAGTGTAATTAGTAAAGATCATTATAACACTGTTTTAACTTATGTTGCAGTGACGAATGCTAAATTTATAGCACCTAAGCAATGGATTGTGACGGGTCATGGAGATGGCCACATCTGCGTGTACGGTGGGGATCCAATGGATACAATCCGTGTTCTGAAGGAACATTCAAGAGATGTCAACTGTCTGGCCATTCATGCCACCGAGCCTTACATGCTGTCCGCTTGTCGAGGCGGGAAAATTGTGTTGTGGGACCATGACAACGACTGGCAAGTACGGAGAACTTTTCAGACGTGTGGGGCCCCGTCCCATGCCGCCTTTCATCCCAAGGACTCCAACATGTTCGCTGTTTCTGATGGGGAGAAGATAAAGGTTTGGGACTTCCCTATACCAGCATGCAGTGGGCAAATACAATCGTGGATTGTCATGCTAAAATTAGTCTTTTTCTAACATAATATACTCACTCCGTTTCTAAAATGGTGTCAGTTACTTATAAATGAAAGTAATATAATTAATATATTCCTGGTAATCCCTTATAGATATGGAATATTCATACTCGTGAAAGTATGATCGAATTCCTTGGGCATTCAGAGCGCGTTTGGTGTTTTGATTTCTTCAACCATCGTCACAAGCTATACATGATCAGCAGTTCTTTCGACAAAACTGCCAAGGTACGTATACCATCATCTCTGCAGGATAGGCTGGCTCGTTATTGTTAGTACGGAACATAGACGCAAATGATGAGTAGTTCCTACTTTTCCTTCTACTTCTTTTCTTTTTGTCAGATCTGGGACTGTAATACAGGGGCATGTGTTCAGACACTGCAAGGGCACACTGATTGGGTTTACACTGCCTGTTGCCATCCGAATCTTCCAATACTCATTACAGGTTCAAGAGACGGGTCGGTTTGTTTATGGAACTCCAAAACCTTCAGGTAATAATTATATACTACCTCTATTCGACAGTTATTTGGAAATGGAAGGAGTACTATAACATATAAACAGACGCGCAGCCTCTCGAACCGCAACTGAGATTTTCTGACTTCCTGCACAAAAGCCAGAGAGCCACAGTAGCTCTCTGATTATGTGAATCTCAGTCTTTGAATTGGATATTAACGGTTCAGATTTGATGCAGGATCAATCACTATAGTATTTTTGCTACAGTATATTGCTAAAATCTGAGCCATTGAATGGAAAATGGCTCAGATGCAACTGAGTCAGAGAAGTTGCGCCACTTGAACCCATACCTAGCCATATCCACTCATTAAGTTGAAGTAGCTAGCTAACTGCAGTCGAAGTACTATTATCTTATTGCATACAAGTCAGTGGCGGAGCTTGCTACAAAATGCTGGGTGGGCCACTAGACTAGATGAGACTAAAATGGACTATTAATAGGCCAAATATACAAGTATATAGGCAGAAAATCTCATGTACTGGGCGGGCCATAGCCTAGTTTTGCCCTAACTAAGCTCCGCCACTGATACAAGTCCTACTCGTACACGTGAAAATAATACTTATATAACCTCCTATGAGTATGCAAATTCTGGTGTAGTGGAATATATCAAGACGGTACCAAATTGTTGTTTGATATTTCTGGAATATAGAATTGATAACATTGTGGTTCATGTTTCGACAGGCTCGAGCGCACACTGAACTTTGGCCTGGATACTGTGTACGCAATTGGATCTCTGAAGGGCTCAACTAGGTACATGATGAAACTCTGTTTCTAAATAATTGGTGTTTTTATTTGTACTAGCCGTAGTATAAAATGGTGTGTTGGAGTCTAGGTTAGCATAGTAGTATTGTCCTAGGAGAGTCTAGAGTATTCCGGTGAGTGTTGGAGTCTGAGTTAGTGTAGGTAGTACTACTCTTGTAGAGTCTAGAGTATTCTAGGGTGTGTTAGTATGGTAGTAATGTCCTACTAGAGTCTAGATCATTCCAGTGTACGAGTGAAGATGTAAGGCTAGATTGTGCTATATATAAGAGGGTGTGGAGGTCCAAGGAACTAAGCCCATCCAAAAAAAATCTCCTGAAACCTACATGGTATCAGAGCTAGGCTCCTCCTCCTAACCCTAGCTACCACTGTTTCACCATTGCAACACCCATCCCGGCTCTTGTTGTCAACAGACCGGGCACATTGTAGTCACCTAAGCGGCGGGAGGCCGCATCCCGTTGCTCTCTACAGGCAGTAACCAGCTTATGTGTTGCTCTCATCACGATGTGTTGTGTGAGGCTTAGTTGCTGCTATGTACGGAGGTTTCTTAGTGAGCTAGTTAGAATGGTGCAATTGAGATGTTAATAGGAGGATGACAAGTTAGCGAGGTTGGATTTGGGGACCAAGAGAAACTGGAGGTGGAGGAGGACCTCTGATCTGGTCAGAGATGGGAAGATGCAGAGGTGATGCTGATGGCTGGAGCTGTGTGGTGTTGGGCTGTGGTCATGGAAGGAGACAACTGGGTGAGGTCTCCAGTTTGGTCGTTCTTGGCTGAGGGAAGAGGTGAGCTGCAAGGTCTGGAAGCCTGAAGCGGAGGTACAACCATACAAGGGAGTGCTCCCTGCAGGTGGTTGCTATGATGTTGCTGGACAAGATTCGGTTTCAGGAGGAAGAAGGTGTTGCTGCTGTGTTGCAGCAGAGAAAAGAGGAGTCCAGGAGGGGGCAGCTGCTGAAGCTGGTGTGAGAAGGCGGCTGTGGATGGTGATGTTGATGGTGAGGCGGCTGTGGCTCTGTAGGAGCTGTTGTTGAGGTGAGGCAGCCGTGGTTCCGCGGGAACCGGAGTTGATGAAGAGGCAATGACGATGCTCAAGCTAATGAGGGAAGGCGTGTGGTGCTAGGGTTGTACGCGCCGGTGTGAGAAGGCGCATGAGTTGGAGAGGCAACAATGGACCAACGCAAGAAGGATTGGAGGTGTCTAGCTTGATGCAGAGTTGTTGCATTGTGATGGTGATGGCTCGCACGAGGCGGAGCTTGGATGATCCGAGTTGATTGGGTGCTTGACGACCGATGGAGCAAGAGCTAGAGTAAAATGCTCTCATGTGTCTTTGTATGCTGGTAAGCTAGATGTGTAGTGGTCGTAGTAAGTGTCATGGAGTTGTAGCAAGATGGTCATGGTGACTGACCCATGCCCATCTTGAGGGGAAGTGTTGGAGTCTAGGTTAGCATAGTAGTATTGTCCTAGGAGAGTCTAGAGTATTCCAGTGAGTGTTGGAGTCTGAGTTAGTGTAGGTAGTACTACTCTTGTAGAGTCTAGAGTATTCTAGGGAGTGTTAGTATAGTTGTAATGTCCTACTAGAGTCTAGATCATTTCAGTGTACTGAGTGAAGATGTAAGGCTAGATTGTGCTATATATAAGAGGGTGTGGAGGTCCAAGGAACTAAGCCCATCCAATTTTTTTTTCCTGAAACCTACATGGTGTCAGTTATTTAGGAAGTATCTTATTATTACTAACTAGCACTTACGCACGTGCAAGGCACGTTTCCATTATAATTTGCAGATCCACAATTGTTTGAAGAATTTGAATAGAGTAAACAAGATAGTACTAACTCAGTGATGATGCATGAACAACCCAATTTGATGCATATGCAAGATATGTCTCAGCTAATTGCAATCATAAAAGAACAAACATATTGCAATTTCGCAAAAATCTAGAGGATTATTAAGCACCAATATATATACATAGTTTATATTAACTACACCAAAATTTTCAGTTTATGCAAAACAATTCAAGCACAATACATCTTTGTATATAAACCATATACACTTTTTGGAGCATCTATGCAGGCTAATTAGCACCACCCTTTCCTATGGTCTGGTGATGAAGTAAGTTCCGTCCCTTTGCTTCCTCTATGATTCCTTCAAGCCCTCCGACTAAACCTGTAGGCTTTGAAACATTCAGTCATGCTAAGACTTGTACTATAAGGCTCCATCGACATACATGACGTTCTTGCTAATAATTCTCTGCTTGCTACTCTAGCTAGACGCACTGCTCTTAAGTCTGTATCCTACATGTGGTATAAGAGCAAGCAAACAACTGATGTCATTTCAGAAGACAATATATAAACTCATTGGATAAACGCGCAAAAAACAAAAGGATGCTCAAGATGCAGCGACAAGATTTCAGAATACAAATAGAGAAGGAATCTAGGTACCTTTAATTAGCACCTTGGCAACATAGATTTGTATGCAAAGACAAAAATTCAAAAGAAATACTAGAAACAAAAAGAAAAAGATGTACTCTTATTTGGAGAATATACATCTAACTTCTTGAATCATAAAACTTTTATTTACTATCCATCACGATGACACCAGCAGCATATTTGGCTTCCTTAGAATGGCTCAAGATGAAAGTATGTCTCCTTTCACTTGTAGTTGTAACTCCAAATTAAAACATAAACAAATTCTAATAAAAAATCGTAATTAATAGCTAGAGAAGGAACAGAAGTAGTCATGTTAAGTAAGCAGTGCTCAAATCGATATGCCAGTAGCTTATTTAGAAATTAGAAAGCCAACATTCAATGAAATTTCATATAAGGGTAAGCAAGCTTATCATGGAAGATAGTCCAAACAACAATACATATATCAACATCAAGAACAACAAACGCCATAGTGAGAAGAGGATTAATCTAAGGCCAATAGTTAAAGGAACGTCCAGAGGCAACAAAAAGTAGTAATAGCTAAATTCTGATTGCTCCCGAGATGAATTACATACATGATTATCCTAATTCATTATAACGCAGATAATTCGTATTGGGGACAAGAAATGTAAAACAAATCATCATAGTTTGATCTTGGAGAGTATAAATAAAACTAATTCATAGAATTACTCGGCAGTTTACCATCTGAATATATCTCTGGGAAACAATAGATGTCACCTTTGGTCCTCCGGCTATTCCCATACAAAGTGCTCTACGTAGCTCCTGAAGAGTAAGGGTCTATTGACACCAATCAAATTAAGCTCTCAATTCTTCGTGTTGATAAATTATATACATGAATAAATTTGTTCTACAGTTCAAAACAAAAACATTTAAATTATGCCCTACATCAATCTAGATGATCTTTGAGGTACCAAACCTTAGTATCCTATCAAGAAAAAGCATACCACTAATGTTGTCAAATAGGACAAACATATATGCCGTAGAATCGCCAATTCCTACTGAAGAATTCATCACCATGCCCCTCCTCTATCAGAGCTTCTACTCCGAATCGGTCAACATTCAACACACATTCAATCCAAGCAAACAAACCAACCATCAACCAACCAGATCAATTAAGTAAATAAATAAGCTACAATGCAACACATACCTGGTGGATTGTAAAGGTATTGTTGGTGTCGCTCAATCCAGCCAGCGACCCATATTCACCTGCTACACCTCACAGCCGCATCAGCCCATATGTGACCCTCCAAATCCTCTCCAAAGTCTGGTGCCTGCACCCAATTACTCGCTGCCTTTCTAAACGATCTCTATCACCAGCCATCAAAACCAACTCATCTGATTAGAATAGACGAATTAAATTTATCGGAGGAAAAAAGGTTGGTGAAGAGCAATTTATATGGGACAGATGAAACATGAATATGTAAATTAATGGAAAAAAAGAGGATGGGGGACCTTCTCCCTCTTGGACGGCAGGACGGCGCTCTGTGACCTAATGCGGTAGGAGCCTAGGATTGAAGGAGGCGATAGGTGTGGCCAGCGGCGGCGTGTGGCAGGGCGGACTCGAGTGCAGAGGCCTGAGGTGCGGACGGTGTGTGGGAATTGGGATGGTGGATTGGTGAGCCGCACATTTTAGTTTTTTTGTGCCATCAGCGGCGCGAAGTCATGGTGCTGATGCAGGATTTTGTATCGGACTTTTGATTTGCAATCAGAGGAGATTGGAGGGTCATACAAATCCTGTTAAATCATATCCGATGGCTAATTTCTTTTGGATCCCCCACCAACTGCTGTTTTTATTAGTAGTATAGATATAGATATAGATTATATATTCTTCTGATTTCGGTCCATTGGTATTCTTCACATTACGTCTAACATATAAAATCCTCTGCATGTATATATACATGCAGTAGTATTATCTTTGTTTCTGCGCCGTTTCTTTCGCTCAATGTTGAACAGCTTATCTAATGCGTAACATGTCAACTTGTTGTAGGATTGCCATCGGGCATGGTTATGGTTCAGTACTCGCAGACATTGGACCAGAAGCCCCCTTTGCATGATAAGGTAGTGAGAAGGCGAACATATTAAGGAAGTGAACGAGATCTGAAACATTGGTCACTGCATGGTGATGTGGCAGTTTCCATGAAGTACGCTATCACTGTAGAACATTTGTTCACGGAATCAACAGAAGTGCGGCTGAACTTATTTGTCAAGGTCGACGGTTGCCATGGTGGTCTAGCAGACCGCCGACGCGCAATGGGAGGGGGACTACTACTAGACCAGATAGTCGTCAACTCCTGCAGTCCAGCAGAGGGAGGCGACGATTCGCACCGAGCAGAGGATGTGTTCACTCGCTCAAGAGTCCTGGTACGAAAAACTCAGCAATAGAAATACTACAAGGGACGTCCTACTCCGATTCAACTACCAATCCGACAAAAAGTAATCAGCGATGAAGAAGCACCGAAAATGAGCTGAGAGTAGCTTCTTGTTTCGCTTCAAGATGAGATGTGTAGATTGTTGAATCACACTCCTCAAGTAGCACTTGCTGCCTATTTAATTCCCAGTCGCCGGTTGGACAATTGTGTATCTTAAAGATTCCACGCTGCTCTATATGAATATCAATTTTTTTTTGTGAGTGTGTTGACACTTGACAGTAACCTCTTTGCCTCTTTTCTTCATTTTTGTGCATGACAATTTCATAAATCAATATAGTTCCCACTTCCTAGAGATTAACCAATAGTGACTTTGGCTTAAATTATTGTTAACTTTGGCTGGATGCCTCGATATATGTTTTTTTTTACTGAAAGGAAAGAAAGGTCAAATTTAGGGTCTAGTTTATCATCGGATGTCCTGGTGATGCTACAACACCAATCTCATAACTGAACTACCGGGTTTGTGGGAGTAAACTAAACAGTAGTACTAGATAGTAATTTATGACTCAACATTATGTGACCGTCAGTGTCCAAGTCCAACGTCTACTTAAGTTAGTACACAACTACACCACCATGAATTTTTAAGAGATTGGACAAAATAAACCTATTGTAAGTGATGTCGATTATCTCTGTCAATCCATGTCAGCTGTGTCGATCACTTATGAGTCACGTACAGAGGAATATATGTGGATGTAAATTAAGCGTTTCAGATTATAATATGTTGCAAATGATGTCATCCTGGCGTCCGTCTAATCATGGCAGGGCATAGCTGCACCATCATTTTCATTTTTTCAAGAGCAAAACAATGCATCAATTGAACTATTTTTTTTTCGAAATGATCAATCGAACTATTGGGACAGGTATTTTAGAGGTGCCTTTAAAGAACAAAGAATTTTAGAGATGAGACCAAATGCACCAATTTTAAGAGATGGTACCACTAGAAACTTCATGTTACAATACGGAACTCATAGCCTCGACAATATTTCAACCTAGAATTATCAGATGGTCTAATGTAGAAGTTTGAGCTTTCAAAATGTCCCATGTTCACCGATGGATGGTGATAACCTGGATTTTGCTGATATGCGCCAGAACTTTGCATGTGTATCAGGCCTAGCAAGTAAATATAAACAAGGAAAAATATGGCCACATAGAAAAAACAATTGGAGTAAAAAGGAAAGATGAAATTATTAATATGAAAAAGTATACAATTTTTTCAAGAACAAGAAATGAAAATTATATTTAGAGAACACAAAAAATAGAGAAATGTTAGAATTGGAATACAAGAGGAAATCATGACAATCCCCAAAATATATATAACCTAAAAATACATATTATTTCGTAAGTTACATGTTGACAAGAAAAGGTTAAGAAAGAGAGGGTCCACATGGACACCAAACAATTGTAGGCCTTCGGGCGTACCAAACGAAGCAAATTCTCATAGGGGGATTTCAATTTGCTTCGTTTCCCTTTTGAGAAGAGTAAAGGTTGGTTTGATGATCATTGGCCTTTCTTATTCAATTTGTCATTGACAATTTGGATTTAAAGGAAGTAACTATGATTGGGATATAATTTACTTGGGCAAATAATCTTCCAAAGCCTACATACAAATAGTTAGATCGCATACTGATGGACTCAGATTGGGAAGAACGCTTTCCCCTAGTCTCAGTACGCGCCCTAGAATGTATTGAGGCTTTATCAGACCATGCTCCTAATCTGTTGACTACTGGTTTGCCTAGAACACGGTGTAATCGATGATAGTTCAAGTTTGTGCTTTGGATGGTTACACTGTGACGGCTTCCAAGAAATGGTCAAATTAGTATGGAAAAGACCGGTTGTAGGTGCTACGCCAATCTAGAGGTGGAATAATAAAGTGTGTGCAACACCTAAACACAAATTGGTATCCTTAAAAACAAAAAGCAATGGATGTCGTCTACCATTGATGAAATTGAAGCATTAGCAGAAGTTCGTCTGCTGACTGAGCATGAAACTGAGCTCAAGATCCAGTTGAATGCATATTTAGCAAGAATGCTACGCGAAAAGGAACTCAAATGGTATCAATGTTCTACAGCTCAATTCCTTCTGGATGGGGACTCATACACGAGATACATCCATAGTGTTGCCAATGGTAGGCACAGGAAGAAACTTATTCGAGCCCTAAGCCAAGAAGAAGAAGAAACGATTGAAGGACATGAGTAGTTGAAGGCTTGTATTACAAATTATTATAAAGGTTTGTTTGAGACACCAGAAGAAGGTAACTTCTCTATGTATGAGTACAAAACGGATGATATTCCACAGGTTTCTGTTGAGGAAAACAATCTTTTGACTGCTCCCTATTCAGAGGAGGAGGTTAAAAAGGTTGTTTTTCAAATGGAACATAATAAGGCTCCTGGTCCTGATGGCTTTTCGACAGTTTTATCAAACTCTTTGTGATGTTATTAAGACAGATCTTCTAGAGATGTTCAGCTCTTTACACGCTGGACAACTAGAATTATTTAGACTGAACTTTGGTGTGATAATTTTATTACCTAAAATTAATGAGGTAGAACGGTTCCAACAATATAGACCGATTTGCCTTCTTTTTAGAAATTTCACCAAAATCGCTACAATCAGGCTTAACCCCATACCATGTAGTTCATCCCTCTCATACTGCGTTTATGCAAGGTTATAATATACTTGAACCTTTAATTCCAACTTACCTTGTTGATGCACTTGTAGGGAACAATGACACCTGGGACTCTGCATTTTCTGTTTTCATTCAGCTTCAGCGACAACGACTATGACACCTGAGGCGCCATCAATCTATTGCCGTGATGGTCGGTGCAGTGAAGATGACGAGGCAAGCGGCCACACAATATCTTTGCTGCTATCCAAGTATGTACTAAGCTCAACAGAAAATTAATTCAGCCCTGAAGCTACGATACTGTCCTGTGATTGTTACTGGAGATTTACTGAGTGTGTTCCTTCTAAAACTTATTGTGTTTCTGATTACTGCAAAAAATTTGATTCGTCCCCGCCACAGAATCACATAAACATCATACATGGATTAATACTGAGACTAAATCACACCAACTATCCATGGAGTCCATCAAAATTTTATTTACTGCTTGTCCATCTATCTACCAAAGCCTATGCAAAGGCTGGTATCAAGCATGTACACCTGCAGGGAGCTGGTGCGGTGCGGGCGCGGCGACCTACTTGTTCATGCGTGCCTTGAGACCATAAAGAGCTATAAAGACTGGGCTGTAGCATCCTGTCCTCTGCTTGTTACTGAAGATTTTCGAGTGTCTGTCTACTTGCAGGGCCGGTCCTGAGGGGGACTAGCGGGGCAGCCGTCTCGGGCCCAAAAAAATAGGACCCAAAAAATATATAATTCTAGTATATATCTAAAAAAAGTTTTTTTATTGGGTTGTCGATGCCGAACGCCTCAACTCTCAGGCATTGATCAACACCGCTCCGTCGCTTCCTTCTCGATCGATGAGACGATCGATTCCCACTTCCTAGGCAGGATAGGTCGTCAGGTCCCAGGACTCCCAGCGTTGGTTACTACTCGTTTCTCGACTCGCGAGTCTGAAGTCTCGCGTCGCGAGCCTATCGTTGCTTCGATGCTTCCCTTGGTCCCTGACTCCCTGCCTTCCTGTATCGGATCGTCCTTCAGTCCTTTGCTCTTTGCGTCGACGATCGACCACCACCGCCAGACACGATTCCGCGATGTCCATCTACGAGACGAAGATCAACCGCCTCGGTCTGCCTGCTGGTTCTCTCTTCGCCCATGCCTAGCCCATTCCTCTGATGGTTACGCTCGCCCTAATTCTTACTTCATAATTCTAATTAGTACCTGATTGTTGTTCTTGTTTGTAGCGTCTGAGGTTAACTGATTATGGCGCCCGAATATCGGTGCTCGGAAAAGAAAAAGGAGACAACAAGGAAAGAAATTAATAGAATCACAGAGAGGATCTTTTCATAAATTTTTGAAGAGCAACATGAGCACTTCGCGGAATCCAGATGAGCCGGCGCTAGTTCTTGTGGGGGAACAGACTAATGTTGATCCAGAAGATAATGTCGTCGGTACAGTGTTTATATCGACGTAGATGATGACAATGTGAGTAATTGAAGAACTATTTGAGATCTTCAATGTCTCAAGAGAGGTTAAATGGTTTGGCAAGTTTATTCATCGAGAAAAAGTTAGTGGACGAGATTGATATCGATTTCATCATCACGGACTTTGCTTCTAGGAATTTTCAGAGAAAATTTTAAGGTATCGTGTAAGCATTGCTATTTTTATATGAAGATTATAGTTGGAAGTGTACTTAAAATATTTATTTTTCATCATCTCATATATGCATAAAAATTTATACTAAGAGACCTAAAATTTCAGTTTTGCCTCGGGCCCCCGAAATCTCAGCACCGGCCCTGTCTACTTGTTCTATGTGCAAACAAGCGAACTTGCATATTTTGGTGCTTCTATTTACCACAGTCAGCTTTGAAAATTTTGTCTAACTAGCTACCATATGCATATACATTTGCAAATACTGAGTTTACTTACTACTAACTTCATTCTAGATTGTCTTTTTTTACGATTTTTTTAAATAATACACTTTTTTTAATATTTTTTTGATCTATTATACGATTTTTTGATTTTACAAAAGTAGTACTTTGTCGGTCTGGACGAGGCCGATTGGGCCAATCGGCCTAGAGCAAGCCGACTGAGCATCGGCGCGTGGGCCGCTGGGGCCGCGTCGGCCAATCGGCCTGGGGCAGGCCGACTGGCTCAAGCATGCATGACCAACACGGATTGATTGATTGATTGCATGTGAAGCCCATCTTAAAACATGCGTGGAGGATTTTTGCATTTGCGTATGAAACATGAGTGCATGCATGCGGAGTATTTTTGCATTTGCCTATGAACATAGAGTGCGTGCATGCGGAAGGCCGTTGGGCAGTCGGCTTGGCCCAGGCCGACTGGACAGTCAGCCTGTTCCAGGCCAATTGGCCAACGTGGGCCCTAGCTGCCTCACGCGCGCCAACGCTCAGTCGGTTTGCTCCAGGCCGACTGGCCCAGTCGGCCTCCTTCATGCCGACAAAGTACTATTTTTGTAAAATGTTAAAAACATGTAATAGATCTAGAAAATATTAAAAAATGTATTATTTTAAAAAAATCGCCCTTTTTTTTGCTGTACATAGCCCAGGCCCCTCGCATTGTTCCCTAGGCGACGCTAGGGGCGACAATCCCGTCGCCGCCAGAGCCCCCCGTAGCTTTCTCCAATCGCTGCCGCTGCCTCTGTAACACCCTCAGAATCGACCCTATGCAAGTTTTAGCGAAACCCGCCAAACCTGCATAGAAACGATTCAAAGGTGCCCACCAGGCACTTTCGTGCGGGTGGAAAACGAAGTAATAACATTACACAACAGTCCTCGATGGGACCCACAGAACAGATATATATAACAGCGACTCAATGAGTCAAGAATACAGATATAATATACAAAGATCCAAATCACCTTGAAAATGATGGAGCGTCCGACTACGGACAAGATGCAAATGGGGCTAAGAGCCCTGAAGAATAACCAATGGCGTCCATAACCCTGCCCAGGCCAAGCCGGAAGGGTAACCCTGCTAACGACGTCGATCTCAAACCTGCTTAAACAAAAGGGGTGCCGACAAAGGGCAAAGGAAAAGAGGAGCGTCAGTACTGAGGCCAGTACACGGCGAGACTAGAATTCGGCGGTCCTCGCCTACATAGGTATGGTGGACTGAGCGGCAGCGGCAGCATGCACTAAACAACCTATAGAGACTCGATACAACTGGCGGTTATCAGGGAGGGATAAGAATGACCTATCCGGATCCAACCTGAAGCTAACGCCAAACAAAACCCATCCTGGTGTTTCCCCCTCGAGACCAAACGAGGAAGTCAACCGAGGAACTCACACAGTTGGCAGTTTTATCTATTCAGTTATTGTTACAGCAATTACTAGTCAGGTGTAGATAATCGTCCTGATAAAATAAACAGTGGGCCGTTTTAGTTAACCATTCCGTGGCAGTTGCGGCACTTACTAGTCAAATACAATTAGCTTGAGATAACCCAAAAACCCAGCAGTTGTTGGTACTTTTATTCAGCCATTCCGTTATAGTTGCAATACTTACTAGTCAGGTACAATGGTCGCAAGCGACACCCAAACAAGCAATTGTTGGCAGTTTTATTTAGCCATTCCATTATAGTGAAGCTGCTTACTAGTCATTATAAAGTCAAATTAATAGCACTACTTTAGTTATAGTTGTCTATGATCGAGATACTGTGCTCCAAGTCGTCCATAACCACGGACACGGCTTTCGGAAAGTTTTTACCCGGCCGGGGGCACCAATAGAAACACACACACGATCAACCTCGGAAAAACCAAATCAAAACCCAACGAGGCTTTCACGACAAAGCAATCACAGGATTCAGAAATATTTCAGGGGCCACCCCTTGGAGTACACCCGCAACGAAACTGGCCGGCTCCGAGACGGACTCAAGGTTTGTGGGGCCGGCTGTAAACGACTGGGAACCCGAAAACTCGGGGTGTCGATACCGCGAAAACGGGTCACGATCCTAAACAGTACAGTGTGCTCCTCGCACAATCGTAATAAAGCAGTAAAGCATGACATAAGTACATGATCGTAAATAAAACCTCAAACTAGTTTGTGGCCCCAAGAAATAAGACTGAATCAAGCTCTGGCTAAGGGGGGCCCATAATTCCCCGTATGTGGATAGCGCGATAAATCAAGGAACAGGTATCAAGCACTCGGGGTCCTACGGGACACAAGTGGACGGTTAACAACCAAATAACATCTATTGCCCACCTGTGCCTCTGCTTACCTGCTTCAATTTTAGTTGTTAAACAGTAATTAAAGTGAACGAAAAGTAAAGCCATGATCATCTCCAACATTAAACATGCGGCGGTGCTCCAACAACTGTGGTACTTGACGACACGCAACAACACTTGAGCAAGCGATTACGACGCGCAAGTCCAACTATCTACCAAACAACAGGTAATAGGAGGTGTCCAAGGCAATATAAGGCTGCAAGGGATATCACGGGTACGAAAACTAGAGCAACGCAACACAGATAGCAATAGATCAACAGGAGGGAATAAATACTATAAAAGTAAGATAGGTAGAAAGGGGGAGATGCTCGCCTGGAAACATTGTCGAAGATTCATCCGAAGAACGGGGCGAAGCTCACATCAACTCAACGGCCTTATCCGCGAAGAAGCAAAACACTAGAATAAACACCGGGTGCAATATTTAATACAACGGCAGAAGATCGGGCATGATGCATGTATGATGTATGGCATGGCAAAATGCGATGCAATTAGGCCATATTAAGCGGAACCGGGGTCCCGACAATTAATTAAATGGTTCAAGTTGTTTAACTGCCCCACGAATTAAATGTTAGGTTAACAGGGCGGAACATGGCATCGGTTCGCTACACCAATTTAAATGAGGCCAATATGAGACTAGATTTGCCCGCATATGGGCCCCATATTTAATTTAGGTGAATCGGCATAAGGCCCCCAGACCACACAAAAATGCATGCAAGTATGGCAATTAATATGCAACAAGTTGCCATTACATTATAAAATAGGGTTTCGGGAAGGGGTGCACACATTAGAGGGCCTCGACGAACTTGAGGTTCCGGGGTTCGGGGTTCGGTCTCGGGGTTCAGGGTTCGACGGATCGTTCTCGGACTCCGGGATCGTTCTCGGGTAACGGGGTAGATCTTGGCGCATTCGCGGTGGTCGGGCCATGTTGTCGGTCTTGTCGTCTCACGCGGAGATCTTGGCGTCCCGAATCTCGGCGTCTTCGGGTTCGAGAGGAAGAACTTGGCGTGCCGGGACGAAGAACTTGACGTCATCTGGTTCCATGTCGTCGGTCTAGGTGTCCTCGTTGGAGATCTCGGTGTATCCGTGACGGCGGCCTTGGCGGTTATCGGGTTCGGTCTGCCTCTCGATCAGCATTGGCCAGTGGCGACGGATGAACCGAAACATCCCGGCAATGTCACTTATCCAACAACCACCACACAGCCACTAGACGCCATCAGGACGGTACCAACCCGACCTGGTACTGCAGACGGAGGGGGCGCAGTCGGCGCACCGGCCGGAGAGCAGCGGGATGCAGCGGTGCCTCGCGGGGACGACGCCGGCCGGAGGAGAGCCGCGCGGGCGCCGGAGCGAGCATGGCGGCGGAGCTTGTGGAGGAGCAGAGTGAGGTGAGTGGCGGGGCGCGGCCGAGCGGGAGGGAGAGGCGACCGGCGGAGCTCCGAGGGGGCCTGCCGAAGCACGGGGCCGCGGCGGAAGGCGGGGAGGAGGCCGGCGCGAGGCGGCCAAGGGCGGCACAGCGGCGGGCGGGCCCGGCCAGAGAGGAGGGGGCACGGATGCGGGCGAGGCGCCGGTGGCCGCGGCGGGGAACTCGAGCGGCGGGGCGGGGAGGCAGCTCGGGGGCACGGGCGCAGGACGGCGAGGCGAAGCTCGCCGGCGGGTGGAGAGGAGGCCGGAGGAGGGGAGCCGGAGGCGGAGGGGTGCGCCGACGAGGGGGTTGCTCGGGGGCGAGGAGCAGAGGGCGGCGAGCGGAGGGAGAGGGAGGCACGGGCCGGTGGCGGTGGCCGGAGAGAGGAGCTCCGAGGCGGCGGAAGGAAGCGGGAAGGGCGGTGGTCGCCGGGGCTGGGAGAGAAAGGAAGGTGTGGGAGGAGAGAGGTGGTGAGGTGGGGGACGGCCACGCGTGGGGGACGCGTCGGCTGGGGGACGCGTGGGGCGCGCGGATGGGATGGACCGGTCCAGGGGGGTGAGAGAGGGAGTTGGGGGGAGGAGGTGGCAGCGGGTTGGGTGATGTGGCGGTTGAGGATTGGCTAGAGGGGAGGGAGAGGGTGAGGTGTCAGCCAGGGATTGGTCCGGGTGAGGTGGAGGAGGGGTGGGTAGAATAGGACTGGTAGTTTTAGGATTTTGGGTGGACCGATTTGTACCGGGGGTGGTCGACTGGGCCGGGTCGGCCCGTTCGACTGCCCCCCTAAAATAATTAAATATTTTATTTGTTATAAACAGGGATTTTGCAAACCGATAGCAGACAAAACAAAATAATCCAGAGACCCGGGTTTTGCGTTTGAATAAAGACGGGCCGTTTAGAAAACAAAAACAGGTTTTCCGCAAATAGTTTTATGCAAGCAAATGCAAGATGATGACGATGCTCAAATGCAATGTGGCATGATGA
Organism: Avena sativa; assembly: GCA_916181665.1. Lineage (NCBI taxonomy): Eukaryota > Viridiplantae > Streptophyta > Magnoliopsida > Poales > Poaceae > Avena > Avena sativa. Next base: position 370,786,771 of record OV702284.1, read on the forward strand.
CATGAGCATGTGGTCATGATGATGCAATGCACAAAAACAACGCGATTTTCTAGTAGTGGTTTTAGCGGGATGCCACAGCCGCCGGCCCTTACCGTGGTGGCGGCGGGCCTAGCTGCCGAAGGCGGCTGGGTGGGCGGTGTGTCGGAGGCGGAAGCCGGAGCTGCTAGGGCAACGACAACGGCTGAAGTGTTGCGACCTGGGCGGCATCCTTGGTCGGGGTGGAGGCGGCGGTCACCCGTGGTGGCGATCTGGTGGAGGAGGCACTGGTGTTGGGATTTCGTTGGGAAGACCTAGATCGGCCCTCTAACCCTAATTGCCGGCAGGATCCAGGCGATGCCATGAACCTTCTGGCCATGGTGGGTGCGAGCCGAAGCGTCAAAGTCTGGTCGCGGGGAGCGCTAAGGGATGGGTTTGATCTGGACCTTGATCCGATCTGGTACTTTGTCTCTGGCGTTGCCTTGCCTTCTCCTTCGCTGTTCTGATCGACGGCGTGGGGGGCTGCTGGTGTTGTTGAATAATGGAGGCAGTCCTAGAGTTCCTCTCCCGCGAAGATGAAGATCTGCTTGGTGCTTGCCCTCGTTGATATGGTCGGAATGGTGAGTTCCGGAAGGCTTTGCTGGCGAACTCCCATGGGCGAATAATGCCCGGAGATTGTCGGTTGGAGGGATTCGGTCGTGCACACCCATGTTTTACTCTGACCGTTTGGGTTCAGAGGGAGCGCTTCGAAGCTCTATTGGTTGTTAATATTATGGGGCATGTTCTCATTCCATGGTGCTGACGGAGAATGTCATGGAGACTGAGATCTGAGGACTGATAATGGTTGTTCGAGTCTGGATGGTGATGAGAAATTGGCTTCGTGACTCGTGACTTCGAGCAGTGGCATGCAAGTGGGGACGACTGCATAGGAGAGGTTCCTAGTCCTACCTTTCAAGGTGAAAACCCACGGTCTAGCCTTAATTGGTTGTGCCTGGCAATGGCCTTGTTGAAGATATTATTTTGAGAGCATGGAGTTTCTTTAGGGTGAAAACCTAAGATCTATGATCGGACGATGACGGTGTTTATGCACTGTTCCCTTCTTGGAGGCGTCGCTTTCGGAGAAGCTGGACTTCTGGTGCTGTCTTGGTGGAGCTAGTACTGCTATTTTACCAAATGGGTCACTGTAGCAGGAAAACACGAAAACGACGACTTTTTCGTCATAACTCTCAAACATGTATCGGGTCTTAGGGTCACTATAAATCGCCCTAGAATCCCAAATATGGTGGGAAATAGCTCATGAAAATGTCCATGAAACGCGAAAACAACGAGTTTCTGGTCATATCTCTCAAACATGTAATGAGTCATACGAGCCATGCAAATTCGCCTAAAACCCAAAAACCATGGGCAATAAATCATGAAAACGGCCATAAAACACGAAAACGATGAGTTTTTGGTCATAACTCTGAAACATGTATCGGGGTCTTAAAGTCTGTGTAAATCGCCCAGGAACCCAAAAACTGTGGGCAATAACTCATGGAAACGGCCAAAAAACACGAAAACGACGAGTGTTTGGTCATAACTCTTAAACATGTATCAGGTCTTAAGGTCGGTGTAAATAGCCCTGGAACCCCAAAACTATGGGCTATATCTTATGAAAACGGCCATAAAACGCGAAAATGACGAGTCTTGGTCATATCTCTCAAACATGTAACGAGTCATACAAGCCATGCAAATCCACCTGGAACCCAAAAACTATGGGCAATAACTCATGGAAACGCCAAAAAACACGAAAACAACGAGTTTCTAGTCATATCTCTCAAGCATGTAACGGGTCTTAAGGTCACTGTAAATTGCTGTGGAAACCCAAAACTATGGGCAATACCTCATGAAACCAGCCAGAAAATGCGAAAACGACATGTTTCTGGTCCGATCTCTAAAACATGTAACGAGTTATACGAGACATGCAAATCCGAATGGAACCTAAAAACTATGGGCAATAACTCATAGAAACGGCCAGAAAACATAAAAACGACGAGTTTCTACTCATAACTCTTAAACATGTATCGAGTCTTAGGGTCACTGTAAATCACCTTGGAACCCTAATTATTATGGGCAATAGCTCATGAAAACGACCATAAAACGTGAAAACGACGAGTTTCTGGTCATATCTCTCAAACATGTAAAAGGTCATACGAGCCATGAAAATCCGCCTGGAACCCAAAAATTGTTGGCAATAACTAATGGAAACTGAAAGAAAACACGAAAGCAACGAGTCTTTGGTCATAACTCTCAAACATGTATCGGGTCTTAACGTCTCTGTAAATCGCCCTAGAATCCCAAAACTGTGGGCAATAGCTCATGAAAACGGCCATAAAACGCAAAAACGACGAGTTTCTAGTCATATCTCTCAAACATGTAACGAATCATACGAGCCATGCAAATCCGCCTGGAACCCCAAAAAAAGGGGGCAACTCATGGAAACGGCCAAAAAACACGAAAACGACGATTTTTTGGTCATAACTCTCAAGCATGTATAGGGTCTTAGGGTCACTGTAAATCGCCCTGGAATCCCAAATATTGTGGGCAATACCTCAAGAAAACGGTTATAAAACACGAAAACGACAAGTTTTTGGTCATAACTCTCAAATATGTATCGGGTCCTATGGTCGCTCTAAATCATCCTACAATCCCAAAACTATGGGCAATTGCTCATGAAAACGGTCATAAAATGCGAAAACAATGAGTCTCTGGTCATATCTCTCAAACATGGAACGAGTCATACGAGCATGGGCAATAACTCATGGAAACGTACAAAAACACGAAGACCACGATTTTATGGTCATAAATCTCAAATATGTATCGAGTCTTAGGGCTACTGTAAATTGCCGTGGAACCTCAAATATTGTGGGAAATAGCTCATGAAAAATGGCCATGAAACGCGAAAACGACGAGTTTCTAGTCATAACTCCCAAACATGTATCGGGTCTTAAGGTGGCTATAAATCACCCTGGAACTCGAAAACTATGGGCAATAGCTCATGAAAAGGGCCATAAAATGTGAAAACGATGAGTCTATGGTCATATCTCTCAAACATGTAACGAGTCATACGAGCCATGCAAATCCTCGTAGAACCCAAAAACTATGGGTAATAACTCATGGAAACGGCCAAAAACCACGAAAACCACAAGTTTTTGGTCATAACTCTCAAACATGTATCGGGTCTTAAGGTCGCTGTAAATCGCCTTGGAACCTAAAAACTATGGGCAATAGCTCATGAAAATAGCCATAAAACGCGAAAACGACGTGTTTCTGGTCATATCTCTCAAACATGTAACGAGTCATACGGACCATGCAAATCCGCCTAGAACCCAAAATATTGTGGATAATAACTCATGGAAACGGCTAGAAAACACGAAAACGACGAGTTTTTGCTCATAACACTTAAACATGTATCAGGTCTTAGGGTCGCTGTAAATCACCCTAGATCTCCAAATATTGTGGGCAATAGCTCATGAAAACGGCTATGAAACGCGGAAACAATGAGTCTCTAGTCATATCTCTCAAACATGTAACGAGTTATACGAGCCATGAAAATCCGCTTGGAACCCAAAAACTATGGGCAATAACTCATGGAAACGTCCAAAAACACGAAAACCACGAGTTTTTGGTCATAACTCTCAAACATGTATCGAGTCTTAGGGTTGCTGTAAATCGCCCTCGAACACCAAATATTGTGGGCAATATGTCATGAAAAATGGCCATAAAAGGTGAAAACGACAAGTTTCTGGTCATATCTCTCAAACATATGACGAGTCATATGAACCATGCAAATCCACCCGGAACCCAAAAATTGTGGGCAATAACTCATGGACGAGTTTTTGGTCATACCTCCCAAACATGTATCGGGTCTTATGGTTGCTGTAAATCGCCCTGGAACCCCAAAACTATGGGCAATAGCTCATGGAAACGGCCATAAAATGCAAAAACGACGAGTTTCTGGTCATATCTCTCAAACATGTATCAGATCTTAAGTTCTTTGTAAATCGCCCTAGAATGAACTTTGTTCATAACTCTCAAATATGTATCGCCTCATGAAAACATCCATAAAACACGAAAACAACGATTTTTTGGTGAAATGTCTCAAAGATCTAACGAGTTATACGAGCCATGCAAATCTTCCTGGAACCCCAAAACTGTGGGCAATAACTCATGAAAACGGCCAGAAAATGCGAAAATGATGAGTTTCTGGTCAGATATCTCAAACATGTAACGAGTCAAACGATCCATGCAAATCTGCCTAGAACCCAAAAACTATGGGCAATAACTCATGGAAACAGCCAGAAAACACGAAAACGACGAGTTCTTGGTCAAAAATCTCAAACATGTATCGGGTCTTAGGGTCGCTGTAAATCGCCATGGAACCCCAAATATTGTGGGCAATAGCTCATGAAAACGGCCATAAAACGTGAAAATGACGAGTTTGTGGCCATATCTCTCAAACATGTAACGAGTCATACGAGCTATGCAAATCCTCCTGGAACCCAAAAATTGTGGGCAATAAATCATGGAAACTGCCAGAAAACACGAATACAACGAGTTTTTGGTCATTAATCTCAAACATGTATCGGGTCTTCAGGTCTTCGGAAATCGCCCTAGAATCCCAAAAGTGTGGGCAATAGCTCATGAAAATGGCCATAAAACGCAAAAACGATGAGTTTCTAGTCATATCTCTCAAACAGGTAACGAGTCATACGAGCCATGCAAATCCGCTTAGAACCCAAAAACAGTGGGCAATAACTCATGGAAACAGCTAGAAAACACAAAAACGACGAGTTTTGGGCCATAACTCTCAAACATGTATCGAGTATTAGGGTCACAGTAAATCGCCCTGCAATCCCAAATAGTGTGGGCAATAGCTCATGAAAATGGCCATAAAACACGAAAACGACGAGTTTTTGGTCATAACTCTCAAACATGTAACGGGTCTAAGGGTCACTGTAAATCGCCCTAGAATCGCAAATATTGTGGAAAATAGCTCATGAAAACGTCCTTGAAACGCGAAAATGACGAGTTTCTGGTCATATCTCTCAAACATGTAATGAGTCATATGAGCCATGCAAATTCGCCTAAAACCAAAAAACCATGGGCAATAACTCATGAAAACGGCCATAAGACACAAAAACAACGAGTTTTTAGTTATAACTCTGAAACATGTATCGGGTCTTAAAGTCTCTGTAAATCACCTAGAAACCCCAAAACTATGGGCAATAACTCATGGAACGGCCAAAAAACACAAAACCGATGAGTGTTCTGTCATAACTCTTAAACATGTATCGGGTCTTAAGGTCATTGTAAATCTCCCTGGAACCCCAAAACTATGGGCTATAGCTTATGAAAACGGCCATAAACGTGAAAACGACGAGTCTCTTGTCATATATCTCAAACATGTAACGAGTCATACGAGCCATGCAAATCCACCTGGAACCCAAAAACTATGGGCAATAACTTATGGAAACGGCCAAAAATCACGAAAACCACGAGTTTCTAGTCATATCTCTCAAACATGTAACGGGTCTTAAGGTCACTGTAAATCGCCGTGCAAACCCAAAACAATGGGCAATAGCTCATGAAACCATCCATAAAATGCGAAAACGACGATTTCCTCGTCGTATCTCTCAAACATGTAACCACTCATACGATCCATGCAAATCCGCATGGAACCCAAAATCTATGTACAATAGCTCATGAAAACGTCCAGAAAACGCGAAAACGACATGTTTCTGGTTATATCTCTAAAACATCTAACGAGTCATACGAGCCATGCGAATCCGCATGGAATCCAAAAACTATGGGCCATAACTCATGGAAACGGCCAGAAAACATGAAAACGATGAGTTTTTACTCATAACTCTTAAACATGTATCGGGTCTAGGGTCACTATAAATCGCCCTGGAACACCAAATATTGTGGGCAATCGCTCATGAAAACGACCATAAAACGTGAAAACGATGAGTTTCTGGTCATATCTCTCAAACATTTAAAAAGTCATACGAGCCATGCAAATCCGCCTGGAACCCAAAAATTGTGGGCAATAAATCATGGAAACTTCTAGAAAACATGAATAAAACGAGTTTTTGGTCATAACTCTCAAACATGTATCGGGTCTTAAGGTCTCTATAAATCGCCCAGGAACCCAAAAACCGTGGGCAATAACTCATGGAAATGGCCAAATAACACGAAACCGACGAGTGTTTGGTCATAACTCTTAAACATGTATCAGGTCTTAAGGTCGCTGTAAATAGCCCAGGAACCCCAAAACTATGGTCTATAGATTATGAAAACGGCCATAAAATGCAAAAATACGAGTCTTCTAGTCATATCTCTCAAACATGTAATGAGTCATACGAGCCATGAAAATCAACCTGGAACCCAAAAACTATGGGCAATAACTCATGGAAACGGCCAAAAAACACGAAAACCACGAGTTTCTAGTCATACCTCATGAAACCAGCCAGAAAACGCGAAAACGACATGTTTCTGGTCCTATCTCTAAAACATGTAAGGAGTTATACGAGCCATGAAAATCCGCATGGACCCCAAAAACTATGGGCAATAACTCATGGAAACGGCCAGAAAACATGAAAACGACGAGTTTCTGCTCATAACTCTTAAACATGTATTGGGACGTTGGGTCACTGTAAATCGCTCTGGAACCCCAAATATTGTGGGCAATAGCTTATGAAAACTACCATAAAACGTGAAAACGACAAGTTTCTGGTCATATCTCTCAAACATGTAAAAAGTCATACGATCCATGAAAATCCGCTTGGAACCCAAAAATTATCGGCAATAACTGATGGAAACTACAAGAAATCACGAAACCAACGAGTCTTTGGTCATAACTCTCAAACATGTATCGGGTCTTAAGGTCTCTGTAAATCGCCCTAGAATCCCAAAACTGTGGGCAATAGCTCATGAAAATGACCATAAAACGCAAAAACGACGAGTTTCTAGTCATATCTCTCAAACATGTAACGAATCATACGAGCCATGCAAATCCGCGTGGAACCCAAAAACAGTGGGCAATAACTCATGGAAACGGCCAAAAAACACGAAAACGACAATTTTTTGGTCATAACTCTCAAACATGTATCAGGTCTTAGGGTCACTGTAAATCGCCCTAGAATCCCAAATATTGTGGGTAATAGCTCAAGAAAACGGTCATAAAACACGAAAACGACGAGTTTTTGGTCATAACTCTCAAACATGTATCGGGTCCTATGGTCGCTCTAAATCTCCCTAGAACCCCAAAACTATGGGCAATTGCTCATGAAAACGGCCATAAAATGCGAAAACAATGAGTCTCTAGTCATATCTCTCAACCATGTAATGAGTCATACGAGCATTGCAAATCCGCTTGGAACCCAAAAACTATGGGCAATAACTCATGGAAATGTCCAAAAAACACGAAAACCATGAGTTTTTGGTCATAACTCTCAAAATGTATCGAGTCTTAGGGCTGCTATAAATTGCCGTGGAATCTCAAATATTGTGGGCAATAGCTCATGAAAAACGGCCATGAAACGTGAAAACGACGAGTTTCTGGTCATATCACTCAAACATGTGACGAGTCATACGAGCCATGCAAATCCGCCTGGAACTCCAAAATTGTGGGCAATAACTCATGGAAACGGACAGAAAAAACAAAAAGCGACGAGTTTTTGGTCATAACTCCCAAACATATATCGGGCCTTAAGGTCGTTGTAAATCGCCCTTGAACCCGAAAACTATGGGCAATAGCTCATGAAAAGGGACATAAAACAGGAAAACGACGAGTCTATGGTCATATCTCTCAAACATGTAATGAGTCATACGAGCCATGCAAATCCTTGTAGAACCCAAAAACTATGGGCAATAACTCATGGAAACGGCCGAAGACCACGAAAACCACAAGTTTTTGGTCATAACTCTCAAACATGTATCGGGTCTTAAGGTCGCTGTAAATCGCCTTCAAAACCAAAAACTATGGGCAATAGCTCATGAAAACAACCATAAAACGCGAAAACAACGAGTTTCTGGTCATATCTCTCAAACATATAACGAGTCATACAAGCCATGCAAATCCTCCTAGAACCCAAAAACTATGGGCAATAACTCATGGAAACGGCTAGAAAACATGAAAACGTCGAGTTTTTGCTCATAACTCTTAAACATGTATCGGGTCTTAGGGTCACTGTAAATCGCCCTAGAACACCAAATATTGTGGGCAATAGCTCATTAAAACGGCCATAAAACACGAAAACAACGAGTCTCTGGTCATATGTCTCAAACATGTAACGAGTCAAATGATCCATGCAAATTCGCTTGGAACCAAAAAAAACTATGGGCAATAACTCATGGAAACATCCAAAAAACACGAAAACCACGAGTTTTTGGTCATAACTCTCAAACATGTATCGAGTCTTAGGGCTGCTGTAAATCGCCCTGGAAGCCCAAATACTGTGGGCAATAGCTCATGAAAAACATCCATAAAAGGCAAAAACGACGAGTTTCTGGTCATGTGTCTCAGACATGTAACGAGTCATATGAGCCATGCAAATCCGCCTAGAACCCAAAAACTATGGGCAATAACTTCAAGAAGGCCTCCTCTGGCTACACCCACCTCCTAGTCGCAGTCGAAAAATTCACCAAGTGGGTGGAGGACAAGCCGGTCCAGAAGTGCGACGGGAATACCGTGGCCAAATTCCTCCGCGAGATCATCTACCGCTACGGATTCCTGCACAACATCATCAAGGACAATGGCACCAACTTTGCCAAGGGTGCCATGTCAGAATTCTGCGAGGAGCACAACATACGGTGTGACCTCGCCTCAGTCGCCCACCCAGAGTCCAATGGACAGGCGAAACGCGCCAACCAAAGCATCCTCCATGGCCTCAAGCAGTGACTGCAAGTTCCCCTCGAGCAAAATCCGGGATGTTAGGTCGAAGAGCTCCCCTCCCTCATATGGGGCACCCACACCTCCATCAACCGGTCGACAGGGTTCACACCCTTCTTCATGGTATACGGCACCGAAGTCATCATGCCGACTGGCCTGGAGCACGACTCGCCTCGGGTTGTCAACTACGTGGAGGCCGACAACGAACGCTTACATGTTTGAGAGATATGACTAGAAACTCATCGTTTTCGCGTTTTATGGCCATTTTCATGAGCTATTGCCCATAGTTTTGGGGTTCCTGGGCGATTTACAACGACCTGAAGACCCAATACATGTTTGAGAGTTATGACCAAAAACTCATCATTTTCATGTTTATGGCCATTTTCATGAGTTGTTGCCCATAGATTTTGGGATCCAGTTGGATTTGCAAGGCCTGTAAGACCCATTACATGTTTGAGATATATGACTAAGAAGTTGTAGTTTTCACGTTTTATGGCCGTTTTCATGAGCTATTGCCCACTGTTTTGGGGTTCCAGGGCAATTTACAACAACCTTAAGACCTGATACATGCTGGAGAGATATTGTCGTGGTGGTGGCATGGCAGATGCCATGGGTAGGCTTAAGTTGGGGGCCGAATGGGTGCTTGTGGTCACCGGGGAGGGAGTGCACAGTCGAGCCATGCACGAAGAACAAGAAGAACTCTCCACACTTGACAATTTGATTGATACCCCAAAGATTACAAGTGCTCCTTGAGCTATATTGCCTTGAGTACGCAGCACCTGTTCTCTACTTCGTCCAACCTCCTCCTGCTACTGCTATGTCCTCTCTTATATAGGCAGTGCTAGCTAGCTAATACCCCTTTGGTTCTAGGGTTTACTGTTTGGATCTTGGTCCCTACAATATGGGCCGGGTTATGGGCTTGCCTTAAGCCCATAGGCCCAGTCCATAAACCTTGACAGCTAACGGTCTTCTTGTACACCGCTTCTTGTTCTTTTTGGCGTCATGCTATTACTTTGTACGTCAACGCTTGCTTTGGGCGTCAACCGGCTCCTTTTGTGTCACCCGGCGTCAGCCCTCTCTTTTGACCATGCTTTACCATGGTCCTTCCCGAACCTTACTCGGAAAGGTGCCACGTGTCCTTCTTGACTCGACCCTTCCTCGGTTGACTCGTCTCGTTGGTGCCTGCAAGGGTTACAACTTTGTCCTATATGGGCCGAGATAGTTGGTATCTCGGCTTTCATGCTTATCTTACCTGGCCGTTCTTACCTGGCCTGGTTCATTTTTTACTGGGAGCCAACCTAGCTGCGCTATGTTTCCCCTCTCGTGACCCTACCGGGGGTTATCCCCCCGACATTAGTCCCCGAAGCTGGTGAGGTCTAGCAGTTCAAGATGTTAGGCGTCTCCAGGTTCCTTTTGTGTGAATGGAACTTAGTTTTTATCTTTTATCTATCTCAGTTTTGCATCTTGCCAGGTTAGTCTGACAATTTCGGGTCAATTTTTTGACTTCTTGACTCATTCTTGCCTCGAGCCGAGTTATTTTGGCCAATTCCGGGTCATTTTCGGCGCACTTCATTCACTGACAACTAGTAATCATGATTACTTGCCTCAATTTTTGTTCCAAGTTCTGGTGGCATAGTGACGGCTGCGCAGTTATTCCTCGTCACTATCGTGACGTGGCACCAGATTATTCGTGTATCTTTGGCTACGTGGCGCTCACCGACTGGCTCACCCGGCCTAGTACACGGCCACACGCTGGCCGCACGGCGCAGTTAGATCCCACTACGGGGGTTTTACTGCCTTAAGTAGGGGTCGGGGGTTTCCACTTCCCCCACGCCCGTTCAGTTTCCTTAGCCTTTCTTCTTCCTCGCGCCTGCAAGATTGAATTGCCTCCTTTGTGGTTACTTCTCCCTCTTTCTCTAGTGCTGCGATTGCCCCTATCCTCTTTCGATTCCAGCATGGGTCCTCGTTGTTCCAAGCCTCTCCTTTCCATGGAGGAGACAGACTCCAACGATCCCATGGATGCTCGTGACGGCGCTGATGGTGCTGAGGAACAGGAGGTTCCCTCTGGCGAGTGCGGTGGTTGGGAAGGCTCTGAGGTCTCCACCGAAGAGGTGGAGTGGCTCCGCTCCACCAGACGCATTCCACTGCAAGTGGATTGCCGTCTCCCCACCGGTGAGATTTCTCCCACACCTCAAGCTGGCGAGCGGGTGGTTTTTCTTTCCCACTTTGAACGCGGTTTTGCTCTTCCTGTGAGCACCTTCTTTTACTCGTTTCTTTCTACCTTCCATCTGCAGACCCACCATCTTCCTACCAATGCAATTGGCTCTCTTTCTTGTTTCATATCTGCTTGCGAGTCCTATCTTGGAATTTGGCCCACAGTTCCTTTGTGGGCCAAGTATTTTGGCTTTAAAGTTCAGGTTGTTCCCCAGCCTGGTGCTCCTCGTCCGAGAAGAGGCCGACCTGGTGTGGTGCTGCTAGCATCACCCCCAGGAGAGATTCTATCTTTCCTCGGTTTACCGGTATTGACTTCTGCAAGAAGTGGCATAGAACCTTTTCCTATGTCAAAAACATCGGGTCCACTGACAACATCCGGCTTCCCCCTTTCCCGGACGAGGTCCCCAACAAGAAGTACTGGCAACTTGACCCGCACGACCAAGACGCTGCGGTAAACGAGGCAAACACTATCCTAGAAAGGTTGCTTTCGCCGGATGAGAACTTTTATCTCGCCAACTTTGACCTCATGTGCACCTTCATCTCACGCCGGGTAAGCCCCATCCAAGCCAGGAACCACAAGATGTGCTTCATGAGCGGGTCCCATCATCCCACTCGGCATTCCACTAAGGAGCTCACTCATGACTCCATTGCCCGCCGGGTAAGCTCAATCTTCAAATTGAACTTGGCGGATGATTGGGCTTGGAGTTGCCCACCATTTAGCCGGGTCAGGCCTGTCCCTTGGGTAAGTTTTACGAATTACTTTCTCGCCGAGTAGGCTTTAGCTCTTTTGCCACCCTTTAGCTTAGTTTTTAGTCTCTCATTCTGTTTGTCTTTCACAGAATCTCCTTCACCAGGTTGATGACAGTACTGCCCCTCCTGCTAGTTATAACGGGGATCGCTCTGACTTGGATGAGTTCGAGTATGACCTGGAGTGCTTCATGCCCATCCCGCACACTGCGGCTTCTTTAGTTTCGGGTAAGAGTCAATCTCGCAATCCCTTACAAGATTGGTCTGACGATGATGAGGATGACGATTGTACACTTTTGGAGGTACATGCCTTGTGAGCTTAATCTCTTTGCTTATCTGAGTAAGCCCGTTATTTACTTATGCAGCTGGCAGGTACATGACGTTCCTCCTATCACCGTGGGCGGAGTCGGCAAGATTCCCGTTGCTAAGCCGAAGCGACGCGGAACCTCCTCCAGCACTCAGCCGGCAAAGAAGAACAAGCCCACTCCGGCAGCTCCTGCTGCCTCTGCTGCTGCCAGCCTGAGTTAGACTCGCCAAGCTGCTGGGCGCCGAGTCACGCGCCGAGTCATCCGTGAACCGGTTGTCACCGGGTAAGTTTTTGCACATTGCCTTCTTTGCTCTTTTCTTTCTCATTACTGCTATTCTCTCATATATATCTTGTTGTTTTCAGTGTTGCTCCTTTGACGGCGAATCGGGCTGCTTCTAGCATTGCCTCGCCGCTTAGGCCTGCACCTCCTCCAGCTGACTCGGCGGCGCCGAGTCCCGTCCGGGTTGAGGCTTGCATTGTTGAGGCTCATGCTTCTCAGTGTCAGTCAGACCCGGTGGATCACTCGGCTAGCGCCCCTATCGCTGGCCAGGAGAAACTTCCTGATCTTGGTGCTCACAAGTCTGGCGCCGAGAAACCCTCTGCCCCCAGTTCCTCTGGCATTAGCCCTCAAGCTGATATGAATGAATAACTTCCTGATCTTGGAGCCAGCAAAACTGCTGAACCTAGTCAGGGGGCTCCAAGATCTTCTCCAAATCCTCCTGCCCGCTCTCAAATTCTGTCAAAGGGCCATACCCAGCCCAAGGCTTCTGGTTCTACTCGCCCCTCTTCTGGCAAATCCACCTCTTCCAAGCAAACAACTCTAGTTTGTGCTCCGGGTTCTGCTCCTCAGATCCGGCCTCCGACGTCGGCGACAAAGCTCGCTTCAACGGGTAAGGGGGACAAATCTGCGGCTGCTGGGTCAGGTGATGACTCCGGGGCTATTACCCTCCATACTTCTGCCGCTGCAACCCGTGCCACTATGGGAACCACCCTGAAAACGGGTCGAGTTCTCACCCGGACGCTTAGTGGGCAAAGCCTTGGTTCGGCTGAGCCTTATGCCGTGGCATGGAATACAGCAGACGAGCAAGAGGTTAGCACTCATGCCGGGAAGAAACTGAAGCTGGGCCCCAAGGTCGTCTCCGACATAACTCAGCAGGCCATTACTCTGATGGCCCGTGCCGACGAAATAAACGAGGTAAAGTAACTTCTTACTCTTTTGTACTGTTGAGTATTTCCTTTATACATATCACCTAGTCCCCTAGGTTACAGTTGAGTAAGAGACTTACTCGACTGTAAGCTCTTCAATTATTCACTTAATCTTTGAATCCCACGCTTGCATGTTATAGCTTCAATCCCTAGCCCTCGAGGTTACTGCCGAGTAAGGAACTTACTCGGCTGTAAACTCTCAAGCTTTTTTATTCGGCAGGTCGCCTGACTTGACTCTTTCCTATTCGTCTGTCCTTTTTGATTAGCTTACGCATAACAAGCGCACCAAGGTGCACCAAGCTCTCGTCCTGGCATCGAAAGCTCGAACTTGCGTATGAGAAGCTGCAGACTAACACCTACGGCCAAGGTAATATCTTTGCTCTTCCTCTTTTCTATTTGGTGTAATTTTCCTTGGTTCATCTTCTCATTTTTCCTCTCGCTCTTGTTCCACAGCCACCGCTCAGTATACCATCAACGATCTTCACTTGCAAATCAGCGAGGCCGAGAGTAAATTTCTTGCCTTCCTAAGCCAATAGTTGAAATTTTTCTGTTGGTACTGAAAAATATTTGTTCTGAATAAGCAGAGAAGCACCAAGCCGAACTCCAGAAGGAGCGCGATGAGGTGACTCGACTGAAGAAACTGATGGCCGAGACGAAGCAGAAGCACTTGGCCGAGGTGAAAGGGCTGAAGGAGGAGCTTGCCGAGAAGAACGAGCAGCAGGCTGCCAGCACCGAGAAGACTAAGAAGCTGCTCGACGAGGCCGAGTCATTGGTTGAGTCAGCAAATCTGAACCTCGACACCCTCCAAGCCAAGACCAAAAACTGGCACAGCAAGCTTGCCGCCATCAACCTCTTTCTCGGTAGTGAGTTCTTACTCTTTAGTCCAAGTCCTGCTGGATTTCTTCCATCTGGCCTTGCTATTTGCTAACTTTCTCTTTTCGCTTGCAGAGAACTTTCCTGAGGCCAACATGTTTTCCATCCGAGCCATGAAGAAAGTGATAGTCGAAGCTGGTGCTGCTGCTAACGGCGAGGTGTCCATGGGGGAGCTCTTTGCAGTGGTGTCTGAACGGGTCAAGACCCTCAGATCTTGTGGTGTGGACTTGCTCAAAGCGGCTATCCATGCGTTTCGCATGCTCTGGCCGGATGAAGACCCACCCGAACTCATCTAGCCACTCGCCGACAGATTGCTCCTTACTGAAGACCGGCTGGATCAATGGCGTGAGTCGGCCGGCCGGGCTGCGGCGGACAAGGCTCTCTCCTTCGTGCTTTCATGGTATGAGGACATCAACCTCGATGTTCTTGCTCGCATAAGGGGAGATGGAAAATGGCTGAATGACCCGGAGCTGATCAAGAAGCGCCAGGAGCGAGCTTATGCCATGATCGAGTACACCATGGTGCACGCTTGGTGTGAAGGGCCTAGCTTTCTCGACCTTGGCGACCCGCTCGTCGAAGTTGCTGATGAAGAGGGTGGCGACAGCAAGGCAACCGAGTCAGATGATCCAGATGACCCGGCTGCAGATGCCCCTCACCCGGCCGATGCCCCAAGCACTCCTGGCTCCGAGAACGCTCCTCCGAGCTCTTCTGCTCCTTAGGACAACAAATACTTGAAATTTTATTAGATCCCTGGTATGTCGGGTACAGATGTAACATACATTGCACTTGAAGTTTTATTATGTGCCTTTTGACAGGCTTTATATGTTTGCGTTATGCTCTTAGTGCGAATCATTCAAGGGCAAGTCCCCGAGTTTCATTTTGCCGTGTCACCTTTCCTTGCCTCTGGCCCTTGTCTGTCTACCTTTTTCGGTGTTCGACATTAGGATCTCAAAGTACGAAGGATATAGTTAGCGGGTATGAAACTTGGATAGCTTGGCCGAGATTACTCGACACGTAGTATAACAAGACCTGCAGAGAGTTAGGCAAAAACTAAAGCCGACTCGCGTTTCTCCCTTGTATTTATCCGGCGTTCGTGTTTACCCATCTTAGATCTTTTTCTCTTGCTTGCCATGAAGCCATGTTTTTGGACAACAGCATAGTCGAAGAGTTGATAAATTTCGGGTATCACGCCAGCCGACGTAAAATAATTGAAATGGAAAGCCTAAGGGGTAGTCCCCGAGTCAGTTTTTCGAATCATACCATTTTATTATTAGCACATAGCCGGCAAACACGTCCGACATATGAGAGTTCGAGTGATACATGCACTGCTTCTCCTAAGTATAGAAGGGACGAAGCAGTGCCACATTCCATGGCCTTTTGGTTTCATCTCCTGACATGTCCGCCTTGTTCTTTTGCGCTTCACAAGCGTCTATGAGATAGTAAGAATCATTGTGCAATTCTTTGCTTACAATGAATGGACCTTCCCAAGGAGGGGATAATTTATGCATTCCGGCTGTGCGCTGCACCAGCCTTAGTACCATATCTCCTTCTCAGAAGACACGAGGTTGCACTTTTTGGCTATGGTAGAGTCGGAGATTTTGTTGATATATAGAAGATCTGGAGAATGCCAGTCCCTTGCTTCTTCGAGTAAATCTACTCCATCTTCTCGGGCCTCCTTTACTTCGGCTTCCGAGTATTTCCTTATCCTTGGCGAGTTATATTCTATGTCGGCAGGCAAAACTGCTTCAGCCCCATATACAAGGAAAAATGGCGTATAACCAATTGATCGATTCGGAGTTGTTCGTAAGCTCCACAGTACTGAGGGTAATTCCTCTATCCAACAACCAGGTGATCTCTGGAGTGGTTCCATTAAGCGGGGTTTTATCCCGGACAGAACTAAGCCATTAGCCAGTTCAACTTGTCCATTTGATTCTGGATGGGCGACTGACGCTACGACGAGTCTTATTCGGTGTTTCCCACAGAAGCGAGCAAAAGCTCTTTTTCAAAGTTCATGCCATTGTCAGTGATCACACTGTGTGGGTAACCGTATCTGAGGATTATATCCCTTAGGAATGTAACAGCTGTTTTGCCGTCCAATTTTTTGATTGGTTTCACTTCTATCCACTTAGTGAACTTATCAATCATGACCAAGATATGAGTCATGCCTCCCCTTGCTGGTTTGAATGGTCCTACCATATCTAGGCACTATACTACAAATGGCCAAGTGATTGGTATAGTCTTCAATTCAGACGCTGGTAAATGTGACTTGGACGCATAGTGCTGACAACCACTGCATTTCCCGACTAACTCTTGCGCTTGTGCCAATGCGCTTGGCCAGTAGAACCCATGTCGGAATGCCTTGGCTACCAACGCTCTTGATGGCACATGGTGCCTGCACTCTCCCTGATGGATATCCAATAAGATCTCTATGGCCTTGCTCTGAGCTGATGCAACGCTGCATTACATTTGTCACACTTCGCTTGTAGAGTTCCTTGTTGATTATGGTGTATGATTTTGCCCTTCGTGCTGTTTGCCTTGCCAATATTTCATCACTCGGCAAGGTTCCATCTTTCAAGTAATTGAATATCGGCTGCGCCCACATTGCTATCCGTGGTTCCGGGTCAGCTTCAACATCGATGCCCATTGGTTCCGCCGACATATGCTCTGCCGACATAACCTGAGGAGTCCCCGAGTGTGATTCGGCTACCGCTGAGGTGAACGGATCAGTCCCCGAGTGACTCGAACTTACCCTTGAGTCGATATCCATTGGCACTGCCTCTGATTCCTGACTCGCTGGGATGACCCTGATTGATTCGGACTCTGGTGAAGGCTTGATCGATGGCTTCCTGAGATGCTCCAATGCTACCCCTGGTGGTATTGCTTGTCTAGATGATCCTAGTTTGGATAGCACATCTGCTGCCTCATTTTCTGCTCTAGGAATGTGATGAAATTCACAACCGTCAAAATATCCTGAAATTTGCTGCACGTGGAAGCGATATAATGCCATGTTTGCGTCCAGTGCGTCCCAATGTCCAGAAACTTGCTGAATCACCAAATCCGAATCGCCAAAACACATGATCCTTTTGATACCAATTTCCTTGGCTACTTTAATGCCATGGACAAGTGCTTCATACTCGGCAACGTTGTTAGAAGCAGCAAAATGAATCTGCAAGACATACCTCAATTGATCCCTCTTTGGAGATGTGAGCACTATCCCGGCGCCCAGACCCATTCTCGTCTTGGACCCGTCAAAATGCATTTTCTAGTAATTTGGATCTGGCAGTGGTGGTTCGTACTGCATCTCCATCCATTCTACAAAGAAATCTGCAACGGCTTGAGATTTTATTGCATCCCGCCTATCATATTGTAGAGTGTATGGTGCCAGTTCAATGGCCCATTTGGCTACTCGGCCGCTGGCATCTTTGTTGCCCAATATATCCGATATAGGTGCCTCGCATATTACCCGGATTGGGTGTTCTTGAAAATAATGTTTCAGATTCTTTGCTGCCATATATACCCCATATGTCATCTTCTGATAATGCGGGTAATTCTGTTTCGAGACAGAGAGCACCTCGCTCAAGTAATATACTGGTCTTTGGACTGATTTGCCCCTTCTTCACGTTCAACCACTATTACTGCACTTACAACTCTGTTGGTTGCGGCGACATAGAGCAGCATTGGCTCCTTGGATAGTGGTGACGCTAATATTGGTGTTGTTGCCAACATTTTATTTAATTCATGGAAAGCGCTATCAGCTTGCTGTGTCCATGTGAATTTGTCTGATTTCTTCATCAGCTGATATAGTGGTAGGGCTTTTTCGCCTAGCCGACTAACAAACCTGCTCAATGAAGCCAGGCATCCAGTAAACTTCTGGACATCATTGAGGGTTTTTGGCAATTCCATTCTTTCCATGGCCCTGATCTTTGTCGGGTTAGCTTTAATTCCTCGGCTGGATACAAGGAATCCGAGTAACTTGCCAGCCGGGACACCAAATGTACATTTTCCGGGTTAAGTTTCATCCGGAATCTTCTCAAGTTTACGAATGTTTGACGCAAGTCCTCAATTAGAGTATGACTTTGTTTGGTTTTTATTACCACGTCATCGACGTATACTTGGACATTTTGGTCCAATTGATCTTGCAGCCATTTTTGCATGCATCTTTGATATGTTGCACCTGCATTTCTCAATCCGAATGGCATGGTGCGATAGCAATAAGCCCCGTACGAGGTGATAAAAGCTGTCTTTGATCATTTGGATTCAGCGGAATCTGATGGAATCCTGAATATGCATCCACAAATGACAACAACTCACACCCAGCAGTAGAATCTATGACTTGATCGATCCGAGGCAGAGGAAATGGATCCTTCGGACACGCCTTATTGAGGTTCGTGTAATCAATACATATGCGCCATACCACTGCCACGCTCGGGTCATCTTTGTTCTTCTCGACCAGGACTGGATTTGACAACCAGTCCGGGTGCAGCACTTCCATGATGAATCCAACAGCTAAAAGTCTTGCAATCTCGGCAGCTATTACTTTCCTCCTATCTTCGGCGAAGCAGCGGAGGGGTTACTTCACCGGCCTTGCATCTGGTCTTACATGAAGAGAGTGCTCAGCCAGATCCCTCGGAACTCCTTGCAGATCTTGAGTGGACCATGCAAAGATGTCCCGATTCTCACGGAGGAAGCTGGTGAGCTCGCTTTCCTATTTATCTGTAAGGCCATCCCCAATGGTCACTGTGCGCTCTGGGAAAGTTTCATCCACCTGCACCTTCTTGGTTTCCTTGGTAGCTTGAAATGACACATTTCCATGCAGGTTGGTGAGTGCCGGCATGGACATTTGCGCTGCTTTGGCCAATGCTTCCACCTCCAACATCTGACTCTTCTCTTGTGCTATGACGAGTGACTCGGCCAGCGAAGATCCGGCTGAGGCACAAGCAATAGATATTTTATAATCTCCTTCAACTGTGATCACCCCACATGGGCCTGGCAGCTTCATCTTCAAGTAAGTGATGTGAGGAGTAGCCATGAACTTTGCCATAGCCGGCCTGCCGAGTAAGGCATGATATGAGCTGACCAAATCTACCACCTCGAACTCTATAGCTTCAGTGCGACAATTTTCCCTATTGCCGAATAAGACGTCGACCCAGATCTTGCCAATTGGCTCACAGGACAATCCCGACACAATCCCGTGGAAAGTGGTCTTAGTCGGCTCTAGCATGTTCATGGTAATGCCTAACTTGAGCATAGTATCCTTGTACATGATGTTGATGCTACTGCCATCATCGATTAACACGTTTGAAAATTTCACATTGATATCTGGGCCCATGAACGTTGGATCCAGAACCAGAGCGTATCCTCCAGGGGTTGGCATGATTTTGGGGTGATCCTTTATACTCCAAGTTATCTCTTACTCAGACCAATGCATGTACTTGGGAATTGCCGGCATCGTGGCATTCACTTCCATCATTCGTCGCTGGTGGCTCTTCTTGTCATTTGGCTCTGTGACAAAGACAACATAGCTCTGGTGATGTTCTCTGTACTCATTTCTGGTTCCGTGGCCGACATGGGCATAGTCACCTCTTGGATTGTGCACTTGGTGCACAACTTCTCTTCTTTCTTGATTCTAATATCTCGGCTGCCTGTTTTCATATCTGTTATCTACTCCTACTGCTTGAGCATTTCCTCCTGTAAGTGGTGGAGGGGGAGGTGGTGGAAGCTGCTTATCCGGTGAGTCCACTCTGTCTCCTTTTTGAAACCAAGTGCATTGCCTTGTTGAGTGATTTGCCGGCTTACTCGGACTTGGCGTGTGAAACTTACACGGTTGATCCAGCATCATCTCATAGGTGTATTTTTGTTGGTCTTGATACTGTTTCCTCTGATCATATGGCCTTTTCCCGTCATTATATGGCACCCATTGTTGTTGACCATTTGTCCTTTGATGCTGACTACTTCCAGCATCTGGATGATCCTGAATCACTGCTGCAACCTGAGCCGAACCATACCTGTAATCCGGCCTCTCGTCTCTTCTCTTGCTTCTGTATTCGGATCTCTCCTGGCGCCTTTGCGACCCGGCAGCGTCATAGATCTGAGTCTTAGTCATCCCGTCTGCCGACATAAGCATCGGCTGAGTCGGATCTCCTAACGCGTACGAGTCGGCGATTCTTATCGTCTCTGCCAGGCTTGCCGGCATATCTCTTTGTAACCTTTGCCACAGTACACTCCCATGTCTACATCCTTGTGCAAACCATGCGATTGCTTGTGACTCGATTACCCCTTCACAAGAGTTACGCATCGTACACCACCTTGTGAGGAACTCCCTGTCTATCTCATTCGGTCTTTGCTTGCACATTGCTAGTTGTTGTGGGCGATTCGGCCTCTTGTAAGTGCTCGTGAAATTGCTCACGAAGGCGTCATGAAAATCAATCCAACTGTTGATGCTTCCGGGTGGCAAATTGTTCAACCATACCCGAGCTGGTCCTTCCAGCATATGCGGTATGTAACGTACTGCCCATCTCAAGTTTCCCTGCGTGATCTTCACAGCGGTTCCATAATCTATGAGCCAATCCTCTGGCTTTGTGCTTCCATCATATGTTTTTGTTCCTCTGGCCAGCTGGAAATTTGGCACCGGTGGCTCCTTCATGATCCTTGGGCCAAAGCACGGTGGACCCTGCGGACCTTGTGATTCAATTATCTCTGCCATTTTTATGCGGTCAGGCTTCAGCCTGGCATCATCCGGCTGAAGGTTCCTACCTTCGTATCTTGCTCCTATTGCTTGATATGCATGATCCGGCAACTCATACCCGTCATTTACCATGGCCGAGTAACCATCATTATACTTATTCGCGTCCGGGTCATCTGGCTATTGAACTGCTTTTCCCGCGCTCTGCTGTCTTCTTTCCGGCTGGGCTGGTGCATTATTTGGAGCTGGATTTCCTCCTCCCGCCGAGTGAGTTGCGTGCCGAGTATGAGGCGCAAAATTTTGCCCTCCTTTGTCATTTATCTGTCCAATTTTTTCCTAGTTTTCATTTTCTTGGGGGTTATTTCTTTTTGCCCCTTGCGCATGCGCCGGGTTTCCTTGAACTACCACCGGATCATAGGCGACCATCTGCTTGTTTCTTCCAGAATCCACACTTTTTTCTTTTCTCGGCCTTGGTGTCGCTCCGGGTGAGGATGCCGTGTGCCCAGCCGATCTTGCCGGGACAGGAGTTGCCGAGTGAACCAGCTGCAATCTCCCTGCTATACCCGGATTTGCTCTATAATATGCCTCATTCAGCATGCTGGCTGCTTTTACTAACTCATTGACTCGTTCTTGCTGCCTTTTCTTTGCTTCCCCCTCCAAGTGGGGTAATTCTGCCATTGCTGCTTCCGCTGCTCGCAGATTAGCTGCTGCTGTGTTGTACGTTGGACGCATGGCCGTCTCATTGCTGTTCTCTGGTGTTATCTTTGATGTCGCATCTGCCAGTTCTTCGTTGAGGTTCCTTCCTCTCAATCCGTTGCATCAAGCCGGGTCTTTGCGCCCTTGACTCGATTTGCCGAGTTAACCTCTCGGATAGTGATATCCACATCCTGTTGTAATTGTGCTAGCTCCTTTGCTTTCTCCAGGACTTTTATCCTGGCTTCTTCCAACTCGGCTTGCACACGTGCCAGGTCAGTTGCTTGTGCCACTGGCTCTGCCAACTGGTCTATCGCTTCCTGCAGCTCCTTAGCTCTTTTGCTCCTAGCTATGTTCTCTGGTTTTTCCAGCGGCGCCTTTGCTGTTCTTGCAGCCCTTGGCGTTTCCTCATGATTTCCTCCTTCTGCGTTTTCATTTACCACTAGAACTACTAGGAGAGCTGCGGGG
This sequence comes from Avena sativa, assembly GCA_916181665.1. Lineage (NCBI taxonomy): Eukaryota > Viridiplantae > Streptophyta > Magnoliopsida > Poales > Poaceae > Avena > Avena sativa. The sequence goes on from OV702284.1 coordinate 370,808,872, forward strand.
TTTGGGGCAGTCATCATTACCTCCATGGAGACGTCTTGGAGAGATTTCCTAGCGACTGGAGCCGCTGGGGGGTCCGGCGCCAGGACGACGTGCTCAGGATATGCGCGCTCCACGCGCACCGCGACGTAGACCTGGTGCTCGCCGAACTTGATGAAGCGACCGCCCCTAGGGAACGTCTTGGTCCCGAAGCAGCCCGCGTTGTCGCTGACGAAGTTGAGTGCTCCAAACCTCTGGATGAGGCCGGAGTAGACGCGCTCGCCGGTCTTGGCGATGATGTTGCCCGTCCGGATGAAGACTCCATCAAGCACCTGCTTCTACCCCACGGTGGGCGCAAACTGTCATGGTGGTGGCACGGCAGATGCCATGGGTAGGCTTAAGTTGGGGGCCGAATGGGTGCTTGTGGTCACCGGGGAGGGAGTGCACGGTCGAGACATGCACGAAGAACAAGAAGAACTCTCCACACTTGACAATTTGATTGATACCCCAAAGATTACAAGTGCTCCTTCAGCTGTATTGGCTTGAGTACGCAGCACATGTTCTCTACTTCGTCCAACCTCCTCCTGCTACTGCTATGTCCTCCCTTATATAGGCAATGCTAGCTAGCTAATACCCCTTTGGGTTCTAGGGTTTACTGTTTGGATCTTGGTCCCTACAATATGGGCCAGATTATGGGCTTGCCTTAAGCCCATAGGCCCGGTCCATAAAGCTTGACAGCTAACGGTCTTCTGGTATGCCGCTTCTTGTTCTTTTTGGCGTCATGCTGTTACTTTGTACGTCAGCGCTTGCTTTGGGCGTCACCCGGCTCCTTTTGTGTCACCCGGCGTCGCCCCTCTCTTTTGACCATGCTTTACCATGGTCCTTCCCGAACCTTACTCGGAAAGGTGCCACATGTCCTTCTTGACTCAGCCCTTCCTCGGTTGACTCGGCTCGTTGGTGCCTGCAAGGGTTACAACTTTGTCCTATACGGGCTGAGATAGTTTGTATCTCGGCTTTCATGCTTATCTTACCCGGCCGTTCTTACCCGGCCTGGTTCATTTTTTACTCGGAGCCAACCTAGCTGCGCTATGTTTCCCCTCTCGTGACCCTACCGGGGGTTATCCCCCGGACAGATATGACCCAAAACTCGTAGTTTTCGCGTTTTATGGCTATTTTCATGAGCTATTGAACATAGTTTATGGTTCTAAGGCGATTTACATCAACCTTAAGACCCGATACATCTTTGAGAGTTATGACCAAAAATCGTCGCTTTTTTGTTTTATGGGTGTTTTCATGAGTTATTGCCCATAGTTTTGGGTTCAGGCGGACTTGCATGCCTTGTAAGGACCCTTACATGTTTGAAAGATATGACAAGAAACTCGTCGTTTTCGCGTTTTATGGCCGTTTTCATGAGCTATTGCCCACAGTTTTGGGGTTCCAAGGCGATTTACAACGACCTTAAGACCCAATACATGTTTGAGAGTTATGACCAAATACTCGTTGTTTTCGTGTTTTATGGTCGTTTTCATGAGTTATTGCCCGCATTTTTTGGGTTCCAGGTAGATTTTCATGCCCGTAAGAACCCTTACATGTTTGAGAGATATGACCAGAAACTCGTTGTTTTCGCGTTTTATGGCTGTTTTCATGAGCTATTGAACAAAGTTTTATGGTTCTAGGGCGATTTATATCAACCTTAAGACCTGATACATGTTTGAGAGTTATGACCAAAAACTCGTCGCTTTTGTGTTTTATGGGCGTTTTCATGAGTTATTGCCCACAGTTTTGGGTTCAGGCGGATTTGCATGCCTCGTAAGACCCCTTACATGTCTGAGAGATATGACAAGAAACTCGCCGTTTTCGCGTTTTATGGTCGTTTTCATGAGCTATTGCCCACAGTTTTGGGGTTCCAAGGAGATTTACAACGACCTTAAGAACCGATACATGTTTGAGAGTTATGACCAAATACTCATTGTTTTCGTGTTTTATGGTCGTTTTCATGAGTTATTGCCCGCATTTTTTGGGTTCCAGGCAGATTTGCATGCCTGTAAGAACCCTTACATGTTTGAGAGATATGACCAGAAACTCATCGTTTTCGCGTTTTATGGCGGTTTTCATGAGCTATTAAACAAAGTTTTATGGTTCTAGGGCGATTTACATCAACCTTAAGACCCGATACATGTTTGAGAGTTATGACCCAAAACTCGTCGCTTTTGTGTTTTTTGGCTGTTTTCATGAGTTATTGCCCACAGTTTTGGGTTCAGGCGGATTTGCATGCCTCATAAGAACCCTTACATGTTTGAGAGATATGACGAGAAACTCGTCGTTTTCGCGTTTTATGGCCATTTTCATGAGCTATTGCCCACAGTTTTGGGGTTCTTGGGCGATTTACAACGACCTTAAGACCCAATACATGTTTGAGAGTTATGACCAAAAACTCATCATTTTCGTGTTTATGTCCATTTTAATGAGTTGTTGCCCACAAATTTTGGGATCCAGTTGGATTTGCGAGGCCTATAAGACCCATTACATGTTTGAGATATATGACTAAGAACTTGTAGTTTTCGCGTTTTATGGATGTTTACATGAGCTATTGCCCACTGTTTTGGGGTTCCAGGGCGATTTACAACGACCTTAAGACCTGATACATGCTGGAGAGATATGACCCAAAACTCGCAGTTTTCGCGTTTTATGGCTATTTTCATGAACCCTTGCCACATTCACGTAGGGGGTGGGGAATTAAGGATCTCCCAATTCTAGACACCAGCGATACACTAATCCTTCTCAAACCCCATAATACCCATAACACGTGCCCTTTTTTGTACCATATCACCTTTTGATGATACCTTGAATGATATTTCATGTCACTTTTTTGTTCTAGAATGTTAAATAACCCTTACCACATCCACATAGTGGGTGGGGTATGAAGGATCTACCAATTCTAGACACCACCGGTACACTAATCCTTCTCAAACCCCATAATACCCACAACACACGCCCTTTTTGTACCAGATCGTCTTTTCTTGATACCCGCCTCTACATAAATAACATATTTTCAGTTCTTCCAAAGATCATAAGCATATCCTTACTATCATCCAATGATCATCTTATGAATCATTCTGGTATCTGCTCATAACATTTAGAGCATAGGACATGTCTAGATGTGTACATATCACGGTATGACTAATCAAAATATTTTTTGTGATTTCATTCACCAAGTGTCCAAAACACTTGGATCTCATCTCACTTACCAAGTGTCAATACACTTGAATCTTGATTCTATCCTTTCTATGCGACAAGAACCTTTCTTGTCATTTCTATATTGAACTCATTCAATATCTCATCTATGTACTTCTGGAACAACCATATTAGCGTCTAATATATCCATATAGACATTGATGCCTAATATTTATGTTTTGCCTAAGTCTTTCATCGAAATGAAATTCTTAACCCGTGTTAATAAAAGATACGTCGTTTCCAATCAACAATATGTATTTCACATAATGCATTAGAAATATGTCTTAGCGCTCCCACTCAATTTCTTGCAAATGCAAGCATATTCATCGTCTGTGATGAAATTAAACCTTTTAATAGTTTCATCACGGAGAAGATTCCAACTCCATGATGCTTACTTCAACCATCGAAGTTTGCATGCTCTATTAGCATCCTTTGAATTAACAAAACCCTTTGGATCGTGACATGTACACGTCCTTGGTAACCATTCTATTCGAAGAACTTGTTTTGTTTGTTAAACTACCATATAAAAAAATTATATGTAGTGGTTGCTATATTAATACATCTAGACTAAATATTGCTATGAAAGATCAAATCTTGTCATGGTCAACTTCTTGAACATTGTCGTAAACTTTTCACCGACATGTCGATTATTTCATAGATGTAAAACATCCATGTCTACTTATAGATCCAAATACGACTGATAGATCTTACACCTTTCCTGAGGGTCTTCCAAGTTCAAAGCTTGATTTCTCGTGCATGGAACTATCGTGGATTTTATGGTGTAACACCCCAGTTTAGTTAATCTTAATTAGGGTTTGTTGGCGCATTCATGAGCATCATATTTAAAAATGCATGCAAGAAAATAAGGACAAAACCCTAAAACCCTATTTCCCCTTCCTCTCTAAAAGCTATTGAAAATGGTTTGAATTTGAAAAAAAAATTTATGGAGCCCAAATGGACTAAAAAGGGCCCGTGCAATATTTTCCATATTTTACAAATCCTCTAGTAATTTTGAAATGGTTCAAAACAGATTTGAAAACCAAATGCAAAAGAGAAAATACAAACAAAAAACAGAAAAAGGTTTTAGAGAAATAAAACTGTCTCCAATCCTAATCTGGGCCAACAGCCAATCTCCCTCTCCCTTCTCTGCCGCTCAGCGTCGCACATCGTAGCCCACCTCGCTTGCTTTCCCGTAGCCTGTTCGCGGACCAAGCCAGCCCAACAGAGACCCGGTACCCCTTCGCTCCTCCCTTTGTCTTCTTCCTCAGGAGCGGCAAGAAGCTCGGTGGTGCCGCCGATGTCGTCCGCCACGCCGATGCGTTGCGATGCTTGCCACTGCTCTGGAGTGGAGGATAAGACCCTGTCCCACATGTCTCTTCCTCCCTTATCTGCTTCCTCTCTCGATTGAGCTCTCTCTTCCTTCAATCCCCTCTGATCCGAAACCCTAGCCGTACGACTGCCGCGTCGCATCACCGTCTCTGGCCTCCCCTCTCCCATCTAAGACTGCCACAAGATCCGATTCTCTTGACTCATTCGATTTCCCCTACTAGACCAAGCCGAGGAGCTCCCAGTCGCCCGAATCAACTCATCTGTCCCAAGCTCTGGCCACCGCGCTCATCGTCGATTCTGGCTTCACTGCTCTTCGCCGACGCCTCCGTCCGATCCACGGTGAGCTTCCGGTCCTCCTGGACCACTTCGTTCCCCCTCTCACTCTGAATCCGTCACCTGATGCTAATCTGCAAGCTCCGCCGCCGCCGCTCGTCGCAGGCCATGCTCCGGTGACCGCTAGATAGCAGCGCCGCCCGTTTTAGGTAGCTCGCGTCATGCTGGTTCGAATAGGCTAGGTCTTGCAGCCCTGCGCGCCTCCTCCGCCATTGCCGATGACCCTCTGCAGGTGGCCGAGGACGTGACGTCACACCTATGTCATGTTGACGTAGCCGTGTGGGTCCGTCTACCCTGTTTGACCGCTGACCACCATGGTGGCATCCGACGTGGACCAGGGCCCATCAGTCAGTGACTAGGGCTGTTTCTACCTTGGTGTGAAAAGAATTAGGGTTAGGGATGGGTGACGTCAGCCTGATGTAATAATGATTTAAATAATTTCAGAAAATGAATAAAACTTGTAAATTCAATAAATAATTATTTATAAGTCAGAAAAATTATAATATATCAAAATGTTTAGAAAAAAATGAAATCTACCTATTTAAGCTATAATCATGAATTGCTAAGCAACCTTAATTGCAAGTTTAAATAGAACAACCTAGTAACCCCTCATAGGTGATTTCAGAGTTCTTTTGAATTAGGGTTTATACCCCTCGTAACCTCGATTAATTTGTTGAGCATGCTTTAGGGTTTATTTTAATAGAATTTAAATTGTAATATCATCATCCTTGCTTGAGCATTGCATCAATTCCATGTGTTGATTGTTTTCCTTTCTTTGCGGTGATTTGGTTCTTCTTCGATAGAATACGATATCGAGATCGAGATCGAAGCCCGAGGTCAACCCCAACAAAGATCGAAGATCGACGAACAATACTTAACCAACTATAATCAAGTCAAGCCCAAGGCTTCTGAAGATCTGGCTATTGGTTATCAACGGCAAAGGCAAGCATTGCCCCACCATGATACAATCCCATGTTTTCGAAAGTATTCAATTCCTGCCATGATGCATAAGATTTTATTGTGGTCTTTCATCAATAGATAGAGTATCCTATCTATTGCATTACTCCCCTGAGATTATATTACCTGATCCACTTCTCCTAGCATAACTAGTTTTGGCTTGTGTGCATTGCTAGAGCTTATATCTGTGTCTTGCTTAGCCATGCATAGCTATCAGTGTTGGTTCATCCAGATGATGTATCAGATGCAGATAATCTAGTATGATAGGAGATCGAGATATACTGGTGGGGTGATATGAGATTAAACATGCTAAGGCTTGTATGGGAGTCCATGGTGGGATGTGGTTTTTGTATTCCCATGCTCGCCACCACTAGGAACCGAGTTCTTTCCTTTGGAACCAAGACGAGCGTACAACCACACGGGGCTTGGGAACCCCTCGACTGACTAACTTTCCTAGTAGATTCCATGAGTCACATAGTTCGGGCGTTCCATTTTACATATGCATAGAAAACCTTTTGAAAGATTTGGCGGTGAACGTGCATTCATAACAGGTAGGGAAGCGTGGACCGGGTTGCTTGGGGTTGATAGCGCCCCTGGTAAACCAACTTCGCCTCACATCTCTAGGGACCGGCTACAAAATTTGATCAGTTATGGCGGAACCATACTTAGGGCGTGACTCATGGTCTCGGCGAAATCAAGGTAAAGGTCGTGTCTAACCACCCTCTGCCGGCCTTCTAAGGAAGAGGGCTATTACTAGTGGCATTAAGATAAGGTTAGTATGTGTGGATAAAGTTGTACACCCCTACAGGGTTAAATCTTTTAGAAAAGTCGTGTTCATGGTTATGAATGCTTGGTGAACAAATTCTAAGATCATAGAGAACTACAACATAATCATAAAACTTGGCAGATCAACATGTGCTTAAGGATGCTTCCTCATGGGTACGAGGGGGTGATCCTAGAGAGGGTTCAGATGATGGTGACTTGGTGGATATCAAAATATGATGATCAATACTTTGGAGATGTTGCTCTCTTATCCCCTTTTAAAATATTCTGAATAGACGAGTTTCTTCTCTCCCTTGTTTTACAAACAAAGATGGCTTTATGCAAAATAACTCCACCAGCCATAAGTCTTGTGGAGTACACCCTGTACTCACCCTTGCTTTGTTGATACTTTTGTAGCAGGGTAAGTGTTCCCCAGAAGACAAGTTTGGTACAACATCGACACCGATGAGAAGCTTGGGGTTCCCGGCCGACAGCCTGGAATCTATGGAATGGGACGTCATCGTTATGTTTTAGGCCTCTTAGGCCATTTGTTAAGTTTTCTATACTTAATAGCATAATTTTCCTTCTGTTGTTTGATGTTTGTGGTTAGTGACCTTTGCTTGTAATAATTTGGCTCTTCGCTCAGTTATGAGCTTGCTGTAATTAATTTTGTGTCGTAGGGTCATTGTTGTGTTACCGATTCTTCACTAGATATCCTCGAGCTCAAGGTTAAGCTTATGTCAGATTTAGGTTTGGGATTTGTTTATCCCTAATCCTGTGGGTGTTTTAGGTTTTGTTATCAGAGCAATACCGACTGTAGGAAAACCTTGCTATTATTTGATGTTAAGTTTAGTGTTTGTGAAAACTATTTTAAAGCCAAAAAGTATTTGTGAAAACACTAGTATGCTTCTTTTATTCCTTATCTGGTATCGCTCTAACTCTGGGTTATCTTATCTGGTGTTCACTATGGAAACGTTTTGATATCTCTTCTAGTCTTTCAAATCTTAGGTGCCTTCTTGGCATGTCATTTCTCAGCCAGTTGACCTAGTGTTGAGTTCTCTAGAGTTGTCTGTGTTGTAAATTTCTTGTTCCCCTTTTGCTCTTATTCATCTGAGAGATTCCTTTACATCATGATCTCTCTATATTTTGGACCCACAATATTAAAATTATTGGTTCCATAGTGTTCTGTTTTAAGCTCCGAGGTCTCCTTTTGCCTCGTGTGCCTCCTTTTTGTTTGTTTGGGTACTTCAGAAGTTGTTTCTTCTCTTGGAAGCTACCATGTGATTACTAACTTGAAGTGCATGTTGTGTCACTCAAGTAATAGTTACTTCTTTCTTGGGTTTTAACCCTTGGACTTGAACCTAAGATCCCTGATTGTGCTGGATTCTGGTGTTGTGAATCTTATACATGAAACTGACCTTTAACCCAAGATACATTCTTTTGACCCCTATTGTTAATGTTTATACATTACCTCAGGATGACTGGTACTACAATTCTAGCCTTCAAGCTTGTGGTCTTTGTCGCAATTGAATTGTGACAACTAAGGACTTTCCCTACCACATGCTATGGCAGATGTTCTTTAATGGAACCAAACAGATCATGAAAAGAGTACTCCTCGTGAGTCTCACATCTATGTCCATGACTCTTCCACACCTTTTCCTTTCTTTGCATTGGTTTTTGGAATATTGATAACCTATGCATCCACATCTAGGGATTTTGTCCTGAGTATGTTCCTTTCCATTGTTGTTTTCCAACCTTTGTCTACCATTTGTTAGCCAAGTAGCAAATTGATACGTCCAATTTGCATCACCATTCTATATCATAATTTGCATCTATTCATTGATATATTTCATATTAAGAGGTATTACTTATGTCTTTTCATCTGTTTTTGCATGTTGGATGATTCTTGGAGGATGAAATCCCAGAGTCAGGTTTCTAATGGAAAAGAGGTGTTTTGATGCGATTTTGTGAAGATCAGAAAAATACCAGAAAAACTACGGAAATCATATTTTCCTAGAAGATGAAGAATGCCACAAGGGGAGGCGGAGATTGGCCACAAGAGGCTCACCCCCAGGCACGGGCCACCCCCATGCCGCGCCTCAGGGTGTGTGGCCCACCTGGCCCACCTCTGGCTCCACCCTCTCGCCTATATATTCTCCTTGAAACCCTAATACACGAGGAGCTACCACAGAAAGATTCCGCCGCCGGGCGGAAAACACGAGAGAGAAAGAGCTCTGCGGCAGACAGATTTCTGCCGGGGAAATTCCTTCCAGGAGGGGGGAGATCGTCGCCATCGACACCATCATCAAGCTAGACTTCATAGGGATCATCATCATCATCATCCACACCATCATCTCCAATAGCACCATCATCACCACTCCATCCCGCTGTAACAATTGTGTTGAATACTTGCATAGTTCTTAGGGGAAACTTTCCCGGTGTTGATTACTATTGTAGTTGATGCTTGTGAGTGGAACCATTGGATATTGTTTATGTTCAGATTGTTATTCATCATCATATCATCTTTGATATTGATCCATATGATGTCTTGTGAGTAGTTCGTTTAGTTCTTGAGGACATGGGAGAAGTCATGTTGTTAGTAGTGGATTTGTGTTGAGATATTATTCAGTGGTTTAGTATTTAAGTTGTGGTGCTATTCTTCTAGTGGTGTCATGTGAACGTCGACTACATGATACTTCGCCATTTATGGGCCTAGGGGAATGCATTGTGTATTTGGCTACTAATTGTGGGGTTGCCGGAGTGACAGAAACCTGAACCCCCGTTAGGACACCATTGCATAAGGGAGTGTAGGATCTCACAGTTTAAGGTTGTGGTTAGGTTTATACCTTAATTGCTTTCTTGTAGTTGCAGATGCTTGTAAGGGGTTTAACACAAGTATGTATTAGTCCAAGTAAGGTCGGTACATTAGCATAGGTTCACCAACACAACACTTACAAAACCAAAGAAGAGTACTCAGCTATTTGAAGCGAAAGCACTTGACAGAATTCCCATGTGTCCTCGAGAATGTTTGGTCCTTATATGTATTTCCACTGGCTTGTCCTTTGCTAAGAAAGGATTGGTCCACTTGCTGCAATTGTTTGTTGTCTTTATTACTTGCACTTTATTTCCTTGCTTATTCAGAAAACCCCTAAAAATCCGTTTGCTAAGTATTTACAGAGATTTCCTGCTCCATACCACTAGTCAACACCTTCTGCTCCTCGTTGGGATCGACACTCCTATTTATCAAAAGTACTACGATACACTCCCTATACTTGTGGGTCATTAATACTATTTTCTGGCGCCGTTGCTGGGGAGTGAAGCTCTATTGAAGAGTGGGACTGGTAAAGGACACTTCTACTGTGAGTATTGCCTTTTATTTCTGTTTGTTACTTTGTTTCCAATATGGATAACCCACTTGGTTTTCTGTTTGGGAAAACTACTACCACTGTTAGGGTAGTAGATGAACCACCACATGTTGAGATAGATCCTTTTAAGATACCTACAAGTATTGTTGATCGTGTTATGGATAATTATTATTTAGGGGATGGAACTGTCCACCCTGGTGATCACTTGATTTTTATCCATGAATTATGCGGGTTGTTTATGTGCAGGTATCACAACTGAACATGTGAAAAAGAAGTTACTCTCTATATCATTGAAAGGAATAGCTGAAGAATGGTATAAACTGCTGAAAAATGGACAATCCATGGAATGGGAGGAAATAGTACCTCTGTTTTATTCTAAATTCTATCCTCCCAGTGAGATTCATAAGGATAGGAATCTAATATATAACTTTTGGCCTCGTGATGGAGAGAGTATAGCTCAAGCTTGAGGGAGATTGAAGTTACTAATGCTTAAATGTCCTATTCATGAACTCCCTAACAATATTATTATCAATAACTTTTATGCTAGGCTTTCTCCTTATGATGAAGATTTACTAGATGCTTCTTGTGCTGGATCATTCACACGTATGAAGGAAGAAGCTAAATGGGATCTCCTAGACCGTATTCAACAGAACACTGAAGCATGGGAGAATGACAAAGGAAGAAAGTCGGGTATAAACTATGATTATGAATGCATTAAATCCTTTATGGGAAATGATGACTTCCGTGATATTAGTACTGAGTATGGTCTTGATTCTCAAGTTCTTGCAAAGTGTTTTAAGGCCTTTGCCTCTTATATTGAAATTCCCAAAAAGGAGTGGGACAAGTACCATGCTCCTTATAAAGACATTATTACCCATGTTCCTGCTTGCATTGAAGTTTGTATTGTTGATCCTATTTTGCATGAGCCTTATGTTGAGAAAATCCCTTTTCCTGCTAAGGTAAAGGAACATTCTATCATTGCTAATGTGGTTAGCAAAAGTGCAAAGAATATTGTGGAACCTAATGAGAAAATAAACATGGAACCTATGGTAGCTATTGTAAAATATTTTGTCACTAAAAATATAGAGGGTGAGCACATTGTCTTCTGTGAAGACTCTTCTAATATTATCTCTCATCCTAGGAAAGCTAGAAAAGCTAGTGTCCATGTGCTTTCTGTTAGAATTGGTGATCATTGCTATTATGGTTTATGTGATATTGGTGCTAGTTCTAGTGTTATTCCTTATGAGCTTTACAGGGAAATTATGCATGAAATTGGTCCTTGTGAGCTTTAGGATATTGATGTGGTTATTCACCTTGCTAATAGAGAGACAATCTGTCCCATTGGCATTGTAAGAGATGTGGAGGTTCTTTATGGTAAGATTAAATATCCTGCTGATTTTCTTGTACTTGGTTCTGAAGCTAGTAAAACCTTCCCTATTATCTTTGGTAGACCTTTCTTGAATACTTGTGGGGCTATAATAGATTGTAGGAAAGAAAAAGTTTTGACTAAGTTTGATGGAGAGTCTTATGAGTTTAATTTTTCCAAATTTGCTAAAACTCCTTATGAAAATGAATTACCTAGTGAGGATTTTAATGTTGAACAACTTTATGCTATTTCTCTTGCTCCTAACAATGCCTTGCGGAAGTTTATGGAAGATCATGAAAGCGAGGTCTTCATGAATGAAAGAAATGAGATTGACAAGGTTTTCCTTCGTTAACCAGAGTTACCTAAGCATAATGTGCATGTGGAAGTTTTGGGTACCACACTACCACCTAAAGGGGACCCCGTTTTCGAATTAAAACCTCTACCTGATGATCTTAAATATGCTTATCTAGATGATAAGAAAATTTATCCTGTTATTATTAGTTCTAAACTTTCAGGAAAGGAAGAAGAAAGGTTATTAGAAATATTGAAGAAACACCGAGGAGCTATGGGGTATACTCTTGATGATTTAAAAGGGATTTCTCCTACTATATGTCAGCATGCTATCAATATAGAACCTGATGCAAAACCAGTTGTTGAACACCAACGCCGTTTAAATCCTAATATGAAGGATGTGGTAAGAAATGAGGTATTAAAACTCCTTGACGCTGGTATTATTTATCCTATTGTTGATAGTCAATGGGTTAGCCCTGTTCATTGTGTCCCAAAGAAAGGGGGAGTCATTATTGTGCCTAATGAAAATAATGAGCTTATACCCCAAAGAATAGTGGTTGGGTATAGGATGTGGATTGATTTTAGAAAGGTTAATAAAGTTACTAAGAAAGATCATTATCCTTTGCCCTTTATTGATCAAATGCTAGAAAGGTTGTCTAAAAAGACTCACTTTTGTTTTCTTGATGGTTATTCTGGGTTCTCTCAAATTGCGGTGAGAGCACAAAACCAAGAGAAAACCACCTTCACTTGTCCTTATGGTACTTATGCTTATAGGCGTATGCCTTTTGATTTATGTAATGCTCCTGCTACCTTTTAGAGATGTATGTCTTCTATCTTTCATGGTTTTTGTGAAGAAATTGTGGAGGTTTTCATGGACGATTTCTCTGTCTATGGAACTTATTTTGATAATTGTTTGCATAACCTTGATAAACTTTTGCAGATATGTGAAGAAACCAACCTTGTTCTTAATTTGGAGAAATGCCATTTCATGGTTAATGAAGGGATTGTTCTTGGACACAAAATTTCTGAAAGAGGTATTGAAGTAGACATAGCCAAAATTGAAGCAATTGAGAAGATGCCTTGCCCTAGGGATATAAAAGGTATTCGTAGTATCCTTGGTCATGCTGGTTTCTATAGGAGGTTTATTAAAAATTTCTCCAAAATTTCGAAGCCCCTTACTAATATTCTTCAAAAAGATGTGCCTTTTGTTTTTGATGATGATTTTAAGGAAGCTTTTGAAACTTTGAAGAAGCTTTGGCTAGTACTCCTATTGTTCAACCACCTGATTGGAGCTTACCTTTTGAAATTATGTGTGATGCTAGTGATTTTGCTATGGGTGCTGTTCTTGGGCAACGTGTTCATAAGAAGTTGAATGTTATTCATTATGCTAGCAAGACTCTAGATGTTGCTCAAAAGAATTATGCTACTACTGAAAAGGAGTTCTTAGTTGTAATCTTTGCATGTGATAAGTTTAGACCCTATATTGTTGATTCAAAGGTTACTATTCATACTGATCATGCTGCTATTAAGTACCTTATGACAAAGAAAGACGCTAATCCTAGGCTTATTAGATGGGTGTTGCTTTTACAAGATTTTGATCTGCATATTGTAGATAGGAAAGGTGTTGAAAATCCTATTGCTAACAATTTATCTCGTTTGGAAAACATTTATTTTGACCCTTTGCTTGTTAGTGATAGTTTTCCAAATGAACAGTTGGCTGCAATAAGGGTAAGCCCGCATGAAAGTCCTTGGTATGCTGATTACGCTAACTTTATTGTTTCCAAGTATTTGCCTCCAACCTTTACAGCTCAGCAAAGAAGAAAATTCTTTTATGATCTGAGGCATTACTTTTAGGATGGCCCACATTTATATAAAGGAGTAGATGGTATTATGCGAAGATGTGTTCCAGAGTATGAACAACAAGCGATATTGAGGAAATTTCATGCAGTTCTTATGGAGGACACCACGCTGGGGATAGGACTGCACAAAAAGTTTTACAATCTGGATTTTATTGTCCTACCCTTTTCAAGGATGCAACGAAGTTTGTTTTATCGTGTGGCGAATGTCAGAGAGTTGGTAACATTTCTAGACGCAATGAAATGCCTATGAATTATTCTCTTGTTATTCAAACTTTTGATTGTTGGGGATTTGACTTTATGGGTCATTTTCCCCCTTCAAAAGGGTATACTCATATTCTTGTTGTTGTTGACTATGTTACAAAGTGGGTAGAGGCCATACCTACAAACAACGATGATGGTAAGACCTCTTTAAAAATGCTTAAAGATGTTATTTTTTCCTAGGTTTGGTGTGCCTAGATATCTCATGACTGATGGAGGCTCTCGTTTTATTCATGGTGGTTTTATGAAAACTCTTTATAAATATGATGTTAACCATAGAATTGCTTCAGCTTATCACCCCCAAACCAGTGGGTAAGTAGAACTTTCGGATAGGGAAATTAAATCTATGTTGTAGAAGACTGTCAATAGATCCAGGAAGAATTGGGCTAAACAGTTGAATGATGCCTTATGGGCTTATAGAACTACTTATAAAAATCCTATGGGGATGTCTCCTTACAAAATGGTTTATGGGAAAGCTTGTCACTTGCCTCTAGAATTAGAACACAAAGCTTATTGAGCAGTGAAAGAATTGAATAGAGATTTTAAACTTGCTGGTGAGAAAAGATTGCTTGACTTGAGTACCTTAGATGAGTGGAGAAGTGAAGCTTATGAAAATGCTAGACTCTTTAAGGAAAAATTAAAATTATGGCATGATAGGAGAATTCTCAAAAGGGAGATCCATGTTGGTGAGAAAGTTCTTTTGTATAGGTCTCGTCCCAGATTTTTTGCAGGGAAACTACTCTCAAAATGGGAAGGACCTTTTGTTATTGAGGAAGTATATCGTTCAGGGGCTGTCAAAATATCTTCTTTGAAGGAAAACACTACACAGGTGGTGAATGGTCAAAGGCTCAAACATTATATTTCTAGAGATTCTTATAATGAAGATGTTGATATTATTCAAATGGTGACTCCAGAAGAATTTATTAGAAACCAAACGCCATAATCTGCAGAGTCCGTCTCTGAATAGGTAAAAAGTGGTGAAAACTGAAGGTTCGTGAAAGCCTAATATTTTTACATTTTTGATGTTTTTATTACATACGGAAGGTTACGAGACGAAAGAGAGGAGGAAACGGAGGCCAGGGTGGCCACACCCACCCTAGGCGCGGTCCCCCAGCTGGCCGTGCCTGGAGGGGGTGTGAGCCCCCTGAACTCCATTTCCACCTCGTTTTCGCACAGTACCTTCCTTATGCATTTAAACTTCGTAGTATATAACCCCCCGGATCCCCTGAGGTTCGTGTATCGTGTTCTCGTCGTGTTTATGTTTCGATCTGTTTTTGTCAGGTAGGTTCTCAGTTTTGGAGCTACAATGTCTTCATCTGGATCACCCATAGAGGATTCCTCCATGGATGTCATCAACCCATATATGTATGAGTTGAAGATTCATCCTAAGGAGTTGATTCTCAAGGATGGGAAGGTGCAGATCAAAGAAGTTCAAGGCCCCAAGGGAGAAGGCAGTCTGGAAGACAGGATGGAACCATTGGAGCAGGAAGTTTTTAGGTATGAAAAGATGGCGGAACGCGAAGTGGATGTCATCCATAAGATAAGTTCAAAACTCATCGCCAAGCACGAGGAAGAGGTTAATGAGCTCCGAGACGAAATTTGCTCGCTCCATCAGACCACCAACCAATTACAAGCATAGCTCTACGACATACAAAATCAAAATTGTGAGTATGAGGCTAGATTTAATCGCATAAGCTCTGCTGCTAGTTTCAGGATTGTGGAAACCAAGACATCCTTTTTGGATGGGGAACCTTTACCTTGGAAGTCTGATGATGACAAGGGAATACCACCACCACCGAAGGAGTAATTCTTCATCAGGTTTGGCATCCCTTTGGCTTGTTCACAGCTTGGGGGAGTGTTGCGATATCACATCATTATCTTTTACCTTTTTAGTAGATTCATATCTTTGGTAGAGAAGTTATCTTATAGGTTGGTTTGCATTGTGGACGTTTCTTTTTATTGGTTATCTATGTATCCCTTGGTGTGAGTGCCTTTATGGAATATTAATGAGAAGCTTCATCTTTTACTTTTTGAACTTCTTATTTTAGTTTGCAATCTCTATTATATGATTGATCTTGTTGATCAGTATTGGTATCACTTTGGGAGCATCAAGTAGGTCTAAATTGGTTTTGGCAAACTGAGCTCTGGTCAATAGCAACACTTTTTGAGGTTTGAAAGGAAAAGGGAAAAAGCTTACATGTATTTTGTATCATCTATTTTCTTTCTTGATTGGCTCATAAGCTTAGTATTCTTTATTTAAGATCTTTTGTGTCTTCAAGGAATATTTCATGTTTGGCTTTATCACTTGTAGGTTTGCTTGTTTCCTTCAACTCTTTTGCTTGCTACCCAACTTTGCTAGCCAAAAACCTGTTTTGAGAAGGCATACTTCTCATGCATCCAACCCCTTTGAACCAAAACCGTGCCATTTGTGTCCACCATACCTGCCTATTAGCATTATTGCTATTCCAAGCAAATGCTCAAGCTTCATCTATCTTTCGAATTAAAACTTATTTTGTTATGTGAAAACTAGTTAGTAAAGCTCTCACGAACTTGATGGCACACCTTATTTTCTTGCCCCTAATAAACTTGAACCATTGTGTCATCGAAGTTGTATATGCTTGCATCTATACG
This sequence comes from Avena sativa, assembly GCA_916181665.1. Taxonomy (NCBI): domain Eukaryota; kingdom Viridiplantae; phylum Streptophyta; class Magnoliopsida; order Poales; family Poaceae; genus Avena; species Avena sativa. Next base: position 370,825,233 of record OV702284.1, read on the forward strand.
TTGGGATTAGCAGAACCGTGCTATCACGGGGAACACTTTCAACACTTATGGATACTTATCTAGTTGATATCATGCTCTTTTGTTTGCGGATGTCGTCGGTGTGAAATAAAAGGGGACATTGTAAGTCCATGGAGTTATGTATGTGTGTTAGAGAAACGCTTGGGCCGCTAGCCTAAGCCATGCTTAATCATGGTGGAAACTTGCAGCATAACCATAGTGAGCAATCTGTGAAGCATCCTCAATAGAAACCTATGCAAATAGCAAATAAAAAGATCATTGATATGCTCACTGTCTGCTTGCCTTGTCATTTTGATTATGGGATAGCTCCTGTATCATGTGCAAGGGGTACCCCGTTGGCGGTTCTTTATGATATGCATGTACTTACAATGACAAGAACTTACCGGTAACTAAAGTTGAGTAGCATGAGGAGCGGCCCTCGTACTCAAGGGACATGATATTGCCAACTTATATTTCGTCAAGCATATACTCCATCTTTGTTCACTTTAACCTTAATCACCTCAAGATGCTTATGATAGGGGCAATGAGATCTCAAATCTAGTAAGTACCATAATCTTTTGGAAGCTCTTTATGAACTTGAAATCCCTTCTTACCTCTATGAAGGGCCTTTTGTTCTACTTCTAAGTTGAGTCAGTAAACCTACTTCCTCTCTATATACAGCAAGCATTTGAGTTGTTGTGTTTCAAGCATTCATATGATGATTTATTCAATCATGTTCTTTATCTTCCTTGTTTGCACAAGACTCTTATCTATTGAGTATTACTTTGAAAGCCCTCATTGTGAAAAACCTTTCTTGAGAAAAGAGTACTCTTGTTGTGAAACTTCTACAAAAGCTTTATTTGTGAAACTGTTTGGCAGCTGTTCTCTGACCAAGAACAAAGTTTGCCAATCCCAATTATGATTTATCTTTATGCATCTCTTTTGTGACTCATGTGCTTGTTGCAATCTAAGTTATATAATGGTGAGTTGCTTTCTTCTATGAGTTGTGTAATGGTAAGTGTGATGCTTCTTGTCTGTATTCTTTTATCGGCACTTCACTCCATAAACATGTGGACATGTTTACTAAGCTCAGTTTTCGCTTGGGGACAAGCGAAGGTCTAAGCTTGGGGGAGTTGATACGTCTAATTTGTATCACCATTCTATATCATAATTTGCCTCTATTCATTGATATATTTCATATTAAGAGGTGTTACTTATGTCTTTTCATCTGTTTTTTGCATGTTGGATTTCTTGGAGGATGAACTGCTGAAGTCAGGTTTCTGATGGAAAAAGAGGTGTTTTGATGCAATTTCGCGAAGATCAGAAAAATACTAGAAAAACTACGGAAAATCATATTTTCCCAGAAGATGAAGAATGCCAGAAGGGGAGGCGGAGATGGGCCACAGGGGGCCCACACCCCCCAGGCGCGAGCCACCCACAGGCCGCGCCTACAGGGGGTGTGGCCCACCTCTGGCTCCGCCCTCTCTCCTATATCTTCTCCTGGAAACCCTAATACACGGGGAGCGACCACAAAAAGATTCCGCCGCCTCTTCGAGGCAGAAAACACCGAGAGAGAAAGAGCTCTCCGGCAGTAAAATTTCTGTCGGGGAAATTCCTTCCCGGAGGGGGGAGATCATCGCCATTGATACGTCGGAAACGTATCTATAATTTTTGATGATCCATACTTTTTTTGTATCTACTTTGATTTGCTTTGTCTTCACTTTGAGATGTTTTTATATCTTTTCTAGAACTAACCTATTAACAAGTTGCCACGATGCCAGTTGCCTGTTTTCTTCTGTTTTTGGTTCCAGAAAGGCAGAAAATCAATATTCTCGAAATTGAACGGGACAAAAGCCAAAGTCAATAACTTTCCGTGAGGGACACGAATCCAGAAGGACGGACGGAGAGGCACCAGAGGGTGGCCAGACCCCCTGGGCGCGGCCAAGCTTGGCCCGTGCCTAGGGAGCGTGTGGGCCCCCTGGCCGCTGCCTCCGTATCCCCCTTCGCCTATAAGAAGCCCCCGGGGAGAAAACCCTAGGGAATCCAAAAGAAATCCACGGAAACCTCTGTAGCGCCGCTGCCACCGAAGGGGAGATTCGGGGGATAGAAAGTCTTTGTTCCGGCACTCTGCCGGGACGGGGAAGTGCCCCCGGATCCATCCACATCGATCTCCATCACCATTGTTGATTCCCATGATGATGAGGGAGTAGTTCTTCCTCGAGGCTAAGGGCTCTACCGGTAGCTATGTGTTCATCTCTCTCGATGCATGATATTGTGATCATGAGCTTTGTAATCAAGTAGATCTACCTTGCTACTCAAGTGCTTCAATATATCTCTACTCTCCCCATGTGTGTGAAAGTGACAGCGTGCATGCCATGGTGGCACTTAGGTTTGAGTCTACATAAATAATCTTTGTGCTTTAATAGATCTATGTTTTTCCCCACATGTGTGAAAGTGACAGCATGCATACCGTGTGTGGCACTTTGGCTAGATTGAATATTTGTTTTTTTTGAATATTTACTGTAGGGGAGTCCCCCACAGCCCTTTATTTAAAGAAAGAGTCAATAGTCTTATGTACAAACTAAAAAGTTAAAGAAAAGAAAATGAAAAAAAGGACTATACAAAAGTTACAGTAGAGTATCTATCCAAGATATCAGCTCTGGAATGGTCTTCTTTTTAACTCTATATTTTAAGAGTGAGACATCAGTGATAAACCCAGATTTCCAAGAGGCAAATGAAGGTCTTATTCCTTTGAAAATCTTGTCATTTCTCTGTTTCCAAATATTCCAGCAGGCAAGTATAGCAATCTCAATGAAGCATGGACCCTTGAAATTATGCTTCGCATGTTTCAATATTTCTGTCCCAGACCCTGACCCCCAGGCTACTTGCAGATATGTCCAAATCCTTATACTAAAATTACACTCGAAAAAGAGATGTGACCAGTCTTCAAGAGTATGACAAGGACAAAGAACACATGCATGATTGTCTGAAACATTCCAATGTCTTCTGAGTAGCATGTCTTTAGTATTAATGCGGTCATGAATTATAAGCCAAGCAAAGAACTTGTGCTTGGAAGTACATTTGCTTTTCCAGATCCATTGGGAGGGGAAGTGATTTGATATGTGTTGAAAGTACATCTTTTATGTGGCACTGACAGAATAATCACCTGTGCTTGAATATATAGTTTTCCATTCATCAAGCTTACTTTGATGGAGGGTGACATCAGCTAGTTGCAATTGTAATTGTTGTAACTCAGAATTAGCTTCAGTAGATATTGGCAGGTGAAAAGCTTCTGACATCTGTGTAATTGAAATTGCTTGACAAACAGAGCAATCTTTATCAAGCACATGTGAGAATAAATGTGGATAAGTTAAATTGAGGGGTTTGATGTTCCAATTATCCAACCAAAACAATGATGTGTCTCCTGTTCCTACAGAACATTTAGAAATTGAGAGATATTCCTCATGTAAGCTCATAATATGACGCCACCAAAAAGATCCACAGACAGTAACTGTATGAGGAACCCTTTCATGATAGTATGTGCTCCAGACTAGGTTGACCCAAGGCAGATCAATTTTATTATAAAATTTATGAAGGTGCTTCATAAGCAGGCACTTATTTTGAATTTCCAGATCTATGATGCCTAAACCCCCCTTATCTTTTGGTTTGCAAACCATCTCCCAGGAAGCCATAGAATGTGCCTTATCATCATCCTTACTCTTCCTCCATAGACAATGCCTTCTTCCTCTGTTTAAGACTTCTATTATTCCTTTTGGAATACTCAAAGAACTTATGTAGTGCAATGGCAATGAAGATAACATAGAATTCACCAACAATTAAAGATCTCTCACCTTTGACTGATAGAGTGGAAAGAAGACTGACTGCCTCGGCCTCATTCTTATCTTATGGAGATTGAATATTTGTTATGAGTTATATTGGAGTTGGACGCCTCTATGAAATTGTGGTGTTTGTTGTAACCATCTAGTGCTCAAGGTGACACTGTGAGGTTATCTAGATTGGGGAAGGCGGACTTTGAGTTGTGCTGTTATAGCCCTACCGATGATTAGAGTGTCCAACCGGAGAGTATATAAGAGTAGTATCATGAAGAGAGGATATTTATATGAGAGAGTGTTCACTAGTGAAAGTATGATCCCTAGGCCTTGTTTCTAAACATTGAAACACCGTTTGCATCTAGATCTGTTGTATGTTTGCTTGCTTCCATCTTTGTTCCGTTTTTCGGGGAGGTTTTGGGCTTTTACCTTTCCTCCACGCCATCACCTCTTTTTGGCACCATTACCCCACGTCAACAACAAGTCAGAAGCTATTTTCTGGCACCGTTACCGCTTGCATTTCACTCTCTCTTCGCCGAACTAGTGCACCTATACACCTGACAAGTGTATTGGGTGTGTTGGGGACACAAGAGACTTCTTGTATCTTGATTGCAGGATTGCTTGAGAGGGAATACCTTTGACCACTTCCTCCCTGAGTTCGATAAACCTTGGGTAATCCACTTAAGGGAAACTTGCTGCTGTTCTACAAACCTCTACACTTGGAGGCCCAACAACTGTCTACAAGAATAGAAGTGCGTAGACATCAAGCTCTTTTCTGGCGCCGTTGCCGGGGAGGTAAGGTAAAAGGTACTCACATCTTCCGGTGTGAGTGCTCGAAGTTATTTCCTTTAAATTCTGCAATTTTGTATTTTTGTTTCTTGTTTTCACTAGTTAGGCTTAATGGAAAACAACAACAAAATTAGAAAGCTTTATAGTGTTTATCTTGAGTTAAGACATGAAGTGTTTGAAGAGAAAATTAAAAAACCTATGGAGATTTATTTGCATGGTAATAGAAATGTTATTAGTATGAATTTTTTGAACACCATTGTTGCTAATGCTATGGAAAAGTCTAAGCTTGGGGAAGCTGGTTTTGATGAGCATGATCTTTTTAGTCCCCCATCTTTTGAGGAGGAAATTTGCTTTGATGATACTTTACCTCCAATATATGATGATTACAATGATGAATATGATATTTTCAGTCCACCTACTATTGAGGAGAAAATTTATTGTGATTACAATATGCCTCCTATATTTGATGATTATGGTGATGAGAATAATAATGATAGCTATTTTGTTGAATTTGCTCCTACTACTTAATAAGAATGACTATGCTTATGTGGAGAGTAATAATCACTTTATGCATGTGGCTCATGATAAGAATGTTTTATGTGATATTTATATTGTTAATTTTATTCATGATGCTACTGAAAGTTATTATGAGAGAGGGAAACATGGTTTTATGCATCTCAAAAATATTAAGTTTCCCCTCTTTATGTTGAAAATCTTGAAGTTGCACTTGTTTTTTTTCCTACGATTGTTGCTTTGTGCTTTCATGACTTTTTTCTTTACAAGATTCCTATGCATAGGAAGTGGGTTAGACTTAAATGTGTTTTTAATTTGCTCCTTGATTCTCTCTATTACTTCAATTCATATTTCTTATGTGGGCATCTTCTCAAACTATCAGGCCTAACTTAAAGGCGTTAAAGAAAAGTACTTGTTGGGAGATAACCCAAGAGTTTTCTTGAGTCTTGGAAGTTATTACTTCTGTAATGACCTCTCCTTATCATTTTTGTGTTCTTTTTGTGCCAAGAACGACCTCTAATGAGAGGGAAGTAAGATTTGGGGAGTTGTTGTCCTGAAACAGATTTCTATCCTCCACCATAAAAATTTGTGAGGAGTCTCTGTAACTCGGATTGAGCTCACTATTTACTAATAAATCCCCCAGTATGTTAGCTAACTTTTGTTAGTTCAACACTTTTTGATTTGATCAACAGAAGATGTTCGAAAAAATCGGTTTCTACCTGCTGGTCTGTTTTGACAGATTTGTACCATTATTTGCATTTGCTTCTTATTGATTCCTTTTTGAGTTCTCTTTTGGGGAATTGAGATTTTTGAAGGAGTTGCTATAGTAGCTTGTGTTTTTAGTGAAAAGTCTTGTTGCTCCAAAGCTTTGCCTAAGGTCTATTATCTTTTGAATACACTAATGTTGCTAATGAAGATTGTGTGAAGTTTTGTATGAAGGAAAAAAATTCAGGTGTAGAGAGAGAATGATGTAATGAGATGAACAATGGACAAAAGCTCAAGCTTGGGGATGCCACCCCATGTCACCCCAAGAAATATTCAGGAGGTACAAGCGTCAAAGCTTGGGGATGCCCTAGGCATCCCCTTCTTCATCGATAAAAATCTCGGGTCTTTCTAGACACTTTGTTTTTATTGTTTCATGCATTGTTGTGTTGTTCTTGGAGCGTCTTAGTTTTTGTTTTTGGTTTTAGTTTGCTTGAGTAAGTTCGTTGGTTACACCACACTTCTTTTGGAGAGAGACACACTCTGTTTCTATTGCCTAGAACACTCTAGTTTTCACTCTTATTGTTTTGTGAGTGTTCACTTTTGCTAGCACCGCGTTCAGCCTTAGTTTATTTGTGCTTTCATCTTAGAACTTTTTAGTTCTTCTTTGTGGATTTTTGAGACAAGCTCACTGATATTTATTGATTATTATCTTTGTGAGTTGTTTTAAATAAGTTTTTTGGTGTTGGAAAGGAGTAGTAAGTTCTTGCTTGTAAGTGCAAGAGGAGCTTGCATTGACTGTGACTTAGACTTTAGCATGACATGATAGGTGTTGTTTTGGCATTATGCTTAGTGATTATTGTTGTAGCATGTCTTGTTCCAAACAATTGGGATTGCTTAGTGTGCCTTGAAGAAATTATGCGTTGTTTTAGCATGCAAAAGCATAGTATTGTGGTATTCTCCTTTGATGCTTTGCTTGGGTTGACTTGCCACATGCTCACACCATGTTATGACTATGACAAGTCACCATTAGCCTCTATGATCATTTAGTCCTTGACTTGTAGTACCATTCTTTGCTTTGATTAGTATGCTTTGTTGCACTGCATGGGCCATTATGCTCTCTTAGTTGGTTGCTCCCAGTCTTTTGATAGCCTCCACTTGTATGAGTAAGTTCTACTCATTCTTCCAACTCCCAAGAAACCAAGTTATTCCAGAGTGTCCACTATAAACTCCTATGCATGGTGTGTTACACCATTCCAAGTATATTCTTGTTTTCATCTATCTTCCAATTGAAAACTATTTTGTTATGTGAAAACTTAGTGATTAAAGCCCTCACGAACTTGATGGCACGCTTTATATTCTTTGCCCCTAATAAACTTGAACCATTGTGACAACTTTGTCGTATATGCTTTCACTTATAAGTTGAAATTAGCAGAACCGTGTTGTCACGGGGAACGTTTTCAATATTGCACTTGTACTTTGTACTCAATTGATATCATGTTCTTTTGTCTATGGATGTCACCGGTGTGAAATAAAGAGGGAACTTGTAAGTCCATGGAGTTTGTATCCTGTGTTATAGAAACGCCTGGGCCGCTAGCCTAAGCCATGCCTAATCATGGTGGAAACTTGCAGCATCACCATAATGAGCTATCTATGAAGCATCCTCAATAAAAATCTATGCATATGGTAAATAAAAAGATTGCTGAGATGCTCATTGTCTGCTTGCCTTGTCATTTTGGTTATGGGAATGCTCCTGTACCATGTGCAAGGGGTACCCCGTTGGCGGTTCTCAATGATATGCAAATACTTACAATGACAAGAACTTACCTGGACCCAAAGTTGAGTATGTATGAGGTGTGGCCCTCATATTCAAGGGACTGTAGATTGCCAACTTATACTTCGTCAAGCATATACTCCAGCTTTGCCACTTTAACCTTAACCACTTCAAGATGCTTATGATAGGGGCAATGAGGGCTGAAAGGTAACAAGTACCATAATTTTTGGAAGCTCTTTTTGAAACTTGAAATCCATGCTTCCTTTATAAAAGGCCTTTCTTCCACCATTATTGAGTCTCCACCTTCTAATTTTAGGCACCATTAAGTGAGAATAGTTGTCATTCTGTGTGTAGTGTCCCAAAGCTTATTGATTGATGTATATTGTGATATTAATTGTTCATGTGCTATTTGTTTCTAGTCACCCTTGTGAACTTTGAAGGTGTCTTATGCATGTATTTGCTACTCTATGAGAGACAAGCTGATTGCCACTATGCCATGTTTTCTGTATGTGAAACAAACAAACGTTTTTCAATGCATGTTATTCATGATCTTTGTTTGTAGCCTTTCATGTTTCATGCATAGCTACTATGTCCTATTGTTAGAACTCCATCTTTCATGCACATGTTTAGAGTTCTTTGATCCGAGCTTTCAATGCTTGCAAATGGTTTGATCTTGATTTTGATGGTGCATGTCACCTCAAAAATTATTCTTTTTATCACTTACCTACTCGAGGATGAGCAGGAGTTAAGCTTGGGGATGCTTGATACGTCGGAAACATATCTATAATTTTTTATACTCCATGCTTGTTTTGTATCTACTTTGCTTTGCTTTTTCTACACTTTGAGGTGTTTTTATATCTTTTCTGGAACTAACCTATTAACAAGTTGCCACAGTGCCAGTTGTCAGGTTTCTTCTGTTTATGGTTCCAGAAAGGCAGAAAATCAATATTCTCGGAATTGGATGGGACAAAAGCCAAAGTCAGTAACTTTCCGTGAGGGACACGAATCCAGAAGGAGGGACAGAGAGGCACCAGAGGGTGGCTAGAACCCACCTGGGCGCGGCCAAGCCTAGCCCGCGCCTGGGAAGGGTGTGGGGCCCCTGGCCGCCGCCTCGGTCTCCCCCTTCGCCTATAATAAGCCCCCGGGGAGAAAACCCTAGGGAATCTATAAGAAATCCACGAAAACCTCTGTAGCGCCGCCGCCACCGAAGGGGAGATTCGGGTGACAGAAAGTCTCTATTCCGGCACCCTGCCGGGACGGGGAAGTGCCCCCGGAGCCATCCCCATCGATCTCCATCGCCATCTCCATCACCATTGCTGATTCCCATGATGATGAGGGAGTAGTTCTTCCTCGAGGCTAAGGGCTCTACCGGTAGCTATGTGTTCATCTCTCTCTCTATGCATGATATTGTGATCATGAGCTTTGTAATCAAGTAGATCTACCTTTCTACTCAAGTGCTTCAATAGATCTCTGCTCTCCCCATGTGTGTGAAAATGACAGTGTGCACGCCATGCTGGCACTTAGGTTTGAGTCTACATAAATACTCTTTGTTCTTTAATAGATCTATGCTTTTCCCCACGTGTGTGAAAGTGACAGCATGCATACCGTGTGTGGCTGTCACATCCCAAGATTTTCCAAATCTTGTAATGTGAAAAATATTGAATAAAATAAAATTTTGTTTGATTTTCAGGGCAAGAAGAAACTTTTTGAATTCAATTGGAACTTCAAACTTATTTGGATTAAATAAAATCCTAAAGGGATTTAAAAAGATAAACATTTTAAATAAAGGAAAATAAAATATTTTGGAAATACTATTTTGGATCTTTTAAATAAAAGGATTTGGTTTTCAAAATAAATAGAAGTTTTATAAATAAGGATTATTTTGTAGAGCCAAATTAAACCTTGGCCAAGCTTTTGAAATAAAACATTTTGATTTGATAAAAGTGGTAAAGGTCTATTTAAAATAAATTAATAAAGATTTAAAATCCAAGTTTTATTAATAGAGGTTTTACTATTTCCAAAATATCAAAACTTATTTATTTATTTAAATAAGTTTTCCAAATATTTTATATTCCCAAATAAAACCTACTGATTTGGTTTTGAAAATATTTGGTTTTCAAATGGAGATTTTATTAAATAAATCAAACCCTATTTGACTAAATAACTAAAGGTCCATTTTATTTAATTAATGAATGGATCCTAAAAAGAATAAAAATATTATTTTAATTTGGGATTTGGTTTATGTTGATAAACAGAACCAAAAACTCATTACAAAGTTTAGTGATTGTTTGAATTGTTTGAATGTTTGAATAGTTGATTGAAATTCAAAACAGAAATTGATTTGGAAAAAGAAAACCAATCAGGAAAGAAAAAAATGGAATCTGGACTCAGCCCAACCGGCCAAGCCCACTAAGCCCAGCAAACAGCCCAGCTTTCCCTCCCCGAAGAAAACGCTTCGCACTCGTTTCCTGATCCATGCAGTGAATGACTGGTGGCCCCAAACCCCTCTCTCTTTCCTCACTGCCAGGTAGGCTCCACAAACGATGTCGTCGTTTCCACCCGCGCGACCTGTTCTTCCTCCCCTCGTCGCCGTTTCCTGCAGTGATTCCGCGGCACTAATTCGTCTTAACGCGGCCACCATTACTCGCCTTGACCATGCACGTTAAAACGCCAGCGTCTTCTCCTCCTTTCCCCTCTGTCGCCACTCCCTCTCTGCCCCGAGGCTGCCTCAATTTGGCTTGGCACTCCCTCTGTTCGGACGACACTCCGGTGCCGATTCCGGCGACTCAATACCGCCCCGTGCCTCCCTGAGCACACTAGGAGACTCCCCACTCCCAGACGCTTCTTCCCGTACCACCCATACGACCGCGGGCGCCCCAGAGCAACGTCTGCAACAAGCTCTGAACGACGCCGCCGTCCGCTCCAACTCCGACGAGCCCCACAGGTAGTTTCCGGCCGCCCCTTTTCCTCTCGTTCACGCACACACCTACACCATATCCTAGCGCGTCTAACCGTACCCTCGGTTTGCTTCCTTGCGATCTGTAGCACCCACCCCAACCACGAGCAGGACCATCTGACGCCAGGAGCAACTCCGGCGAGCGATTCAAAACTACCCCGAGCGCCCCTTCGACGGAGACGACCACGTTGAGCACCAGCGTTCCACGGCGAATCTGGTGAGCATTTTACCCACTCCTCTCGCTTCCTGTTCTCGCCGTTACGCCGTAGCCAGAGCACCGCCACCGCGCGCCGCCGTCGTCGCGCCGCCAGTTCTTGGCCAGGCATTAACAGCCGTCCGATCCAGATCCGAGGCACGCGATTGAATGACTTATCGAAAGGGTAAGATCGATCCTGTGCCGCACGATACGCTTTAGATCCTGCGGTCCACGTTGCCGATCCGGCCGAACCGGTATCATCCAACCAGAACGCGCCGCGTGGCCAGGTTTCGTTTTAAAAACAGATTTGAATCTATTATAGATTCAATTTTCAAACTTTTGTAACTTTGGATCCACACGTCCAAAAATTACAAACTTTATATCGTTGGAATCAGTAGAACAAACCCTATCCAACCATGCCCTTGGTTTAGCAAATAGTATCTGTTAGAGTGGTTGTTTTTTAAGAAACATTTGTATGCTTGTTAAGGATGTAAAAATTGTTTAAAAATGAATTTGGGGATGAAATCTTTGGCAAATGGTGTGATTTGGACCTACTAACATTAGGAAACACTTTGTGGATTCAAAAATGTATTTGGTGAAACAAAAGAATGATTCTTTGATTTAAAACCATTTCTTGTCAAATAGAAATGTGGTTTATTTATTAAAAATGGTTTTGGAAGAAAACCTTTGGAAAATGTTTTGTTTTAAACTCTCTGACCCAAACACCAAGTTTTGTGGTTTGAAAACATATTCTGTGAACCCTATAGGTTAAGGCCTTAGTAAAAAATATTTCTACATAACATAAAATGATACTTTGTTTTGAAAATGGTTTTTGAAGTGAAATCCTTTGCAAATGACTTTGCCACTTTACAAAATGACCATTAGGTGTTTTCCAATGTTTATGACCATTAGGAACCACTTTTTCAATCAAAACAAAGCTTGGCATGCTTGCATGCATTACTTTGACTTTGTCATTTTATGTGTTGTTTTGCTTGATTGGTAGATTGAGTATGTGCCTTGCTTGATTGAATTGTAGTGACTTGATGAGTGTGATTGTTGCAAGGACAAGGAGTGGACCTATACTCTACCAAAAAGGCAAGTGATGCTTCATACTTTGTCCCATTACTTTCACTATGCATTAGTGATTTTCTCTAAGTAAACTTGCATGGAATTTTGCTAAGTATAAACTTTGCTATAGGAAAACTAGTAGATGAAACCTTAGCGGAAATCTTCCTAAGTTAAGATTCCTATTACTATCAAGCTTAGCCTAGCTAATAGAAAACATGGGTGGAATATATATTCACACTATGGAAAAATTTCAAAGACTGAGGACTTGTGTTTTGTTTAATAAAACAACTAAGTTAATGAATCACCTGGGTGGAATGGGACTTGCTTGGTGGATTTTGGTTGAGTGGTTCACAAGGCCCATGTCTATGGTTGACCTTGTGTATCTCACTTGTGGATGGCCACCCAGGAACAAAGAGATTTGAGATGTCAAATGTTGAGAAGCTTCAAGTGCAACCACTTGGCAATATGGGCTCTGCCATGATCATATAGGTTGCAAGAACTTAGCCATATGGACAGTGGGTGGTAGAGTTTGATAGGTTGGAACGCGTCCATTTTGGTCTAAGGGAAGGCTTCTGAAAGATCTTGTCTTGGGAAACCAAGTCTTGTGGGGAAAGTGCACCACCTCTGCAGAGTGTAAAATCTAAGTACTTAGCCATGTCCCTGGTAAAGGACAATTTGAGCATCAAGACATGGAAGCAATCAAGAATCTCATCATTCAAATTTCTAAGTTAAAACTTGTGGTTTGAACAAGGGTTATTTGAAATCTTCAATCTTTGATTGAGAGATGCCTTGGACAAGATTTTGTCAAAACAAAAACTTAGTATTTTCAAATGATAAGGAAAAATATATTTTGAGCAATGCAAGCCTCAACCCCACTTAGCCAAATGCATATAGATGATAGATTCCACTATACTACCATACTTATCACTTGCCAATACAATTCAAATGTATTGACCCTTGTGGTTGTAACTTGTAATGTTGTAGGTTTGATTGATTTTAGTGAAGATTGATTGTTTAGGATTACAAAGTCTACAACCAACATCTGCCTGTGGCACTTTGAAGATGAAGGACCCCATGCTTATAGATTTCTGCTGCAATGTAATGTAATAGCCAAAAGAGCTATGTAAGATGTAATAAAATTATGTTATTCCTGGTTATAAAGTGTATTATGACCTTTGTTTCTTGATATTACATCTTAACTATGGATGCTAGCTATTGATCCAGGGACTAGCATTGTAAACACAGGGGACTCCACCTTATATTGTTTAAAGGTTGGGACACTCCCTCTACAGATGGTATCAGAGCATTGTGTTGCCTGTAGGATTTGTAAACCTAGGATTGGACAAAAACCCTTAGAAAAATAGGAGTTGTATTTGGTCCAAAAACTTATTTACAAAAACCCTTGTAAACTCTTTCCTCAACCATTTTGGTTTCAACTCTACATCTCTTCTACTTCAACTTGATGGAAAAACCTACCCCATGACCAAAGACTTCGCCATGAGCAAAGGACTTCTTCAACTCTAATGACTTCAACTTCTTCAACTCTAATGACTTCAACATCTTCAGCATATTCACCAAGGACTTCAACCTTGGATGTCACTAAGGACAAGTGAGACAAAGGAAATCTTGCTCAAGATTTAGAGACTGAGGGAATGCAAAAGTTAGAAGGATCCCACATCATTTGAAGCTTTGTGACCAAGAGTTTTTCCCAAAGAAACCATGATTTCATGCAAGAAGAATCGACCAAGAAGGAAGGAAAGATCACAGGTGAACCATATAGATGGACCACCATATTTTAGTTAAGTCAAACACACCAACTTATGTGGTGTAACAAAAATATTTTTGGTTGCCTAAAAATATGCTTGAAACTTGTTGTTTGAGTGGAAGGTTTGTTTGTGATTGCTTGCACATTGCTTGTGTGAATTGTGATGTGTGTGATTAGAACCCTTACTTAGAAATCTTTTTGCCTATTCTAATCCCTACCCAACCCAAACAGATGACTTCTCCAAGAAACTCCAACATCAAGGTTGATAACAACAACAACAACCAAGAGGACAACATGAAAGAACTTATAACAACCCAAAACCAGTTGAGCCAAGAGACAACTCAGCTTTTAGCCAACAACAATGGACTAGACCCAGCCATACAAAGGATTTTGAAACTTCAATCCCAATTGTTGCAAGGATTGGATACTCAAGTGATCAACATGGGACAAAACTTTTCCCAAAGAGCTAATGACAACAAGGATGACAAGGATGTTATTTTAGAAGGAACCAAGGCTTGCAATATTTGTGGAGACAAGGATCACACTTCCAAGGAGCATGGAGATCAATGCCCCAATTGTGAAAAGAAACATCCAACTAATCAATGCCCCACATCTCAAGTGACTTGCTTCCTATGTGAAGGAAATGATCATGCCCCTATTCAATGCCCCATCTATCCTATAGTTCAACAAATGAAGCAAGATGGAATGCATCAAATGTTTGGAAACCTCCATAAGGGAACAACTTCTACCAAGATGGATGAAGGCAAAGTCAGAACCATGCCAAATAAGGCCAAATCCAAAGTGACCACAAAGTGTTGCTACTCTTGTGAAGAAGAAGGTCATATCTCTAGTAACTTCCCCAAGAAGAGAGAAAGATTTCCCACCTTTGAGGTGAGGTATGAAGAGCATGAACTAGAAGAACTCTTAGCTTTGGAGAGACCCAAAAAGAAGAAGAAAGACAAAAGCCAGTTGCAATGTTACAATTGCAAAGAGATGGGACACTATGCCAGTGAATGCCCAGGAAAGGAGAAAAGCCAAGAAGACAAACAAAAGCTAGTGAAACCCAAGATGAGGAAGGATATTAGCCAAGTGATGTGCAAACACTGCAAAGAGTTAGGACATTATGCATCATATTGTCCAGAGAAGCCACCTCAAGACCTCAAACTTATCACATGTTTCAAATGCAAGGAGCTAGGCCACTATGCAAACCTCTGTCCAGGAAAGTTACACCAAGATCCCAAGCAAGCCAATATGTAAATTTAGTTGGAAAATTCTTAAGGGTGGTAGTACCCTAGATGCTTCTGAGTCAACTTGTAACCCCTAGCCTCCCCAAATCTCGGGACGAGATTTATTTTAAGGGTGGTAGCCTGTCACATCCCAAGATTTTCCAAATCTTGTAATGTGAAAAATATTGAATAAAATAAAATTTTGTTTGATTTTTAGGGCCAGAAGAAACTTTTTGAATTCAATTGGAACTTCAAACCTATTTGGATTAAATAAAATCCTAAAGGGATTTAAAAAGATAAACATTTTAAATAAAGGAAAATAAAATATTTTGGAAATACTATTTTGGATCTTTTAAATAAAAGGATTTGGTTTTCAAAAGAAATAGAAGTTTTATAAATAAGTATTATTTTGTAGAGCCAAATTAAACCTTGGCCAAGCTTTTGAAATAAAACATTTTGATTTGATAAAAGTGGTAAAGGTCTATTTAAAATAAATTAATAAGGATTTAATATCCAAGTTTTATTAATAGAGGTTTTACTATTTCCAAAATATCAAAACTTATTTATTTATTTAAATAAGTTTTCCAAATATTTTATATTCCCAAATAAAACCTACTGATTTGGTTTTGAAAATATTTGGTTTTCAAATGGAGATTTTATTAAATAAATCAAACCCTATTTGACTAAATAACTAAAGGTCCATTTTATTTAATTAATGAATGGATCCTAAAAAGAATAAAAATATTATTTTAATTTGGGATTTGGTTTATGTTGATAAACAGAACCAAAAACTCATTACAAAGTTTAGTGATTGTTTGAATTGTTTGAATGTTTGAATAGTTGATTGAAATTCAAAACAGAAATTGATTTGGAAAAAGAAAAACAATCAGGAAAGAAAAAAATGGAATCTGGACTCAGCCCAACCGGCCAAGCCCACTAAGCCCAGCAAACAGCCCAGCTTTCCCTCCCTGAAGAAAACGCTTCGCACTCGTTTCCTGACCCGTGCAGTGAATGACTGGTGGCCCCAAACCCCTCTCTCTTTCCTCACTGCCAGGTAGGCTCCACAAACGCTGTCGTCGTTTCCACCCGCGCGACCTGTTCTTCCTCCCCTCGTCGCCGTTTCCTGCAGTGATTCCGCGGCACTAATTCGTCTTAACGCGGCCACCATTACTCTTCTTGACCATGCACGTTAAAACGCCAGCGTCTTCTCCTCCTTTCCCCTCTGTCGCCACTCCCTCTCTGCCCCGAGGCTGCCTCAATTTGGCTTGGCACTCCCTCTGTTCCGACGACACTCCGGTGCCGGTTCCGGCGACTCAATACCGCCCCGTGCCTCCCTGAGCACACTAGGAGACTCCCCACTCCCAGACGCTTCTTCCCGTACCACCCATACGACCGCGGGCGCCCCAGAGCAACGTCTGCAACAAGCTCTGAACGACGCCGCCGTCCGCTCCAACTCCGACGAGCCCCACAGGTAGTTTCCGGCCGCCCCTTTTCCTCTCGTTCACGCACACACCTACACCATATCCTAGCGCGTCTAACCGTACCCTCGGTTTGCTTCCTTGCGATCTGTAGCACCCACCCCAACCACGAGCAGGACCATCTGACGCCAGGAGCAACTCCGGCGAGCGATTCAAAACTACCCCGAGCGCCCCTTCGACGGAGACGACCACGTTGAGCACCAGCGTTCCACGGCGAATCTGGTGAGCATTTTACCCACTCCTCTCGCTTCCTGTTCTCGCCGTTACGCCGTAGCCAGAGCA
The DNA here is from genome assembly GCA_916181665.1 of Avena sativa. NCBI lineage: Eukaryota > Viridiplantae > Streptophyta > Magnoliopsida > Poales > Poaceae > Avena > Avena sativa. The sequence continues at coordinate 370,841,809 of OV702284.1, forward strand.
CCGCCACCGCGCGCCGCCGTCGTCGCGCCGCCAGTTCTTGGCCAGGCATTAACAGCCGTCCGATCCAGATCCGAGGCACGCGATTGAATGACTTATCGAAAGGGTAAGATCGATCCTGTGCCGCACGATACGCTTTAGATCCTGTGGTCCACGTTGCCGATCCGGCCGAACCGGTATCATCCAACCAGAACGCGCCGCGTGGCCAGGTTTCGTTTTAAAAACAGATTTGAATCTGTTATAGATTCAATTTTCAAACTTTTGTAACTTTGGATCCACACATCCAAAAATTACAAACTTTATATCGTTGGAATCAATAGAACAAACCCTATCCAACCATGCCCTTGGTTTAGCAAATAGTATCTGTTAGAGTGGTTGTTTTTGCAGAAACATTTGTATGCTTGTTAAGGATGTAAAAATTGTTTAAAAATGAATTTGGGGATGAAATATTTGGCAAATGGTGTGCTTTGAACCTACTAACATTAGGAAACACTTTGTGGATTCAAAAATGTATTTGGTGAAACAAAAGAATGATTCTTTGATTTAAAACCATTTCTAGTCAAATAGAAATGTGGTTTATTTATTAAAAATGCTTTTGGAAGAAAACCTTTGGAAAATGTTTTGTTTTAAACTCTCTGACCCAAACACCAAGTTTTGTGGTTTGAAAACATATTTTGTGAACCCTATAGGTTAAGGCCTTAGTAAAAAATATTTCTACATCACATAAAATGATACTTTGTTTTGAAAATGGTTTTTGAAGTGAAATCCTTTGCAAATGACTTTTCCACTTTACAAAATGACCATTAGGTGTTTTCCAATGTTTATGACCATTAGGAACCACTTTTTCAAACAAAATAAAGCTTGGAATGCTTGCATGCATTACTTTGACTTTGTCATTTTATGTGTTGTTTTGCTTGATTGGTAGATTGAGTATGTGCCTTGCTTGATTGAATTGTAGTGACTTGAAGAGTGTGATTGTTGCAAGGACAAGGAGTGAACCTATACTCTACCAAAAAGGCAAGTGATGCTTCATACTTTGTCCCATTACTTTCACTATGCATTAGTGATTTTCTCTAAGTAAACTTGCATGGAATTTTGCTAAGTATAAACTTTGCTATAGGAAAACTAGTAGATGAAACCTTAGTGGAAATCTTCCTAAGTTAAGATTCCTATTACTATCAAGCTTAGCCTAGCTAATAGAAAACATGGGTGGAATATATATTCACACTATGGAAAAATTTCAAAGTCTGAGGACTTGTGTTTTGTTTAATAAAACAACTAAGTTAATGAATCACCTGGGTGGAATGGGACTTGCTTGGTGGATTTTGGTTGAGTGGTTCACAAGGCCCATGTCTATGGTTGACCTTGTGTATCTCACTTGTGGATGGCCACCCAGGAACAAAGAGATTTGAGATGTCAAATGTTGAGAAGCTTCAAGTGCAACCACTTGGCAATATGGGCTCTGCCATGATCATATAGGTTGCAAGAACTTAGCCATATGGACAGTGGGTGGTAGAGTTTGATAGGTTGGAACGCGTCCATTTTGGTCTAAGGGAAGGCTTCTGAAAGATCTTGTCTTGGGAAACCAAGTCTTGTGGGGAAAGTGCACCACCTCTGCAGAGTGTAAAATCTAAGTACTTAGCCATGTCCCTGGTAAAGGACAATTTGAGCATCAAGACATGGAAGCAATCAAGAATCTCATCATTCAAATTTCTAAGTTAAAACTTGTGGTTTGAACAAGGGTTATTTGAAATCTTCAATCTTTGATTGAGAGATGCCTTGGACAAGATTTTGTCAAAACAAAAACTTAGTATTTTCAAATGATAAGGAAAAATATATTTTGAGCAATGCAAGCCTCAACCCCACTTAGCCAAATGCATATAGATGATAGATTCCACTATACTACCATAGTATCACTTGCCAATACAATTCAAATGTATTGACCCTTGTGGCTGTAACTTGTAATGTTGCAGGTTTGATTGATTTTAGTGAAGATTGATTGTTTAGGATTACAAAGTCTACAACCAACATCTGCCTGTGGCACTTTGAAGATGAAGGACCCCATGCTTATAGATTTCTGTTGCAATGTAATGTAATAGCCAAAAGAGCTATGTAAGATGTAATAAAATTATGTTATTCCTGGTTATAAAGTGTATTATGACCTTTGTTTCTTAATATTACATCTTAACTGTGGATGCTAGCTATTGATCCAGGGACTAGCATTGTAAACACAGGGGACTCCACCTTATATTGTTTAAAGGTTGGGACACTCCCTCTACAGTGGCACTTTGGCTAGATTGAATATTTGTTATGAGTTATATTTGGAGTTGGATGTGTCTATGAAATTGTGGTGTTCATCTAGTGCTCAAGGTGACAGTGTGGGGTTATCTAGATTGGGGAAGGCGGACTTTGAGGAGTGCTATTATAGCCCTACCGATGATTAGAGTGTCCAACCGAAGAGTAGTTAAGAGTAGTATCATGAAGAGAGGATATTTATATGAGAGAGTGTTCACTAGTGAAAGTATGATCCCTAGGCCTTGTTTCTAAACATTGAAACACTGTTTGCATCTAGATTTGTTGCATGTTTGCTTGCTTCCATCTTTGTTCCGTTTGCCGGGGTGGTTTTGGACTTTTGCCTTTCCTCCACGCCATCAGCTCTTTTCTGGCACCGTTACCCCACATCAACAACAAGTCAGAAGCTATTTTCTGGCATCGTTACCGCTTGTATTTCACTCTCTCTTCACCGAACTAGTGCACCTATACACCTGACAAGTGTATTGGGTGTGTTGGGGACAGAAGAGACTTCTTGTATCTTGATTGCAGGATTGCTTGAGAGGGAATACCTTTGACCACATACTCCCTGAGTTCGATAAACCTTGGGTAATCCACTTATGGGAAACTTGTTGCTGTTCTACAAACCTCTGCACTTGCAGGCCCAACAACTGTCGACAAGAATAGAAGTGTGTAGACATCAGCCATCAACACCATCATTAAGCTAGACTTCATCCGGATCATCATCATCCACACCATCACTCCATCCCACTGTAACAATTGTGTTGAATACTTGCATAGTTCTTAGGGGAAACTTTCCTGGTGTTGATTACTATTGTAGTTGATGCTTGTGAGTGGAACCATTGGATTATTGTTTATGTTCATATTGTTATTCATCATCGTATCATCTTTGATCTTGATCCATATGATGTCTTGTGAGTAGTTCGTTTAGTTCTTGAGGACATGGGAGAAGTCATGTTGTTAGTAGTGTATTTGTGTTGAGATATTATTCAATGGTTTAGTATTTAAGTTGTGGTGCTATTCTTCTGGTGGTGTCATGAGAACATCGACTACATGATACTTCACCATTTATGGGCCTAGGGGAATGCATTGTGTATTTGGCTACTAATTGTGGGGTTGCCGGAGTGACAGAAACCTGAACCCCCATTAGGACACCATTGCATAAGGGAGTGTAAGATCTCAGAGTTTAAGGTTGTGGTTAGGTTTATACCTTAATTTCTTTCTTGTAGTTGCGGATGCTTGCAAGGGGTTTAATCACAAGTATGTATTAGTCCAAGTAAGGTCAGTACATTAGCACAGGTTCGCCCACACAACACTTACAAAACCATAGAAGACTACTCATCTATTTGAAGCGAAATCACTTGATAGAATTCCATGTGTCCTCAAGAACGTTTGGTCCTTATAAGTATTTCTACCGGCTTGTACTTTGCTAAGAAAGGAATGGGCCACTTGCTGCAATTGTTTGTTGTCTTTATTACTTGCACATAATTCCTTGCTTATTCAGAAAACCCCTAAAAATCCGTTTGCAATGTATTTATAGAGATTTCCTGCTCCATACCACTAGTCAACACCTTCTGGTCCTCGTTGGGATCGACACTCCTATTTATCAAAAGTACTACGATACACCCCCTATACTTGTGGGTCATCATAAACCTGCATTGATGTCTTCCGATGCAAGATACTCTTGTGGCCCGTCATGATAAACCATTTCAGATGTCTAGAGAAACAAACTCCAGTACCTCGTCATTTCTAGGACCAGGTCAAAGTGTTGTAATCCACAGATCAAGAGGCATTGATTAGTTTCTGTCTATTCTACCTTGAAGTATTACACTCTTTTATACTAAAAGATCATGCTGAGATTCATGATCCCTAATGAAGTGATGCTTTTACACATATTTACCCACCCTTCCTTGAGCTTTCGCGCTCGTGAATGTTGCGTGTGTGTAATAATATGGCCATCCAAGATTCTTAGCAATTCTTAAAGCTTTGAACTCTAAGGACATTTGTGTTATTCTTAGCATGATTGGTTAACCCTATCGCTAAGTGAAGTTTGGCTATGCTACCAAGTCTGTTATTCTGGTGCACTCTCTACGGTCAAAGAGTTAGGCTCGTGCCAAAGCTCTGAGTGACGAGGGTTTTTGTATTTTGGATTCAACTAGAGACTCTCCAATTTTTCGGGTGCTTTTGTATTTGAACTTGTCTTTAGGAACAAATGTTTATTTCATAGGTATTGTTGATGCGTGTGCCTGGCTCACCCAACGGATCAGGGCCAGTTAACTGTCATAGGACAAAACAACACGGTCTTCATCAGACTCGAGTCCTCGGACTCGAATCTGGAACGAATCCTGGCGTGATTCGAATCAGGCCATTGATATTTTATAGGAGTCGAATCCCAGTGTTTTTGAAGTGGTACCCAACGCGTCCATCGGGATTTTCATCGTGCCTGCTGACACCATATTTTACTAGCAGAGTGCAGTCGGGTGCATTGACAGGCCACCAGATGGTATCTATAGGGCTTATCTTTGCGTCGCAGACACACCATCCAAAATTTTATCACCACGGATGTGTTTCGGGTGGCCAAGGAGACTGCTTCTCACTTAGCGTTAGTTTGGGCAAAGTTTCCAATAGATTCTTGTCGTTTTTTATCCGAAGAATCTCAGTCGAATAATTCATAGGGTGCGTGACCAGCAGTCCCTATGGGAGTAGCCCCTGAGTGTCTGTTCGAATCGTAGACTTGAGCAGAGACTTTAATTCGCACTTGTTTTCATTATTAGTCCGAAGGACACATTTTTTCGAATGCACGACCAGAACTCCCTATGGGAGTATCCCCCGAGTCCGTAGTGGAGTCGCAGACTCGACGTAGGACTCGAAGATTGTTTCGAGGTGTTGTTACTTTGTAGTTTCTCAGGTGCGCGGCCAGCGCTCTTGATAGAAGTAGCCCCCCGAGTAGTTGGTTGAGTCGTAGACTTGAGTAAGTACTTTATGCGTAGTCAAAATCTTCAAGCCGTTGCTGGATTTGCCTTGATGGCATCATTGCTAACGATTAGTGAACTCAACCGTCTGCGGCAGCAGATACGATGTGACGGAACAATCGTAGGTCCCACTTAATTTTGACTAGTCACGAGTAACGTGGCGAAAGTTACGGCATCTCCTCGATTTCCACGCGTAGTGGACGGCGCACTGGCAACAGTTTAGTTTTGTGCTGACACATGGATGGTGAGATCCGAGGCATGAATTAGGGCTTCTCAATCGACGGCTCTACTGCATTGTCTTAGCCCTTTTATACCATGGAGAAAACAGCGGTTTTTACCCTTCGTCATTTGCCTCCTCCTCTTTTTCATTGCCACCATTTCCTGAGCTTTTGCTCGCACTGCACACTAGACGTTCTCTGGATATTTCCATCTGCTTTCTTGCGCTCGCATCGCCACATTCACCAATCCTCCATGGTCAAGTCCAAGAAGGCCTCCTCCACCGTAGCGGGTTCCAGCGCCACCGGCGCCGAAAAAAGCCGCCGTTCTGAGCCGCACCACCGACGGCGGGTGTCGGCGCACAGATATGCGCAAATCGGATTTCCGCAGGCTGCATGATGCTGGGATGATCTCCAAGGAGAAGGACGATGCCATCCTCCCTAATCAGGAGGTAATCCCGCGCCCACCTGAAGGATTTTGGGTGATGTTTTATGCTTTTGTCGTTCGGGATCTTTCTTTGCCCACCCACGAATTTCTTCGTGGGCTTCTTTTCTTTTATGGAATTCAGCTGCACCATCTGTCTCCCAACTCTCTCCTTCATATTGCTTGTTTCATCACACTTTGTGAGTGCTGGCTCGGCATTGAGCCGCACTTTGGCCTCTTCTGGGGACTCTACTCTATGAAGAGGCAATCTGGCACCGGTGGTGTTTATCCACTAGGTGGCTGCGGAATTTCGATCTGCTCCACTATCCAGTTCTTCTCTTTCTCCCTTTGCGAGTCCGTCCAGTACTGGCATAGGAAGTGGTCCTACATCCGTGATGTTAAGCTAGACGGGCAGCATTATGGGCTTTCCCCCTTCGACTCCAACCAAGAGATTATCCGCAAGAGGTCGTGGGGGAATGACATCTTGGAGGGTGAATCTACAGAGGTGGAGAAGCTCTACAAGCGGGTGGAAGCTCTCTAGTTGGTGGCCGGCAAAGAGGTCAACGGTGCCGACATCATCCGCACCTTCCTCAAGCGTCGAGTGCAGCCACTCCAAGCGAGGACGCACCCAATGTTTCTGTATGCTGGTCCCAACGACCCAACAAGGGTGTTGCCCGAGAAAATGTCTTCAGGTGACCTTGATAAGGCTCTTTGGCCTCTTCTGAAGTACAAAGCCGACGAGGATCTCCCGGGGAAGTCCTTGACCACCCCTTTTAGTGCCAAGAAGGTCGTTCCCTAGGTGAAACTTGTTGTTGCGCGTAGTGCTATTGTTCGAGTGCATGCTGTTCTCTATTGGTGCTTATAATTTTGCATCTCTTGTCTTCAATTTGCAGGGCTTCAAGGTAGCACGGATGATGCCTCCTCTACCTAAGAAGTACACGGATGCGCCGGATCACGAAGCGGCAAAATCTGAGTCCGAGCTTCCTCAGGCGCAGTCTCCTTCCCTGGAAGCCCCCGAGCCGAGCGAAGGGCAGACCCGAAAGCGGTCCCGGAGCGAAACCTCGGATGATGCAACGCCACCAACACCGAAGGGTTCGTTCTTCCTCGAGCAGCACGGCGGGGATGAGGGTGCGACCTCTGCACCCTTTCCTACTATGCCCATTCGGGCAATGGCCCCGCAGCCGCGGGCCAAGAAGAAGAAGAAGAAGAAGAAGAAGAAGAAGAAGAAGAAGAAGAAGAAGAAGAAGAAGAAGAAGAAGAAGAAGAAGAAGGAGAAGGAGCCTCATATCTTCAATTTGTCAGACATACCATCGTAAGTTTCTCTGGTCAAGTCTTGTCTTTAATTCATGTGTTAAGCATTAGCTTGTTGGTGACCTTGCTCTTTTGCAAGTGCTAGCAGTAATCATTCGGAGGAGTCCCTCAAGGAGGGAACCAAAGAGATGATCGGGGAATCGAAGCCAACGTCTTCGTCCCCAAATATGGTGGCCAACTCCACTGACGAGGATTCGAGCTCCACGAGGCGGGAGGCTCATGCACTCGTTATGCGGAAGACAATATCCAAACCTTCGGAGTCCATGCCAGACCACGTAAGTATTGCTCTTTCACTATGTAGGGGGAGCCCCCAACCCCTTTACTCATCATACCTGCTGTCCTTTTTGCAACCTTTTATTCGCAGCGCCAACCTTCTCATCCAGCAGCATCTATCGCTGGAAGGTGAGCTCAAACAGCTCCAAGGTGCATAGATGTCTCTTGCTTTATTTCGAGTGCATCAAGTTTCCTCGTGTATTTACCATTTTTTGCCTCATACTACATATGAGAACAATGATTCTCTCCGCAATCTGAACGCTCTCAAAAAGAGCCTCGGCAAAGTGGATAAACAGGCGGAGGATGCTACAGAGGCTATTCAGCGTCAGCAGAAGGAGGCTGAACATCGTGAGCAGCAGCTCGTGGCCGTCGCAGTGACCCGGGAGAGGGCCATGGCTGAAAATCTTATGGATGATGCCAAGGCTATCTATGGTATGTCACCTTGCAATTCTTTTGAGTGTTCTGTTTCGTGGTCTTGATTTCTCTTTCCTCAGTTGAATGTTTTATTGCTTTTCTTGCCAGATGCTTCTGGCATCGCATTTGACTGAAGTGCGTTGGAGCACAGGGATCTCCTGGCAGATGCCTTTGCAGTGATCGAAGATCGCTGCGCCTTGTCCATGGGGGCGCTCGATAAAGCCAAGAAGGCACTCACTCGATTCTACAAGGAGATCAATCCCAATGGCGTTGCCCTTGAGAATGTCGACTCCCTTGTGGAGCCTCTGGCGAATGATACCCCTGCCAAGTACAAGCGTGCACAGAAGGGGGTCGGTGCTGCTATGGGGCTGGCAATGGCGCGGGCATCTGGAGCTCAGCTGGATCTGATGCAGGCCATGTCCAGGATGTCAATGGCATTGGATGGCTCTGAGGTAGCTTTTGCCACCTTTGCCCCCCGCTGCAAGCATTTCGGGCCTAAGCTCATTGATATTCTGTCCGACTATTCGGTACAACAGCAGCGGGCAGCCAAGAGTAGGCATTCTAGATCTAAAGCTGCTCTGGGTGCTGGCGCTTAGGCCCTCCTTGCTTTGTAGCTAGTCTAGCTCTCTTCTTTTGCTGCATCTGTAACACATTTTGAATGAACAAGCTTCACTTTGCCATGAAATGGCTTAATTTATGTATATGTATGAATCTGTCTTTCAACTGCTGTCGAAAGTGTTTGTGATGTTCGTGTTTGCCTGTTTACCCTTACACTGTGTTTGGATGTAGGAATTTTGGCTTGGAATTGAATTATAGTGATAATTCCAAATCCAAGATGGAAAAGAAATGGCTTACAATTACAATTCGGTTGTTTGGATGTGCTTAGAATATCCTTTTGGAATCAAAGGGTGGACCCAATTCCCATTCCTGTTTGGATGTACATATCATGGAATTTGATATTTTGTTGAGTTTAGACAATAGAAACTTGTGTACACGAATGAAAAATAACATGTGTATATTAGAATATGTAAGTATATTGTATTTTCACACAAATGAATCAAACTGGAATGCTACATTTTAGAAGCTTGTATACCAAAGAAACAAAAATGCCACAGCGATTGGGATCTGTCAATCTGGTAAACATGACCAAGAAGATTGCATCTACCCGCTGTAGTTATTGGGACCTGTGTGTAATAAAATCCAAGTGATAAATAGCAAACAAGTATGGCCATTAAACTGGGGAAATTATCATGCCTGGGACATCCAAGGAAGAAATTAGCAACCGAACCACAGAGGTTATGAAAATGGGAGTGGTCGTTGTTTCCTCCCACCACCATACGCCTCTGTCGCCGCCATTGCTGCCGCTTCCCCTATCGCTGATGTTCACATTTAGGGATCGATCTAGGGTTTGGGGCGTGCCATGGAGAGGACAGACGGCTCCACAGTCGGGTTTCTCTGAAGGGCGGGGAATGGAAATGGGAGAAGGAGAGGAGGGCGGGACCTTGGAGAGTGCTCACCAGAGCCGCTGCCACCGGTTTGCTGCAGCTTGTGCGCGGTCGGGCTCGTGGTCTCCCGAGCGACCAGAGGAGTCAATCTGTTTTCTCTCAACGAAGGGGTATGCGCGGGCTGGTTTCCAAGCTTTTTTGAGGGTTAGAGCTCGGAATCGAGGGACCCGGAGCGGACGCACGTGGGGAGCGGGCGTGGAATTTGCTTCTATTTCTAGCTACTAATTCCAAGCGCATCCAAATGACTGAATTGGACACACCAGATTCCAGACGCGTGATTCCGAGACTGATTTCCAACATCCAAACACAGTGTTAGGGTCCTTCAGGTGAGGCTCCAGTGATCACACCTCCTGCGCCTGGTTCTCGCATGTCGTTGAGTGAGTCATCTCAGTTGCCTTTCCTGCCTGACCGCGTCCGAAGTTTGGAGAAGGACGTTCTGAGTATCTGCGATCATGTGGATGTGTAGAAGTGGAAGGCTGAGCGAGCCATTGCCAGGGAGGAGTTTCTGCTTGAGGAGTTTCGATAGGTTGGCGAGCAACTGCAATGTAAGTTATCTAGACTCGTTGCCTTTTCGAGTGCACCATCTGTTTTCTTGTGAGCTTATCCACTGCATATGTGCAGTTTTGAATCTTCTTCGGAAGGAAGAGAAGGAATGCGTAGCGATTCAAATGAATTTCTTGACACAGCAGGAGCTGGACGCTGGTGGTTTTTCTGGATGGACCGCGATCGAGCGATCGTCCTTGCGACGACGGTGCAAGATCGTGTCCACCAAGTCTTTCGGGTGCTGAAGCGAGCGAGGGCGTAGCTTGCGGCGATTTGGGAGACAATGTTCCCCTTGGATTCAGCTCCCTCCAGCTTTTTGGGTCTTCTTGGAAAGTTGCGAGATGCATGCCATGTCAAGGAGTTGGTACGTCATCAAATGGTGGCAGGCGTAAAGGTTGCCCTTGCACTTGTTCGACTGCATCGTCACGATGTTGAACTTGCGAAGATAGCTTCTAGGCCACCTCCAGATGGAATGGCGTGGGATATGCGTCCACATTATTTGGCTGTGGCGCAGTACGCCGAAGAGATTGTCGATGTATTCGAGGAGCGTACAAATGTTCTACTCCAGCACAATTAGGTCCTGTAAAGCAAAAGGAGATAATGTAAATTATGTATTTATTCGATTGGGCTTGTAATGCCCTTTGTAAAGTTTGTATGTGTTGGCACGTAGTGCATTGTATGATTTATGTAATGTGCATATCCTTTTCGTTAGCCTGACGTGGTCAGCTACTCAGGTTGTATGTGTTGTTGTCAATCGACGAAATCGTAAGGTGGGGCGCAGCCCCCGAGCGTGTTTAGCGATAAATAATGCAAGAGAAAAAGATTTTTGGGCCAAGGAACTAAGATTTTATTCATCGTAAACAAGGAGGTACAGTGTTCGGCTGAATAGCATGGATGAGTAGCCTTATTGAAAGTAAAGGGTAACTAGGGGTAGAAGCGTCGCAGTCGTGCGTCGTTCCATGGATTGGAGTATTCGACTCCTTATGCGACGTCCATTAGGCAGTAGGAGCCACCTGGGATGACTTCGGTGGCGATCTAGGGTCCTTCCCAAGGTGACTCGAGCTTCTTGTGCCATTCTTGCTTGAGTCGCATGACGAGGTCTCCTTCGATGAAGGACCTTGGGCGCAGCCGATGGCTGTGGTAGTAGTGGAGGCTCTGCTGGTACACCGTTGAGCGGGCTGCAGCGATGTCGTGTGCGTCGTCGAGCGTGTCGATGGCATCTTCGAGTGCGGCCAATGATTCGGGCTTCGGTGTAGGCGACGACCCGTGGGGCCTTGTAGCGTACCTCAGCAGGTAGCATAGCTTCGGCTCTATGCACCATGAAGAAGGGTGTATATCCGGTTGAGCTGTTTGGTGTTGTGCGCAGGCTCCAGAGGACAGAGGGTAGCTTGTCTGCCCAGGCTCCCGCAAGCCTTTCAAGTGGGCGTAGCAGGCGCTTCTTAATGCCATTGTCGATGAGGCCGTTGGCCTTGTCGACCTATCCGTTGGTTTGCGGGTGCGCCACGGAGGCGTACGACAGGTTGATTCTGAGGTTCCCGCAGAAGTCTTGGAACTCCTTCGAGATGAAATTCAAGACATTGTCCATTATGATGTTGTGAGGTACTCCGAACCTGTAGACAATGGACTCGAAAAACTTGATGGCAGTTTTGCCTCTTTGGTTGGTGACGGGCATGGCCTCGATCCACTTGGAGAATTTGTCGACTGCCACCAGGAGGAAGATGTGGCCCCCTGGCGAGGACTTTGGCAGTTTGCCGATCATGTCGAGGCCCCATTGGGCGAAATGACAAGCCATGGGTATAGGCTGCAGCTCTGATCTTGCCGCATGTGGCTTGTCCGCATACCTCTGACAGGCGTTGCACCTCTAGACTATCTCCCCGTCGTTCATTGCGGTTGGCCAGTAGAACCTAGCTCGTAGAGCTTTGGTGACCAGGGTGCGGCTACCTGCGTGATGGCCGCAGATACCCTCATGGATGTCTAGGAGGAGGATTTTGCCGTCACTTATGGTGACGCATCGTTGGAGCACACCCGAAATGTTGCGCTTGTACAGCTCGCCATTGATGATGGTGAAAGTCTTTGATCAGCGAGATATGCGTCGGCCATCTGTTGGGTCCTCAGGAAGCTGATTGTTTATCAGGTAGCGGAGGTATGGTTGCGTCCATGTTTCATCAATCTCCATGACCTGCATAAGTCTTACCAACTCGACCTCTGTGTCGAGCTTTTTGGGTCCTTCGGGTAGTGCAGCCCCGAGTGTTCTGCTTCTTCGGCTGAGCCTTTTGGGAATTTCCTCTTGATGGAGGGTATGCAGATTTCTTCGAGGAACACTCCCGGTGGCACCCGAGCACAGGTGGAGACGATGTTGGCGAGCTTGCCGGCCTCCTTGTTGCTCTCCCTGCCAACATGCCGAAGTTCACAGCCGTCAAAGTCTCCTTCAAGTGAATTGTAAAGCGCACGGTATGAGATCATGTTGGCGCTATGGGTGTCGCACTCATTCATCGTCTGCTGGACGACGAGGTTCGAGTCACCATAGATGACAAGGCGTGTTGCTCATGCCATGGATGAGGGCCTCGTATTCGTCCTTGTTGTTGGAGGCACGGAATTTCATCCGAAGGACGTACTTCATCTTGTCGCCTTGAGGGGACGTCAGTATGACGTCATCCCCTGCTCCAGCCTCGTGCTTGGAGCCGTTGAAGTGCATCGTCCAGGACTGCGACATGTCTGGAGTGTCCGACAGCTGGAGCTCCATCTAGTGGATGAAGAAGTCAGGGAGGACCTGGGATTTGATGGCAGTGTGTCGCTCATAGATGATGTATCGAGGAGACAACTCGATGCCCCACAGGGCTACGCGCCCCGTGGCTTCGGGGTTGTTCAGGATGTTCGACAGCAGAGCATCGTTAATGACCATGATCTGGTGCTCCTGGAAGTAGTGGCTCAGTCGACGCGCCGTCATGAATACGCCGTTGGCGAGCTTCTCGTAATGAGGGTACCTCTGCTTTGTCAGGGTCAGTACCTCGCTGAGGTAGTAGACTAGGCATTAGACCCCATGGGTCTTTCCATCTTCGGGTCGCTCGACCACGAGTGCGGTGCTGACCACCTGATGTGTGGCTGCTATGTACAGCAGTAAAGGCTCCCACTCCTTCGGCGTTACTAGGACAAGTGATGTGGAGAGTAGGCGTTTGATGTCCTCAAATGCATCGTCTGCCTCCGGCGTCCACTTGAATTTGTCGGCCTTGCACAGGAGCTGATAAAAGGGGAGGGCCTTCTCACCCATTCGAATCATGAACCTGCTCAGCGCCGCAATTTGTCCGGCTAGCTGCTAGACCCCCTTGAGGTTCTTCGGCTTCTCCATGGACAGTATGGCCCTGATTTTCTTCGGGTTTGCCTTGATGCCACGTTGGGATATGAAGTACCCGAGTAACTGGCCAGACGGTATGCTGAAGGCGCACTTGTCTGGGTTCAGCTTGATCTTTTAGCGATCAAGGTTGTCGAACGTCTCGTAGAGATCGTCGATGAGCGTCCTGGCCTCCTTGGTTTTGATTATTATGTTATCGAAATATACCTGGATGTTGCGACCGATCTGGTCCTTCAGACATGCCTGCATGCATCTCTGGTAAGTGGCGCCTGCGTTCTTCAGCCCGAAGGGCATGGTGTTGTAACAGAACACCCCGAACAGCGTGATGAACGCCATTTTTTCTTGATCTTCGACCTTCAGTCGAATTTGGTTGTAGCCTGAGTAGGCGTCAAGGAAGGAGAGCTTTTCGCATCCTGTAGTGGAGTCGATGATTTGGTCGATCCTTGGTAGAGTGAAGTGGTCCTTGAGACAATGCTTGTGAAGCGATGTGAAGTACACGCACATCCGCAAGATGTCCGTGTCCTTTTTAGGGACCAGCATGGTGTTGGCCAACCACTCGCTTTCTTTGATTTCCCTGATGAAGTTGGCATCGAGGAGTCTATTGACTTCGATTCCAACTACTTTGGCTCTTGGTCCGGATAGTCGACGCATCGACTACTTGACTGGCTTCGCATCTGGGAACACTTTGAGTGCATGCTCGGCGAATTCCCTGGGAACTCCTGGCATGTCCGCAGGACACCAGGCGAAAATTTCCCAGCACTCACAGAGGAATTCGACGAGCTCGCTTTCCAATGCGGGACTCAGGTCGTTGGCGATCAACGCCATCTTGGAGGCGTCCGTCGGGTGAACCTGCACCTTCTTTGTGTTGACCGTGGAGTCGAACGACATATCGGGTGCGTTTTGCCTGGTGACTGGGGGTGCACTGTTGTCTGTCACCTCCCTGAGCCTCGTGAGCTCCTCCTGCATGCCGAACGACTGAGAGATTCTGTTGAATCTCTATCGCAGTTGTCAGACCTGGTGAAGCTTCCTGGGATGGTGATGATGCCGTTGGGTCCTGGCATCTTCAGTAGAAGGTACGCGTAATGCGGCACTTCCAGGAATATTACGAATGCCACGCGCCCGAGGATGGTGTGGTACTGTGATGGCCAGTCCACCACTTCGAACTCCAGCCATTCACGCCTGAAGTTTTCTGGTTTGCCTAAGATGACGTCAAGACATATCTTGCCCAGGGGGTATATGCCCTTCCCTAGGACGATGTCATGGAACGTCGTGTCCGACGGTTCTAGGCCACAGAGCGAGATCCGCATGGCTGTGAGTGTGCTGGCGAACATCAGGTTGATGCCGCTACCGCCGTCCATAAAGACACGGCTCAGCTCGAATCCCCCGACCTGGGCCTCGAGCACCAGGGCAGAGTGGCATGGGCGAGGTATATGGTGTGGGTGATCCGAATGGTCGAACCTGATGCAGGACTCTGAGCCGCTGAGGTACTCAGGTATGGATGGTGGGGAGGTCACGGCCAGGTTGACTTGGCGGGTGATATCCTTATGCACCCTGTTGGTTGGGCACCCCTTCTGGATTATCATGGACCCTATCGGTGGTGGTACCCATCCGCGCCGTTATTCGGTGCTGGCATGGTTGGCGGCTGCGAGGGTCCTCCAGGTGGCGGTGGGGGAGCTCCGTGGGCAACGGACCAGGGGACGGTGCGAATCCTGGGTTCACCTCTTGGTGTCGCATTTGGGTGAAGCCCTCGCTGAGCTTATGGAATTCCCTTCAATCCTTGAGCATGTGGATGTCGTTCTTATTACCATCTTGTTTGTCAATGTAGAAGTGGATGGTGCAGGGACCGGAGAGCTTGTCGTATGCCGAAGGCTCGTCGACACGGTTGCGACATTGCCATGTTTGTGTGGGTTGTCCACCTTCACGGTAATTGCTGTCGTGGTGTCCGCTGTTGCGGTTGCCATCGTCGCGGCGATCGGCGTATCCGGCCGCAACCATGTCGACCCCGTCACGATCATCGTAGACGCGCGACCTTCTATTGCTACGGCGATCGCTCCTGTGGCCGAAGTCATCTTCGTCATCCTAATGTGTTCGGTTGACGGAATCCTCGCCGTCTGCCTAGCGGTTGGCAATGTCCATGAGGTGATCAAGGGTTTTGGGCTTGACGCGCCCGAGCTCCTCCTTGAAATCTTGGCGCCTGACACCGTCCTTGAAGGCGTCAATTGCCCTATCTTCGGATATGTTTGCGGCGGAGTTCTTGATGTGAGAATAGCGTAGCATGTACGAGCGGATGGACTCGTTAGTCCACTGAGTGCAGGCCCGCAGTTCTTTGATTGAGGTTGGCCTCTTTCTGGTGCCCTTGAAGTTGCGGATGAAGCTGTACGCCAGCTCTTTCCAACTTCGGATGGAGCCGGAGGGGAGGCTGCTGAGCCAGACCCTGGTTGCGCTTGTCAGCTGTAGCTGAAGGCACTGTAGGGCGGTGTTATTGTTCCCGCCGTGGAGCTTGACTGACGACAGATGATCGTCGAGCCAAGTTTTTGGATCTTGCACGCCGTCGAACTTCGGATTTTCCAAAGGAAGCTTGAAGTTTCTGAAGGGTTTCGCAGCATAGTAAATCAAAATTTTCTACGGATGCGAACGGGAAAAGCCAAGATCTAATCTAGGAGATGCAAACATCGAGAGGGATAGATGAGATCTTCATACCCTTGAAGAAATCGCACAGCGAAACGTTCAACGGAACGTGGTTGATGTATTCGTACTAGCCTTCTCCTCCTCGCGATCCGATCCGATCCAACGCCGCAAGTGGCGACGCCTCCGAGAGATGCACACGTACGGCAACTCGATGTCTCCTCCTTCCTCGGTCCAGCAAGTGGGGTGGAGAGATAGATTAGATCTACAACACGACGGCGTGGTGCAAAGGTGGAGAGTTTCTGCGGCAGGGCTTCGCCTACGCGTAGTCGGGAGAGAGAGAGAGAGAGAGAGAGAGAGAGAGAGAGAGAGAGAGAGAGAGAGAGAGAGAGAGAGAGAGAGAGAGAGGAGGGCAGCAACTAGGCGGCTAGGGTTTGAGGAGGTGTGGGGGGAGGGTGCGCCCCTGCCCTCTTTATATAGAGGGCTGGCCGGCTGCCCTTTCCCCTCCTCCAAACCCTAGGGCCGGCGGCCACATGGGGTGGAGTGGGGGGCAAGTTCCACCCCCCCCCCCCCCCTTCTAGAAGCTTTCCCTAGGGTTTCACCTAGGGCTTGGCCGGCTAGACCTATGGGGCCTTGTGCCCCTGGCCCAATGCGGCCAAGGCACTCCCTCGTAGGCCCACGCCCCCTCCCGACAAGTGGGGCCACGTTGGTCCCACTCCGGAAGCTTCTAGAACCTTTCGGTACAATACCGAACATTCCAAAACAATTCCGAAATCCAAAAACTGCTTCCCCTTATATGAATCTTATTCTCCGGACCATTCCGGAACCTCTCGTGATGTCCTGGATCTCATCCGAGACTCCGAACAAAAACTCATAAACCAATTATCCATTCTATCCTAGCGTCGAGACACGTTAAGTGTGTGACCCTACGGGTTCGAGAATATGCAGACATGATCTTCTATCAATAATCAACAGCGGGGTCTGGAAACCCATATTGACTCCCACATATTCATCGATGATCATATCGGATGAACCACGATGCCAGGATTAAATTAATCCCATATATATTCCCTTCATCGCACGATATTTTACTTGCCCGAGATTCTATCGTCGGTATCGGCATACCTAGTTCAATCTCGTTCACAGCAAGTACTTTACTTGTTCCGTAATCCGATATCACTTTGTGATTAACTCCTTAACCACTTGCTTGCAAGCGGTGTTAATATCGATTACCGAGTGGGCCCAAAGTATATCTCTCCGACTTGGGAGGGACAAATCCCATCTCGATACATACAACCCAACAAGTAATTTCCGATCACCTGAGAGACACCTTTATGATCACCCTCTCATAGGATGATGTTTGATGACCTCAAAGCTTTCTTCCGATACCAGGGAGTTGCATTATCTCATGGTCTAAGGAATACAATATTTGACATAAGAAAAAGCTTCGCAAAGATGAACACAATGACACGATCTAATTGCTCTGCTTGATTTGGGTCTGTCCATCATATCATTCTCCCAATGACATTATCTCATTATTAATTGACAACTCATGTCTATGGTTAGGAAACCTTAACCATCATTAATCAATGAGCTAGTCCATAGAGGCGTACTAGGGACACGGTGTTGTTCATAAACCACACAAGTATCAAAGTTTCCGCTTAATACAATTCTAGCATGGAATATAAACTTTATCATGAACAAGAATTATAATAATAACATCTTTATTATTGCCTCTAGGGAATAATTCCAACAGTCTCCCACTTGCACTAGAGTCAATAATCTAGTTTAAATCTGACAACAATCTAGCACTAAGGTGCTGATCATGTTTTGCTCTTGGAAGAGGTTTAGTCAACGGATCTGCGACATTCAGATCCGTATGTACTTTGCTAATCTTCAGATCTCCATCTGTTATATAATCTCGAATTATATGAAACTTGCGGTTTATGTGCTTGGTCTTTGGATGATATCTTGGTTACTTAGCCAGTGCTATGACGCCAGTGTTGTCACACAATATCTCCAGTGGGTCCAAGGCACTTGGAACCACACCAAGCTTAGTGATGAAGTTCCTGATCCAAACTCCTTCACTTGACGCTTCTGCAGCAGCCATGTATACCGCTTCTACTGTAGATCCCGCGATTACGCTTTGCTTGCAGCTTCTCCAGCTCACAGCTCCTCCATTCAAAATATAAACGTATCCTGTCTAAGATTTAGAATCATCCTTGTCGGTGTCGAAACTAGCGTCGACGTAACCTTTTACGACGAGATGTTCATCACCTCCATAGACTAAGAACATTTCTTTAGTCCTATTTAAATACTTTAGGATGTTCTTCGCGGCTGTCCAGTGTTCCACTCCTGGATCACTTTGGTATCTGCTCGTCAAACTAAGAGCATTGGACACATCCGGTCTAGTACATAGCATGGCATACATGATAGAACCTATGGCCGAGGCATAAGGCACTTTGCTCATAGCTTCTCTATCGTTTACCGTAGCTGGACACTGAGCCCTGCTCAATATCTTACCTGACAACATAGGCACTGAACCTTTCTTTGCCTTATCCATTCTGAACCTTTTCAGAACTTTGTCTAGGTATGTACTTTGGCTTAAAGCTATCAGGCGTATTTGTCTATCTCTATAGATTTTGATGCCCAATATATAAGCAGCTTCCCCTAGGTCTTTCATTGAAAAACATTTGTTCAAATAACTCTTCACATCGTTAAGCATACCAATGTCATTTCCAATAATCAATATGTCATCCACATATAGTACTAAAAATGTCACTGAGCTCCCACTCACTTTCTTGTAGATACAATCTTCGTAGAAATTTGGAACAAATCCAAAGCTCTTGATCACTTGATCAAAACGAAGGTTCCAACTCCGAGATGCTTGCTTCAGTCCATAAATGGAACGCTGAAGTTTGCACACCTTATCAGCATCCTTAGGATCGACAAAACCTTCGGGTTGCATCATATACAACTCTTCATCAATGTTGCCATTGAGGAACACAGTCTTGACATCCATCTGCCATATTTCATAATCATGAAACGCAACAATTGCTAATAAAATCTGAATCGACTTAAACATCGCTACGGGAGAGAAAGTCTCATCGTAGTCAACGCCTTGAACTTGTCGAAAACCTTTCGCGACAAGCCGTGCTTTATAGACAGTAACATTACCATCCGCGTCTGTTTTCTTCTTGAAAATCCATTTGCACTCAACGACCTTTCGGTCGCTAGGAGGGTCCACCAAAGTCCATACTTGGTTTTCGCTCATGGATCCTAATTCGGATTTCATGGCCTCTAGCCATTTCTCAGAGTCTGGGCTCATCATTGCTTCCTCATAGTTCGCAGGTTCACTGTTGTCTACTAACAAGACAGTTAAGACAGGGTTGCCGTACCACTCAGGAGGGGCACGCGACCTTGTCGACCTGCGACGTTCAGTAGCAGCATCGTCCGAAGCTTCATGATCCTTGTCATTAGCTTCCTCTATCGTTGGTGCAGGCGGCACTGGAACAATTTCAGGTGCTGCGCTACTCTCTAACTCAAGAGAAGGTTCAATAACCTCGTCTAGCTCTACTTTCCTCCCACTCACTTCTTTCGAGAGAAACTCCTTCTCAAGAAAGGAACCGTTCTTTGCGACAAACACTTTGCCTTCGGTTCTGTGATAGAAGGTATACCCAATAGTTTCCTTAGGGTATCCTATGAAGACGCATTTCTCCGCTTTGGGTTCGAGCTTGTCCGGCATCAACTTCTTGACGTAAGCTTCGCATCCCCAAACTTTAAGAAACGACAACTTAGGTTTAGCACCAAACCACAGTTCATACGGTGTTGTCTCAACGGATTTAGATGGAGCCCTATTTAAAGTGAATGCAGCGGTTTCTAATGCATAACCCCAAAATGATAACGGCAAATCAGTAAGAGACATCATTGACCGGACCATATCTAATAGGGTTCGATTCTGGCGTTCAGACACACCATTGCGCTGTGGTGTTCCGGGTGGCGTGAGTTGCATAACGATTTCGCTTGCTTTAAGATGCGTGAGAAAATCATAACTCAAATACTCACCTCCACGATCGGATCGTAGAAATTTAATTTTCCTGTTATGATGGTTTTCCACTTCGTTCTGAAATTCTTTGAACTTTTCAAATGTTTCAGATTTATGTTTCATTAAATAGATATACCCATATCTACTTAAGTCATCAGTAAAAGTGAGAAAATAGCAATAACCACAGCGCGTCGAAACACTCATTGGTCCGCATACATCGGTATGAATGATTTCCAACAAGTCCGTTGCTCGCTCCATTATTCCGGAGAACGGGGTTTTGATCATCTTGCCCATGAGGCATGGCTCGCACGTGTAAAATGATTCAAAATCAAGAGGACTCCAAAAGTCCATCAGAATGGAGTTTCTTCATGCGTTTTACACCAATATGACCTAGACGGCAGTGCCAGAAATAAGTCATATTATCACTATCTACCTTGCATCTCTTAGCCTCAATGTTATGGATGTGTGTTTCATTGCTTTCGAGATTCAGAAGAAATAAACCATTCATAGCAGGTGCATGACCATAAAATATGTTACTCATATAAATAGAACAACCATTATTCTCCGATTTAAATGAATAATCGTCTTGCAATAAACACGATCCATATATGATGTTCATGCTCAACGCAGGCACATAATAACATTTATTAAGGTTTAAAAATAATCCCGAAGGTAAAACTAAGGAGAGCGTGCCGATGGCCATCACATCAACTCTTGATCCGTTGCCAACGCGCATCGTCACCTCATCCTTCACTAGCCGCCGTCTATTCCGTAGCTCCTGTTTCGAGTTACAAATATTAGCAACTGAACCAGTATCAAATACCCAGGCACTACAACGGGTGCTAGTAAGGTAAACATCAATAACATGTATATCAAATATACCTTTGATGGTGCCAGCCTTCTTGTCCGCTAAGTACTTCGGACAGTTGCGCTTCCAGTGACCCTTGTCCTTGCAATAGAAGCACTCAGTGTCCGGCTTAGGTCCAGACTTGAGCTTCTTCTCAGCAGGGGCAACGCGATAGCTGCCTTTCTTGAAGGACTTCTTTGCACCCTTACCTTTCTTAAAGCTGGGGGGCTTTTTGACCATCAACACATGATTATCTTTCTTGATGTCCACCTCCGCAGCTTTCAGCTTAGCGAAGAGCTCAGTGATCGTATCAGTGGAACCAATCTGATTATGAGTAACTACAAAACCTTTGTAGCTAGGAGGGATTGATTGCAGAACTTTGTCAATCTTGAGCTCCTCTGGAATCTTGCAGTCCAGTTGCTCAAGGCGTTGAGTGTAGCCCGACATCTTAATGGCGTGCTCACTAACGGAACTCCCTTCCTCCATCTTGCAGTTAAAGAATTTCTCAGAGATCTCATATCTCTTAGAACGGGCCTGAGTCTGAAACATAGTTTTCAGTTCCTCAAGAATCTCAAAGGGCCCGGCGAACTCCTCAAAACGATTTTGAAGGTCCGATTCCATAGCAAACAACATGGTGCTCTTAATCACACCATAATCATCCTTGCGCGACTGATAAACAGTTTTTTCATCAGCCGGCGCATCTACAGCAGGGGCGTCACCTAGCGCTTTCTCAAGGACATAGTCCTTTTGTCCGCCAGCGAGAATGATTCTCAGATTGTGGAACCAGTTGGTGAAGTTAGACCCATTGTTCTTAAGCTTTTCTTTCTCAGCAAAAACGTTGAAGTTGAAGTTGGACTTAGCCATTTGATCTACAAAAATTTGCAAGTACAATTTAGACTATGTTCATGATAACTAGTTCAACTTAATCAAATTACTAGATGAACTCCCACTAAATTCAACATCCCTCAAGTTTTTTAGTGAACATGATCCAAATTCACCACACCTAATCCGATCTTCACGAGAAGAGATGTGGTTTCAATGGTGGACAACAAAGTGTCGATCATATCATTCATATGACTCATGCTTAACCTTTCGGTTCGTGTGTTCCGAGGCCATGTCTGTACATGCTAGGCTCGTCAAGTCAAACCCAAGTATTTCCGTGTGTGCAAAACTGGCTTGCACCCGTTGTATGTGAACGTAGAGTTTATAGCACCCGATCATCACGTGGTGCTTGAACACGAAGAACTTTCGCAACGGTGCATACATGGGGAGAACACAGTTTTATCTTGATCTTCAAGTGAGGAATCATCTTATAATGCTACCGTCGCGATCTAAGCATAATAAGATACATGAAAGGATAAACATCACATGCATATAATTTTATGTGACATGGTATAGCCAATCTCCGCGCAATGATCTCCATCTTGTGCGTGCCAGCATGATCTCCATCACTCCACCATGATTGCCTCCACCACGAATAGCAACTACAACTATTGCTAACTACTTAGCGATAAAGTGAAGCTATTACTTGGCGTATAAGAAGTTGACACACAGGTCATACACAATTATAAAGACAACCATATGGCTCCTGCCGGTTGTGTACTGATCGACATGCAAGTCGTGAAATATTACAAAACATGATCATTGCATACAACATACACATCACATCTTGGGCCATACCATATCACAAAAACACTTCCTGCAAAAACAAGTTAGACGCCTCTACTTTGTTGTTGCATGTTTTACGTGGCTTATGGGAGTAACAAGCTAAGAACGATTCTTACCTACGGAAAGCCACAATGGTGATATTATGGTTGCCAACATCCGGTGTAAATCCCATGGCAACTATAGTGAGAGAAACTGGCATCCACTAGCCGCATGTGTGGAACAAGCCACACGTCAAGTGCGGAGCCGGTCTCGCGAACGAGGTCGTGTAAAGTTGGCCTGGACCGCTTAGATCTCACTATCCCGCGTCATAAGAAGTACACAACAAGAGTCTTGCAACAGAAAACATCAACGCCCGCAACAAGCATGTTGTGTTCTACTCGTGAAACACATCTATGCATAGATCTAGCTCTGATACCACTGAAGGGTTTCGCAGCATAGTAAATCAAAATTTTCTACGGATGCGAACGGGAAAAGCCAAAATCTAATCTAGGAGATGCAAACATCGAGAGGGATAGATGAGATCTTCATACCCTTGAAGAAATCGCACAGCGGAACATTCAACGGAACGTGGTTGATGTAGTCGTACTAGCCTTCTCCTCCTCGCGATCCGATCCGATCCAACGCCGCAAGTGGCGACACCTCTGAGAGATGCACACGTACGGCACCTCGACGTCTCCTCCTTCCTCGGTCCAGCAAGTGGGGTGGAGATATAGATTGTATCTACAACACGACGGCGTGGTGCAAAGGTGGAGAGTTTCTGTGGCAGGGCTTCGCCTACGCGCAGTCGGGAGAGAGAGAGGAGGGAAGCAACTAGGCGGCTAGGGTTTGAGGAGGTGTGGAGGGAGGGTGCGCCCCTGCCCTCTTTATATAGAGGGATGGCCGGCTTCCCTTGCCCCTCCTCCAAACCCTAGGGCCGGCGGCCACATGGGGTGGAGTGGGGGGCAAGTTCCCCCCCCCCTTCTAGAAGCTCTCCCTAGGGTTTCCCCTAGGGCTTGGCCGGCTGGGCCTATGCTTGCAAGAGGTGTTGATATCGATTACCGAGTGGGCCTGAAGTATATCTCTCCGACTTGGGAGGGACCAATCCCATCTCGATACATACAACCCAACAAGTACTTTCTGATCACCTGAGAGACACCTTTATCTCATAGGATGACGTTTGATGACCTCAAAGCTTTCTTCCGATACCAGGGAGTTGCATTATCTCATGGTCTAAGTAATACAATATTTGACATAAGAAAAAGCTTCGCAAAGATGAACGCAATGACACGATCTAATTGCTCTGCTTGATTTGGGTATGTCCATCATATCATTCTCCCAATGACATGATCTCATTATTAATTGACAACTCATGTCTATGTTTAGGAAACCTTAACCATCATTAATCAATGAGCTAGTCCATAGAGGCGTACTAGGGACACGGTGTTGTTCATAAACCACACAAGTATCAAAGTTTCTGCTTAATACAATTCTATCATGGAATATAAACTTTATCATGAACAAGAATTATAATAATAACATCTTTATTATTGCCTCTAGGGTATAATTCCAACAGTTTCTCGGCATCCACGATTGCCAAACGGATCTGCTGAAGCATCTGGTTCCACACAGTTCTCTGTCGTACTCCTCTTCGGACTCAGTTGAGCACGCACGCTTAGCACGTGATTTGTCGATCTTGCGTTGTGTGAGCTCGCTACGAGCATCGTAGTTGCTGTTGTGGCGCTGTGGGCTCCGACGGTGTCGAGGCAGGTCGTGCTCCTCCTCCTCGCATGAGGGCGTGCGGCTTTGAGTGAACTTTACCGCGGCCTTCTTCTTCTGTTCCGTGGGAATTTCATCATGGAGCGCAGCTCCAATGAGTCCGAGGCCTGCCAGCGCAGACTTGTGGATCGTGATCTTCGAGTCTCCAGCCGGTGGAGGGTTAGACATGAGATAGGTGGTGGCCTCCATGGTTGCAGCCTGCGGCGTTTTCGGCATGATATTTCCTTGCGAGTCCATCGTCATGAAGGACGTGTCGAGTGCCTTAGTGACCTCACATCGTGCGGCAGGGTCCATGTGCTCCAGGCGGGAGCGGTACTTGTTGGTGTTATTCTCGTGTGAAGAGGAGCCGCCAGCGGTAGAGAGCGCAGCTCGCCGCGCGCTTGACTCTTCAGCTGCTCTCTTGCGTTTTTTGAGCTTGTCCTGTAGCTTGACCTGTCGATTGTGCTCATCGATCAGGAGCCGCTCGCACGGCTTCGCGTGTGATCTCCCAGCCTTCCTCGTTGAGGTTGATCTAGTTGTAGGCGCGACTGCCGCCGTCAGTGGCCCTAGCCGCCCTGCTAGCCGGGTTTACCCTGTCTCCCTCGTTCTCAACCTGAGGGTTGGGAGGGGGATTGGGACGGGGGATGGCACTCGAACCTAGCGGTGAATCGGTTCCGTTGTTAACGTCACCACCATGGATGACGACGCATAGGCAGCGCTCGTGGAGCGGGTTGCTGTTGCCGCAGCTCTCAGATCCAGAACTGTAGGTTCCTTCATCTGAAGGGGGGTCGCATAGATCGGAATTGCAGCTTCCGCTATCATCCGAGTCATCCGTCAGTGTTGACGTACGGAAGGCGCCGATGGGAGGGATCCATGAAGCGGGCCTGATTGATGGAAGTGGCACCCGCTATGGGAGACGGAGGGTGTCGGTCTGCCCCACTTGGAAGCAGAATCACCCGAACAGCATCTCGAAAATCCTTCGGCGTAGGATATGCCGACGGCTGCCCTCGGCATAGTGGCCGTCGGCATAGCCTAACGGCCGGTTGCAAAAATAATTTCAAAAAAAAATATTTTTTTTCAATTTTTTAATCTTTGAATTGTTTGACTTGTTAATCTCTTACTTGCAATATTTTTAACACTAATTACACCTAATCTTTGATTAAATTGCATTCTTGGTCAAACTTTTCGATCGGTCACCCATCCTCACTACTTCACCCCCAGCACGCTTAACTTCTTCGTTCGTTCAGCTTGCCTGTTAATCGTTCCACGACTTTTAGCATCCCCATCTTCTCCAAAATCCAAGTCCATAATAATGGGCATTGATGAGTCGAACCCTCGTCAATTGGCGCCGTCTATGGGAACTGGGGACGCTGATCGTGCGGTCGTGACGGTCCCATCCAGAGCGATCTACGATTCCTCGGCGACGGAGAGTCATCTCCTCTTCGGCGCCTTCGACTTCACCGCCCACTCGATGGCCTCTGTGTGTTCCGTCGAGGGAGACCTTCGCCGAGGAGTCTATATCGAGGGCAGCCGTCGGCGTAGCTTACGTCGACGGGTTTTTGGCCTACACCGACGGCTTTTAGCTCTCGGCATATCGCGTGCGTCTTGTAGTGTAGGAGTGGATCGGATGGCCCCGCCGCCGCCCGCTCCATCGAGGATGAACTCGGAAGACCACCAAGATATGTCCGATTCGTCCTCCACGTCGGAAGATTTCGACATCAAGGAACTGCTCCACGACAACGACGACTGCGAGGTGGCCCTTCTCCTCGTCGTTAAGGAGCACGAGGACCGGTGGAAGATGCTGGATCGAAGGCGCGGGTCGATGAAGGGCCGCACCTACATCCAGCGCAACCGCTTCCTCGGCCACGCCAACTTGATGCAGGATTATATTGCCGACATACCTACATATCCACCCAATCTTTTCCGTAGGAGGTACCGGATGCGGCGTAGCTTGTTTGTCAGAATTGTTGAAGATATCGAAAAGAATTCGACATACTTCACGCAACGGCGTAACTCTATCGGCGACCTAGGATTTAACGCCTACCAAAAGATCTCGGCTGTCATGCGAGTGATTGCTTATGACGTCCCCATAGACTGCACCTATGATACCTTCGCATATGCAAAGATACAACCACCGAGTCGGTGCATAGGTTTGTGAAGATGGTTATCAGGTTGTATGGGAAGAAATATCTCCGAGCTCCCAATGAGGAAGATACCAAAAGATTAATAAAGATAAATGAAAAAAGAGGATGGTCGGGCATGCTTGGTAGTATAGATTGCATGCATTGAACATGGAATGTATTGTGGGAAAAACCATGATCCTACCATTATGCTCGAGAAAGTTGCTTCACAGGATTTATGGATTTGGCACTGTTTTTTGGGCTGCCCGGAACACTCAATGACATCAACGTTTTACAAAGATCCCACTTGTAGCCGAAGATGCACCTACTTGCAGCTACAAGGTCATGAATAACAAGTATTCAATGGAATATTATCTAGTCGACGATGGCATATATCCCACTCAACTTTTGTGAAGTAGGGTACACACGCTGGTGCTAGAAGCCTAGGCCAACACAAGTACAAGAAATAGATACAAATCGTGCTAGGAGTCTAGAACTTCATGCCCCAAGACAGTTACTCCCCTCCGTTTCAAAATAAGATGTTTTAGGTTTATAAAAAAAAAAATATCTAGACTTCTTTTTGGTGTGTAGATTCATTTCAAATCTGAGTGAACCTACGTACTAAAAGAAGTCTAGATACATTTGCTCAAAGCTAAAACATCTTATATTTTGAAACAGAGGGGAATACATCTGTATGAGACGGAACGAACAACCACAAACATCAAAACAGAGCATCG
The DNA here is from genome assembly GCA_916181665.1 of Avena sativa. Lineage (NCBI taxonomy): Eukaryota > Viridiplantae > Streptophyta > Magnoliopsida > Poales > Poaceae > Avena > Avena sativa. Next base: position 370,868,880 of record OV702284.1, read on the forward strand.
AAAAACCAGGCCAATCCACAAGATTACAGGATGCAAGGCAACCGCCTCTCAATGAAAGATCACACCAAAACCAGGCAAGGGGATATTTAAGGCTTTTCAAGTGCAGTACATCTGCACAATACGACGTTATATAGGTATTATTGCTGTCACTACTACTAGAACAAGAGCATGCAAGGTTGTAAACCTGTCATGTTTAAGAAGCACACGTACATTAACTAATAATACTGAAATACATAAGAGCCAGCAACAAAATAAATAATTCCCAGCGACAAGTCGACCCATAGATAATAGTACTGGAAGTTGAGAGCGACACACACTTCGGCTCGTCAAAAAATGTATTCCATCTCTTCTCCAAGATATTGCATCACCAGTTCAAGACTACTACTTCTGGATCGAGCCCCCACTGGCCATCAGTGCCATCAGCTACCTGCACGAATGACAAAACATATCGTCACATCACAAACTCTACACCATCTGCTTGTGCTTAAGCATGAATAACCGAACAAAGTAACAGAACAACTAAACCACATGAACCTGCTCACTATGCAACAAAAGAACGGCCATATTTACAATGAATCAAAGGGAAAGCACAGAACAAGACCGTATGACAATCATGCCTAACAGGCATCTCAATAGATATTCTTCTCGTAGTTCCAAAATACAGAGCAATCTAGACACTCAGAAAGATCACCTATCACGACTTCAAGTACATGAGCATATACAAATAGTACTATATAATTCAGCACTCCTTGGGCATGGACCTTACAGCAGCTTCACTGTTTCTGCTCAAGTTCTGAGGTGGCATCACTGAATGTACACCTCAAGAGCAAGGAGGATCAAGAACAGTGAAATTACTCAGCTAACACCTAAGATAACTATACTAAATAAGCAAAAAATCAGCTACTTTAGTACTGCGTCATGTATACAAGGACTTCTCTATTTCAGTAAAACTTGAAATCAATATACGCTCTATATGTTCACACATACTACCTCCGTTCCTAAATATAAGATGTTCTGTTACACTAAATTAGCCCACCAAAACGTCTTATATTGTGGAACAGTGCCTGCTACTTGCATAAGATTTTAGTTATTTAATCATGAGGTAAGATAGGTAATTTATATCTTGCTTTGAAGTTCTGTTAGGCAACCAAGGGGCATGCCCTGGACAGATGATTTCAGTTGTTAAAGAGTATTGTAATCAATCCCAGACATCATAAAAAAGGTTGGCAACTTGGCATGCAGAGCAAGATATTTTCATGGTCAAGATGACTCCATGCACTTAAGAGGTATGTCAATTTCGCAAGAAAGATCAAACTTCACTTTTTTTGTCTCTCACAACTCATTAGCTGAAAAATAATTTAACTAATTATAGGGCCATGCAGCCAAGGATAATAAAAAAACGTTCCTGGTATGAAACCCGCGAGCTCTCAAATGGACCAAGGCAACACTGATAAAAGCAAGCCAGGGCAAATATCCTTTTACAAAATTGTTCTCATGTACATAAAGAACACAACAAGCTATAAAATAATTTTGATATTTGCAAATGCTTGATTTTGTGTTATGCTTCCTCGGCCGCTGGAACAACTTACAAATGGACAGCCCTAAAATTACTCATGACAAATAAGCCCTACTACATACTAAACTACTCATAGATCACATAAACAGAATATGCAAGACATGCAGCCATGAGAAGTAGCAACCAAACAAAGTAATGCACTGAAGTGAGATACTGTTATGTGGTCAAGTGCTTGGTATGAACTCAGAAATCACCTTTTCTAACCAATAATACAAACTTAGAACTTTTATATACAGCTGAAGGAAGTATTTAGGCTCAATTAATAGGAGCAATATGTGAACAGAGCTATTGCAGGCTATAAACATAATGATCCATGCAAAACTAGTCAACTACAGACACCCCAAAACTGGGATGTTCTGATTCAGTCAGATTCATGATAAAATAAGAACTTTGTAGAATACGATACAGATGAAACTGAAGTGGCATAAAATAAACTAACAACAACACGGTGCTCATCCACTGGACACATCATTCAAACAATGTCATCCTTATACTAGGAGAAAACATGAAAAGCTTAAATACTCTTATGCGGCCACGCCTATGACTACATCACCAAAGAGACAAAAAACCACATTATATCAATGAATATCAGCAGAGAGATAATAACGCCACACGCGGAGGAATCCCTATGTCCAAAAACTGGAATAATAAGAAATCTAAGCCTTTGTTGAATCCTAAAATAGTGGTTTTCTCCAAATTCTCAGTCAGATCAGAATGCAGATCAAATAAAAAAACCACACCTTTTCACTTGTACTCGAACGATGGTATTGGAGGGCTGGGCGTATCAAAGCTCTCCAGTATCTCCGACGTGGCCCCACTGCTACTAGGCTTCTTCTCCTCCTTGCCAAATAGAAAGCCGAACCAGCTACCCCTGCCACTCGAGCTTGCATCCTCAGTACGGTACACAGGTAGCTGAGGCTGGCCTGGGAAGCTGCTGCTCGAGCTTGAAAGGTCAATAGAAGACACATGTGCCTGAGGTAGGCCTGTGGCAATGTTAATGTTGGGATCGTCTGCAGGGAGCGATGGGAGGTTCGACTGCATGGCAAAGAATTTGTTGGTGGCGATGCTGGCGCCCTCAATAGCCGCGAGGATAGCACCGCCAAAGATCGCCGATGCGGCAGTGGCTCTAAGGCCACGTCGCAAGGAAAGGACTGCACCAGTTGAGGCACCGGCGATTATGGAGTTCCAGGGGTCCTCCTTCTGGCGTACATAGACTGTGGTGCAGTCGAAGGTGGAGAAGAGGACAGACCACACAGCAAAGCCCCCGCCGACTCGAGGGGCGTTCATGCGCGCGGCCTGCATACCACCAATAATCCGTGTGCCATTGGGCGAGTTACGGAGGCCCTTGAGGAAGTGAAAGACAGAACCACCTACAACACCCATGGCAAAACCCACACCAGCATCATCAAGGATGCGGTCTGGGCATGGATCCCTGTCCAAAAGAGGCATTGACATAGTATTCGCTGTGTAACCCTATCTGAAGATTCGATGCGTTGTGGTGGAAGTAGGCGGCAATGGCAGAACTCAGCGGAAGATAACTAACAACGAAAGCTTCCACGGGGTTCAGAGCTACGAGCACCAGAGCAGATCCTATATAACACGACCAATACGTCTTCTTGCAGAACACGGTATTGGCTAGTACCGAGGATCTAAAGGCATGTTGCCCAAGAAAGAAAAACTCTGGAGCCGAAAACAGGACTCCTAATCGCCCCCGAATCAATTAAAACAGAATACAGATTGGGAAGGTAATCGAATAAAAACCGCACCTTTTTATTCACTTGTAGTCGAACGATGGAATCGGAGGGCTGGGCGAATCGAAGCTCTCCAACATCTCTGACTTTCCCCCACTGCCACTGGGCTTCTTCTCCTCCTCCTTCTTTTGGAACAGGTTCCGGAGCCAGCTGCCGCCACCGCTGGAGTTCCCGATCTCAGGAGGGACCACGGCTGGCTGGGGCATGCCTGGGAAGCCGCCCATGCCCTGGAATCCGCCTCCTCCCGCCGCGATGGCCGCGGCCAGGTTGGGGTCGTCGGCCGGGAGCGGCGGGAGGTTCTGCGGCACGGCGAGGACGCGGTTGAGCATGAGGCCGGCGCCCTCGATGAGCGCGAGGAGACAGCCGCCCATGAGCGCGGATCGTCCGGCGGCGCCGACTCCCTGGCGCATGGAGAGGAACCCTCCGGTGGCGGCGCCCGCGATGATGGAGTTCCAGGGGTCCTCCTTCTGGCGCACGAAGACCATGGTACAGTCGAAGGCGGAGAAGAGGCCGCCCCAGACGGCGAAGCTCCCTCCGACGCGCGGCGCGTTCATGCGCACGGCCTGGGCCCCGCCCACGAGGCGCTCGCCGTTGGGGGAGTTGTAGGTGCCCTTGAGGAAGTGGAAGATGGAGCCGCCCACCGCGCCCATCCCGAAGGCGCCGCCCACGTCGTCCAGGATGCGGTCCGGGCACGGCTCCCGCGAGGTCTCCGGCGTGCCCATCTCCTCTCCTCCTCCGGCGATTCGGGGGCGGCGGCGGTGGGAGGGAAACCCTAGCTCGCGGCGGCTGGCGTGGAGAGGAAGAAGAGAGGGGGGAGACGGAAGGGAATGGGGGAAAATGTCTTGTGGAGGGAGCTTTTTAGATGCGACTGGTCTTGTGGCTTACGCTGTTTCTCTCTATGCGTGTGGGGTCGGTGGCAGCTGGGTCCACTGTCACTGGCTTGTTCGCCTGCGTACCGTGCAGCTTGCGAGGTGAGGCCGTGAGGGCGTGAGACCGAGCAGTAGGCGGTGGAGATATTTTAGGCGGCGCCGGCTACACGAACTTGCGAGGTTTCTGTATACCACCTCCATCTAAAAAAAGGTTTTCTGTAGGCCAGTGAAGTCCGAATAAGCCCTAATGGAGCCCGGGCCTATATGTAGGTTCATTTTCATTTGGCTCGATTTTTGGGTTTTTAAAAAGCCCTTCAAACAAATACGAAAAAGATATCTGCAAGAACTCGCACTACATATCTAAAAAGTTCCAATCCAAAATTCCTTATATTTCGGACGCAGCAAAAAAACAAATTTGATGCATTTCGTATGTGTACGGTTCACGTCCAAGATCTAAAAATTTCTCTTTTTCGCTGAGCTCAAAATACAATATATTTTCACACGACTTTTGGCACGTGTGTAGCGTATATCATGCTCTACATGCGTGTATCTTCAAATTTGAATTTTCTAAAGTTTCAAAGAAAAAATAAAAGGTTCCATGTGCATGTCTCCCATTACGCCGCTCTCAAGTGAAGTCACGCTATTTGGACTAGACCAATTATGATCGCGAGAAGAGCGAATGTGATTAGCCAAAATCACAAAACTAACCTAATCATATAAATTAGGAACAAGATAATTTGGTTCTGAAAACAATTCACAAACTAATTATTTGCATGGGGCCCTACCAGATGGCCCCATATTTTGCAGCACACCGTCTCGGTCGTACTTCGGTCCGACACGGAAGTCGTTGCTAGGATCGGACCCACTTGTGTAAGTTTGGCGGTCCCGTTGGTGGTATACCTGGGCATGTTTCGGGCCGAGCCTGACAAAGCCCGCCCGCATAAATCCCAGGCCCGAGCCCGGCCCGACCCGGCTGTCGGGCCTAAAAACTCGGCCCAAGCCCGGCCCGCCACTATGTAAATTCTCCGGGCCACAGGCCGGGCCTCTTCTTATTTGCGCACTTCCCTTGGCCCGATCCCGGCCCGTGTGCCCACCGGGCCACAAATCTCAAGCCCAGGCCCGGCCCACGGGCCTTAAAAGCCCGGCCCGTCGGGCTTTTTTGGCCGACCGGGCCGGGCTGCCCACGCCCAGGTATAGTTGGTGGCGTCATGCTACTATGCATGGAGTTTTTGGAGACGACGCTATAACCCTTGGGCAAATATCTAGCCCAAGCCCTCCTCCTACTTCCCCTCCATCTCATATATGTTCGACCACCTGACAAAGAATAGAGCCCATAGCGTCGGCGGCGCTCCTCCCAGCCTTCCACACCCATCCCCTCAAATCCTTACTCTAAAGTATAAACCCACAAATCTAAGGCTATTTTCGATGGATTTCTTTCCCTTCGAATTGTTGAAGTATTCTCCTTAGATTCTCCCATTTTTATTGGTTGAAATCATCACATTGCCCCTCATTCAACCCTAGTTCATCTAAAAAATTGAGTTTCTTCGGAGATTTGGCATGTATATGGTTAGATGATGCTTTGTTAGGGGTAGTAAATACCTAAGAGAGCTAATTTGATTTGTTAGGGTTAGAGATTTGGCATGTTATGGTTAGGGTGATGTTTGGTATAGATGGGTTTGAAAATAAGTGTGGCTGCTAATTTGCTTTGTAAGGGTTAGTATAAAATTCTAGTTTCCTTACAATTAGACAACATTACAACAATAAACCATAGACTTCCATCCAAATGCAAGGTCTAGGACTTCAACATTTTTGCCAAAATACCACCAAATTGCAAGAATCTAATCAAACCAAAACAAGGGGAGTGGGGGAGATTACCTCTTGGGACAAAGGGGTTCACAATCCATGAAGAAATACAACTAATTTCGAGAGAGGGAGAGAGGGGAGGACCCATGGGTTTGGACAGCCCACCCACGGGTCTATATGTCTATTGACTTTAGGGGTATGACGCGGTCACCAAACGCCATGCATGCATAGCAACATGACACCACCTACAGGAGCACCAAACTTACGCGGGTAGGCCCGAGCCTAGCGATGACCACCATGGCGCCATTACCAGTGGCGTCGTGTTGTAGAGGATGCAGCCACCTGGTGGGGCACTATGCAAATAGGTTAGTTTGTGAAATGTTTTTAGAGTCAGATTATTTTGTCCTTAACTTCCATGATTAGGTTAATTTTGTTAATGTGATTCCCTTATGGACTGATTGTGAGTACAACGCTTATATCACATACACATGAAACATAAGCACTTAAGCAGGTACCCCCTAAAAATGGAACATAAGCAGGTTCTAACAGTACAACAGATAAAACTGAAGCAAGTTCTATCGGTCTAAACCTTTCCACAAAGGCTGATGGCATTGTAATATCTTGGATCTTGGATTATGTACCCGAAGTTGAGCGGAACTGGGTAAAATACCCAATAGGGACTTGAAAGTAAAAAACAATTATAGCAGACCCCTGATTAGAGCTGGCCATGAAACGTTCTATGGGTCTTTCATCCATTAGATCGGAATCTCGACAGTTAAAAAAATGACCAGTTCAAAGATACACTCAGCTTTGGATACATAATCCAAGGTCGATGAATTTTTGGGTAGATAACCAATTTTCCCTTTGAACATTGGACATAATACTAGCAAGCAAAGCCATGGTAACCAACTGAGCTAGGATTGATTCTTGTCAATAGTAGAGAAAGAACTATTTTACTTACTCTACTCTGCGTGCTAGCAATGACCTGCATATTTAGAAACTACTGTCGTGGCTGCGATGATCTCTATATCGTACCTCCGAATAGAGTATTATCATGTCAGGTTAGACGTGCACAATGAATTCGTTCAAAACAATGCACATTGGAATTTGGAAATGATTGGAATTTGGCTAGTTCTAGTCATTTCATTGCCAATTGAGACTATTTTATAACTTGTTATATGAATTATTATTCTTGCATAATTTGTATATATATATATATTTGTTTATTTATTGCAATATTTATTATTAAACACATATTATTTTATAGCTTAAAAACCAGACAATGAACCGGTGAACCAGTGGTCTGACCGGTAAAAACCTGAACCGATGGCTTTGCCGGTTCAATCTCTGGTCCGGTTTTTTAAACTAAGCATACTAGTAGAGTGCAGCAGCTGATACCAAGCGAGACTGGCAACCCGTGCAAGGCACAAGCTTCTGCCTCGGTCTTCCGGAACATGCAGAACCTTGTTGAACAAGCCATCGTACGTGCGAAATTCCATACATGTTTCTAGCCTAGAGAAGCCTAGTAATATCTGGCAGAGATCTCTGGCAATGTTTACAGTGATTGACTGATGGAAAGTTATTGTCACTTCTTTTAGCACTGAGCATGTACAGCGTTGATTGAGTCTAACAAAAAACTTGGACATGAGTCTAAAAATCACAGAAGTGCTGCAGCGTGTATCAATCCTTAGCTACTACTCCCAGGACGCATTGTCAGAATTTTTTATTGTATCAAGCCTCACCCCGCTGGTCCTTGTGGCCTGGTAGCTAGGTGAATCTATACGAGTGTAGGTGTCAACACTACACTAGAACTTGAGTCTAGAACTAGACGCGCGTCTAGCGATTTTCACCTTAGCTACCGGCGGTCCAGCGTTTAATCCTAGATCTAGCACCTCTTAGACTCAGCCTTTGACCAACGCTGCACATGCCCTAAATAACCGTTCCCCAAAAGCAACTTTGTTTTCGGTCCCTATCCAGGCACTGATGCTCTCGAGGCAGCTCGACAGGAGTTCCTCGGTTTTTCAGTTTTGTGGCTGATCACATATGCAACCTGATGGGCATTCAGTCTGTTGCTGAAAAGGGGGACATATCGTCGTACTAAGAATCAGTGATATAGTTTGATGTCATAACGTTGAGATGAAACTGGAAATTATCAAACTACTTGAACTACCAGTTGACCATGGTTGACCGGCGCAAATGTGTGACTAGATTATCTAATGTAAAAGTTTCAGTTGACTAGAGAATTATTGTTTCTATGATCTAACATTAAGTTGCACCGAATATTATATCCAACTCATGGTTAAGAAGGGTACAACTGTTCCTACTGCATTACTAAATATATGAAAGACAATCGTTTCAGAGATCAATTAGGAGTGCCAAATCAGACGTCGGTACTGTAGATACGTCTACAGTGACCGGATATCTACAGTACAAACATTTTCTCCGTCTATCCCGTGTTTTCTAGACGGTCCTCTCCTCTCACGTTTGCTGTGCGATGGGTTTCTTTCCTTTCTGGAAGATTCCGTTCTAAGCGGTGGACTCGGTTTCACCTCCCACCGTCGACGGATAAGCTTTGTTCCTACCTTTTCTTCTTTTTCCTCCCCATCACCGCCGCCTCACATGTCTCACCAAGGGCCAGCATCCTTCTCTCCATCTCTGGCCGCCGTGCCGCCTACCGGGGCCTATATCTTCTCCCTGTAGATGGATAGGGCTGATGCTGCTCTGTGTGGTCGTTGTGGTAGGCTCGCGTCCCACTCGAGGATGTACTGTGGCGCCCGTATCTCCTTCCGGTCTGTAGTTGGCCGCCGATGTTGTTGCTCCATGTGGCAAGGCGATAGGTCGTCCGGGCATCCCCGTCGAGGCCGTTCGGCCGCCTTCTCCTCTCCTGCCAGTTTGGAGGTGGACGTCGCTGTCGTTCCGTCCCAAGGGTCATCGAGGCGTCCCCTCCGAGGCCGTTCAGCCGCCTCCTCCTCTCCTACCAGTCTGGAGGTGGACGTCGCCGCTGTTCCGGCCAGTGGCATTCATCACCGTGACACGGTCCGCGTGACTGGTCCAGCGTGTGCACTGGCTTCGCTTTTTCTCTGCCCCGCCTCCGTCTTTCTTACTGATCTGCAGGTAGACGGCGCCGCTGTTTATCCGCGTGGCTGGCGTGGTGGGCTGTCAGGTCATGCCTCTAGAGGTCGTGCCTGCGCGTCTGCCTATCCTTCTGGTCAATAGATGAATGGTGCCGATGTTCCTCCAGGTGGCCTCCGTGGTAAGATGCCGGGGAGTGTGGTGCCTCATCGCCATGGCTCCTGTCTTCAGGCAAGGTAATGAGGACACACTATACCATGTTCTTGGTTTCACGAATAGCTTCTTTTTCATATTTATTAGGTTGGTCAATCAGCTGACATGTTGTACTTCTCTGAAATCGTATGGATGCATGGCCTAGCTGCAAACAAATGTTAGGAAAACGCCTTTCACACTTTTTTTAGGCATTTACAGTAGCAGAATTTTGCTGACTGGTGCACTTAATGCTCATGTCTATCCTACCTCAGTCTCTCTTTTACTGTGATGGCTGGTGGTATTGGTCTGTCTGGTTTATGCTTTAGTTCTTACCATTTGTGTATTTTTAGTCTTTCTGATGATGTGTTGTTGTCTCTCTGAGAATACAGGGATCACGAAATGCGGCAAAACTTATATGAGCTGGATTTCATTGTTGTTGCTGTGAGGTACATATCCGACATGTCTATCCTATCTCAGCCTTTCTTTTACTGTGATGGCTGGTGGTATTGGTCTGTCTGGTTTATGCTTTAGTTCTTACCATTTGTGTATTTTAGTCTTTCTGATGATGTGTTGTTGTCTCTCTGAGAATACAGGGATCACGAAATGCGGCAAAACTTATATGGGCTGGATTTCATTGTTATTGCTGTGAGGTACATATCCGATAATTCTGTCAGTTGATTTACATACTCTTGCCTATAATATAAATGTAGAATTGTCTCAACATACTACCTTTTTTCTCTATATATATAAATCACTTCAATTATTACCAGAGATAATAGCTGGCTCTTCTTCTCCTAACAAATATATTATTATTCTCTGTTTTATTCTATTACCGTCCAAATACGATTAAATCAACATTTTCTACCTTTTATCTAGAAAAATAGTTAATTTGAAAAAAAATGATAAGAGTTGATTTGACAAACCGATCAGTAAACTAGGCATTAGTAATTTTGTCGAAATAAGATAACATGGAATATATACCTAGCCAAATCTTCAATTACCTCCGGAGCACACCATTCTGATCTCACGCCAACCAACATATTCTAGACACTTCTGCAAGGCAAGACGACCCATGTTATTACAGTTACGTTTCCAAATATTTTATGAGCTAAAGAAACAATATCCAAATAAGCATATGCTTCCCACTATTTAGATTTATATAATTCTATTCTCACAGTGTATTGCGGCTGACAAACTTATTTTCTAACAGAGCGATATTTTCAGGAAAACACAATGGAGATCTGTGTGCTAGACAATCGTATAGATCAGTTCAGAGAACTGAAGAAAGGATTGATATGTACATAGAACCACTATTGCTGATGACGCGTGAAAGAGCTACAAATCAACAACCCAACCCATATAGAGTCAAAGTTGCTCAGATTTAGGAAGTCCCCTACAGCCTGAAAATTTATCCGTGTTAGTGCACAAATGTACTGAACCTTCTGATATGTTGAATCAATTGGTATACACCTTCTGTCCTGAAATACTGTATGTGCCGTTAGTAAATAGGCAGAAGGTCATAACGGATACAACTTGGGGAAACAAACTTTTATATTGGTGGAGCAAATATTACCTATTAACATTGTTTCAAAAGATGGTACTGTATGTGAAGAATATCTGTAAAATAATCATTTGCTTATTCATCATGTATTTTCATCTAAAATTTCATATGCAGGACAAATTTTGTTCTAGATAACCAACAGACCAATTGCTTTATTCACACGTAGTAGTGTAGGATTATTTAGCAGATATTGCCGCTGGCTCTTTTTTATTGGATTAGACATGGACATTGTGTAACCATTGGTATTCAGTGCATTGTTCTTATTAGGTTGGTTGATCTCTTTGTATCCAATAGCCATCCTTTTCAAGCAGACTGGCAATTGAAACACATAAACTGTCTACGCTACCTATCAGAAGCAAAACTTGCAATTCTTGGCAATGTATAGCACGGAGTATCGCCAGTTTCAGTTCTGCAGCGACAAATGTCAACAGTATTGGAAGCAAATGGAGAATTCAAAAGCACGTGACCCTGATGCTGTGACACAAACTGGGTTTACAGAGAAAATGATTCTGCTGAGAAGAAACTGATAGACCTCATGAAGGAATGCGCATCTCAAGATCTGCTTGACCTGTTTCTTTGTACTTCCATTTCCTTATGCGCTTCTCCTTGGAGATTTGCTTGATCTGTTTTTTTAAACCTCCATTTCCTTTGCACATTTTTGGTACGATTAGGTGCTTGATAGAGCTCACTGAGATTCTTTCTTTGAACTTCCATTTCATTGGCACATTTTTGGTGTAATCAAGTGCAGAATCTTGCAGATTGCGACAGGTTGCTAAAAAGGTTTATTAATCTTGCTTTCGCTGAAACATATGTGGCTATTTTGGTGGATAATCTGGATCAAATGGCAAAGCAACAATAGAATTTAGGAGACACACTAAGTATAGTAGTCTTCTACTGAAGCCGATCCCACAAATTATGTGCTCAGATATAATCCATACTTCCACATGTAGAGACACTCTCCAAATGACACAATTCAATGGTACTGCTACAAGGCTCTTTATCACCACTGGCGCGGCGTGTCGCCGCGCAGACTTACCTAGTATGATTTTTAAGGCTTGTTACTACACAATTGACATGGAACAACAGCAAAAACATAATCGTTAACTGCAAAATAAGATTTTTTTAGTTGACATATAAATTGAGAATCTGCTACCAAAGCCATTAGCATTCATATATCACACAATATATTAAAATTAAATTAGCTAACATGCATCTTTTACGGCAACTTGTCATGTGACAATACAAGATCAACATATTGTGTTCCATAGCTTGCCATGCAAAAGTATAGATTTTCACAATAATCTCTTAATTTCTCTCTTGCGGTGCTCCTTACGGTGACGTTTATCTTTTCCTCTATGGTCTTTTAGAAATTTTTCACCAAGACAAATCAAAGAATATTCAACAGAATCTTTTCTTTTCCTTTACCTACCTTGTCATCTGCTGTACTGCAGTTGTATGTTTTCACTGATCCGTGCAATAGCATTCCTCAAGATGCATGCTTAAGCGCATACCTACTTTACTTGAATTAGCCGCGTCGCTTAACTATCCAAGACAGATTAGTTATCAGTTTATATCGATAGAAAATAGCTAAAATATTCTCGTCTAGTCTATTTGTTAAAAATAATAGGCTAATCTAATTAGGCCCATGTATATTTAAGGTTTTCTCTAAATCTCAAAGTCTAGGTTTGGGTAGCTTACATGTGTTTGGGTCCATGTTGATGGCAGCTCACATGAGAGTGGAGTGGGAGCTAAAGTTTAGTCCCACATGAAAAGTTGAAGGAGAGTTGCACCACCTTATAAGGTGGAGTGTTACACCACTTTGTAAGTGAGTGACAATAAGAGAGAGACACACGCGCGCTCCTCCTCCTCCTACTGCTACTGCTACTACGCTCGCACGCCCGTCATGTCACGCGCCGCGGGCCGCGTTGTGGGAATCTCGTCGAGCCGAGCTTTATTTTGCTGCTCATGTAAATTGTGAGGTTTTGATAGATGTATCAAACAGTTAGCTTATTCGGTCATTCCCGGATCGTGGGCTACTGTAACCGACCCGAACGTGTGTAACATGGACTCGGCCCACGTTCACATCCGTTAGGGTTTCCTGAGCAGCTCTATATAAAGTCATGCGCGGCTACCGCCATAACATACCTAAAACCAATCTAGGGATTTGTCTCCTATCTGCTTGCGCCACCATCGTAGCCTACTCCATCCCGCTTGCCGGCGTGCACCGGCGGACGGGGGAGCAGGTCTCCGAAACCACTCACCTTTGCGATCCTGTACGGGAGAGGGCGAATAAGGTTTTTGGGAAGCGCTCCACGCGATTGTTAGAGTTCTCCATCACGGGTCGTCTTCCGTCCAAGTCAGACGGTGCTGCCTATCGCTGTCTTCGCCGCCATCTGCTTCGATCAATCTTCCCCAAAGTTACTGCTGCGAGTACATCTGCAAGCGAACGATACGTGCGACATGTTCCTGTTTGGTTATTCATCATGTTCTGCGAGTATATGTTTAGCTGCTACTTGTTTCTGTTCATCTTGTTGTTTAGTACTCCCTCCGTTTGGGATTATAAGTACCGCACGGATAATTAGGTTTCTATTTTAAACAACAAAATATAAATATTATAGGGTTAGAAACTTTAGAGGTTATATTTTCTAATGATATAACTTTTGTAATATATAAGTTATATTTTATTGGTCAAATTAACAACCTAGGTATGCGCGTAGGACCTATAATCCCGAACAGAGAAAGTACATCTAGTATGTTCGAGTTACATGAGCTAGTAGATGGTTTTGTCATGTTTAATATTCTGGAATTAATCATAGAAATTGCCTAATATTCCAACAATCCAAAAACCTTATTGTAGGCAATTTCCTGAATTAACAATGGCTGGTTTTACCGATGCACTAAGGCTGGATAAGATTACTGGTGTGCACTTTAGAGGTGGCAGTACAAGGCTGAGCTTTGGCTGACCACGATGAAAGTGTTTCAGATTAGTAAAGGCAAACCTGAAGGAACTATATCTGACGAGGATCGGAAGAAGTTTGAGGATGCCAATACTGTCTTTGTGGGATGTATTCTAAGCATTCTTGTTGACCGTTTGTGTTATGTGTTTATGCACATAAAAGACGGGAAGGAGCTCTGGGACACACTGGACGCAAAGTTTGGTGCTGCAGATGCTGGCAGTGAACTGTACATCATGGAGAGCTTTCATAATTTTAAGATGAAAAAGGACCTTCCTGTGGTTCAACAAGCTCATGAGATACAGTGCATTGCCAAAGAGCTCGAACTCCTTAAGTGTACCTTACCCGACAAGTTTGTGGCGGGTTGCATTATTGATAAGTTGCCCCTTCATGAAGGAACTTTGCAACAACTCTCAAACACAAGAGACAGGAGATATCAGTTGAAAATCTGATAGCGTCCCTTGATGTTGAGGAGAAGGCTCGGGCTAAGGAAACTACTGAGAAAGGAGAGGGTCATGCTACTGCTAACTATGTGCAGAAAGGCAAATCCGTAGGCAAGAACAAAGGGAACATCAAGCCCCCCTTTAACAAGTCTGTAAAGTCTACAACCTTCAAGAAGAAGAAGACGAATAGGGACATGAGTGATCTGAATAGTGAAGGGAATATGCCCTGAGAGGCAATAATAAAGTGTTTATTATGTGTATTCCAAGTATATGATAGATGTTTATTTTGCATGCTATAATTGTATTAATACGGAAACGATAATACATGTGTGTTTAATAAATAAACAGAAAGTTCCTAGTTATGCCTCTCTCATAAACTAGCTCGTTGATTAACAAGATGATCAAGGTTTCCTGATCATGGACATTGGATGTTGTTAATAACGGGATCACAACATTAGTGTAATGGTGTGATGAACATTCATCCGAAGTATAGCATTACGATCAAAGTCATTGAGTTTATATTGCTATAACAACTTATGAAGTGATCCTAATCCTTAGACCATGAGATCATGTCAATCACTAACACCGGAAGAGTTTCTTGATAACATCAAACGTCACACCGTAACAGGGTGATTATAAAGATGGATTCAGAACTAATAAAGTGTTATGTTGAGGCTCATGGATCGAGAGTGGAATTTGTTCATCCCGATGACGGATAGATATACTCTGGGCCCTCTCGGTGATATCACATTGATTAGCTTGCAAGCAAGTGATTTGATCACTAGAATGTTATATCACAGGAACGAGAAAAGAGTGCATGTCGGTAACGAGATCAAACTAGGTATGGAGATACCGATGATCGAATCTCGGACATGTAATATATCGTGAAACAAAGGGATTAAGATATACTAGCGTAAAAGGTTCCGACGATCACAAGAAAGTCATCGTTGAATGTGTGGGAGTCAGTATGGGTCTCCAGATCCCGCTTCTGATTATTGATCCGAGAGGGGTCTCGATCATGTCCGCATTATTCACGAACCGTAGGGTGACACACTTAAGAGACACCGACATCCAATTGGAGCAAATGTTTCATGCCGAAAGAATGAACAAGCGCAGGAATTTATTTCACTAGATACCGAAACAGGTTTTCGGGTGAAATTGCATAAAGTGGTTATGCATGTGAAATAGAATTCTAGCAAGGGGTTATTTGTGAATGTTTGTCATTAAAGTAATTGACAAAATTCTGAATAAAATAAAATAGTTTTATTTAATGAGAGTTTGCATTAAATTTGGTGGAAATTTAATGGGAATTTGAGTGGACTTTTGAGTGGAGGAAATTTAAAGGGCATTTTGTGAGTGGAGTGTCCACCCACATGAATGAAGGAGGGGAGGGGGCTGCCCCCCATGGCCGGCGGCCACCCCTTGGGTGCTCCCCCCTCCTCCTATAAAAGGAGCCCCCCTCCTCACTTGTCTCTCACACCTCCTCGTGAAGGATCTCTCTCCCCCTCTAGAATTTATCCCCCATGGTCTCGGACTAGCGAGATACATGTTCCCGGTGGCTATTCGGCAAGAAAGAGTTGTGCTTCCGCTGCATCGCTGGAGCGAGGAGGCGGAGGTTGCTCGGTGCCTCGAACGTGTGTGCGAGCACGGATGCGCTGCTGATTTGCGGCGCTAGGACTTCCTCTCGATCTTGAGATCGGCAAGAGATCATCTACATCAACCACGAGTTGAACTCGTTAAGCTTTGTCGGTATTCAAGGGTATGTTCTCTACGGATATACATCCGCCCGTTGTTTGTATCTAGTAGATAGATCTTGGTATATAGTTCACATCGTAGGAAAATTTTTGTTTTCTATGCTGCGAACCCTACAGTGGTATCAGAGCCGGATCTATGCGTAGATACTTTACACGGGTAGTACACATATGAGTATGTGGGCGATGATGATCATGTTGTTGCTCCTTTGTTGTAATTTTGTATATTGGTGGCATAGTGGGATGAAGCGGCCCGGACAAACTTTACATGTCCTCGCACATGAGACCTGTTCCACGCTTGACATGCAACTAGTTTGCATAAGTGGCTAGCGGGTGTCTGTCTCTCCTACTATAGTCAATATCTATTTTGCAAGCGAGTTGTCAACAATTTGATTATCCTCGTTGTGGTTCATGTTCGTAGGTAAGAACGGTTCTATCTCGAAAGCCCTAAGCCACGTAAAACTTGCAATGGATAAATTAGAGGCGTCTAGTTTAGATTGTTGCTGGGCTAGTGTTATGATATGGTAGTGTTGTAAGTAGAAGTATGAGATGATACTCTTACAACACACATAGCGTGTAAAATCCACAGACCTTGGATTTACACATATAGGTATGATAGTGATCATACCACGATGCACATGATAGAGATCATCTGCGGGAACCATATAATTTCACTAATAAACATATGATGTTTGATAGCATCTTATATTGCTTGTTTAGCACTTTGTTAGCATAATAAGATGATCCCTCATTTAAATATCAAGATAATAATGTGTTCTTCCTTTAGTATGCACCGATTATGTTTTCGTCGCTCCAAGACATCACGTGATGATCGGGTGTTCTTGGATCCACGACCATATTTCGGGTGTAAAAAAGTTACACATGCGAATACTAAGGTTCTAACTTGGCGAGCCTAGCATGTACAGACATGGCCTCGGAACACGGACCGAAAGGTTAAGCATGAGTCATATAGTTGATATGATGCCCATTTGATGCTCGCCTTTGAAGCTATACCGACTCACGTGATGATCGGACTTGGTGTAGTGGATTTGGTTCATGTAATCACCAAAAAGGCACGAGGGATGTCGTTTTTGAGTGGGAGTTCATTCGTAATAAAGATTAGTTGAACTCAATCTATCATACACTTAGTCTAAACTTTACAAATTCTGTTGTAGATGGCACCACCTGCTTTTAATTTCAATGTGTTCATGGAGAAAGAGAAACTAGCAACGAACGGTAGCAACTTTACCGAATGGGCCATGAATTTGAGGATTCTCCTCTCTGCTACACAAAAGCAATATGTGCTAGAAGCGCCGTTAGGCCCCCCACCTTTTGATGATGCCCCTGACGAGGAGAAGAATGTCTATCAGACTCGTCAGGAGGACCACAACTTAGTTCATTGCGGCATATTGTATGGGCTAGAGCCGGAACTTCGAAAGCGTTTCGAAAACGACAATGCATTTGATACAATGGGTGAGTTGAAAATGATTTTCGACACACATGCTGCTGTAGAGAGCTACAACGCTTCAGAAAAGTTCTTTAGCTGCATGATGGAAGAGCACAGCTCCGTTAGTGAGCATGTACTCAAGATGTCGGGTTACGCCGATAAGCTTGTGTCCTTGGGAATATCGATTCCCATTGACTTAGGCATCCATCGTGTTCTGCAGTCTCTGCCACCTAGCTATAAGAGCTTCGTGATGAACTATAATATGCAAGGCATGAAGAAGTCTCTCCCCGAGCTTCTATCAATGCTTAAAACTGCAGAAGTGGAGATCAAAAAGGAACATCAAGTGTTGATGATCAATAGGAACACTGGTTTCAAGAAAGACAAGAAGGGAAAACGGAAGGGAAGTAAGGGCGGCAAGCCGGTTGCCGCGCCTGAAAAGAAACCCCGAGTTGGACCTAAGTCTGATTCCGAGTGCTACTATTGTAAGGGGACTGGCCACTGGAAGCGCAACTGCCCCAAGTATCTGGCAGACAAGAAGGCCGGCAAGGCAAACAAAGGTATATATGATATACATGTTATTGATGTGTACTTGACTAGTGCTCGCAGTAGCACGTGGGTATTTGATACCGGTTCAGTTGCTAATATTTGTAACTCGAATCAGGGGTTGTGGAACAAGCGACCGCTAGCAAGGGGTGAGGTCAAGATGCGTGTCGGCAATGGATCAAGCGTTGATGTGATCGCCATCGGAACGCTGCCTCTCCACTTAACGTCAGGATTAGTTATAAACTTAAATAAATGTTATCTGGTGCCTGCACTGAGCATGAACATTGTATCTGGATCGTGTTTGATGCGAAGTGGTTATTCATTTAAATCCGAGAACAATGGTTGTTCCATTTATATGAATGAAATCTTTTATGGTCATGCAACGATGATGAATGGTTTATTTCTATTAGATCTCGATGATAATGTTACACATATTCATAATGTTGATGCTAAAAGGATTAAACTTAATGATGATATATCCGCATATATGTGGCACTGCCGTCTAGGTCATATTGGCGTTAAACGCATGAAGAAGCTCCATTCGGATGGACTTTTGGAATCACTTGATTATGAATCATTTGATACATGTGAGCCATGCCTTATGGGCAAGATGACTAGAACGCCGTTTTCCGGTTCAATGGAACGGGCGACAGATTTATTGGAAATCATACATTCTGATGTATGTGGTCCAATGAGTGTGTCGGCGCGAGGTGGATATCGTTATTTTGTTACTTTCACGGATGATTTGAGTAGATACGGTTATATCTACTTAATGAAACACAAGTCTGAAACCTTTGAAAAGTTCAAGGAATTTCAGAATGAAGTGGAAAATCATCGTAATAGAAAGATCAAATTTCTACGGTCCGACCGTGGAGGTGAGTATCTAAGTTACGAGTTTAGCACTCACATGAAAGAGTGTGGAATTGTTTCACAACTCACACCTGCCGGAACACCACAGTGAAATGGTGTGTCGGAACGTCGTAATCGTACTTTATTAGATATGGTTCGATCTATGATGTCTCTGACGGACTTGCCGTTGTCATTTTGGGGTTATGCACTAGAAACTGCTGCATTCACTTTAAATCGGGCACCATCTAAATCCATTGAAAAGACACCGTATGAATTGTGGTTTGGAAACAAACCTAAGCTGTCATTTCTTAAAGTTTGGGGATGCGATGTTTATGTGAAGAAACTTCAATCGGATAAACTCGAACCCAAAGCGGAAAAATGCGTCTTCATAGGATACCCTAAAGAAACTATTGGGTATTCCTTCTATCACAGATCCGAGGGCAAGGTTTTTGTTGCCAAGAATGGATCCTTTCTAGAGAAAGAGTTTCTCGCGAAAGGTGTGAGTAGTCGGAAGGTAGAACTCGAAGAGGTTGTGGAACCTTCTCTTCAAAGTATGGCGAGTAGCGCAGCGCTGGAAGTTGTTCCGGAGTTGGCTCCACCTGTTGAAGAAGGAACTAATGATAATGATCATGAAACTCCGAAAGAGAGTACTACCGAACCTCGCAGGTCAAACAGGACGCGTGCAGCTCCCGAGCTGTACGGAAATCCTGTCATGAATTTCATGGTTGATGAAAATGATGACCCTGTGACGTATGAAGAAGCGATGATGAGCCCGGATTCCAACAAATGGTTAGAAGCCATGAAATCCGAGATGGAATCCATGTATGAAAATCAAGTTTGGAACTTGGTGGAACTGCCTCACGACCGAAAGGCCGTGGAGAACAAATGGATTTTCAAAAGGAAAACTGATGCTGATGGTAATGTGACCGTCTATAAAGCTCGACTTGTCGCAAAGGGGTTTCGACAAATTCAAGGAGTTGACTACGATGAGACTTTCTCTCCCGTAGCGATGCTAAAGTCAGTTAGGATTATGTTAGCAATTGCTGCATATCTCGATTATGAGATATGGCAGATGGATGTCAAAACCGCGTTTCTCAATGGGAATATTGAAGAAGAGTTGTATATGATACAACCAAAGGGTTTTGTCGATCCTAAGGATGCTAACAAGGTGTGCAAGCTTCAGCGATCCATCTATGGATTGAAGCAAGCATCACGAAGTTGGAATCTCCGCTTTGATGAGGTGATCAGAGAGTTTGGATTTGTCCAAACTTATGGAGAAGCTTGTATTTACAAGAAAGTGAGTGGGAGCAATGTGGCATTTCTGATATTATATGTGGATGACATATTATTGATCGGAAATGATATAGATCTTTTAAACAGTGTTAAAAGTTATCTAAACAGCAAATTTTCAATGAAGGACCTAGGTGAAGCGTCATACATATTAGGCATAAAGATCTATAGAGATAGATCTAGGCGCCTAATAGGGCTATCGCAAAGTACATACCTTGATAAGATTTTAAAGAAGTTTAAAATGGACGGAAGTAAGAAGGGGTTCTTACATATGTTGCAAGGCAAGACATTGAGTAAGACTCAAAGTCCGGCTTCGGCGGAAGAAAGAGAGATAATGGACAAAGTCCCCTATGCTTCAGCCATAGGCTCTATAATGTACGCCATGCTATGTACAAGACCGGATGTGGCACATGCTATTAGTTTGACTAGTAGGTACCAATCGGATCCAGGTTCGGAACACTGGATAGCGGTCAAGAATATCCTTAAGTACTTACGAAGAACTAAGGATATGTTTCTTGTATACGGAGGTGAAGAAGAGCTCGTCACTAAGTGTTATGTCAACGCTAGCTTTGACACCGATCCGGATGACTCTAAGTCTCAATTCGGATACGTATTTCTCATGAATGGCGGAGCGGTTAGTTGGAGGAGCTCCAAACAACCTGTGGTAGCGGGATCAACAACGGAGGCCGAATATGTTGCTGCTTCAGAAGCGGCTCAGGAAGTAGTTTGGATGAAGGAGTTCATATCCGAACTAGGAGTGGTGGCAAACGCGTTGGACCCAATGGTGATCTATTGTGACAACAATGGTGCCATTGCCAATGCCAAAGAGCCAAGGTCTCACAAGTATTCCAAGCATATTAAGCGCCGGTTTCACTCCATCCGCGAGCATGTCAAGGATGGAGATATAAAGATTTGTAAAGTACATACGGATCTCGATGTAGCAGATCCGTTGACTAAAACTCTCCCTAGAGCAAAACATGATCAACACCAGAACTCAATGGGTGTTAGATTTATCACTATGTAACTAGATTATTGTCTCTAGTGCAAGTGGGAGACTGAAGGGAATATGCCCTGAGAGGCAATAATAAAGTGTTTATTATGTGTATTCCAAGTATATGATAGATGTTTATTTTGCATGCTATAATTGTATTAATACGGAAACGATAATACATGTGTGTTTAATAAACAAACAGAAAGTTCCTAGTTATGCCTCTCTCATAAACTAGCTCGTTGATTAACAAGATGATCAAGGTTTCCTGATCATGGACATTGGATGTTGTTAATAACGGGATCACAACATTAGTGTAATGGTGTGATGAACATTCATCCGAAGTATAGCATTACGATCAAAGTCATTGAGTTTATATTGCTATAACAACTTACGAAGTGATCCTAATCCTTAGACCATGAGATCATGTCAATCACTAACACCGGAAGAGTTTCTTGATAACATCAAACGTCACACCGTAACAGGGTGATTATAAAGATGGATTCAGAACTAATAAAGTGTTATGTTGAGGCTCATGGATCGAGAGTGGAATTTGTTCATCCCGATGACGGATAGATATACTCTGGGCCCTCTCGGTGATATCACATTGATTAGCTTGCAAGCAAGTGATTTGATCACTAGAATGTTATATCACAGGAACGAGAAAAGAGTGCATGTCGGTAACGAGATCAAACTAGGTATGGAGATACCGATGATCGAATCTCGGACATGTAATATATCGTGAAACAAAGGGATTAAGATATACTAGCGTAAAAGGTTCCGACGATCACAAGAAAGTCATCGTTGAATGTGTGGGAGTCAGTATGGGTCTCCAGATCCCGCTTCTGATTATTGATCCGAGAGGGGTCTCGATCATGTCCGCATTACTCACGAACCATAGGGTGACACACTTAAGAGACACCGACATCCAATTGGAGCAAATGTTTCATGCCGAAAGAATGAACAAGCACAGGAATTTATTTCACTAGATACCGAAACAGGTTTTCGGGTGAAATTGCATAAAGTGGTTATGCATGTGAAATAGAATTCTAGCAAGGGGTTATTTGTGAATGTTTGTCATTAAAGTAATTGACAAAATTCTGAATAAAATAAAATAGTTTTATTTAATGAGAGTTTGCATTAAATTTGGTGGAAATTTAATGGGAATTTGAGTGGACTTTTGAGTGGAGGAAATTTAAAGGGCATTTTGTGAGTGGAGTGTCCACCCACATGAATGAAGGAGGGGAGGGGGCTGACCCCCATGGCCGGCGGCCACCCCTTGGGTGCTCCCCCCTCCTCCTATAAAAGGAGCCCCCCTCCTCACTTGTCTCTCACACCTCCTCGTGAAGGATCTCTCTCCCCCTCTAGAATTTATCCCCCATGGTCTCGGACTAGCGAGATACATGTTCCCGGTGGCTATTCGACAAGAAAGAGTTGTGCTTACGCTGCATCGCTGGAGCGAGGAGGCGGAGGTTGCTCGGTGCCTCGAACGTGTGTGCGAGCACGGATGCGCTGCTGATTTGCGGCGCTAGGACTTCCTCTCGATCTTGACATCGGCTAGAGATCGTCTACATCAACCACGAGTTGAACTCGTTAAGCTTTGTTGGTCTTCAA
The DNA here is from genome assembly GCA_916181665.1 of Avena sativa. NCBI lineage: Eukaryota > Viridiplantae > Streptophyta > Magnoliopsida > Poales > Poaceae > Avena > Avena sativa. Next base: position 370,891,583 of record OV702284.1, read on the forward strand.
GGGTATGTTCTCTACGGATATACATCCGCCCGTTGTTTGTATCTAGTAGATAGATCTTGGTATATAGTTCAAATCGTAGGAAAATTTTTGTTTTCTATGCTGCGAACCCTACAAATAGTTTCACTTGTGGAGAGCCCGGACACTTTTCCAAGGACTGTCCAGATCACGCATACCGTGGAGGGAGAAACGCAATGACTGTCAACATCATGACCGCTATCAATACTGATGGGTATGGTAATTTATTTAATGTTCTTTCATTATTTCAATCACCATGTTGGTGGCTTGATACGGGTGCTAATGTTTATGTGTGTGCTGACATCTCTATGTTCACTTCTTATCAGGTCGCTCGGGATTCATCCGTGCTAATGGGGAATGGATCACATGCTTTTGTTCATGGTGTTGGCACGGTGGATCTGAAGTTTACTTCCGGAAAGATCATGCAACTGAGGAACGTGCAACATGTCCCTACTATGAACAAGAATCTCGTTAGTGGATCCCTTCTATGCAAAGATGGGTTTAAGGTTGTTTTAGAGTCTAATAAAGTCGATGTTTCGAAACATGGACAATTTATTGGTAAAGGTTATGAGTTCGGAGGCTTGTTCCGTGTTTCACTTTCAGAGTTTTGTAATAAATCCGTGAATCATATTTGTGGTGGTGTTAATGATGATACCAGTGTTTGTCATTCTCGTTTATGTCACATTAATTTTGGTTTGATGTCTCGGATGTCCAGTATGAGTTTAATTCCGAATTTCACTATTGCCAAAGGTTCTAAGTGCCATAGTTGTGTGCAATCAAAGCAACCTCGAAAGCCTCACAAGTTTGTCGAGGAGAAAAACTTGTCACCTCTAGAACTCATACATTCTGATCTATGAGAGATGAATGGTGTGTTGAAAAGAGGTGGAAAGAGATATTTCATGATGTTGATAGATGATGCTACTAAATTCTACTATGTTTACTTGTTGCACACTAAAGATGAGGCTTTAGACTACTTTATAATTTATAAGGCCAAAGTTGAAAATCAACTAGAGAGAAAGATCAAGCGTCTTAGGTCGGATCATGGTGGTGATTATTTTCCCAAAATATTTGACGAATTCTGTGAGGAACATGGAATTATTCATGAGAGGACGTCTCCCTACTCACCCCAATCAAACAGGGTTACCGAGAGGAAAAACCGCACGCTGACTGACTTGGTGAATTCCATGTTAGCCACTGCTGGTTTATCAAAGGCATGGTGGGGGAGGCTTTGTTGACTTCATGTCATGTCCTGAATAGAGTTCCTAACAAGAATAAAGAAAATACCCCTTATGAGGAGTGGGCTAGGAGAAAACCATCACATTTTTGTATTTTCTCACTTGGGGGTGTTAGGTAAAGGTCAACATACCAATTCCCAAGAAACGCAAGCTCGGACCTAAGACAGTGGATTGTATCTTTCTAGGATATGCTCCACGGAGTGTAGGCTACAGATTTCTAGTGGTTAAATCTGAGGTACCTGATATGCTGTTGATACTATAATGTAATCTCGTGATGCAACATTCTTTAAGAATATGTTTCCTATGAAATATATGCATATCATTGGTAGAATTTCTTCTGAAATACTTCCTGAATCTAGTGCATCTATTGAGAATTCTGAACAACCACATGAGGAAGTCCTTGAGAAGGATGACCATGAACCTCTCACGAGGAGTAAGAGACAGAGGGTTGCAAAATCCTTTGGTAATGACTTCATCGTGTACCTTGTGGATGATACTCCCAGATCTATTGCTGAGGCATATGCATCCCCTGATGCAGATGATTGGAAAGAAGTTGTCCAAAATGAGATGGACTCGATTCTTTCTAATGGAACTTGGGAATTATCAGAACGACCTTATGGTTGTAAACCTGTGTGATGTAAGTGGGTGTTCAAGAAGAAGTTAAGGCCTGGTGGTACTATTGAGAAGTATAAGGCGCGTCTTGTAGCTAAGGTCTACACATAGAAAGACGGCGAAAATTACTTTGACACCTATTCACTTGTCACTAGACTAACCACCATTCGAGTACTACTGTAACTGGCTGCCTCTTATGGTCTTCTCGTTCATCAAATGGACGTGAAGACAACTTTCCTTAATGGAGAGTTGGAAGAGGAGATCTCTATGGATCAGCTGGATGGGTTTGTGGTAAAAGGTGAAGAGACAAAGGTGTGCAAGTTATTAAAATCTTTATATGGCCTGAAACAAGCACCTAAGAAATGGCATGAGAAGTTTGACAGAACTCTACTTTCTGCTGGCTTTGTCATTAATGAGGATGATAGGTGTGATTACTATCGCCATGGTGGGGGCGATAGTGTTATATTATGTTTGTACATGGATGACATTCTGATCTTTGGTACAAACATGAAAGTGATAAATGAAGTCAAGTCCTTTATTGTCAATGAGTTTTGATATGAAAGATCTAGGAGAGGTTGATATGATTCTAAACATCAAGTTTATTAAGAACAAGAATGGGATTACTTTAATGCAATCTCATTATGTTGAGAAGGTATTGAGCCGATTTGGCTTTACTGATTGCAAGACTTCTCCAACACCTTATGATCCCAGTTTGACATTACGAAAGAATAAGAAGGAACCAACAGATCAGCTAAAATATTCACAAGTTGTTGGTTCTCTCATGTACTTAGCAAGCGCTACAAGACTCGATATCTCTTTTGTTGTGAGCAAGTTGAGTAGGTTCATGTCTAACCCGGGAATTGATCATTGGCATGCACTAGAAAGGGTCATGCGCTATCTATGTGGTACAATGAGCTATGGGATTCACTATTCAGGGAACCCTGCTGTGCTTGAAGGATATAGTGATTCAAACTAGATCTATGATGTTGATAAACTCTATGCCACGAGCGGGTATGTGTTTACCCTTCGAGGTGGCGCAGTGTCATGGAGGTATCGCAGACAAACCATATTGACGAGGTCAACTATGGAAGCAGAACTTACTGCTTTAGACACAACCACTATTGAGTCAGAATGGCTGCGTGAGCTCTTGATGGACTTGCCTATGGTTGAGAAACCTATGCCGGCAATCCTTTTGAATTGTGACAACCAAACTGTTATTGTCAAAGCGAACAATTCTAAGGATAACGCGAAGTCATCAAGACACGTGAAGAGACGTTTGAAATCTATCAGGAAATTGAGAAACTTGATACGCCCAATTTGCATCACCATTCTATATCATAATTTACCTCTATTCATTGATGTTTGTCTTATTATGAGATATTACTTATGGCTTTTTCATCTGTTTATGCATGTTGGATGATTCTTGGAGATGGACTGCCAGAGTCTGGATTTTGATGGAAAAGAAGGCGTTTCGGTGCAATTTCGCAAAGATTAGAAAAATACTAGAAAAATATGGAAACGTATTATTTCTCCAAAAGAATGAGGGAGCCAGAAGGGGGGACGAAGAAGGGCCTCAGGGGGCCCACACACCCCTAGGAGCGGGCCCACCCGACCCTGCGCCTAGGGCAGGTGTGGCCCACCTGCCCGACCTCCGACTCCACCCCTTCGCCTATATCTTCCCTACGGAACCCTAAGCCTCGGGGAGCGACCACAAATAGATTTGCTCTGCCTCTGGGGGGCAGAAAACACCGAGAGAGAAAGATCTCTCTGACAGACAGATTTCAGCTGGGGGAATTCCTTCCCGGAGAGGGGAGACCATTGGCATCAACACCGTCATCAAGCTAGGCTTCATCGGGATCATCATCATCATCCACACCATCATCTCCACCAGCACCATCATCACCACTCCGTCCTTCTGTAACAATTGTGTTGGATATTGTTTTAGTTATTAGGGGAAACTTTCCCGGTGTTGATTACTGATACGTCGGAAACGTATCTATAATTTTTGATGCCCCGTGCTTGTTTAGTATATACTTTGCTTTACTTGTCTACACTTTGAGGTGCTTTTTACATGTTTTCTGGTATTAACCTACTAACAAGTTGCAACAGTGCCAGATGCCTGTTTTCTGCTGTTTTTGGTTTCAGAAAAGTTAGTAAAGAAATATTCTCGGAATTGGATAGGACAAACGTCAAAGTCATTTACTTTCCGTGGGGAACAAGAAGTCCAGAGGGGAGCCGAAGGGGCCGGCCAGGGCAGCCAGACCCCCCCCAGGCGCGACCAGGGGTGGGCCCGTGCCTGGCTAGGGTTTGGCCCTCCTGGTCGCCTCCTCGGCCTCCCCCTTCGCCCATAAGAAGCCCCCCGATGCAAAAACCCTAAGCACCCGATAAAATCTCCACGAAGTCTGTAACCGCCGACACCATCGTCCCTAGATCGGGGGGTATCTGAAGTTCTTCCCGGCACCCCGCCGGAGGGGAGATCATCCCGGAGGCCTTCTCTCTGGTATGATGCGTGAGTAGTTCCACCTTGGACTATGGTTCCATGTAGTAGCTAGATGGTTGTATCTCCTCCTTTGTGCTTTCATGTATAGATCTTGTGAGCTCCGTTCATGATCAAGATCTAATCTATTTGTAATCATGCATGTTGTGTTTGTGGGGGGGTCCGATGGATATTGAGACTATTATGTTGGTTTGATTAATGGTTTTGTATTTATGATTCTATCATGTCTGTGTTGTTTGTGATCTTGCATGCTCTCCGTTGTTAGTAGCTATCTTGGCCAAGTAGTTGCTAGTGACTCCAACAGGGGGTATTTACGCTCGATAGTGGGTTCATGCCTCTAGTTTCCAAGGGAAGTGACATAAATCTCTTCGGTTGTAGATGTGTTGTTGCTACTAGGGAGAAAACAACGGTCTCTTGTTCATGGAACATGTGGACTGTTTACCTTACAAACTTTGCTTAAATCAGTTGTCTGTTGCTTGCAACTTAATACTGGAGGGGGTTCGGATGATAACCTGAAGGTGGACTTCTAGTCATAGATGTAGTTGGATGGCGGTCTATGTATCTTGTTGTATTGCCCAATCGAATCTCATTGGATCTTTCTGACTAGTAATTGCATTGTTATGCCTTGCTCAGTTCTTGTCAATTGCCCTGCTGTAATTTATTTACCCTTCATGCCATCTTGTTTATCTAAGGAGAGCACCTCTAGTGAACTATGGACCCCGGTCCAATCTTTACCATTGATACATCTTCCACTATTACTTGTTTACTTGCTGCAAACCATTACCTGCCACACCATACATTTAATCCTTTGTTACAGCAAAACAGTGAGCTTGACAACCTCACTGATTTGTTGGGGCAAAGTCTTGAGTTTGTGTTGTGCAGGTCTCCGCGTTGCTTGCAACACCTGTGTGACGTTTCCTTCCTCCTTATGGTTCAATAACCTCGGTCTCTACTGAGGGAATACTTGTTGCTGTGCTCATCACACCTTTCTCTTGGGGTTTCCAACGAAGTGCTCCGTTAGCACCATCAACAAGTTTTCTGGCGCTGTTGCCGAGGAGGCTAAGGACATCTTCACTAGGGGAGTCCTTCACTTCCTTTCTCTTTACTTTGTTTTTAGTTTGCTTTGTTTCTTTTGCTTGGTTTTGTTTGCCTCTTTTGAAAAAACCCAAAAAATTAGTCTAGTTTGGTTTGCTTGCTTTATTCAAAAACACAAAAAAATTAGTTCCTGCTCTAGCTGCTACTGCTGTTTTTGGCTTGCCCACCTTTGCCAAAATGAACTCTGCTGAGAACACCAAGTTATGTGACTTCACTAGCACCAACAACAATGATTTCCTAAGCACTCCTATTGCTCCACCTGCTCCTGATGCTACCTTTTATGAAATTAAGCCTGCTTTGTTGAATCTTGTGATGAGAGAGCAATTTTCTGGTGCTGGTTCTGATGATCCTGCTGCCCATCTCAATAGCTTTGTTGAACTTTGTGAGATGCAAAAATATAAGGATGTAGATGGAGATATTATTAACCTCAAGATTTTTTCCTTTCTCCTTGAGGGGAAAAGCTAAAGAATGGTTGCTTTCTTTGCCTAAAAATAGTATTGATTCTTGGACTAAGTGCAAAGATGCTTTTATTGGAAAGTACTATCCTCCTGCTAAGATTATATCTATGAGAAGTGACATTATGAAATTTAAACAACTTGATAGTGAACATGTTGCTCCAGCTTGGGAAAGAATGAAGTCTTTGGTTAAGAATTGTCCCACTCATGGACTCACTGCTTGGATGATTATCCAGACTTTTTATGCAGGTTTGAACTTCTCCTCAAGAAATCTGTTGGATTCAGCTGCTGGAGGTACTTTTATGGGCCTCACTTTGGGTGCTGCAACAAGTCTCCTTGATAATATGATGGTTAACTACTCTGAATGGCATGTTGAGAGAGCTCCACATGGTAAGAAGGTAGATTCTGTTGAGGAAACTTCCTCTTTGAGTGAAAATATTGATGTTATTATGGCTATGCTTGTTAATGGGAGAGCTCCTCTAGATCCTAATAGTGTTCCCTTAGACTCCTTGGTTGCTCAAGAAGAGCAAGTTGATGTGAACTTCATTAGAAACAACAATTTCAACAATAATGCCTATAGGAATAATTTTGGTAGCAACAACAATTATAGGCCTTATCCTCCTAATAATGTCAATTCCTATGGACCCCCTCTAAACTTGAAGTCATTCTTAAGGACTTTATTAGTAAACAAACCACTTTCAATAAGACTATAGAGGAAAAGCTTTTAACTATTGAGAAAAATATATCCTCTTTGTCTGAAGCTCAGTCCTCTTTGATTAATAAAATGGCTGCTAAACCTAAAGCCATGAAAAATACCTTTGCTACTTCTCATGCCATATAAGTTACTATTGATGAAAATGTTAGGATGTTAGCTCAACTTCATGCTAAGTGGGAAAGGGAAGCTGGAATTGATAGAAATAATAGTGTGTGCACCATCACCACTAAACCACAAGTAGTCCATATTACTCCTCCTACTATGCCTAAGCCTATGGAGCCTACTACTAGTGATGCTAAATTTGACTTTGATATTGATGGTTGCAATATTTCTGAAGTGATTATGTTTCTACAAAAGCTTGCTAGAAGTCCTGATGCTAGTGATATGCATGTTGCTTTCACCAAACACATTACATATGCTCTTGTTAAGATTAAGGAAGAGAAGCTAAAACACAAAGCTTCTATTACTAGGAGAGTAGAAGATAGTTGGGAACCCATTTTTAATATGCAAGTGAATGACTTTGATCTCAAAGCTTCATGTGATCTTGGTTCTAGTGTCTCTATTATGCCTAGGAAGATTTATGAAATGCTTGATTTGCCACCATCGGAAGATTGTTATTCAGATGTCCCACTCAATGATAATGCTACGAAGAAACTCATGCGAAGTATTAATGATGTTCTCATTATGGTTAATAATGCTTATGTCTCTGTAGATTTCTATGTTTTCGATGTTGAATACAATGCTTCTTGTCCTATTACTTTGGGAAGACCTTTTCTTAGAACAGTTGGTGCCATAATTGATATGAAAGAAGGCACCATTAAATATCATTTTCCATTCAAGAAAGGTATTGAACACTTACCTATGAGGAGAGAGAAGTTTCTTTTTGCTCCTCCTTTGAAAGCAATATCTTATGTTAATGCTTCTTCATTAATACTTGATTCTTCTTGCTTCTTGTGCCTAACTTAAAGACGTTAAAGAAAAGTACTTGTTGGGAGATAACCCAAGAGTTTCCTTGAGTCTTGAAAGTTATTACTTCTGTAATGACCTCTCCTTATCCTTTTTATTTGCTTTTTGTGCCAAGAATGTCCTCTAATGAGAGGGAAGTAAGATTTGGGGAGTTGCTGTCCCGAAACAGATTTCTGTCCTCCACCAAAAAAAATCGTGAGGAGGCTCTATAACTCGTATTGAGCTCAACATTTACGAATAAATCCCCCAGTATGTTAGATAACTTTCGTTATCTCAACACTTTTTGATTGGAGCAACATAAGATGTTTGAAAAAATCGGTTTCTACCTTCTAGTCTGTTTTGACAGATTTCTGCCATTATTTGCATTTGCTTCTTATTGATTCTTTTTTGAGTTCTCTTTAGGTGAATTGAGATTTTTGAAGGAGTTACTATAGTAGCTTGTGTTTTTAGTGAAAATCCTTGCTGTTCGAAAGCTTTTCCAGGGGTCTAATATCTTTTGAATACACTAATGTTGCTAATGAAGATTGTGTGAAGTTTTGTATGAAGGAAAAATTTCAGGTGTAGAGAGAGAATGATGCAATGAGATGAAGAATGGACAAAAGTTCAAGCTTGGGGATGCCACCATGGTGTCGTGGTATTGCCGACGAGTGCGCCATGGAGGGGTCCTCATAGTGCGTGTTTAGAGACGTGGGGGAAGGCGGACGGTTGATGGGTACGAGGTAACACAACTTACCTAGGTTCAGATCCCACAACGGTGGCGGAATCCTACTCCTGCTATAAATCACTATAAGGGCAATACTCCGAGTTATAGGGATTGGTTCGCTGTGCGAGGTTGTATGAATCGATATGACTTGTGCCCTAAAGGCTCCCATAGGCCCGACTTATATAGTCGCCAGGTCCTAGGGTTGCAGGGAAAAGTCCTATCCGGACAGGTTACAGAGTCCTACACTGACTATGACTAGTCAAGCTTGTCTTGTACTCCAAGGCTCCGGGTACGTCGGTGACTCCAACCGTAGCCTTCCTTTATCCGGCATGGGCCTCCCTTCTGGATCCATCTAACTGGGCCGCCCAGCAGGCCATGGGCCATGCTACCAACTATGGGCCATCCGGGTTAGCCGGATAAGAGACATGCTATAAGGATACCCATATAGCATATCCCCAACAGTAGCCCCGGAGAACTCCGAGATCTTGCGCCGTCTTGCCTCTTCACGCTGAATGCTCCGTCTAAATGGATGTCGGCAAATCATCAAGCAATATCTTGTAGTCCTCCCAAAGAACCCTGCAAGGTTTTTCTCCATCTTCAATACGTAAGTCGGAGAAATGCTGAATCTTCCATCGTACTCTTCCGTAGCCGGACTGGATCCGTCCATGCCGAAATCTTCCAATGTGACGGCTCATCTGCCTATGTCAGCTAGGGCGACGTAGGCGTAGGTAAGCGACGCCTCGTAACTCACACATGAAGAGAACGCAATCATGTCCGATTTTCCCGCGCGAGCGATACGAATCGTTGGCGGTGACGGTTGGGACATGGCGAAATTTCCGTGCACATTCACGAACACGTCGTCTACGCGGCAACCATCCGATTAAGTTGCACGAATCTTGACGCTGGAGATTATAAATAGTAACTCTGGTGGAACTTTTTTACTTTTCACCTCATTCTCCTCTCATCGTCTTCTTCCTCCAGCGCGTGCCTCCTCGAGCTCTCCACGCAATCTTTGCGAAAAACCCTAGCTCCAATCCTTGCCAGTCTACTTCAAAACCACTCCATGGCCAGCAGCAGCTCTACCCTTCCATGGCGACGTCGGGCGAAGCTGCGGCGAAGTCGGCGAGCTCCATTGTCGTGCCCCCAGAGGGTTTGGTCATCCCCGTCTCGGCGATGGTTGAGTCCACCGACGGCGACCATAATCCAGCAGCGCTGGAGCCGTTGGAGGAAGAGCTCGACTCCCACAAGGGCGATTGGCGCGGTTCGGATATCACGGAACGCGATATCAAGGAGCTGATCGCTGAGGGCTACCTCCTCGCGATGGAGGGGCTCGCCTGGCGGGCGACGCCGGCCGGCAAGGTGACACCTTCTCCCCAAGCCGGAGAAAAGGTGTACCTCAAAGCACAACTGGTACGCGGCGTCTCCCTGCCCATCTCTAACTTCTTGCTCTCCGTCTTGAACCACTATAGAGTCCAGCCCCAAAACCTTTCCCCCAATAGCATCCTAGCGCTTAGCAATTACGCGGAGCTCTGTGAGGGTTACTTAGGGATAAAGCCTAGGCTAGACCTCTTCGTGTACTTCTTCACCGTCAAGCGTGAAGCCGGAGCTAGCAAGGACGAACTTAGGAACTGTGGCACCATAAGCTTCAAGATCTGTCCTGGCCGGCGGTTCCCCGACATCGTCAGCCACGAGTCCTGCAAGAATTGGCAGCGTACTTACTTCTACGGCCCAGATATCCCTCTAGTTGGCCGAGAAGTAACGTACCCGGACTTCGTTGACGGAGCCGCCGATGAAGCCTCAACATGGAGATCCCAGGCCTCCCTTCCCTCCGACATCGACGCTTCCCGCGCTATAAGGAGGATAGAGTGGTTCGTAGAGACGGGTTTGACCGGCTTGGACCTAGCCATGTGATTGTTCATCAGGCGAATCCAACCTCTGCAGCACCGCGCGAAGATGATGCACGAGTATACCAGCGACAGAAGGGATAGCCTCCGCATCTCCGTGGATAACTTCTCGAGCGACTCCGTCAAGCTCCGTCTTAAGGACATCGTCAAGGTGAAGGACAAGATACGTGGCTTCACCATCACCTACGACATGTTCGTAGACGGCAAGTGCCCAAAGGTAATTGTTTATTTTCCGTGTATGACATATACTCCAGTTCTTCCGTCTAGCAAATGTCATCCCGTCTAACACGGTGGTTCTTCACCTTACAGCTTAGCGACATAGACGAGGACAACATGGCTCCTCAAATCTATGATCCAAAGATGAAGGAAGTCACCATCGTGTCCGACAACGATGCTCCGTTGGCACGAAAGCGCAAGAGCTCCACCTCTAACGCTGCCGACGGAGGCAAGAAGAAGAAGACGGAGGGTGGAGCCTCCAAAAAGACTACCGCCACCCTGGAGGCGGAGAAGAGAAAAGTTACTGGGATCCCCTTTGCCAAAGCACGCCCACTTGTGTAAGCTTCTTTCTCTCAGACATTATCTATTTACCTGTCTTGCTCCTGTACTTATGCATTTTGCATGTTTCAGGAAGAAAGCCACGACCAGCCTGAAGAAGACCTCCAAAACATTGGGGGATTCTAGAACCATTAAGGACATGCTGCATCGCGACGCATCTCCCGCCATCTCCCCTATCACTCCCTCCGTCAAGCCCTTGTCTGCCCCGACAAGCTCACAAGCTAAGGAGGCATCTGACCCTTCCGCCATGGAAGTGGACTCAGGTGCCTCTACCGAGGTCGCTGTTGTCGGCGAGCAGGCGACACAGGAGAGTGCCGCCCACCAAATGGCTGAAGCTCCGGCTAAGGATGCCATCGGTAGCGGTAAGGCGGTGATGGAAGCTGGTACTTCTGTCGAAGGCGGCGTCCTCGCCCCCCAGAAACCTATTGAGTTCCTGAAGATAGTCTACCCGGCACTTATGCCGAGTAGCTCAACTCTGGTTCCTGGTGCGACACCGACATCTCCGACGTGCGGTCTTGAGGAGCTTCTCTGTCAAGCAGAGATCCTGCGGGGAAACCGTGTTTTCTTTAGCAATCTGCTGGCCGAGAGCGCTACGAACCTCAGATCATTGCACTTGTAAGTTTTTATTTGCCTTTTGTATTTCATATGAATATCCCACTGTATCCCCTGAGGATTTAGACGGAAAACCATAGGTCTTTGCGTCTGAATGCTCTAAAAGTAACTAAAGTAGAAAACTTCTCACTGTAGCCCCCAAGCATTTAGGTGGAATGAATTATTCCGACTAGATGCTTTAAGAGTAGCATACGTAGTGTTTATAAATTTCAATACTGTAGCCCCCAAGCCTCTAGTTGTAACTGAATTAGTTCCGACTAGATGCTTAAAGAAAAGATAAGCATATTGCTAAGTCAAAAACTCTTGCTGTAGCCCCCGAGCGTCTAGGTGGAAAATTTCCGGCTAGATGCTCCAAGCAGACCAATCAACGTTTAACTCTTTCATTTTTTCCACAGAACGAGAATGCTCGGAGGGGCATGGCCAACGACAAGTACCAGAAGATGCGCGCAGACTTGGAAGTTGAAAAGGGTAAAACTGCCTTCTTGAAGGAACAGATCACCAAGAGCAAGCGCTACTTAAGAACCAGTTTCTAGCATGTATATATTTTTTAAGCAAGTGCTGGCTTATCCATTACTTTGGTTCTTATGCTTGACTTTTCGTGAGTCAGAAGACTCGTTGTCGGAACCATGCGCTTAGGTGATGATGTCCAATGGCACAGTCAATAACCTAAGCACAAAATCACCGACAATAAGTGCCAAAAGTCACTACTCTAGAATCCACATAAAAACGACAAAGAACATGTAGACCAGAAAACTTAAGCTAACGCCCGTAGGCGGAATTTTCACAAGTGCAATCGCAAAACTTGTGCATAAAGGTTTTACATGATCCAAAAATGAATAATAAAGGAGGTAAAAGACTCAAAAATATGAGTGAACCAGAGAGCTTTATTTCATTGATCATATAAGAGATATACAATTAGATAAAAAATGCTAAGTGTAAAAAGGACGTAGCTGTGCTATGTTCCATGGCCGATCAAGCTCCGGGTAGTCATCATCCGGGTCACGTCACTTACGCTTATGATCCTCGTTGGGTCTATCCTTCAGTTCACGATTGTCAACGAGGTAGTAAGACCCATTGAGCAGCGCCTTGCTTATGATGAACGGTCCTTCCCATGGCGGGGATAATTTGTGTGACTTCTTCTGCTTAAGTCGGAGCACCAAATCCCCCTCTTTAAACGAGCGATGCTGAACGCGGCGACTATGGTAGCTGCGTAGCTTCTGCTGGTAGATGGCGGATCTTTGGCATGCCAAAACGCGCTCCTCCTCGAGAAGCTCCACATCTAGGCGTTTGGATTCTTCAGCGTCATCTTCATCGTAGGCGTCAACTCTTGGTGCATCGTGAAGTATGTCGGAAGGTAGGATGGCTTCTGCTCCATATACCATGAAATAAGGGGTGTAGCCGGTGGATCTGTTGGGTGTAGTTCGTAAACTCCACAGCACAGATGGCAATTCTTCCGCCCAGGCTCCAGCTGCTCTATGTAGCGGTGCCTCAAGACGTGGCTTTATTCCCTGCAGAATTAATCCATTGGCTCGCTCAACCTGACCATTGGATTGTGGGTGTGCCAAATATGCAAGGTCAAGTCGGATGTCCTTCTCCCAACAATAAGCCTCCACTTCTCCGAGTGACAAGTTGCTGCCATTGTCGGTGATAATGCTATGTGGGAGACCAAATCTCACCACTAAATCCCGGACAAACCTAAGGGCAGTTGCCCCGTCAAGCTTTCTAATGGGTTTAGCTTCTATCCATTTAGTGAATTTATCAACTGCTACAAGCAGATGTGTAAACCCACATGGTGACGTCTGTAACGGTCCCACCATGTCTAGCCCCCAGACTGCAAACGGCCAAGTTATTGGTATTGTTCGCAATTCTTTAGCAAGAACATGTGGTTGTCAGGCATAATACTGGCATCACATGCATGTCTCAACCAGCTTGTCGGCGTCCGCCTTCGCGGTCAACTAGTAGAATCCTTGCCGGAAGGCTTTCGCGACCAACGATCGAGGAGCGGCGTGATGCCCGCAATCTCCGAGATGGATTTCGCGTAGGATTTCCATACCTTCTAGCTAGGAAACACACTTTAGGTATACACCAGTAGTGCTCCTTTTGTAGAGTTGTCCATTGATTATGGTATAACCCTTTGCTCGTCATACTATTTGCCGTATTTCGACCTCGTCGTCGGGCAAAGTTCCGTGTTCGAGATATTCCATGAACGATTTTGTCCAAGCCGAATTGACCTTTGTCACCATGTTGACGAAAGAGTAAGATCTATCCAGATTGTCAATGTCGGCTCCCTTCACAGATGGTGTGCGCAGATGCTCTAGGAAAACTCCTGGCGGAATTCGCTTGCGCCCTGATCCAAGCTTAGACAGCAGATCAGCTGCCTCGTTTTACTCCCTAGGTACATACTTGACTTTGTAGCCCAAGAAGCTCTTGGCTATCTCGTCCACTTTGTCACGATATGCCGCCATCATAGGGTTCCGCGCATTCCAAGTGCCAGCCACCTGCTGGGCAACCAAGTAGGAATCTCCACAGCAAACTATGCGCTTGATGCCAATATCCTTGGCTACATGTAGTCCGTGAATGAGTGCTTCATACTCCGCCATGTTGTTTGTAGCCTCGAAGTGGATCTGCAGAACGTAGTGTAGCTTGTCTCCTGCTGGTTACTGTAGCAATACACCAGCCCCCGAGCCGTTGAGTAGCTTTGATCTGTCAAAGTGCATCACCCAGTACTCTGGTTCTAGCAACGGAGTAGCATCTGGCATCTCCGTCCAATCTGCAACAAAGTCCGCCAAGGCTTGTGACTTGATAGCGTCGCGTCTCTTGTAGGTGATCTCGAAGGAGGCAAGTTCAATGCCCCACTTCGCGACCCTTCCTGTAGCGTCGCTGTCGTTGATAATGTCGGACAGTGGAGTCTTGCTCACCACTGTGATTGGGTGCTCCTGAAAGTAATGCCTCATCTTCCGAGAAGCAAGGAATACTCCATAAGCTATCTTCTGGTAGTGCGGGTAACGCAGCTTGAACTCCGTCAAGACCTCGCTTACATAGTAAACTGGTCGCCGAACTCTGTGCTCATAGCCTGGTTCCTTCCGCTCTACCACGACGACGATGCTGATTACCCGGTTGGTTGCCGCCATGTAAATTAACAGGGGCTACTACTAGGAAAACGGCTATAGGTAATCAGCACATCCGTGGCTCACATGGTTGAAGTGCCCCACGGCTAAAACAGGCGTGGCTCACCTGTGGGCAGTGCCCTACTAATAACTAGAACAACCGTGGCGCACATGACCATAGTGCGCCACAGATGTGTGTGGGCCAGGGCCCTGTTGGCCACACGCCAAACTTCTATAGCGCACTACAGTCATGTGCGCCACGGTTGTTAGGGTCATCTGTGGCGCACGTGTGCATGGTGCGCTACGACTAAGCGCATGCCCACCTCTGCTCTGAAACGGCCACAAACTTCTGTGGCGCACTCCGCCTAGTGCGCCATAGGGACTAGGAGCATCTGTGGCGCACTCGTCCTAGTGCGCCACAGAAGTTTGTACTCCCTGTGGCGCACTGGGGCCGTGTGCACCACAGATGTTTCGATTCTTTTAGGACAGCACTTTATGTGCACATGTGTGCCCACACATCCACCACCCACACTTCACTTTCCCCTTCTTCTTCCTCCTTAGATCTAGTCGGGATCTTCTCCTTCCCACCTCAATTTCTCCATACATTCACCATTTTAGCATGTAAAACTTGCTTTGGATGTTACATAAGTAATAGAGGAGGTCTCCGGTCTCTCATCTATCCGTCTCCGGTCGACGCGCGCACCTCTCCTTTCCATCTTTCTCGCGATCGGTCTCTCATCTCGGTAAGTTGTCCATGTAAGGATGTGTTCATGTGTATATGGATGATGCATGTGCTCATATGTATGTAGATGATCGATGCTCATGATGTGTGTATGTGTGGAGAGGATCGATGGTCATATGTGTGTGTATATGGAGAGTATCGATGATGCTCATGCATGTGTGTATGGAGAGGATAATGATATGTTCATGTGTGTATGGATCGGTTTCTCTCTCTCTTGTGTTTGTATGTGAACTAGTTGCCTTTTGTTTTGCCAAAATGTTGATTCATTTCCATTTTGGCAAGACTTTGGCATTTCGCAAAGGTCCTAATTTTAGGATAGGTCATGCCGAAATTTTCTATCGACCATTGCATGCATGCATTCATTATGTGGTTCTAATAGACTTCAAAATTGTACCGTGTACATCGTGCAGGCAAAAATGGTCCGCATAATGAGCGAAGGCATTGTGGCTAGATTTTTGAAATGTGCGACGGCCGACATGATACGAAATAACAAGACAGATATAAGATGTCCGTGTAGAAGATGCAAACTCAACTGGGTGATCGACCCAGATTCCGGGAATCTGCAGGCGCACCTGCTCCGCCATGGTTTCATGGATGGATACACTCGTTGGATAAGCGATGGCGTAGATGATGGAGACGGTGAAGAAGGTGGCCAACATGACGATGATCGTCATCACGGCGAGAACGGGCGAGATGATGAAGAGTCTCCTGGAGATGGTGAAGGTGCGGAAGCAGACCGGGATGATGATGATCTAGATGCCGGAGGAGCAGACGACGATGGAACAACGTCAGGCTGGGTGCGGGACCCTTATGTGCAAGAGCTGCTTCTCAAGCAGACGAGTAACGCCAGGGCTGCCGCTAGAGAGAAAGCCAAGCTTGCGCAACTTGAGAAAGACGCGGTTACTCCATTGTATGAAGGATGCAGGCCCGATGATACCCGGTTGAATGTAACACTCAAGGCTATGGAGATGAAGGCAAAGCACAAATTGAGCGACGCAAGCTTCGACGATATGATGGCATTCTGGCACGATCGTCTCCCGGAGGGGAACACATGTCCAACTAGTATCGAGGATGCCAAGAAAATCGTCTGTCCTCTCGATCTACCGCACGTTAGATATCACGTATGCATCAACGATTGCATCATTTATCGGGGCGAGGACGCGGAGAAAACCACATGTCCGGTGTGCGGCGTGAGTCGATACAAGAAAGGGAAGAAAGCACCTCGAAAAGTGGTATGGTACTTTCCTATCACCCCTCGTCTGCAGCGCTATTTCGCGGACCCTAAGGAAGCGAAGCTCATGCGATGGCATGCGGAAAGGAAGAAGCCAGGAGATGATGATGACCCCGAAAAGGATGAGCTGCTGACGCACCCTTCAGATGCTAGCCAGTGGAAAGCATTGGACCTCGAATTCCCAGAATTCGGTGGAGATTCGAGGAACATCAGGCTTGGTGCGAGCACCGATGGACTCAATCCGTTCGGTAGCCAGAGCAGCACGCACAGCACTTGGCCTGTGTTTGTATGGATGTACAACCTCCCTCCATGGTTGTGCATGAAGAAGAAGTACATACAAATGAGTATGCTAATTCAAGGGCCGAAACAACCTGGTACCGACATCAATCTATATCTCGGGCTGTTGAAAGAGGAGCTAGCCACGTTATGGGAATCTGGAGCCAATACTTACGACGCCGTCGCACAAGATTATTTCACTATGAGAGCCGCGTTGGTCACTACGGTGCAAGACTATCCAGGTTGCGGGTATATCTCGGGGCAGGTTATCCAAGGATTCTACGCATGCGTTAGGTGCATGGATAACACAAGCTATCTCCAACTAGAGAAAGATCCAGGGTCATCGAAAACCGTGTTCATGGCGCACCGGAGGTGGCTCGGCAAGAATGATCCATGGAGAAAACGTGGAGACCTGTTCGATGGCAAATCAGAGACCCGAGGAATCCCAGAGCGTAGGAGCAGCGAAGAAGTGGAAGAGTTGCTGAAAAACTGGAAAGATTGTCCTAAGCCTGGAAAGAAGCGAAAGAGGCAGCAACAAGACAAGCCGCTGATGAAGGTATGGAAAACAAGGTCTGTTTTCTGGGAGTTGCCATACTGGAAGTTTCTCCGCACGCCTCATAGCCTCGACATCATGCATATCACGAAAAACGTGTGCGAGAGTCTGGTCGCCACCATAATCAACATGCCAGATAGGACGAAAGATGGTCCGAAAGCAAGGCACGACCTGATATGCTTGGGTATCCGGAAGGAGCTTCACGGAGGACGCACTACTCCTGATGATCAGGAAGATGACGATGATCATGAGTCGGAGACGACACAAGGTCGTCGGAAGGGTAAAAAGTTCAAAAAGAACGAATATTACTGCCCTCCTTCTTGCTTCACTCTAAGCCAGGATGAGATCAAACAGTTTTTCAAGTGCCTTCTAGGAGTCAAATTTCCTTACGGCTACGCGGGCAAGATAAGCAGATACCTAGACGAGGCGAAGCAGAGGTTCAGTGGCATGAAGTCTCACGACTGTGCTGTTGGAGATATGCCCAAGAGGCAATAATAAAGTGGTTATTATCATGTCTTCACACTTATGATAAATGTTTGCATACCATGCTATAATTGTATTAACCGGAAACATTAATACTTGTGTGATTTGTAAACTAAAATAAGAGTCCCTAGTAAAGCCTCTTGTTAAACTAGCTTGTTGGTTAATGTATGGTCATGGTTTCCTGATCATGAACATAGAGATGTTATTAACAACAGGATCATATCATTAGGAGAATGATGTGATGGACATACTCCTATAGATAAGCGTAGCATAAAGATCAAGTCATTTCAATAGTTCAATTGCTATATGCTTTCTGATACATAGTAACCTAATTCCTTCGACCATGAGATCATGCATATCACCTTTACTGGATGGATGCTTTGATGTCATCAAACACCACACCGTAACAGGGTGGCTATAAAAGTGGCATTGAGTGTTCGGAAAGTATTGGTTGAAACACATGGATCAAGAGTGGGATTTGTCCATCCATATGACGGATAGATATACTCTGGGCCCTCTCGGTGAAATGTCATCCAATTAGCTTGCAAGCATGTGACTGGCTCACAAGGGATCACATATCACGGGAACGAGAAAAGAGTACTTATCAGTAACGAGGTTGAACTAGGTATGCAGAGATACCGACGATCATAACCTCGGATAAGTAACATATCGTGAGACAAAGGGAAATTGGTATCGTATGTAAGTGGTTCATTCGATCGCAAAGTAATCGTAGAAATATGTGGGAGCCATATGAATTTCCAGATTCCTCTATTGGTTATTGTTCGGAGAAGTGTCTCGATCATGTCCGCATAATTCACGAACCGTAGGGAGACACACTTAAGGATTCGACGTTGTTTGAGTAGTTATGGTATTATGAGAAAGAGACCGAATGTTGTTCGGAGTCTCGGATGGGATCCGGGATATCACGAGGTGATCCGGAATGGTCCGGAGAATAAGATTCATATAAGGAAAGTCCCGTTTCGGAGTTCGGGAATGATTCCGGTGTTTTCATCGGGAATGTTCTAGAAGGTTCCGGATTGTCCGGCACTCCGGGGGGGGGAGGGGTACATGAATGTGTCATTACATATTGGAATGATTGCATCATGTACTAAGTGTTCTTGCTGTCCCAAATATAGGATTAAATTGAATCCTAAAACAGAAAAGTCAAATGTCCAGTTTGAAAGTCAAACGGCTAAAACAAGAAACTGTGGGAAACAAGCAAGAGGAGTTGGAATCAACTTGGAGGAGGAGTTGGACTCCTCCAGGCCGGCGGCCAGCCCTAGGACGAGTTGGGGAGGGACTCCCTCCCTCCCCTGGCGCGCCAAGACCCCCCTCCCATAAAAGGAGGGGCAGGGCTCCTCCTAGACACACACAAGTTTCCTATCCTCTAAACTAAACCCTAGATCTAGACCCCGGTTTAGAGCTATTCGGTTTAGAGCCTTCTAATTGGTTTAGAGCCCTCTAATTGGTGTGTCTAATTACTAGACCACTAATAGCCTCTCTCATAAGCTCCACCATACTCGCACCGGCTTAAGGCGAAGCCCTGCGGGATTTCCCCTCTACCTCCGGTACCACGCCGTTGTGCTGCCGGAATCAGGAGGAGAGTGCTACAACCTCCGCTGCCTGCTGGAACAAGGGAGAGGAAGGTCTTCGTCGAGTACCGAACGTGTGACCGACTGCGGGAGCGCTGCGGGAACGCGGCGCTGGAAGGATCGTCTACGCGATCTTGAGATCGGAAAGAGTACGACTACATCACCCACGAGAATCTGCTCTCGTTAAACACTTTGGAATCTTCGAGGGTGAGTTATTCCATCGACTCGTTGCTGCAATCTAGTAGATAGATCTTGGCTTGTTTGTTTGTATGCGATAGAAAATTTTTGTTTTCCATGCTACGAACCCCTACAGTGGTATCAGAGCCGTGTCTATATGTAGATCTGTTGCACGAGTAGAACACAATGGTCATTGTGGGCGTTGATGCTTTTATTGTAGATTGCTTTGCGTGTACTTTGCATCTTGCGGTATGTTGGGATGAAGCGGCCCGGGCTAACCTTACATGACATCGTTCATGAGACTTGCTCCACGCTTGACATGCAACTTGTATTGCATAAGTGGCTTTGCGGGTGCCTGTTTCTCCTAGCATAGTAAAGATCCAATTTACAACGGGTAATCAACAATGCTAGTATCAATGTTGTGGTTCTTGTTCGTAAGTTAGAACGACACTTATTGAAAAGCCCCAAACCACGTAAAATATGCAAAGAAAGTAGAAGCGTCTAACTTTGTTTTGCAGGGGTGTGCAGTGATGTGATATGGCCATGATTGTGATTATATTTGATGTATGCAATGTTCCTTATTGTAAGTTGGCAACCGGCAGGAGCCATATGGTTGTCTTTAATTTCTGTTAAGACCTGCGTGTCTATTCAAAATAGTTGTAATAGTTGAAGCTGGTGGACGACAACCATGAAGAAGCGTCATTGACCTTGATGCTATGCCAGTGATGATGGAGATCATGTTCGTGCTTGAAGATGGAGATCGGAAGCACAAAGAAGAAAGGCCATATCATATCACATATTATGAATTGCATGTGATGTTAATCCTTTATGCATCTTGTATTGCTTAGTAGACGACGGTAGCATTATAAGATGATCCCTCATGCACATAAATTTCAAGTTCTAAAGTGTTCGCCCTTAGTTAGCACCGTTGCTAAAGCTTGTTGCTTCGAAGCACCACGTGATGATCGGGTGTCTTTGATTCCACGGGTGAATACAACGTAAGCAAGCCAGATTTGCTTATGCAGTAGCTAAGGTTTGATCTTGACGAGCCTAGCATGTACAGACATGGCCTCAGGAACACGGATCGCCGAAAGGTAAAGCATGAATCATATAGTAGATATGATGAACATGTCGATTGTTCGCCATTGAAGCTATATCAACTCTCGTGATGATCGGTTTTGATATGGGGGATTTGGTTCGTGTGATCACTAAAACAATGTGAGGGATATTGTTTTGAGTGGGAGTTCACCTAGATTAATTTAATTATTAATTAGAACTCAATTTATCATAAACTAAATCAAAGTGAATTTGCATAGTTGTTGTAGTCATTGGCATCCGTTTACCACCTTGCGCTTAGTTATAATTGAGATGATAGAACTATAGAA
Organism: Avena sativa; assembly: GCA_916181665.1. Classification (NCBI taxonomy): domain Eukaryota; kingdom Viridiplantae; phylum Streptophyta; class Magnoliopsida; order Poales; family Poaceae; genus Avena; species Avena sativa. The sequence continues at coordinate 370,912,493 of OV702284.1, forward strand.
TTCTGGTTAGTTACTTTACGAACTGGTATCGTATTGTTTTGAAGTGTTAATCTAAAGTTTAAAAGTCCTATTGCAAACTTTCAGTAAGTTTCGGTTACTCCATGAAGTTTAATAATTGGTATTAAAACAAGAGTGACAAATCCAAGTGTTAGTATATAAATATCATGTTTGTCTCCATGATTCTTGATATTCAAAGGATTGTCTTAATATCAAGGTTATCTAGGATCTGAAAGAGTTGTTTCAGAAACCATGATGTGTGGAAGATATTATGATATCTGAAACGAAGTTTTGGTTACAACATGATAGAGTATAATATGGCAAAGTTTATGTTCTCATATTTTGATGAGAATTTACAAAAGGTTGGAGACACTTGTTGTCCTAATCCTCCAAAAGGTTTTTGGATAGCAACATTATACTCATAAATTCATCATTACAAGCTAACAGTAGCTTGATCATGGACAATTCCATGATAAGGGTGAATATTTGATGTAGATAAAATGTTTACTACACCAAGAGATTACTAAAGAAAGGAATTTGAAAGAACACCAAACATTTGATGATGGTGATCTACTTCAAAGTGCAAGTCCAAAGACATTGGTATTTAATTATACACGCTTTGGACTATATGTCATATGTATGACTCCACTTTTGATATTGATAGATTCTTTCAAATAGAAAAGGAAATATTGAAAGAGAATCTCATAAATATATGGCAGAAAAGAAAAGACTAGAATTGTTCAGTTTAAGTATATAGATGATATACATGTTATGGCTATATTCTTTGCTTATTAAACAATGTGGTTCTCAAGTATTTGATACTGAATTTGTTGGTGTGAATCGTCATACGAAACAACACAATTCATGAACTACAATGGCCTAAGTAACTAGCAAAAGAATATGTGATGATGTTCATCGAGAACAAATAAAGGGTTATTGTGTTGCTCGTTAAAACATCAAAGCTTGCCTTCAAGATTTGTTTTATCAGGTATTATGAGAACAAAAGGGTTGTTCAAATAATTGCCGTAATCCATAAAAGATGGATGATTCACAAATCTCGTTGGAGAAATCACATCCATAAAACTAGTGCTAAAATGTCGAAAGACAAATTGATTGAAAGATCACTTAGGAAGTGACATCGCTGTTTGAATTATATTGGAAAGATAACATGAAGAAACTCCATGTGGATGGAATTTTGGAGTCTTCTGATTTTTGATCAAATGACGCTTGTGAAACTTTCCTAGAGATAATTAAAACTTCGTTCATAGGCCAAAAGGGAATGAATGACTAGCTTATTGGAACTTGTACATATTGTTGTACGAAATCCATTATGTGTAGTCAAGAGCGATGGATTTCAACTTCATATGCTTTCTCAAAAAATTTGAGTGAATATATGAATATTTACTTAATAAGGATAAAGTATGAAACACTTGAAAAGTTCAAAGACTTTCAAGATGAAGTGCAAAATCATTGTAACAAGAATATAAACAGTTTATGATAAAGATCATAAAGGAAGATATTTGAGTTACAAGTTTAGCATAATACCTAAGATTTAAGGAATCGTTCCGTAGATTTGCATTTCCCGAAACACCATAAGAGTATGGAGCATTCGAGATATGTAATTAAACCTTGTTTGACATGGTAAGATCAAAGGTATAATTCATAAAACTGCCATTGTATTTTAAAGATTAAAAGCTTTAGAGATTACCGTTTTTCCACTGAAAAGAGCTCCATCATAAACCGCTGAAATGACACCATATAAGGTTATGGTTTGGGATAAAACCCAAGTTGTCCTTTCTTAAACATTGGTATGCTATGCATAAGAAAGATGTGTGCAACCAAAGTCGGATGAACCTGTCTTTGTATAAACTGTTCCTCCATAAAACACCAGAGACAAAAGTGTTTGTTGCTTAGAACGTCAAGTTTCTTTGAGAAGAAATTTTTCGTGAAAAGTTAAGTGGGAGGACAATAGAAACTTTGATAAGGTTAAAAGAACCTTAGCTATATGTGCAGAGTTGCGCAGCGCCGAAAAGTGTTCCGGAGACAGCAACAATGCTCATGGCTCACGTACCTCAAATGTTGTGGTCACAGAGATCTAAGTTCCTATTGAAACAAGTAGGTCGGATGAACAATCAAATACCAAGATTTGAGGGTTGAAACATTATTTGAGAATAATGAACCGACTACATGCAGAGAAGCGATGATGGGCCCTGACTCCGTAAAATGGCTTGAAGCCATAAAATCCGTGATAGTTCCATACACGAGAAATCAAGTTTTGAACTTGAAGGACCCTCGAGAAAGGTGTAAGACCTTACAGTTGTGTCTGGATCTATAAAGAAATAGACATGGATGTTTTACATCTATAAAATAGTCGACATGTTGGGAAAGAGTTCACAACAAGTTGTATATGACAAGATTTGATCTTTCATAGCGATTTTTAGTCTAGACGGATTAATGTAGCAACCAATACATATAATTTGTTATGTGGTAGTAGAATAAACAAAACAAGTTCTTCTAATAGAATGGTTACCTAGGACGTGTGCATGACACGGTCCAAAGGGTTTTGTTAATTCAAAGGATGCTAAAAACATATGCAAACTTCAATGGTTGAAGTAAGCATAGCGGAGTTGGAATCTTCACTATGATGAAACTGTTAAAAGAGTTTAATTTCATCGGAGACAATGAAGATGCTTGCATTTGCAAGAAATTAAGTGGGAGCGCTAAGACATATTTCTAATACATTATGTGGAGGACATATTGTTGATTAGAAAAGATGTATCTTTTATTAACACATATTAAAAATTTCATCCTGATGAAAGACTTAGGCAAAACCCAAATATTTGGCATCAATAGACGCTAATATGGTTGTGCCAGAAGTACATAGACAAGATATTGAATGAGTTCAATATAGAAACTACAAGAGAGGTTCTTGTTGCACAGAAAGGATTGAAAGAGTTCAATGTTGATGATATATTCAAGTGTATTAGCACTTGGTAAGTGAAACAAAGATTCAAGTATAGATTGATACTTGATGTATGAAATCACAAAGAGTATTTATATCAATCATACTGTGATATGTACAAATCCAGATATGTCCTATGCTCTAAATGTTGTGAGCATATACCAGAATGATTTGTAAGATGATCATTGGACAATAGTAAGGATATTCTTATGATCTTTTGGAAGAACTAAGAGTATATTATTTGTAGAAGTGACAAATAGATGGTTAGTTCATTGTAAAAGTACTACATTGATACTAGCTTTGTCACAAAGTACAAATTAAGTTTATCTCAAACTAAACTAAGGGTGGCACAATATAAATGGAAAGTGAGTTCCATAATGGATTTGGATGAGTTCCAAAGTTAAGACATTGTGACAGATACTACAACAAAAGGCTAAGTATATGACTGCTATTATAGCAGCAAAAGAGGGCATTTGTGTCAAGTAGTTTGTTATCAAACTAGGTGTAGTTCACAGTGGGATAATACTATGAAGATATATTGTACGACAATATTATCAACATGTTTTAACCCCAAAGAGCTAAAGGTCACACCGAAAGACCAAATTTATGCAAAGCCATCTCATTAGAGAATGAGTGATGCGTAGAGACGCAAAGACATGCAATTACACACGGACCTGGAAGTGTCAGATCCGGAGATCAGTTGACCACTAGCAATCGTGTACATACAACACCGTAAAGCCATAGGTGTTGAATACACAAAGGTTCGAAACTAGATTATTGACTCTAGTGCAAGTGGGAGACTGTTGGAGATATGCCCAAGAGGCAATAATAAAGTGGTTATTATCATGTCTTCACACTTATGATAAATGTTTGCATACCATGCTATAATTGTATTAACCGGAAACATTAATACTTGTGTGATTTGTAAACTAAAATAAGAGTCCCTAGTAAAGCCTCTTGTTAAACTAGCTTGTTGGTTAATGTATGGTCATGGTTTCCTGATCATGAACATAGAGATGTTATTAACAACAGGATCATATCATTAGGAGAATGATGTGATGGACATACTCCTATAGATAAGCGTAGCATAAAGATCAAGTCATTTCAATAGTTCAATTGCTATATGCTTTCTGATACATAGTAACCTAATTCCTTCGACCATGAGATCATGCATATCACCTTTACTGGATGGATGCTTTGATGTCATCAAACACCACACCGTAACAGGGTGGCTATAAAAGTGGCATTGAGTGTTCGGAAAGTATTGGTTGAAACACATGGATCAAGAGTGGGATTTGTCCATCCATATGACGGATAGATATACTCTGGGCCCTCTCGGTGAAATGTCATCCAATTAGCTTGCAAGCATGTGACTGGCTCACAAGGGATCACATATCACGGGAACGAGAAAAGAGTACTTATCAGTAACGAGGTTGAACTAGGTATGCAGAGATACCGACGATCATAACCTCGGATAAGTAACATATCGTGAGACAAAGGGAAATTGGTATCGTATGTAAGTGGTTCATTCGATCGCAAAGTAATCGTAGAAATATGTGGGAGCCATATGAATTTCCAGATTCCTCTATTGGTTATTGTTCGGAGAAGTGTCTCGATCATGTCCGCATAATTCACGAACCGTAGGGAGACACACTTAAGGATTCGACGTTGTTTGAGTAGTTATGGTATTATGAGAAAGAGACCGAATGTTGTTCGGAGTCTCGGATGGGATCCGGGATATCACGAGGTGATCCGGAATGGTCCGGAGAATAAGATTCATATAAGGAAAGTCCCGTTTCGGAGTTCGGGAATGATTCCGGTGTTTTCATCGGGAATGTTCTAGAAGGTTCCGGATTGTCCGGCACTCCGGGGGGGGAGGGGTACATGAATGTGTCATTACATATTGGAATGATTGCATCATGTACTAAGTGTTCTTGCTGTCCCAAATATAGGATTAAATTGAATCCTAAAACAGAAAAGTCAAATGTCCAGTTTGAAAGTCAAACGGCTAAAACAAGAAACTGTGGGAAACAAGCAAGAGGAGTTGGAATCAACTTGGAGGAGGAGTTGGACTCCTCCAGGCCGGCGGCCAGCCCTAGGACGAGTTGGGGAGGGACTCCCTCCCTCCCCTGGCGCGCCAAGACCCCCCTCCCATAAAAGGAGGGGCAGGGCTCCTCCTAGACACACACAAGTTTCCTATCCTCTAAACTAAACCCTAGATCTAGACCCCGGTTTAGAGCTATTCGGTTTAGAGCCTTCTAATTGGTTTAGAGCCCTCTAATTGGTGTGTCTAATTACTAGACCACTAATAGCCTCTCTCATAAGCTCCACCATACTCGCACCGGCTTAAGGCGAAGCCCTGCGGGATTTCCCCTCTACCTCCGGTACCACGCCGTTGTGCTGCCGGAATCAGGAGGAGAGTGCTACAACCTCCGCTGCCTGCTGGAACAAGGGAGAGGAAGGTCTTCGTCGAGTACCGAACGTGTGACCGACTGCGGGAGCGCTGCGGGAACGCGGCGCTGGAAGGATCGTCTACGCGATCTTGAGATCGGAAAGAGTACGACTACATCACCCACGAGAATCTGCTCTCGTTAAACACTTTGGAATCTTCGAGGGTGAGTTATTCCATCGACTCGTTGCTGCAATCTAGTAGATAGATCTTGGCTTGTTTGTTTGTATGCGATAGAAAATTTTTGTTTTCCATGCTACGAACCCCTACATGTGCCGTGCTAATGACGCAGGTACTTCCGGTCGCACTAAGAGGGATAATGGACGAGCACGTCCGTGAAACGTTATTTGGCCTATGCAAGTTTTTCGACGTCATCTCTAGGAAGTCGATTGGCTTGAATCAGCTCGGAAGGCTACAGGAGGAGATCGTGGTGATACTATGTGAGCTTGAGGTCTACTTCCCACCCGCATTCTTCGACATTATGGTGCATCTGCTGGTCCATGTCGTGGAGGACATCGTACAACTCGGGCCGATGTTTCTCCGCAGCATGATGGCGTTCGAAAGGATGAACGGACACATCAAAGGATACGTTCGCAACAGGTCCCGTCCAGATGGAAGCATAGCCAAGGGCTTTCTGGCCGAAGAGTGCATCTCTTTCTGCATGAATTATCTAGACATCGAGAACCCTGTCGGTCTTCCCGTCAACAGACACCTTGGCAAGCTCGACGGATCTGGTCACCGAGAGGGTCGTCGCATACTGCATGCAGACTTCGATTTTCGACACGCAGACTTTGATCGAGCAAACCTCGTCGCGCTACAGCATTTAGAACTGGTCGATCCTTGGGTACAGAAGCACAAAAGGTTAATCGAGAAGAAGTACAGTGACCGGGGCATACAGAGGACGCAGGGAGAAATAATCAAAGAGCACAACTCAGATTTCACGCGTTGGTTTAGGCAGACGCTCCTTGATAATCCCCCGCGCTCGCATTCTTCTGACACGGAAAAGATCATATTCACCTTGTCGCAGGGACCGATGCAAAACCTGGTGACCTATCAGGCGTATGATATCAACGGCTACACATTCTACACGGAGGAAAAGGACAACAAGTGTGATTATCAGAACTCAGGCGTAACGTCGGAATTCTACACCGATGACAACGTGAAGGAAAGATTCTACGGAAGAATCGAGGAGATCTGGGAGCTCGACTACTGTGGAGAAAAGGTGCCGATGTTCCGTGTCAGATGGGCAAAGAGCGTCGAAAGAGAAGACCGGTATTTCACAACCATGGTTATACCTGAAGCAGCCAAATCCAAGGCCGCCGGTGCAAACGTGGCCGCGAAAAATGAACCGTGGGTACTGGCTACCAAAGTGGACCAATGTTTTTTCATTACCGACCCGACAAAGCCTAGCCGTGTTGTCGTGAGGAGAGGAAAAAGAAACATCATCGGAATGGATGGAGTCGCCAACGAGCAAGACTTCGACCAGTACGGCGATCCAAAGATTGAAGATGACGACGACTACGATGCAGCAACATACATCACAAGAAGAAAAAGGACAACCCTACCCAAAAAAGGTAGCCCGTTCTAAAGAAGAAACATTAAAGTGCCGGGGCTAAATTATTCAACCGCGACAAAGAAGGGAAAAAAGATTGTAAAACGCTAGCTCAAAAAATATTGTAAATGCCTGGTCAAAAAAGATTGTAATATTCATGAACAAAGTATTATGAAATTTAGTTATACTTTAAATCATATTTTTGGGCATTTTTGGAATATTATTACTTTTGGGCATTTTTGGAATATTTAAAAGTATTTTAAAATCAAAATAAAACTTCTATGGCATATATCACCACTTTTGGGCATTTTTGGAATATTTAAAAGTATTTTAAAAACAAAACAAAATTTGTATGGCATGTATCACCACTTTTGGAAAATTTTAAAGTATTTTTTGGAACATTTTAATTATTTTTAAAGTAAAAATAAAAAGTGGAGCACCAGGATTCGAACCTGGGTGCTCATCGTTTAGAATAGAGCTAAGGGCAGAACCAGTGGGGTAAGACAGTACTAGTGTTAACTAGTGGGACGGCCAAGTACTTATCTGATAGTCCAACCCACACACGCGTAGCGCACCCTGGCCAAGTGCGCTACGGTTATCCGTAGCGCACTTGGCCAGGGTGCGCTACGCGTGTGTGGGTTGGACTAGTCAACTGCGCGCGTGAGCCAGCCCTCCCATCGTCGTCCTCATCAGACACATCGTCCATCCCCATCCCCATCCCCGCATCGAGGCGCCGCCGCCGCCACGCCAGGAGGAGGCCGCCGCCGCCACGCCAGGAGGAGGCCGCCACGCCACGCCAAGAGGAGGAGGAGGCCGCCACGCCACGCCAGGAGGAGGAGGCTGCCACGCCACGCCAGGAGGAGGCCGCCGCCGCCACGCCAGGAGGAGGCCGCCACGCCACGCCAAGAGGAGGAGGAGGCCGCCACGCCACGCCACGCCAGGAGGAGGAGGCCTCCACACTAGGAGGAGGAGGCCGCCTTGCCCGCGCCAGGAGGAGGAGGTTCCTGCAGAGTCGTCCGCCAGCCCTCGTCGTCGTCATCTCCCCCTCTCTCCTCGAGCAATCTCAGAGGTGAGCTCTGCCCCTCCCCTCTATCCTTCTCCTCCTCTGCATCTGGTTAGGGTTAGGCTATTTTCTTCCTGAATCCATTGCATCTGGTTAGGGTTAGGCTATTGTACTTTGGTGTTTGCAGAATGTTAGACAAAAATGTGCTAGTGCTTGCAGAATGTTAGACAAAAATGGGTTAGGGTACCACAATTTCACTACACTGGACCTCTCCATGTTCTGTTAATAAATCAGTCAATCATGTCACTTCTATTTTTGGCTTGAAATGGGCTAGTTAAACCAGTGCAGTAGTTTTCCTGTAGCTTCTATTTTTGGCTTGAAATGGACTGGATAAATGAGTTGAGCATGTTGGCACTTTCATATTAAGAACTCCAATATTCTGTCTCCATGTGAGCATCAATCAATCCAATAAACAACATCCAAGAACTCCAATATTCTGTCTCCTCACCATGTATGCAGAGCCAGAGGTCTCCCTTGTATAAATAAAGTTTGCTGTCAAATGAGTTGTTAATCTGATGCTGATGGCTCCATTTGTTCAAGTGATGGCTCCAGTTGTTAATCTTATGCAGAGCCAGCTGCTTCTGAACAGCTGATAGAGACATGTTATGGTGTTGATGTTGAGCTGGTACTTGCTTTTGCAAGCCCCTTATTTTGTTCAAGTGTCCTGTTCCAGCCAGCTAACATCTCCTAAACAAACACCTGAACAATATATACTACAGACCCTAGTAATAACCCTACCAGAGTACCAGTACTACTACTCCTCCACCTAACAGAGTGTCAAGACTCTACCAAACAGAGACATTGTCAAGCACTGCCACTGGGATGCAGTACATCTTATATTGTTACTGCAATGCTAGTTATGATGAAACAATGTGTATATAATGATGAAATGCTCCTGCTGAAATCCTAGTTATGATGTATATACTGATGAAATGCTCATGCTGAAATCCTAGTTATGTTGTATGGTGTTAGTACTGATCCTGGTGATGGTTTTAGTACTGGTTTGCTTGCTGGAGATGGTCTAGTAGTACTGATCTGTGGTAATATAATTGTAGAACTAGAAATTGTGCTTGTGCTTGTATATGAAGCACTTTATTATGTCGTGTATGCAGGTTCTTGTATGAAATGAGTCCCGATTTTTGCCGGAATGTTGATTAACTTCCGTTTCGGCAGAAATCGGGCACTCCTAGTTTAAGAAAATTAGCAAAGGTCATGCCGGATTTTTCCGTGCATTTAACCAATTATTTGTTTTTTATTAGTGCAAAGATGTGTGACAACGACGAGGCTGGATGTTCTAAGCGCATCAGCGCTGAAGGAGAACTCAGACCTCCGAATAAACAATTGACATTCTGGGAGGCGGCCCAGCGTCTAGAAGACGATGAAGAATACCATCCTTCGGAGAGCGAGGATGATGAGATGGAAGACGCGGAGGAAGAAGCCGAAGGAACGGCGGACGATGAAACCACTAATGGCGGCGAGGGCACAGGGAGTGGTAGCAACCCTCCTAAGAAGAAGAAGCCGAAGGACCGGCGCCCGAACACGGTCGGCACGGTCAGGGAGGAAATTACCGAAGTGAGCCCATCAGGGGTTCCTTTGGAGCCCGCCCTTGTCGTCAAAGGGTACGGTGGGCAAGTGGCGGCGATCACCCGGACAACCATCTCGATCAACACCGAGAATCTCCGGCATAAAGATAATGGCCAGCAGAATTCCTACTTGACCAGCAGAATTCTACGCTGCCAGATCATCTCAAACAGTGGGCCGAAGCAAAGGCCAAGATCAATGATTCGGATATTAGACAAGAGATGTATCGCATCCAGCAGCAGTTTGGGGCAATCATCTTTCGTGATGTCATGACTTCGGGGGGGATCTTCTACGGAGGAAATATCCCGAATAACCGTGACATAGAAGATCGCCTAGAGATGCAGGGTGACTATAGGAAGTTCATGACGAGGCAGGGCGTCCTCCCGTTCCCTAAGCCGAGCCAGAAGGCTTGATGTTGGCCTAGTTGTAGTTGCAAACTATAGATGACCTTTGTGTGTGTGTGGACGACAAGTGTACTTATCTTATTAGGTTTATGAATCACCGCTTACTTATTTTGCTTATTATTATTATATATCAATCAATGCTTGGTTTTTTTGCTTACTCTTTGGTTTTTTTGCTTACTCTTTGGTTCTCGGACGACAAGTGTGAGTTATTTTTGTCTTTTTCGAGAATATGCCGATGATTGAAATGTCGTGGCACAATATATATGTGAATGTGCTATGACGGGATTGTCAGCCTTGTGATATGCACAAGTCCAGGAATTGTGCATCCTACTTGGCTGACAGTCCCGTCATAAGCAATTCCTGTGTCCAACGACCTAGCTAGTTATATATGAGGCATGCTTTTCGAGTTATTTTTGTCTTTTTCGAGAATATGCCGATGATTGAAATGTCGTGGCACAATATATATGTGAATGTGCTATGACGGGATTGTCAGCCTTGTGATATGCACAAGTCCAGGAATTGTGCATCCTACTTGGCTGACAGTCCCGTCATAAGCAATTCCTGTGTCCAACGACCTAGCTAGTTATATATGAGGCATGCTTTTCGAGTTATTTTTGTCTTTTTCGAGAATATGCCGATGATTGAAATGTCGTGGCACAATATATATGTGAATGTGCTATGACGGGATTGTTAGCCTTGTGATATGCACAAGTCCAGGAATTGTGCATCCTACTTGGCTAACAGTCCCGTCATAAGCAATTCCTGTGTCCAACGACCTAGCTAGTTATATATGAGGCATGCTTTTCGAGTTATTTTTGTCTTTTTCGAGAATATGCCGATGATTGAAATGTCGTGGCACAATATATATGTGAATGTGCTATGACGGGATTGTTAGCCTTGTGATATGCACAAGTCCAGGAATTGTGCATCCTACTTGGCTAACAGTCCCGTCATAAGCAATTCCTGTGTCCAACGACCTAGCTAGTTATATATGAGGCATGCTTTTTGAGTTTGCTCTTTTTGATTTAAGAGTACTTTCTATAAGTGTATCTTCATATGCGACTTTAATTATACATGTTTTTTCAATCACCGGTTAGTTATTATTGTCAACTTGTAGATGACGTGGTACGTCGTGTACAAGGGACGGGTTCCCGGAGTCTACGATGATTGGGAAGACTGCCGGAGACAGGTGCACCGTTTCAGCGGCAATAGCTACAAAGGGTACAACACTATGGCGGAGGCGGAAGATAGATACACGCGCTATCTAGCGGGAGTTAGGACAAGGAACCGGATGAAGACCTACACCTTCGTCGCGGCGGTGATCATGCTTATCTTCTTTGGTTATTTATCCCGCGTTTGTGTCTAGCTAGCTAGTTTAGATGTCTAGGCGAGCTTCCGAGCTCTAACTTGTTCGATCGACACATGTATTCGCATGTCACCAACTACTACTTTGTAACATGATCAAAACAATGTAACTTGGACTATGTATTCATGTATGAGACTTATCTATATGTATTTGTTTCAATCTTGTTTTTCATATCGAGTATTTATATATATAATTGTATATCTTGTATCTGTGTGTGTATATCTGCTGTAATATTGTATATAATCTGTATTGCATATAATCTGGCTTGGAAATTAAAAAAAAAACAAAAAATACATCTGTGGCGCACATGTTCTACCTTCTGTGGCGCACTACGCCTAAAGCGCACCATGGATGTTTAGTGGCGCACTGGGTAGTGCGCCACAGAAGATCCAAGGGGTAGCGCACCACGCCAAACTTCTGTGGCGCACTAGGTGGTGCGCTACGCCTATCTCTACACAACCGTGGCGCACTAGGCAGTGCGCCACGGCTGAGAGATAGCCGTAGCGCAAGGCCCGTGGCGCACTACATGTGCGCCACGGATGGGCCTTTCAGGTGCGCCACAGACGACCATTTTCCTAGTAGCACCAGGCTCGGGCGCTGCAAGGATGGGAGCTAAGGAAAGAATCTCCTTGAGCTGCTTCAATGCTGCATCTGCTTCGTCCGTCCACGTGAATTTGTCCGCCTTCTTCAGCAACTTGTATAGTGGCAGAGCCTTCTCTCCAAGTCGGCTGACGAACCGACTAACTGCTGCAACACAACCTGTTAGTCGTTGAATGTCCTTTAGACATGTCGGACGGTTTATGTTTAAGATGGCCTTGATTTTCTCTAGGTTGACTTCGATTCCGCGCTGGGAAACGATGAGTCCCAACAATTTGCCAGATGGAACCCCAAAGACACACTTCTTAGGGTTAAGCATCATGTTATATTTTCGGAGATTATCAAAGGTTTCTTTTAAGTCGGATATTAAGTCATTTGACTTTTTAGACATCACCACGATATCGTCCACATAAGCGTGAACGTTCCGACCAATTTGGTCGTGAAGGCAACGTTGCATTGTTCGCTGTTACGTACACTACTAGGAAAATGGTCGTCTGTGGCGCACCTAAAAGGCCCATCCGTGGCGCACCTGTAGTGCGCCACGGGCCTTGCGCTACGGCTATCTCTCAGCCGTGGCGCACTGCCTAGTGCGCCACGGTTGTGTAGAGATAGGCGTAGCGCACCACCTAGTGCGCCACAGAAGTTTGGCGTGGTGCGCTACCCCTTGGATCTTCTGTGGCGCACTACCCAGTGCGCCACTAAACATCCATGGTGCGCTTTAGGCGTAGTGCGCCACAGAAGGTAGAACATGTGCGCCATAGATGTATTTTTTGTTTTTTTTTAATTTCCAAGCCAGATTATATGCAATATAGATTATATACAATATTACAGCAGATATACACACACAGATACAAGATATACAATTATATATATAAATACTCGATATGAAAAACAAGATTGAAACAAATACATATAGATAAGTCTCATACATGAATACATAGTCCAAGTTACATTGTTTTGATCATGTTACAAAGTAGTAGTTGGTGACATGCGAATACATGTGTCGATCGAACAAGTTAGAGCTCAGAAGCTCGCCTAGACATCTAAACTAGCTAGCTAGACACAAACGCGGGATAAATAACCAAAGAAGATAAGCATGATCACCGCCGCGACGAAGGTGTAGGTCTTCATCCGGTTCCTTGTCCTAACTCCCGCTAGATAGCGCGTGTATCTATCTTCCGCCTCCGCCATAGTGTTGTACCCTTTGTAGCTATTGCCGCTGAAACGGTGCACCTGTCTCCGGCAGTCTTCCCAATCATCGTAGACTCCGGGAACCCGTCCCTTGTACACGACGTACCACGTCATCTACAAGTTGACAATAATAACTAACCGGTGATTGAAAAAACATGTATAATTAAAGTCGCATATGAAGATACACTTATAGAAAGTACTCTTAAATCAAAAAGAGCAAACTCAAAAAGCATGCCTCATATATAACTAGCTAGGTCGTTGGACACAGGAATTGCTTATGACGGGATTGTTAGCCAAGTAGGATGCACAATTCCTGGACTTGTGCATATCACAAGGCTAACAATCCCGTCATAGCACATTCACATATATATTGTGCCACGACATTTCAATCATCGGCATATTCTCGAAAAAGACAAAAATAACTCGAAAAGCATGCCTCATATATAACTAGCTAGGTCGTTGGACACAGGAATTGCTTATGACGGGACTGTTAGCCAAGTAGGATGCACAATTCCTGGACTTGTGCATATCACAAGGCTAACAATCCCGTCATAGCACATTCACATATATATTGTGCCACGACATTTCAATCATCGGCATATTCTCGAAAAAGACAAAAATAACTCGAAAAGCATGCCTCATATATAACTAGCTAGGTCGTTGGACACAGGAATTGCTTATGACGGGACTGTCAGCCAAGTAGGATGCACAATTCCTGGACTTGTGCATATCACAAGGCTGACAATCCCGTCATAGCACATTCACATATATATTGTGCCACGACATTTCAATCATCGGCATATTCTCGAAAAAGACAAAAATAACTCGAAAAGCATGCCTCATATATAACTAGCTAGGTCGTTGGACACAGGAATTGCTTATGACGGGACTGTCAGCCAAGTAGGATGCACAATTCCTGGACTTGTGCATATCACAAGGCTGACAATCCCGTCATAGCACATTCACATATATATTGTGCCACGACATTTCAATCATCGGCATATTCTCGAAAAAGACAAAAATAACTCGAAAAGCATGCCTCATATATAACTAGCTAGGTCGTTGGACACAGGAATTGCTTATGACGGGACTGTCAGCCAAGTAGGATGCACAATTCCTGGACTTGTGCATATCACAAGGCTAACAATCCCGTCATAGCACATTCACATATATATTGTGCCACGACATTTCAATCATCGGCATATTCTCGAAAAAGACAAAAATAACTCACACTTGTCGTCCGAGAACCAAAGAGTAAGCAAAAAAACCAAAGAGTAAGCAAAAAAACCAAGCATTGATTGATATATAATAATAATAAGCAAAATAAGTAAGCGGTGATTCATAAACCTAATAAGATAAGTACACTTGTCGTCCACACACACACAAAGGTCATCTATAGTTTGCAACTACAACTAGGCCAACATCAAGCCTTCTGGCTCGGCTTAGGGAACGGGAGGACGCCCTGCCTCGTCATGAACTTCCTATAGTCACCCTGCATCTCTAGGCGATCTTCTATGTCACGGTTATTCGGGATATTTCCTCCGTAGAAGATCCCCCCCGAAGTCATGACATCACGAAAGATGATTGCCCCAAACTGCTGCTGGATGCGATACATCTCTTGTCTAATATCCGAATCATTGATCTTGGCCTTTGCTTCGGCCCACTGTTTGAGATGATCTGGCAGCGTAGAATTCTGCTGGTCAAGTAGGAATTCTGCTGGCCATTATCTTTATGCCGGAGATTCTCGGTGTTGATCGAGATGGTTGTCCGGGTGATCGCCGCCACTTGCCCACCGTACCCTTTGACGACAAGGGCGGGCTCCAAAGGAACCCCTGATGGGCTCACTTCGGTAATTTCCTCCCTGACCGTGCCGACCGTGTTCGGGCGCCGGTCCTTCGGCTTCTTCTTCTTAGGAGGGTTGCTACCACTCCCTGTGCCCTCGCCGCCATTAGTGGTTTCATCGTCCGCCGTTCCTTCGGCTTCTTCCTCCGCGTCTTCCATCTCATCATCCTCGCTCTCCGAAGGATGGTATTCTTCATCGTCTTCTAGACGCTGGGCCGCCTCCCAGAATGTCAATTGTTTATTCGGAGGTCTGAGTTCTCCTTCAGCGCTGATGCGCTTAGAACATCCAGCCTCGTCGTTGTCACACATCTTTGCACTAATAAAAAACAAATAATTGGTTAAATGCACGGAAAAATCCGGCATGACCTTTGCTAATTTTCTTAAACTAGGAGTGCCCGATTTCTGCCGAAACGGAAGTTAATCAACATTCCGGCAAAAATCGGGACTCATTTCATACAAGAACCTGCATACACGACATAATAAAGTGCTTCATATACAAGCACAAGCACAATTTCTAGTTCTACAATTATATTACCACAGATCAGTACTACTAGACCATCTCCAGCAAGCAAACCAGTACTAAAACCATCACCAGGATCAGTACTAACACCATACAACATAACTAGGATTTCAGCATGAGCATTTCATCAGTATATACATCATAACTAGGATTTCAGCAGGAGCATTTCATCATTATATACACATTGTTTCATCATAACTAGCATTGCAGTAACAATATAAGATGTACTGCATCCTAGTGGCAGTGCTTGACAATGTCTCTGTTTGGTAGAGTCTTAACACTCTGTTAGGTGGAGGAGTAGTAGTACTGGTACTCTGGTAGGGTTATTACTAGGGTCTGTAGTATATATTGTTCAGGTGTTTGTTTAGGAGATGTTAGCTGGCTGGAACAGGACACTTGAACAAAATAAGGGGCTTGCAAAAGCAAGTACCAGCTCAACATCAACACCATAACATGTCTCTATCAGCTGTTCAGAAGCAGCTGGCTCTGCATAAGACTAACAACTGGAGCCATCACTTGAACAAATGGAGCCATCACTTGAACAAATGGAGCCATCAGCATCAGATTAACAACTCATTTGACAGCAAACTTTATTTATACAAGGGAGACCTCTGGCTCTGCATACATGGCGAGGAGACAGAATATTGGAGTTCTTGGATGTTGTTTATTGGATTGATTGATGCTCACATGGAGACAGAATATTGGAGTTCTTAATATGAAAGTGCCAACATGCTCAACTCATTTATCCAGTCCATTTCAAGCCAAAAATAGAAGCTACAGGAAAACTACTGCACTGGTTTAACTAGCCCATTTCAAGCCAAAAATAGAAGTGACATGATTGACTGATTTATTAACAGAACATGGAGAGGTCCAGTGTAGTGAAATTGTGGTACCCTAACCCATTTTGTCTAACATTCTGCAAGCACTAGCACATTTTTGTCTAACATTCTGCAAACACCAAAGTACAATAGCCTAACCCTAACCAGATGCAATGGATTCAGGAAGAAAATAGCCTAACCCTAACCAGATGCAGAGGAGGAGAAGGATAGAGGGGAGGGGCAGAGCTCACCTCTGAGATTGCTCGAGGAGAGAGGGGGAGATGACGACGACGAGGGCTGGCGGACGACTCTGCAGGAACCTCCTCCTCCTGGCGCGGGCAAGGCGGCCTCCTCCTCCTAGCGTGGAGGCCTCCTCCTCCTGGCGTGGCGTGGCGGCCTCCTCCTCCTCTTGGCGTGGCGTGGCGGCCTCCTCCTGGCGTGGCGGCGGCGGCCTCCTCCTGGCGTGGCGTGGCGGCCTCCTCCTCCTGGCGTGGCGTGGCGGCCTCCTCCTCCTCTTGGCGTGGCGTGGCGGCCTCCTCCTCCTCTTGGCGTGGCGTGGCGGCCTCCTCCTGGCGTGGCGGCGGCGGCCTCCTCCTGGCATGGCGGCGGCGGCGCCTCGATGCGGGGATGGGGATGGGGATGGACGATGTGTCTGATGAGGACGACGATGGGAGGGCTGGCTCACGCGCGCAGTTGACTAGTCCAACCCACACACGCGTAGCGCACCCTGGCCAAGTGCGCTACGGATAACCGTAGCGCACTTGGCCAGGGTGCGCTACGCGTGTGTGGGTTGGACTATCAGATAAGTACTTGGCCGTCCCACTAGTTAACACTAGTACTGTCTTACCCCACTGGTTCTGCCCTTAGCTCTATTCTAAACGATGAGCACCCAGGTTCGAATCCTGGTGCTCCACTTTTTATTTTTACTTTAAAAATAATTAAAATGTTCCAAAAAATACTTTAAAATGTTCCAAAAGTGGTGATACATGCCATACAAATTTTGTTTTGTTTTTAAAATACTTTTAAATATTCCAAAAATGCCCAAAAGTGGTGATATATGCCATAGAAGTTTTATTTTGATTTTAAAATACTTTTAAATATTCCAAAAATGCCCAAAAGTAATAATATTCCAAAAATGCCCAAAAATATGATTTAAAGTATAACTAAATTTCATAATACTTTGTTCATGAATATTACAATCTTTTTTGACCAGGCGTTTACAATATTTTTTGAGCTAGCGTTTTACAATCTTTTTTCCCTTCTTTGTCGCGGTTGAATAATTTAGCCCTGGCACTTTAATGTTTCTTCTTTCGAACGGGCTACCTTTTTTGGGTAGGGTTGTCCTTTTTCTTCTTGTGATGTATGTTGCTGCATCGTAGTCGTCGTCATCTTCAATCTTTGGATCGCCGTACTGGTCGAAGTCTTGCTCGTTGGCGACTCCATCCATTCCGATGATGTTTCTTTTTCCTCTCCTCACGACAACACGGCTAGGCTTTGTCGGGTCGGTAATGAAAAAACATTGGTCCACTTTGGTAGCCAGTACCCACGGTTCATTTTTCGCGGCCACATTTGCACCGGCGGCCTTGGATTTGGCTGCTTCGGGTATAACCATGGTTGTGAAATACCGGTCTTCTCTTTCGACGCTCTTTGCCCATCTGACACGGAACATCGGCACCTTTTCTCCACAGTAGTCGAGCTCCCAGATCTCCTCGATTCTTCCGTAGAATCTTTCCTTCACGTTGTCATCGGTGTAGAATTCCGACGTTACGCCTGAGTTCTGATAATCACACTTGTTGTCCTTTTCCTCCGTGTAGAATGTGTAGCCGTTGATATCATACGCCTGATAGGTCACCAGGTTTTGCATCGGTCCCTGCGACAAGGTGAATATGATCTTTTCCGTGTCAGAAGAATGCGAGCGCAGGGGATTATCAAGGAGCATCTGCCTAAACCAACGCGTGAAATCTGAGTTGTGCTCTTTGATTATTTCTCCCTGCGTCCTCTGTATGCCCCGGTCACTGTACTTCTTCTCGATTAACCTTTTGTGCTTCTGTACCCAAGGATCGACCAGTTCTAAATGCTGTAGCGCGACGAGGTTTGCTCGATCAAAGTCTGCGTGTCGAAAATCGAAGTCTGCATGCAGTATGCGACGACCCTCTCGGTGACCAGATCCGTCGAGCTTGCCAAGGTGTCTGTTGACGGGAAGACCGACAGGGTTCTCGATGTCTAGATAATTCATGCAGAAAGAGATGCACTCTTCGGCCAGAAAGCCCTTGGCTATGCTTCCATCTGGACGGGACCTGTTGCGAACGTATCCTTTGATGTGTCCGTTCATCCTTTCGAACGCCATCATGCTGCGGAGAAACATCGGCCCGAGTTGTACGATGTCCTCCACGACATGGACCAGCAGATGCACCATAATGTCGAAGAATGCGGGTGGGAAGTAGACCTCAAGCTCACATAGTATCACCACGATCTCCTCCTGTAGCCTTCCGAGCTGATTCAAGCCAATCGACTTCCTAGAGATGACGTCGAAAAACTTGCATAGGCCAAATAACGTTTCACGGACGTGCTCGTCCATTATCCCTCTTAGTGCGACCGGAAGTACCTGCGTCATTAGCACGGCACAGTCGTGAGACTTCATGCCACTGAACCTCTGCTTCGCCTCGTCTAGGTATCTGCTTATCTTGCCCGCGTAGCCGTAAGGAAATTTGACTCCTAGAAGGCACTTGAAAAACTGTTTGATCTCATCCTGGCTTAGAGTGAAGCAAGAAGGAGGGCAGTAATATTCGTTCTTTTTGAACTTTTTACCCTTCCGACGACCTTGTGTCGTCTCCGACTCATGATCATCGTCATCTTCCTGATCATCAGGAGTAGTGCGTCCTCCGTGAAGCTCCTTCCGGATACCCAAGCATATCAGGTCGTGCCTTGCTTTCGGACCATCTTTCGTCCTATCTGGCATGTTGATTATGGTGGCGACCAGACTCTCGCACACGTTTTTCGTGATATGCATGATGTCGAGGCTATGAGGCGTGCGGAGAAACTTCCAGTATGGCAACTCCCAGAAAACAGACCTTGTTTTCCATACCTTCATCAGCGGCTTGTCTTGTTGCTGCCTCTTTCGCTTCTTTCCAGGCTTAGGACAATCTTTCCAGTTTTTCAGCAACTCTTCCACTTCTTCGCTGCTCCTACGCTCTGGGATTCCTCGGGTCTCTGATTTGCCATCGAACAGGTCTCCACGTTTTCTCCATGGATCATTCTTGCCGAGCCACCTCCGGTGCGCCATGAACACGGTTTTCGATGACCCTGGATCTTTCTCTAGTTGGAGATAGCTTGTGTTATCCATGCACCTAACGCATGCGTAGAATCCTTGGATAACCTGCCCCGAGATATACCCGCAACCTGGATAGTCTTGCACCGTAGTGACCAACGCGGCTCTCATAGTGAAATAATCTTGTGCGACGGCGTCGTAAGTATTGGCTCCAGATTCCCATAACGTGGCTAGCTCCTCTTTCAACAGCCCGAGATACAGATTGATGTCGGTACCAGGTTGTTTCGGCCCTTGAATTAGCATACTCATTTGTATGTACTTCTTCTTCATGCACAACCATGGAGGGAGGTTGTACATCCATACAAACACAGGCCAAGTGCTGTGCGTGCTGCTCTGGCTACCGAACGGATTGAGTCCATCGGTGCTCGCACCAAGCCTGATGTTCCTCGAATCTCCACCGAATTCTGGGAATTCGAGGTCCAATGCTTTCCACTGGCTAGCATCTGAAGGGTGCGTCAGCAGCTCATCCTTTTCGGGGTCATCATCATCTCCTGGCTTCTTCCTTTCCGCATGCCATCGCATGAGCTTCGCTTCCTTAGGGTCCGCGAAATAGCGCTGCAGACGAGGGGTGATAGGAAAGTACCATACCACTTTTCGAGGTGCTTTCTTCCCTTTCTTGTATCGACTCACGCCGCACACCGGACATGAGGTTTTCTCCGCATCCTCGCCCCGATAAATGATGCAATCGTTGATGCATACGTGATATCTAACGTGCGGTAGATCGAGAGGACAGACGATTTTCTTGGCATCCTCGATACTAGTTGGACATGTGTTCCCCTCCGGGAGACGATCGTGCCAGAATGCCATCATATCGTCGAAGCTTGCGTCGCTCAATTTGTGCTTTGCCTTCATCTCCATAGCCTTGAGCGTTACATTCAACCGGGTATCATCGGGCCTGCATCCTTCATACAATGGAGTAACCGCGTCTTTCTCAAGTTGCGCAAGCTTGGCTTTCTCTCTAGCGGCAGCCCTGGCGTTACTCGTCTGCTTGAGAAGCAGCTCTTGCACATAAGGGTCCCGCACCCAGCCTGACGTTGTTCCATCGTCGTCTGCTCCTCCGGCATCTAGATCATCATCATCCCGGTCTGCTTCCGCACCTTCACCATCTCCAGGAGACTCTTCATCATCTCGCCCGTTCTCGCCGTGATGACGATCATCGTCATGTTGGCCACCTTCTTCACCGTCTCCATCATCTACGCCATCGCTTATCCAACGAGTGTATCCATCCATGAAACCATGGCGGAGCAGGTGCGCCTGCAGATTCCCGGAATCTGGGTCGATCACCCAGTTGAGTTTGCATCTTCTACACGGACATCTTATATCTGTCTTGTTATTTCGTATCATGTCGGCCGTCGCACATTTCAAAAATCTAGCCACAATGCCTTCGCTCATTATGCGGACCATTTTTGCCTGCACGATGTACACGGTACAATTTTGAAGTCTATTAGAACCACATAATGAATGCATGCATGCAATGGTCGATAGAAAATTTCGGCATGACCTATCCTAAAATTAGGACCTTTGCGAAAT
The DNA here is from genome assembly GCA_916181665.1 of Avena sativa. Taxonomy (NCBI): domain Eukaryota; kingdom Viridiplantae; phylum Streptophyta; class Magnoliopsida; order Poales; family Poaceae; genus Avena; species Avena sativa. The sequence goes on from OV702284.1 coordinate 370,933,693, forward strand.
GCCAAAGTCTTGCCAAAATGGAAATGAATCAACATTTTGGCAAAACAAAAGGCAACTAGTTCACATACAAACACAAGAGAGAGAGAAACCGATCCATACACACATGAACATATCATTATCCTCTCCATACACACATGCATGAGCATCATCGATACTCTCCATATACACACACATATGACCATCGATCCTCTCCACACATACACACATCATGAGCATCGATCATCTACATACATATGAGCACATGCATCATCCATATACACATGAACACATCCTTACATGGACAACTTACCGAGATGAGAGACCGATCGCGAGAAAGATGGAAAGGAGAGGTGCGCGCGTCGACCGGAGACGGATAGATGAGAGACCGGAGACCTCCTCTATTACTTATGTAACATCCAAAGCAAGTTTTACATGCTAAAAATGGTGAATGTATGGAGAAATTGAGGTGGGAAGGAGAAGATCTCGACTAGATCTAAGGAGGAAGAAGAAGGGGAAAGTGAAGTGTGGGTGGTGGATGTGTGGGCACACATGTGCACATAAAGTGCTGTCCTAAAAGAATCGAAACATCCGTGGCGCACACGGCCCCAGTGCGCCACAGGGAGTACAAACTTCTGTGGCGCACTAGGACGAGTGCGCCACAGATGCTCCTAGTCCCTGTGGCGCACTAGGCGGAGTGCGCCACAGAAGTTTGTGGCCGTTTCAGAGCAGAGGTGGGCATGCGCTTAGTCGTAGCGCACCATGCACACGTGCGCCACAGATGACCCTAACAACCGTGGCGCACATGACTGTAGTGCGCTACAGAAGTTTGGCGTGTGGCCAACAGGGCCCTGGCCCACACACATCTGTGGCGCACTATGGTCATGTGCGCCACGGTTGTTCTAGTTATTAGTAGGGCACTGCCCACAGGTGAGCCACGCCTGTTTTAGCCGTGGGGCACTTCAACCATGTGAGCCACGGATGTGCTGATTACCTATAGCCGTTTTCCTAGTAGTGGTAGCACCTGCGTTTTTTAGCCCAAAGGGCATCGTAACATAGCAAAACGTGTCGTAGGGAGTAGTGAACGAAGTGGCCAATTGGTCTGACTTCCTCATCTTGATCTGGTGGTATCCTGAGTATGCATCAAGAAAACACAAAAGTTTCGAGCCAGCCGTTGAGTCAATGACTTGGTAAATGCGAGGCAAAGCAAATGGATCCTTGGGATATGCTTTGTTCAAGCCGGTGTAATCAGCGCACATTCTTAATTCATTGGTTCCCTTTTTGGGGACAAGTACAGGATTGGCCACCCATTGGGTGTGAAGGACTTCTCGGATAAATCTAGCCTTAAGTAACCTAGCTATCTCTTTGCCAATGGCGCGTCTCTTATCATCTCCAAAGCATCGTAGAGGTTGCTTCACTGGTTTGGATTTTGGATCAATATTTAAGCTGTGCTCGGCAAGTTCCCTAGGTACACCTTTCATGTCGGCAGGTTGCCATGCAAAGATGTCCCTATTCTCACAGAGGAACTCGACGAGCGCTCTTTCCTATTTGGGATCCAGGTTCGTCCCAATGGCGGTGAACTTGGAGGCATCGCCTACCACAAGTTCCACCGTCTTGGTCTCGATGGCTGCCTTGAACGCAGGAACGGAGTCGGAGATCTGTTTCTTCGACGCGGGCATCTCTGAGTCGTCGACCTTGCTCTGGATCTCTTTGAATTTTTCGATGTAGAGGACAGCTTCCATGAAGGCTGCTTCATTAATATCGTAGTCCCTTGCCTTGTTAAAGCTTCCGGATACGGTGATGACACCGTTTGGTCTGGGTATCTTGAGTTTGTTGTAGACGAAGCATGGCTTGGCCATGAACGTGTGGAATATGTCGCGGCCGAATATGACGTGGTACATGCTCTTGAAGGGGACCACCTCAAAGGTCATGCGCTCTTGGCAGTAATTATTAACATCGCCAAAGGCAACCTGAAGTGTAATGCACCCAAGGGACCGAGCCTCCCGACCAGGAACTATGCCATGGAAGATGGTGTTGGTCCGCCTTAGGTTTTCCTCCGTCAAGTTCATCTTCTGCAGTGTATCCAGGTACATGATGTTGATGCTGCTTCCACTATCCACCATACACTTGGTGAACTCCACGCCGTCAATCAAGGGGTTGATGACCATGGCGTATTGGTTCTCCGTAGGGATAAGGTCTGGGTGGTCCGTCCTGTCCCAAGTAATTGGAACCTCCGACCAGCGCAGGTACTGGGGAACTGGGGGTAGAGTAGCCATCAGGATCCTCAGGGAGGTCTTCTATTGTCGGACGGTGGGGGTGCCAAGGAAGGTGTGGTAGACTGGTGCCTTCTTCACGAAAGGGTTCTTTCCCTTGTCGTCGCTCTTGGCGGCGTGCTTGGGGTCAGCGTCCTCGTCCATGTCACTTGAATCCTTGGACTCATCCTCCTTCTTCTTCCCCTTGCCCTTGCTCGCGGTCTGTTCTTCCGACTTCACTTGTAGCCAGACTCCGGGTCTTCCTTGAGGTCGTTGACGAACTTGCAGTGTCGATTGGTATGGGTGGCCTTACCGTTGACGGTGTACGAGGCACGGCATATCGCGGTACTCCTCGTAGGTTTGGGGAACGCGGAGCGGCGCCGAGGTAGTTTCACTTCCTCGTTGCTTCCCACGACCAGCTCCCCGTCCTCGGCCTCGTTGTTCGCCATCACCTCGTCCTGCAAAAGTCATAGCGACCATGTCGGTAGATTGCTTTTCTTCTGGAGCGGTTTTCCGCTTTGTACTGCTGTTCCTCCGAGCCTGAGTTGGAATGGCCGTTGCAGGCAGGGAGCCGCGAGCATCATCGTCGGCAGCTGCGAACTCACTAGCCAACTGAATCATCTGATTCAAGTCAAGCTGGTGATTGTCCTGCAAGCGCTTCAACTTATGCCAGAGCAACGTGCCCCTTTCCAACCCATCGATGAAGGCGGCCATGGCGGTCTGAGCGTGCACTCCTGCGCAGGAATTCTTCATGTCCAGCCAGTGGGAGAGGTAGGCGCGAGATGTCTCGTCTTTCTCTTGCATGCACCACTGTAGATTGCCAACAGTGCAGGGACGCTTGCATGTACCCTCAAAGTTCTTGGTGAACGCTTCTTGCATGTCCAACCAATTGCAGATGGATTTCTCTGGCAAGTCGTTGATCCATTGACGGGCCGTGCCTGCCAACATTAACAGGAGGTACTTGACAGCGACGTTGGGGTTGCCCCCGGCAATCTCCACCGCTTTGCCGTAGTCCTGCAACCATGTGGCTGGCTTGGCGGTGCCGTCATAGGGCTTGATGGTCTTTTCAATCCGGAAACCTTTGGGGTAAGTTGCGGACCGTATTGCAGGCCCAAAGCAACATGGTCCCGGGTATGGTCCTTCCCTGGCCTCGTGGATCTTATCGATCCGCGAACGTGCATCGTATGGCTCCGGGTTCTTCTTCTTCTTGTCAACAGGGTATGGGCTGCATGAACGACATGGGCCTCCTCCGCCATGGTGAATGCTGGGTGGTGACGGAGGCGGAGGTGGGTTAGCCTTCTTGCTGTTACCCTCCTGTGACGCGTCACGCCTGTCATGGTTGCTTGTCGTACGTGGAGGGCCATGGCATGACCTGCTCTTGTGTCCTTGGTTGCGCTCTCCGTCATGACAGGTCTGCTCCATGTTGTTGCGGATGACGATGCCGCACTGCCTTGGCGGGGGAATATCCGTATGATGGTGAGCCTTGGGATCTTCGTGATGTCGGGGGGATCGGGCGGTGGCGATGGGCGACGAGGTCGGGCCTTTTCTCCGTGGTTGGAGGATATGGGGATAGCATCCTTCCTGTTGCGCGCATCCCTCCGTCTTTGTTCTGATGAACCCGTCTGGGACCCGACATCAAGAGGAGATCTTTGTCGGCAAACTCCGAAGAGAGATACGACATCGATCCTTCCGCGAACGTATCCTGCCTGTAGGCGGTCCGTGCGGGCCTTGAATTTTTCCGATCTTTGTCGGCAAACTCCGAAGAGAGATCCGACATCGATCCTTCCGCGAACGTATCCTGCCCGTAGGTGGTCCGTGTGGGCCTTGATGCTCCTCCGACTCCCAGGGAACTAGTGCCCGAGTCAGTTTTGCCAATGAAGAGGTGGATGTCTCCGATAGGAACGATCGAACACCGTGTAGGGTTCGTCTTCTCCGAGATCCAGAACTCGTCAGGAGGGACGATCAGAACGTTGCTGGAGAAGAGAACGCGACCGATGGCCACGGTTTCGCCGATTCCCGCGAAGATCTTGGTCCTCGCCCGCCGAAGAGCCTGAAGCACCTCTTGCCCCACGGTGGGCGCCAACTGTCGTGGTATTGCTGACGAGTACGCCATGGAGGGGTCCTCAAAGTGCGTGTTTAGAGACGTGGGGGAAGGCGGACGATTGACGGGTACGAGGTAACACAACTTACCGAGGTTCAGATCCCACAACGGTCGCGGAATCCTACTCCTGCTATAAATCACTATAAGGGCAATACACCGAGTTATAGGGATTGGTTCGCTGTGCGAGGTTGTATGAATCGATATGACTTGTGCCCTAAAGGCTCCCATAGGCCCGACTTATATAGTCTCTAGGTCCTAGGGTTACAGGGAAAAGTCCTAGCTGGACAGGTTACAGAGTCCTACACTGACTATGACTAGTCTAGCTTGTCTTGTACTCCAAGGCTCCGGGTACGTCGGTGACTCCAACCGTAGCCTTCCTTTATCTGGCATGGGCCTCCCTTCTGGATCCATCTAACTGGGCCGCCCAGCAGGCCATGGGCCATGCTACCAACTATGGGACACCTGGGTTAGCCGGATAAGATACATGCTATAAGGATACCCATATAGCATATCCCCAACACATGGTGTCACCCCAAGAAATATCCAAGAGGTACAAGCGTCAAAGCTTGGGGATGCCCAAGGCATCCCCTTCTTCATCAATAAAAATCTCAGGTCTGTCTAGACACTTCGTTTTTATTGTTTCATGCACAATTGTGTTGTTCTTGGAGCGTCTTACTTTCCGTTTGCTTTGCTTAGTTTGTTTAGTTTTCTTGAGTAGTTTGGACCCCCGTTCTCACTGTGTTGTTTTGCAAATAAGTTCCTTGGTGTTGGAAAGGAGTAGTAAGTTCTTGCTTGTAAGTGCAAGAGGAGCTTGCATTGACTGTGACTTAGACTTTAGCATGGCATGCCAGGTGTTGTTTTGACCTTATGTTTAGTGATTATTGTTGTAGCATGTCTTGTTCCAAACAATTGGGATTGCTTAGTGTGCCTTGAAGAAATTATGCGTTGTTTTAGCATGCAAAAGCATAGTATTGTGGTATTCTCCTTTGATGCTTTGTTAAGGTTGACTTGGAACATGCTCACACTATGTTATGACTATGACAAGTCACCATTAGCCTCTATGATCATTTAGTCCTTGACTTGTAGTACCACTCTTTGCTTTGATTAGTATGCTTTATTTCTCTGCATGATTATGGCCATTATGCTCTCTTAGTTGGTTGCTCCTGTCTTTTGCTAGCCTCCACTTATATGAGTAAGTTCTACTCATGCTTCCAACTCCCAAGAAACCAAGTTATTCCAAAGTGTCCACTATAAACTCCTATGCATGGTGTGTTACACCATTCCAAGTATATTCTTGTTTTCAACTATCTTCCAATTAAAAACTATTTTGTTATGTGAAAACTTAGTGATTAAAGCCATCACGAACTTCTTGGCACACTTTATATTCTTTGCCCCTAATAAACTTGAACCATTGTGACAACTTTGTTGTATATGCTTGCACTTATAAGTTGGAATTAGCAGAACCGTGCTGTCATGGGGAACGTTTTCAATATTGCACTTGTACTTTATACTCAATTGATATCATGCTCTTTTGTCTATGGATGTCACCGGTGTGAAATAAAGAGGGAACTTGTAAGTCCATGGAGTTTGTATCCTATGTTAGAGAAACGCCTGGGCCGCTAGCCTAAGCCATGCCTAATCATGGTGGAAACTTGCAGCATCACCATATTGAGCTATCTATGAAACATCCTCAATAAAAAGTTATGCATATGGTAAATAAAAAAGATTGCTGAGATGCTCATTGTCTGCTTTCCTGGTCATTTTGGTTATGGGAAAGCTCATGTACCATGTGCAAGGGGTACCCCGTTGGCAGTTCTCAATGATATGCAAATTCTTAAAATGACAAGAACTTACCTGTGCCCAAAGTTGAGTATGCATGAGGTGTGGCCCTCCTATTCAAGGGACTTGAGATTGCCAACTTATACTTCGTCAAGCATATACTCCATCTTTGACACTTTAACCTTAACCACTTCAAGATGCTTATGATAGGGGCAATGAGGGCTGAAAGCTAACAAGTACCATAATTTTTGGGAGATCTTTTTGAAACTTGTAATCCCTGCTTCCTTTACAAAAAAGGCCTTTCTTCCACCATTATTGAGTCTCCACCTTCTACCTTTAGGCACCATTAAGAGAGCATAGTTGTCATTCTGTGTGTAGTGTTCCAAAGCTTATTAATTGATGCATATTGTGATATTACTTGTTCTTGTGCTATTTGTTTCTAGTCACCCTTGTGAACTTTGAAGGTGTCCTATGCATCTATTTGCTACTCTATGAGGGACAAACTGATTGCCACTATGCTATGTTTTCTGTATGTGAAACAAACAAACGTTTTTCAATGCATGTTATTCATGATCTTTGTTTGTAGCTTGCCATGTTGCATGCATAGTTACTATGTCCTATTGTTAGAACTCCATCTTTCATGCACATGTTTAGAGTTCTTTGATCCCAGCTTTCAGTGCTTGCAAATGGTTGGATCTTTATTGTGAGGGTGCATGTCACATCAAAAATTATTCATTTATCACTTACCTACTCGAGGACGAGCAGGAGTTAAGCTTGGGGATGTTGATACGTCGGAAACGTATCTATAATTTTCGATGCTCCATGCTTGTTTAGTATCTACTTTGCTTTACTTGTCTACACTTTGAGGTGCTTTTTACATGTTTTCTGGTATTAACCTACTAACAAGTTGCAATAGTGCCAGATGGCTATTTTCTGCTGTTTTTGGTTTCAGAAAAATTAGTAAAGAAATATTCTCGGAATTGGACGGGACAAACGTCAAAGTCAATTACTTTTTGTGGGGAACAAGAAGTCCAGAGGGGCCGGCCAGGGCAGCCAGACCCCCCCAGGCGTGGCCAGGGGTGGGCCCGCGCCTGGCTAGGGTTTCCCCCCTGGTCGCCTCCTCCACCTCCCCCTTCGCCTATAAGAAGCCCCCGATGCAGAAACCCTAAGCACCCGATCAAATCTCCACGAAACCATCTGTAGCCCCCGCCACCATCGTCCCTAGATCAGGGGGATCTGAAGTTCTTCCCGGCACCTTGCCGGAGGGGAGATCATCCCGGAGGCCTTCTCTCTGGTATGATGCGTGAGTAGTTCCACCTTGGACTATGGTTCCATGTAGTAGCTAGATGGTTGTATCTCCTCCTTTGTGCTTTCATGTATAGATCTTGTGAGCTCCGTTCATGATCAAGATCTAATCTATTTGTAATCATGCATGTTGTGTTTGCGGGGATCCGATGGATATTGAGATTATTTTGTTGGTTTGATTAATGGTTTTGTCTTTATGATTCTATCACGTCTGTGTTGTTTGTGATCTTGCATGCTCTCCGTTGTTAGTAGATATCTTGGCCAAGTAGTTGCTAGTGACTCCAAGAGGGGGTATTTATGCTTGATAGTGGGTTCATGCCTCTAGTTTCCAAGGGAAGTGACAGAAATCTCTTCGGTTGTAGATGTGTTGTTGTGTCACATCCCAAGATTTTCCAAATCTTGTAATGTGAAAAATAAATAAACAAAATAAATAATTGCTGAAACTTAGGGTGAAAAGAAACTTTTGTTTCTAAGTAGAAACTTAAAATCCCATCTTGAACAAACTTTGGTTAATGTTTGAATCCAACTAAATTCAAATCAAGTGGAATGCATTATTCATAAATGCATCTGGAAATTTAAACACTTGAAGAATAAACCAAAACTCTAAAACCCTAATGGAAGAAAAACATTTTCAAGTTATCTCTAAGCCTATGGATTTGATCCCTATAAAAATTGGTCAAACAAACATTTTAAATTGATTAAGAATGACTATTAGAAATACTATAAAACCATATGAATTGAATTCACTTAATTTGGAACCATAAATAAAATATTATGAATTTAATAAGATAAGGAAATTGAATTTTCAAAGCTAATAAAGCCCTTATCTAAAATCCATACCAAATGGTGAGCAAATAATCCTAATAGTATTTTAAAAGATAAACAAATAATAAATAAAGTTATAATAGTTGGAATCACTATTTTTGGATCTTTAAATAAAAGATATGGTTTTTATAAAGAAAAGGTAGAAATATAAATAAGGATTATTTTATAGAGCCAAATTAAATCTTGGCCAAGCTTTTGAAACAAAATATTTCTATTTGATAAAAAGAGTAAATGTTTATTTAAATAAAATAATGAGGATTTATTAATATCCAATTTTATTAAAGTAAAGGCTTTTCCATTTTAAATAAACACCAAAACTTGTTAATTTATTTTAAATAAGATTTCCAAGTGTTTTAGTTTTTCAAATGAAACCTACTAAAAAGATTTTGGTATTATTTAGTTTTCAAAAAAGAGTTTTTAAAATAAATTAAGACCTATTTGAATTAAAAACTATTGTCTATTTATTTAATTATTAATAGATCCTAAATGAATAAAAGAATTGTTTTATTTTTGACCTTGAATTATGTTGTTAAACAGAATTAAAATCCACCCAAAGATTGGTGGAGATTTAAATTCAAATGGAGATTGAATAATATTATTAAATCTTATTTAATTAAAAACTAGAGCCTATTATTAAATAATTAAAGACACTAAAGAGAATAAATAAATTATTCCAAATTTGACTTTGGAATGTGCTATTAATCAGTATATGAATCTACACAAAATTTGGCAAAGTTTTGAATTCAAATGAATGTTTGAATTGGTTAATAAAAATCAAAACACAAATTAGAAATGGAAAAAGGAAAAAACGTTCAGAACAAAAAAGAAGAATCGCAGCAGCCCAGCCCAGCTAGCCCACTAAGCCCAGCAGCCCACCTCTATCTCTCACCCCGAGCGAAACATTTTCTCACCGCAGACAGAACCCGCTCAGTCACCGACGCGTGGACCCCATCACCCCACTCCTTCACTCGCTGCCAAACGGACCCCACAGCCACGTCACCGTCTTCCTCACCCACGCTGACCTCGCCCTCGACTCCGGCCGTTACTGCTCGTTCAAACCTCGGGTTAATTCACTCAATTCTGCCAGTAATTCCTCCCCGCGATTACTCCCCTTTAACTGCCTCCCTCCCCTCCTTCATTCCCCTCAAACATCACATGACCAGAGCCACTAGGCTGTTCCAGATTTAGTTTGCAACCTCGCTGCCCCGACGAGCTCCTTTTCTCGATTCCGGCCAAACCGCACCTCCCCTCTGCCTCTAACCCCCACGAGCATGATCCCCACTCTCTTGCGCATCTGCCAATAGCTCCAGATCATCCGCGCGTGCCCCTTATGCTCGGCAACAACCACGCCTGAGCATCGCCGCCGTCTGCCTCCGCTCCGTCAACCTTTCCCGGTGAGAACTGACCGCCCAGAGCTCTCCCATTGAAGCTCCTATGATCTATACACTCTCCCGCATCTAACCGTATCTTTTTCTTGCTTTCTGGTGGACTGCAGCCCCGTCCCCGTCGACAAGTAGAAGCTCTTGGCGCCACCCCTATCTCCGGCGAGCAATCGCCAGCACATGCGAGCGCCCCTTCGTCTACTACCACCACCTTGAGCTTCCCCACGCTACGGCGAACCCGGTGAGCATCTCCTTTCACTCTCTCTCTTACTGTAGCGTCGACACCGCCACCGTCTGACCGCTCCGCCGCCACCTGCCGCCGCCAGCGCCGCCACTCGTTGGCAAGCGTGCTGAGCGCCGTGCGATTACGATCCAATGGATAGGATATAATCTAACCGAAGGGGTAAGTAGTGCCTCTGAGCCGTGCGATGTTGCTTAGATCCAATGGCTCGCATCTGTCGATCCACACGAAGCGGTACAGACCAATCACAGCACGACGTGTGGCCCTGTCTGTTTGAATAAAAACAGAAATGTTCTATTTGATGTGCCAATTTGAAAAATTCATAAATTTCAAACCACACGTCCAAATTTTGCAAATTTTATATCAATGGATTCAGAAAGACAAGTACTTTCTGACCATACACTTTGTTTAGTAAAATGCTTCTGTTAAATTGATTGTTTTTGCAGAAACTTGTGTATGCATGTTTAGAATATAAAAATTGTTCTAAAATGATTTTTGAGATAAAACCTTTGGAAAATGGTTTGTTTTGAACCTACTGACCATACAAATCAATTGGTGGTTTCAAAAATGTATTTGGTGAAGCAAAGGAATAATTCTTTGATTTAAACCATTTCTAGTCAAATAAAAATGTTGATTATGGTTTAAAAATGATTTTGGAGGAAAACCCTTGAGAAATGTTTTGATTTAAACTCTCTGACCCTAAACACCAAGTTTTATGATTTGAAAATGTATTTTGGTGAACCCTATAAAAATTATTACTTTGCTAAAGACATTTTCAACCACATAAAATAATGATTTAGTTTAAAATTGATCTATAAGTAAAATATTTTGCAAATGGTTTTGCCACTTTATAAAATGACCAATAAGTGTTTTAGAATGTTTATAACCTATTATAAACCACTTTTGTAAATAAAACAAAGTTTGGCATGCTTGCATGCATTGTTTTGATTCTATTAATTTATGTGATGTTGCTTGAATGGTAGATTGAAATATTGCTTCCTTGATTGGATTGTACTGATTTGAAGAGTGTAAATATTGCAAGATCAAGGAGTGAACCTATATTCTCTACCAAAAAGGCAATTTATGCTTCATACTTTTGTCCCATTATTTTCACTATGCATTAGTGATATTTCTAAGTAGGACTTGCAAGGAATTTTGCTAAGTGTAAACTATGCCATGGGAAATCCTAGTAGATGAAACCTTAGTAGAATTTCCTAAGATAAGATTCCTACTACTATCATGCTTAGCTTAGCTAGTAGAAAACAAGGGTGGATTATATTCATGCTATGGAATATTTCTAAGTCAAGGACTTATGTTTTGTTTAATAAAACAACTAAGTGAATGAATCACCTGGGTGGAATGGTTGTGAATGGGTTATGTTGAGTGGTTACACAAGGCCCATTTCTATGGTTTACCTTGTGTATCTCACTTGTGGATGGCCACCCAGGAACAAAGAGATTTGAGATGTCAAATGTTGAGAAGCTTCAAGTGCAACCACTTGGCATTATGGGCTCTGCCTGGATCATATGGGTTGCAATAACTTAGCCAAATGGACAGCTGGTGGTAGGGGATTGATAGGTTGGAGCGTGTCCATTCTGGTCTAAGGGAAGGCTTCTGAAAGATCTTGTCTTGGTGAAACCAAGTCTTGTGGGGAAATTGCACCACCTCTGCAGAGTGAAAAATCTAAGTACTTAGCCATGTCCCTGGCAAAGGACAATTTGAGCATCAAGACATGGAAGCTATCAAGAATCTCCTCATCCCAATTTCTAAGTAAAAACTTGTGGTTGAACAAGGGTTGAAGGATCACCAATTTCTATTGGGAGATGCCTTGGGAATGATTTTTGTCAAGCAAAAACTTAGTGTTTTCAAATGATAAGGAAAATCTATTTTGAGCAAAGCAAGCCTAAGCTCCACTTAGCCAAATGCATATAGATGATAGACTCCACTATATTACCATAGTATCACTTGCCAATACAATTCAAATGTATTGACCCTTGTGGCTGTAACTTATTATGTTGCAGGTTTGTTTGATGTTAGTGAAGTTTATTGATTAGTATTACAAGTCTACAACCAACATGTCTGCCTGTGGCACTTTGAAGATGAAGGACCCCATGCTATTGTTATATTCTGCTGCATTGTAATGAGATAGCCAAATGAGCTATGTAAGATGTAATAAATTACTTTATTCCTGGTTATAAAGTTGTATTATGACCTTTGTTTCTTGATATTACATCTTAACTGTGGATGCTAGCTATTGATCCAGGGACTAGCATTATAAACACAGGGATATCTACCTTATTAAAGGTTGGGAACCTTACAGATGGTACCAGAGCATTGTGTTGCCTGTAGGATTTGTAAACCTAGGATTGGACAAAAACCCCTTAGAAAAATAGGAGTTGTATTTGTTCCAAAACTTATTTACAAACAATCTTGTAAACTCTTTCCTCAACCATTTTGGTTTTGATTCTACATCTTTTCTATTTCAAACTTGATGGACAAAGCCTACCCCATGGCCAAAGACTTCACCATGTGCAAAGGACTTCATCAACTCTAATGACTTCAACATTTTCATGTGATTTCAACCTATTCTCAACAAGGACTTCAACCTTGGATATCACTAAGGACTACAAGTGAGACAAGAAATGTTACTCAAGACTTGAAGACTAAGGAAACACAACTTGGGAATCATCATCACCTTTGAAGTTTTTGTGACCAAGAATTTTCCCAAGGAAACCATGATCTCATTCAAGAAGAATCCACCAAGAAGGATAGAATGATTTCAAGTGAACCATATAGTTGGACCACCATATTTAGATTAAATCAAACCCACCAACTTATGTGGTGTACCAAAAAATATTTTGTTGCCTAAAAATGTGTTTGAAACTTGTTGTTTGAGTGGAGTGCTTGTTTGTGATTTCTCGCACATTGCTTGAGTGAATTGTGATGTGTGTGATTAGAATTATTTCCTTAGAAATATTTTGCCTATTCTAATCCCAATCCAACCCAAACAGATGACTTCTCCAAGAAACTACAAGATCAAGAATGATGACAACAACAACCAAGAGGTCAACATGAGAGAACAACTGCTAGCAAATCAAACCCAGTTGAACCAAGTGACAACACAGTTTTTAGCCAACAACAATAAGTTAGACCCAACCATGCAAAAGTTTTTGGAAACTCAATCCCAATTGTTGCAAGGGATGGCCACTCAAATGATCAACATGGGAGACAACTCTTCCCAAGGAGTTTATGACAACAAGGATGACAAAGATAATATTCTAGAAGGTATCCAAGCTTGCAATATTTGTGGAGACAAGGATCACACTTCCAAGGAGCATGAAGATCAATGCCCCAACTGTGAAGAGAAACATCCAATTGACCAATGCCCCACATCTCAAGCTACTTGTTTCCTATGTGAAGGAAATAATCATGTCCCTATCCAATGCCCCATTTATTCCATAGTTCAACAAAGGAAACAAGGTGGAGTGCAACAACTGATTGCAGACTACCATGAGAGAGCAAAGTCTACCAAGAAGGATGAAGACAAAGGAAAATCTCAGCTTGTACCTCCCAGCAATATGACCCAATTTAAAGGACCAAAGAGGAGACATATGTATTATCCAAGGAAAAGGTCAAGGAGACCAGGAAACTTTCCTACCTTTGAGATAACATATGAAGAACATGAAGAAGCACTCCTAGCTTTGGAGAAACCCAAGAAGAAGAAGTATAAGGAAATTAGCCAAGTGTGGTGCAACAACTGCAAAGAGCTAGGCCATTATGTGTCAACTTGTCCATAGAAGATACGTGAAGAACTCAATCTTATCACATGTTACAATTGTGGTAACCAAGGGCATTATGCAAGCAATTGTCCAGAAAAGATGAAGCACAAGATAAAGCCTATGAAGGATCTCAGCCTAGTCACATGTTTCAAGTGTGGAAACAAAGGACACTATGCAGATGTTTGCCCAGAGAAGTTTCCCCAAGATCACAAGAAAGCCTAGATGTAATCTAGTTGAAATTTGTTTTAAGGGTGGTAGTACCCTAGTTGCTTTGAGCCAACTTGTAACCCCTAGCCTCCCCAAATCTCGGGACGAGATTTATTTTAAGGGTGGTAGCCTGTCACATCCTAAGATTTTCCAAATCTTGTAATGTGAAAAATAAATAAACAAAATAAATAATTGCTAAAATTTAGGGTGAAAAGAAACTTTTGTTTCTAAATAGAAACTTAAAATACCATCTTGAACAAACTTTGGTTAATGTTTGAATCAACTAAATTCAAATCAAGTGGAATGCATTCTTCATAAATGCATCTGGAAATTTAAACACTTGAAGAATAAACCAAAACTCTAAAACCCTAATGGAAGAAAAACATTTTCAAGTTATCTCTAAGCCTATGGATTTGATCCCTATAAAAATTGGTCAAACAAACATTTGAAATTGAAGAATGACTATTAGAAATATTATAAAACCATATGAATTGGATTCACTTAATTTGGAACCATAGATAAAATCTTATGAATTTAATAAGATAAGGAAATTGAATTTTCAAAGCTAATAAAGCCCTTATCTAAAATCCATACCAAATGGTGAGAAAAAAATCCTAAAAGGATTTAAAAAGATAAAAAAATAATAAATAAAGTTATAATAGTTGGAATCACTATTTTTGGATCTTTAAATAAAAGATATGGTTTTTATAAAGAAAAGGTAGAAATATAAATAAGGATTATTTTATAGAGCCAAATTAAATCTTGGCCAAGCTTTTGAAATAAAATATTTCTATTTGATAAAAAGAGTAAAGGTTTATTTAAATAAAATAATGAGGATTTATTAATATCCAATTTTATTAAAGTAAAGGCTTTTCCATTTTAATTAAACACCAAAACTTGTTAATTTATTTTAAATAAGATTTCCAAGTGTTTTAGTTTTTAAAATGAAACCTACTGAAAAGATTTTGGTATTATTTAGTTTTCAAAAAAGAGTTTTTAAAATAAATTAAAACCTATTTGAATTAAAAACTATGGTCTATTTATTTAATTATTAATAGATCCTAAATGAATAAAAGAATTGTTTATTTTTGACCTTGAATTATGTTGTTAAACAGAATTAAAATCCACCCAAAGATTGGTGGAGATTTAAATTCAAATGGATATTGAATAATATTATTAAATCTTATTTAATTAAAAACTAGAGCCTATTATTAAATAATTAAAGACACTAAAGAGAATAAATAAATTATTCCAAATTTGACTTTGGAATGTGCTATTAATCAGTATATGAATCTACACAAAATTTGAGTTTTGAATTCAAATGAATGTTTGAATTGGTTAATAAAAATCAAAACAGAAATTAGAAATGGAAAAAGGGAAAAACGTTCAGAACAAAAAAAAATGAATCGGAGCAGCCCAGCCCAGCTAGCCCACTAAGCCCAGCAGCCAACCTCTCTCTCTCACCCCGAGCGAAACGTTTTCTCACCGCAGACAGAACCCGCTCAATCACCGACGCGTGGACCCCATCACCCACTCCTTCACTCCCTGCCAAACGGACCCCATAGCCACGTCACCATCTTCCTCACCCACGCTGACCTCGCCCTCGACTCCGGCCGTTACTGCTCGTTCAAATCTCGGGTTAATTCGCTCAATTCCGCCAGTAATTCCTCCCTGCGATTACTCCCCTTTAACTGTAGGGATTCGTAGCATGGAAAACAAAAATTTCTATCGCATACAAACAAACAAGCCAAGATCTACCTACTAGATTGTAGCAACGAGTCGATGGAATAACTCACCCTCGAAGATTCCAAAGTGTTTAACGAGAGTGGATTCTCGTTGGTGATGTAGTCGTACTCTTCCCGATCTCAAGATCGCGTAGACGATCCTTCCGGCACTGCGTTCCGGCAGCGCTCCCGCAGTCGGTCACACGTTCGGTACTCGATGAAGACCTTCCTCTCCCTTGTTCTAGCAGGCAGCAGAGGTTGTAGCACTCTCCTCGCGATTCCGGCAGCACAACGGCGTGGTACCGGAAGTAGAGGGGAGATCTCGCAGGGCTTCGCCTTAAGCCGGAGCGAGTATGGTGGACTATGAGAGAGCCCTCGATGATCTAGGGTTTAGACACACCGAGGAGGGGGCTAGGCCGGCGGCTAGGGTTTCACCTAGGCGGCGGCGGCGAGTGCCCTAGGGCCGGCGGCGGCTATGGAGGTGGCGGCTTGGGGCTAGGGTTTAGAGGTAGGAACTTGTGTGTCTAGGAGGGGAGCCCTGCCCCTCCTTATATAGGTGGTGTTGGAGATATGCCCTAGAGGTAATAATAAATGTAGTTATTATTATATATCTTTGTGTTTATGATAAATGTTTACATTCATGCTATAATAGTATTAACAAGGAAACCATTAATACTTGTGTGATTTGTAAACTTAATTTGAAGTCCCTAGTATGGCCTCTATACTTCACTAGCTTGTTGGTTGATTGATGATGTGGTTTCTTTGTCATGAACATTGAGATGTTATCAACAACAAGATCATATCGTTAGGAGAATGATATGGTGGACATACTCCTATAGACAAGCGTAGCATAAAGATCAAGTCATTTCAATAGTTCAATTGCTATATGCTTTCTGATACATAGTTACCTAATTCCTTCGACCATGAGATCATGCATATTGCCTTTACTGGATGGATGCTTTGATGTCATCAAACACCACACCGTAACAGGGTGGCTATAAAAGTGGCATTGGGTGTTCGGAAAGTATTGGTTGAAACACATGGATCAAGAGTGGGATTTGTCCATCCACATGACGGATAGATATTCTCTGGGCCCTCTCGGTGAAATGTCATCCAATTAGCTTGCAAGCATGTGACTTGGTCACAAGGGATCACATATCACGGGAACGAGAAAAGAGTACTTATCAGTAACGAGGTTGAACTAGGTATGCAGAGATACCGACGATCATGACCTCGGATAAGTAACATATCGTGAGACAAAGGGAAATTGGTATCGTATGTAAGTGGTTCATTCGATCGCAAAGTAATCGTAGAAATATGTGGGAGCCATATGAATTTCCAGATTCCTCTATTGGTTATTGTTCGGAGAAGTGTCTCGATCATGTCCGCATAATTCACGAACCGTAGGGAGACACACTTAAGGATTCGACGTTGTTTGAGTAGTTATGGTATTATGAGAAAGAGACCGAATGTTGTTCGGAGTCTCGGATGGGATCCGGGATATCACGAGGTGATCCGGAATGGTCCGGAGAATAAGATTCATATAAGGAAAGTCCCATTTCGGAGTTGGGGAATGGTTCCGGTGTTTTCATCGGGAACATTCTAGAAGGTCCCGGAATGTCCGGCACTCCGGGGGGGAAGGGGTACATGAATGTGTCATTGCAAGTTGGAATGATTGCATCATGTACTAGGTGTTCTCGCTGTCCAAAATAAAGGGTTTATTTAATTCCTAAATTGGAAAAGTCAAACGGCTAATTTGAAAGTCAAACTGCCAATTTTGGGAAGTGGGAAAAGAGGAGGATTGGTGGAGGCCGAATTGGGGGAGGACTCCTCCCTTGGCCGGCGCCCCACCAAGCCGACTTGGGGAGGGACTCTCCTCCCCATGGCGCAGCCAGCCCTCCCACCTATATAAGGAGGGGCAGGGCTCCCCTCCTAGTACACACAAGTTCCTATCCTCTAAACTAGAAACTAGACCTAGACCCCGGTTTAGAGCTGTTTCGGTTTAGAGCCTTCTAATTGGTTTAGAGCCCTCTAATTGGTGTGTCTAATTACTAGACCACTAATAGCCTCTCTCATAAGCTCCACCATACTCGCACCGGCTTAAGGCGAAGCCCTGCGGGATCTCCCCTCTACCTCCGGTACCACGCCGTTGTGCTGCCGGAATCGCGAGGAGAGTGCTACAACCTCCGCTGCCTGCTGGAACAAGGGAGAGGAAGGTCTTCGTCGAGTACCGAACGTGTGACCGACTGCGGGAGCGCTGCGGGAACGCGGCGCCGGAAGGATCGTCTACGCGATCTTGAGATCGGAAAGAGTACGACTACATCACCCACGAGAATCTGCTCTCGTTAAACACTTTGGAATCTTCGAGGGTGAGTTATTCCATCGACTCGTTGCTACAATCTAGTAGATAGATCTTGGCTTGTTTGTTTGTATGCGATAGAAAATTTTTGTTTTCCATGCTACGAACCCCTACAGTGGTATCAGAGCCGTGTCTATATGTAGATCTGTTGCACGAGTAGAACACAATGGTCATTGTGGGCGTTGATGCTTTCATTGTAGATTGCTTTTTGTGTACTTTGCATCTTGCGGTATGTTGGGATGAAGCGGCCCGGGCTAACCTTACATGACATCGTTCATGAGACTTGCTCCACGCTTGACATGCAACTCGTTTTGCATAAGTGGCTTTGCGGGTGCCTGTTTCTCCTAGCATAGTAAAGATCCAATTTACAACGGGTGATCAACAATGCTAGTATCAATGTTGTGGTTCTTGTTCGTAAGTTAGAACGACACTTATGGAAAGCCCCAAACCACGTAAAATATGCAAAGAAAGTAGAAGCGTCTAACTTTGTTTTGCAGGGGTGTGCAGTGATGTGATATGGCCATGATTGTGATTATATTTGATGTATGCAATGATCCTTATTGTAAGTTGGCAACCGGCAGGAGCCATATGGTTGTCTTTAATTTCTGTTAAGGCCTGCGTGTCTATTCAAAATAGTTGTAATAGTTGAAGTTGGCGGACGACAACCATGAAGAAGCGTCATTGACCTTGATGCTATGCCGGTGATGATGGAGATCATGTTCGTGCTTGAAGATGGAGATCGGAAGCACAAAGAAGAAAGGCCATATCATATCACATATTATGAATTGCATGTGATGTTAATCCTTTATGCATCTTGTATTGCTTAGTAGACGACGGTAGCATTATAAGATGATCCCTCATGCACATAAATTTCAAGTTCTAAAAGTGTTCACCCTTAGTATGCACCGTTGCCAAAGCTTGCTGCTTCGAAGCACCACGTGATGATCGGGTGTCTTTGATTCCGCGGGTGACTACAACGTAAGCAAGCCAGATTTGCTTATGCGGAAGCTAAGGTTTGATCTTGACGAGCCTAGCATGTACAGACATGGCCTCAGGAACACGGATCGCCGAAAGGCAAAGCATGAATCATATAGTAGATATGATGAACATGATGATTGTTCGCCATTAAAACTATATCAGCTCTCGTGATGATCGGTGTTGATGTAGTGGATTTGGTTCGTGTGATCACTAAAACAATGTGAGGGATGTTGTTTTGAGTGGGAGTTCACCTAGTTTAATTTCATTAATTAATTTGAACTCAATTTGTCATAAACTTAGTCTAAACTATTGCAAATATGTTGTAGATCAATGGCAGCCCCTACCATCAATTTTAATGCGTTCCTAGAGAAAGAAAAGTTGAAAAACAATGGAAGCAACTTCGCGGATTGGTTCCGCAATTTGAGGATTGTCCTCACAGCTGGTAATTTGACCTATGTGCTGGATGCACCGCTAGGTGACCCACCTGCAGCTGATGCTACCGATGAAGTAAAGAATGTTTTCCTCGCTCGGAAGAATCAGTACTCCATAGTTCAGTGTGCTATCTTGTATGGTTTAGAATCGGAGCTTCAGAAAAGGTTTGAAGAGTCAGATCCATATGATATTGTCGAGGATCTCAAATTAATCTTTGAGACTCATGCGGCAATTGAAAGTTATGAAGCTTCTGAAAAGTTCTTTAACTGCAAGATGGAAGAGGGTAGCTCCGTCAGTGAGCATGTGCTTAAAATGTATGGGCACGCAAATAAACTTCAAAGTTTGGGTATAGTGATTCCTAATACTTTGGGAGTTTACCGCATCCTCCAATCACTACCACCAAGTTACAAGAACTTTGTGATGAACTACAACATGCAGAACATGAACAAAGAGTTGCCAGAACTATTTGCTATGTTAAAATCTGCAGAAGTGGAGATCAAAAAAGAGCACCAAGTGTTGATGGTCAATAAGACCACCAAATTCAAGAAAGGCAAGTCTAAGCAGAAGGGACACTTCAAGAAGGGTGGTAAGAAAGTTACCACGCCGACGAAGAGGACCAACGCTGGACCCAAGCCTGATACTGAGTGCTTTTACTGCAAGGGAGAAGGTCACTGGAAGCGGAATTGCCCAAGGTACTTGGCGGATTTGAAGAACGGCAACATCAAGAAGAAAGGTATATCTGATATACATGTTATTGATGTGTATCTCACTAGTACTCGTAGTAGTGCCTGGGTATTTGATACTGGTTCGGTTGCTCATATTTGTAACTCGAAACAGGAGCTGCAGAATAAACGGAAGCTAGTGAAGAACGAGGTGACGATGCGCGTGGGAAACGGATCAAAGGTTGATGTGATCGCGGTCGGCACACTACCTCTTCATCTACCATCGGGATTAGTTTTATACTTAAATAATTGTTATTTGGTGCCTGCGTTGAGCATGAACATTATATCGGGATCTTGTTTATTGCGAGACGGTTACTTGTTTAAATCCGAGAATAATGGTTGTTCGATTTATATGAGTAATATGTTTTATGCACATGCACCTTTGATAGATGGTCTATTCATATTGAATCTCGATAGTAGAAATACACATATTAATAACATTGAGGCTAAACGTTTGAAATCAAGCGATAATTTGACCTATATGTGGCACTGTCGTCTTGGTCACATTGGAGTGAAGCGTATGAAGAAACTCCATTCCGATGGACTTCTTGAATCACTTGATTTTGAATCACTTGAAAGATGCGAAGCATGTCTGATGGGTAAAATGACTAAGACTCCATTTTCTGGTATGATGGAGCGAGCTACAGACTTATTGGAAATCATACATACCGATGTGTGTGGTCCAATGAGTGTAGCATCGCGCAGTGGTTATCGTTATGTTCTTACCTTCACGGATGACTTGAGTAGATATGGGTATATCTATTTTATGAAACATAAGTCCGAAACTTTCGAGAAGTTTAAGGAGTTTCAAAGTGAGGTAGAGAATCAACGTAACAAGAAGATTAAATTTCTACGATCTGATCGTGGAGGTGAATATCTAAGTTACGAGTTTGGCGAGCATTTGAAGAAATGTGGAATACTTTCGCAGTTGACACCGCCGGGAACACCACAGCGTAATGGTGTGTCTGAACGTCGTAATCGAACTCTCTTAGATATGGTTCGTTCTATGATGTCACTTACAGATTTGCCACTATCATTTTGGGGTTATGCATTAGAAACAGCCGCATTCACTTTAAATAGGGCACCGTCTAAATCCGTTGAAACGACACCGTATGAATTATGGTTTGGGAAGAAACCTAAATTGTCGTTCCTTAAAGTTTGGGGATGCGAAGCCTATGTAAAGAAGTTACAGCCGGACAAGCTTGAACCCAAAGCGGAAAAATGCGTCTTCATAGGATACCCGAAGGAAACTGTTGGGTATACCTTCTATCATAGATCCGAAGGCAAAATCTTCGTTGCTAAGAATGGATCCTTTCTAGAGAAGGAATTTCTCTCGAAAGAAGTGACTGGAAGGAAAGTAGAACTCGACGAGGTTGTCGAACCTTCTCTCGAAATTGCGAGTAGCGCAGCACCGGAAGAAGTTCCTGTGGTGCCTGCACCAATAAGAGAGGAAGCTAATGATGGTGATCATGAAACTTCGGTTGAAGTTACTACAGAGCCTCGGAGGTCAACGAGAACTCGTACCACTCCAGATTGGTATGATTCCGTTATGAATGTCATGTTGGTGGACAACACCGATAACCCCGAGACATATGAGGAAGCGATGATGAGCCCAGATTCCAATAAATGGCAAGAAGCCATGAAATCCGAGATTGGATCCATGTACGAAAACCAAGTATGGACTTTGGTGGACTTACCGGATGGCCGGAAGGCTGTCGAGAACAAATGGATTTTCAAGAAGAAAACAGATGCTGATGGTAATGTTACTGTCTATAAAGCTCGACTTGTCGCAAAAGGGTTTCGACAAATTCAAGGAGTTGACTACGATGAGACTTTCTCACCGGTAGCGAAGCTAAAGTCTGTGAGGATTATGTTAGCAATCGCTGCATATTATGATTATGAGATATGGCAGATGGATGTCAAAACAGCATTCCTCAATGGAGACATTGATGAAGAGTTGTATATGATACAACCCAAAGGTTTTGTCGATCCTAAAGATGCTAACAAGGTATGCAAGCTTCAACGGTCCATCTATGGATTGAAGCAAGCATCCCGAAGTTGGAATCAACGTTTTGATAAGGTAATCAAAAGTTTTGGTTTTATACAAACTTATGGAGAAGCTTGTATTTACAAGAAAGTGAGTGGGAGCTCTGTAGCATTCTTAATACTGTATGTGGATGACATATTGTTGATTGGGAATGATGTAGACCTTCTTAATAGTGTCAAGGAATATTTGAATAATAGTTTTTCAATGAAGGATCTTGGCGAAGCAGCTTACATATTAGGCATAAAGATTTATAGAGATAGATCGAAACGCCAAATATCATTGTCACAAAGTACATATTTGGACAAAGTTCTAAAGAGGTTTGGAATGGAAGATAGCAAGAAAGGGTTCTTGCCCATGTTGCCCAATACGACCTTGAGTAAAACTCAAAGTCCGACATCGGCAGAAGATAGAGAAAAGATGAGTAAGACTCCCTATGCCTCAGCCATAGGATCTCTAATGTATGCCATGCTATGTACTAGACCCGACATCGCATATGCTGTTAGTCTAACTAGCAGATATCAAAGTGATCCAGGAGTGGATCATTGGACAGCGGTCAAAAACATCCTTAAGTACTTGAGAAGAACTAAGGATATGGTTCTTTCTTATGGAGGTGATGAACAGCTCGTTGTTAATGGTTACACCGATGCTAGTTGGAACACCGATCCGGATGATTCTAAATCACAATCTGGATACGTATTTATTTTGAATGGTGCAGCAGTTAGCTGGAGGAGTGCAAAGCAAAGCGTTGTGGCAAGATCTTCAACTGAATCGGAATACATGGCTGCTTCGGAGGCTTCACAAGAAGCGATATGGATGAAAGAGTTCATTACAGAGCTGGGTGTGGTTCCAAGTGCGCTGGACCCAATGTCTATCTACTGTGATAACATGGGCGCCATAGCCAATGCGCAAGAACCAAGGTCACACAAGAAGCTGAAGCATATCAAGCTGCGTTTCCACGCTATTCGAGAACATATCCAGGATGGGGATATAAAGATTTGCAAAGTACACACAGATCTGAATGTGGCGGATCCGTTGACTAAACCTCTCCCGAGGGCAAAACATGACCAACACCAAACTGCCATGGGTGTTCGGTATATTACCATGTAATCTAGATTAGATGACTCTAGTGCAAGTGGGAGACTGTTGGAGATATGCCCTAGAGGTAATAATAAATGTAGTTATTATTATATATCTTTGTGTTTATGATAAATGTTTACATTCATGCTATAATAGTATTAACAAGGAAACCATTAATACTTGTGTGATTTGTAAACTTAATTTGAAGTCCCTAGTATGGCCTCTATACTTCACTAGCTTGTTGGTTGATTGATGATGTGGTTTCTTTGTCATGAACATTGAGATGTTATCAACAACAAGATCATATCGTTAGGAGAATGATATGGTGGACATACTCCTATAGACAAGCGTAGCATAAAGATCAAGTCATTTCAATAGTTCAATTGCTATATGCTTTCTGATACATAGTTACCTAATTCCTTCGACCATGAGATCATGCATATTGCCTTTACTGGATGGATGCTTTGATGTCATCAAACACCACACCGTAACAGGGTGGCTATAAAAGTGGCATTGGGTGTTCGGAAAGTATTGGTTGAAACACATGGATCAAGAGTGGGATTTGTCCATCCACATGACGGATAGATATTCTCTGGGCCCTCTCGGTGAAATGTCATCCAATTAGCTTGCAAGCATGTGACTTGGTCACAAGGGATCACATATCACGGGAACGAGAAAAGAGTACTTATCAGTAACGAGGTTGAACTAGGTATGCAGAGATACCGACGATCATGACCTCGGATAAGTAACATATCGTGAGACAAAGGGAAATTGGTATCGTATGTAAGTGGTTCATTCGATCGCAAAGTAATCGTAGAAATATGTGGGAGCCATATGAATTTCCAGATTCCTCTATTGGTTATTGTTCGGAGAAGTGTCTCGATCATGTCCGCATAATTCACGAACCGTAGGGAGACACACTTAAGGATTCGACGTTGTTTGAGTAGTTATGGTATTATGAGAAAGAGACCGAATGTTGTTCGGAGTCTCGGATGGGATCCGGGATATCACGAGGTGATCCGGAATGGTCCGGAGAATAAGATTCATATAAGGAAAGTCCCATTTCGGAGTTGGGGAATGGTTCCGGTGTTTTCATCGGGAACATTCTAGAAGGTCCCGGAATGTCCGGCACTCCGGGGGGGAAGGGGTACATGAATGTGTCATTGCAAGTTGGAATGATTGCATCATGTACTAGGTGTTCTCGCTGTCCAAAATAAAGGGTTTATTTAATTCCTAAATTGGAAAAGTCAAACGGCTAATTTGAAAGTCAAACTGCCAATTTTGGGAAGTGGGAAAAGAGGAGGATTGGTGGAGGCCGAATTGGGGGAGGACTCCTCCCTTGGCCGGCGCCCCACCAAGCCGACTTGGGGAGGGACTCTCCTCCCCATGGCGCAGCCAGCCCTCCCACCTATATAAGGAGGGGCAGGGCTCCCCTCCTAGTACACACAAGTTCCTATCCTCTAAACTAGAAACTAGACCTAGACCCCGGTTTAGAGCTGTTTCGGTTTAGAGCCTTCTAATTGGTTTAGAGCCCTCTAATTGGTGTGTCTAATTACTAGACCACTAATAGCCTCTCTCATAAGCTCCACCATACTCGCACCGGCTTAAGGCGAAGCCCTGCGGGATCTCCCCTCTACCTCCGGTACCACGCCGTTGTGCTGCCGGAATCGCGAGGAGAGTGCTACAACCTCCGCTGCCTGCTGGAACAAGGGAGAGGAAGGTCTTCGTCGAGTACCGAACGTGTGACCGACTGCGGGAGCGCTGCGGGAACGCGGCGCCGGAAGGATCGTCTACGCGATCTTGAGATCGGAAAGAGTACGACTACATCACCCACGAGAATCTGCTCTCGTTAAACACTTTGGAATCTTCGAGGGTGAGTTATTCCATCGACTCGTTGCTACAATCTAGTAGATAGATCTTGGCTTGTTTGTTTGTATGCGATAGAAAATTTTTGTTTTCCATGCTACGAACCCCTACAGGTGGAGGGGGCCGGCCAAGGGAAGGGGACTCCCTCCCCAACTCGGCTTGGTGGTGCGCCGGCGGTGGGAGGAGGAACTCCTCCCCCAAGTCGGTTTCCACCTCCCTCTCCACTTCCCAAAATTAGCCGTTTGACTTTCAAACTTGGCGTTTGACTTTTCAAACTAGGATTTGAATAAACCCTCTATTTTGTTCAGCGATGACACCTAGTACATGATGCAATCATATCAACTTGATATAACACATTCATGTACCCTTCCCCTCCGGAGTGCCGGACATTCCGGACCCTTCTAGAACATTCCCGATGAAAACACCGGAAACATTCCCCAACTCCGAAACAGGACTTTCCTTATATGAATCTTATTCTCCGGACCATTCCGGATCTCCTCGTGATATCCCGAATCCCATTCGAGACTCCGAACAACATTCGGTCTCTTTCTCATCATTCCATAACTACTCAAACAACGTCGAATCCTTAAGTGTGTCTCCCTACGGTTCGTGAATTATGCGGACATGATCGAGACACTTCTCCGAACAATAACCAATAGAGGAATCTGGAAATTCATATGGCTCCCACATATTTCTACGATTACTTTGCGATCGAATGAACCACTTACATACGATATCAATTTCCCTTTGTCTCACGATAGTTTACTTATCCGAGGTTATGATCGTCGGTATCTCTGCATACCTAGTTCAACCTCGTTACTGATAAGTACTCTTTTCTCGTTCCCGTGATATGTGATCCCTTGTGAGCCAGTCACATGCTTGCAAGCTAATTGGATGACATTTCACCGAGAGGGCCCAGAGTATATCTATCCGTCATATGGATGGACAAATCCCACTCTTGATCCATGTGTCTCAACCAATAATTTCCGAACACTCAATGCCACCTTTATAGCCACCCAATTACGGTGTGGTGTTTGATGTCATCAAAGCATCCATCCGGTAAAGGTGATATGCATGATCTCATGGTCGAAGGAATTAGATTACTATGTATCAGAAAGCATATAGCAATTGAACTATTAAAATGACTTGATCTTTATGCTACGCTTATCTATAGGAGTATGTCCACCATATCATTCTCCTAACGATATGATCTTGTTGTTAATAACATCTCAATGTTCATGATAGGGAAACCACAATCATCTATTAACCAACAAGCTAGTATTATAAAGAGGCTTTACTAGGGACTCTTATTCTAGTTTACAAATCACACAAGTATTAATGTTTCCTTGTTAATACTATTATAGCATGAATGTAAAAATTCATCATAAACACAAAGATATAATAATAACTACATTTATTATTGCCTCTAGGGCATATCTCCAACAGTCTCCCACTTGCACTAGAGTCATCTAATCTAGATTACATGGTAATATACCGAACACCCATGGCAGTTTGGTGCTGGTCATGTTTTGCCCTCGGGAGAGGTTTAGTCAACGGATCCGCCACATTCAGATCTGTGTGTACTTTGCAAATCTTTATGTCCCCATCTTGGACATGTTCTTGAATAGCGTGAAAACGTAGCTTGATGTGCTTCAGCTTCTTGTGTGACCTTGGTTCTTGCGCATTGGCTATGGCGCCCATGTTATCACAGTAGATAGACATTGGGTCCAGCGCACTAGGAACCACACCCAGCTCTGTAATGAACTCTTTCATCCATATCGCTTCTTGTGAAGCCTCCGAAGCATCCATGTATTCTGATTCAGTTGAAGATCTCGCCACAACGCTTGCTTTGCACTGCTCCAGCTAACTGCTGCCCATTCAAAGTAAATACGTATCCAGATTGTGATTTAGAATCATCCGGATCGGTGTTCCAACTAGCATCGGTGTAACCATTAACAAGGAGCTGTTCATCACCTCCATAAGAAAGAACCATATCCTTAGTTCTTCTCAAGTACTTAAGGATGTTTTTGACCGCTGTCCAATGATCCACTCCTGGATCACTTTGATATCTGCTAGTTAAACTAACAGCATATGCAATGTCGGGTCTAGTACATAGCATGGCATACATTAGAGATCCTATGGCTGAGGCATAGGAAGTCTTACTCATCCTTTCTCTATCTTCTGCCGATGTCGGACTTTGAGTTTTACTCAAGGTCGTATTGGGCAACATGGGCAAGAACCCTTTCTTGCTATCTTCCATTCCAAACCTCTTTAGAACTTTGTCCAAATATGTACTTTGTGACAATGATATTTGGCGTCTTGATCTATCTCTATAAATCTTTATGCCTAATATGTAAGCTGCTTCGCCAAGATCCTTCATTGAAAAACTATTATTCAAATATTCCTTGACACTATTAAGAAGGTCTAAATCATTCCCAATCAACAATATGTCATCTACATACAGTATTAAGAAGGCTACAGAGCTCCCACTCACTTTCTTGTAAATACAAGCTTCTCCATAAGTTTGTATAAAACCAAAACTTTTGATCACCTTATCAAAACGTTGATTCCAACTTCGGGATGCTTGCTTCAATCCATAGATGGACCGTTGAAGTTTGCATACCTTGTTAGCATCTTTAGGATCGACAAAACCTTTGGGTTGTATCATATACAATTCTTCATCAATGTCTCCATTGAGGAACGCTGTTTTGACATCCATCTGCCATATTTCATAATCATAATATGCAGCGATTGCTAACATAATCCTCACAGAGTTTAGCTTCACTACTGGTGAGAAAGTCTCATCGTAGTCAACTCCTTGAATTTGTCGAAACCCCTTTGCGACAAGTCGAGCTTTATAGACAGTAACATTACCATCAGCATCTGTTTTCTTCTTGTAAATCCATTTGTTCTCGACAGCCTTCCGGCCATCCGGTAAGTCCACCAAAGTCCATACTTGGTTTTCGTACATGGATCCAATCTCGAATTTCATGGCTTCTTGCCATTTATTGGAATCTGGGCTCATCATCGCTTCCTCATATGTCTCAGGGTCATCGGTGTTGTCCACCAACATGACACTCATAACGGGATCATACCAATCTGGAGTGGTACGAGTTCTCGTTGACCTGCGAGGCTCTATAGCAACTACAACCGAATTTTCATGATCATCATCATTAGCTTCCTCTCTTATTGGTGCAGGCACCACAGGAACTTCTTCCGGTGCTGCGCTACTCGCAATTTCGAGATAAGGTTCGACAACCTCGTCGAGTTCTGCTTTCCTTCCAGTCACTTCTTTCGAGAGAAATTCCTTCTCTAGAAAGGATCCATTCTTGGCAACGAAGATTTTGCCTTCGGATCTATGATAGAAGGTATACCCAATAGTTTCCTTCGGGTATCCTATGAAGACGCATTTTTCCGCTCTGGGCTCAAGCTTGTCCGGTTGTAACTTCTTTACATAGGCTTCGCAACCCCAAACTTTAAGGAACGACAATCTAGGTTTCTTCCCAAACCATAATTCATACGGTGTCGTTTCAACGGATTTAGATGGTGCCCTATTTAAAGTGAATGCGGCTGTTTCTAATGCATAACCCCAAAATGATAGCGGTAAATCTGTAAGTGACATCATAGAATGAACCATATCTAAGAGAGTTCGATTACGACGTTCGGACACACCATTACGCTGTGGTGTTCCCGGCGGTGTCAATTGTGAAAGTATTCCGCATTTATTCAAATGCTCGCCAAACTCGTAACTTAGATATTCACCTCCACGATCAGAACGTAGAAATTTTATCTTCTTGTTACGTTGATTCTCTACCTCACTTTGAAATTCCTTAAACTTCTCGAAAGTTTCAGACTTATGTTTCATGAAATAGATATACTCATATCTACTCAAATCATCCGTGAAGGTAAGAACATAACGATAACCACCACGCGATGGTACACTCATTGGACCACACACATCGGTATGTATGATTTCCAATAAGTCCGTAGCTCGCTCCATCATACCAAAAAATGGAGTCTTAGTCATTTTACCCATCAGACATGCTTCGCATCTTTCAAGTGATTCGAAATCAAGTGATTCAAGAAGTCCATCGGAATGGAGTTTCTTCATAGGCTTCACTCCAATGTTACCAAGACGACTGTAACTACCTCGGTGAATTACGCTCCTAGCTACAAGCCTGGATGAACGGTAGTGGTTGAAATAGTACGGTGGGGCCCCAAAAGCCACTCACGGGTAGACCTTTCGGCCGTCCCAACCACTTCCAATTCATCGGGACCTGCACGGGCGGCGTAATCGGCAGGCGAAGGGATCAACTACATACACAAGTGAGTATGTATGCAAGCCACCATACAAAAGTACATCAGAGCCATTCCATCTAAAAAGAAAGGAAATATAGCAACGCCATACGGCAAGATTCAAATATCCTGAATAAATCTATAGTTTAGGATAACTCCTCATACAACACACATCAGAGTATCAAGCGGAAGCGGCAAAACAAGTCTGAGTACGGATAAGAAGCAAATCGGCATAAGATGCCATGGAAATAAGCACATCCCAACCACAGATCTCACGGATCCCCGTTCCCGGAATCTCTACACCGAACGATCGCTGCCCGCATCATCAGCCTCTTCCACCCAGTATCCGTCCTGCGAGGGTACCTGTTCATCTGAACCAATAATTTATCGTGTGAGACCCTAAGGGTACTCAGCAAGTCTTAATGCCTCTAAAGGGGACACAACCTGGGGTGACGCAATTGCAGTGAAAGATAAACCCTAGCAGTTCTACAGATCAACGCTAACCATCCGCCTAACCAAAGATGGCGGATGTCCGTGAATTAATGACAGCAGTTATAACAATAATATCACCAGATCCATCCTCCTCCCCGCTTACCAACGAGGAAGCGGACGAACAACCCCCATCCGTTGGCAATTTTATTAACCATTCCATGAGTATTGCACTATTTACTAGTCATTTACTTAGTCAGATTAAAGCGGTACTTTAGTTATGCTTGTCTATGATCGAGAAACTGTGCTCCAAGTCGTCCATAACCGCGGACACGGCTTTCAGAAAGTTTTACCCTGCAGGGGTGCACCAATAGCAACACACACTCGATCAACCTCGGAAAAACCAAATCAAAACCCAACGAGGCCTTCACGACAAAGCAATCACAGGATTCAGAATTATTTCAGGGGGCCACCCCTTGGAGTACACCCGCAACGAAGTAAGCAAGCTCCGAGACGGACTCAAGGTTTGCGACAATGGCTGTAAGCGACAGCAGATCCCCAAACGGGGACTGTCGATACCGCGAAAACACTCCACTTCCAAAACAGTACAGCGTGCTCCTCACACAATCGTAAATAAAGCAGTAAAACATGGCATGGTACAGGATAGTAAACAAAACCTCAAACTAGTTGTGGCCCCGAGAAATAAGACGGAATCAAGCTCTGGCTCAGGGGGGTCCCATATACCTCCCGGATGTGGATAGCGCGATAAATCTTGGAACAGGAATCAAGTACTCGGGGTCTCACGGGACACAAGTGAGCAGGAAAAACCAAATAGCAGATATTGCTCACCGATGCCACTTTTATTAGTTATCCCATTACTACTCAGGTTAAGTTGTTTAGGTACCTTGTTATCCATCAGACTCTCACAAACCCTACACATGCTGTTCTACGACTCGCATGGCTCAAACAACTCCTGTGGTAATGGCTCGTGGGACGGAGGGAACAGGCTTGGTGGAGTTTAAAAGTAAAGGCTATGCATACTTGGGATTCAATTTAATGCAATCGCGACTCAATGATGCAAGAATAAGGTAGAGGCAATAGGTACTGTATGTATGCAAGCATGTGGAAGTGCTTGCCTGGCAACTCAGTTGAAGCGAGAGACGGATCTGGGTAGTGTTCCTGGTGCTCTTGATATAACCCCTGCTCAGTGTCTATCCGAGAAAACCAAACAAACAAGGCCAACATGAATATAGAGCACAAGCATATGAATAAGATGCGTCAAGCAAACAATCATGCCATGATGAATGATGCACAATTTACATGGCAATAAGGTAGCATGGCATGGTGAGGTGTGGAAGACAAGTAATAACATTCTGATAGGGTTTTTGGATCACATTTTTGTTGTCATAACAATTGCTGTTTACAATATATTTATATGATGCATGCTGCAATTGAAGTCATGGATAGCATAAACAGAAAGGTCTCGTCGAGCTGATCATTTTAGACATATCATTTGTTCAATTTGGAATTATAAATCAAAAGTTATTAATTATTTAAATTCTAGTGGCATTTGTGGTAATTTAATTCAACTTGGAATTTTAAAAGTCCAAAAGGTAATTTAAGTAGCATATTTGAAATCCTCACATTTTTCTGATCTCAAAACATATATTATTTGCTAAATTTGGATTTACAATTGAAAAGTTATTTAAAACTGAATTAAATTTGAATTTGAATTAATTTTGCAAATGTTTGAATTTAAACAGACATGCAGAAAATACTTTTCGTACCTAAGCTAAGCTAGCCACAGTCACTGCCCAGGGGGACCGGCGCTGACTGGACAGACACACGCGCAGACGACGTTTTTGCACCGCGGGTTGAGCTAGACCTAGAGGCCGACAGGTGGGGCCATCGACCTCGCAGGCCCACGTGACAGCGGGCGTGCCCGGGGGTGCCACGCGGCGCAGCTGGAGGGACCGCGGGTTGCTAGATCAAAACAACGGGTACCTTTTTGCAAAACTGCACAGAGACAGACGTATGGGGCCGAGGGAGTGCGGGTTTAGGCGGGAGAAAACTCGAGGGTCTAAGCGCAAGAAGCCAAAAACTGTCGGACGGCAGCGGCGCAGCGCTCTGCCGGCGACTGCGAACGGCCGTCGTTTGATCGACGATGGCGACGCCGTCGCTGAACAAAACGACATGGCCCCAAAACAAAAATTGAAGAGGGAGCCACGGCCTACAACATTGGTTCAGGACACTAGCGCGGAGAAGGACCACAGCGCGCGGTGCAGGGCGCTGAACATTGCCAGATCTACTGCTGCAGCGGCTGCTGTCGCCAGCACGCGACGCGCGGCGCGCGCGCAGAGCGCTCGACGGAAAGCGACGGCGATGCACAGCGAGAGGGGGAGGGAGACGTTGTCTAGGGGGCAAGGGAGCTCACCAGCGACCGTACGGTGCAGCTAGCGGGCTCGGGGTCGCGTCGATCGTCGGGGTAGCAGAGGGTCGGGGCACTCCTGCTGCTCGCGGGCACGGCGGCGGCGGGGCTCCTCCGGCGAGATCCAGCGGCTCTGGCGCGTCACGGCGAAGTAGAGGAAGCAGGCGCAGCTCCTGGCGCTCCTGGCTTGCCTCGGGGTGCTCTGGGACGAAGGGAGGCAGAGGGGGCCGCCCTTAGGGTTTAGCGAGCATGGGGGAGAGGTGGCTCGCTGGGGGAAGGAAGAAGGAAGGCAGGGGAGGAAGAGAGGCCTGAGGGAGATCTGGGGGATGCTAGAGGCGAGGATGGGAGGATAAGAACGGAGTGGGGGCAGGTAGACGGCGTGGTTACTTGCGTGGGGGAGGGGCAGGCGCTTTGCACCTCACGTGCATGGGCGGCCAGGGCAGGGCGTGCGCGGGCTGGCAGGCTGCCAGGTGGGGCCAGGGGACTGCAGGTGGGCCAGGGGGAGCTCGAGGGCAGGTAGGAGTAGAGGGGGCCCGTAGGGCAGGGAGAGAAAAGAGAGGGAAGAAGTGAGAGGGAGAGGGCCCGGCTCGGTCTAGGGTTAGGTGAGGGGGTGCCCTTGATGGTGAGGATGGGGTAGATAGGAACATGGTGGTCATGTGGCCAGCTAGGGCTAGGTGGAATGAGGGAGGGTTTGGTTAGCTTAGAGGGAAGTGTGAGGGTTAACAAGAACCAACACAAGATTAAAAGAGGTGTGATGGGGTGGTTTTAGAGAGGGTGGAGAAGAGAGGAGAGAAGAGAGAAGAGAGATAGGTTTGGTGTTGCTTTTGCCAAGAACAAGCCAAAAGGAAAAGATAGAGCTAGAGATTTGAATCATGCATGCTCCATACAAAGAACAAGCAAGATCAAAGAAAAGAGGTAGAGAGAGGAAGGTGGGGTTTAGGTTTGTGCATGCCACATGATCACATGTGCATGCATGGGGTATGGGGATTAAGGTTTAGCTAAAGGGGGTTAGAGAGGTAGGGGAGGTGGTGAAGAAACTACAAGCCCAAAACAAGGTTTAAACAAAGGAGAGATGATCCATGCAAGCAAAACCAAATAACATTCCAAAGACAAGAAAAAGGTGGCACTTGCATGGCCCATGCAAACAATAATTGCCATGAAGCTATATTGTGAAAACAACACAAAATCATGTGGCATTATTCCTTGCATTCCCAAAAGGTGGGCAAAAGCCAAGCATAAGATTATGGGTGGAATCCAACCAACCAACATGAGCTAGAGGTAAACTCAAATAAAATGCCAAGCTCATATTAATTGGATGGTGGAATTATAAGGTGGTGAAAGAAAGGTGGTGGAGTTATTAAGAGATATGCCCCCAAATCAACTTGGGCATTTAACAATTTATCAAGAACCAAATACAATATCAAGAGGCAACTACAATTAATAATGCACATGAGATAAGAACCAAACAAGAAAGGGTTTTATATGATGCCCAAATGCAAGGTGGCATGATGACATGAGCATGATATGATGATGATGCAACAATTATATATTGGAAGTGGCCCTTTTTATTACTAGGACAAGTAGCATTATAGGTGTTAGACAACTGGGATGCTACAACTCTCCCCCACTAAACAGGAATCTCGCCCCGAGATTCTAGGAAGAAGAAGAAGACGCAAAGAGAGAAGGATGGTTGGCACGGAGTTCATCTTCACGCTCCCATGTGGCTTCATCAACAGAATGGTGTGACCACTGCACCTTGCAGAACTTGATGGACTTGTTGCGAGTCCTTCGTTCTGCGATCTCAAGGATTTTGGTGGGGTGTTCTTGATAAGACAGATCTTCTTGGAGGTCGATTAGCTCATGATCCACGGTCCTGCCGGGATCTTTGAAGCACTTCTTGAGCTGAGAGATGTGGAAAACATCATGGACTTTGAGTTTTTCCAGAAGCTCAAGGGCATAAGCAACTTCTCCTCTTCTGCCACGAATCTTGAATGGACCGATGTATCTAGGAGCCAGGTTTCCTTTGATACCAAAGCGGTGTGTGCCTTTCATGGGAGTGACACGAAGGTACACGAGATCACCAGGGGCATACACCATGTCCGTGTGCTTCCTGTCATAATTGCTCTTCTGACGACTTTGAGCAATCTTTAGGTTCTCCAGAATGATATGCACCTTCTCCTCTGCTTGAGTAACGATATCAGGGCCAAACCAGATTCTTTCTCCTGCACCTGACCAACCAATCGGAGTTCTGCACTTGCGACCATAGAGAGCCTCAAATGGTGCCATCTTTAGACTCTTCTGGAAGCTGTTGTTGTAGGAGAATTCAGCATATGGAAGACATTCCTCCCACTTCATGCCAAAAGAGATGACGCATGCCCGAAGCATATCCTCCAGAATCTGATTGATCCTTTCAACTTGTCCTTGCGACTGAGGGTGGTAAGCTGTGCTGAAGTTCAACTTTGTTCCCTGAGCATTTTGGAAACTTTCCCAGAACTTTGAAGTGAAGATGCTTCCACGGTCTGAACTGATCTCAAGCGGAACCCCATACAGAGAAACAATTCTGTTGATATAGAGCTCAGCCAACTGAATTCCAGAAATTGTTTCCTTGACGGGGAAGAAATGAGCCACTTTAGAAAGCCTGTCGATGACAACAAAGATTGCATTGTTTCCCTTCTGCGACCTTGGAAAGCCAGTGATGAAGTCCA
Organism: Avena sativa; assembly: GCA_916181665.1. NCBI lineage: Eukaryota > Viridiplantae > Streptophyta > Magnoliopsida > Poales > Poaceae > Avena > Avena sativa. The sequence continues at coordinate 370,968,603 of OV702284.1, forward strand.
TCTCTACTTTCTCCCATTTCCATTCCGGAGGTTTCAATGGCTGTAGAAGACCAAAAGGTTTCTGATGGACAGCTTTCACTCTGCGGCAGACATCACACTCCGAGACATACTTGGCACAATACCGTTTCAAACCAGGCCACCAATATTGTGTTTTCAAATCCATGTACATCTTTGTGCTGCCAGGATGGATAGAAAGAACCGAATCATGCGCCTCCTTGAGAACTTGGTCTCTCAAACCCGGGTAGTTTGGAACAAACATCCGGTGGTCGAAGAAAAGCGTGCCTTGATCATCAACGTGGAAGGACTCATACTTCGGAAGCCCAAGTTTAGAGATGAGCTTTCTGGTGTGCGGATCACCAAGCTGACGAGAGCGAATCTTTTCTTCCAAGAGAGGAGTAGCCAGAAGGTTCAGGAGATGCCCTTGTTCCACAACTTCCAGGTTGAGCTGGCGGAATTCCTCGCACAAGAGGGGCTGCTGCTCTTCCATCATGAGGTTATTGACATAAGCTTTGCGGCTGAGAGCATCTGCCATGACATTAGCTTTGCCCGGTGTGTAGTTGATGGTCACATCAAAGTCATTGATTGCTTCAATCCATCTCCTCTGCCGAAGGTTGAGATCAGGCTGAGTGAAGATATACTTCAAACTTTTGTGGTCAGAAAAGATCTCACATCGGTTGCCAAGCAAGTAGTGCCTCCATAGCTTCAAAGCAAAGACAACTGCTGCTAGCTCGAGGTCATGTGTGGGATAGTTGATCTCATGCGTCTTCAACTGTCGAGAGGCATAAGCAACAACTTGTTTTTCTTGCATAAGGACCGCACCCAATCCTTGCAAAGAGGCGTCGCAGAATATCTGGAAAGGCTTAGATGTATCCGGAGGAACCAAGACTGGTGTGGAAGTGAGCTTCTCTTTGAGTGTTTCAAAGCTTGCTTGACACGCAGGAGTCCACAGGTATTTCTTGCCTTTCTTGAGGAGATCGGTGAGAGGCTTCGCTATCTTTGAGAAGTTCTGAACAAAGCGACGGCAATAACTAGCCAAACCCAGGAAGCTCCGCACTTCTTTTACATTTGCAGGAGGAAGCCATTCAACAATTGTCTTCACAGTTTCCGGGTTGACTGCAATGCCCTTGGCAGAGATGACATGACCAAGATAGGTTACTTCAGGCAGCCAAAACTCACACTTTGAGAAGTTTGCATACAAGCGGTTCTCGCGCAGCTTGTTTAGGACACAACGAAGGTGTTCTTCATGCTCTTCCTTGGACTTAGAATAGACCAAGATGTCATCCAGATAGACCACAACGAACTTATCCAGGTACTCCATGAAGACCGAGTTCATAAGCCTCGAGAAGGTAGCAGGTGCGTTGGTGAGACCGAAAGACATCACCGTGTACTCATACAGGCCATAGCGGGTGGTGAAAGCTGTTTTAGGCACATCTTCCTTGCGAATCTTGATTTGGTGATAACCACTCCTCAAATCCAGCTTAGAGAATACCACAGCTCCAGCTAGCTGGTCAAAGAGATCATTAATCCACGGAAGGGGATACTTGTTCTTGATGGTTTTGGCATTGAGATCCCGGTAGTCAACACAAAGTCTATCAGTCCTGTCACGCTTCTTCACAAAGATTGTTGGGCTACCCCAAGAAGAAGTACTGTGTTGAATGAAACCCAACTTCTCTTGTTCATCAAGTTGTCGTTTGAGTTCAGCCAACTCAGAAGGACCCATTTTATAAGGCCGCTTGGAGATAGGAGCCGTTCCAGGTTCAAGCTCAATTACGAACTCAACCTCACGATCCGGAGGCATACCCGGCAACTCTTCAGGAAAAACATCCGGAAACTCACAGACCACTGGGACTCTCTGAATAGCTTCCATAGCATCATCATTCAGAGCCGCCAAAGAGAAAAGCTGGACAGCAGGCGTCAGACTTGGCGAAAAGACTATATGGCCTTCAGGAATCTTCAAAGAAACCGAGCGTTCAGCACAATCAATCACAGCTGCATTTGCCGTCAACCAATCCATGCCCAAGATGACATCAATGTCAGAATTGCCCAGAACAATTAAAGAAGCCGAGAACGAAGAGCCACCAATGTCAATTTGATTGCCATGGCTGATCTTAGAAGCTGCCATTGTTGCTCCAAGAGAAAGAACCATTAACTTCTTGAGAAGAGGATCCTTCGCTAACCCATTCTCACTTGCAAACTTGATAGAAACAAAAGAATGCGATGCACCAGAATCGAACAAAACTCGTGCAGGGACTGAGTTAACGGATAGCATACCCATCACCACTCCAGGTGCATGCTCAGCTTGAGCGGCGTTGACACAATTGGCCCGAACAACCGCAGACCCGGGCTTGGTGTTGATGTTGAGAGCCCGAGGTGGTGGTGCACGAACCGAAGGAGAGCTTGCTGCAGATCTTGGCGGGGGTTGAGGGAGAGCTTTGTTCTTCAACGGACAGTTCCAGTTTTGATGTCCAGGCTCTCCACACGTGAAGCAGACACCAGGTGGACGTGGAGCAGCGTAGCCAGGGACTCCGCCAGGCGCTCCAGGGTAGTTGTTGTTGTAGCCCCTGGGAGCCGCAGTGATGGAGTTTAGTGGCCTTGACGTGTAGCTTGAAGGTCTTGGTGAAGCCGGGAGCGACGGTGGGGTGTTAGGAACCCAGACACGCCGCTTAGAAGGGGTTGCCATAACCGAAGAGCTTGATGCATCCCTGTTGTGTTTCTTGGAGTCCTCGAACACTTGCTGACTTGCCTCCTCTTGCAAGGCTGTGTGCTGTAGTTCCAGGAACGATGCCGGTTTTGCATGAGTGATCGCATACTTGATCGATGCATTGAGCCCTTGCCTGAACCTCTTCTGCTTCTTCTTGTCATCAGATACCTCATCACCACCATAACGAGAGAGATTCATGAAGTTCCTGATGTAGGTGTTGACGTTATCATTTCCTTGCTTCAGGTTGAGAAAAGCCTCCTTCATCCTTTCCATCACAATCTCTAACAGGAATTGCTCTTTGAACGCTCCAGAGAACTGTCCCCAGGTAGGCTGAAAACCAGTGCAGCTTGCCTTCAAGTAATTTTCCCACCAGAGAGCTGCATCTCCCTTTAGAAGGTGAGTAGCACACTTTACCCACTCCTGCTCAGGAACATCAGCAGTCTCAAGAAGCCTTGACGTCTCACGTAACCAATCATCCGCATCCAGTGGGCGATCAGACACATCAAACTGACGAGGGTTGAATTTCAGGAAGCTCTTGATGTCGCCCCGCTTGGGAGGTGGAGGGAGTGGAGCAAACTCATTTCTCCTGACGCTTTCTTCCAAGCGCTGCTGGTTCTGCTGCATCGCTGCCAAGGCATTAGCTATGTTTGACAATGCGGCCCCAAGTTCTGGTGGTATGTCCTCATCTGAACGGCGTGGTGGAGCCATCCTGTGATTGATATAAAACACAAGTCAGTACTATAATGGAGAATAATAATAATCCAAAATAGTACCAAAATGGAATTAACCAAGATTAAAGGATACAATTTACTGAGATGATATTAAAATATCAACAAAGTTCAAAGCACCTAAAAGATATTAAGCATATCGCACACGACTGAAAAGGAGTGTGGTACACAAATATATCAAAGAAAAATTTTCCACAAATTTCGGCATTAAAATACCAATAGATGCGCAAAATTTACTTAACGAATCAAGATTAGTGACTCTACCGATTCAATATACAAAAGCGAATGATAAAAGTAGTGGTATGGTCGCGACTCCATCCCGCACTCAAATCATTACTCCGCACATGAACAAGTGGAACACATATCCTAACCCCTTCTTCTCACGACGAAACCTAAAGATTGGTAACTACGGAACGAACATCCCAAACAAGATAGCGTCGGATACCAAGATGAAGATAGATTGCGTCAGTTTGCATAAGCCTGTCGGTATGGAATGTACCAATAGTTGATAACCAAAGGCAGATAAGATAACAACTTGGATGCAACAGATAGACAAAGGATTAAGCACACGCACACACACACACACAACCTATGGTACTACGGAAACCCAGAACACGTGAATCCTAGTTTGAACTTTGAGAAGAGGATTGAAAACGTTGCACTTCCTTACCAGAAAAGGGTGGTGAGTAGGTAAGAAGAAAAGTGGAAGCACTCCTACTCTCGCATTTTGTTTTTCCCTAATATACATAACTACCAAAAATATTTGCTAGACTGACAACGACCGTTTGGCTGAGACCCTGAAGGTCGGGATGGCTCTGATACCAATTGTAACTACCTCGGTGAATTACGCTCCTAGCTACAAGCCTGGATGAACAGTAGTGGTTGAAATAGTACGGTGGGGCCCCAAAAGCCACTCACGGGTAGACCTTTCGGCCGTCCCAACCACTTCCAATTCATCAGGACCTGCACGGGCGGCGTAATCGGCAGGCGAAGGGATCAACTACATACACAAGTGAGTATGTATGCAAGCCACCATACAAAAGTACATCAGAGCCATTCCATCTAAAAAGAAAGGAAATATAGCAACGCCATACGGCAAGATTCAAATATCCTGAATAAATCTATAGTTTAGGATAACTCCTCATACAACACACATCAGAGTATCAAGCGGAAGCGGCAAAACAAGTCCGAGTACGGATAAGAAGCAAATCGGCATAAGATGCCATGGAAATAAGCACATCCCAACCACAGATCTCACGGATCCCCGTTCCCGGAATCTCTACACCGAACGATCGTTGCCCGCATCATCAGCCTCTTCCACCCAGTATCCGTCCTGCGAGGGTACCTGTTCATCTGAACCAATAATTTATCGTGTGAGACCCTAAGGGTACTCAGCAAGTCTTAATGCCTCTAAAGGGGACACAACCTGGGGTGACGCAATTGCAGCGAAAGATAAACCCTAGCAGTTCTACAGATCAACGCTAACCATCCGCCTAACCAAAGATGGCGGATGTCCGTGAATTAATGACAGCAGTTATAACAGTAATATCACCAGATCCATCCTCCTCCCCGCTTACCAACGAGGAAGCGGACGAACAACCCCCATCCGTTGGCAATTTTATTAACCATTCCATGAGTATTGCACTATTTACTAGTCATTTACTTAGTCAGATTAAAGCGGTACTTTAGTTATGCTTGTCTATGATCGAGAAACTGTGCTCCAAGTTGTCCATAACCGCGGACACGGCTTTCAGAAAGTTTTACCCTGCAGGGGTGCACCAATAGCAACACACACTCGATCAACCTCGGAAAAACCAAATCAAAACCCAACGAGGCCTTCACGACAAAGCAATCACAGGATTCAGAATTATTTCAGGGGTCCACCCCTTGGAGTACACCCGCAACGAAGTAAGCAAGCTCCGAGATGGACTCAAGGTTTGCGACAATGGCTGTAAGCGACAGCAGATCCCCAAACGGGGACTGTCGATACCGCGAAAACACTCCGCTTCCAAAACAGTACAGCGTGCTCCTCACACAATCGTAAATAAAGCAGTAAAACATGGCATGGTACAGGATAGTAAACAAAACCTCAAACTAGTTGTGGCCCCGAGAAATAAGACAGAATCAAGCTCTGGCTCAGGGGGGTCCCATATACCTCCCGGATGTGGATAGCGCGATAAATCTTGGAACAGGAATCAAGTACTCGGGGTCTCACGGGACACAAGTGAGCAGGAAAAACCAAATAGCAGATATTGCTCACCGATGCCACTTTTATTAGTTATCCCATTACTACTCAGGTTAAGTTGTTTAGGTACCTCGTTATCCATCAGACTCTCACAAACCCTACACATGCTGTTCTACGACTCGCATGGCTCAAACAACTCCTGTGGTAATGGCTCGTGGGACGGAGGGAACAGGCTTGGTGGAGTTTAAAAGTAAAGGCTATGCATACTTGGGATTCAATTTAATGCAATCACGACTCAATGATGCAAGAATAAGGTAGAGGCAATAGGTACTGTATGTATGCAAGCATGTGGAAGTGCTTGCCTGGCAACTCAGTTGAAGCGAGAGACGGATCTGGGTAGTGTTCCTGGTGCTCTTGATATAACCCCTGCTCAGTGTCTATCCGAGAAAACCAAACAAACAAGGCCAACATGAATATAGAGCACAAGCATATGAATAAGATGCGTCAAGCAAACAATCATGCCATGATGAATGATGCACAATTTACATGGCAATAAGGTAGCATGGCATGGTGAGGTGTGGAAGACAAGTAATAACATTCTGATAGGGTTTTTGGATCACATTTTTGTTGTCATAACAATTGCTGTTTACAATATATTTATATGATGCATGCTGCAATTGAAGTCATGGATAGCATAAATAGAAAGGTCTCGTCGAGCTGATCATTTTAGACATATCATTTGTTCAATTTGGAATTATAAATCAAATGTTATTAATTATTTAAATTCTAGTGGCATTTGTGGTAATTTAATTCAACTTGGAATTTTAAAAGTCCAAAAGGTAATTTAAGTAGCATATTTGAAATCCTCACATTTTTCTGATCTCAAAACATATATTATTTGCTAAATTTGGATTTACAATTGAAAAGTTATTTAAAACTGAATTAAATTTGAATTTGAATTAATTTTGCAAATGTTTGAATTTAAACAGACATGCAAAAAATACTTTTCGTACCTAAGCTAAGCTAGCCACAGTCACTGCCCAGGGGGACCGGCGCTGACTGGACAGACACACACGCAGACGACGTTTTTGCACCGCGGGTTGAGCTAGACCTAGAGGCCGACAGGTGGGGCCATCGACCTCGCAGGCCCACGTGACAGCGGGCGTGCCCGGGGGTGCCACGCGGCGCAGCTGGAGGGGCCGCGGGTTGCTAGATCAAAACAACGGGTACCTTTTTGCAAAACTGCACAGAGACAGACGTATGGGGCCGAGGGAGTGCGGGTTTAGGCGGGAGAAAACTCGAGGGTCTAAGCGCAAGAAGCCAAAAACTGTCGGACGGCAGCGGCGCAGCGCTCTGCCGGCGACTGCGAACGGCCGTCGTTTGATCGACGATGGCGACGCCTTCGCTGAACAAAACGACATGGCCCCAAAACGAAAATTGAAGAGGGAGCCACGGCCTACAACATTGGTTCAGGACACTAGCGCGGAGAAGGACCACAGCGCGCGGTGCAGGGCGCTGAACATTGCCAGATCTACTGCTGCAGCGGCTGCTGTCGCCAGCACGCGACGCGCGGCGCGCGCGCAGAGCGCTCGACGGAAAGCGACGGCGATGCACGGCGAGAGGGGGAGGGAGACGTTGTCTAGGGGGCAAGGGAGCTCACCAGCGACCGTACGGTGCAGCTAGCGGGCTCGGGGTTGCGTCGATCGTCGGGGTAGCAGAGGGTCGGGGCACTCCTGCTGCTCGCGGGCACGGCGGCGGCGGGGCTCCTCCGGCGAGATCCAGTGGCTCTGGCGCGTCACGGCGAAGTAGAGGAAGCAGGCGCAGCTCCTGGCGCTCCTGGCTCGCCTCGGGGTGCTCTGGGACGAAGGGAGGCAGAGGGGGCCGCCCTTAGGGTTTAGCGAGCATGGGGGAGAGGTGGCTCGCTGGGGGAAGGAAGAAGGAAGGCAGGGGAGGAAGAGAGGCCTGAGGGAGATCTGGGGGATGCTAGAGGCGAGGATGGGAGGATAAGAACGGAGTGGGGGCAGGTAGACGGCATGGTTACTTGCGTGGGGGAGGGGCAGGCGCTTTGCACCTCACGTGCATGGGCGGCCAGGGCAGGGCGTGCGCGGGCTGGCAGGCTGCCAGGTGGGGCCAGGGGACTGCAGGTGGGCCAGGGGGAGCTCGAGGGCAGGTAGGAGTAGAGGGGGCCCGTAGGGCAGGGAGAGAAAAGAGAGGGAAGAAGTGAGAGGGAGAGGGGCCGGCTCGGTCTAGGGTTAGGTGAGGGGGTGCCCTTGATGGTGAGGATGGGGTAGATAGGAACATGGTGGTCATGTGGCCAGCTAGGGCTAGGTGGAATGAGGGAGGGTTTGGTTAGCTTAGAGGGAAGTGTGAGGGTTAACAAGAACCAACACAAGATTAAAAGAGGTGTGATGGGGTGGTTTTAGAGAGGGTGGAGAAGAGAGGAGAGAAGAGAGAAGAGAGATAGGTTTGGTGTTGCTTTTGCCAAGAACAAGCCAAAAGGAAAAGATAGAGCTAGAGATTTGAATCATGCATGCTCCATACAAAGAACAAGCAAGATCAAAGAAAAGAGGTAGAGAGAGGAAGGTGGGGTTTAGGTTTGTGCATGCCACATGATCACATGTGCATGCATGGGGTATGGGGATTAAGGTTTAGCTAAAGGGGGTTAGAGAGGTAGAGGAGGTGGTGAAGAAACTACAAGCCCAAAACAAGGTTTAAACAAAGGAGAGATGATCCATGCAAGCAAAACCAAATAACATTCCAAAGACAAGAAAAAGGTGGCACTTGCATGGCCCATGCAAACAATAATTGCCATGAAGCTATATTGTGAAAACAACACAAAATCATGTGGCATTATTCCTTGCATTCCCAAAAGGTGGGCAAAAGCCAAGCATAAGATTATGGGTGGAATCCAACCAACCAACATGAGCTAGAGGTAAACTCAAATAAAATGCCAAGCTCATATTAATTGGATGGTGGAATTATAAGGTGGTGAAAGAAAGGTGGTGGAGTTATTAAGAGATATGCCCCAAAATCAACTTGGGCATTTAACAATTTATCAAGAACCAAATACAATATCAAGAGGCAACTACAATTAATAATGCACATGAGATAAGAACCAAACAAGAAAGGGTTTTATATGATGCCCAAATGCAAGGTGGCATGATGACATGAGCATGATATGATGATGATGCAACAAATATATATTGGAAGTGGCCCTTTTTATTACTAGGACAAGTAGCATTACAGGTGTTAGACAACTGGGATGCTACAACGACAGTGCCACATATAGGTCGAGTTATCGCTCGATTTCAAATGTTTAGCCTCAATGTTATTAATATGTGTATTTACACTATCGAGATTCAATAAGAATAGACCATCTATCAAAGGTGCATGTGCATAAAACATATTACTCATATAAATCGAACAACCATTATTCTCGGACTTAAACAAGTAACCGTCTCGCAATAAACAAGATCCCAATATAATGTTCATGCTTAACGCAGGCACCAAATAACAATTATTTAAGTATAAAACTAATCCTGATGGTAGATGAAGGGGTAGCGTGCCGACCGCGATCACATCAACCTTTGATCTGTTTCCCACGCGCATCATCACCTCGTTCTTCGCTAGCTTCCGTTTATTCTGCAGCACCTGTTTCGAGTTACAAATATGAGCAACCGAACCAGTATCAAATACCCAGGCACTACTACGAGTACTAGTGAGATACACATCAATAACATGTATATCGGATATACCTTTCTTCTTGATGTTGCCATTCTTCAAATCCGCCAAGTACTTTGGGCAATTCCGCTTCTAGTGACCATCTCCCTTGTAGTAAAAGCACTCAGTATCAGGCTTAGGTCCAGCCTTGGTCTTCTTCGTCGGCGCGGTAACTTTCTTACCACCCTTCTTGAAGTGTCCCTTTTGCTTAGACTTGCCTTTCTTGAATTTGGTGGTCTTATTGACCAACAACACTTGGTGCTCTTTCTTGATCTCCACTTCTGCAGATTTTAACATGGCGAAGAGTTCTGGCAACGTCTTGTTCATGTTCTGCATGTTGTAGTTCATCACAAAGTTCTTGTAACTTGGTGGTAGTGATTGGAGGACATGGTAAATCCCCAAAGCATTAGGAATCACAATATCCAAGCTTTGAAGTTTGTTTGCGTGCCCAGACATCTTAAGCACATGCTCACTGACGGAGCTGCCCTCTTCCATCTTGCAGTTAAAGAACTTTTTAGAAGCCTCATAGCTTTCAATTGCCGCATGAGTCTCAAAGATCAATTTGAGATCCTCGACAATATCATATGGGTCTGAATTCTCAAACCTTTTCTGAAGCTTCGATTCTAAACCATACAAGATAGCACACTGAACTATGGAGTACCGAGTCTTCCGAGTGAGGTAAACATTCTTTACTTCATCGGCAGCATCAGCTGTAGGTGGGTCACCCAACGGTGCATCCAGCACATAGGTCAAATTACCAGCTGTGAGGACAATCCTCAAATTGCGGAACCAATCCGCGAAGTTGCTTCCATTGTTTTTCAACTTTTCTTTCTCTAGGAACGCATTAAAATTGATGGTAGGGGATGCCATTGATCTACAACATATTTGCAATAGTTTAGACTAAGTTTATGACAAATTGAGTTCAAATTAATAATAAAATTAATCTAGGTGAACTCCCACTCAAAACAATATCCCTCACATTGTTTTAGTGATCACACGAACCAAATCCACCACATCAACACCGATCATCACGAGAGTTGATATAGTTTCAATGGCGAACAATCGACATGTTCATCATATCTACTATATGATTCATGCTTTACCTTTCGGTGATCCGTGTTCCGAGACCATGTCTGTACATGCTAGGCTCGTCAAGATCAAACCTTAGTTTCCGCATGAGAAAATCTGGCTTGCTCACGTTGTATACACTTGCGGAATCTAACACACCCGATCATCACGTGGTGCTTCGAAACAACAAGCTTTAGCAACGGTGCTAACTAAGGGTGAACACTTTATGACTTGAAATTCATGTGCATGAGGGATCATCTTATAATGCTACCGTCATCTACTAAGAAAAACAAGATGCATAAAGGATTAACATCACATGCAATTCATAATATGTGATATGATATGGCCTTTCTTCTTTGTGCTTCCGATCTTCATCTTCAAGCACGAACATGATCTCCATCATCACCGGCATTGCATCAAGGTCAATGACGCTTCTCCATGGTTGTTGTCCACCGGCTTCAACTATTACAACTACTTTGAATAGATCCGCGGGTCTTAACATAAATTAAAGACAACCATATGGCTCCTGCCGGTTGCCAACTTACAATAAGGAACATTGCATATATCAAATATAATCACAATCATGGCCATATCACATCACTGCACACCCCTGCAAAACAAAGTTAGACGCCTCTAATTTATTTGCATATTTTATGTGGTTTGGGTCTTTCAGTAAGTGTCGTTCTAACTTACGAACATGAACCACAACATTGATACTAGTATTGTTAATCACCCGTTGTAAATTGGATCTTAACTATGCTAGGAGAAATAGGCACCCGCAAAGCCACTTATGCAATACAAGTTGCATGTCAAGCGTGGAGCAAGTCTCATGAACGATGTCATGTAAGGTTAGCCCGGGCCGCTTCATCCCAACATCCCGCAAGATGCAAAGTACACAAGAAGCAATCGACAATAAAAGCATCAACGCCCACAATGAACATTGTGTTCTACTCGTGCAACAGATCTACATATAGACACGGCTCTGATACCACTGTAGGGATTCGTAGCATGGAAAACAAAAATTTTCTATCGCATACAAACAAACAAGCCAAGATATATCTACTAGATTGTAGCAACGAGTCGATGGAATAACTCACCCTCGAAGATTCCAAAGTGTTTAACGAGAGTGGATTCTCGTTGGTGATGTAGTCGTACTCTTCCCGATCTCAAGATCGCGTAGACGATCCTTCCGGCGCTGCGTTCCGGCAGCGCTCCCGCAGTCGGTCACACGTTCGGTACTCGATGAAGACCTTCCTCTCCCTTGTTCTAGCAGGCAGCGGAGGTTGTAGCACTCTCCTCGCGATTCCGGCAGCACAACGGCGTGGTACCGGAAGTAGAGGGGAGATCTCGCAGGGCTTCGCCTTAAGCCGGAGCGAGTATGGTGGACTATGAGAGAGCCCTCGACGATCTAGGGTTTAGATACGCCGAGAAGGGGGCTAGGCCGGCGGCTAGGGTTTCACCTAGGCGGTGGCGAGTGCCCTAGGGCCGGCGGCGACTATGGAGGCGGCGGCGGCTTGGGGCTAGGGTTTAGAGGTAGGAAATTGTGTGTCTAGGAGGGGAGCCCTGCCCCTCCTTATATAGGTGGAGGGGGCCGGCCAAGGGGAGGGGATTCCCTCCCCAACTCAGCTTGGTGGTGCGCCGGCGGTGGGAGGAGGAACTCCTCCCCCAAGTCGGTTTCCACCTCCCTCTCCACTTCCCAAAATTAGCCGTTTGACTTTCAAACTTGGCGTTTGACTTTTCAAACTAGGATTTGAATAAACCCTCTATTTTGTTCAGCGATGACACCTAGTACATGATGCAATCATATCAACTTGATATAACACATTCATGTACCCTTCCCCTCCGGAGTGCCAGACATTTCGGACCCTTCTAGAACATTCCCGATGAAAACACCGGAAACATTCCCCAACTCCGAAATAGGACTTTCCTTATATGAATCTTATTCTCCGGACCATTCCGGATCTCCTCGTGATATCCCGAATCCCATCCAAGACTCCGAACAACATTCGGTCTCTTTCTCATCATTCCATAACTACTCAAACAACGTCGAATCCTTAAGTGTGTCTCCCTACGGTTCGTGAATTATGCGGACATGATCGAGACACTTCTCCGAACAATAACCAATAGAGGAATCTGGAAATTAATATGGCTCCCACATATTTCTACGATTACTTTGCGATCGAATGAACCACTTACATACGATATCAATTTCCCTTTGTCTCACGATAGTTTACTTATCCGAGGTTATGATCGTCGGTATCTCTGCATACCTAGTTCAACCTCGTTACTGATAAGTACTATTTTCTCGTTCCCGTGATATGTGATCCCTTGTGAGCCAGTCACATGCTTGCAAGCTAATTGGATGACATTTCACAGAGAGGGCCCAGAGTATATCTATCCGTCATATGGATGGAAAAATCCCACTCTTGATCCATGTGTCTCAACCAATACTTTCCGAACACTCAATGCCACCTTTATAGCCACCCAATTACGGTGTGGTGTTTGATGTCATCAAAGCATCCATCCGGTAAAGGTGATATGCATGATCTCATGGTCGAAGGAATTAGATTACTATGTATCAGAAAGCATATAGCAATTGAACTATTAAAATGACTTGATCTTTATGCTACGCTTATCTATAGGAGTATGTCCACCATATCATTCTCCTAACGATATGATCTTGTTGTTAATAACATCTCAATGTTCATGATAGGGAAACCACAATCATCTATTAACCAACAAGCTAGTATTATAAATAGGCTTTACTATGGACTCTTATTCTAGTTTACAAATCACACAAGTATTAATGTTTCCTTGTTAATACTATTATAGCATGAATGTAAACATTCATCATAAACACAAAGATATAATAATAACTACATTTATTATTGCCTCCAGGGCATATCTCCAACATTAACTGCCTCCCTCCCCTCCTTCATTCCCCTCAAACATCACACGACCAAAGCCACCAGGCTGTTCCAGATTTAGTTTGCAACCTCGCTGCCCCGACGAGCTCCTTTTCTCGATTCCGGCCAAGCCGCACCTCCCCTCTGCCTCTAACCCCCACGAGCATGATCCCCACTCTCTTGCGCATCTGCCAATAGCTCCAGATCATCCGCGCGTGCCCCTTATGCTCGGCAACAACCACGCCTGAGCATCGCCGCCGTCTGCCTCCGCTCCGTCAACCTTTCCCGGTGAGAACAGACCGCCCCGAGCTCTCCCGTTGAAGCTCCTATGATCTATGCACTCGCCCGCATCTAACCATATCTTTTTCTTGCTTTCTGGTGGACTGCAGCCCCGTCCCCGTCGACAAGCAGAAGCTCCTGGTGCCACCCCTAGCTCCGGCGAGCAATCTCCAGCACATGCGAGCACCCCTTCGTCTACTACCACCACCTTGAGCTTCCCCACGCCACGGCGAACCCGGTGAGCATCTACTTTCACTCTCTCGCTTCCTGTAGCATCGACACCGCCACCGTCTGACCGCTCCGCCGCCACCTGCCGCCGCCAGCGCCGCCACTCGTTGGCAAGCGTGCTGAGCACCGTGCGATTACGATCCAATGGCTAGGATAGAATCTAACCGAAGGGGTAAGTAGTGCCTCTGAGCCGTGCGATGTTGCTTAGATCCAACGGCTTGCATCTGTCGATCCGCACGAAGCGGTACAGACCAATCACAGCACGACGTGTGGCCCTGTCTGTTTGAATAAAAACAGAAATGTTCTATTTGATGTGCCAATTTGAAAAATTCATAACTTTCAAACCACACGTCCAAATTTTGCAAATTTTATATCAATGGATTCAGCAAGACAAGTACTTTCTGACCATACACTTTGTTTAGTAAAATGCTTCTATTAAATTGATTGTTTTTGCAGAAACTTGTGTATGCATGTTTAGAATATAAAAATTGTTCTAAAATGATTTTTGAGATAAAACCTTTGGCAAATGGTTTGTTTTGAACCTACTGACCATAGAAATCAATTGGTGATTTCAAAAATGTATTTGGTGAAGCAAAGGAATAATTCTTTGATTTAAACCATTTCTACTCAAATAAAAATGTTGATTATGGTTTAAAAATGATTTTGGAGGAAAACCCTTGAGAAATGTTTTGATTTAAACTCTCTGACCCTAAACACCAAGTTTTATGATTTGAAAATGTATTTGGTGAACCCTATAAAAATTATTACTTTGCTAAAGACATTTTCAACCACATAAAATAATGATTTAGTTTAAAATTGATCTATAAGTAAACTCTTTTGCAAATGGTTTTGCCACTTTACAAAATGACCAATAAGTGTTTTAGAATGTTTATAACCTATTATAAACCACTTTTGTAAATAAAACAAAGTTTGGCATGCTTGCATGCATTGTTTTGATTCTATTAATTTATGTGATGTTGCTTGAATGGTAGATTGAAATATTGCTTCCTTGATTGGATTGTAGTGATTTGAAGAGTGTAAATATTGCAAGATCAAGGAGTGAACCTATATTCTCTACCAAAAAGTAAAGTGATGCTTCATACTTTTGTCCCATTATTTTCACTATGCATTAGTGATATTTCTAAGTAGGACTTGCATGGAATTTTGCTAAGTGTAAACTATGCCATGGGAAATCCTAGTAGATGAAACCTTAGTAGAATTTCCTAAGATAAGATTCCTACTACTATCATGCTTAGCTTAGCTAGTAGAAAACAAGGGTGGATTATATTCATGCTATGGAATATTTCTAAGTCAAGGACTTATGTTTTGTTTAATAAAACAACTAAGTGAATGAATCACCTGGGTGGAATGGTTGTGAATGGGTTATGTTGAG
Source organism: Avena sativa (assembly GCA_916181665.1). Taxonomy (NCBI): domain Eukaryota; kingdom Viridiplantae; phylum Streptophyta; class Magnoliopsida; order Poales; family Poaceae; genus Avena; species Avena sativa. Next base: position 370,983,811 of record OV702284.1, read on the forward strand.
TGGTTACACAAGGCCCATTTCTATGGTTTACCTTGTGTATCTCACTTGTGGATGGCCACCCAGGAACAAAGAGATTTGAGATGTCAAATGTGTAGGGTTCGCAGCATAGAAAACAAAAAATTTCCTACGATGGGAACAACTATGTACCAAGATCTATCTACTAGATACAAACAACGGGCTGATATATATCCGTAGAGAACATACCCTTGAAGACCGACAAATCTTAACGAGTCCAAGCTCGTGGTTGATGTAGACGATCTCTTGCCGATCTCAAGATCGAGAGGAAGTCCTAGCGCCGCAAAACAGCAGCGCATCCGTGCTCGCACACACGTTCGAGGCACCGAGCAACCTCCGCCTCCTCGCTCCAGCGATGCAGCGGAAGCACAACTCTTTCTTGCCGAAAAGCCACCGGGAACATGTATCTCGCTAGTCCGAGACCATGGGGAATAAATTCTAGAGGGGGAGAGAGATCCTTCACGAGGAGGTGTGAGTGAGAAGTGAGAGGAGGGGCTCCTTATATAGGGGAGGGGGGGCATGGCCGCCGGCCATGGAGGGTGCCCCCACCTCTCCCTCATTCATGTGGGTGGACACTCCACTCACACAAAAGCCTTTCAATTCCCTCCACTCAAAAACCCACTCAAATTCCCATTAAATTTCCACCAAATTTAATGCAAACTCTCATTAAATAAAACTCTTTTATTTTATTCAGAATTTTGTCAATTACTTTAATGACAAATATTCACAAATAACCCCTTGCTAGAATTCTATTTCACATGCATAACCACTTTATGCAATTTCACCCGAAAACCCGTTTCGGTATCTAGTGAAATAAATTCCTGCGCTTGTTATTCTTTTCGGCATGAAACTTTTGCTCCAAATGGATGTCGGTGTCTCTTAAGTGTGTCACCCTACGGTTCGCGAATAATGCAGACATGATCGAGACCCCTCTCGGATCAATAATCAGAAGCGGGATCTGGAGACCCATACTGACTCCCACACATTCAACGATGACTTTCTTGTGATCGTCGGAACCTTTTACGCTAGTATCTTAATCCCTTTGTTTCGCGATATATTACATGTCCGAGATTCGATCATCGGTATCTCCATACCTAGTTTGATCTCGTTACTGACATGCACTCTTTTCTTGTTCCCGTGATATAACATTCTAGTGATCAAATCACTTGCTTGCAAGCTAATCAATGTGATATCACCGAGAGGGCCCAGAGCATATCTATCCGTCATCGGGATGAAAAAATTCCACTCTCGATCCATGGGCCTCAACATAACACTTTAGTAGTTCTGAATCCATCTTTATAATCACCCTGTTACGGTGTGACGTTTGATGTTATCAAGAAACTCTTCCGGTGTTAGTGATTGACATGATCTCATGGTCTAAGGATTAGGATCACTTCGTAAGTTGTTATAGCAATATAAACTCAATGACTTTGATCGTAATGCTATACTTCGGATGAATGTTCATCACACCATTACACTAATGTTGTGACCTCGTTATTAACAACATCCAATGTCCATGATCAGGAAACCTATGATCATCTTGTTAATCAACGAGCTAGTTTATAAGAGAGGCATAACTAGGAACTACCTTTTGTTTATTAAACACACATGTATTAACGTTTCCGTATTAATACAATTATAGCATGCAAAATAAACATTTATCATAAACAAGGAATACGATAATAACCACTTTATTATTGCCTCTCGGGCATATTCCCTTCAGTCTCCCACTTGCACTAGAGACAATAATCTAGTTTGAAAACTTTGTGTATTGAACACCTATGGCTTTCCGGTGTTCCATATACGCAATTGCAAGTGGTTAACATAATCTATGGATCTGACGCTTCAGGTCCGTGTGTATTTGCATGTCTTTGCGTCTCCACGCATCACTCATTCTCCAATGAGATGGTATTGTATAAATTTGGTCTTTTGGTGAGACCTTTAGTTCCTTGGGGTTAAAACACGTCGATACTATTGTCGTACAATATATCTTTAGTGTTAGCCCGTTGCGAACCACACCTTAGTTTGATAACAAACTACTTGACACAAATTCCCTCCTTTGCTGCTACTATAGCAGTCATATACTTAGCCTTTTGTTGTAGTATTCGTCACAATGTCTTAACTTTGGAACTCTTCTAAATCCATCATGGAATCTCCTTTCCATTACATTGTGCCACCCATAGTTTAAATTGAGATAAACTTAATTTGTATCTTGTGACAAAACTAGTATCAATGTAACGCTTTACAATGAACTATTTGTAATTGTTTGTCACCTCTACACAAATAAATTCTTAGTTCTTTCAAAAAGATCATAAGAATATCCTCACTATCGTCCAATGATCATTTTATGATTCATTCTGGTATATGATCATAACACTTAGAGCATAGGACATATCTGGATGTGTACATATCATGGTATGATTGATCAAAACATTCTCGTGATTGCACTCATCAAGTGTCAAAGCACTTGAATCTTGTTTCACTTATCAAGTGTCGATACACTTGAATCTTGATTCAATTCCTTTCCATGCAACAAGAACTGTTTCTTGTCGTTTCTATATTGAACTCCTTCAATATCTCATATATGTACGTTTGGCATAAACATATTAGCGTCACAGTCTATCCACTATAGACATTCATGCTAAATATTCGGGTTTTGCCTAAGTATTTCATCGAAATGAAATTCTTAACCTTTGTCAATAAATAATACATTATTTCTAATCAACAAGATGTCTTTCACATAATGTATTAGAAATATGTCTCAGCGCTCCCACTTAATTTCTTGCAAATGCAAGCATCTTCATCGTCTCCAGATGAAAAACTCATTTTTCATCATGGTGAAGATTCCAACTCCGCGATGCTTACTTCAACCATTGAAGTTTGCATGCCCTTTTAGCATCCTTTGAATTTAACAAAACCCTTTGGACCGTGTCATGTACACGTCCTAGGTAACCATTCTATTAGAAGAACTTTGTTTTGTTTATTCATCTACCATATACCAAATTATATGTAGTGGTTGCTACTTTAATCCGTTTAGACTAAATATCGCTATGAAAGATCAAATCTTGTCATAGTCAACTCTTTGAACATTGTCATAAAATACTTTACGACATGTCGAATATTTCATAGATGTGAGACATCCATGTCTGTTTCTTTATAGATCCAAATACGACCGATAGGTTTTTACACCTTTCCGGAGGGTCTTCTAAGTTCAAAACTTGATTTCTCGTGTATGGAACTATCACGGATTTTATGGCTTCAAGCCATTTGACGGAGTCAGGGCCCATCATCGCTTCTTTGCATATAGTCGGTTCATCATTGTCAAACAATAATGATTTACTCTCAAATCTTAGTATTTGACTGTTTATTCGACCGACTTGGTTCAATAGGAACTTAGATCTCCGTGACCGCAACATTTGAGGCACATAATCCATGAGCATTCTGGCTGCCTCCGGAACACTTTCCGGCGCTGCGCAACTCAGCATATTTAGCTAAGGTTCGTTAACCTTATCAAAGTTCTATTGTCCTCCCACTTAACTTTTGCGAAAGATTCCTTTTTCAAGAAACTTCACATTTCAAGCGACAAACCCTTTTGTCCTCGGTGTTATGGAGGAATAACCAATTGTTATTCGAAATAACCTACAAAGACATGCTCATCCGACTTCGGTTGTAAACATCTTACTTATGTTTAGCATACCAAAATTTAAGAAATGACAACTTGGGTTTTACCCCAAACCATAACTTCCATGGTGTCATTTCACCGGATCAAGATGGAGCTCTTTTCAGTGTAAAAGCGGTAGTCTCTAAAGCTTTAATCTTTTAAAACATAATGGCAGTTTTATAAATAACACCTTTGATCCAACCATTTCTCACAAGGTTTCATTACAAATCTCAAACACTCCATACTCCTATGGTGTTTCGGGAGATGTAAATCTAGGTGTTTTGCTAAACTTGCAACTCAAATAAATCCCTTTATGATAAAATCATAATTCATTTATTTTCTTGTTACACTTGTAACTCAAATAAATCCCTTTATGATCAAATCATAATTCATTTATTTTTCTTGTTACAATGATTTTCCACTTCATCTTGAAAGTCTTTGAAACATTTTCAAATATTTCATACTTCTTTCTCATTAAGTGAACATTCACTCAAAATTCCGGAAAAAGCATATGAGGTTGAAACCCATCGCTTACGACTACACATAATGGACTACATACATCGATATGTATAAATTCCAATAATTTAGTCGTTCGTTCTTATTTGGCCTTTGAACGAAGTTTTAATTATCACGTGGAAAGTCTCACAAGCGTCACTTGATCAAATCAAAGACTCCAAAAATCCATGAATATGGAGATTCTTCATGTTTTCTTTCCAATATAATTTAAACAGCGATGTCACTTCATAAGTGATCTTTCAATCATTTGTCTTGCGACATTTTAGCATTAGGTTTTATGGATGTGATTTCTTCAACTAGATTTGTAAATCATCCATCTTATATGGAATACGGTAATTATTTGAACAACCTTTGTTCTTATAATACCTGATTCAAATAACAATTATTAAAACAAATCTTGAAGTCAAGCTTTGATGTCAACGAGAAATACAAACAACGGTTTGTTTGTTTTCGATGAACATCATCACATATTCTCTTGCTAGTTACTTAGGCCATTGTGGTTCATGAATTGCGTCATTCCGTATGAAATTTCATACCAACCAATTCGGTATCCAATACCCAAGAACCACATTGTTTAACAAGCAAAGAATACAACCATAACATGTATATCATCCATATACCTAAATTGGATATTTCCAATCTTTTCTTTTCTGCCAAATATATTTTATAGATTCTCTTTCAGCATTTCCTTTTCCTTTTAAAAGAATCTATCAACATCAAAAGTGGCACCATATACATGACACATAGTCCAAAGCGTGTATATTCAAATAATAATACCTTTGGACTTGCACTTTGAAGTAGATCACCATCATCAAAATGACCGGTATTCTTTCAAAATCCATTCTTTAGTAATCTTTTAGTGTAGTAAACACTTTACATACATCTTCTAGTCATCCTTATCATGACGACTTTCATGATCAAGCCAATTTAGCTTATAAAGGAGAATCGTGAGTATAACATTACTTTCCAAAACCCTTTTGGATGATTAGGATGTCTAGCATCTCCAACCTTCGTAAATTCTCATCCAATATGAGAACATATATTATACTCTATCATATTGCAACCAAAACATTGTTTCAGATATCGTTATATCTGCCACACATGATGGTTTCTGAAACAATTCTTTCAGCTCCTAGATAAACTTGATATTAAAACAATCAAGAATCGTGGAGGCAAACATGATACTTAAGATACTAACACTGGAATTGTTACTCTCGAATTAATACCAATTATTAAATTTCACGGAGTAAATAGAGTTTGCTGAAAGTTTGCAATAGGACTTTAAACTTTGATTGACACTCAACACAATACGATACCAGTTCGTAAAGTAAATATCCAGAATTCTATAGTTCTATTATCTCAATTACAACTATGCATAAGGTGGTGAACGAATGCCAATGACTACAACAAATTATGCAAATTCACTTTGATTTAATTTATGATAAATTGAGTTCTACTAATCCAAATTAGAAATGAACTCCCACTCAAAAACGACATCCCTCGTGTCTTTTTGGTGATTACATGAACCAAATTCACTACACCAAGTCCGATCATCACGTGAGTCGGCGTAGCTTCAAAGGCGAGCATCCATATGGTCATCATATCAAAAACATATGACTCATGCTTAACCTTTCGGTTCGTGTTCCGAGGCCATGTCTGTACATGCTAGGCTCGCCAAGTAAGAACCTTAGTATTCGCGTGTGTAACTGTCTTACACCCGAGATATGCTCGTGGATTCAAGTACACCCGATCATCACGTGATGTCTTGAAGCGACGAAACATTGTCGGTGCATACTTAAGGAAGAACACATTTTTATCTTGATATCTAAATGAGGGATCATCTTATTATGCTAATAAAACGCCAAATAAGCAATATAAGATGCTATCAAACATCACATGTTTATTAGTGGAATGATATGGTTCTCGCATATGATCTCTATCATGTGCACCGTGGTATGATCACTATCATACCTATATGTGTAAATCCAAGGTCTATGGAGTTTACACGCTATGTGTGTTGTAAGAGTATGATCTCATACTTCTACTTACAACATCACCATATCATAACACTAGCCCAGCAACAATCTAAACTAGACGCCTCTAATTTATCCATTGCAAATTTTACGTGGCTTAGGGCTTTCGAAGATAGAACCGTTCTTACCTACGAACATGAACCACAACGAGGATAACCAAATTGTTGACAACTCGTTGCAAATTAGATATTGACTATAGTAGGAGAGACAGACACCCGCTAGCCACTTATGCAAAACTAGTTGCATGTCAAGCGTGGAACAGGTCTCATGTGCGAGGACATGTAAAGTTTGTCCGGGCCGCTTCATCCCACTATGCCACCAATATCCAAAGTACAACTAATAAGCAATAAAATGATCATCATCGCCCACATACTCATATGTGTACTACCCGTGCAAAGCATCTACGCATAGATCCGGCTTTGATACCACTGTAGGGTTCGCAGCATAGAAAACAAAAATTTTCCTACGATGGGAACAACTATGTACCAAGATCTATCTACTAGATACAAACAACGAGCGGATGTATATCCGTAGAGAACATACCCTTGAAGACCGACAAAGCTTAACGAGTCCAAACTCGTGGTTGATGTAGACGATCTCTTGCCGATCTCAAGATCGAGAGGAAGTCCTAGCGCCGCAAAACAGCAGCGCATCCGTGCTCGCACACACGTTCGAGGCACCGAGCAACCTCCGCCTCCTCGCTCCAGCGATGCAGCGGAAGCACAACTCTTTCTTGCCGAAAAGCCACCGGGAACATGTATCTCGCTAGTCCGAGACCATGGGGAATAAATTCTAGAGGGGGAGAGAGATCCTTCACGAGGAGGTGTGAGTGAGAAGTGAGAGGAGGGGCTCCTTATATAGGGGAGGGGGGGCATGGCCGCCGGCCATGGAGGGTGCCCCCACCTCTCCCTCATTCATGTGGGTGGACACTCCACTCACACAAAAGCCTTTCAATTCCCTCCACTCAAAAACCCACTCAAATTCCCATTAAATTTCCACCAAATTTAATGCAAACTCTCATTAAATAAAACTCTTTTATTTTATTCAGAATTTTGTCAATTACTTTAATGACAAATATTCACAAATAACCCCTTGCTAGAATTCTATTTCACATGCATAACCACTTTATGCAATTTCACCCGAAAACCCGTTTCGGTATCTAGTGAAATAAATTCCTGCGCTTGTTATTCTTTTCGGCATGAAACTTTTGCTCCAAATGGATGTCGGTGTCTCTTAAGTGTGTCACCCTACGGTTCGCGAATAATGCGGACATGATCGAGACCCCTCTCGGATCAATAATCAGAAGCGGGATCTGGAGACCCATACTGACTCCCACACATTCAACGATGACTTTCTTGTGATCGTCGGAACCTTTTACGCTAGTATCTTAATCCCTTTGTTTCGCGATATATTACATGTCCGAGATTCGATCATCGGTATCTCCATACCTAGTTTGATCTCGTTACTGACATGCACTCTTTTCTCGTTCCCGTGATATAACATTCTAGTGATCAAATCACTTGCTTGCAAGCTAATCAATGTGATATCACCGAGAGGGCCCAGAGCATATCTATCCGTCATCGGGATGAACAAATTCCACTCTCGATCCATGGGCCTCAACATAACACTTTAGTAGTTCTGAATCCATCTTTATAATCACCCTGTTACGGTGTGACATTTGATGTTATCAAGAAACTCTTCCGGTGTTAGTGATTGACATGATCTCATGGTCTAAGGATTAGGATCACTTCGTAAGTTGTTATAGCAATATAAACTCAATGACTTTGATCGTAATGCTATACTTCGGATGAATGTTCATCACACCATTACACTAATGTTGTGACCTCGTTATTAACAACATCCAATGTCCATGATCAGGAAACCTATGATCATCTTGTTAATCAACGAGCTAGTTTATAAGAGAGGCATAACTAGGAACTACCTTTTGTTTATTAAACACACATGTATTAACGTTTCCGTATTAATACAATTATAGCATGCAAAATAAACATTTATCATAAACAAGGAATACGATAATAACCACTTTATTATTACCTCTCGGGCATATTCCCTTCAAAATGTTGAGAAGCTTCAAGTGCAGCCACTTGGCATTATGGGCTCTGCCTGGATCATATAGGTTGCAATAACTTAGCCAAATGGACAGTTGGTGGTAGGGGATTGATAGGTTGGAGCGCGTCCATTATGGTCTAAGGGAAGGCTTCTGAAAGATCTTGTCTTGGTGAAACCAAGTCTTGTGGGGAAAGTGCACCACCTCTGCAGAGTGAAAAATCTAAGTACTTAGCCATGTCCCTGGCAAAGGACAATTTGAGAATCAAGACATGGAAGCTATCAAGAATCTCCTCATCCCAATTTCTAAGTAAAAACTTGTGGTTGAACAAGGGTTGAAGGATCACCAATTTCTATTGGGATATGCCTTGGGAATGATTTTTGTCAAGCAAAAACTTAGTGTTTTCAAATGATAAGGAAAATCTATTTTGAGCAAAGCAAGCCTAAGCTCCACTTAGCCAAATGCATATAGATGATAGACTCCACTATATTACCATAGTATCACTTGCCAATACAATTCAAATGTATTGACCCTTGTGGCTGTAACTTATTATGTTGCAGGTTTGTTTGATGTTAGTGAAGTTTATTGATTAGGATTACAAGTCTACAACCAACATGTCTGCCTGTGGCACTTTGAAGATGAAGGACCCCATGCTATTGTTATATTCTGCTGCATTGTAATGATATAGCCAAATGAGCTATGTAAGATGTAATAAATTACTTTATTCCTGGTTATAAAGTTGTATTATGACCTTTGTTTCTTGATATTACATCTTAACTGTGGATGCTAGCTATTGATCCAGGGACTAGCATTGTAAACACAGGGATCTCTACCTTATTAAAGGTTGGGAACCTTACATGTTGCTACTAGGGAGAAAACAATGGTCTCTTGTTCATGGAACATGTGGACTGTTTACCTTACACACTTTGCTTAAAGCAGTTGTCTGTTGCTTGCAACTTAATACTGGAGGGAGTTCAGATGATAACCGGAAGGTGGACTTCTAGTCATAGATGTAGTTGGATGGCGGTCTATGTATCTTGTTGTATTGCCCAATCGAATCTCATAGGATAGTAATTGCATTGTTATGCTGATGACCCACAAGTGTAGGGGATTGCAACAGTCTTCGCGGGTAGTATTACCCAATTTATTGATTCGACACAAGGGGAGCCAAAGAATACTTGCAAGACTTAACAACTGAGTTGTCAGTTCAGTTGCACCTGGAAATAGTTCTTGCTCACAGAAGTTTATCAGTAGTAACAGTTTGGTAGTAGCAACAGGAAAGCAATAGCAGCAACAACAATAACAGTGACAACAACAGTGAACCAGGAGCAATAGTAACAGTAATGGTAGCAGTAGGATTAGAGTGCGGTAGGCATAGGGATGGATAGACGGGCGTTGCATGGACGAGTCTAAACATGTAACTTCAAAGAACTAGGGCATTGTAGATAAATAATAGCAAGCACCCAAGTACTAAACAATCCTAGGCATGTGCTCCAAATATAGTCATACATGCTCGCAATGAGAACTTGCACAACATCTTTTGTCCAGCCAGCCCGTGGCAGTGGGGCCTCTAGGGAACTACTGGCAATTAAGGTTCTCCTTTTAATAGAGCACCGGAGAAAAGCATTTACATTCCATGAACACATGTGATCCTCACACCATAGCCATCCCCTCTGGTTGTCCCAATTATTGTCACTTTGGGGCCTTTGGATCCGGACAATGATATGTGTACACAACTTGAAGATAAGATCATAAACAATACTATCATAATGATTCAATAATAAGTTCAGATTTGAGATCATGGCACTCGGTCCCTAGTGACAAGAATTAAGCACAACAAGTTGCAACAAAGTCAAATAGCACTAATAGAGATACCAGGCACTATGCCCCTAACAGATCTTATTCGACTCCATGAAAGAACTCATCCAATCCCTACCATCCCCAAGCCTACAACGAGGGATTACTCACTCATGGATTAGGGAAACATCGGTGGTTGATGGAGATGCGTTGGTGATGACAATGGCGATAATCCTCTCCAAATTCCCCGTCCCGACAAGGTGCCAGAACGGAGTTTCTGGATCCGAATCTTGGTTTCTCGTGGCGGCAGCAGAGCGGAACTCTTTCTGGAAAACTATCGAACCCCCCTTGTTTTTTAGGTCGAAAGGCAACTTATAGGCGTAGAGGGAGGCCTAGGAGCTTCCTGGGGTGGCCAAACCTCCCCCAGGCGCGGGGTCAGTGGGCCCGCGCTTGGGGTGGGTCTGGGCCCCCCAGGCCTCCTCTCTGTCCCCCCTTCTGTCTCCGTGGATCTTATGGTGAGAAATAGTTTTTGGCATATTTTCCGGGATTTTACCTGATAGTTCATTTTCTGCACAAAAACAAGACACCAAGGTAATTGTGCCGAAAACAACGTTAGTCCGTGTTAGTTGTATCCAAATCACACAAGTTTAGAGAAAAAACAATAGCAAAGTGTCCAAGAAATTAGATAAATTTTGGACGTATCAACTCCCCCAAGCTTAGCTTATTGCTTGTCCTCAAGCAATTCAGTTGAAAACTGAGTGCGATAAAAGAACTTTCACGAACACTTTGCTTCATATGATGTATATATTCTCAGCACAGGAGTAGATGCTTAGATAATTCATAATAAAGAGTATGCAACTAAGTCTACTCAATAGTTATTGCAAGCTATGACGAGAAACCAACTCAATAATAATAAGTAGCATGAAACATAAACATAAGCAACATTGCAATGCTCATAATAAGGTATGATAGAGTGGTATCTCGCTTGCCTTTGTTTGTAGAGCACAATATGAATTCCAAGGCACCTCTGAAGTTCACATGAATACTAGATATAAAGATATCAGAGATACAAGCATCAGAGTCATAACATAATTAAACAAGTTTTGGAACAAACACAAGAATGACAACTATGCTCTCAAGAAAGTGCTCATAGAATAAGTGGTGACTCAACTAGGTTGTGAAACCGGTTTTATGAAGGTTTGAAAGGCTTCCCAATGCTGAAAGGAAGGTACTCATTAGCTTTGAGCTCTCATTGCCCCTATTATAGGCATCTTCATGTGGTTAAGGTGAAAGTGAGGTCCACTCTGAATCATATGCTTAACATACCATAGACTGGAAATCCCAAGTCCCTAGAGTACGAGGGTCACTTCGCATGCTACTCAACTTTGGTCACCTGAAAGTTCTTGTCATTGTAAATACATGCATATCATCGATAACCGCCAACGGGGTACCCCTTGCACATGGTACAAGAGCTTTCCCATAACCAAAATGACAAGGCAAGCAGACAATGAGCATCTCAGCAATCTTTTTATTTACCATGTGCATAGCTTTTATTGAGGACGCTTCATAGATGCTCATTATAGTGATGCTGCAAGTTTCCACCATGATTAAGCATGGCTTAGGCTACCGGCCCAGGCGTTTCTCTGACACAATGTATAAACTCCATGAACTAACAACTTCCCCTTTTATTTCACATCGTCGACATCCGTAAACAAAAGAGCAAAGAATCAACTGGATAGGATATCCAAAAGGTGTTGAAAGCGTTCCCCGTGACAGCACGGTTCTGCTGACTCCCAATATATAATAAGCAAGCATATAACTTTCATTGACTAGTCACAATGGTTCAAGATTATTAAGCGCAAGGAATAAAGTGTGCCATCAAGTTCGTGAGAGCTTTACTAACTAACTTTCTCAAAACAGACAAACATTTTATTTTGGAAGAAAACACGGCATATGGAATATGCACTGAAATAGCAAATGATGCTAATAGGTAGGTATGGTGGACACAACTGGCAATATTGGTTTTGGGGAGTTGGAAGCACAGGTAGAGCACATACTCAGTGCAAGTGAAGGCTAGCAAAAGAGAGGGAGCGACAAACGAGAGAGCAATACTTGTCATAATCATGCTTGCAACAAAACATGACTAATTATAGCATGAAAGTGATACAAGAACTCTGAGGCAAAATAAATCATCGAGGCTTACTGACTATTGATTATTCATATGCATGCGTGAGCATGTGCCAAGTCGATTCACATGAACAGTCAGAGGAGGATACCACAATGTCATACCAAAGTATGAATAAAACAATGCAAGCAAACATTCATGTGACATGCTACAAACTATTAGCAAGCTGGAACTAATCATAGACAAGTAAGAACTACTAAGCATCCATAATGACATACACTTTACACAAACAGGCTAAGCATGATCATAGTGATGAGTATATGTACAAAAATGAAACAAATAGAGTTCGTTACTGTAGAGGCCTCAACCTGATAAGGTAGATTCCTCCTGTGTTTTACAATGCTAGTCCCTGGATCGATAGCTAGCATCCACAGTTAAGATGTAATATCAAGAAACAAAGGTCATAATATAACTTTATAACCAGGAATAACATAATTTTATTACATCATACATAGCTCATTTGGCTATTACATTACATTGCAGCGGAATAACTATAATCATGGGGTCCTTCATCTTCAAAGTGCGACAGGCAAATGTTGGTTGTAGACTTTGTAATCCTAATCAAACAATCTTCACTAAAATCAATCAAACCTGCAACATACAAGTTACAGCCACAAGGGGTCAATACATTTGAATTGTATTGGCAAGTTTCACTACTATGTGGAATATAAGTGGATCCTATCATTACATGCATATTTGGCTAAGTAGAGTTTAGGCTCATTTGCATAAAGCAATACTTTATCCTATCTTTTCAAAATGGTTTTGGTCCTTTGTTAAATCTCCTTTTCCAAGTTCCTTGAACTCCTTGGTAGAAACACAAGTGTTCAAGTCCTTGTCAAAAATCTCTTGAGCTACTTGGTAACCCCAAGAGCATCAAGTTTTGTCAAAATATCTTGAGCCCCTTGGTAACCCCAAGTGCCTCAAGTTCAAAAAGTTTTCTTTTTGAAATTAGAGTGTCGAGATCTTCCATAGCTTCAGGCCTTATTTGCTCAGTATTGTCCATAACCGGGGACACGGCTAAGTACTTAGAATTTTGATCTTCTGCAAAAGTTGTACACTTTACCCACATGACACAATCTCGTCTTGACGCCACCCGTGGCCGCTGGATAAGTACTCACCAAAATGGAGTACCGGCAGATCGAGAATGTGACAAAGTCTTTCCATAGGAGTCCTCCCAATACAAAATGCTAGCTTGTCTACCAGGCACAAATGTAGGGTTACTCCCTTACACAAATCTAGTTAACCTGAAGATGCCAATGCATGGGACTTCCACTATGTAGTTGACTAAGCCAGAGCCCATTTAGCATGTGGCTGTACACGGAAGCCACTGTACGAGAAACATATTCAATCTCTAAGTTTCCTGGGTGGTTCCTTTGGAGCACAACACAAAGAGATTGCCATAGTCATGGTTCCTTTTGTTGCCAACTTCTCCAATACTCAAAGTATCCTTGGCCACCCAGGTGGTTCATTGAGTCCTTGTTTTATTATATAAAACACAAGTCCTTTTCTCAACTTCATAAAATCTCAACATGTATCTCTTTTCAAAATATAGCATGGCTAAGCATGTAATAACTACATTGTTTTCTCTAAGGAATATATAGGGGTATCCTATTAGGATTTAGCATAGCATAAAACATAGAAATCATTATCATGCATGTTTCAAAAATCCACTAAGTGTAATGAAAATAATAGGACTTGGATGATAGTGTCACTTGCCTTAGTAGTTGGTGGTGTTGGTACACTCTTTGCAATAACACACTTGACAATCAACACAATCTATCAAGCAAAACAACCAAGACAAAACATACACAAGATCAACACTAATGGCAACACAAAAATCATGCAAAGTATGCAAACATGCAAGATGACAATTTTTATTGTACAAATTTTTATAACAAGGTTCTGAAAATTACTAAGTGACTTATGGACATTTTATATTTTCAAGATTACAAATGCAACCATTTGTGCAATTGTAGCAATTAGCAACATTTTCTAACAATTGGAAAGGCCATTCTCACTAAATAATTGCCACGGTCTTATTCATACTAGAATAAAATTATATTTTGGTCTCACTATACAGAGGGTTCAATTTACAACCATTTGCAAAAGGATTCACTTAAAAATAATTTACACAACAATTTTTATACTCAAAGTACTCCACAAATTGTTCTGTATAAAACGTGATTTTAACAGACTCAAAAATACCAAATTATGGCTCCACTGTGTTCTACTCGTTTTTGTGAATCCATAGACATATTATTTGCTAAATTTGGATATACAGAACTAAAGATATGATTTTTGCAAGTTTGTGTGTTTTTATGTCTAAAAATCCGAAAATAGGAATAGATATGACACTTGGCAGATTCTAATTGGAGGATACCCCTTTGTTTAAGTGATCTATGAGAACCTTTAGATGAAGATCTAATGATTCAGGATGGCTCACCGGAAAAGCTCGCCGGAGAAGTTCGCCGGATTTGCGGGCACGGGCTTGGCGTTGCCGTTCCCGTTGCTAGGAAAGTATCCGGAGTTGAATAAAATGTGGACGGTGTAGAGGACGTCGAGGCGATGCTACTGGACGTGATTTAGAGCTCGTTCGTCTCCAATGGTGACAACAATCCACGGCTGGAGCAACGTGCGACGTCGGTGGCGCGGCGAACTGCAACCATAGGATGAACAATCATGTCCTGGAGGTAGGCAATATCAAGATTAGTCCTCTGGTAGAAGGAATCGATGAGGGACTCACCGTAGAAGACAAGATCTGACGATGAACTCAAATGTTGGGGATGAATTTGGCATCGACCGTGTGTGTTCTACAGAGCTCCTCTCGAGAAAGTTTGAAAACGAAAATAATGGAGGAGGAGGAGAGAAATATGGTGCTCACTTCGGTTTTTGCTAAGATGGTCTATAGAGGGAGATCGGGGTACGTATGCCGACGGGTGGCATTCGGAGCACCGTTTTGGCTTGGTGTATTAACTCAACTAAATGCGAAATTACTTTTCTGAACGGAACCTCCACTTGATTCTAAACGTTTTTCGTGTTGATGACGATTCATTTTGGAGTCTTAAACGCCTTGAATGAGGAGGAGAAGAGGTGACATGGTTCTCGGTAACGTACAGCCGTGTACGTGCTCTCTGTCGAGGAGGAAGAAGATTGATCATGTTGGGTAAGGTTAGATGGGCTTGGCTAAACCGGCCCAACAACAAAATAAATGGAAAAAAAAATAGAGTGAGATGGAGGGCTGATTGGGCCTTGGGCTGGTGTTGTTTCTCTTTTTTTTCCTTCAACGTTTTCTTCTTTTCTATTTCTGGTTTATTTTCTAGTTTCCAATTTGTCTCTTCAATTTGATTTAAATTTGTACCAAACTTTTCAGAAAATCTTATATAAAATATAAGTTGATAGTTTACTCTAATTAGAATATTTGGAATAAATTTTTTTTAAAGTATAATTCATTTTTAAAAAATTGAGCATGGCACGTAGGCCTATACAGTATATTTTCTCAATTCTTGTTTATTTCATATCTTTTGATTTAGAGCTCCAAAAAGGTTCAAATCAATTTCCTTAACTTTATAATTTTATTATTTATCATAATCACTCATTTAAGAATGCTTTTATTTCGTTCTTAGTCTTTGCCTTAACTTGACTTTACTTATCTTCCTATATTTTATAAATTTCATATCATTTTATCTGGAGCTTCAAATAGAGTCAAACTAATTTCTATGGTTTTATAATTTTGCCCTTTATCTTTTTCGCTCACTTAGGAGTTCTTTTGTATATTTTAAATATGGAATATATCCAAAGTCTCATGTGGTTAAGTGGCCAATTCAACTTTGAGAAGTAAGTTATTTCTCTTAGTTTTAAAATGCAACCATGCATGCTTCATGATTTCGAGGTTTTGAAAACATGCATACAACTTCACAACCAAAATTGTTTTATTTAACTTTTGGTTTGAAGGAGTTATATTAAATATTCAAAAAGTTTTTGTTCCCTCTGAATTTCCAAGACTTAGTTTTTTTTTCATTTTGTTTAAGTTTTTTTTTTCACATTTCAAAATTTGCAAAATTTTGGGATGTGACAGTTACTAGCCTCTTACCACACCTTGAGTTGTCTTAATCTTTATATTGCCCTTCACTTGTGTGACTTGAATAATTAACATGAAAACCAAAATCCACTAAGGATGGCTGAACCTTGCAAAGAACTCACAAAACCAAAGAAGAACAACAAATATTTTTGGTGTTTTCGATTTTTTTAGAAACAAGCAAACAAAGAAGAACCAAACAAAAACAAAGCAAAATCTTTTTGGATTTTCTTTTAAGGCAAACCAAAGCAAAGAAACAAACCAAGAGAAACAATGAATTTTTTTTTGGTATTTTTGTGTTTTTGAGAAAGAAGCAACAAGAACCAAAAATAAAGTGAAACACTTGATATACAAAGAACCGACCGAGTATGATATATAGATGAGTGTGACGTCGGTATACCTCCCCCCCAACCTTAGGCTTTTGGCCTAAGTGGGGCTCAATCCCATGGTTCCCAAGTAGATGCACCTCCATAGTATGTCGAGGAAGCTCTCTTGTCCTGGTACGAGCTCGAGGCCTCCGCTGTGTAGTGTACATCAGGGTCATATGCGGGCGCTCCCCCCTGATAGTGCCTGTGGAAGTTGAGAAAGCGCAGCTTGTCATCCATCTCCGCCTTCGTGCGTGACCAAGGTCCCTGAGAAATACTGAACAAAGTGGTTTGGGGTAGAGGGATCTCTCTCTCTTCCACGTCAGTAAACAGCATTCTATAAACCAAGTTCTCAAGAGTAGAGCTAGAGGTGACAAAGTGGTGCGCCTTCATGGCAGCAAGATCAAGCCTCAGAGGGGCCAAAACTGTATCATGTGGATCAACAACAATATCCAAGGCAGCAGCAATACGAGTAGCAATAATTCCCCCATAAATTGGTCCTTAGCAGCTAAACGACGAGCAATGAGGGAACCAAGGTTATACTTATCATCACCGCATAGCGCAGCAGCTAAGAAGGCCAATTGATAGTTGGATATATTACTAGTGTTCTCCCTACCAAGAACACTGGTGGTAAGATAGTAGGTGAAGTACCTGATGGTTGGAAGTTGAATGTTCTTTATCTTCCCTTCTTGAGCTCTACAGTCATCATCATTGGTTATTCCTCGGTATAGTTCCAACAAATCAGCGGGAAGAGCTGTAATATTCTTTGATGACCCATTTGTACCAAGTCCCAGGGCCTTGCAAAATTTCTTCAAAGACATAGAATGAGCCCTGCCATAAAGTCTAAAAGACGCAGAAGGATTGAACAAACTATTGGTGAAGGAGAAACTCTCCACAAATGTTTTAGTAAGTGAAGCATATTGTGCGCTCTCATCCTGCATGAAACTTGTTAGACCAGCCCTCTCAATCAAAGCCATGAAATCATTAAGAATCCCAGCAGCTCGCAAGAAAGTTTAACAAGGAAAGGTGGAGGGGTGAGCATCCCCTTCATCTCCCTTGTCACCAAACCGCGGAGTGATGAGATACTCATTGTATGAGGGTCTGGAGCTGGTAGATGACCTTGGGAGCCTTGCCCTTCTAGGTGCATCACTCTCAAATATGTCACCAAAGGTGTGGTGGTCCATGACTTCCCTTTGCTGAAATTTTAAACAACCATCAAACCAAGTGATTTCTAAGTTGATAAATGATGAGAAACTACTATAGGAACTTGCTAGAGGACTACACATGCATAAAAACAAAGTTTCTAAGCATAGAACAAGCATGCAAGCTCAAACAACCTGTCACCTATAGTAGCAAAATACTCAAGATACAATCTACCAATCACAAATCTAATTGGAGAAGTGGAGGAGGCACATACCAAGGAACAATCCCTCCAAAAATCAACACTTGAGATGGGCTGAACAAGGAGATCAAAAATCGTGAGCAAGAACAACAAGAACTCGAGCTTGAGCAAGTTTTCCGGTGTTTTTCGGGAGAGAGAAAGAAGGTGGCTTTGAGGAGGCAGCCAGGAGGGGCCCAGGTGGGCCAGACCCCCCTAGGCGCTACCACTAGGTAGGCCGCGCCTACCATGGGTGTGGGGCCTAGGGGTGGCCCCCTGGGTCATCTTAGGTGCCACTCTGCCCCTTTTTTCGAGGAAAAATTTAGCAAACCAAAAGCCAAACTACAAGAGCTCTAAGAGACTGAAACAAGCAAACAACTAGCAAAACTAAAGCTAAAGCAAAGACTAGGAAGGAGAAAGGAAAAAGAAAGCAAGTATAACCACAGTGGAAACATTATTTTGGTCATTAAAATCCTTTTGTTAACAAGGTTGATCAAGTCTTGTTACCAAAACAATATATGAAACAAAACTTTGCATTCCACAAGGTGATTATGTTACCTCATACTTGATAGCAATGGTCCCAATCATAATAGTTTCAATATTTTCTTGTGGAATGGGACAATATATTTCTCCAACCTTTATGCCATCAATATTTTCAATAGAATCCAGGCAATATCTTATGAAAACCTTCTTGGGGAAATAGAAAGTGTGCTCTATGTCATTAATATTGAATGTTACTTTTCCTTGATTATAATTGATGACAACTCCTGCAGTATTAAGAAAAGGTCTCCCAAGAATAATAGACATATTATCATCTTCAGGCATTTCAAGCACAACAAAATCAGTTAAGACCATGCAATTATGAGAAACTTGAACAGGAACATCCTCACATATACCAACAGGAATAGTAGTTGACTTATCAGCCATTTGCAAAGATATATCAGTTGGTATCAACTTTTCTAGCTGGAGTCTCTTATAGAGAGAAAAAGGCATAACACTAAATCCAGCTCCCAAATCACATAAAGCAGTTCTAACATAATTATTCTTAATGGAGCAAGGAATAGTTGGTATAGTCATACGTGCTCCAAATAATCCTAGGAATAGTTGGTATAGGCATTGCAGATAAATAATAACAAGCATCCAAGTACTAAATAATCCTAGGCATGTGCTCCAAATATAGTCATACGTGCTCGCAATGAGAACTTGCACAACATCTTTTGTCCAGCCAGGCCGTGGTAGTGGGGACTCTAGGGAACTACTGGCAATTAAGGTGCTCCTTTTAATAGAGCATCGGAGCAAAGCATTAACATTCCGTGAACACATGTGATCCTCACACCACAGCCACCCCCTATGGTTGTCCCAATTATTGTCACTTTGGGGCCTTTGGATCCGGACAATGATATCTGTACACAACTTGCAGATAAGATCATAAACAATACTATCATAATGATTCAATAATAAGTTCAGATTTGAGATCATGGCACTCGGTCCCTAGTGACAAGAATTAAGCACAACAAGTTGCAACAAAGTCAAATAGCACTAATAGAGATACTAGGAACTATGACCCTAACAGATCTTATTCGACTCCATGAAAGAACTCATCCAATCCCTACCATCCCCAAGCCTACAACGAGGGATTACTCACTCATGGATGAGGGAGACATCGGTGGTTGATGGAGATGCGTTGGTGATGACAATGGCGATAATCCTATCCAAATTCCCCGTCCCGACAAGGTGCCAGAATGGAGTTTCTGGATCCGAATCTTGGTTTCTCGTGGCGGCGGCAGAGCGGAACTCTTTCTGGAAAACTATCGAACCCCCCTCGTTTTTTAGGTTGAAAGACAACTTATAGGCGTAGAGGGAGGCCTAGGAGCTTCCTGGGGTGGCCAAACCTCCCCCAGGCGCGGGGTCAGTGGGCCCGCGCTTGGGGTGGGTCTGGGCCCCCCTAGGCCTCCTCTCTGTCCCCCCTTCTGTCTCCGTGGATCTTCTGGTGAGAAATAGTTTTTGGCATATTTTCCGGGATTTTACCTGATAGTTCATTTTCTGCACAAAAACAAGACACCAAGGTAATTGTGCCGAAAACAACGTTAGTCCGTGTTAGTTGTATCCAAATCACACAAGTTTAGAGAAAAAACAATAGCAAAGTGTCCAAGAAATTAGATACATTTTGGACGTATCATATGCCTTGCTCAGTTCCTGTCAATTGCCCTGCTGTAATTTTTTTTACCCTTCATGCCATGTTGTTTATCTAAGGAGAGCACCTCTAGTGAACTATGGACCCCGGTCCAATCTTTACCATTGATACATCTTCCACTATTACTTGTTTACTTGCTGCAAACCATTACCTTCCACACCATACGTTTAATCCTTTGTTACAGCAAACCGGTGAGTATGACAACCTCACTGATTCGTTGGGGCACAGTCTTGAGTTTGTGTTGTGCAGGTCTCCGCGTTGCTTGCAACACCTGTGTGACGTTTCCTTCCTCCTTCTGGTTTGATAACCTCGGTCTCTACTGAGGGAAGACTTGCTGCTGTGCTCATCACACCTTGCTCTTGGGGTTTCCAACGAAGTGCTCCATGAGCACCATCAATTACTATTGTAGTTGATGCTTGTGAGTGGAACCATTGGATTATTGTTTATGTTCAGATTATTATCCATTACCATATCATCTTTGATCTTGATCCATATGATTTCTTGTGAGTAGTTCGTTTAGTTCTTGAGGACATGGGAGAAGTCATGTTGTTAGTAGTGAATCTGTGATGAGTTACTATTCAATGGTTTAGTATTTAAGTTGTGGTGCTATTCTTCTAGTGGTGTCATGTGAACGTCGACTACATAACACTTCACCATTTATGGGCCTAGGGGGATGCATTGTGTATTTGGCTACTAATTGTGGGGTTGCCGGAGTGACAGAAACCTGAACCCCTGTTAGGACACCTTTGCACAAGGGAGCATAGGATCTCAGAGTTTAAGGCTGTGGTTAGATTTATATCTTAATTACTTTCTTGTAGTTATGGATGTTTGCAGGGGGTTTAATCACAAGTATGTATTAGTCCTAGGAAGGGCGGTATGTTAGCATAGGTTCACCCACACAACACTTACAACACCAAAGAAGAGTACTCAGCTATTTGAAGCGAAAGCACTTGACAGAATTCCCATGTGTCCTCGAGAACGTTTGGTCCTTATAAGTATTTCTTCCGACTTGTAGTTTGCTAAGAAAGGATTGGTCCACTTGTTCCGTTTGTTCGTTACCTTTGTTACTTGCTTCTTGTTTTGTTGCTTTATCAAAAAACCACTAAAAATCCGTTTGCTAAGTATTCACAGGGATTTCCTGCTCCATACCACTGTTCAGCACCTTCTGCTCCTCGTTGGGATCGACACTCCTATTTATCAAAAGTACTACGATACCCCCCCTATACTTGTGGGTCATCAAGACTATTTTCTGGCGTCGTTGCTAGGGAGTGAAGCGCTATTGAAGAGTGGAACTGGTAAGGGAAACTTTTACTGTGAGTATTGATTTTGTTACTGCTTGTTACTTTGTTTCCAATATGGATAACCCACTTGGTTTTCTGTTTGGGAAAACTACTACCACTGCTAGGGTAGTAGATGAACCACCTCCTATGGAGATAGATCCTTTTAAGATACCTACAAGTATAGTTAATCGTGTTATGTATAATTATTATTTTGGGGATGGAACCGTCCATCCTGGTGATCACTTTCTTTTTATCCATGAATTATGCGGGTTGTTTAAGTGTGTAGGTATCACAACTGAATAGGTGAAGAATAAGTTACTCTCCATATCCTTGAAAAGGAGAGCTGAAGAATGGTATAAGCTGTTGAAGAATGGACAATCCATAAAATGGGAGGAGATGGCATCTCTCTTTTACTCTAAATTTTATCCTCCCAGTGAGATTCATAAGGATAGAAATATTATATATATAACTTTTGGCCTCTTGATGGAGAGAGTACAACTCAAGATTGGAGGAGATTGAAGTTACTAATGCTTAAATGCCCTATTGATGAACTCCCTAACAATATTATTCTCAATAACTTTTATGCTAGGATTTCTCTTCATGATAAAGATTTACTAGATGCTTTGTGTGCTGGATCATTCACACGTATGAAGGAAGAAGATAAATGGGATCTCTTAGACCATATTCAAGATAACACCGAAGCTTGGGAGAATGATAAAGGAAGAAAGTTAGGTATAAACTATGAATATGAATGCATTAAATATTTTATGGGAACTGATAACTTCTGTGATATTAGTAATGAGTTTGGTCTTAATTCCCAAACTATTATCAACCGTTTTAAGGCCTTTGCCTCTTACATAGAAATTCCCAAGAAGAAGTGGAATAAGTACCATGCTCCTTATAAAGATGTTGTTAGCCATGTTCTAGTTAGAAGTACTCAAGTTTGTACTACTAATCATATTTTGCCTTAACCTCATGTTGATAAAATGCCTTTTCTAGCTAAGGTAAAGGAGTATTCTTTGATTATTAGTGCAAATAACAAAGGTACCATGAAAACTGTGGAGCCTGGTAAGCAATTGAATGTTGAACCTGTAGTAGCTATTGTGAAAGACATTGTCACTAGAAATAGAGAGGATGAGCATATTGTCTTCTGTGAAGACGCTACTAATATTGTTTCTCATCCTAAGAAAGTTAGAAAAGTTAGTGTTCCTGTGCTTTCTGTTAGAATTGGTGATCATTGCTACTATGGTTTATGTGATATTGGTGCTAGTTCTAGTGCTATTCTTTATGAGCTTACAGGGAAATCATGCATGAGATTGGTCCTTGTGAGCTTGAGAACATTGTTGTGGTTATTCACCTTGATAATAAGGAGACCATTTGCCCCATTGGCATTATAATAGATGTGTGGTAAGATTAAGTATCCTGCTGATTTTCTAGTGCTTAATTCGGCAGCTAGCAAAACTTGTCGTATCATTTTTGGTAGACCTTTCTTGAACACTTGTGGAGCTATTATTGATTGTAAGAAGGAAAAAGTTTTAACTAAGTTTGATGGAGATTCTTATGAGTTTAACTTTTCCAAATTTGCTAAAGCTCCTTGTGAAGATAGCTTGCCTAATAAAGATTTCAGTATGGAACAACTTGCTTCTATTGATCCGGTTTATGACCTTGGACCTCTTTTTGATGACTGTAAGTATGCTTATTCTGATGATAAAATTGTTTCTAGTGAAAGTTATATTGTCAAATTTATTCAAAGTGCTACTAAAAGTTATTTTGAGAGAGGGAAACATGGTTTTATGCATCTCAATGATGTTAAGTTTCCCTGTTTTATGTTGAAAGCTTTAAAGTTGCATCTGGTTTGTCTTCCTATGCTAGTGGCTTTTTGTTTCAACAATTCGTTTTCCCATGATACCCCCATGCATAGGAAGTGGGTTAGACTCAAGTGTATTGGTTATTTGCTTCTTGATGCTCTCTTTCACTTCAAATATATATCTCCTTTGTGAGCATCTTTGGAAGTTTCAAGCCTAACTTAAAGGCATTAAAGAAAAATACTTGTTGGGAGATAATCCAAGAGTTTTGTCGAGTCTTGAAAGTTATTATCTCTGTAATAACCGCTCCTTATCCTTTTGTTTTGGTTTTTGTGTCAAGTTCAACTAATTTTGTGAAGTAGAGGAATTGTGAAAAGTGGCTGTCCTGGGACAGATTTTTGTGTTGTATTGTAAAAATTAGTGAGGAAGATCAGTATGTCAGATGGAGCTACATTTTTATAAGATTGTTCTCCAAGTTGTTACCCAACTTTCATCAGTTCTGCACTTTTTGATTTGAGCAACATAAGGTCTTCGAAAAAATAAATCTTTACCTGCTATTCTCTTTTGATAGATTTCCGCCATCATTTGCATTTGCCTCTTACAGAAGCTTTTGTTTTGATGGGTTTTGAGTTGAAGTGTTTACCAAAGGTTTATTGTTTTTGCTTACACTAATGTTGTCATTGAGTTTGTGAAAGGGTTTTGTAAGAAGGAAATTTTTAGGAGAAAGAGAAAAGGAATCTGCAGAGTTCGTCTTTGAATAGGTAAAAGTGGTGAAAACAGAAGGTTCGTGAAAGCTCAATATTTTTATATTTTTGATGTTTTTAATACATAAGGGAAGTTACGAGACGAAACTGAAGAGGAAACGGAGACCGGGGTGACAGACCCACCCCAGGCGTGGGCCCAGCCTAGCCGCGCCTGAGGGGGGTGTTCCATCCTCGAACTCTGTCTCCGCCTCGTTTCCGTGTCAAAACCTTCCTTATGCGTTGAAACTTCGTAATATATAACCCCCCGGATCCCACGAGGTTCGTGCATCGTGTTCTCGTCGTGTTTTCGTTTCAATCTATTTTTGACAGGAAATATTTTCAAGTTTAGAGGACCATGGCCTCCGCCAAAGACAAAGGCAAGAAGCCCGAGGAAGAAGAACCTCAAGTCCCCAAGGAGGAGGAGATTTCGGTAGGGTATGAATGTGACATGGAGGAGGACAAGCAACTGGACACTCATGCTACCGTCGCAAGCATTGTTTTGGTGGCACGACCTACCAAGATTAAGAGGACATCACGAATGTCTACTGGAGGGAAATCTCGGCGTCATACTCTCTCTCCCCGATCATCTCCTCCACGTAACAAGAGACCCTTCCATACATTTATACATGAATATCAATATCAACATGTGCCCAAAGGGAATTTGCCCTCGGTTTGGGATATGCCTCGTTCTAACAATGCAGAGAAGGATCATGCTAAGGATGAAGAGTGGGGAAAGAATAATAAGAACTGGGATATTCTCGGACTGACATGATCATGAACCGTATAGAGAAAAACTCGGAACTAATCTGTACTCTTACTTTTGAGTTCGAGGAGTTGAGGAAACTTATTGAGGAGCTTATCAAGGGAACACCTGTCGTGGGAATGACCACGACAGATGCTGCAATCGGCAGCGAGTAGTAGAACATAGGGCAAGGGCGGCCAGCCATCTGCGGTGCGAGATGAGGGCGGAGACACAGGGCTTTACCCAGGTTCGCCCCCCCGGAGGGTAAAGACCTACTCCTGCTAGATTGTATTGTGTTGGAAGTACAATGGGGCGAGCTCGACGGCTAGGCGGCGAGTCGCTTGGGTGGATGATGGAACGTATCGTCTACTCGTCCTCTAGGGAGGTTTATATAGACTCACCCCCTAGGGTTTACATATCTCAACCGAATCAGTTAAGGTTTCGGCAATCGTTTAGCCTAATCCGACTGGGCCTATCTACTCTCCTGGGCCTCCAGCTTCCAGTCGCCTGAATCCACGCCAGGCCTTGATCCAGTCGCCGTCCTGCAGTCCCACTCGCCAGTTTCTAGGCCGGTCGGAAACGTCCTGCTGGTTATACCCCGGTGGGCATATCCCCATCAGTAATCCCCGAGGCCGTCGTTGATTGGTCGCAGGTGTTCATTGGCAGTCGAAGTATTCGGATCCAATGCGAACGCCCAGTTGAATCGGCGGCAGACTCCTGAATAAAGGAAAAACCAGTTATTCTAGTCGCAATGACAGCAGTCAATCGGGTCGCAGCTCGGCGAATGGGTCGGCGAAATGTTTAGTCACTGTTGTAGTGATTGGGTCGGCGAGTCGAATGGATGAAGTTGGACCGTCAGACGCAGTCAAATTAGCCGTTGGGGTAATCCAACGGTAATTTCGGCGTAAGCACAGCGTAGTAACGGCTCCCGAAATTGGCGGGTAACAACCGCTATATAAAGGAAATGGCAAGCGATTGGGGAACCACTCCTTCGTCATTTCCTCCGATTTCGCCCATCTCCGTTTTCCTCCGCATTGCGATCCAATCGATCCAAAATCCTCTGACCTCCGCGAACCTTTCCGCCAATGGCCCCCTCCACCGAACCATGGGGCAGGTCCAAATGCACCAGAGCGCTACTGGCATCCTTCGAGGAGGTCGGGATCCTGTGTGCCGGCAGGTGGCGCATCCCCGCGGCCGGAGAGGTGACTCCGGATCTGCGCGAGTGAGAGTTCGTTTGCTTCACCAGCCATCTAGAGCGGGGGCTGGGGTTCCCCACGTCTCTCCTCTTCCGGCGCTTCTGCGCCTTCTACGGGATCCAGCCGTCGGACCTGGGCCCGCATAGCATCGAACAACTCGCCATTTTCGTGGCGTTCTGCGAGTGCTACCTGGGCTGCAGGCCTTACTTTCCCATGTGGCAAGATCTGTTCCACGGGAGCATCAGTCGCGAAGAATCAGGCGGCCCAATGCTGGCGGCGGGTGGCCTGACATTCCAGTTGAAGTCGAAGGCCTCCTTCTTCGACCTGATGCTGCCTGCCAAGGCGGCAAGCGAGTGGAAGAAGTCCTGGTTCTACGTCACCGAGGCGACTCCAGATGGTGAGGTAGCGATCCCGAGGTATTCCGCCGACCGGCCCGAACCGCGCCGTCTCTAGGTCGGCAAGCTCCCATTAGACCAACGGATGGTCGTGGATGAGATGCTTCAAACTATCCGCGGCCTAAAGAAGAAAGGCCTGCAGACCATCAACCTGTACAACTGCTGGATCGGGCAGCGACTTGTTCCCCTGGCAAGCCGCAATCATTACATGTACGAGTACACGGGCAGGGAAGACTCGACAAAATCCTGCCTCGCCGAGTGGAAGCTCGAAGACTACGTCCCGACATTGAAGAAGATCACCTAGACGGCATACCTGGACGCGAAGGCCGGGGTCGCTCCCTACACCGCGAAGCATCCAGCCCCAGTGGTAAGTCGCTGTTTTCACTACCATTCGCAGTCGCAGTTGATGCTGTCGCGGTTATACTGATATTGTCTCGTGCCTGCTGCAGTTATTTTAAGTGGTGGAAGGGTGGCTCCCACCCACGGACGACGAGAACTCAAGCTCGTCCGTCCAGGACAGGGATGAGTCGCCTCCTACCAAGGGCGGCGTCGAGAGCGACGCGAGTGACGACGACGAGCCCAGGGAAGAGGCCGCCCCAATGGTTCACAAAACTCGTGGGCAGCATCAGCGCGAACTCGAGGCGAGTAGAAGCCTCGAACGTCATGACGACGACGACGAGCTTCCCGAGCACATCTCGCGTCGCGAGGCTACACTGTCGAAAAAGAAGAAGAAGAAGGAAGTGAAGGCTCCACCAAAGAGGAAGACGAGTCCGGCGAAACAGGCATCTCCGCCTCGTTCGGCGAGTACTTCCGACGCCACCAGCTTGGCCAAGGATGATGCGCCACGGACGACATCAGCACCGGATGCCGCTGCCGCTCTGGATGAGGTACCTCTGGCCTCGCTCCCCCCTATTCGCCCCAGTCTCCGGGTTGGGGGTTGCTCCAGCCGTAGCAGCTTCACCTCCCAGGATATCTCCTGCCGAAGTTGTTCCGGAAGCTCCTGTCACGGCCTCGTCGTCGAAGAGTTCTTCCGTGTCTTGGGCACACGATGTCTTGGAGATGGGCCTCAGTCGGAAACTGGGCCCCGAACTGGAGAAGCCGGCCAGCATCCGCACGGGGCTGCGATTCATACTAGTCACGAAGTAAGTTTCGTTCGTCTGCTTGCCTTTCATTGTATTTGGACCACTTTGCTCATATAATCAATTCGCAGGACTGGAGTTAAGAAGATAGGGCACCCGTCTGTGGCCAAGGTGCCGCCAGTCGTCGCCGAGGAGGATGCCTCACGGAAGAGGAAAGCCGATGAGGTTGCTGCCCCCGCATACGATTCTAAGAAGGCCAAGGGCGACGATGGCATCACGGTCTCTGACGATACGACGGCTGCTCCGAGTGATCCTTCGACTGCGACGGAGGCGGCCTTGAAGACCAAGGGGGATATTTCCTCACCTGGGACGGCCGAGCCGGGTCCTCTTGGTGCTGGAGCGTCCACCGCGACCTTCCCCCGCTTTATGGACAAAGCGGCCACAACGAGTGGTACAGCACCATCGAGCAGCGCGCCTAGGGTCGCTGAAACGGAGGTGGAGCAGCGTCGCAGACACACTCCGGCTCTTCTCGCATCTGTGGACGCGCTGCAGCTTCACGGCATGCCGGGCGCAGCCATCCCGGTATGTCCAGTCCCCGAGGATCGGGCCACTGAATTTCAGTGGTCAGATTCTTATAGTGTTTGCTTTTGTTTGTAGCACCCAGTCCCCGAGTGCCTAGTCGCTGAATTTCAGCGGGTGGGCACTTAGGATTTTTGATCTCCAGTCCCCGAGTGCCTAGTCGCTGAATTTCAGCGGGTGGGCACTTAGGATTTTTGATCTCCAGTCCCCGAGTGCCTAGTCGCTGAATTTCAGCGGGTGGGTACTTAGGATTTGATTGTTGTTGACTGTTTGATTTGTGCGCAGGGCTTGCAGCGTGAGTCAGCCGATCGGCTTGCCGCGAATTTTCGCGCGGAGAAGGAACTTGTTGCCGTCCAAGAAACGAACAAGGGACTCCAAGCCCTTGCTGCCAAGGCGGAGGAGATCCGCCAGGGTCTTGTTCCGGCGTGTGAACTGTCAGCGGCTCGGTCTGCCTTGAGTACGACTGAGCAGCGGATCGCTGATCTTGAGCGCGAGCTTAAGGAAGCGAAGACGGAGGCGAGTGCGGCGGATGGGCGAGCCAGAGCTGCTGTTACGGCTGCAGCTGAGGAGCGGAAGGTCTCTGACGCCCTCGTTGCTGGGCTACAAGACGACTTCTCCTCTCTTCAAAGCTTCATCACGGGCCTCTGCCGTCCTTTGATTGCTAAATTTGCCGCCTCTCTTTGTAGTAGATGTATTATGTAATCTTTGTTGTACTCACTGCCACCCTCTGTCCACAGGTCGGATTATCGACAACTCGGAGGAGGCGCAGTTGTACGACGCGCGACAGTGTGTGGCTACTCTGGTCGACTCGGCCACGTTGTCCGTGGCTTGCATTCGGGCGTATCTTCAGGAGATGTCGCCTACGGAAGTGATTCCCAGCGACCTCGTCGAAGTATGGCGGTATCTGGAGAAGGCGCCGTCAGTCGTCGAGTTCATGACGCGGTCAGCGTTCCGGCGCGGGGCGGTGACGGCGCTTAGCCTTGGGCTTGCCCACTTCCCGGAGGATTTCGATCTGGACGACGTGATGAGTGGCTACCCCTCATCGACGGGCTCGGTGAAGATTGCCGAGGTGCTGAAGCTGACGGACCGTGCCGCGGTATACTCTGATCGCGTCTGGGCGATGGGCGACCTCCTCCCTTATCAAGAGTCGACTGTCGCGCCCAACGATCCCGAGCCGCTGCACCGGGACTTCAAGGTCGAGCAGCCCTTCCGTGCGGCGATGGCGGGTGAGCTGACGACATACCCGTCGAACCCATACACTCCCTTCATTAGCAACCACAAGGGTGGCGGCGAGTCGACATCGAAGCCTGCGGAATAGAAAATATTGTGCCCTGGGGCGTTAGTAGCAGTTCGGCCATTGGGCTCAACTTGTATTTTGTAACAACTTTGTTATGCTGTAATGGAATTTTGCATTATTTTGTGAGTTGTCTTGCGATTTTGATTGATGATTGGACGAGTCCCCGAGCGCGTCCGCCCTTTTTATGGGGTTTACCTCGTTTGTTATGTGTTTGTGGTTTTGAATGTTTTGTCGGTTGTTTTGTTATTGAGGTCGACTCGCCCGAGCTTTGGAAAGCCAGTCGCAAGGAGACTCCCATGAGTGCTCTTTACTTGACCGTTTTCCCTTGTGCGAACGGAGTCGGGTAGCGGAGTCCCCGAGCGTGGTACTTGGTGGTTCTAGTCGCGGCTCTAGGGTAGGTGAGAACTGGGCGCGTTAGAGTGAGCGCATCACTCCTGCCTGACCTGTCGGGTCAGTCGCATGGCGAGTCCTTGGCACTCTCTCGTACTTGGCGTTTTCCCTAGTCGCTCGTGCTTAACTGGTCATCAGTCCCCGAGCGTGGTACTTGGCCGTTCGAGTCGCTGTGTCGAGGATGCGGAGGATCATGGTCGCTGTGAGGAGCAAAGGCAGTTGTCTTGGCTCGTTAAGCCAGTCGAGCTAGGCGACTCCAATGGGGCTCCGGGTAGGCGTTTTTCCTGGACGTTACGAGCCCTGGGGTAACCCAGTGCCCTCGAACGCACTACTTGGCCGTGCCGGTCGCTGTACCAGAGGTTGACTTCTGCAGTTAGCTTGACGCTGTTATTACGAGTGCGAGTGGCACAAGACACGGAGAGTAGACGCAATTTGCGGTAATCAATATATTTTATTTCATAGCTAGTGGAGGGTACATGTATGGAGTTCTAGGAGTAGAACTTCTGTAGGAGGTTTACATTCCACTGTCGCTTGACGTATAGTTTCCCGTCTCCGCGGACATCGGTGAGGTAGTAGGCGTCGTTGCCGAGTCCTCACGGGGCATCGTTGCCCGATGGAGAATGGTCCCTCCCACGGGGGGGGGGGGGGGGAGAGCTTGTGCATGCCCTTCTTTTCCTGGATGAGGCGTAGCACCAGGTCGCCTTCCTGGAAAGTGCGAGTCCTCACCCGCCGGCTATGGTAGCGGCGGAGTCCTTGCTGGTAGATGGCAGTGCGGGAGCGAGCTAGGTCGCGTGCTTCGTCGAGTTGATCGACTCCATCCTGGCGTGCGAGTTCGTTCGCAGCCTCCGTGTAGTGGACAACCCTTGGCGAGTCGTGCTCTAGGTCGGTGGGCATGACTGCCTCGGCGCCATACACCATGAAGAAGGGGGTGAACCTTGTCGACCTGTTGACCGAGGTGCGGATGCCCCAGATGACAGAGGGTAGCTCCTCGACCCAGCACCCGGCGGTGCGCTCGAGTGGTACTTGGAGCCGTGGCTTTAGGCCGTGGAGGATGCTCTGGTTGGCCCGTTCCGCCTGGACGTTGGACTCCGGGTGGGCGACTGAGGCAAGGTCGAGTCGGATGTGATGTTCCTCGCAGAACTCGTCCATGACTCCTTTGGCGAAGTTAGCGCCGTTGTCCATGATGATGCTGTTTGGGAACCCGTAGCGATATATCAGCTCGCGTCGGAACTTGGTGGCGGTCTTCCCGTCGCATTTCCGGACTGGCTTGGCCTCCACCCACTTTGTGAATTTGTCGACCGCGACCAGGAGGTGGGTGAAGCCGGAGGGGGGCTTTTTGAAAGGGCCTACCATGTCCATACCCCACACGGTGAACGGCTAGGTGATGGGGATTGTCTTGAGCGCCGAGCTCGGCACGTGGGTCTGGTTGGTGTACTTCTGGCACCCGGCGCACCGCTGGACGATGTCGACAGCGTCTGCGTGTGCGGTGGGCCAGTAGAAACCGTGTCGCATAGCCTTTGCAACGAGAGAGCGTGCGCCGGCGTGGTGGCCGCAGTCGCCGGAGTGGATGTCGTGGAGGATTTTGCGTCCTTCAGCGGGTTGGACGCAGCGCTGGAACACGCCAGACACGCTGCGCTTGTGGAGCTCGTCGTCGATGATGACGAAGGATTTGCAGCGACGCGCTATTATCCGGGCGTTTGTTTCGTCTGCTGGTAAGGTGCCTCCCTCCAGGTAGGCGATGTACGGTGTAGTCCAGTCTTCTGGCTCGGCGATGAGTGCGACCAGGGCTATCTCTGGTTGCAGCGGGACTCCGATGTCGATCTCCCTTGGGGGAGAGACGGAAGGCTTGGTGATGGAGTCGAGGAAGACGCCGGCGGGTGGTGCGAGTCGAGCCGAGCCGATACGAGAGAGTGCGTCGGCCTCTTTGTTTTTCCGCCTGTCGATCCACTCGACGGAATAGCCTGCGAAGTGTCCGCCCAGCTTGTCCACTGCTTGGCGGTATGCCGCCATGGTGGGGGAGACGGCGTCGCAGGTACCAGCGACCTGCCCAGCGAAGAGGTCGGAGTCTCCGTAGCAGCGTAGGCGGTTGACATTCATCTCCTTGGCGGCTCGCATGCCATGGAGTAGTGCCTCGTACTCAGCCATGTTGTTGGTGCAGGGGGTGAAGTCGAGGCAGAGGACGTAGCGGAGCTTGTCGCCCTTCGGGGAAGTCAGCACGATCCCTGCTCCTGCGCCGTCTGCATTCTTGGAGCCGTCGAAGTGCAGGCTCCAATAGTGGAGGTACGATAGCTTTTCCGGCTACTGGGCCTCTTCCCAGTCGGCGATGAAGTCCGCGAGAGCCTGCGACTTGATCGCTTTGAGTGGCTCATACTTGATGTTGTGGACGCCGATTTCGACGTCCCACTTGGCGACTCGCCCGGTCGCCTCGCGGTTGCGGATTATGTCCTACAACGGTGCTGAGGAGACGACCGTGATCGGGTGCTCCTAGAAGTAGGTTGGCGAATGTTTCCGCCAGGTCGGCGAGTAGGTCACTCTGGCGAGCGGACTTCACTACCACGTCGTCGATGTAGACGTGGATATTGCGGCCAATTTGGCTCGCAAGGCACTCCTGCATGCACCGCTGGTAGGTTGCCCCGGCGTTCTTGAGGCCGAAGGTCATGGCGGTGTAGCAGAAGGCTCCGAATGGCGTGATAAACGCCATCTTTTCTTTGTCCTCGACAGCCATTTTGATCTGGTTGTACCCAGAGTAGGCGTCGAAGAAACACAGCGACTCCGAGCCCGCGGTGGAATCGATTATTTGGTCGATCCGCGAGAGGACGAATTGCTCCTTCGGGCAGGCGCTGTTTAAATTTGTGTAATCGATACACATCCTCCAGGTACCATTTTTCTTCTCGACCAGGACTGGGTTTTCCAGCCACTTGGAGTATTTTATTGGCCGGATGAAGCCTGCAGCGAGTAGACGCTGCACCTCCTCGGCGATGGCTCGGCGGCGCTCTTCATTGAAGGGCCGCAGCGACTGCTTGACATGTCGCACTTTGGGGTCGGCGTTGAGTTTGTGCTCAGCGAGTTCCCTAGGGACACCATGCATGTCAGAGGGCTTCCATGCGAAGATGTCCCTGTTCTCATGGAGGAACTCGATGAGCGCGTCTTCCTATGCTGGGCTCATTCCCGTCCCGATCGTCACCGTCTGGCTGGAGTCGCCTGGGACCAGCTCGACGGTGCGGGTGTGCGTCGTTGCCTCGAAAGCTGAGGTGTTGCCGCCCTCCGAGTTGGGCTTCTTGAGTATGGTGGGGTCGTCGTTATTGACCCCGCTCGCGTACTTGGCGAGATCGTCGGCGTGGTTGGCCTCTGCCACGATGACGGCGTCGGCGAGTTCGGCTCCTTTGGCCTCGCACTCGGCGGCCATGTCGGAGTCGCCGTGGATGGTGATGACGCCGCACGGCCCGGGGAGCTTCATCGCGTTGTACGCGTAGTGGGGCGCTGCCATGAACTTAGCACATGCCTGGCGCCCCAAGACGCAGTGGTAGGGGCTGTCGAAGGGCACCAGCTCGAAGACGATCCGCTCGGTGCGGAAGTTTGCCGGTGTGCCGAAGTCGACTGGCAGCGTGACCTTGCCAATCGGGTACGCCTTCCGACCGGGGAAGATGCCACGGAATGTGGTGTAGGTCGTCTCGACCATCGACTGCGGGAGCCGCAGTCGCCTGAAGGTGTCCAGGTACAGGATGTTGATGGAGCTGCCGCCATCCATCAATATCTTGGGGAGCCAGTAGTCTCCCACCTTGGGCTTGACTACCAGGGCGACTCGGCCTGGGTACTCAATGCGCGGCGAGTGGTCCTGGCGGCTCCAAGTGATTGGTTGCTCTGACCAGTTGAGGAACTAGGGAACGTCCACCTGGGCCACCGCGTTGACGGCGACGGCGCGGGCGATGACCTTCTTTTCGCACTTCATGTTGAAGCCTGTGAAGGTGTGGAGCAAGCCGGCCACGCTGCCGAATTTTCTGCCATTTTTTTTCGAGAGTACGCGAAAACGTACCTTAATTTTATAGAAGGAAGAATGTATGTTACAAGAAAGGGGTCCCAGATGCGAACAACCGGACCTCAGCGCTCCAAGAAAGAAGAAAAAAAACTACTCTCTCTCCCTAGGGTGAACTCCTACTCCGACTCTGCCATTTGGCGGGTTGTTTTCGGGGTCCTCCCGCGCTCGCCGTGCCTTCTCGATCTCCTTGAGAGAGTGGCAGTCGGCGGTCGTGTGCGTGGCGGGCTTCCCTTCCCTGCTGTGAAACGCACAAGGTTGGTTGAGGAGGGCCGCGGGGTCGAACCTTGGTTTCGCCTTGTAGTTGCCGCCGTCGCGGCGTTGCCCCTCGTCGCGGCGGAAGCTCTTGGGCTCGCGCTGCGCGTGCCCAGCGTTGGCGACGAAGTCGACTCGCCCGTCACTGCGGCGCTTGCCGGTGAGGCGAGTGTTGCTGTAGCGTAGGTTAGACCGTCGTCCGTTGTCATTGCCGTTCGTGCGGCGTTGACCTCCCAACTCATCGTCGGTTTCCTGGTTTGGGTCTTCCTCCGCGTATCTTTTGGCTATCTCAAGGAGGTCCGGTATGTTATCGCGTGTGCGGTATGCTCGTTTGAGCTTGGCGACCAAGGGATCGTAGCGGCACGAGGTCTTGAAGCAGTGGATCGCGGTGTGCGGGTGGATGCCGACCGTGTTGTACCATAGTTCTTGCAACCGTTGGACCCAGCTACGGGTCGACTCGCGGGGTCCCTAGACGCATCGTTCCAGGTCCTCGATGGTGGTGGCACGGGTGTATAAACCCTCTAAGTGCCTGACGAAGGCATCGCACATCTCTTCCTAGGAGTCGATGCTATCCGAGGGAGAGTGTTGATCCACTGCCTGCACGCTCCCTCCATCATCAGGGGGAGGTAGCGGGCGGCTAGCAGGTCGGTGTGGCCGGCGATCCCCATCGCCATGAGGTAGGTGTCCAGCCACACGGAGGGGTCGTACGAAGGGTCGTACTTCTCTATTTCCTTCGGCGCTTTGAAGTTCGCCGGGTATTTTTCGCCTTGGATCATCGGTCCGAAGCATCGGGGCCCGAGTCGGCTTAGCGACACCATCGGCTCGCCGTCGCGGCGATTGGTTAGGGTGTGTCGCAGGTCGTCGGGCTGGCGTGCGCGCGCCAGCTCTGGTTGTTGATGATGTGGGTGCGGGCATCGACGGGCTGACCGTTGGTGGCGACGAAGTTGGTCGCTGGCCTAGGGTCGTTGGTGGAGAGTGCCGCGTTCGCGGGTCGGTGTTGGAGCTGTAGTGGTTCGGGTGGCGGGCAGTTGAGGGTGTTTGCCGCCAATGGACGGCCGCTTGAGGCCGCTCTGCTGCCCGATGAACGCGAGTACATCCGACCCTGTGAGTCGAAGCCTGCGTTTTGTTGCTCGACCGCCTTTGCGAGCAGGGCCTTGACGTACTGGATCTGTAGGGCGCCGTCACCGGTGGCCGTGATGTTGTCGGCCGCTGCTCGGCCCACCACGAGGTTGTCCATCGGGGTGGAGAACAGTGGTAGGCCATTCGCGTCTCGCTCCCGTGAGGAGACCACGATCCGCGGCTAGTCCCTAGGGGGTGCGCGGTTGGGTGGAGGTGGGGCTCCATTCGCCGTCGACCCTGGTGGGGGCCGGGCGCTTCCTCCGGGTGGCGCGTTCTCGCAGATCACACGCTCGGCCACGCGGGCCGGGTCGTTATCGTCATCGAAGTTCAGGGTGCGCCCCTGGACGGTGGGGTTCAAGCGCGACCTGATTCGCTGCTGGTGGTAACGTGATAGCTCCTGCGCCGTCACCTGCTCGAGGCGAAATTTTTCGCGCTCGGCTTGCTCCTTGCGAACTGCTTCCGCCAGCTTCAGGCGGAGTTCCTCGACCTCCGTTGCCATGGAGTTGGGAGGGATCGGGGTGGAGAAGGGATCCTCCGGCGGGTCGGTGCCAGTCGCCATGTAGGTCGCGGCGTGGCGTCCGGTCCCGTCACGGAGATCGGCGGAGTTTTCCGATCCGAAGATCCCAAGGATGGAGGGATCCTCGAAGTCTCCCATGTTGGAGACCTGGGTGATGGAGCCCGCGGGCGAAGCCGCGATGATGGATCCGGCGAGTGACGCCGGGCTCGCCGAGTCAGCGTCGTCGTTGAGGGCCGCATCTTCCGCGGCTGCGGTGGTTTCGGCCACGTCGCTGTGGGCCGAGTTGTACTCGGAGGCGAGGCGATGGATCGTGCGGACCTGGCTCTAGGAGAGATTGTCGCGTGGCGGCGACTCGCGGATGCGAGTCGAGTCCTCCGAGACGATGACGTCGGTGAGGCCGACTTAGAGGCTGATCATGCCGACTGGCAAGATCATGCT
This sequence comes from Avena sativa, assembly GCA_916181665.1. Taxonomy (NCBI): domain Eukaryota; kingdom Viridiplantae; phylum Streptophyta; class Magnoliopsida; order Poales; family Poaceae; genus Avena; species Avena sativa. The sequence continues at coordinate 371,019,966 of OV702284.1, forward strand.
ATGCGTGACGGGTCGTGCCGCCGGGACGTAGCTGCTCGGCAAGATCTGGAGCATCTCGCCGATCGCTATCATGTGGCCGGTGGCAACCGACTCGTTGATGGTCAGATTGGATCTCGCCACAGAACACCGGCCAGACGGGCCAGGCCCCATGGTGGGCGCCACTGTCGTGGGAATGACCACGGCAGATGCTGCAATCGGCAGCGAGTAGTAGAACAGAGGGCAAGGGCAGCCAGCCATCTGCGGTGCGAGATGAGGGCGGAGACACAGGGCTTTACCCAGGTTCGCCCCCCGGAGGGTAAAGACCTACTCTTGCTAGATTGTATTGTGTTGGAAGTACAATGGGGCGAGCTCGACGGCTAGGCGGCGAGTCGCTTGGGTGGATGATGGAACGTATCGTCTACTTGTCCTCTAGGGAGGTTTATATAGACTCACCCCCTAGGGTTTACATATCTCAACCGAATCAGTTAAGGTTTCGGCAATCGTTTAGCCTAATCCGACTGGGCCTATCTACTCTCCTGGGCCTCCAGCTTCCAGTCGCCTGAATCCACGCCAGGCCTTGATCCAGTCGCCGTCCTGCAGGCCCACTCGCCAGTTTCTGGGCCGGTCGGAAACGTCCTGCTGGGTATACCCTGGTGGGCATATCCCCATCAACACCACCACCACCAAGGGAGTAATTCGTCATCTGGTTTGGCATCCCCTTGGCTTGTTCCAAGCTTGGGGGAGTGCCGCGGTATCACCACCATTATCTTTTATCTTTTACCTTTTAGCGGATTCTTATCTGTGGTAGAGGGGTTATCTTATAGTTTGGTTTGCATGTGGAAGTATCTCTCCTTTAGTTGATTATCTTTGTATCCCTTGGTGTGAGTGCCTTTATTGAATATTAATGAGAAGTATCATCTTTTACTTTTTGCACTTCTTATTTTAGTTTGCAATCTCTATTATATGATGGATCCTGTTGATCAGTATTGGCACCACTTTGGGATCATCAAGTGGATCTAAATTGGTTTTGAAAAAAGAAAGAAAAAACTTACAGGTATTTTGTATCATTTGTTTTCTTTCTTGTAGGCTCATAAGCTTAGCGTAACATCCCAAAAATATGAAACAATGATCATCAAACTCTAATCACTAAAATTAGGGTTAACAAAAACTTTGATTAATTAAAATCATATGAATGCATGTGTGTATGTGATGATTTGATAAGTGCATGAATGGACTTGTGTGATTAACCTAAAACATTTCCATGCAGAAAAAAATCAAGAAAAAATCAAAAAACAAATAAAATAAAGCAAATGGTCATTTTTTTGCCAATCTTGCTCACTAGGTCACTTTGAGTGTTTCTAGTCCAAGAATTCAAACAGAAACTTTTCCAATTCTTTTCACCCCTTGCTAAACCAAGTAAAAGTGAATCAAAGCCCACCTTTCAAACTTGCAGAAACATTTGGCAACCTCATTCAAATCACAAGTGAAAATTGAATCTTCATCATATGTGAAGATCACACATTTTCAAAACCTAACCAAACCAGTGCCCCTTGACTAATCCAACTAACCAGAGACTCCCTAGTATGTGCCAAGCAAACCCACCAAGTTTGAATCCAAAATTCAAATTTGAATTTCTTGCGACCATTTCATCAAACACCTTGCTGGCATCAAACAAACAAACAACAAACACTATAGTGAGCAGTAATTTTGGCCAACCTTGTTCCCTCTCTAGCTCTCACTACACTCACAGTAGATGATCTAGCCCAATTAACAAGCCTTAGCACCACTGTGAGCTTGGCATAGCCATTAATGGTGACCATGCCGATCCTAACTTGCCACCCTCATGTCGACAGCGAACTAGGAGAAGCACCAAGCCTAGCAAGCATGTATGGAGCACTAACCACCGTCCATCGCCACTCCCTGTCCCAGCCTCGAGCACTGCCAGCCCCTGGACCACACTGCCCGAGCATGCCAAGTCTCTCTGCGAGCGAGCCGAGAGCGCGCCAGTGCGCCACACTCGACCAGCTCCCACAGACCATGCGCCGCCCTCGCCGCTTGCAGACATGATCACCACCGCCCCAGCAACCCCGCAGACATGCTCGTTCGCCGCCGCGCGGACCACGCGCGCTGTGCACCATTAAAATCACCATCGGACCCGCCCAGTGCATTGACGCGTTCCGACCGATCAACACCACCCCACGCGTCGCCACCACGCCGTTGAGATTCGCCAGGGAGCACAACACCGCCCCCTATCGTTGCCCAAGCCATTAGCCCTCTGTGTTGTCGACCACAACGAGCTCAGCCCGCAACCTTCAGTCCCCTTCCACCACTATAAAAGGAGGCCTCCCCCGCTTGTTTTCTTCACACCAGTTCACTCCCCACCTCTCACTGATCACACCCACTCACCCCCGGATCAAGGCAAGCACCAGGTGGCCGGAATTTCACCAGAGTTTGCCGCTGTAGAGGAGGAGAGGCGCTGTCGATTGGAGCCGCCCCACGAGAAGCTGCCGGTACCAGGAGAATCGCCATCGTCGACTTCGTCGTTCGCCCCGTCGCTGTAGAGGTCCCAACCTTTAATAAGGTAGAGATCCATGTGTTTACAATGCTAGTCCCGAGATCAATAGCCAGCATCCACAGTTAAGATGTAAAATCAAGAAACAAAGGTCCTAATACAACTTTATAACCAGGAATAAAATAATTCATTACATCTTACATAGATCATTTTGCTATCTCATTACAATGCAGCAGAAATAACTATAGCATGGAGCCCTTCATCTTCAAAGTGCCACATGCAATCATGTTGGTTGTAGACTTGTAATCCTAATCAACACACTTTACTAACATCAAACAAACCTGCAACATAATAAGTTACAACCACAAGGGTCAATACATTTGAATTGTATTGACAAGTGATACTATGGTAGTATAGTGGTAACTATCATCTATATGCATTTGGCTAAGTGGAGCTTAGGCTTGCTTTGCTCAAAATAGATTTTCCTTATCATTTGAAAACACTAAGTTTTTGTTTGTCAAAATCACCCAAGGAAACACCAATGGAAATTGGTGAACCTTCACCCTTGTTCAACCACAAGTTTTAACTTAGAAAAATTGGGATGAAGAGATTCTTGATAGCTTTCATGCCTTGATGATCAAATTGTCCATTGCTAGGGACATGGCTAAGTACTTAGATTTTACACTCTGCAGAGGTGGTGCACTTTCCCCACAAGACATGATTTTCACCAAGACAAGATCTTTCAGAAGCCTTCCCTTAGACCAGAATGGACGCGTTCCAACCTATCATCCCCTACCACCAACTGTCCATTTGGCTAAGTTATTGCAACCTATATGATCCAGGCAGAGCCCATAATGCCAAGTGTCTGCACTTGAAGCTTCTCAACATTTGACATCTCAAATATCTTTGTTCCTGGGTGGCATTCCACAAGTGATATACACAAGGTAAACCATAGAAATGGGCCTTGTGTAACCACTCAACACAAACCATTCTTTCCATTCCACCCAGGTGATTCATTCACTTAGTTATTTTATTAAACAAAACACAAGTCCTTGACTTAGAAATATTCCATAGCATGAATATAATCCACCCTTGTTTTCTACTAGCTAAGCTAAGCATGATGGTAGTAGGAATCTTAACTTAGGATAATTCTACTAAGGTTTCATCTACTAGGATTTCCCATGGCATAGTTTATACTTAGCAAAATTCCATGCAAGTCCTACTTAGAAATATCACTAATGCATAGTGAAAATAATAGGACAAAAGTATGAAGTACCACTTGCCTTTTTGGTAGAGAATTATAAGTTCACTCCTTGATCTTGCAATAGTCACACTCTTCAAATTTCACTACAATTCAATCAAGGCACAAAATTCAATCTACCATTCAAGCAATGATCACATAATATAATAAAAGCAAAGCAATGCATGCAAGCATGCCAAAAGTTGTTTTATTTGGAAAAGTGGTTTATAATAGGTTATAAGCATTTTAAAACACTTATTGGTCATTTATAAAGGTGGCAAAACCATTTGATAACAAGTTAGTGAAAATGGCCATTTAAAGTCATTTTTGTTTTGCTAGAAATGGTTCAAATCAAAGTAATATTTCTAGTGTTTACCAAATATATTTTTAAACACAAATGTTAGTGTTTTAAGGTTAAGTCTTTATTATTAAAACCATTTGCAAAAGGTTTTACCTATAAACCATTTTTATACCAAAGCAATATTTTATGTTGTTGAAAATGCTTTTTAGCAAAGTAATAATTTATAGGGTCCATCAAATATTTTTTTTAAATCCTAAAACTTGGTTTTTAGGGTCAGAGAGTTTAAACCAAATCATTGTCCAAAGGTTTTACTCAAAAAGCATTTTCATACCATAATCATTATTTTTGTTTAACTAGAAATGCTTTAATTCAAAGATTTATTCCTTTGCTTCACAAAATATGTTTTTAAATCCACAAGTTGGTTTGTATGGTTAGTAGGTTCAAAACAAACCATTAGCCAAAGATTTTATCCTAAAAACATTTCTAGAATAATTTTTATGTTCAAATTATGCCTACACAAGTTTCTGTAAAAACAACCAATTTAACGGAAGAAATTTACTAAACAAAGCACATGGTTGGAAAGTACTTGTTCTGCTGATTCCATTGATATAAAATTTGCAAAATTTGGACGAGTGGATCAAAAGTTATGCAATTTACAAATTTGAACATCTAATGGATCAATTCTGTTTTTAAAACAATAGACAGGGCCACATGTTGTGTTCTGATTGGCCGAAAACGGTTCGTGCGGATCATGATGTGTGGTGTGTTGGATTAAAACAGATCGAGCGGCACATGATCACTCGTACCCCTTCGTTAAGGGGTTCTATCCTATCCACGCGATCCAGATCCCACGGCTGCTGTGAGTTTGACCATGAATGAGCGGCGCTGGCGGCGGCGAGTGGTGGCGGCACGGTCAGACGGTGCACTTGCCGGTGATTCAGTAGGCTAGAGAGAGAGAGGAGTAGCTTACAGTGATCGCAGGAGTGTGGCGAAGCTCAAGGCATGCTTGGTTTTCGAAGGGGCGCACGGAGTTGATCTTAATTGCTCGCCGAAGATGTCCCTAGCGCCGGGCACGCTCTGTCATCGACGGAGACGAGGCTGCAAGGCTCGGGTAGGCAAGAGGAGGGTACCGTTAGCTTTGTACGCAAGTGGCAAACAAGTCAGCATCAAAAGGAGGGCAAGGGGGGGTCTGTGCTCACCGGGGAAACTTGCCGGAGTCGAGGCAGTGGGCGGCGACGTCGTGTCTTGGTTGTTGTCGATGTTGTGGATCAAGCGCGAGGGAGTGGATGGTGCTGGGAGGTGCGCAGGAGCCTGGAGATCAGTCTCGTGTGGTCGAGGGGGCGAGGGGCAACGGTGCCTGGACGGAATTTCTTGGAGAGATCGTTGGAGGCCGCGGCGGTGCAAACAAAAATTGGAACGGCCTGGGGGCAGAGAGAGCCGGGCAAGAGAGGGGAAATGGAGAGGAGGAGCAGGCGATTAAGTACGCGTGGTCGGGGAAGGAATTGCTGGCCTCATCAACGCGTATTGAAGGGGATTGATCATCGGCAGAAACGGGCGGCGTGGTCGCCGCGGGGCGAGGAAGAAGGTCTGGCAGGTGGGGTCTGCTTGACAGCGAGAGAGAGAGAGAGAGAGAGAGAGAGAGAGAGACGGTGGGGGACATCGATCAGTGAGGGGGCGGGTTTGTTCTGCGGTGAGAAATAAAACGCTTCGGGGAAGAGAGGTAGGCTTGCTGGGCTTAGTGGGCTAGATGGGTTGGGCTGGCTCCTTTCTATTTTTTTGTTCTGTTTCACTTTTCTCTTTTTCCATTTACATTTCTGTTTTGAATTTGTTTAAACATTTCAAACAACCATTTGAATCTAAAACCTTCCAAACTTTTTAGTAAGTTTTTAATATGTTTTAAACATGTATTTAAAGCCCTTCTTTAGGAATAATTCCTTTATTTATCTATGGTTTATATTTTATGTAAAATGGGTACTTTCCTTTATTAAATAAGATTTCATTATATTTTCAAACCCTTATTCAAATTCCAATTTTTCACAAAACCTTTTCAGTAGGTTTATTTATTTAATAGGGTGTTAAATAGTTCACTTTGATTTATTATTTAAAATACTTTAATATGATTTAATGTTTATTTAAATTGGGAAATGTCTTTATTTAAATAAAATTGGATATTAATAAATCATTATGATTTTATTTAAATAATCCTTTACTCTTTTTATTAATCAATAATCTTTCATCTCATTTGTTTGGCCAAGATTTAATTTGACTTTTTAAATGTTCCTTATTTATTTATTTCTTCCTTTGCCTTATAAAATCCATATCTTTTTATTTTTAGATCCAAAATTGGTGATTCCAATTTGCATAGTTTTATTTAATATTTGTTTATCCTTTTAAATCCTTTAGGATTATTTACTCACAATTTGGTATGGATTTTAGATAGGAGCTTAATTAGCTTCGGAAATTATTTCCTTTCATCTTATTAAGTTCATAAGTTTTTATTCATAGCTCCAAATTGAATGAAATCAATTCTTATGGTCTTATAATATTTCCATTTGTCATTCTTGATCATTTATAAATGTTTGTTGACAAATTTTATATGGATCAAATCCATGGTCTTAGAGATATCTTGGAAATGATTTTCTTCCATTAGGGTTTTAGAGTTTTGGTTTATTTTCCAAGTGTTTAAATTTCAAGATGCATTTATGAAGAATGCATTTCACTTGATTTGAAGTTAGTTGGATTCAAATTTTATTCAAAGTTTGTTCAAGATGGGTTTTGATGTTTCTATTTAGAAACAAAAGTTTCTTTTCACCCTGAATTTCAACAATTATTTTATTTTATTTATTTATTTTTCACATTTCAAAATTAGGAAAATTTTGGGATGTGACAGTCGCCGACCATCGCCTGAGCCCGGGTGAGCCTCCCACGACCCCCACCTGCCGTGCTAGGGTTCTGTCTCGCCGGCGCTGTCCGACGTGGACGATGAACCAGAGCCGTTCGATTAGAGTTAGATCGTGCGACCTAGATCACCCCCTACCGCTTCACCACACACTGTCTCATTGACGCGTGGGGACAACCACTTAACCAGCCCACGCGTGCACTGTGCGTAGTGGGCCGGCCCAGTTAAACGTCCCGCACGATCCAACAATTCAAACTTAAGTTTATTCATTTAATTTCAAACACAGTTCTGTATCTAGATTCAAAAATCAACCCAGCTCGATTCACTGAACCAAATTACATGAAACCAATTTTGTTGGAAAGGTACTGGAATACTTAATCCAAGCCCGTTGGATTCAAACCATTTAGATTTGTAGATCGCCCATGGTAAAAATAAAAGGCAGAAGATTTTCTGCATTCAAATATTTTTCAAAATTCAACCATAAGAGATTTTGAGTAGATTCCAACTCTCAAAAATCACATTTCACTATACCTTTCAGAATATATAAAAATATATAGGTTTACTTACAGAAATAATATTCAAGCAATAAAAGAATGCCACATAGACATTTCTAGTCACTTTAATTGAATAAAATTAAAAGGTTAAACCTGATTAAATTGTGACACCACTTTAAATCACATTCACATGTACTGAAATATGTGGTGATGACATGTGTCAACAGGATCCCATGTTTGAGTTGGAGAATATTAAATCTTAAGTAGTTTTTCAATGAGTATAAATTACTTTTCTCAAATAAAATAAATGGAACAAGTGCTTTAATCTTGTAATGTTAGTGATGATGATAGATCATCTAGTGTGAACCTTTGTGTGATAATTAGAGATAGTTAAGTATTGTTTGGTGATTGTGTACCTCGTATTTATCTATAGACGCTAGTACCGACCAAGGATACGAGGAAGAAGGAGGATACTACGAGTAAGAAGCCGAGGAGAACTTCAACCACTGCTCTGCACAAGGCAAGCCTATACTTGCAACCTTCCAAGCTAACACTTGCAGGATACCCTACTTATGCAAGCTATTAACTGAGCAAGCCTCATTATACAAGTTGACTTAGCAAGCTTATACCATTCTCTTAGCAAGCTTACACCACTTGATAGCCAATCCTAGTTTTACTTGCAAGCTTAAGTATTTTAATTCTTCATCAAAGCTTTCTCTTAGAGTTTACTTAGCTAGTTGTAGATATTAGAAGGATATTTTAAGGTAGGATAAAGAGCATAAAATTTGGCCTAAGTTAGATAATCTTGATGTCATCCTGAGGCATGAGATTGAACTTAGATAATCCCCACTTAATTATGATCCACCATTTGTATTTACCCCACTTGTAGATGCTAGTGCTAAGCATAAAACTTGATCAACTTTAGATGGGAATACTTGGTGAAAATGGTTATGAAAACCTTAGAATGATGAGTCATTCTACTGAAATGTTTTGACATGTGTTTCCGAACACCCGATGATTTTGATGATCAAAATGTTAAGGCATGAGCCTTAGCCCTTTAAAAAACTAATGGTTGTTTGGATGCGATACCATTCCATTTTTACCGTACAACCACAATACCCGAAAATTGGGTAGGGCTTGACTGGAAATTTATATAGCTTAGTATGGGTTCCCTTGCGGCCAAGGTCTGGGCTGAGGCTACCTTGTGAAGATTGTCCACCTGTGCAGTACCCAAGATGACAGTTGGTCATGGTTGGGAGGCCAAACTCACAGGAGAGGTGCCTATACTAGGGCGTGTAATTGAAAGGTTAGGATTGATTATCCGCATACTGAGTATGGTGAATTCAGGATTGTTCCTAACGGATGTATCGAATGTTGTGGTGAAAGTGTAGAATCTCTGCTGAGTGTCAAACTATTCAAATAGCCGCGTCCGCGGTTATGGACAGTTGGAGTGGCCATACTGTTCTATCGTCAAATGTTTTCAAAATGACTGATGAAATGATTTATGACTTTGACTTGACCACAACAGAGTTGTGATATGAAACTCAAGTTCCCACTTAGGTGTTATAAAACTTTCCACTAAGCTTTCTTTGCTTATGAACTTAGTAGAGGTAAATCTGGATTTTTGCAAAACAACCCTAGAGCTTAGCATGTCTTATTCGAAACCACTTCACTTGTTAGTATTAGTTTGCGAGTACTTAAAGAGTACTCATGGCTTTGTCCCTGGCTATTCCCGTGTCCAGACTATGAAGAGGAGTATCAGGATGACGGACCGCAGGAAGGTTATGACAACTAGGATCACCTCCCATCGTCAGCATTGTCTGTGACCATGAAGGTGGAGCCTCGCCTACGCTATCGTTATTATTACGTTATTCTGTTGCTTGAGTTCTATTAAGAACTGGATCATGAGATCCTTATTTGTGTAAGACCTTATGTATGGTTTGTAATGGATGATGTACTATGATATCCAAATTTGTTATGTCTCACAAAAATGGTAATCCTGGCATTGCGATGTATGGCATAACAGGCATCTGTGATTAAAAATACGGGTGTTGACAAGTTGGTATCAGAGCCATCCTGACCATAGGAGACCCTAGTTAGAATGGACATTTGAATCAAAAACTTAGTTTCAAAACCAAAGGAAGTGAGTATTTACAAAAACTTATTCTCATTCTTACCACTTGGACTCTTTCATTAAAATTCATGTTCCTCAAAAATTCTTGCAAACTTACATAAAATTTGACACACTTGATCACTCTACTAACTTACTCAGCCTATATTCTTATAGATGGACGTGAAGTACAACAAGTTTTATCAGTTGGGGAATGGAGGAGACCTCATCTTTGAGCGTGACTTGGACCAGCTGGCAGAAATGCTGGAGCGTCCACACCCCGAGTTCTTCGAAGCTCGGCTCAATGATCAGGAAGGAGAAGATCTGCAGTGGCTAGTTGTTGCAAGTCTCCGAGGAAAGATTGAACCCCCCACTATAGAGGGAATTCAGTTCACCTTAAGAGAGAACAACTGGCTCGATGGACTTTCCCGGGCAATGTAGGAAGCTCTTGCCTGTCTATGTGGACAGAGTAATAATCAAATCAAGGTTACCCGTTTTGAGTTCTACCCAAGGAGTGATGCTATGGGACAACCACTGGAGGCCCCATATCACCATGAGATGAAGACTCAGTTGTACCATATCGGCTTCTTGATATATGACCGTCAGAAGGAGTTGGACAATGCTCGTTCATACGCCAACCACAAGTACGCCATCGCCGCAAAGAAGGATCAGACCATCGCCATGCTAGTGAAGGATCGCAAGTCTCGTCGCCGTCAGCTCGATAAGAAGGACCGCATCATCACCCGTCTTCGCCACCGGATCACAGAGTTGGAGGAGATTGTCCACGGGAGAGACATGCAGTTGGGGGAGAGGGAGAATGCAGGGACGACCTTCGTGGAGACCCCTACTCTTATATCAGTGATGATGATGACTTTCTGGAGGATCAAGCCATGGACTTCTTCACCGATGAGGATGACTTCGCCTTCATCGATGATGATGATGATGAGGATGATGAAGACACTGACTCCGAGGAGTAGTAGCACTTGAGCACTAGCATTAGTGAATTGTATTCGGTCCCACTGTATCGTAGATTCCAGAATGGTTCTTAAAACCATCTAATTTCCTTTGTTGTGGTGTGTGTTTGTATCGTGTGCTATGAATGAATGAATGAAAAACAAGTTGCTAGAAAAATCTAAGTCAAACTTTAATTTTTTTCAAAAACCCCTAAACCTTAGAAATTTCCCTCTTTTCTCATGATCTACCTCAATCTTCAGATGCCTCGCGGAGGAAGCAACTCAGCCCCGGACCCGATATTGCAACTCTTGCAAATGCTGGTTTCTGACCTCGAAGCCGAAAGAGCCAAACGTCAAGCCAACTTAGCCACCCTTCAACAAATAGCTCAGATGGCCAACAACAATCAAGGCCATGGAAATCAGGACAACCATGGATCTAAGCTCAAGAATTTCCAGAACACCAATCGCGCAATGACAGGAGGTCAGCTGATGACTTGGGAAGAGTTCAAGGTCAAGTTCAGAAGAACCCATGTGCCACCAGGTTTGATCAAGAGGATGAGAGATGAATTTAGGGAACTGAAGCAAGGGAGGATGACAGTAGTGGAATACCGTGACAAATTCTTGTCATTGGCTAGGTATGCGGATGGGATAGACACTGAACCCAAGAAGAAGGAGAGATTCCGGAATGGTTTGCACGATGAGATGTAGACAGTGTTATTCAATATCCCCTTTGTTGATATTGAAGTCTTAGTTGACTCTGCCATTCAGATGGAAGGAAACATCAACCAAGCTAATGAGAACCGCAAGCGTCGCATGATGCATCAACCAGGAATCCATCATACACCAAAGTATCGCCCCAACCTATCTCCATGATTTGCCCCAAGAACCAACAGACCCCCGATGAACCATCCAACCTATCCCAACCGTGGAAACCCAAGGCCCAGAGAAAATCACAACAACCCCGGCAATTCCAGCAATTTCAACTGTGCACAACCTAAGTTCAACAACAACAATGCCTCCACCAACACCAACACTGCCCCAAGGACTGGAAGCAATGCTATGCCTGTTGTAACAAAGGACAAGTCCCAAGTGACTTGTTATGAATGTGGAACCAAGGGTCACTATTCCAATGAGTGCCCCAAGAAGATTGTCGCAGCCCCCAATGCCAATGCCCCATCTCAGCAGCAGCGTCGTGTTCAGCCTGGAAGAAGGTTTGCCCCAGGGAATTCGCTCAACCGCAACGGCCATTTCTTTCTCATGCATGCTGAAGAATCCCAAGAAGCGCCAGATGTCGTGCTGGGTATGTTTTCTATTAACTCAGTACTTGCAAGAGTGTTGTTTGATTCTGGAGCATCGCACTCATTTGTTACTGAAGAATTAGCATGCACTAGTAATATTCAACCAACCAAATTGAAGCATGTTATGATTGTTCAAATACCTGGTTCAACCACCAAAGCTAGGCAAATTTGCAAAGCCGTCCCTATCTGAATCCATGGCATAGATTTTTATGCTAATCTAATAGTACTCGGAACTAAAGGTTTGGAAGTAGTACTAGGAATGGATTGGATGTCCAAACATAAAAGATTAATTGATTGTGCCAAGAAAGCCATAACCATGACCAGCACAGCCGGAATATCAGTGGAGCATGTATCGGAAACCTTGCCTCGTCAATTCAAGTGTAACAAGAGTATAGCCTAGCCAACCATTGACCAAGTTCGGATAGTATGTGAATACCCTGATGTATTTCCAGATGTTTTGCCCGGTATGCCCCCAGATTGGGATATCGAGTTTATCATTGAACTAATACTTGGAACCGGACCCATAGCCAGACACCATATAGTATGAACCCGTCTGAACTAGTGGAACTGAAGAAGCAACTGGATGCTATGCTGGAAATTGGATTGATTCAACCAAGTGCGTCACCAGGGAGATCACCTGTTTTGTTTGTGGACAAGAAAGATGGAGGTAACCATTTGTGTATGGATTATCGGAAGTTGAATGACGTCACCATCAAGAACAAGTACCCGTTGCCAAAGATAGAAGATCTGTTTGACCAGTTGACCGGTGCCAAAGTGTTTTCTAAGATTGATCTTAGAACTGGCTATCATCAACTCAAGATTCGCGTAGAGGATATTCCAAAGACTGCCTTTACCACCAGATATGGATTATATGAGTATACTGTCATGTCTTTTGGATTAACTAATTCCCCCGCTTATTTCATGAACCTCATGAATAAGATTTTTATGGACTTCCTGGATAAGTTTGTCATTGTTTTCATTGATGACATTCTGATTTATCCAAATCAGAAGAAGAAAATGAGCTACACCTAAGGACCATTCTTGGAACCCTTAGGGAGCATCAGCTGTATGCCAAGTTTAGCAAATGTGAATTCTGGTTACAGGAGGTAGGATTCCTCAGACACATTGTATCAGCCGGAGGAATTGCCGTTGACCCTGCAAAGGTGAAGGATGTTGAAGATTGGCAGGCTCCAACCACTCAAACCCAAGTTCGTGCATTTCTCGGATTAGCGGGATACTACCGCAAGTTTGTAGAAGGATTCTCGAGTATCGCAAGACCCATGACCCAATTGCTGAAGAAGGACAAGAAGTTTGAATGGACAAACAAATGTGAAGTGATTTTTCAAGAACTCAAGAGGAGATTGATTTCAGCCCCCATCTTGATCATGCCGGATATCACAAAGCCCTTTGATGTTTATTGTGACGCATCCAAGATCGGTCTCGGATGTGTGCTAATGCAAGAAGTCAAAGTTATATATTATCTATCTCGATAGCTGAAGCAGCATGAACAGAATTATCCAACCCATGATCTTGAACTCGCAGCCGTAGTTCTAGCCCGAAAGACATGGAGGCATTACCTCATGGGAAATCGTTGTGAGATTTATTCGGATCACAAGAGCCTGCAGTATATATTCACTCAAAAGGAGCTGAATATGAGGCAGAGAAGATGGATTGAACTAATCAAGGACTATGAGTCAAGACAGGACATCAAAGACCCACAGGACTATTTCAACCATTACATATTCCGGAATGGAAATGGGATTCCGTTGGAATGGACTTTATCACCGGATTGCCTACTTCGAGTATTGGAAATTACTCTATCTGGGTCATAGTTGACAGATTGTACAAAGTCGCCCATTTCTTACTAGTCAAGACCACATAAAAGAGATTGAAGCTAGCAGAGTGGTACATCACTAGAATCGTCAGTTTGCACGGAGTCCCCAAGAACATCGAATCAGATCGAGGGACCCAGTTTACCTCGAGATTCTGGAATAAGGTCCAAGAAGGTTTAGGAACCCGACTAGATTTCAACACAGCGTATCACCCTCAGATCGATGGACAAACGAAGCGAGTAAACCAAATACTCGAAGATATGTTGAGAGCATGTGTGCTAGAGTATGGATCTAAATGGGAAGACTGTCTGCCTTTCGTAGAATTTTCATACAACAATAGTTATCAAGTTAGTCTGCAAATGGCCCCATTTGAATTCATGTATGGAAGGAAGTGTCGCACCCCTTTGAATTGGTCGGAAGTAGGAGATAGTCAGATTTTCGGACCCGACATATTACGAGAAGCGGAAGAGAAAGTTCACAAGATTCGTGAGCACCTCAAGACCGCCCAGTCCAGACAAAAGAGTTACGCCGACAAGAGACGTCGAGACCTCGCTTTCAATATCGGAGATTTTGTGTATCTCAAAGTGTCGCCTTTGAAGGGAATGCATCATTTCCATCTCAAAGGAAAGTTAGCCCCCAGATATATCAGACCCTTCAAGATTCTGAACCATCGAGGAGAAGTATCATATTAGTTGGAACTGCCAGAGGAGATGTCATCCGTACACAATGTGTTCCATATATCGTTACTTCGCAAATGCCTTGAAGTTCCGGAGAAGAATGAAGTTTTCAAGAACATCGATTCGGACCATAGAGATCAACGATGACCTGACGTATACCGAAGTACCCATCTGTATTCTGGAAGAACCTTTCAGAACCAACAGGACCCGAAGCATCAAGTTTCTCAAGATTCAGTGGAGCAATCACACCGAATAAGAAGCTACCTGGGAGCGAGAAGATCACATCAGGACGGAGTTTCCCGATCTCTTTAAATCCTAGGTAATCTTTTTCCTCTTTTTCAAATCTCGGGACGAGATTTCGTTTAAGGAGGTAAGGTTTGTAACATCCTAAAAATATGAAACAATGATCATCAAACTCTAATCACTAAAATTAGGGTTAACAAAAACTTTGATTAATTCAAATCATATGAATGCATGTTTGTATGTGATGATTTGATAAGTGCATGAATGGACTTGTGTGATTAACCTAAATAGGAAGAAATGGTTTAAAGATTAAAATAACATCATCTAAAACATTTCCATGCAGAAACAAATCAAGAAAAAATCAAAAAACAAATCAAATAAAGCAAATGGTCATTTTTTCCAATCTTGCTCACTAGGTCACTTTGAGTGTTTCTAGTCCAAGATTTCAAACAGAAACTTTTCCAATTCTTTTCACCCCTTGGTAAACCAAGTAAAATTGAATCAAAGCCCACCTTTCAAACTTGCAGAAACATTTGGCAACCTCATTCAAATCACAAGTGAAAATTGAATCTTCATCATATGTGAAGATCACACATTTTCAAAACCTAACCAAACCAGTGCCCCTTGACTAATCCAACTAACCAGAGACTCCCTAGTCTGTGCCTAGCAAACCCACCAATTTTGAATCAAAAATTCAAATTTGAATTTCTTGCGGCCATTTCACCAAACACCTTGTTGGCATCAAACAAACAAACAACAAACACTATAGTGAGCAGTAATTTTGGCTAACCTTGTTCCCTCTCTAGCTCTCACTACACTCTCAGTAGATGATCTAGCCCAATTAACAAGCCTTAGCACCACTGTGAGCTTGGCATAGCCATTAATGGTGACCATGCCGAGCCTAACTTGCCATCCTCATGTCGACAGCGAGCTAGGAGAAGCACCAAGACTAGCAAGCATGTCTGGAGCACTGACCACCGTCCATCGCCACTCCATGTCCTAGCCTCGAGCACTGCCAGCCCCTGGATTACACAGCCCGAGCATGCCAAGTCTCTCCGTGAGCGAGCCGAGAGCGTGCTAGTGCGCCACACTCGACCAGCACCCACCGACCACGCGCCGACCTTGCCGCTTGCAGACATGGTCACCACCGCCCCAGCAACCCTGCAGACATGCCCATTCGCCATTGCGCGGACCACGCGCGCTGTGCGCCATTAAAATCACCGTCGGACCCGCCTAGTGGGTCAACGCGTTTCGACCGATCAGCACCGCCCCACGCCTCGCCACCATGCCGTTGAGATTTTCCAGGGAGCACAACACCACCCCCTATCGTCTCCCATGCCATTATCCCTTTGTGCCGTCGACCACGACAAGCTCAGCCCGCAACCTTCGGTCCCCTTCTGCCACTATAAAAGAAGGCCTCCCCCGCTTGTTTTCTTCACACCAGTTCACTCCCCACCTCTCACTGATCACACCCACTCACCCCCGGAGCAAGGCAAGCACCAGGTGGCCAGAATTTCACCGGAGTTCACCGCTGCAGAGGAGGACAGGCGCTGATGATTGGAGCCGCCCCAAGAGAAGCTGCCGGTACCAAGAGAATCGCCGTCATCGACTTCGTAGTTCGCCCCCGTCACCGACAATTGCCTGAGCCCCGGTGAGCCTCCCACGACCCCCACCTGTCGCGCTAGGGTTCTGTCTCGCCGGCGTTGCCCGACGTAAATGATGAACCAGAGCCGTTCGATTAGAGTTATATTGTGCGGCCTAGATCACCCTGTACCGCTGCGCCACGCACTGTCTCACTGACGCGTGGGGACAACCACTTAACCAGCCCGCGCGTGCACTGTGCATAGTGGACCGGCCCAGTTAAACGTCCCGCGCGACCCAACAATTCAAACTTAAGTTTATTCATTTAATTTCAAACACAGTTCTATATCTAGATTCAAAAATCAACCCAGCTCGATTCACTAAACCAAATTACATGAAACCAATTTTGTTGGAAAGGTATTGGAATGCTTAATCCAAGCCTGTTGGATTCAAACCATTTAGATTTGTAGATCACCCATGGTAAAAATAAACAAGGTAGAAGATTCTCTGCATTCAAACATTTTTCAAAATTCAACCATAAAGATTTTGAGTTGATTCCAACTCTCAAAAATCACATTTTACTATACCTTTCAGAATATATAAAAATATATAGGTTTACTTACAGAAATAATGTTCAAGCAATAAAAGAATGCCACATAGGCATTTCTAGTCACTTTAATTGAATAAAAATAAAAAGGTTAAACCTTATTAAATTGTGACACCACTTTAAATCACATTCCCATGTACTGAAATATGTGGTGATGACATGTGTCAACATGATCCCATGTTTGAGTTGGAGAATATTAAATCTTAAGTAGTTTTTCAATGAGTAGAAATTACTTTTCTCCAATAAAATAAATAGGAAAAGTGCTTTAATCTTGTAATGTTAGTGATGATGATAGATCATCTAGTGTGAACCTTTGTGTGATCATTAGAGATAGTTAAGTATTGTTTGGTGATTGTGTACCTCATATTTATCTATAGACGCTAGTACCGACCAAGGATACAGGGAAGAAGGAGGATACTACGAGGAAGAAGCCGAGGAGAACTTCAACCACTTCTCTTCATAAGGCAAGCCTATACTTGCAACCTTGCAAGCTAACACTTGCAGGATACCCTACTTATGCAAGCTATTAACTGAGCAAGCCTCATTATACAAGTTGACTTAGCAAGCTTATACCATTCTCTTAGCAAGCTTACACCACTTGATAACCAATCCTAGTTTTACTTGCAAGCTTAAGTATTTTAATTCTTCATCAAAGCTTTCTCTTAGAGTTTACTTAGCTATTTGTAGATATTAGAAGGATATTGGAAGGTAGCATAAAGAGCATAAAATTTGGCCTAAGTTAGATAATCTTGATGTCATCCTGAGGCATGAGATTGAACTTAGATAATCCCCACTTAATTATGATCCACCATTTGTATTTACCCCACTTGTAGATGCTAGTGCTAAGCATAAAACTTGATCAACTTTAGATGGGAATACTTGGTGAAAATGGTTATGAAAACCTTAGAATGATGAGTCATTCTACTGAAATGTTTTGACATGTGTTTCCGAACACCCGATGATTTTGATGATGAAAATGTTAAGGCATGAGCCTTAGCCCTTTATAAAACTGATGGTTGTCTGGATGCGATACCATTCCAATTTTACCGTACAACCACAATACCCAAAAATTGGGTAGGGCTAGACTGGAAATTTATATACCTTAGTATGGGTTCCCTTGTGGCAAAGGTCTGGGCTGAGGCTACCTTGTGAAGATTGTCCACCTGTGCAGTAGCCAAGATGACAGTTGGTCATGGTTGGGAGGCCAAACTCACAGGAGAGGTGCCTATACTAGGGCGTGTAATTGAAAGGTTAGGATTGATTATCCGCATACTGAGTATGGTGAATTTAGGATTGTTCCTAATGGATGTATCGAATGTTGTGGTGAAAGTGTACAATCTCTGCAGAGTGTCAAACTATTCGAATAGCCGCGTCCGTGGTTATGGACAGTTGGAGTGGCCATACTGTTCTATCATCAAATGTTTTCAAAATGACTTATGACTTTGACTTGACCACAACGAAGTTGTGATATGAAACTCAAGTTCCCACTTAGGTGTTATAAAACTTTCCACTAAGCTTTCTTTGCTTCTGAACTTAGTAGAGGTAAATATGGCTTTTTGCAAAACAACCCTAGAGCTTAGCATGTATTATTCGAAACCACTTCACTTGTTATTATTAGTTTGCGAGTACTTAAAGAGTACTCATGGCTTTGTCCCTGGCTATTCCCGTGTCCAGACAATGAAGAGGAGTATTAGGATGACGGACCGCAGGAAGGTTACGACAACAAGGATCACTTCCCATCGTCAGCATTCCTGTGCCATGAAGATGGAGCCTCGCCTACGCTATCGTTATTATTACGTTATTCCGCTGCTTGAGTTGTATTAAGAACTGAATCATGAGATCCTTATTTGTGTAAGACCTTATGTATGGTTTGTAATGGATGATGTACTGTGATATCCAAATCTGTTACGTCTCACAAAAATGGTAATCCTGGCATTGCGATGTATGGCATAACAGGCATTTGTGATTAAAAATCTGGGTGTTGACACTCAGTATTCGCTTGAGGACAAGTGAAGTCTAAGCTTGGGGGAGTTGATACGCCCAATTTGAATCACCATTCTATATCATAATTTACCTCTATTCATCGATGTTTGTCTTATTATGAGGTATTACTTATGGCTTTTTCATCTGTTTATGCATGTTGGATGATTCTTGGAGGATGGACTGCCGGAGTCTGGATTCTGATGGAAAAGAATCAGTTTTGGTGCAATTTCGCAAAGATCAGAAAAATACCAGAAAAATATGGAAACATATTATTTCTCCAGAAGAATGAGTGGAACCATTGGATTATTGTTTATGTTTAGATTGTTATCCATTATCATATCATCTTTGATCTTGATCCATATGATGTCTTGTGAGTAGTTCATTTAGTTCTTGAGGACATGGGAGAAGTCATGTTGTTAGTAGTGAATCTGTGATGAGTTATTATTCAGTGGTTTAGTATATAAGTTGTGGTGCTATTCTTCTAGTGGTGTCATGTGAACTTCGAGTACATGATACTTCACCATTTAAGGGCCTAGGGGAATGAATTGTGTATTTGGCTACTAATTGTGGGGTTGCCGAAGTGACAGAAACCTAAACCCCCATTATGACACTTTGCACAAGGGAGCGTAGGATCTCAGAGTTTAAGGCTGTGGTTAGATTTATATCTTAATTACTTTCCTGTAGTTATGGATGTTTGCAGGGGGGTTAATGAAAAGTATGTATTAGTCCAAGTAAGGTCGGCATGTTAGCATAGGTTCACCCACACAACAATTACAACACCAAAGAAGAGTACTCAGCTATTTGAAGCGAAAGCACTTGACAGAATTCCCATGTGTCCTCGAGAACATTTGGTCCTTATAAGTATTTCCACCGGCTTGTCCTTTGCTAAGAAAGGATTGGGCCAGTTGATCCGTTTGTTTGTTACCTTTGTTACTTGCTTCTTGTTTTGTTGCCTTGTCAGAAAACCACTAAAAATCCGTTTGCTAAGTATTCACAAGGATTTCCTGCTCCATACCACTGTTCAGCACCTTTTGCTCCTCGTTGGGATCGACACTCCTATTTATCGAAAGTACTAAGATACACCCCCTATAGTTGTGGGTCATCAAAACTCTGGAATAATAACTGTTACGTATATTCAAACAGAAAAAAACCTGGCAGATTCCTTTACAAAGGGACTAACACGAAATGTGATAGATAGTGCATCGAGGAAGATGGGGTTGAGACCCATGGATGTCACACCTTAGTGGTAACCCAACCTATGTGATCGAAGATCCCGTGAATTAGGACCTGGGAAGAACAAGCTAGTGGTTTGACAGAGGAGAGTATTTTGTAACCCTCTCTATGTGAAGATGCATAACTCTCACAATTTGTAAGGCAGGTTGACAACATGCCTTAATGTGTTTCTGTTAGTTTTAACTAGCAAAGATGCCGTCCTACAAGGCATTCTTGAAAGAACACACCTATATGAGCTTTACTGTAAACGTCGCGGTCTATAAGACTTGGGTGATCTCTAGTAAACTCATGAAGAGACCAAGGAGTATGACGCATATGCTCTAACCCGCAGGGTAGGCTACTAGTAGCTAGGTACTAGTTATCATTTTGGGTAAAATCTATTGGCACCAAACTTGCAATTCAAGGTTCATCTATTGTTCAAGTTATTGATAGACGTAGTTCAAGATTCTTGGTGATAGTTCAACTTAACAATCTCTGCTGAAACACTAGTATATAAACAATTAGCGTGGATTGGCAAATCTTCAAATGGGCATTTGAGATCTGGTGGGGGATTGTTAGAAATAATGGGCTAATACAATTAGGCCTATGTATATTTCATATTTTCCCTAAATCTCAAAGCCCAGGTTTATGGCAGCCCACATGTGTTTAGGCCCCTGTTGGTGGCAGCTCACATGAGAGTGGAGTGGGAGCTAAAGTTTAGTCCCACATGAGAAGTTGAAGGAGAGTTGCACCACCTTATAATATGGAGTGTTGCACCATTTGTAAATGAGTGGAAATAAGATAGATACACGCGCGCTCCTTCGACGACGACGCCGCTCGCCCGTCTCGTCACGATGCGCGCGCCGCAGGAATCTCGTCGAGCCGAGCTTTATTTTGATCCTTAGAAAAATTGTGAGATTTTGACAGACGTGTCAAACAGTTAGCTTATTCGGGTCGCTCCCGGATCATGGACTACTATAACCGACCCAAACGTGCGCAACGTTGACTCGGTCCACGTTCGCCTCCGTTAGGGTTTCCTGAACCGCTCTATATAAAGTCATGCGTGGCTACCGCCACAACTTACGAAAAACCAATCTAGGGTTTTGCCTCCTCTCTGCTTGCGCCGCCACCGTAGCCTACTCCATCCCGCTTGCCGGCGTGCACCGGCGGATGGGAGAGAAGGTCTCATGTGCCACTCGCCTTTGCGATCCTGTATGGGAGAGGGCGAATAAGGTTTTTGGGAAGCACTCCAAGCGACTGCTCGAGTTCCCCATCACGGGTCGCCTTCCGTCCAAGTCAGGCGGTGCTGCCTATCGCCATCTTCGCCGCCATCTGTTTCGATTAGTCTTCGCCAAAGTTACTTATGCGAGTACATCTGCAAGTGAACGGTACGTGCGACGTGCTCCTGTTTTGTTATTCATCATATACTGCGAGTACATGTTTAGCTGCTACTTGTTTTCGTTCATATTGTTGTTTAGTACATCTAGTATATTCGAGTTACATGAGTTAGTAGCTGGTTTTGTCATGTTTAATATTCTGAACTTAATCATGGAAATTATGCCTAATATTTCAACACTACTCACACAAATCAAATAATAGAATTTTGATATTATTTCTAGATTTATTCTCCACTGCTCATTGTACATCAGGGTCTATGTTTTTATCTGCAATACTTTTTAAAAACATCACTAGAATAATCTAAAATTTCCTCGTATATACACCTCGTGTGTTCTCTTCTTCCACTGGCCTCTTATTAGCTTTTTTATCTGTGCAACTTAATGCCTCGTCATTTTAGCTTCCACGCACTAGTAAAAAAGGCCTTTTCATACAGAGCATGCATCCTGTTCCGCCACGAACTGAGGCTAATGCTCGCGTTGAACGCCGACACGTCACTCGGAAGGCGAGGGCTCCGTCCCGGTTCATATGGGAGCGGGACTAAAGGTATCGCGTCATACATGTGGCCTACCACATACGTTTAGTCTTACAAACCGGGACGCGTGCGCCTTGTCTATAAATACGCCGCCCCAGCCCTCTGTTCCCCTCTGTTTTTTCTTGGTGAAAGGTGTGTGCTAGTTTATTTTTTTCCTATGTATGCGAGGTGTTTCCGAACTTTGCATGAGGAAAAATTCGAAACGGGCATAAAAAATTCGAAACGGGCATAAAATTCAAAAGAGGAAAAATTCGAAACGGACATAAAAAATTCAAAAACGGTCCGAACAATGTAAATCCTTAGCGTGGTGACATATTATCTCACATAGTTGCAAGGAAAAATACCCAACTTGGTATATTGACTATGTCTCGAAAAAAACCTTGACAAAATAACCTATCATGTTCGAGGTTTCATGGCTTTCGGTCCAAATGACCGATGTTATGTGCTGAATCGCGGCATACTTTGTGATACTGTGCCCATATTATGCATGCATGTGGACCTTGGAATGGAGAACAATGTTGCAGGAGGAAGTTTTCCTTTTTGTCCCACGAAAAATCCAGTTTCCATTTTCCAAGCGCAAAAAAGGGTCGTTTTGTGAAACGACCACCAAAATGCTGTTTTCGAATGCTACCATCCCATTTTTATAAAATACTAGACCACCTTACATGGAATATCTCCCAACCGGGAGATCTCAAACCTTTCCGTCCTTTCCGGGTGAAACTTACAAATATCTGACGAATCGGTAGGAAGTGAGTCCGGTTTGAACTATATATACATGATCTAACGTCCGTGTTTTTTTGAAAAAACATTTTTAGACTCATAATATGTTGTTTCTTCAGGGATCCAATGAAAGTCCCCTATCTTCATGCACGCCATTTTGACCTTAGTTTGAAACGGGGAAAATTCAAAACGGGCATAAGAAATTCAAAAATGGTCCGAACAATGTAAATCCTTTGTGTGGTGTCATATTATCTGACATAGTTGCAAGGAAAAATACCAAACATGGTATATTGACTATGTCTCGAAAAAACCTTCATAAAATGACCTATCATGTTCGAGATTTCATGTCTTTCGGTCCAAATGACCGATGTTATGTGCTGAATTGCGGCATAGTTTGTAATACTCTTCCATATTATGCATGCATGTGGAGCTTGGGATGGAGAACAATGTTGTAGGAGGAAGTATTCCTTTTCATCGCACGGAAAAGCCATTTTCTATTTTCCGAGCGCAGAAAAATGTCATTTTGTGAAGCAATCACCAAAATGTTGTTTCCGAGTGCTACCATCCCATTTTTCTAACATACTAGACCACCTTACATGGATGATCTCCAATCGGGAGATCTCAAAACTTTCCATACTTCCCGTGTGAAAAAGACAAATGTCTGCCGAATCGGTAGGAAGTGGGTCCGGTTTGAACTACAGGTACATAATCTAACGCCCATGATTTTTTGTAAAAATCATTTTTAGACTCATAATATGTTGTTTCTTAAGATATGTAGGTCTAACGACGCTTCTCTCCTATCTTCATGTACGTCGTTTCGACCTTAGTTCGAGACGGAAAAAATTCGAAACGAGCATAAGAAATTTAAAAACAGTCCAAACAATGTAAATCCTTCGCGTGGTGTCATATTATCCGACATAGTTGCAAGAAAAATAACAAACTTGGTATATTGACTATGTCTCGAAAAATCCTTCACAAAATGACCTATCATGTTCGAGGTTTCATGGCTTTCGGTCCAAATGACCGATGCTATGTGCTGAATCGCGGCATAGTTTATGATATTGTGCCCATATTATGCATGCATGTGGACCTTGGGATGGAGAACAATGTTGTAGGAGGAAGTTTTCCTTTTTGTCCCATGGAAAAGCCATTTTCCATTTTCCAAACGCAAAAAACGGGTCGTTTTATGAAGCAACCACCAAAATATTGTTTCCGAATGCTACCATCCCATTTTTGTAAAATACTAGACCACCTTACATGGAATATCTCCCAACCGGGAGATCTCAAACCTTTCCGTCCTTTCCGGGTGAAAAAGACAAATATCTGACGAATCGGTAGGAAGTGAGTCCGGTTTGAACTACATGTACATGATCTAACGCCCGTGCTTTTTTGAAAAAATATTTTTAGACTCATAATATGTTGTTTCTTCAGGGATCCAATGCAAGTCCCCTATCTTCATGCACGCCGTTTTGACCTTAATTTGAAACGGGCATAAGAAATTGAAAAATGGTCCGAACAATGTAAATCCTTTGCGTGGTGTCATATTATCTGACATAGTTGCAAGGAAAAATACCAAACTTGGTATATTGACTATGTCTCAAAAAAACCTTC
This sequence comes from Avena sativa, assembly GCA_916181665.1. Taxonomy (NCBI): domain Eukaryota; kingdom Viridiplantae; phylum Streptophyta; class Magnoliopsida; order Poales; family Poaceae; genus Avena; species Avena sativa. The sequence goes on from OV702284.1 coordinate 371,044,148, forward strand.
ACAAAATGACCTATCATGTTCGAGATTTCTTGTCTTTTGGTCCAAATGACCGATGTTATGTGCTGAATTACGGCATAGTTTGTAATACACTTCTATATTATGCATGCATGTGGAGCTTGGGATGGAGAACAATGTTGTAGGAGTAAGTATTCCTTTTCATCGCACGGAAAAGCCATTTTCCATTTTCCAAGCGCAAAAAAGGGTCATTTTGTGAAGCAACCACCAAATTGTTGTTTCCGAGTGCTACCATCCCAATTTTCTAAAATACTAGACCACCTTACATGGACGATCTCCAACCGGGAGATCTCAAAACTTTCCGTACTTCCCGGGTGAAAAAGACAAATGTCTGCCGAATCGGTAGGAAGTGGGTCCGGTTTGAACTACAGGTACATAATCTAACGCCCATGATTTTTTGTAAAAATCATTTTTAGACTCACAATATGTTGTTTCTTAAGATATGCAATGCGAGGTCTAACGACGCTTGTCCCCTATCTTCACGTACGTCGTTTCGACCTTAGTTCGAGACGGAAAAATTTCGAAACGAGCATAAGAAATTTAAAAACGGTCCGAACAATGTAAATCCTTCGCGTGGTGTCATATTATCTGACATAGTTGCAAGAAAAATAACAAACTTGGTATATTGACTATGTCTCGAAAAAACCTTCACAAAATGACCTATCATGTTCGAGGTTTCATGACTTTCGGTCCAAATGGCCGATGTTATGTGCTGAATCGCGGCATAGTTTGTGATATTGTGTCCATATTATGCATGCATGTGGACCTCGGGATGGAGAACAATGTTGCAGGAGGAAGTTTTCCTTTTCGTCGCACGAAAAAACCTTTTTTCATTTTCCGAGCGCAAGAAACGGGTCGTTGTGTGAAGCAACCACCAAAATATTGTTTCCGAATGCTACCATCCTAGTTTTATAAAATACTAGACCACCTTACATGGACTCTCCCAATCGGAAGATCTGAAACCTTTATGTCCTTCCCGGGTGAAAAAGACAAATGTCTGCCGAATCGGCATGAAGTGGGTCCGATTTGAACTACAGGTACATGATCTAACACCCGTGATTTTTTGAAAAAAACATTTTTAGACTCACAATATGTTGTTTCTTTAGAGATCCAAAACACTTTTTATGTTTAAAGTTTTTTAATATTCCAAATTAATATGCAAAAAATATTAGTTAAGTCATTTTTAATTTAAAATGGTTAATAGTTTAAATTGTTACATCAATTATTTTTAAAAATAGAAAATGGTTTTGAAAGGTTAGGATTGATTATCTGCATAGTGAGTATGGTGAATTCAGGATTGTTCCTGACGGATGTATCGAATGTTGTGGTAAAAGTGTACAATCTCTGCTGAGTGTCAAACTACTCGAATAGCCGCGTCCGCGGTTATGGACAGTTGGAATGGCCATACTGTTCTATCGTCAGATGTTTTCAAAATGACTTATGAAATGATTTATGACTTTGACTTGACCACAACAGAGTTGTGATATGAAACTCAAGTTCCCACTTAGGTGTTATAAAACTTTCCACTAAGCTTTCTTTGCTTATGAACTTAGTAGAGGTAAATCTGGCTTTTTCAAAAAACCCTAGAGCTTAGCATGTCTTATTCGAAACCACTTCACTTGTTAGTATTAGTTTGCGAGTACTTAAAGAGTACTCATGGCTTTGTCCCTGGCTATTCCCGTGTCGAGACTATGAAGAGGAGTATCAGGATGACGGACCGCAGGAAGGTTACGACAACTAGGATCACCTCCCATCGTCAGCATTGCCTGTGACCATGAAGATGGAGCCTCACCTACGCTATCGTTATTATTACGTTATTCCATTGCTTGAGTTGTATTAAGAACTGGATCATGAGATCCTTATTTGTGTAAGACCTTATGTATGGTTTGTAATGGATGATGTACTATGATATCCAAATCTGTTATGTCTCGCAAAAATGGTAATCCTGGCATCGCGATGAATGGCATAACAGGCATCTGTGATTAAAAATCCGGGTGTTGACAAGTTAGTATCAGAGCCATCCTGACCATAGGAGACCCTAGTTAGAATGGACATTTGAATCAAAAACTTAGTTTCAAAACCAAAGGAAGTGAGTATTTACAAAAACTTATTCTCATTCTTACCACTTGGACTCTTTCATGAAAATTCATGTTCCTCAAAAATTCTTGCAAACTTACATAAAATTTGACACACTTGATCACTCTACTAACTTACTCAGCCTATATTCTTATAGATGGATGTGAAGTACAACAAGTTTTATCAGGTGGGGAATGGAGGAGACCTCATCTTTGAGCATGACTTGGACCAGCTGGCAGAAATGTTGGAGCGTCCACACCCCGAGTTCTTCAAAGATCGTCTCAATGATCAGGAAGGAGAAGATCTACAGTGGCTAGTTGTTGCAAGTCTCCGAGGAAAGATTGAACCCCCCACTACAGAGGGAATTCAGTTCACCTTAAGAGAGAACAACTGGCTCGATGGACTTGCTAGGGCAATGGAGGAAGCTCTTGCCCGTCTATGTGGACAGAGTATCAATCAAATCAAGGTTACCCGTTTTGAGTTCTACCCAAGGCGTGATGCTATGGGACAGCCACTGGAGGCCCCATATCACCATGAGATGAAGACTCAGTTGGACCATCTCAGCTTCATGATGTATGACCGTCAGAAGGAGTTGGACAATGCTCGTTCATACGCCAACCACAAGTACGCCATCGCCGCCAAGAAGGATCAGACCATCGCCATGCTAGTGAAGGATCGCAAGTCTCGTCGCCGTCAGCTCGACAAGAAGGACTACATCATCGCCCGTCTTCGCCACCGGATCACAGAGTTGGAGGAGACTGTCCACGATAGACACATGCAGTTCGGGGAGAGGGAGAATGCAGGGACGACCTTCGTGGAGACCCCTACTCTTATCTCAGCGATGATGATGACTTTCTGGAGGATCAAGCCATGGACTTCTTCACCGATGAGGATGACTTCGCCTTCATCGATGATGATGATGAGGATGATAAAGACACTGACTCGGAGGAGTAGTAGAACTTGAGCACTAGCGTTAGTGAATTGTATTCGATCCCACTGTATCGTAGATTCCAGAATGGTTCTTAAAACCATCTAATTTCCTTTGTTGTGGTGTGTGTTTGTATCGTGTGCTATGAATGAATGAAAAACAAGTTGCTAGAAAAATCTGAGTCAAACTTTAATTTTTTTTCAAAAACCCCTGAACCTTAGAAATTTCCCTCTTTTCTCATGATCTACCTCAATCTTCATATGCCTCGCGGAGGAAGCAACTCAGCCCCGAACCCGATGTTGCAACTCTTGCAAATGTTGGTTTCTGACCGCGAAGCCGAAAGAGCCAAACTTCAAGCCAACTTAGCCACCCTTCAACAGATAGCTCAGATGGCCAACAACAATCAAGGCCATGGAAATCAGGACAACCATGGATCTAAGCTCAAGAATTTCCAGAACACCAATCGTGCAATGACAGGAGGTCAGCTGATCACTTGGGAAGAGTTCAAGGTCAAGTTCAGAAGAACCCATGTGCCACCAGGTTTGATCAAGAGGATGAGAGATGAATTCAGGGAACTGAAGTAAGGGAGGATGACAGTAGTGGAATACCGTGACAAATTCTTGTCATTGGATAGGTATGCACCGGATGAGATAGACAATGAAGCCAATAAGAAGGAGAGATTCCTGAATGGTTTGCACGATGAGATGTAGACAGTGTTAGTCAATATCCCCTTTGCTGATATTGAAGTCTTAGTTGACTCTGCCATTCAGATGGAAGGAAAGATCAACCAAGCTAATGAGAACCGCAAGCGTCGCATGATGCATCAACCAGGAATCCATCATACACCAAAGTATCGCCCCAACCCATCTCCAGGATTTGCCCCAAGAACCAACAGACCCCTGATGAACCATCCAACCTATCCCAACCGTGGAAACCCAAGGCCCAGAGGAAATCACAACAACCCTGACAATTCCAGCAATTTCAACCGTGCACAACCTAAGTTCAACAACAACAATGCCGCCACCAACACCAACACTGCCCCAAGGACTGGAAGCAATGCTATGCCTATTGCAGCAAAGGACAAGTCCCAAGTGACTTGTTATGAATGTGGAACCAAGGGTCACTATTCCAATGAGTGCCCCAAGAAGATTGTCGCAGCCCCCAATGCCAATGCCCCATCTCAGCAGCAGCGTCGTGTTTAGCCTGGAAGAAGGTTTGCCCCAGGGAATTCGCTCAACTACAACGACCGTTTCTTTCTCATGCATGCTGAAGAAGCCCAAGAAGCGCCAGATGTCGTGCTGGGTATGTTTTCTATTAACTTAGTACTTGCAAGAGTGTTGTTTGATTCTGGAGCATCGCACTCATTTGTTACTGAAGAATTTGCATGCACTAGTAAGATTCAACCAACCAAATTGAAGCATGTTATGATTGTTCAAATACCTGGTTCAACCACCAAAGCTAGGCAAATTTACAAAGCCATCCCTATCCGAATCCATGGCATAGATTTTTATGCTAATCTAATAGTACTCGGAACTAAAGGTTTGGAAGTAGTACTAGGAATGGATTGGATGTCCAAACATAAAAGATTAAATGACTGTGCCAAGAAAGCCATAACCATGACCAGCACAGCCGGAATATCAGTCGAGCATGTATCGGAAACCTTGCCCCGTCAATTCAAGTGTAACAAGAGTATAGCCTAGCCAACCATTGACCAAGTTCGGATAGTATGTGAATACCCCGATGTATTTCCAGATGTTTTGCCCGATATGTCCCCAGATTGGGATATTGAGTTTATCATTGAACTAATACTTGGAACCGGACCCATAGCCCAGACACCATATAGCATTAACCCGTCTGAACTAGTGGAACTGAAGAAGCAACTGGATGCTATGCTGGAAATTGGATTGATTCAACCAAGTGCGTCACCAGGGAGATCACCTGTTTTGTTTGTGGACAAGAAAGATGGAGGTAACCGTTTGTGTATGGATTATCGGATGTTGAATGACGTCACCATCAAGAACAAGTACCCGTTGCCAAAGATAGAAGATCTGTTTGACCAGTTGACCGGTGCCAAAGTGTTTTCTAAGATTGATCTTAGAACTGGCTATCATCAACTCAAGATTCGCGCAGAGGATATTCCAAAGACTGCCTTTACCACCAGATATGGATTATATGAGTATACTGTCATATCTTTTGGATTAACTAATGCCCCCGCTTATTTCATGAACCTCATGAATAAGATTTTTATGGACTTCCTGGATAAGTTTGTCGTTGTTTTCATCGATGACATTCTGATTTATTCCAAATCAGAAGAAGAAAATGAGCTACACCTAAGGACCATTCTTGGAACCCTTAGGGAGCATCAGCTGTATGCCAAGTTTAGCAAATGTGAATTCTGGTTACAGGAGGTAGGAATCCTCAGACACATTGTATCAGCCGGACGAATTGCCGTTGACCCTGCGAAGGTGAAGGATGTTGAAGATTGGCAGGCTCCAACCACTCAAACCCAAGTTCGTGCATTTCTCGGATTAGTGGGATACTACCGCAAGTTTGTAGAAGGATTCTCGAGTATCGCAAGACCCATGACCCAATTGCTGAAGAAGGACAAGAAGTTTGAATGGACAGACAAATGTGAAGTGAGTTTTCAAGAACTCAAGAGGAGATTGATTTCAGCCCCCATCTTGATCATGCCGGATATCACAAAGCCCTTTGATGTGTATTGTGACGCATCCAAGATCGGTCTCGGATGTGTGCTAATGCAAGAAGGCAAAGTTATATATTATCTATCTCGATAGCTGAAGCAGCATGAACAGAATTATCCAACCCATGATCTTGAACTCGCAGCCATAGTTCTAGCCCGAAAGACATGGAGGCATTACCTCATGGGAAATCGTTGTGAGATTTATTCGGATCACAAGAGCCTGAAGTATATATCCACTCAAAAGGAGCTGAATATGAGGCAGAGAAGATGAATTGAACTAATCAAGGACTATGATCTGGACATTCACTATCACCCTGGTAAAGCCAATGTGGTAGCATATGCCCTTAGCAGATTGTCGTGCCGCTTGAACTCCATGATTTTGAAGGAGCAACCAAGTTTGCACAAAGAGATGGAAGATTTCTGAATGGAATTAGTCAGTGAAGGATTTTTGGCTAGCATAGAACTTCAACCCACTCTAATCAGTGAGATCAAGGAGGCGCAGAAAGGAAATGCTAGTATCGACGGAATCAAACATCGTATTGGAGGCAAAGTCCCCGGATTCACCGAAGATGATGGAGTTGTGTGGTACAAAGGACGCCTTTGTGTACCAGCAGATTTGGAGTTTAAAGAGGTTATTTTGAAAGAGGCCCATGATACTCTTTATTCTATACATTCTGGAGGAACGAAGATGTATCAGGATTTGAAGGAGCAATTTTGGTGGCATACGATGAATAGAGCAATCGGAAGCTACATCGCCAAATGTGATATTTGCCAGAGAGTCAAGGTAGGACATCATAGACCCGCAGGACTGTTGCAACCATTACAGATTCCGGAATGGAAATGGGATTCCATTGGAATGGACTTTATCACCGGATTGCCTACTTCGAGTATTGGAAATGACTCTATCTGGGTCATAGTTGACAGATTGTACAAAGTCGCCCATTTCTTACCAGTCAAGACCACATACCAGAGTTCAAAGCTAGCAGAGTGGTACATCACTAGAATCGTCAGTTTGCACGGAGTCCCCAAGAACATCGTATCAGATCGAGGAACCCAGTTTACCTCGAGATTCTGGAAGAAGGTCCCAGAAGGTTTAGGAACCCGACTGGATTTCAACACAGTGTATCACCCTCAGACCGATGGACAGACGAAGCGAGTAAACCAAATACTTGAAGATATGTTGAGAGCATGTGTGCTAGAGTATGGATCTAAATGGGAAGACTGTCTGCCTTTCGTAGAATTTTCATACAGCAATAGTTATCAAGTTAGTCTGCAAATGGCCCCATTTGAATTCATGTATGGAAGGAAGTGTCGCACCCCTTTGAATTGGTCGGAAGTAGGAGAGAGTCAGATTTTCGGACCCGACATCCTACGAGAAGCAGAAGAGAAAGTTCACAAGATTCGTGAGCACCTCAAGACCACCCAGTCCAGACAGAAGAGTTACGCCGACAAGAGACGTCGAGACCTCGCTTTCAATATCGGAGATTTTGTGTATCTCAAAAGTGTCACCTTTGAAGGGAATGAAGCATTTCCAGCTCAAAGGAAAGTTAGCCCCCAGATATATCGGACCCTTCAAGATTCTGAACCGTCGAGGAGAAGTATCATATTAGTTGGAACTGCCAGAGGAGATGTCAGCCGTACACAATGTGTTCCATATATCGTTACTTCGCAAATGCCTTGAAGTTCCGGAGAAGACTGAAGTTTTCAAGAACATCGATCACCGGACCATAGAGATCAACGATGACCTGATGTATCCCGAAGTACCCATCTGTATTCTGGAAGAAGCTTTCAGAACCACCAGGACCCGAAGCATCAAGTTTCTCAATATTCAGTGGAGCATCAAGTTTCTCAAGAACCTACCTGGGAGCGAGAAGATCACATCAGGACGGAGTTTCCCGATCTCTTTAAATCCTAGGTAATCTTTTTCCTCTTTTTCAAATCTCGGGACGAGATTTCGTTTAAGGAGGTAAGGTTTGTAACATCCCAAAAATATGAAACAATGATCATCAAACTCTAATCACTAAAATTAGGGTTAACAAAATATTTGATTAATTCAAATCATATGAATGCATGTGTGTATGTGATGATTTGATAAGTGCATGAATGGACTTGTGTGATTAACCTAAATAGCAAGAAATGGTTTAAAGATGAAAATAACATCATCTAAAACATTTCCATGCAGAAACAAATCAAGAAAAATCAAAAAAAATCAAATAAAGCAAATGGTCATTTTTCCAATCTTGCTCACTAGGTCACTTTGAGTGTTTCTAGTCCAAGATTTCAAACAGAAACTTTTCCAATTCTTTTCACCCCTTGCTAAACCAAGTAAAAGTGAATCAAAGCCCACCTTTCAAACTTGCAGAAACATTTGGCAACCTCATTCAAATCACAAGTGAAAATTGAATCTTCATCATATGTGAAGATCACACATTTTCAAAACCTAAACAAACCAGTGCCCCTTGACTAATCCAACTAACCAGAGACTCCCTAGTATGTGCCTAGCAAACCCACCAATTTTGAATCAAAAATTCAAATTTGAATTTCTTGCGGCCATTTCACCAAACACCTTTTTGGCATCAAACAAACAAACAACAAACACTATAGTGAGCAGTAATTTTGGCCAACCTTGTTCCCTCTCTAGCTCTCACTACACTCTCAGTAGATGATCTAGCCCAATTAACAAGCCTTAGCACCACTGTGAGCTTGGCATAGCCATTAATGGTGACCATGCCGAGCCTAACTTGTCATCCTCATGTCGACAACGAGTTAGGAGAAGCACCAAGCCTAGCAAGCATGTCTGGAGCACTGACCACCATCCATCGCCACTCCCTGTCCCAGCCTCGAGCACTGCCAGCCCCTAGATTACATATCCCGAGCATGCCAAGTCTCTCCGTGAGCGAGCCAAGAGCGCGCTAGTGCGCCACACTCGACCAGCACCCACAAACCACGCGCCGCCCTCGCCGCTTGCAGACATGGTCACCACCGCCCCAGCAACCCTGCAGACATGCCCATTCTCCATCGCGCGGACCACACGCGCTGTGCGCCATTAAAATCACCGTCGGATCCGCCCAGTGGGTCAACGTGTTCCGACCGATCAGCACCGCCCCACGCCTCGCCACCATGCCGTTGAGCTTTGCCAGGGAGCACAACACCACCCCCTATCGTCTCCCATGCCATTAGCCCTCTGTGCCGTCGACCACGACGAGCTCAGCCCGCAACCTTTGGTCCCCTTCTGCCACTATAAAAGAAGGCCTCCCCCGCTTGTTTTCTTCACACCAGTTCACTCCCCACCTCTCACTGATCACACCCACTCACCCCCGGAGCAAGGCAAGCACCAAGTGGCCAGAATTTCACCGGAGTTCGCCACTGCAGAGGAGGAGAGGCGCCGACGATTGGAGCCGCCCCAAGAGAAGCTGCCGGTACCAAGGGAATCGCCTTCGTCGACTTCGTCGTTCGCCCCCGTCGCCGACCATCGCCTGAGTCCTGGTGAGCCTCCCACGACCCCCACCTGCCACGCTAGGGTTCTGTCTTACCGGCGTTGCCCAGCATGGACGATGAACCAGAGCCGTTCGATTAGAGTTATATTGTGCGGCCTAGATCACCCTGTATCGCTTCGCCACGCACTGTCTCACTGACGCATGGGGACAGCCACTTAACCAGCCCACGCGTGCGCTGTGCATAGTGGACCGGCCCAGTTAAACGTCCCGCGTGACCCAACAATTCAAACTTAAGTTTATTCATTTAATTTCAAACACAGTTTTGTATCTAGATTCAAAAATCAACCCAACTCGATTCACTAAACCAAATTACATGAAACCAATTTTGTTGGAAAGGTACTGGAATGCTTAATCCAAGCCCGTTGGATTCAAACCATTTAGATTTGTAGATCACCCATGGTAAAAATAACAAGGCAGAAGCTTTTCTGCATTCAAACATTTTTCAAAATTCAACCATAAGCGCTTTTGAGTTGATTCCAACTCTCAAAAATCACATTTTACTATACCTTTCAGAATAAAATTATATAGGTTTACTTACAAAAATAATGTTCAAGCAATAAAAGAATGCCACATAGGCATTTCTAGTCACTTTAATTGAATAAAATAAAAAGGTTAAACCTTATTAAATTGTGACACCACTTTAAATCACATTCCCATGTACTGAAATATGTGGTGATGACATGTGTCAACATGATCCCATGTTTGAGTTGGAGAATATTAAATCTTAAGTAGTTTTTCAAAGAGTAGAAATTACTTTTCTCCAAGAAAATAAATAGGAAAAGTGCTTTAATCTTGTAATTTTAGTGATGATGATAGATCATCTAGTGTGAACCTTTGTGTGATCATTAGAGATAGTTAAGTATTGTTTGGTGATTGTGTACCTCGTATTTATCTATAGACGCTAGTACCGACCAAGGATACGAGGAAGAAGGAGGATACTTCGAGGAAGAAGCCGCGGAGAACTTCAACCACTTCTCTGGATAAGGCAAGCCTATACTTGCAACCTTGCAAGCTAACACTTGCAGGATACCCTACTTATGCAAGCTATTAACTGAGCAAGCCTCATTATACAAGTTGACTTAGCAAGCTTATACCATTTTCTTAGCAAGCTTAAACCACTTGATAACCAATCCTAGTTTTACTTGCAAGCTTAAGTATTTTAATTCTTCATCAAAGCTTTCTCTTAGAGTTTACTTAGCTAGTTGTAGATATTAGAAGGATATTGGAAGGTAGCATAAAGAGCATAAACTTTGGCCTAAGTTAGATAATCTTGATGTCATCCTGAGGCATGAGATTGAACTTAGATAATCCCCACTTAATTATGATCCACCATTTGTATTTACCCCACTTGTAGATGCTAGTGTTAAGCATAAAACTTGATCAACTTTAGATGGGAATACTTGGTGAAAATGGTTATGAAAACCTTAGAATGATGAGTCATTCTACTGAAATGTTTTGACATGTGTTTCCGAACACCCGATGATTTTGATGATGAAAATGTTAAGGCATGAGCCTTAGCCCTTTATAAAACTGATGGTTGTCTGGATGCGATACCATTCCAATTTTACCGTACAACCACAATACCCGAAAATTGGGTAGGGCTTGACTGGAAATTTATATACCTTAGTATGGGTTCCCTTGTGGCCAAGGTCTGGGCTGAGGCTACCTTGTGAAGATTGTCCACCTGTGCAGTAGCCAAGATGACAGTTGGTCATGGTTGGGAGGCCAAACTCACAGGAGAGGTGCCTATACTAGGGCGTGTAATTGAAAGGTTAGGATTGATTATCCGCATACTGAGTATGGTGAATTCAGGATTGTTCTTGATGGATGTATCGAATGTTGTGGTGAAAGTGTACAATCTCTGCAGAGTGTAAAACTATTCGAATAGCCGCGTCCGCGGTTATGGACAGTTGGAGTGGCCATATTGTTCTATCGTCAGATGTTTTCAAAATGACTTATGACTTTGACTTGACCACAATGAAGTTGTGATATGAAACTCAAGTTCCCACTTAGGTGTTATAAAACTTTCCACTAAGCTTTCTTTGCTTCTGAACTTAGTAGAGGTAAATCTGGCTTTTTGCAAAACAACCCTAGAGCTTAGCATGTCTTATTCGAAACCACTTCGCTTGTTAGTATTAGTTTGCGAGTACTTAAAGAGTACTCATGGCTTTGTCCCTGGCTATACCCGTGTCCAGACTATGAAGAGGAGTATTAGGATGACGGACCGCAGGAAGGTTACGACAACTAGTATCACCTCCCATCGTCATCATTCCCTATGCCATGAAGATGGAGCCTCGCCTACGCTATCATTATTATTACGTTATTCCGCTGCTTGAGTTGTATTAAGAACTAGATCATGAGATCCTTATTTGTGTAAGACCTTATGTATGGTTTGTAATGGATGATGTACTGTGTTATCCAAATCTATTACGTCTCACAAAAATGGTAATCCTGGCATTGCGATGTATGGCATAACAGGCATCTGTGATTAAAAAACTGGGTGTTGACACTCAGTATTCGCTTGGGGACAAGCGAAGTCTAAGCTTGGGGGGAGTTGATACGCCCAATTTGCATCACCATTCTATATCATAATTTACCTCTATTCATAGATGTTTGTCTTATTATGAGGTATTACTTATGGCTTTTTCATCTGTTTATGCATGTTGGATGATTCTTGGAGGATGGACTGCCGGAGTCTGGATTCTGATGGAAAAGAATCCGTTTTGGTGCAATTTCGCAAAGATTAGAAAAATACCAGAAAAATATGGAAACATATTATTTCTCCAGAAGAATGAGGGAGCCAGAAGGAGGGACGAAGAAGGGCCTCAGGGGGCCCACACCCCCTAGGCGCGGGCCCACCTAACCCCGCGCCTAGGGCAGGTGTCGCCCACCTGCCCGGCCTCCGACTCTGCCCCTTCGCCTATATCTTCCCTACGGAACCCTAAGCCTCGGGGAGCGACCACAGATAGATTTCCGCCGCCTCTAGGGGGCATAAAACACCGAGAGAGAAAGATCTCTCCGGCAGATAGATTTCTACCGGGGGAATTCCTTCCCGGAGAGGGGAGACCGTCGCCATCAACACCGTCATCAAGCTAGGCTTCATCGGGATCATCATCATCATCATACACACCATCATCTCCACCAGCACCATCATCACCACTCCGTCCTGCAGTAACAATTTTGTTGGATATTGCTTTAGTTCTTAGGGGAAACTTTCCCGGTGTTGATTACTATTATAGTTGATGCTTGTGAGTGGAACCATTGGATTATTGTTTATGTTCAGATTGTTATCCATTATCATATCATCTTTGATCTTGATCCATATGATGTCTTGTGAGTAGTTCATTTAGTTCTTGAGGACATGGGAGAAGTCATGTTGTTAGTAGTGAATCTATGATGAGTTATTATTCAATGGTTTAGTATTTAAGTTGTGGTGCTATTCTTCTAGTGGTGTCATGTGAACTTCGAGTACATGATACTTTACCATTTATGGGCCTAGGGGAATGCATTGTGTATTTGGCTACTAATTGTGGGGTTTCCGAAGTGACAGAAACCGGAACCCCCGTTATGACACCTTTGCACAAGGGAGCGTAGGATCTCAGAGTTTAAGGCTGTGGTTAAATTTATATCTTAATTACTTTCCTGTAGTTATGGATGTTTGCAGGGGGTTTAATCACAAGTATGTATTAGTCCAAGTAAGGTCAGTATGTTAGCATAGGTTCACCCACACAACACTTACAACACCAAAGAAGAGTACTCATCTATTTGAAGCGAAAGCACTTGACAGAATTCCCATGTCTCCTCGAGAACGTTTGGTCCTTATAAGTATTTCCATTGTCTTGTCCTTTGCTAAGAAAGGATTGGGCCACTTGATCCGTTTGTTTGTTACCTTTGTTACTTGCTTCTTGTTTTGTTGCCTTGTCGGAAACCCACTAAAAATCTGTTTGCTAAGTATTCACAAGGATTTCCTGCTCCATACCACTGTTCAGCACCTTCTGCTCCTCGTTGCGATCGACACTCCTATTTATCGAAAGTACTAAGATACACCCCTATACTTGTGGGTCATCAAAACTCTGTAATAATAACTATTACGTATATTCAAATAGAAAAAAAACCTGGCAGATCCCTTTACAAAGGGACTAACACGAAATGTGATATATAGTGCATCGAGGAAGATGGGGTTGAGACCCATGGATGTCACACCTTAGTGGTAACCCAACCTATGTGATCGAAGATCCCGTGAATTAGGACCTGGGAAGAACAAGCTAGTGGTTTGACGGAGGAGAGTATTTTGTAACCCTCAATATGTGAAGATGCATAACTCTCATAATTTGTAAGGCAGGTTGACAACATGCCTTAATGTGTTTCTGTTAGTTTTAACTAGCAAAGATGCTGTCCTACAAGGCATTCTTGAAAGAACACACCTATATGAGCTTGCCTGTAAACGTCGCGGTCTATAAGACTTGGGTGATTTCTAGTAAACTCATGAAGAGACCAAGGAGTATGACGCATATGCTCTAACCCGCTGTTGGGAATATGCCCTAGAGGCAATCATGTATGATGCTATTTCCCATTGTATTCATAAAGATATTAAGTAGTCCTTGTATAAACATCTGATGTGTATCATTGAATATGTGATTCGGTTGTGGAACTATGCATTCATGTTGTTTGTACTAAATATCCTTGGTCATTGAGGTTGTGCTGGACACACAACTTAGACCAATGTGAAACTTGGCTTGATGACTCGGTTCCACTTGTCATGGGCATGGAGATGCTATTCCAACTTACACAGACTCAGCTAAAGAGTTTAGCGAGTCGGATTGACCCATATTGAGGTACAATGAACTAGCTGTCATTTGTATATCTAAATAAATGCAATCATTAGACCTGAGGTTGTTGCATAGTCCGAGTTGAGGATCACCGACTTAGGTTCTGTCAAACACTGATCCGTAACTGGTCAGTTATAAAGGCAGAGTTCGGGTCGACTGAGAATCAAGCTGCGTGATGTGAATAACCAAGATGGGATTTTGCCCCTCCACTCGGAGAGATATTCTCTGGGCCCTCTCGTGAGATATGATTCGGAAAGAAAGGCCATGCACGACTCGGTTAAGTGTTAACCGAGGCGATCGACTAAGAGTTAGTCGGGTGAATCACTTATCTCGGATCGAGAAGAGAGTCAGACTATTTAAGGGATGACATATATTCGCCTATAGTCTGACAAGGTATATCGTGAGGCAAAAGGGACTCGGACGTAAGTCGCATTGGAAAGGCAAGTCGTCATGACTCTTTGGTACTTGGGAGTCGGCACGTTCTGCTAGGAGCCGCTACCGACTGATCGATTGTGAGTCGGACTCCAATTGTGTCCAAGTAGCCATGAGCCTGCGGGGTCACACACTTAAGAGCAGGAGCAAGTTCGGATTGGATCTGAACAAGTAATCTGGTTGGGTTGGACCTAAACCTGATTAGGACTGAGTTAGTGAGTTGGACTCACGGTGACTAGTGTTATAAGTGAATGGGTCGCGCGAGCAGAGCCCACGTTCACTCCCTATATATAGTGGAGCACCTTAACCCAAAAAGGTTAATCGTTGTTCGGTTAGGTCATTCCATGTGTTGGAAACCCTAGCTCCACAGCAGTCCTGCCGCCGTAACGAACCTAGCAGTTCGCCGCCGGCGCTCCTCCTTGTACGTGTGGATACCAGCAGAGGTGTTGTGCGATCAGCACCAGGACGATCGGATCGTGAGGACTGCACTGCATCAACTGACGCACTTCATCAGTAATCCGCAACCGCGCGTCTAGTGGTAAACCTCGTGGCCTTCTACCTCAGCTAGTTCTTGGGATCACCACGTTAGAGGGAAAATTTTATTTTATCTCTGCGTGGCCCAACAGTGGTATCAGAGCGATTGCTTCTGGTTTTAGGCTCGAGATCTCGCATAAGTGATATGCGGCAGGATGTAGATGAGATCTATATGCTGTTTGGTGGTCGATCTATGAGATAGATCGGTTTTGTACGAAGTTGATTGGATCAACTGTACTCGGGGAATGGTAGATCTGATTTCCGTGATCATACTGCTAAGGTCGTGGAACGACATACCCCTACCGGTCGGCTTCCGCCATCGGGGTAGACTGTGACACGTAAATCCAGAAGCGGTGATCGAAGATCAAGGAGTTTGATCGAATCGGAACGATGGTCGGAATCCATGTCCGGATCGTAGATGAGATCTACGTTTTCGGAAAAATCATCGGGCGCTACCCGCACCCGCGAGGGGCGATGCCCCTTCGATCCCCGCCCGCTTCGCCCTGTCGGGACCGCCAGCTTCGCCCTGTCGTAGAGCCTTAGATGTCGTTGCGAGTTTCACAACGCCGGTAGATATTGTATCTATGCATAACTTGTTTTTGCAGGAAGTTGTGAATGGTATGGTTCATGTGCATGTGATGTATGTGTGTAATCCATACGTGATCTGCGAATCACGGTTTTTGTCAGCCGGCTGGAGCCTAGGTGCTGTCATTTTATTGTATAACGACCTGCGTGTCGGATTCTCTATGTAATTTACTTTACTAAGCTAGTGTAGTTGTTTGGAGAACCCGGAAGGCATGCAAGGCATTGTACATGTCGGCGACATGGAGTAAGACGGCAAGTGACAAGAGTTGGCACGGGTCGGATTACAGGCTTTGTGGAGATGGAGATCACCATGAAGAGAGCCATACCATTTCACATTGTAATTGCTTTATTTTGTGTTATTGGTATGTCTCGGTTTTACCTCTATTAGATAGTCGGTAAAATTTAATCCCTCAAAGAAGGTCTAGTCGGTTTTCCCACCAGTGTTTGCACCATCACAAGTCGGACATTTTTGGTAGTGGGCTCATGAAATTGAGGTGCTGCCAATTCTTTCCGACTAGGTGGGTTCGAGTCGGACTCTTACTGCAGAAACACTCGGTAAGCTAGACGGGTCTATCACAACGGTTGTGGGACTCGGGGAAAATTCGGATGGGAGCCGGGGCATGTGATGCCACCCGTCCAACAGGAGTCGCATGAGATGCGATTGACAAGGAGTTGTCTACCTAGATCACTTGGCGCCTAGCGGTGATGCTAAATCTCACTAGCCGACTTGCTTATTTAGGATCCTGAATCACTAAGTAACCATCGGAGGGGTGTTGGTTCTAGTGGGAGCATAAAACACTAAAATGTTTAATATGCTTGCTCTTTTATGAATACATGTCTTAAGTGTTTTGCATATTTTCTGTTGTAGATCATGGCACCAGGAAGCAGTCACTCTCAGATATTCGGTTTTGCATTGAGAACCATTCTTGAGAAAGATAAACTGAACGACACTAATTTTACCAACTGGTATCGAAATCTGAGAATTGTTCTCAAACAACAAAAGAAGGACCATTTCCTAGACAACCCACTTCCAGATGAGCCGAATGAGAATTCGACTGTCGCAGCCACCAATGCCTATCGTTGGGCTAAGGATGAGTCCACGGATATTAGCTGTCTTATCCTTGCTCACATGGAACCGGACTTGCAAAAGCAGTTCGAGCATGTGAGGCCTACGATATGATCGAAAGCCTCAAAAGTATGTTCCAGGCTCAGGCGAAGACTGAGAGGTATCAAGTCTCTCAGGCTTTGCTGAGTTGCAAGCTTAAGGATGGTGATCCACTGAGTCCGCATGTGATCAAAATGGTTGGTTACGTGCAGTCTCTGGAGAGGCTTGGCTACCCCATAAGCGAAGAGTTCGCTACGGATATAATTCTGAACTCTCTTCCTAGTGCATATGGGCAGTTCATTTCGAACTACCACATGCATGGTATGGATAAGAAGCTCACTGAATTGCATGGGATGCTCAAGCAGGCAGAGGCGGATCTCAAGAAGGGCACCAGTCAAGTGTTGATGGTGCAGAATAAGGGTAAGTTCAAGAAGAGTTCTTGGACTAAGAAGGCTAAGTCAGGAGGAAAGCAGGCTCAGGACCCGGTCCCCAGC
Source organism: Avena sativa (assembly GCA_916181665.1). NCBI lineage: Eukaryota > Viridiplantae > Streptophyta > Magnoliopsida > Poales > Poaceae > Avena > Avena sativa. Next base: position 371,061,344 of record OV702284.1, read on the forward strand.
GCTTCCTCAGGGACTAAACCATCTCCTTCAGCCGGATCCACTTGCTTCTACTGCAAGGCGTATGGCCACTGGAAGAGGAACTACAACAAGTACTTGGCCGACAAAGCCAAGAGTGGAGGTATGACTTCCGACTCAGGTACACTTGTTTGCAATGTTATAGACATATATCTTGCTGATGCACCTAATAGTTCTTGGGTATATGATACCGGATCAGTTACTCACATCTGCAACTCGTTGCAGGGACTGGTAAGAACTAGGAGCGTAGCAAGAGGCGAGGTTGATATTCGAGTCGGCAACAAAGCAAGAGTTGCTGCGTTGGAAGTCGGAACGATGCAACTTCATTTACCTTCTATATTCATTATGGAACTGAATAATTGTTATTATGTTCCAGTGCTCAGTCGAAACATTATTTCTGCTTCATGTTTGATGAGGCAAGGCTATGAGTCGAATATCAAGAATAATGGTTGTTCTTTGTATTTGAATGATATGTTTCACGGCTTTGCACCCGTCCAGGACGGGTTATTTATTTTGAATCTTGATGGTGAGTCGGTTTATAACATAAATGTTAAAAGGTTGAAACCAAATGATCTGAATATGACTTACTTTTGGCACTGTCGGCTTGGTCATATAAGTTGGAAACGCATGAAGTAGCTCCATGATGATGGACTCCTAACTTTGTTCGACTTGGAGTCGTTTGAGACATGCGAATCTTGCCTACTCGGCAAAATGACCAAGACACCTTTTGCAAAGAGTTGCGAAAGGGCGTCCGACTTGTTGGGCCTAGTACATAGTGATGTATGTGGACCAATGAGCACGACAACCAGGGGTGGTTATGAGTACTTCATTACCTTCACTGATGATTTGAGTAGGTATGGATATATCTACTTGATGAAACATAAGTCAGAAGCCTTTGAAAAGTTTAAAGAATTCCAGAATGAAGCACATAATCAACTCGGCAATAAAATAAAGTTTCTTTGGTCGGACCAAGGAGGTGAGTACATGAGCCATGAGTTTGATGACCATCTGAAAAGTTGTGGAATAGTTCCTCAACTTACTCCGCCAGGAACGCCACAAAGGAATGGTGTTTCGGAAAGGCGGAATCGGACCTTGTTGGACATGGTACGATCAATGATGAGTCGGACAGATTGTCACATCCCAAGATTTTCCAAATCTTGTTATGTGAAAAATAATTGAATAAAATAAAACTTTGTTGAATTCAAAAAAAAAAAACTTTGTTGATTTTCAGGGTGAGAAGGAACTTTTGAGTCCAATTGGAAACCTTCAAACCTATTTGATCAAACAAATCCTAAAGGGATTTGAAAAGATAAACAATTATTAAAGAAAATATTAAATATATAAAATCACTATTTTTGGATCTTTTAATAAAAGATTTGGTTTTCAAATGAAAGGGTAGAAATATAAGGATTATTTTATAGAGCCAAATTAAACCTTGGCCAAGCTTTTGAATTAAAACATTTTGTTTTGATAAAAATAGTAAAGGTTTGTTTAAATAAAATAATAAGGATTTAATATCCAATTTTATTTAAATAAAAGGTTTTACCATTTTAATTAAAACATCAAAACTTATTAAATTATTTTAAATAAGTTTTCAAGTGTTTATTATTTTCAAATAAAACCTACTGAAGTGTTTTTGGTTTTATTTTAGATTTCAAAATAAAGATTTTAATAAAACAAATCCTATTTGATTTAATAACTAAGGTCCATTTTATTTAATTATTAATGGACCCTAAAATAAAAATGTTATTTTATTTTAAACAAGTTTTCCAAATATCTTATATTTTCAAATAAAACCTACTGATTTGGTTTTGATAATATTTGGATTTCAAATGGAGATTTTATTAAATAAATCTAAACCTATTTGAATTAATAAATAAAGTCTATTTTATTTAATTATTAAATAGATCCTAAAAAGGAATAAAAATATTATTTTATTTGGGATTTGGTTTATGTTGTTAAACAGAACCAAAACTCATTACAAGTGTGGTGAATGTTTGAATTGTTTGAATGCTTGATTGGTTGTTTGAATTTCAAAACACAAAATCAAAAGAGAAAAGAATCGGAACAAAAAAATATGCAAAGGATACAACCCAGCCGGCCCAGCCCAACTATCCTAGCCCACTAAGCCCAACCAGCCCACTGCCCTCTCCCGCAGAAAACGATTCACACTCGCGATTGAACCCACCAAGTCGCAGACAGGTGGACCCCGTTCCCTTTCCTTCTCTCACGCTACCAAGCGGACCCCACCGCCAGCTCACCTGTCTTCAACCGCGCGACCAGTTCCTCCTCCCCCTCTCTCCCGTTTCTGCGTTGAATTCGCGAGCTTAATTCTTGATTAATGGCGCAATAACCCCGCCCTGCGACCACGCACGATAAAGTGTCTCCCCCTCCTCTCTCGTTCCCCTCTGTCGCCCCACCTCAACACGCCCCCAGGCCGCCCTAATTCCTCCCCAAGCACCTCTGTCTCCGACGACCCTCCTTGCCGATTCCGGCCAGCATTCGCCACCTCTTCCATCCCCAATCACACAGACACACTCCCCAAACCCAGGCGCACCTCTCTGTATCGTCAGCTCGCCCGCGCGTGCTTCGCAGCGTCGACTACGACGACGACCCATAGCGCCACCGTCTGCCATTCACTCCGACGAGGATTCCTGGTAAGCTCGGACCGCCCTGATGACATTCAGTGATACTCACATGCTCCCTGGAACCATGCGCGTCTAACGCACCCTCTACTTTGCTTCGGCATGCCCTGTAGCCCCGCCTCCAACGACGCCCGAGCGAACCTGACGCCAGGAGCAACTCCGGCGAGCCATTACCCTCACCTCCGTGCGCCCCTCGATGAGATACTGCCACCTTGAGCTTCCCCGCGACATTGCGAATACGGTGAGCATCCTCCCATCCTCTCTCGCTTCCTGCTTCGCCAGCACCGCCACCATCTGGCCGCTCTGCCGCCAGTAGCCACCGCAGCGCCGCCCGTCTCTGGCAAGTGTGCTAGGTGCCGTGCGATTAGGATCCAACGGCTAGGATAGAAAGAGAGCGAAGGGGTAAGGATGAGCCTGCGCCGTGCGATATCAGTTAGATCCAACGGCCTACAGCACGTGATCCGGCCGAAGCGGTATGGACGAATCAAAACACGCCGCGTGGCATAGATCGATTTAAATAGAATTTGTAATCTTATTTAGATGCAGATTTGAAAACCTTATAACTTTAGTTCTACACGTCCAAATTTTGCAAACTTTATATCAATGGAATCAGTGGAACAAGACCTAGCCAACCATGCCATTTGTTTAGTAAAAAGCTTCTGGAAAAATGTTTGTTTTTGCAGAAACATGTGTATGCTTGTTTAGATTATAAAAATTATTCTAAAATGATTTTGGGGATAAAATCTTTGGCAAATGGTATGATTTGAACCTACTGACCATAGGAAACACTTTGTGGTTTCAAAAATTTATTTGGTGAAGAAAAAGAATGATTCTTTGATTTAAAACCAATTCTAGCCAAATAAAAATATGGTTTATTTATTAAAAATGGTTTTGGAAGAAAACTTTTGGGAAAGGTTTTCTTTTAAACTCTCTGACCCCAAACACCAAGTTTTATGATTTGAAAATGAATTTTGTGAACCCTATAGATTAATGCCTTAGTAAAAACATTTCTACACCACATAAATGATACTTTGTTTTGAAAATGGTTTAGGAAGTGAAATCCCTTGCAAATGACTTTTGCCACTTTATAAAATGACCAATAGGTGTTTTCAAATGTTTATGACCCATTAGGAACCACTTTTTCAAATAAAACAAAGCTTGGCATGATTGCATGCATTACTTTGACTTTATCATTTTATGTGATGTTTTGCTTGATTGGTAGATTGAACTTGTGCCTTGCTTGATTGAATTGTAGTGACTTGAAGAGTGTGATTGTAGCAAGGACAAGGAGTGAACTTATACTCTACCAAAAAGGCAAGTGATGCTTCATACTTTGTCCCATTACTTTCACTATGCATTAGTGATTTTTCTAAGTAAAACTTGCATGGAATTTTGCTAAGTATAAACCTCGCTATAGGAAAACCTAGTAGATGAAACCTTAGTAGAAATTTTCCTAAGTTAAGATTCCTACTACTATCAAGCTTAGCTTAGCTAATATAAAACAAGGGTGGAATATATATCCATACTATGGAAAATTTCTAAGTCTGAGGACTTGTGTTTTTGTTTAATAAAACAACTAAGTTAATGAATCACCTGGGTGGAATGGTAATTTCTTGGTGGTTTTTGGTTGAGTGGTTACACAAGGCCCATGTTTATGGTTTACCTTGTGTATCACACTTGTGGATTGCCACCCAGGAACAAAGAGATTTGAGATGTCAAATGTTGAGAAGCTTCAAGTGCAGCCACTTGGCATTATGGGCTCTGCCTGGATCATATAGGTTGCAAGAACTTAGCCATATGGACAGTTGGTGGTAGAGTTTGATAGGTTGGAACGCGTCCATTTTGGTCTAAGGGAAGGCTTCTAAAAGATCTTGTCTTGGTGAAACCAAGTCTTGTGGGGAAAGTGCACCACCTCTGCAGAGTGTAAAATTTAAGTACTTAGCCATGTCCCTGGTAAAGGACAATTTGAGCATCAAGACATGGAAGCTATCAAGAATCTCATCATCCAAATTTCTAAGTTAAAAACTTGTGGTTGAACAAGGGTTAAAGGATCTTCAATCTTTGATTGGGAGAAATGATTTTGTCAAGCAAAAACTTAGTGTTTTCAAATGTTAAGGAAAAATCTATTTTGAGCAATGCAAGCCTCAACTCCACTTAGCCAAATGCATATAGATGATAGACTCCACCATACTACCATAGTATCACTTGCCAATACAATTCAAATGTATTGACCCTTGTGGCTGTAACTTGTATGTTGCAGGTTTGATTGATTTAGTGAAGTGTGTTGATTAGGATTACAAAGTCTACAACCAACATGTCTGTCTGTGGCACTTTGAAGATGAAGGACCCCATGCTTATAGATATTCTGCTGCAATGTAATGTAATAGCCAAATGAGCTATGTAAGATGTAATAAAATTATGTTATTCCTGGTTATAAAGTTGTATTATGACCTTTGTTTCTTGATATTACATCTTAACTGTGGATGCTAGTTATTGATCCAGGGACTAGCATTGTAAACACATGGGACTCTACCTTATTAAAGGTTGGGACCCTTACACAGATCTGCCTTTATCATTTTGGGTTATTGTCTAGAAACAGCGGCGTTCACACTAAACAGAGTACCATCAAAATCGGTAGAGAAGACACCGCATGAGATGTGGACAGGCAAAAATCCAAGTTTGTCTTTTCTTAACATTTGGGGTTGTGAAGCTTTTGTCAAGCGACTCCAGTCGGACAAGCTTACAGCTAAGTCGGATAAGTGTATTTTCGTGGGGTATCCGAGGGAAACCTTGGGTTACTACTTCTACAACCGAGAAGAGGGCAAAGTGTTTGTCGCTCGGAACGGTGTCTTCCTTGAGAAAGAGTTTCTCAGTCGGGGAGTAAGTGGGAGCACGGTGCAACTCGAAGAAATTCGAGAGGAACCGGCTAGTAGCGAGTCGGCAAAAACCTTGGAGGTTGAGTCGGTCGTGGCAGCTGAGCCGGCAGCAGCACCTGTACTACAAAGATCGACAAGATTACGAAGTGTTCGTGATGTGTTACTGTTAGACAGTGATGAGCCGACAAATTATTCGGAAGCGATGGTGGGATCTAATTCCGAGTCATGGCTTGGAGCCATGAGATCCGAGATAAATTCCATGGATGAAAATCAAGTTTGGAACTTGGTTGATCTGCCAAATGGTGCAAGACCCGTCGAGTGCAAATGGGTCTTTAAGAAGAAAACTGATATGGATGGGAATGTTTCCGTCTATAAAGCACGCCTTGTCGCAAAGGGGTTCCGACAAGTTCAAGGAGTTGATTACGACGAGACTTTCTCGCCCCTAGCGATGCTTAAATTAGTTCGTATCATGTTAGCTATAGCGGCCTATTTCGACTACGAGATATGGCAGATGGATGTCAAAACGGCTTTCCTTAACGGAAATTTAACTGAGGACGTGTATATGATACAGCCCGAGGGTTTTGTCGATCCGGCTAATGCTGACAAGGTGTGCAAACTTTAGAAATCCATTTATGGGTTGAAGCAAGCATCTCGGAGTTGGAATATTCGCTTTGATGAGGTAGTCAAATCGTTTGGCTTCATCAAGAGTGATCATGATTCTTGTTTATACAAGAAGTTTAGTGGGAACAAAGTAAATTTTCTAATCTTATATGTGGATGACATATTACTGATTAGAAATGATGTCCAGATGTTGCAAGAAACCAAGGAATCATTGGAAAGGAGTTTCTCAATGAAAGACTTGGGTGAGGCAACATACATCCTCGGAATCCGGATCTATAGAGATAGATCAAGGAGGCTCATTGGATTGAGTCAGAGTACTTATTTGGACAAAGTGTTGAAGAAGTTCAACATGGAATCGTCTAAGAAGGGGTTCTTACAGATGTCCCATGGTGTAAAACTTAGAAAGACTCAGTGTCCTTCGACAACTGATGAGCGAAGTCGGATGAGTGCGATTCCATATGCTTCTGTAGTCGGATCCATCATGTACGCATGATTTGTACTAGGCCGGATGTTTCCTATGCTCTAAGTGTTGTGAGCAGATACCAGGCTGATCCTGGAGAGATCCACTGGACAGCGGCTAAAAATATCCTAAAGTACTTGAGAAGGACTAAGGATATGTTCTTGGTTTATGGTGGTGAAGATGAACTCAGTGTAAAGGGTTACACGGATGCGAGTTATCTTACCGACTCTGATGATTCTCGTTCGCAATCCGGATACGTGTTTATTATAAACGGAGGTTCTGTGAGCTGGAAGAGTTCCAAGCAAGAGACTGTGTCTGCGTCTACAACAGAGGCTGAGTATATTGCCGCCTCGGAGGCAGCAAAGGAAGCTGTTTGGATGAGGAATTTCCTCATGGATCTTGGTGTGGTTCAGGGCTCGTCCAATCCGTTGGACGTGTATTGTGACAACAATGGTGCTATTGCACAAGCCAAGGAACCTAGACAGCACCAGAAGAACAAGCACATACTCATGCAGTACCACCTGATTCGCCAGTTCGTGGATCAGGGTGATATCAAGTTATGCAAGGTACACACGGATGCAAATATTGCGGATCCGTTGACAAAGCTGTTACCACAGCCGAAGCATGAGGCGCACCTGAGAGCCATGGGCATTAGATGCTTAGACATGTGATGTCGGAAGATTGACTCTAGTGCAAGTGGGAGACTGTTGGGAATATGCCCTAGAGGCAATCATGTATGATGCTATTTCCCATTGTATTCATAAAGATATTAAGTAGTCCTTGTATAAACATCTGATGTGTATCATTGAATATGTGATTCGGTTGTGGAACTATGCATTCATTTTGTTTGTACTAAATATCCTTGGTCATTGAGGTTGTGCTGGACACACAACTTAGACCAATGTGAAAGTTGGCTTGATGACTCGGTTCCACTTGTCATGGGCATGGAGATGCTATTCCAACTTACACAGACTCGGCTAAAGAGTTTAGCGAGTCGGATTGACCCATATTGAGGTACAATGAACTAGCTGTCATTTGTATATCTCAATCAATGCAATCCTTAGACCTGAGGTTGTTGCATAGTCCGAGTTGAGGATCACCGACTTAGGTTATGTCAAACGCTGATCCGTAACTGGTCAGTTATAAAGGCAGAGTTCGGGTCGACTGAGAATCAAGCTGCGTGATGTGAATAACCAAGATGGGATTTTGCCCCTCCACTCGGAGAGATATTCTCTGGGCCCTCTCGTGAGATATGATTCGGAAAGCATGGCCATGCACGACTCGGTTAAGTGTTAACCGAGGCGATCGACTAAGAGTTAGTCGGGTGAATCACTTATCTCGGATCGAGAAGAGAGTCGGATTATTTAAGGGATGACATATATTCGCCTATAGTCTGACAAGGTATATCGTGAGGCAAAAGGGACTCGGACGTAAGTCGCATTGGAAAGGCAAGTCGTCATGACTCTTTGGTACTTGGGAGTCGGCACGTTCTGCTAGGAGCCGCTACCGACTGATCGATTGTGAGTCGGACTCCAATTGTGTCCAAGTATCCATGAGCCTGCGGGGTCACACACTTAAGAGCAGGATCAAGATCGGATTGGATCTGAACCTGTAATCTGGTTGGGTTGGACCTAAACCTGATTAGGACTGAGTTAGTGAGTTGGACTCACGGTGACTAGTGTTATATGGGCTTTAGTGAATGGGTCGCGCAAGCAGAGCCCACATTCACTCCCTATATATAGTGGAGCACCTTAACCCAAAAAGTTAATCGTTGTTCGGTTAGGTCATTCCATGTGTTGGAAACCCTAGATCCACAGCAGTCCTGCCGTCGTAACGAACCTAGCAGTTCGCCGCCGGCGCTCCTCCTTGTACGTGTGGATACCAGCAGAGGTGTTGTGCGATCAGCACCAGGACGATCGGATCGTGAGGACTGCACTGCATCAACTGACGCGCTTCATCAGTAATCCGCAACCGCGCGTCTAGTGGTAAACCTCGTGGCCTTCTACCTCAGCTAGTTCTTGGGATCACCACGTTAGAGGGAAAATTTTGTTTTATCTCTGCGTGGCCCAACACCCGCAGGGTAGGCTACTGGTAGCTAGGTACTATTTATGATTTTGGGTGAAATCTATTGGCACCAAACTTGCAATTCAAGGTTCGTCTATTGTTCAAGTTGTTGATAGACGTAGTTCAAGATTCTAGGTGAAAGTTCAACTTAACAATCTCTGCTGAAACACTAGTATATAAACAAGTAGCGTGGATTGGCAAATCTTCAAATGGGCATTTGAGATCTGGTGGGGGATTGTTAGAAATGGGCTAATCCAATTAGGCCCATGTATATTTCATATTTTCCCTAAATCTCAAAGCCCAGGTTTATGGCATCCCACATGTGCTTAGGCCCCTGTTGGTGGCAGCCTACATGAGAGTGGAGGGGGAGCTAAAGTTTAGTCCCACATGAGAAGTTGAAGGAGAGTTGCACCACCTTATAATATGGAGTGTTGCACCATTTTAAATGAGTGGCAATAAGAGAGATACACGCGCGCTCCTCCGACGACGACGCCGCTTGCCCGTCTCGTCACGACGCGCGCGCCGCAGGAATCTCGTCGAGCTGAGCTTTATTTTGTTGCTTACAAAAATTGTGAGATTTTGACAGACGTGTCAAACAGTTAGCTTGGTCGCTCCCGGATCATGGACTACTATAACCGACCCGAACGTGCGCAACGTGGACTCGGTCCACGTTCGTCTCCGTTAGGGTTTCCTGAACCGCTCTATATAAAGTCCTGCGCGGCTATCGCCACAACTTACGGAAAACCAATCTAGGGTTTTGCCTCCTCTCTGCTTGCGCCGCCACCGTAGCCTACTCCATCCCGTTTGCCGGCGTGCACCGGCGGATGGGAGAGAAGGTCTCATGTGCCACTCGCCTTTGCGATCCTGTACGGGAGAGGGCGAATAAGGTTTTTGGAAAGCGCTCCGAGCGACTGCTCGAGTTCTCCATCACGGGTCGCCTTCCGTCCAAGTCAGGCGGTGCTGCCTATCGCCGTCTTCGCCGCCATCTGTTTCGATTAGTCTTTCCCAAAGTTACTTCTGCGAGTACATCTGCAAGTGAACGGTACGTGCGACGTGCTCCTGTTTTGTTATTCATCATGTACTGCGAGTACATGTTTAGCTGCTACTTGTTTCCGTTCATCTTGTTGTTTAGTACATCTAGTATATTCGAGTTACATGAGCTAGTAGCTGGTTTTGTCATGTTTAATATTATGAACTTAATCATGGAAATTATGCCTAATATTTCAACACTACTCACACAAATCAAATAATAGAATTTTGATATTATTTCTAGATTTATTCTCCACTGCTCATTGTACATCAGGGTCTATGTTTTTATCTGCAATACTTTTTAAAAACATCACTAGAATAATCTAAAATTTCCTCGTATATACACCTCGTGTGTTCTCTTCTTCCACTGGCCTCTTATTAGCTTTTCAATCTGTGCAACTTCATGCCTCGTCATTTTAGCTTTTACGCACTAGTAAAAAAGGCCTTTTCATACAGAGCATACGTCCTGTTCCGCCACGAACTAAGGCTAATGCTCGCGTTGAACGCCGACGCGTCACTCGGAAGGCGAGGGCTCCATCCCGGTTCATATGGGAGCGGGACTAGAGGTATCGCGTAATACATGTGGCCTACCACATACGTTTAGTCTTACAAACCGGGACGCGTGTGCCTTGTCTATAAATACGCCGTCCCAGCCCTCTGTTCCCCTCTGTTTTTTTCTTGGTGAAAGGTGTGTGCTAGTTTATTTTTTCCTATGCATGCGAGGTGTTTCCGAACTTTGCATGAGGAAAAATTCGAAACGGGCATAAAAAATTCAAAACGGGCATAAAATTCAAAACGGGAAAAATTCTAAACGGGCATAAAAATTCAAAAACGGTCCGAACAATGTAAATCCTTAGCGTGGTGACATATTATCTCACATAGTTGCAAGGAAAAATACCAAACTTGGTACATTGACTATGTCTCGAAAAAAACCTTCACAAAATGATCTATCATGTTCGAGGTTTCATGGCTTTCGGTCCAAATGACTGATGTTATATGCTGAATCGCGGCATAGTTTGTGATACTGTGCCCATATTATGCATGCGTGTGGACCTTGGAATGGAGAACAATGTTGCAGGAGGAAGTTTTCCTTTTTGTCCCACGGAAAAGCCAGTTTCCATTTTCCAAACGCAAAAAACGGGTCGTTTTGTGAAACGACCACCAAAATGTTGTTTTCGAATGCTACCATCCCATTTTTATAAAATACTAGACCACCTTACATGGAATATCTCCCAACCGGGATATCTCAAACTTTTCCGTCCTTTCCGGGTGAAAAAGACAAATATCTGACGAATCGGTAGAAAGTGAGTCCGGTTTCAACTATATATACATGATCTAACGCCCGTGCTTTTTTGAATAAACATTTTTAGACTTATAATATGTTGTTTCTTCAGGGATCCAATGCAAGTCCCCTATCTTCATGCACACCGTTTTGACCTTAGTTTGAAACGGGAAAAATTCGAAACGGGTATAAGAAATTCCAAAATGGTCCGAACAATGTAAATCCTTTGCGTGGTGTCATATTATCTGACATAGTTGCAAGGAAAAATACCAAACTTGGTATATTGACTATGTCTCGAAAAAAATGACCTATCATGTTCGAGATTTCATGGCTTTCGGTCCAAATGACCGATGTTATATGCTGAATTGCGATATAGTTTGTAATACTGTTCCCATATTATGCATGCATGTGGACCTTGGGATGGAGAACAATGTTGTAGGAGGAAGTTTTCCTTTTCATCGCACGGAAAAACCATTTTCCATTTTCCGAGCGCAAAAAAGGGTCATTTTGGGAAGCAACCACAAAAATGTTGTTTCCGAGTGCTACCATCCCATTTTTCTAAAATACTAGATCACCTTACATGGACGATCTCCAACCGGGAGATCTCAAACCTTTCCGTACTTCCCGGGTGAAAGAGGCAAATGTCTGCCGAATCGGTAGGAAGTGGGTCAGATTTGAACTACAAGTACATAATCTAACACCCATGATTTTTTGTAAAAATCATTTTTAGACTCACAATATGTTGGTTCTTCAGATATGCAATGCAAGGTATAACGAGCTTGTCCCCTATCTTCATGTACGTCATTTCGACCTTAGTTCGAGACGGGAAAAATTCAAAACGAGCATGAGAAATTTAAAAACGGTACGAACAATGTAAATCCTTCGCGTGATGCCATATTATCTCACATAGTTGCAAGGAAAAATATGAAACTTGGTATATTGACTATGTCTCGAAAAACCTTCACAAAATGAACTATCATGTTCGAGGTTTCATGGCTTTCGGTCCAAATGACCGATGTTATGTGCTGAATCGCGGCATAGTTTATGATACTATGTCCATATTATGCATGCATGTGGACCTTGGGATGGAGAACAATGTTGTAGGAGGAAGTTTTCCTTTTTGTCCCACGGAAAAGCCATTTTTCATTTGCCAAACGCAAAAAACGGGTCGTTTTGTGAAGCAACCACCAAAATGCTGTTTCCGAATGCTACCATCCCATTTTTGTAAAATACTAGACCATCTTACATGGAATATCTCCCAACCGGGAGATCTGAAACCTTTCCGTCCTTTCCGGGTGAAAAAGACAAATATCTGACGAATCAGTAGGAAGTGAGTCCGGTTTGAACTACATGTACATGATCTAACGCCGTGCTTTTTTGAAAAAACATTTTTAGACTCATAATATGTTGTTTCTTCAGGGATCCAATGCAAATCCCCTATCTTCATGCACGCCGTTTTGACCTTAGTTTGAAACGGGGGAAATTTGAAACGGGCATAAGAAATTCAAAAATGGTCCGAACAATGTAAATCCTTTGCATGGTGTCATATTATCTGACATAGTTGCAAGGAAAATACCAAACTTGGTATATTGAATATGTCTCGAAAAAACCTTCACAAAATGACCTATCATGTTCGAGATTTCATAGCTTTCGGTCCAAATGACCGATGTTATGTGCTGAATCGCGGCATACTTTATGATACTGTGTCCATATTATGCATGCATATGGACCTTGGGATGGAGAACAATGTTGTAGGAGGAAGTTTTCCTTTTTGCCCCATTTAAAAGCCATTTTCCATTTTCTAAACGCAAAAAACGGGTCGTTTTGTGAAGCAACCACCAAAATGCTGTTTCTGAATGCTACCATCCCATTTTTGTAAAATACTAGACCACCTTACATGGAATATCTCCCAACTGGGAGATCTCAAACCTTTCCGTCCTTTCCGGGTGAAAAATACAAATATCTGACGAATCGGTAGGAAGTGAGTCCGGTTTGAACTACATGTACATGATCTAACGCCCGTGCTTTTTTGAAAAAACATTTTTAGACTCATAATATGTTGTTTCTTCAGGGATCCAATGCAATTCCCCTATCTTCATGCACGCCGTTTTGACCTTAGTTTGAAACGGGGAAATTTTGAAACGGGCATAAGAAATTCAAAAATGGTCCGAACAATATAAATCCTTTGCATGGTGTCATATTATCTGACATAGTTGCAAGGAAAAATACCAAACTTGGTATATTGACTATGTCTCGAAAAAACCTTCACAGAATGACCTATCATGTTCGAGATTTCATGTCTTTCGGTCCAAATGACCGATGTTATGTGCTAAATTGCGGCATAGTTTGTAATACTCTTCCATATTATGCATGCATGTGGAGCTTGGGATGGAGAACAGTGTTGTAGGAGGAAGTATTCCTTTTCATCGCACACAAAAGCCATTTTCCATTTTCCGAGCGCAAAAAAGGTCATTTTGTGAAGCAACCACCAAAATGTTGTTTCCGAGTGCTACCATCCTATTTTTCTAAAATACTAGACCACCTTACATGGACGATCTCCAACCGGGAGATCTCAAAAATTTCCGTACTTCCCGGGTGAAAAAGACAAATGTCTGCCGAATCGGTAGGAAGTGGGTCCGGTTTGAACTACAGGTACATAATCTCACGCCCATGATTTTTTGTAAAAATCATTTTTAGACTCACAATATGTTGTTTCTTAAGATATGCAATGCAAGGTCTAATGACGCTTGTCCCCTATCTACATGTACATCGTTTCGACCTTAGTTCGAGACGGAAAAATTTCGAAACGAGCATAAGAAATTTAAAAACGGTCCGAACAATGTAAATCCTTCGCGTGGTGTCATATTATCTGACATAGTTGCAAGAAAAATAACAAACTTGGTATATTGACTATGTCTCGAAAAAACCTTCACAAAATGACCTATCATGTTCGAGGTTTCATGACTTTCGGTCCAAATGGCCGATGTTATATGCTGAATCGCGGCATAGTTTGTGATATTGTGTCCATATTATGCATGCATGTGGACCTTGGGATGGAGAACAATGTTGCAGGAGGAAGTTTTCCTTTTCGTCGCACGAAAAAGCCTTTTTCCATTTTCTGAGCGCAAGATACGGGTCGTTGTGTGAAGCAACCACCAAAATATTGTTTCCAAATGCTACCATCCTAGTTTTATAAAATACTAGACCACCTTACATGGACTCTCCCAACCGGAAGATCTCAAACCTTTCTGTCCTTCCCAGGTGAAAAAGACAAATGTCTGCCGAATCTACATGAAGTGGGTCCGATTTGAACTACAGGTACATGATCTAACGCCCGTGATTTTTTGAAAAAAAACATTTTAGACTCACAATATGTTGTTTCTTTAGAGATACAAAACACTTTTTATGTTTAAAGTTTTTTAATATTCTAAATTAATATGCAAAAAATATTAGTTAAGTCATTTTTAATTTAAAATGGTTAATAGTTTAAATTGTTACATCAATTATTTTTAAAAATAGAAAATGGTTTTGAATTAGTTGTTCAAATTCAAACACTTTTTATTTTTAAAGTTTTTTAAGATTCCAAAACAATATGCAAAAAATATTAGTTAAGTCATTTTTAATTTAAAATGGTCAATAGTTTAAATAGTTACATCAATTATTTTTAAAAAACAAAAAATGGTTTTGAATTAGCTATTCAAATTCAAACACTTTTTATGTTTAAAGTTTTTTAATATTCCAAATTAATATGCAAAAAATATTAGTTAAGTCATTTTTAATTTAAAATGGTTAATAGTTTAAATAGTTGCATCAATTATTTTTAAAAATAGAAAATGATTTTGAATTAGTTATTCAAATTCAAACACTTCTTATGTTTATAGTTTTTAAGATTCCAAATTAGTATGCAAAAAATATTAGTTTAGTCATTTTTAATTTAAAATGGTTAATAGTTTAAATAGTTACATCAATTATTTTTAAAACAGAAAATGGTTTTGAATTAGTTATTCAAATTTAAACAATTTTTATGTTTAAAGTTTTCTAAGATTATAAATTATTTATTATTTAAAAACCATTACAAATTTAAACCTCTAAATAAAAAATAAGGCGGGAATCGAACTTTGAAAACAGACCCTTTAGTCCCGGTTGGAGACTAAAGGCCCTTGCGCGCGCCGCTTCGGGCCCAACTCGAAATTGGACTTTAGTCCCGGTTGGTGGCAGTAACTGAAACGAAACGTGGATTATACATCCTGGTTTGAGCCACCAACCGGTATAAAAGGTCCTTTAGTACATAAACACGTGCATGTTCCTCTTCTTTCACATCTCCTTTCTCTGCTAACTCAGACGACACTCGCGCAGCAGCCCGAGGAATTCGACGATGCTGACAGGCTTTCCCGCCACACCGCGCCGCCCACCAGATCACCGTCGTCGTCCGTATCACCGCCTCCGTCTCCTCGCCGAAGGAATCGAGCCCGGGAGCCTCGTATCGCCCGCAACGACGCCATCTTTCCTGATCGCCGCCGTCGACATCGCCGCTGCTCCGGTCCACCTCACGCTTAGCCGTCGCCACTAGAAGACTCAGGGTGATCTCGCGCTTCCCCGGTTCACCTAGCATTCACCGTTTGCTTGCCGTAGACACCCTACCGCCGGCAGCCCGAACCTCACCGCCATGAAAGCTCGCCGCCGCCGACTTCCTGAGACCATTTAGGAGCGCCACAACTATAGATAGGTTCGCCTCGTCACCCTCTATCCAACGCACCCATCTGCGTTTCCTAGAATGTCGTGGTTCACCGATGGCAACCACGATCTGGCGGTGGCGACCGCGCTGATGTCATCGTAATGTCACGCCCACGTCACCCTAGCCACGTCAGCAACTTTGACTTGTTCCATTTCCCATGTGGCATACGACGTGTCCACTGGCCCACGGGTCAGTGACCAAGGGTATGTTTAAACCCGGTATAAAAAGTGTTTCCTTATCTAGAATATAATTAAGAAAATAAATAAATGTTGTTAAATTAATATCTTTTGTTTATAATTCAGAAAAATATGTTTAATATATGAAAAATTATAGAAAAATAAAATCTATAATTTAACTTTATTACCAAACATTATTATGTTAACCATTTAAATAATTATTATTTAATAAAGATTTTAGTTAGTTTAGTTAGTTAGGAATTTAGTTAGTTTATTTAGTTAGGAATTTAGTTAATTAGGATTATTAGCTAGGTTAATTAGTTCGAGATATTTGTTAGCTAGGTTATTTAGTTAGTATTATTAGCTAGGAATATTTGTTAGCTAGTTTTGTAAATATTAGTTTAGGAGTTTGGTAAATATTGTAATTGTTTTGTAAATATTGTAATCCTTATGTGGATTTAGTTGTAAATATTGTAATATTTTTGTAAATCTTGTAATCCTTATGTGTGGATTTAGTTATAAATATTATAACCGCGCGCCCTATTTAGAATTTAAATAGAAAATGTATAAATCTTATAAATTTAATATCTTTTGTTTTACAATTCCGAAAAATATGTTTAACATATGAAAATGTTTAGAAAAATAAAATCTAAAACTTAGGTTTATTATCATAAATTATTGTGTTAACTATTTAAATAATTTTTATTTAATAAAGAATTTATAAGTAATCAAACTTTGATTATTTATTAGTGTAGATGATTTAGATGATGTAAATTTTGTATGTAATATTGTGTATGTAGCATTTGTAATATTGTGTATGTAATATTTGTAATATCGCGTGGAGGTCGACCTTGCCCTAGCCCACAGGCCAGCCCTAGTGGGTAGAATCGGCCTAGTGGGTAAACCCAAATATATGTATTTATTAGGATTTCTCCGAATAAGTGTTTATATCGTTCGGCACCCGGACCTAGCTTCCTAACCTCCTCTCTTAGCCCCTTTGACTTATCCGCTTTTCCACCTATTCAGAAAATATGGAACCACACGACAGAGACGAAGAAAAGAAAGAGTTGATCCATGGTGTGATCCGTGGGGTAGAAAATATGGATGTATCGATGTTTCTGAACAACTCCGGTGAGGGTGCACCTATTTTTGCCGGAAGAGACGAATTCATTGAGGGAGAAGGCGTCGACTTTGTTGAGGGAGAAGGCGATGCCTCCCATGAGGGAGAAGACGATCGCTCCGATGGAACATTAAATATTACAAACTCCGGCGAGGTGCATATAATATTAATTAATTAATCCTCTGTTGTCTATATGTTGGAGATATGCCCAAGAGGAAATAATAAAGAGGTTATTATCATATCTTCATGCTTATGATAAATTTTTACATACCATGCTATAATTGTATTAAACGGAAACATTAATACGTGTGTGATTTGTAAACATAAAAGAGTCCCTACTAAAGCCTCTTGTTAAACTAGCTTGTTGGTTAATATATGATCATGGTTTCCTAATCATGAACATTGAGATGTTATTAACAACAAGATCATATCATTAGGAGAATGGTGTGATGGACATACTCCTATAGTTAAGCATAGCATAAAGATCAAGTCATTTAATATAGTTCATTTGCTATAAGCTTTTTGATACATAGTAACCTAATTCCTTTGACCATGAGATCATGCTAATCACCATCACCGGAAGGATGCTTTGATGACATCAAACACCACACCGTAGCTGGGTGGCTATAAAGGTGGCATTGAGTGTTCGGAAAGTATGTGTTGAGGCACATGGATCAAGAGTGGGATTTGTCCATCCATATGACAGATAGATATACTCTGGGCCCTCTCGGTGAAATGTCATCCAATTAGCTTGCAAGCATGTGAATGGCTCACAAGGGATCACATATCATGGGAACGAGAAAAGAATACTTATCGGTAACGGGGTTGAACTAGGTATGCATAGATACCGACGATCAGACCTCGGATAAGTGAAATATCGCGAGACAAAGGGAAATTGGTTACATATGTAAATGGTTCATTCAATCGCAAAGTAATCGTAGAAATATGTGTGAGCCATATGAATTTCCATATTCCTCTATTGGTTATTGATCGGAGAAGAGTCTCGATCATGTCTGCATAATTCACGAACCGTAGGGAGACACACTTAAGGATTCGATGTTGTTTAGTAGATATGGAAAGTGAGAAAAGAGATTGAATGTTGTTCGGAGTCTCGGATGGGATCCGGGATATCACGAGGAGATTCGGAATGGTCCGGAGAATAAGATTCATATAAGGAAAGTCCAATTTCGGAGTTCGGGAATGATTCCGCTGTTTTCATCGAAATGTTCTAGAAGGGTCTAGAAGGTTCACCGATATGGAAGGGGAAGGGTACATGGACGTGGCATGACAAAGTGTAATGGTTTCATCATGTCCTAGGTCGCTTGGCTGGACACTTGGAAGAGAGAAATCAAACTCTAATTTGAAAGTCAAAAAAGGTAGTTTGAAAAAGTCAAATCCCAACATGGTTTCCGAGTTAGGGAGGGTTTCCGAGTTAGGGAGGGTTTCCATCTGGGTTGGGAACACCCTTGGACGCCCCCCACCTATATAAGGAGGCGTGGGGGTGCACCCCAAGGTATTGAAGGGTTTTGCAGCATAGTAAATCAAAAAATTCTATGGATGCGAACGGGAAAGCCAAGATCTAATCTAGGAGATGCAATCAACGAGAGGGATAGATGAGATCTTCATACCCTTGAGGAAATCGCACAGCGGAACGTTCAGCAGAACGTGGTTGATGTCGTCGTACTAGCCTTCTCCTCCTCGCGATCCGATCCGATCCAACGCCGCAAGTGGCGACGCCTCTGAGGCGTCTCCTCCTTCCTCGGTCCAGAAAGTGGGGTGGAGAGATAGATTGGATCTACAGCACGACGGCGTGGTGCAAAGGTGGAGAGTTTCTGCGGCAGGGATTCGCCTACGCGCAGTCGGGAGAGAGAGGAGGGCAGCAGGTAGGCGGCTAGGGTTGGAGGAGGTGTGGGGGGAGGGTGCGCCCCTGCCCTCTTTATATAGAGGGCTGGCTGGCTTCCCTTGCCCCTCCTCCAAGCCCTATGGCCGGCGGCCACATGGGTGGAGTGGGGGGCAAGTCTCCCCTCCTTCTAGAAGATCCCCTAGGGTTTCCCCTAGGGTTTGGCTGGCTAGGCCTATGGGGCCTTGTGCCCCTGGCCCAATGCGGCCAGGGAACTCCCTCGTAGGCCCACGCCCCCTACCGACAAGTGGGGCCACGTTGGTCCCACACCGGAAGCTTCTAGAACCTTCCGGTACAATACCGAACATTCCGAAAGAATTCCGAAATCCAAAAAACTTCTTTCCTTTATATGAATCTTATTATCCGGACCATTCTGGAACCTCTCGTGATGTCCTGGATCTCATCCGAGACTCCGAACAAAAACTCATAAACCAATTATCCATTCTATCCTAGCGTCGAGACACGTTAAGTGTGTGACCCTACGGGTTCGAGAATATGTAGACATGATCTTCTATCAATAATCAACAGCGGGATCTGGAAACCCATATTGACTCCCACATATTCATCGATGATCATATCGGATGAACCACGATTCCAGGATTCAATTAATCCCATATATATATTCCCTTCGTCACGCGATATTTTACTTGCCCGAGATTCGATCGTTGGTATCGGCTAGTTCAATCTCGTTCACAGCAAGTACTTTACTCGTTCTGTAATCCGATATCACTTTGTGATTAACTCTTTAACCACTTGCTTGCAAGTGGTGTTGATATCGATTACCGAGTGTGCCCGAAGTATATATCTCCGACTTGGGAGGCACAAATCCCATCTCGATACGTACAACCAGTAAGTAATTTCCGATCACCTAAGAGACACCTTTATGATCACCCTCTCATAGGATGACGTTTGATGACCTCAAAGCTTTCTTCCGATACCAGGGAGTTGCATTATCTCATGGTCTAAGTAATACAATATTTGACATAAGAAAAAGCTTCGCAAAGATGAACACGATGACACGATCTAATTACTCTGCTTGATTTGGGTCTGTCCATCATATCGTTCTCCTAAGGACATGATCTCATTATTAATCGACAACTCATGTCTATGGTTAGGAAACCTTAACCATCATTAATCAATGAGCTAGTCCATAGAGGCGTACTAGGGACACGGTGTTCTTCATAAACCACACAAGTATCAAAGTTTCCGCTTAATACAATTGTAGCATGGAATATAAACTTTATCATGAACAAGAACTATAATAATAACATCTTTATTATTGCCTCTAGGGCATAATTCCAACAGTCTCCCACTTGCACTAGAGTCAATAATCTAGTTTACATCTCGAAACTATCTAACACCCATGGCACTAAGGTGTTGATCATGTTTTTCTCGTGGAAGAGGTTTAGTCAACGGGTCTGCGACATTCAGATCCGTATGTACTTTGCTAATCTTCAGATCTCCATCTGATATAATAATCTCGAATTATATGAAACTTGTGGTTGATGTGCTTGATTTTTGGATGATATCTTGGTTCCTTAGCCAGTGTTATGGCGCTAGTGTTGTCACACAATATCTCCAGTGGGTCCAAGGCACTTGGAACCACACCAAGCTCAGTGATTAAGTTCCTGATCCAAACTCCTTCACTTGACGCTTCTGCAGTAGCCATGTATTCTGCTTCTACTGTATATCCCATGATCACGCTTTGCTTGCAGCTTCTCTAGCTCACAGCTCCTCCATTCAAAATATAAACATATCCTGTCTGATATTTAGAATCATCCTTGTCGGTGTCGAAGCTAGCGTTGACGTAACCTTTTACGACGAGCTGCTCATCACCTCCATAGACCAAGAACATTTCTTTAGTCCTATTTAAATACTTTAGGATGTTCTTTACGGCTGCCCAGTGTTCCACTCCTGGATCACTTTGGTATCTTCTCGTCGAACTAAGAGCATTGGACACATCCGGTCTAGTACACAGCATGGCATACATGATAGAACCTATGGCCGAGGCATAAGGCACTTTGATCATAGCTTCTCTATCGTTTACCGTAGCTGACACTGAGCCTTGCTCAATATCTTACCTGACAACATAGGCACTGAACCTTTCTTTGCCTTATCCATTCTGAACCTTTTCAGAACTTTGTCTAGGTATGTACTTTGTCTTAAAGCTATTAGGCGTCTTTGTCTATCTCTATAGATTTTGATGCCTAATATATAAGCAGCTTCTCCTAGGTCTTTCATTGAAAAACATTTGTTCAAATAACTCTTCACATCGTTAAGCATATCAATGTCATATCCAATAATCAATATGTCATCCACATATAGTACTAAAAATGTCACTGAGCTCCCACTCACTTTCTTGTAGATACAAGCTTCGTAGCAATTTGGAACAAATCCAAAGCTCTTGATCACTTGATCAAAATGAAGGTTGCAACTCCGAGATGCTTGCTCCAGTCCATAAATGGAACGCTGAAGTTTGCACACCTTATCAGCATCCTTAGGATCGACAAAACCTTCGGGTTGCATCATATACAACTCTTCATCAATGTTGCCATTGAGGAATGCAGTCTTGACATCCATATGCCATATTTCATAATCATGAAACGCAGCAATTGATAATAAAATCCGAATGGACTTAAACATCGCTACGAGAGAGAAAGTCTCATCGTAGTCAACACCTTGAACTTGTCGAAAACCTTTCGCGACAAGCCGTGATTTATAGACAGTAACATTACCATCCGCATCCGTTTTCTTCTTGAAGATCCATTTGCACTCAACGGCCTTTCGGTCGCTAGGAGGGTCCACCAAAGTCCATACTTGGTTTTCACTCATGGATCCCAATTCGGATTTCATGGCCTCTAGCCATTTCTCAGAGTCTGGGCTCATCATCGCTTCCTCATAGTTCGCAGGTTCACTATTGTCTACCAACAAGACAGTTAAGACAGGGTTGTCGTACCACTCAGGAGGGGCACATGACCTTGTCGACCTGCGACGTTCAGTAGTAGCATCGTCTGAAGCTTCATGATACTCGTCATTGGCTTCCTCTATTGTTGGTGCAGACGGCACTGGAACAATTTTAGGTGTTGCGCTACTCTCCAACTCAAGATAAGGTTCAATAACCTCTTCTAGCTCTACTTTCCTCCCACTCACTTCTGTCGAGAGAAACTCCTTCTCAAGAAAGGATCCGTTCTTTGCGACAAACACTTTGCCTTCGGATCTGTGATAGAAGGTATACCCAATAGTTTCCTTAGGGTATCCAATGAAGACGCATTTCTCCGCTTTGGGTTCGAGCTTGTCCGGCATCAACTTCTTGACGTAAGCTTCGCATCCCCAAACTTTAAGAAACGACAACTTAGGTTTAGCACCAAACCACAGTTCATACGGTGTCGTCTCAACGGATTTAGATGGTGCCCTATTTAAAGTGAATGCAGCGGTTTCTAATGCATAACCCCAAAATGATAACAGCAAATCTGTAAGAGACATCATTGATCGCACCATATCTAATAGAGTTCGATTCCGGCGTTCAGACACACCATTGCGATGTGGTGTTCCGGGTGGCGTGAGTTGCGAAACGATTCCGCTTGCTTTAAGATGCGTGAGAAAATTATAACTCAAATATTCACCTCCACGATCAGATCGTAGAAATTTAATTTTCCTGTTACGATGGTTTTCCACTTCGTTCTGAAATTCTTTGAACTTTTCAAATGTTTCAGATTTATGTTTCGTTAAATAGATATACCCATATCTACTTAAGTCATCAGTAAAAGTGAGAAAATAGCGATATCCATCGCGCGTCGAAACACTCATTGGTCCGCATACATCGGTATGTATGATTTCCAACAAGTCCGTTGCACGCTCCATTATTCCGGAGAATGGGGTTTTGATCATCTTGACCATGAGGCACGGCTCGCACGTGTCAAATGATTCAAAATCAAGAGACTCCAAAAGTCCATCAGAATGGAGTTTCTTCATGCGTTTTACACCAATATGACCTAGACGGCAGTGCCACAAATAAGTCGTATTATCACTATCTACCTTGCATCTCTTAGCCTCAATGTTATGGATGTGTGTTTCATTGCTTTCGAGATTCAGAAGAAATAAACCATTCAAAGCAGGTGCATGACCATAAAATATGTTACTCATATAAATAGAACAACCATTATTCCCCGATTTAAATGAATAACTGTCTTGCAATAAACACGATCCAGATATGATGTTCATGCTCAACGCAGGCACATAATAACATTTATTAAGGTTTAAAACTAATCCCGAAGGTAAAACTAAGGAGAGCATGCCGACAGCCATCACAGCAACTCTTGATATGTTGCCAATGCGCATCGTCATCTCATCCCTTGCTAGACGCCGTCTATTCCGTAGCTCCTGTTTCGAGTTACAAATATTAGCAACTGAACCAGTATCAGATACCCAGGCACTACAACGAGCGCTAGTAAGGTAAACATCAATAACATGTATATCAAATATACCTTTAATGGTGCCAGACTTCTTGTCCGCTAAGTACTTCGGACAGTTGCGCTTCCAGTGACCCTTGTCCTTGCAATAGAAGCACTCAGTGTCTGGCTTAGGTCCAGACTTGAGCTTCTTCTCAGCGGGGGCAACGCGCTTGCCGCTGCCTTTCTTGAAGGACTTCTTTGCACCCTTACCTTTCTTAAAGCTAGGGGGCTTGTTGACCATCAACACATGATTATCTTTCTTGATGTCAACCTCTGCAGCTTTCAGCTTAGCGAAGAGCTCAGTGATCGTATCAGTGGAACCAATATGATTGTGAGTAACTACAAAACCTTTGTAGCTAGGAGGGAGTGATTGCAGAACTCTGTCAATCTTGAGCTCTTCTGGAATCTTGCAGTCCAGTTGCTCAAGACGTTGAGTGTAGCCCGACATCTTAATGGCGTGCTCACTAACGGAACTCCCTTTCTCCATCTTGCAGTTAAAGAATTTCTCAGAGATCTCATATCTCTCAGAACGGGCCTGAGTCTGAAACATGGTTTTCAGTTCCTCAAGAATCTCAAAGGGCCCGGCGAACTCCTCAAAACGATTTTGAAGGTCCGATTCCATAGCAAACAACATGGTGCTCTTAATCACACCATAATCATCTTTGCGCGACTGATAAACAACTTTTCATCAGCCGGCGCATCTACAGCAGGGGCGTCACCTAGCGCTTTCTCAAGGACATAGTCCTTTTGTCCGCCAGCTAGAATGATTCTCAAATTGCAGAACCAGTTGGTGAAGTTAGACCCATTGTTCTTAAGCTTTTCTTTCTCAGCAAAAACGTTGAAGTTGAAGTTGGACTTAGCCATTTGATCTAAAAAATTTGCAAGTACAATTTTGACTATGTTCATGATAACTAGTTCAACTTAATCATATTACTAGATGAACTCCCACTAAATCCAACATCCCTCAAGTTGTTTAGTGAATATGATCCAAATTCACCACACATAATCTGATCTTCACGAGAAGAGATGTGGTTTCAATGGTGGACGACGAAGTGTCGATCATATCATTCATATGCCTCATGCTTAACCTTTCGGTTCGTGTGTTCCGAGGCCATGTCTGTACATGCTAGGCTCGTCAAGTCAAACCCAAGTATTTCCGCGTGTGCAAAACTGGCTTGCACCTGTTGTATGTGAACGTAGAGTTTATAGCACCCGATCATCACGTGGTGCTTGAACACGAAGAACTTTCGCAACGGTGCATACATTGGGAGAACACAGTTTTATCTTGATCTTTCAGTGAGGAATCATCTTATAATGCTACCGTCGCGATCTAAGCATAATAAGATACATAAAAGGATAAACATCACATGCATATAATTTTATGTGACATGGTATAGCCAATCTCCGCGCAATGATCTCCATCTTGTGCGTGCCAGCATGATCTCCATCACTCCACCATGATTGCCTCCACCACGAATAGCAACTACAACTATTGCTAACTACTTAGCGATAAAGTAAATCTATTGCATGGCGTATAAGAATTTGACGCACAGGTCATACACAATTATAAAGACAACCATATGGCTCTTGCCGGTTGTGAACTCATCGACATGAAAGTCGTGAAATATTACAAAACATGATCATTGCATACAACATACACATCACATCTTGGGCCATACCATATCACAGAAACACTCCCTGCAAAAAACAAGTTAGATGCCTCTACTTTGTTGTTGCATGTTTTACGTGGCTTATGGGAGTAACAAGCTAAGAACAATTCTTACCTACGGAAAGCCACAACGGTGATATTATGGTTGCCAACATCCGGTGTAAATCCCATGACAACTATAGTGAGAGAAACTGGCATCCACTAGCCGCTGTGTGGAACAAGCCACACGTCAAGTGCGGAGCCGGTCTCGCGAACGAGATCACGTAAAGTTGGCCTGGACCGCTTCGATCTCACTATCCCGCGTCATAATAAGTACACAACAAGAGGCTTGCAACAGAAAACATCAACGCCCGCAACAAGCATGTTGCGTTATACTCGTGAAACACATCTACGCATAGATCTAGCTATGATACCACTGAAGGGTTTCGCAGCATAGTAAATCAAAAAAATTCTACGGATGCGAACGGGAAAGCCAAGATCTAATCTAGGAGATGCAATCAACGAGAGGGATAGATGAGATCTTCATACCCTTGAATAAATCGCACAGTGGAACGTTCAACAGAACGTGGTTGATGTAGTCGTACTAGCCTTCTCCTCCTCGCGATCCGATCCGATCCAATGCCGCAAGTGGCGACGCCTCCGAGAGATGCACACGTACGGCACCGCGACGTCTCCTCCTTCCTCGGTCCAGCAAGTGGGGTGGAGAGATATATTGGATCTACAGCACGACGGCGTGGTGCAAAGGTGGAGAGTTTCTGCGGTAGGGCTTCGCCTACGCGCAGTCGGGAGAGAGAGAGAGAGGAGGGCAGCAGGTAGGCGGCTAGGGTTGGAGGAGGTGTGGGGGTAGGGTGCGCCCCTGCCCTCTTTATATAGAGGGCTGGCCGGCTGCCCTTGCCCCTCCTCCAAGCCCTAGGGCCAGCGGCCACATGGGTGGAGTGGGGGGCAAGTCTCCCCCCCCCTTCTAGAAGATCCCCTAGGGTTTCCCCTAGGGTTTGGCCGGATGGGCCTATGGGGCCTTGTGCCCCTGTCCCAATGCGGCCAGGGCACTCCCTCGTAGGCCCACTCCCCCTCCCGACAAGTGGGGCCACGTTGGTCCCACTCCGGAAGCTTCTAGAACCTTCCGGTACAATCCCAACATTCCGAAACAATTCTGAAATCCAAAAAACTGCATTCCTTTATATGAATCTTATTCTCCGGACCATTCCGGAACCTCTCGTGATGTCCTGGATCTCATCCGAGACTCCGAAAAAAACTCATAAACCAATTATCCATTCTATCCTAGCGTCGAGACACGTTAAGTGTGTGACCCTACGGGTTCGAGAATATGCAGACATGATCTTGTATCAATAATCAACAGCGGGATCTGGAAACCCATATTGACTTCCACATATTCATCGATGATCATATCGGATGAACCACGATGCCAGGATTCAATTAATCCCATATATAAATTCCCTTCGTCACGCGATATTTTACTTGCCCGAGATTCGATCGTTGGTATCGGCATACCTAGTTCAATCTCGTTCACAGCAAGTACTTTACTCGTTCCGTAATCCGATATCACTTTGTGATTAACTCTTTAACCACGTGCTTGCAAGCAGTGTTGATATCGATTACCGAGTAGGCCCGAAGTATATCTCTCCGACTTGGGAGGGACAAATCCCACCTCAATACATACAACCCAACAAGTACTTTCCGATCACCTGAGAGACACCTTTATGATCACCCTCTCATAGGATGACGTTTGATGACCTCAAAGCTTTCTTCCGATACCAGGGAGTTGCATTATCTCATGGTCTAAGGAATACAATATTTGACATAATAAAAAGCTTCGCAAAGATGAACACGATGACACGATCTAATTGCTCTGCTTGATTTGGGTATCTCCATCATATCATTCTCCTAATGACATGATCTCATTATTAATCGACAACTCATGTCTATGGTTAGGAAACCTTAACCATCATTAATCAATGAGCTAATCCATAGAGGCGTACTAGGGACACGGTGTTGTTCATAAACCACACAAGTATCAAAGTTTCCGCTTAATACAATTCTAGCATGGAATATAAACTTTATCATGAACAAGAACTATAATAATAACATCTTTATTATTGCCTCTAGGGCATAATTCCAATAGGTATCCCCCTTGCCCTAGGAGCCCAATAAACCCTAGGTTGGCCGCCACCCCCTCTCTAGTTGCGACCAATCTAGATCTCCTCTAAACCGCTACCGACTAGCTAAACTCTAGTTGATAGCTACCTCTAAACCTCATCCCTCTAAACCCTAGATCTCCGGGGCTCCCTCTACTCCACCATACTCGCTTCGGCTTAGGCAAAGCCCTATGGGATCTCCCCTCTACTTCTGCCACCACGTCGTCGTGCTGCCGGAATTGCGAGGAGAGAGCTACAACGTCCGCTGCATGCTGGAACAAGGGAGAGGAAGGTCTTCATTGAGTACCATACGTGTGACTGACTGCGGGAGCGCTGCCGGAACACAACGCCGGAAGGATCGTCTAAGCGATCTTGAGATCGGCAAGTGAACGACTACATCACCCACGAGAATCTTCTCTCGTTAACCGCTTTGGATCTTCAAGGGTTAGTACTCTATCAACTTGTTACACCAATCTACTAGATAGATCTTAGCTTGATCATAGATTAGATCTTGATTATGTGTTCATGCGGTAGAATTTTTTTGTTTTGCATGCTACGAACCCCTACACTATATACATATATTAACGCTTTTTCTTCTTTTATCCCTCCGGATCGAGCAAATATACTGCAAAGACCATGAAAGGTATAGGATCTAAGAAGTCGCTAATGACGGCAAACCGACGGCTCCCCTTCATGTCGCAAACAAATTTGTGGCACAATGCGGAGTAATTGTTAGGGACTTCATCCCGATCACCGTTTGAAATTGGAATAGGCCTGCTGAGAAAGAAGAAGTTACGCCTTTATATGTCACGGAAAAGGCCAAAGATTTACTTTGGAGGAGGCTCATGCTTAATTTCACCCTACCGACGGTAGAGGTGGATCCAAATGCGGAGAATCTAGATGAGGAGGCCAAGTAACATGTCGCTGCCATGCAACAGAAGGTAAAGGAGTGGGCTCTTAAAAAGATGGCCCAGCAATTCACAACTGGAAGAGAAGGTTGCACCTTGACTTTATCATGAAAAAGAAGACTCCGAATTTCAAGGGTCGGTATGAGAAGATAAAACCATTCTAGGATGAGTTTGTGGACTACAAGAGATTAGCGGTAGATCAGAAAAGGTCTAAAACGAACAAGATAAATGCCACTAACAAGAAGTATCACCATACTATGCCGCTAACAAGAAGTATCTCGCAGCCCTTGACAATGTGGATGCTCTGGCGGAGGCGCTGTCAGCCGAAGCGCCTGCGGCGTACAAACGCAAGAAGAAGGGCATCGGCGCGTCCGTCGGGCTGGCGATGGCCATGGCGGCTGGAGCGGAGCTGGATCTGCCCCAGATCACTTCTCGGATGCCGACGGCTGCGGATGGATCCGAGGTTGCCTTTGCTGCCTATTCTGCTCGCTGCAAGCGATATGGGCCCAAGCTCATTGATTTGCTGTCCGAGTACGCACTGCGGCAGCAGGGCGAGGCCAAAGCTAGGCAGTCTGGCTCCGAGGCGACTCAGGGCCCTGCATCTTAGGCGTAGTAGACGTAGGATAGTTTGTAGTCTGTTTTTGTTGTAAATATTTTGAAGAACACCATCCTTGTGCCACGTAGTGGCCTTATATATTTAATGAATTCCTCTGAGTTGTGCACTATCTTTGGCTGAATGTTTGTGTTCCTTTCTTTTGCTGCCGTTCTAGGTTCCTTCGGGTGCTGACCCTGTTGACGCCCCATCCACCATGCCGTTGCGTCCATCCTTGGATGATTCCTCGCAGCTCACTTTCCTTCGGGATCGTGTGCGCAGTCTGGAGAGGGAGTTGCTCGGGTTACGCGGTCATGCCGACGTTTGGAAGTCCAAGGCGGATCGTGGTGCAGCCAGAGAGGAGTACTTGATGGCGGAGCTGGTCCGGCTGTCCGAGCAGCTGCAATGTAAGTTGTTCTTTGGTCGAGCTGTAGCTCTGTTCTTCGGATGAGCCTGCTGGCCTTACTCTTATTTTGTCCGATTGCTGCAGGTGCAAATCTTGCTCTGAGGGAAAAAAAGAGCGTGTCGCTGTTCGGGTCAATTGCTTGACTCAACAGGACATGGAGGCCGGCGGCTTCTTCTGGATGGATCGTGATCGCACCATAGCCCTGGCGACGATGCAGGATCGTGTTCATCAAGTTTCGCGGGTGCTCCGCCAAGTGCAGACATCGCTTTCCTCGGTGCTGCACGTCATGTTCCCTTTGGATGTCGTGCCAACAAGTCTTGCGGGTCTTCTGTCGAAATTTTGGAACGTAAGCAATGTCAAGGAGTTGGTGCGGCAGCAGCTTGTCGCAGGAGTGAAAGCTGCGTTGTCTCTTGTGAGGCTGCACCGGTCTAACGTGGATTTGGCTGCCGTGGCTGCTGGGCCACCTCTTCGCCCTGATGGTGGCGAGTGGGACATGCGTCCGCATTACGCGGCTGTAAGGCAGTATGCCGAACAGATTGTAGATTTGTTTGAGCAGCGTGCCCAGATTATTCTTCAACATAGGTAGTACCTGTAGAAAGAGAGAGATGTAAAATTTGTATATTTCGGCTGGGCGTGTTGTGCCCTTTGTTGTAAAGGTTTGTTTGTTTGTGAACACGCAGTGCTTTAATTGGGTACGTGTCCTTTTCGTTTGCCTGACGTTGTCAGCTACTCAGGTGTACACGTTTGGTCCTCAGTCGATGAAATCGTGAGGTGGGGGGAGCCCTCGAGTGCGTTTGTAGCATATAGTACAGTTGCAGAAAATAGTGAACCGAAGTTTTGGGGCGAGACACTTAGCTTTATTTATATCGTAATGGAGGAGGTATATTGTTCGGCTGAGTAGCCTTGGCTGGAAGCCTTATTGAAAGTAAAAAAAAGGGGTAGGTTGCTACGGATAGAATCGTCGCAGGTGCGAGATATTCCATGGGTTGTAGTATGCGACTCCAGACTCCACGTGCTTGAGGCGATAGGCGCCACCTAGGATGACTTCGGTGATGACGTAGGGTCCTTCCCATGGCGACTCGAATTTATTCGGTCGCTTTTGCTTGAGTCGCAAGACGAGGTCTCCTTCGACGAAGGACCTTGGGCGCAGCCGGCGGCTGTGGTAGTTGCGGAGACTCTGCTGGTACACCGCTGATCGAGCTGCTGCTATATCCCGTGCTTCGTCGAGTGTATCGACAGCGTCTTAGAGTGCAGCCGTGGATTCGGCTTCACTGTAGGTGACGACCCGTGGGTCCTGGTGGCGTACTTCGGCTCGTAGCACGGCTTCGGCTCCGTGTACCATGAAGAACGGTGTGTAGCCGGTGGAGCTATTTGGCATAGTTCGTAAGATCCACAGGACGGAGGGTAGCTCCTTTGTCCAGTTTCCAGCTTTTTGTTCGAGTAAGCTCATGAGGCGCTTCTTGATGCCGGCGCCGATTAGGCCGTTGGCCTTTTCCACTTGCCCGTTCGTTTGCGGGTGTGCCACTGAGGCATACGTGATGTTGATCCCAAGGCCTTCGCAGAAGTCCTGGAATTCTTCGGAGATGAAGTTCGATCCGTTGTCGGTGATGATGCTGTGTGGTACGCTGAACCTGTAGACAATGGACTCGAAGAACTTGACGGCAGTTTTGCCTTTCTAGTTGGTGACCGGCATGGCCTCGATCCATTTGGTGAATTTGTCGACTGCAACCAGGAGGAAGACGTTTCCTCCTTTCAAGGATTTTGGCAGTTTGCCGATCATGTCGAGGCCCCATTGAGCGAAAGGCCAAGCTATAGGTATGGGCCTGATCTCGGACCCAGGTGCGTGCGGTTTGTCGGCGAACCGTTGGCATCCGTTGCATCTTCGGACGATGTCCTTTGCATCGCTCATGGACGTTGGCCAGTAGAATCCTGCTCGTAGAGCTTTAGCGACAAGGGAGCGGCTGCCTGCGTGGTGGACGTAGATGCCTTCATGGATGTCTTGGAGTATGGCCTTGCCATCGTTGATGGTGACGCATCGTTGAAGTACACCCGTGATGCGGCGCTTGTATAGCTCGCCGTTGATGATGGTGAAGGCCTTTGACCGGCGAGATATGCGCTGGGCGTCTGTTGGGCTGTCAGGCAATTCTCCGGTTATCAAGAACTGGAGGTATGGTCGTGTCCAAGATTCTTTGACTACCATGACCTACATTAGGTTGAGCATGGCTACCTCTGTGTCCAGCTTTTCGGGTCCTTCGTGTCCTTCGGGTAGCGTAGCTCCCGAGTGCTCTGCTTCTTCGGGTGATCCCTTGGGGAATTTCCGCTTGATGGATGGCACGCAGATTTGTTCGAGGAATACACCTGGTGGCACCTTTGCGCAAGTGGAGCCGATGTTGGCGAGTCTATCGGCTTCCTCGTTGCTCTCTCTTCCCACATGCCGAAGTTCGCAGCCGTTGAATTCTCCTTCGAGTGCGTGGTAGAGCGCGCGGTATGCGATCATGTTTTCGGCGTGTGCGTCGCACTCATTCATCGTCTGCTGGACGATGAGGTTGGAGTCACCGTAGATGACCAGGCGCGTTGCGCCGCATATTTTTGCCATCCTCATGCCATGGATGAGGGCTTCGTATTCGGCTTCGTTGTTGGAGGCTCTGAATTTCATCCGAAGAACGTACTTCATCTTGTCACCTTGCGGGGAGGTCAGTATGACCCCTGCCCCTGCTCCGGCTTCGCGCTTGGAGCCGTCGAAATGCATTGTCCAGGACTGCGACATGTCTGGGGTGTCTGGCAGCTGCAGCTCCATCCAGTGTACCAGGAAGTCCGGAAGGACTTGAGATTTGATTGCGTGTCGCTTTTCGTAGACGATGTCCAAGGGTGATAGTTCGATGCCCCACAGGGCCACCCGTTCTGTGGCCTCTGGATTATTCAGGATGATGTTCAGGGGTGCTTCGTTGACGACCATCACTTGGTGCTCCTAGAAGTAATGGCTCAGCCGTCGAGCCGTCATGAATACGCCGTAGGCTAGCTTCTGGTAGTGAGGGTACCTCTGCTTTGTTGGTGTCAGTACCTCGCTGAGGTAGTAAATTGGGCGCTGGACCCCGTGGGTCTTGCCTTCTTCGGGTCGTTCGACCACGAGTACGGTGCTGACCACCTGATGTGTGGCTGCTATGTACAGCAGCAGGGGCTCGCGCTCCTTTGGCGTGACCAAAACGGGCGAGGTGGAGAGGAGCCGCTAAGGGCTTTCGAATGCGTCGTTGGCTTCTGGTGTCCACTCGAACTTGTCTGCTTTACGCAGCAGCTGGTAGAATGGTAGGGCCTTCTCTCCCATACGGCTGATGAACCTGCTTAGCGCCGCTACTCGTCCTGCGAGCTGCTGGACGCCCTTGAGGTTTTTCGGCTTCTCCATCGTCATGATGGCTTTGATTTTCTTTGGGTTCGCCTCGATCCCTCGTTGAGAGATGAAGTACCTGAGCAGCTGACCTGATGGGACATCGAAGGCGCACTTTTCGGGATTGAGCTTGATCCTGTAGCGATCAAGGTTGTCGAACGTCTCGCGGAGATCGTCGATAAGTGTCCTTGCCTCCCTGGTTTTTATTACTATGTCGTCGACATAAACTTGGACGTTGCGACCAATATGGTCCTTGAGGCAGGCCTGCATGCATCGCTGGTACGTGGCACCCGCGTTCTTTAGCCCGAAGGGCATTGTGTTGTAACAGAATACTCCGAACGGTGTAATGAACGTCGTTTTCTCCTGATCTTCTACCTTGAGCCGAATCTGGTTATAGCCTGAGTAGGCGTCGAGGAAGGAGAGTTTCTCGCAACCTGCAGTCGAATCGATAATCTGGTCGATCTGTGGAAGAGGGAAGTGGTCCTTTGGGCAATGCTTATTTAGTGACGTGAAGTCCACACACATCCGCAGGATGTCCGTGTCCTTCTTCGGGACCATCACCGTGTTTGCAAGCCACTCGCTTTCTTTGATTTCCCTGATGAAGTCTGCAGCGAGTAGTCTATTGATTTCCTTGCCGATAGCTTCGGCTCGTGGCTCCGACAGTCTTCGGATGGACTGCTTGACTGGCTTGGTGTCTGGAAAGACATTGAGTGCGTGCTCGGCGAATTCCCTGGGAACTCCTGGCATGTCCGCAAGACACCAGGCGAAGATTTCCCAGCGCTCACGGAGGAATTCGACGAGCGCGCCTTCCTATGCGGTGCTGAGGTCATTGGCGATCAAGGCCGTCTTGGAGGCATCCGTTGGATGGATCTGTACTTTCTTGGTGTTGACGGTGGAGTCGAAGGACATGTCAGGTGCGTTCTGCCTTGTGACTGGGGGTAGCCCATTGTCCGTCACCTCGCGGAGCCTTACAAGCTCATCTTGCATGCCGAAAGACTGGGAGATTTTGTTGAAATCCCTGTCGCATTGGTCCGATCGGGTGAAGCTCCCATGGACTGTGATGACGCCCCTTGGTCCTGGCATCTTGAGTAGTAGGTATGCGTAGTGTGGGCCGGCCAGGAACCTTGCGAATGCTACACGCCCCAGGATGGCGTGGTATTGTGACGGCCAGTCCACTACTTCGAATTCGAGTCGCTCCTGCCGAAAGTTGTCCGGCTTTCCGAAGATGACGTCGAGCCCTATTTTGCCCAGGGGGAATATGCCCTTTCCTGGGACAATGCCGTGGAACGTTGTGTCTGATTGTTCCAGGCTGCATTGCGGGATCCGCATAGCTGCTAGGGTGCTTGCGAACATTAGGTTGATGCCACTGCCGTCGTCCATGAAGACGCGACTCATCTCGAAGCCTCCGATCTGCGCCTCCAGCACCAGGGCAGCATGACCTGGGCGAGGGATCTGGAAAGGGTGATCCGCGCGCGTGAACGTGATGCAGGACTCCGATCCGCTGAGGTACTCAGGGATTGCAGGCGGAGTTGCCACGTCCAAGTTGATTTGTCGGGTGATTTTCTTCTGCACCCTGTTTGTGGGGCGTCCCTTCTGGATCATATTTAGTGCTCCCTTTGGTGGGGGGTATCCGACCCCGGCGTTGTTTTGCGCTGGTGCGACTGGTTGGTTTGGGCCTCCAATAGGTGGCGGTGGAGGAGCTCCGTGTGCTATTTCTCCTGGCGCGGGTGCGTTTCCGAACGCAGGGATTGGGGCTTGTTGCCTCATCTGCACCATGCTTTCGCTGAGTTTCTGGAACTCGCGGCAGTCCTTGAGCATGTGACTGGCTTTCTTTTTGCCATCTTATTTGTCGATGTAGAAGTGGATGGTGCATGGACCCGAAAGTTTGTCGAATGCTGAGGGTCCATTGTCGCGATTGCGACGTTGCCACGACTGTGCTGATCGTTCGTTGTCACGGAGATTTCCTCCGCGGTATCCTCCGTTGTTGCGGCTGTTGTCGTTGCGGCGGTCGGTGTAGCCAGCCGCGACCATGTCGGGTCCGTCGCGGTCTTCGTAGACACGCGATCTCCTCTTGCTGCGGCGTTCTCGCCTTCGGCCATAGTCGTCCTCTTCATCTGATTGCGCTCGCTGGATGCAATCTTCGCCGTCTGCCCAACTGTTGGCAATTTCCATGAGGTGGTCGAGTGTCTTGGGTTTGACACGCCCAAGTTCTTCCTTGAAATCTTGGCGTTTGACGCCATCTCTGAAGGCGTCGATGGCCCTCTCCTCGGAGATATGCGCTGCGGAGTTCTTGGTGGTAGACCAGCGTAATATGTATGAGCGAATAGATTCCCCCGTTCTCTGAGTACAGGCTCGCAACTCTTCGATTGAGGCGGGCCTCTTGCTGGTGCCCTTGAAATTTCGGATGAAGCTGTAAGCTAGCTCCTCCCAACTTCGGATGGATCCTGATGATAGGCTGTTGAGCCAGACCCGCGCCGCGCCTGTCAGCTGTAGCTGGAGGCATTGCATGGCGGTTTCTTTGTTACCGCCGTGCAGCTTGACGGATGACAGATGATCGCTGAGCCAAGATTTTGGATCTTGCGTGCCGTTGAACTTCGGAGTATCCGAAGGAAGCTTGAAATTGCGTGGCATCTTTGTTCGCCGAACAGATCTGCTGAAGCATCGAGCTCCACAGAGTTCTCCTTCATCTTCATCCATCTCGGACTCGGACAAGCATGCGTGTTTGGCTCGCGCTTTGTCGATTTTGCGCTGTGTAAGCGCGTCTCTGGTGTCGTAGTCGCGTTTATGGAGATGCGAGCTCTTCTTCCTTCGAGGAAGGTCATGCTCCTCCTCCTCTTCGGATGAAGGGGTGGGGCTCCGGTCGCGCCTGACCGGAGCTTTCTTCTTCGGCTCCGCAGGAGCATCTTCGTGGAGCGCAGCTCCGACGAGTCCGAGTCCGGTGAGTGCGGACTTATGCATGGCTCTTTTCGGGTCCCCTTCCGGAGGTTGGTGGGCCGCGAGATACGCAGTGGCTGCCAGGATCGCAGCTTGCGGTGTCTTCGGGATGATGTTGCCGTCGGCATCCATATCCATGAACGACATGTGGAGGGTTCGGGTCACATCACGGCGTTCCTTGGGATCCATGTTCTCCACCCGCGAGCAATGCTTGTTTCCCTGATTACCATTCGTGCTGGAGCCGGGTGCCATGGCGGAGAGCGCAGCTCGTCACGCGCTGGACTCAGAGGCTGCTTGCTTGCGTTTACCTAGCGGCTCCTGCATCTTGACTTGCTTCTTGTGCTCCTCGATGAGGAGGTAGTGGTACGCCATCAGTAGGTCACGTGGTGAATCCACAGGCAGGACTATGTCGCCTGCGACGGCACGGCGTGCCTGGACCCATCCTTCTTTGCTAAGTTGGATGACGTGGCCGTTGTTTTCCCCTTCGGGTGGGGGGGACTGGATTCTTCTGTTCCCGCCGTTTCCGCCGTTTTCGTCCTGTGGGTTGGGGTTCGTGTTGGGCGGCGGGTTAGGCATTTGTTGATCCTGGATGACCGCGG
Organism: Avena sativa; assembly: GCA_916181665.1. Classification (NCBI taxonomy): domain Eukaryota; kingdom Viridiplantae; phylum Streptophyta; class Magnoliopsida; order Poales; family Poaceae; genus Avena; species Avena sativa. Next base: position 371,097,361 of record OV702284.1, read on the forward strand.
CGCATAGGTAGCGCTCGTAGATCGGTTCGCTGCTGCCGCAGCTTTCAGATCCGGAACCGTAGGTCCCTTCATCCGAAGGTGGATCGCACAGATCGGAGTTGCAGCTGCTGCTGTTGTAGAACTCATCTGTCGATGGTGACGTGCGTAGTACGGGGTGTGGAGCCCACGAGGCGGGCCTGATTGATGGCACGGGCACCCGCTCAGGTAGGCGGAGGGTGCCAGTTTGTCCCACCTGGAAGCAGAAGCTCCCGAACAAAATTTCGAGTCCGTCGCCTACGGTCTCGAAATCTTTCATGGTGGCCGGCGAGTGGGAGGTGAAGTCGAAAGTGCCGAAGAGGAGGTGATTCTCCGTCGCCGCGGAGTTGTAGATCGATCGGGTCGGAACCGTCACGATCGCACAATCAGCAGCCCCGCTTCCCACAGACGGCGCCAATTGACGAGGTTTAATCTCGTCAATGCCCATTGTTATGGACTTGGGTTTTGGAGAAGATGGGGATGCTGGAGATCGTGGCACGGTTAACAGACAAGCAACCAGGGGACACGAGATTTACCCAGGTTCAGGCCCCCGGAGGGAAAACCCTACTCCTGCTTGTCTACTCTTGATTATGGCGGAACCGAAGGTTACAGGGTGCGCAGATTCGATCTGGCGTGGAGGTGTGTGCGAAAGTATGAGTTGAGAGATCTAGGACGTGCCCTCCTGGCCTTTATATAGACTTAGGCAGGTCCCGGGCATAGTCCTAGTCGGTTACAGGTTCTAGGGTTTTACCCCTTTGAATTTCCTATCTATGCTAGTCTTGCGCTCCAAGGATCCGAAGGCGTCATGGGCCTTGGCCACCCGAAAATCTTCATGGGCCAGCGTATATCTGCTGTGGGCCTTCCTTGGGCTGGACCAGGTATGCTGAAGTTATGTACCCGTAGGGTATAACCATGTCAAAGGTGGCTACAGGGCTGCCATTCCTAAGTGGAAGAAACTTGAGGATGATCTACGTGCTAAAGGGGTCATCCCAGAGACAACCGATTGGATCGAATGCGTAAAGAATTGGTTTTACAGGCATGAGGGCATGTTGGACTCAGAAGGGAAGTGTATATATAACATAAGACATAAAGAAAACCCCTTGCCCATCGAGGACATAAGAAATGCAGTAAAGGCTGTTGAAGCGGGAAAGTTCATTCCCGATAGAGAGAATGATGAGCTCAAACTCGTCCTTGGGAATCCGAAACATGAAGGATGAACACGAGACACAATAGGCTTCCAACCATGGAGCATTGGGTTTCCCGCATACAGGAAGAAATATCCTAATAGAAGATGTAAGAGGAGAAAGGACAAGGAGGAAATTGAAGCAAATAATCAGGCAGTTCGGATGCATTACATTGAAGAACAATTAAAGCGGAAACAAGATCAAATTGAAGCACTTAGCCAACAAGGTACTACCTGCCCATCTCAGCGGCACATGGTAGAACCTGCATTCGATGCTACCGGCCTATTAAATAATCGAAAAAGCAGTGTGGCTTCCATAGAGGTCCCGGGTGATGACGATGATGATGGTGCACCGACGATGGATCATGTTGGCTACCCAGTGGATGATATCACGGAGACGACACATTGCAAGCTACATGTCAAAGTTGTGAACATAACAATGAAGGCGACGGTCGGCTATGCCTTACCAATTGGACTTGAACCAACTTACCATTGTCGCCCGGTTCCACAGGGTTATGCTATTGTCGGGATGGATGAAGTTATGTACGCATTTCACTAGTTGAAGCTTGACTACCCTGCAGGTAAAGGGGATATGACTGAACTGGGAGAAGCAACAAACGTCACCATTCTATGGCCAAAGGAATATATCGTGCTTCCAAATCAGACGCCAAGGCCATCTTCGCTGCCGCCTCACCCGTCTCCACCAGCACAACAGTCGTCTCCGCCGCCTCACCCATCTCCAGCGCAACAATCGTCTCCAGCGTAGTCGTCGTCGTCGTGCCAGCCATCGCCGCCGGCTCAGGAAAAAAGCGTAAGCGTACCACCGCTACTCTGCAGAGTGGTAAGTGATCACCGATACGTAAACAGGAGCCTCTACCAAAAGTATCAAAGGTTCCTCCCAAGAGAGCTTACGACTATACTCCAGTGGAGACTGCGGAGATCGTCGAGGTGGAAATGACCGAGTTTTTTGCTAAACTAAAGCAACCGAAAGATCCAAAGTTCCCCAGCACCGAAGAAGATAAAGCCCGAGTGCTCAAAATGCTAAAGGCCCTTCACCAATCTGAGCCAAAGCTGTCATCAGAGCGCTCTATTCTTAAGTCACATGCGGCACAAAATCTGTCGAATAGCACTAGTGCAAGCGGTAAATCAGTTCCCAGCTCGGAGAACAAAAAAACAATCGTGCCCCCCGCTCAAGGTGATTTCCCATACCAATGTGGGGTCGAGCAATTATGTAGTCGAAGAGCAGTATGATCCAGAGGTAGTTACACTGTACGGAGAATTGGTCGCTGCTCAAGGTATGAGTATTTCTAACTACTTATCCTAGTTAGAGTACTTCCCCGCGACTGAAGTAGCATACAAATATCAGTACGGAAATCCTCTCGTCAAACCTGAGGAGGTAAAGACAAGCAGGAGTAGGGTTTTCCCTCCGGGGTCCCGAACCTGGGTAAACATCGTGTCTCCGCATTGCTTGCCTGTTAGTCGTCTCGTGATCTCCAGCCTCCCCATCTTCTCTAAACCCAAGTCCATAACAATAGGCATTGACGAGTCAAACCTTCGTCATTACTGCTCTAGCGAGGCCCGTATACGCGGCCTGGCCTGTAAATAGTTTACCGAGGCCCGTTAAGCCAGCGCTTTGCCTGGTACATATAGCGGTGCAGTGAGCGAGTAAGGGTTCAAACCTGCACTCCTCCGCCGTCCTAATCCTAGCACCGCCGCCGCCAGACTACTTCTCCGACGAGAAATCGCTCGCGATGTCCGGCCGCCGCGCGAGCTTCTGGCTTGATTGAGCAGCTATGGAGGCGGGGAGCTTGCCGTGAAGCGTTCGTCCGCTCGGAGGCGGCGAGGAACCGGGAAGCTCGTCGTTGGACCAACCATGACGAGTCGCCGCCAGGGAAGCTCCGCCCGTGGTCGTGCGGCCGGGGAGGGCTCTTCCTGCGGTCCCTCCTCGCACGCCTTCACCGTCCCTGCCGTGGTGGTCGCTCCGCTCAACGACCCCGACAGCAAGTCCGATTACTGGAGCTCGCCTTCTCCGCCGCGTGCGCGCGTCATCGCGGCGGCCGACTATGTCCACGACTCCGGCGAGGAGCGCCTCGCCATGGAGATGGTCGTCCGCGAGTCCGGGCTGGAGCGGCAGGTGGAGAAGGAGATCGAGGCCGCCGACGCGCGCCGGGTTGTGAAGCTCGTTGAGGCGCGGCTGGCGCGAGAGCGGGAGGAGGAGCTCCCCACGAGGGAGCGCGCCGCCCCACTGGTCGTCAAGCTCGAGTTGGCGGACCTGATCGACCTCACTGTGTGAGGTTGACGCTGCCCCAAACGCCGCCACAACCTACGGCTCCGGCCGTGGCCGAGCTTAATTTTGGTCTAGGTTGCGGCGGCGGCCCCGTATATAGGTTTATTTTAGTTGCGCAGCTGTTGAATCGCTGTTAGTATGTGTAATTAGTCGAATCACGAACAATCCCCTCCGCTGTTCTTCGATAAATTTTGCCACGAGTGCAAATATTCAAATGTGCAGTTCGTATTTACCTTTTTCATTTTGCGCCATGTCGATCTTGCCCTGTATTCGTGTTTTCGGGAGATTGTATTCCGGTTTTGCAGTTCGCGAGTTTACAGGGTTCATTAGAGATGCTCTAACAATCGTCGACACGAACCTTAGAAATTTTTTAGAGAGAAAAAATGAGCTTCCTCCATTTTATCCTTCTTAGGGGATTCGATTCTTCTTCTTGTTTGTGGTTATCGTTTTACCGACGTAAACATCACGCCATACCGTATCATAATGTTCAAAACCAGATTTGCTCCCGCAGTTTTCAGAAACCTATCTGTATTCTCGTCCTCTATCGAAAGTCAAGTCGCATCCGGCGACACGCGCCAAGAAAATGCCAGCTTTGACGGTCGAGATGCCACTTAGGGCATCGACAGAATCGAAGAGATATGATCATATGCAGTGCGGCGCAGTTGACCGGGCTGACCCGAAACGGTACTGTTCAACCTTTGACAAACAAGCTCCAAAAACAGCAGGCGGCTCGTGGTTTTCTCCATTATTTTTCTGCTCTGAACCAGTGAATCCGAAGCTCGCCCACAGAAATCGATCCTCCGAGTCGTCGACGCAGTCTGCCGATCATGAGTATGTATGTACAGATGTATATATATATCTCCGTTTACAATGGGCAGACCATAGGCAGGAAGGAACAGGAAAAAAGAGAGAGAGAGAGAGAGAGAAGGCAGCAGTGTTCTTTTACATACATACAGAGTTTAGAGCATCACAAATCACTACTTGTGGTACATTAATTAGGCGACGATCGACATGGGGCGTTGGTTGAAGCCAGATGTACGTGCGAGATCGTTCGTTCGATTTTGTCTTGTTTGTTATTGGGAACTTTGCGTGCTCTCTGTTGATCCATGCACAGTTTTGTCTTGCCTGTACTGTAGTTGTTAAGATCTTTTTTTTCCCTTCTTGCTGGCCCCGAGTTGCCCCTGACAATTCGTCGAATGCATGGTGCAGGTTTACCCGCTGATCGCCGCGATGTCGGTGGTGACGGGGATGTGCGTCTTCCAGCTCACCAGGAACGTCTTCCTCAACCCGGACGTCAGGTCCGTCCAAATTAACTGCCCGATCCAACCAGCTACTGTAGTTACCGCGCTGCAGTCGTCGTGCTCCTGCAACTGAAAGACTGAACTTTTCCTTCGTTTTGCTATTCTTCGCAGGATCAGCAAGAGCAACCGGCAGAGCGCGGTGCTGGAGAACGCGGAGGAGGGCGAGAGGTACAGCCAGCACGCCTTCCGCCGTTACGTCAGCGCGCACCGCCCGGAGGTCTTCCCCGCCATCAACCGCTTCTTCTCCGAGTCCGGCAACGGCAAGTGATCGACGCGCCATCTCCGTCGAACCCGGGTGCATGCATGTGTGTAGATGTGTTACTCGTGTGAATATACTATTTTACGTGCGTTCAGGCGTGGCATGCCTGAAATAACTTGTGATGTATGTACTGTACGTCGGATTCAGGTGGTTTGTTTGCGTCTTAATTTGTGATGTATGTACTGTACGTCGGATTCAGGTTACATCACCAAGTGTTCTCAAAATTTGAATGAAAGATCCACACGCAGTGACCTGAACTTCGGTACTACTAGTATAATTCAGAATTCGAGGGGATATTCCTAACTTGCTTGGGAGATCCAAGCGCATCCGTCGGTGCTTCTTAGGTATATGCTGTTTGTCCCTGTCTGATGCAGAATCCTGAATTGTTCGAAACATGATGATGAGATGCCGACTATGGATAAAGCCCGTCACACATGTCAAATTTCCGTCCACATAACCTGTGCTTCGAATTTGTCAACTCCTATGAGCGACAATTTCTTTTGCCATGAATTATCAAGCTGAGAGAGATAGCTAGCTCCACTTTATTATCAGTGGAAAAAACAATGTATGTGTGCAACCTTTGCAAAACGCTGCGATATTCTCCACGAGATATGCAGACTCGATCATTTAAAAAATGGGAAAGGAAAAAAACCATACCCACACTTATGATGTGTGGTACCTAATGCTGACCTTGAAAGCCTGAAGCATATTCCTTCAGGCCAAGTGGCGTGTTCTCCCTGAAATTCACCTTGCCACAGCCAAGAGCTTCCTTGTGGTCTCGGAGCTCTTCTGTAAACACGGAGATGCCGTGGTGTGACCGGTCAGCGGGGGAAAGGGATGCAATCATGCTGGAGTTCCATAGAAGGTCACCATTGTTGTGCCAGAAAAGCTGAAATACATGCAGTCCCATCGCCGAGGATACAAGGTTTTGTTTTATTCTGCCGCAAGCATATCCCTTATCCTTATGGTTCAGAAGTACTACTCTCTGAAGCATAAAAAAACAGCTATACTTATAAGGTGTGATTCAATAAGGATCCCGATTTCTTGCTAAATACAAGCTAAGGAGGCTATACTGACTAGTATTGAGTTGCAGGGAGTTATGCACAGCACAAGAGGCACATTTCTGTTACTCCTATGTGTGATGTTTCAAGCTGCAGCAGCCTGTTCAGGCGGGCGATGCGAGGTACGGCGTAGTTTGTCTCTGTCCTCCTATAGCCAAGCTTGGCAATAGTTCTGAAAATTCTCTCCGGGCTTGGGATTTGATGGTCTGATGTTGGGATTTGCAGCTCGGCGACCGATGTTCGTCGTCATCCGACTGTGGGTCTGAACTGTACTGCTACAACTGCTGGGTCGAGTTTGCCGGCAAAAGGTGTGTCCGGAAGACGGTGGCCGACCCATTCAAGATAGTTGTAAGTGGCTGACCTCTGTTATATGCCATCATTGTGTTTTTATGTCAGTATAATGAAAAGCTCAAGAGTGGAGTTGAGTTCGTCCGTCTCCATTACTGTCACTGTAATTTCAGTGTTGCCCTCTTATTTTCATTCCTTAGGATACATCGTTGCCGTTCAACAAGTACGCGTTCCTGACGACGCACAACTCCTTCTCGATCCGCGGAGAGCCATCCCACACCGGAGTCCCACGGATCACGCTCTACAACCAAGACGATTCGGTCACCGATCAACTGAATGTACCAAGCACAGCTACAACTTTTGCCTCTTTCAGGTAGCACCTTCTGCATTCTGGTCACTTGCCTGACCCTGAACTGCTCGATTCTGACGCAGAACGGAGTCCGGGCACTGATGCTGGACGTGTACGACTTCCGCGGCGAGGTGTGGCTCTGCCACTCCAAGGGAGGGAAATGCTTCGACTTCACGGCGTTCGTGAGTGAAGGCTTAACTCAACAGCTAGATGTGGTCTACGACGTCATTCGAATTTGTAACTCGTACTCCATGACCTGCGATCCTGCTGCAGGAGCCAGCGGCCGACACCATGAGGGAGATCGAGGCGTTCCTGTCGTCCCACCCGACAGAGGTCGTGACGCTGATCCTGGAGGACTACGTGCGTTCCGACCACGGCCTGTCCAAGCTGTTCGACAGCACGGGCCTGACCAAGTACTGGTTCCCGGTGTCGAGCATGCCGCGGCACGGCGAGGACTGGCCGCGCGTCGGGGACATGGTCGCGCGAGGCCACCGCCTCCTCGTCTTCACCTCCGACGAGTCCAAGGAGTCGGGCGAGGGGATCGCGTACCAGTGGAATTTCATGGTCGAGAACCAGTGTAAGCGCCGTCAGTCTGACTCTGATCCGGTGACGCAGAGTGAAATGAAGAGTGATCAAATCATTCCTGAAGATGTACTACATGTGATCTGGACGCTGATTGTGTGTACGAATTAGATGGGGATGGTGGGATGAGCTCCCGTTCGTGCCACAGCCGCTCCGAGTCCGTGGCCCTGGGCAACAGGACGAGGTCGCTGGTCCTGGTGAACTACTTCCACACGGTGCCGCTCGGCGTGACGGCGTGCGTGGAGCACTCGCTGGGGCTGGTGGACGTGCTCGGGGCGTGCCACGCCGCCGCCGGCAACCGCTGGGCAAACTTCCTCGCCGTCGACTACTACAAGGTACACACGTGATACTAGTAATTGTTTGCTTAAAGGAGAAGAAGGTCCAGATTACTACCTCCCGATCCCCTTTGACGCGACTTCGGTTTCAGAGAAGCGACGGCGGTGGGGTGTTCGAAGCCACGGACATGCTCAACGGGATGCTCATCTGCGGCCGCGACGACGTGCGTGCGTGCAGGGTGAGAGACCCCTATACATCCTTTGCGTTTTTTCCTCCATTATTTGTTTGAGAGAAACCTGTGAGAACTGAAGTGGCCTCGCGTGTTTGCTGTTGCAGAGACGAACTCTCAAGGACCCGTTGCGCGGCCTGCTTGGTAAGCTCGGACTGGTGCCAGGCCGTGGTGTGCGGCGGACATGAAAAGTTGGTCAGGGTTTGGTTCGTTTCAGGTTCAGGTTCAGCGTCTTGTTCATAATGGTCAATTTGCGTTGGTTGTTTGTACTCCCAACCATTCATTCATGATACAGTAGTACGTAACTTTTTGTTCTCGTGTCTCATGTGTGGCTTTGTGTAACCGATTGGATCGGATCGGCTGTCAGGGAGGACGGACTTTTTTTGGTCCTGTAAATACTGTTGGGAAACTGGGCCGGTAGAGGCTCATTCGGTGTGGCCTCTACCAGGCTAGGGTTAGCCCATGTGGTATCCTATCCCTCTTAGTCTATAAATAGAGGAGTAATTATTGTATGTGAATTTACCAGAGACATATCAATAAAGCTTCTTCTTCGCTGTGTCAATTTTCTGTGCAATTTTGTGTGCCTTCGACTCTAGTCTTCTTTCTTGGTTGTGGAGCAGCCTCGGGACCGGCCAGCCGGCAGGGGTTGTTCAACACGTTATCAGCACGTGTCTCTCCGTCGAGCCTCCGTCAAGCCACCGTCGAGTCTGCATCACGCAGGCTTTCGTTGAAGATGACCGGAATCGTCAGCCGCGAGTTCCCGGAGTTGACCCAGGATGGGCTGAACTACCTGACTTGGGCCTCGGACGTTGAGATCGTCCTCGAGGGCCGATGCATCAATGATGCGCAGATTGCGGGGACCCCGACGGCCCCCAGCACCACCATCCCGGCGGACAACGCCAAAGCCCTGCATTTCCTCCGCCATCACATGTGTGAGACTCTCAATAACGAGTACATGGCAGAACGGAGTGCTTCTGCCCTTTGGACCGCCCTCAACAAGCGGTTCTCTAGGCTTAAGTACACCATTCAGCCACAGGCGGAGGCAGATTGGATTCGTCTGAGGTTTGCGGACTTCAAGACCATGGGAGAGTACAACTCCAGGTTACACCGGATTTGTACCATTCTTCAGCTGTGTGGGACCAGTACCACAGATCAGCAGAAGATAGACAAAACTCTCTCCAAATTCCACCCGGACAACATCCAGTCCTCGCGAAACTTTCGCCAGGAAGGATTCACGGAATATGCAGCGCTTATTGATGCTCTCCAAGTGGCCGAGGCGCAGGATAATGTTCTGAAAAAGAACTTCTTCGCGCAACCCTTCGCGGGGGGCCCAAGTCATGAGGCCAATGCCGGCGCCTACAAGGTGCGCAAGCCCATCCACAAGAAGCGAGGCAAGAAGGTCAAGAAGGGCCCCAACTCCTCCAACCCGGCCAAGCAACGCAAGGCGGGCAAGGGGGAGGCAAGGCCCCAGGACTGCTTCCGTTGTGGCTCCAAGACTCACTTCTCCAGGCAGTGTTTGGCCCCTAAGCACGCCGTGGACGCGTTCAAGGCCAACAAGAAGGCGCGCGAGGCGCACCTCGTCCAGGTTGAGGCACCACTGGCGCCCGGAGCGGCGCCCGTGCACAACGTCGCGCCCGTAGTGGCGCAGGACGTAGCACAAGTGGCAGCACCTTCGGCGGTTCCCACGAACGCCACTGTGCCCATGGAGGTTGAGCACGTCGTGCCCCCCCCTGCCCCAGCTAGACATTTCTGCTGCCTCGATGATGATAACCAACGAAGAGAAGCTCAACGATCTTGAGATACAGGCTGAGATTGATGGTTTCTTTGCAGAATCCACCCGAACTCCTTTTTGTTGTTATGATTCTTTTCCGCAAATAATCTGATACAATTCTTTGATATGGTTGTAAGCTCTATGAGAGCAAAACATTTATTTGTTTCCGGCGATTGGATGACATTTATTTCATTCATTTATTCCATTATTTGGTTGTGTTATGTTCTGAAATGTTTATGTGTTTTACTTACGTGATGTAGCATCTTCCTCGCTCCATTATATTAATTAGGCACTATATTTTAGAACGCGTGTGGCGCCCAAATGAAGGAAACGTGCCTTGCTGATAGCGGCACCACAAATACCATCTTGAGAGAAACAAAGTACTTTGAGTCTATTACCAAAAACCCCGGTAACATAATGACGATCGCCGGCTGCGGTCCGAATGTAGTTGGCTCCGGAAGAGCAACTATCATACTCCCAAATGGAACAACTCTGATCATTGAAGAGGCATTGTTGTATCCGGAGTCGACTCGTACTCTCTTGAGTTTTAGAGACATCCGCGCAAATGGTTTCCATGTAGAACCCGATGATGATGAGAATGGAAAGGAGTTCCTACTCATTACCAAGCGCGACGAAAATGGTAAACATGTTGTCGAAAGACTCCCTTCATTAGCTACTGGGTTGCACTACACTAAGATAGTAGCACCACCTATTTACACTACCCTTAAGACTGTCTTTAGAAGCTCTGAACTATTCTGCCTTTGGCATGATAGGTTAGGCCACCCCGGTCTTAGGATGATGAGAAATATAATTAACAACTCGAATGGTCATAATGTTAATGTGAAAAATTTCCCGAATCCCGATGATTTCGTGTGCTCCGCATGCGCTACGGGAAAATTGATCATTAGATCGTCCCCCCTAAAGGTGAAGGATAAACTCCGCGCGTTCTTGGAACGTATATAAGGGGATATATGTGGTCCAATTCAGCCCCTCTCAGGGCCGTTTCGGTACTTCATGGTGCTCATCGATGCTTCCTCTAAATGGTCCAATGTTTGTCTGCTGTCAACAAGGAACCATGCTTTTGCAAAGTTGATCTCTCAGATCATACAAATAAGGAATAAATTGCCTGATTATCGTTTAAAGTCTATTCAAATGGACAATGCCAGAGAATTTACTTCAAAGGCATTCGATGATTATTGCATGGCAACAGGAATCAAACTTGAGCACTCTGTACCGCATGTCCACACTCAAAATGGACTTGCGGAGGCATTGATTAAAAGGATTAAATTCATTGCCAGACCAATCCTTCAGGGTTGTAATTTACCAACTACATGTTGGGGACACGCGGTGTTACACGCCGCTAATCTCATCAACTTTCGACCATCGGCCTACAACATCCACTCTCCTATCCAACTTGCGCAAGGGTTAGCACCGAAAATTTCCCACCTACGTAGGTTCGGCTGCCAGGTATATGTACCTATATCACCACCCCAGTGATCAGCAATGGGACCGCTCCGTAAGTCGGGGATATATGTTGGTTATGAGACTGTGTCCATAATCAGGTTCTTGGACCCCTTGATAGGTGACTGTCACACAGCCCGTTTTGCTGACTGCATTTTTGGCGAGGATCTTTTTCCGACTTTGGGGGGAGGTAATCAACCCCTGGATGACAAAAGTCGAGAAATCACGTGGAAAGCCACGGGGATCCACGCTCATGACCCGCGTACTGTTGAGTCTAATAGAGAAGTCCAAAAGATACTAGATTTGCACTCCCTAGCGAATCAACTGCCTGATCATTTTAGTGATTTAAAGACTGTGACAAAGTCGCATGTGCATGCATGCAATGCACCGGAAAGGGTTGAAATACCGAAGAAAAATGATGGTATACCCTCTCCCGTCCCAAGGCCTAAGAGGACGCGAAATCCGGTTTCTCAAATCCCAAGTACCCGGGGACGCTCGAAGAAAAAGGATAAGAGATATTTATTACAGTCTGCCCTTGTTGAGGTGAGCCAGTTGAGACCTGGCACAAGTACGGATATTTCAGTGCACGAAATTCCGGACTTGAATTTTCCTATATTGGAAATACCCAGCGAAGTTGTGTGCGCACACATCGGAGTGGAAAAGCTAAAGGACCTAGCCCCTGGATTTGGAAATCCGGTGGAGCAAGAGGATGTGCATGATGCACTCCATGAAGAAATGGCCATTAACTATGTTAATTCGGGCGAGTCATACAACCGAGCCATGGAAAAATGTCGACGTTAATTTTGCCAAGAAAATTGCTTCAATCATAGATCTTGACCCTGAGCCTAACACGCTCGCTGATTGTAAGAAAAGGTCAGATTGGAAAGATTGGCAGAAGGCAATCACTGCTGAATTATTATTGTTAAACAAAAGAGAGGTATTTGGACCTGTTTGTCTAACTCCTCCCCACATTCGCCTTGTTGGCCATAAGTGGGTTTTTGTTCGAAAGAGAAACGAGAATAATGAAGTAGTAAGGTACAAAGCAAGGCTCGTTGCTCAAGGTTTCACTCAGCGACCAGGTGTCGACTTTGAGGAAACTTACTCCCCGGTCATGGATGGAATTACCTTTAGATACTTGATCTCAATGGCAGTAAACATGGACTTAAAAATGAAACTTATGGATATTGTCACCGCTTACCTATATGGTAACTTGGATTCGGACATATACATGAAAGTACCAGAAGGTATCCCTGTCCCGAACCAGGATAGAGCAAACAAGAGCTTATATAGTGTTCAGCTTAAGAAGTCATTGTATGGACTAAAACAGTCAGGTAGGATGTGGTATAATCGTTTAAGCGATTTCCTTCATCAGAAGGGCTACGCGAGCAATGAAGATTGCCCATGTGTTTTTATACGGAGATCCCAGGATGGTTTCTGTATTATCTCGGTGTACATGGACGATTTGAATATAATCGATACACCTAACGATATTGAGGAAGCGAGTTCCTACCTGATGTCGGAATTCGAGATGAAAGACTTAGGCAAAACCAAGTTCTGCCTGGGTCTGCAACTTGAACATTCCCCTGCTGGGATTCTAGTTCACCAGTCGGCCTACACCCAGAAGGTGTTGGAACGATTTGGGTTTGAAAAGGCATATCCTTCTAAGACCCCGATGGTCGGAAGATCTTTGCAGCAAGACAAGGACCCGTTCAGGCCTAAAGAAGAGGGGGAGGAAATTCTGTGACCGGAATTCCCCTACTTAAGTGCAGTTGGCGCACTTATGTACCTCGTAGATTGTACATAGCCAGATATTGCATTCGCCGTTAATCTGCTTGCTAGGTATAGTTCTGAGCCTACCAAGAGGCATTGGAAAGGCGTTAAGGACATCTTTAGGTATATACAAGGGACCAAGGACCTTGGCTTGTTTTACCAAAAGAACCAAGACTTATCTGTTGTAGGCTATGTAGATGATGGGTACCTTTCGGACCCGCACACATCCAAGTATCAGACTGGATATGTTTTCCTTTGTGGTGGAACAACGATTTCCTGAAAATCGTCTAAGCAAACTCTTGTGTCAACTTCGACGAACCACTCGGAAATCATAGCATTATATGAAGCATCACGAGAATGTGTATGGCTTCGACGAGTAGTCAGCCACATCCAGATGTCATGTGGACTGAACACCGTACAAACCCCAACAATTATCTATGAAGATAATGTTGCTTGTGTTGCACAAGTCCAGACGGTTTACGTGAAGAGTAATCTCACAAAGCATATAAACCCCAAGTTCTTCTATGCACATGAACTGCAAAAGTTGAACGAAGTGAAAGTCTTGCATACTAAGTCGTGTGAAAATCTAGCTGATTTGTTCACTAAATCATTTCCAGCATCTTCTTTCGAGAGATGTGTCCGTGGGATCGGCATGATGAGACTTAGGGAGATGCAAGGTTCAGGGGGAGAATCTTCACAAACTCATCGCTGAAATCTTGATCCTGATGATTGAGTGCTTAACTTTATAGTTAAGTGAATTGTACTCTTTTTCCCTTAGTGAGTTTTTATGAAGTTTCTCACATGAGGTTTTTAATGAGGCAGTTCATGCAACATAGCAAGAAGTATACCATGTGTGTTTCTCCATATTTTTCCCACTGGGTTCTTTGGAGTTTTGAGCCATGGTTATACAGATAAGATACTGTTGGAGATATGCCCTAGAGGTAATAATAAATGTAGTTATTATTATATATCTTTGTGTTTATGATAAATGTTTACATTCATGCTATAATAGTATTAACAAGGAAACCATTAATACTTGTGTGATTTGTAAACTTAATTTGAAGTCCCTAGTATGGCCTCTATACTTCACTAGCTTGTTGGTTGATTGATGATGTGGTTTCTTTGTCATGAACATTGAGATGTTATCAACAACAAGATCATATCGTTAGGAGAATGATATGGTGGACATACTCCTATAGACAAGCGTAGCATAAAGATCAAGTCATTTCAATAGTTCAATTGCTATATGCTTTCTGATACATAGTAACCTAATTCCTTCGACCATGAGATCATGCATATTGCCTTTACTGGATGGATGCTTTGATGTCATCAAACACCACACCGTAACAGGGTGGCTATAAAAGTGGCATTGGGTGTTCGGAAAGTATTGGTTGAAACACATGGATCAAGAGTGGGATTTGTCCATCCACATGACGGATAGATATTCTCTGGGCCCTCTCGGTGAAATGTCATCCAATTAGCTTGCAAGCATGTGACTTGGTCACAAGGGATCACATATCACGGGAACGAGAAAAGAGTACTTATCAGTAACGAGGTTGAACTAGGTATGCAGAGATACCGACGATCATGACCTCGGATAAGTAACATATCGTGAGACAAAGGGAAATTGGTATCGTATGTAAGTGGTTCATTCGATCGCAAAGTAATCGTAGAAATATGTGGGAGCCATATGAATTTCCAGATTCCTCTATTGGTTATTGTTCGGAGAAGTGTCTCGATCATGTCCGCATAATTCACGAACCGTAGGGAGACACACTTAAGGATTCGACGTTGTTTGAGTAGTTATGGTATTATGAGAAAGAGACCGAATGTTGTTCGGAGTCTCGGATGGGATCCGGGATATCACGAGGTGATCCGGAATGGTCCGGAGAATAAGATTCATATAAGGAAAGTCCCATTTCGGAGTTGGGGAATGGTTCCGGTGTTTTCATCGGGAACATTCTAGAAGGTCCCGGAATGTCCGGCACTCCGGGGGGGAAGGGGTACATGAATGTGTCATTGCAAGATGGAATGATTGCATCATGTACTAAGTGTTCTCGCTGTCCAAAATAAAGGGTTTATTTAATTCCTAAATTGGAAAAGTCAAACGGCTAGTTTGAAAGTCAAACTGCCAGTTTTGGAAAGTGGGAAGAGGAGGAGAAGAGGAGACCGACTTGGGGAAGGAGTCCCCAAGCCGGCGGCCAGCCCTAGGCCGAGTTGGGGAGGGACTCCCTCCCTCCCCTAGCGCGCCAGCCCTCCCACCTATAAAGGGAGGGGCAGGGCTCCCCTCCCAAGACACACAAGTTCCTATCCTCTAAACTAGAAACTAGACCTAGACCCCGGTTTAGAGCTGTTTCGGTTTAGAGCTTTCTAATTGGTTTAGAGCCCTCTAATTGGTGTGTCTAATTACTAGACCACTAATAGCCTCTCTCATAAGCTCCACCATACTCGCACCGGCTTAAGGCGAAGCCCTGCGGGATCTCCCCTCTACCTCCGGTACCACGCCGTTGTGCTGCCGGAATCGCGAGGAGAGTGCTACAACCTCCGCTGCCTGCTGGAACAAGGGAGAGGAAGGTCTTCGTCGAGTACCGAACGTGTGACCGACTGCGGGAGCGCTGCGGGAACGCGGCGCCGGAAGGATCGTCTACGCGATCTTGAGATCGGAAAGAGTACGACTACATCACCCACGAGAATCTGCTCTCGTTAAACACTTTGGAATCTTCGAGGGTGAGTTATTCCATCGACTCGTTGCTACAATCTAGTAGATAGATCTTGGCTTGTTTGTTTGTATGCGATAGAAAATTTTTGTTTTCCATGCTACGAACCCCTACAGTGGTATCAGAGCCGTGTCTATATGTAGATCTGTTGCACGAGTAGAACACAATGGTCATTGTGGGCGTTGATGCTTTTATTGTAGATTGCCTTTTGTGTACTTTGCATCTTGCGGTATGTTGGGATGAAGCGGCCCGGGCTAACCTTACATGACATCGTTCATGAGACTTGCTCCACGCTTGACATGCAACTCGTTTTGCATAAGTGGCTTTGCGGGTGCCTGTTTCTCCTAGCATAGTAAAGATCCAATTTACAACGGGTGATCAACAATGCTAGTATCAATGTTGTGGTTCTTGTTCGTAAGTTAGAACGACACTTATGGAAAGCCCCAAACCACGTAAAATATGCAAAGAAAGTAGAAGCGTCTAACTTTGTTTTGCAGGGGTGTGCAGTGATGTGATATGGCCATGATTGTGATTATATTTGATGTATGCAATGATCCTTATTGTAAGTTGGCAACCGGCAGGAGCCATATGGTTGTCTTTAATTTCTGTTAAGGCCTGCGTGTCTATTCAAAATAGTTGTAATAGTTGAAATTGGCGGACGACAACCATGAAGAAGCGTCATTGACCTTGATGCTATGCCGGTGATGATGGAGATCATGTTCGTGCTTGAAGATGGAGATCGGAAGCACAAAGAAGAAAGGCCATATCATATCACATATTATGAATTGCATGTGATGTTAATCCTTTATGCATCTTGTATTGCTTAGTAGACGACGGTAGCATTATAAGATGATCCCTCATGCACATAAATTTCAAGTTCTAAAAGTGTTCACCCTTAGTATGCACCGTTGCCAAAGCTTGCTGCTTCGAAGCACCACGTGATGATCGGGTGTCTTTGATTCCGCGGGTGACTACAACGTAAGCAAGCCAGATTTGCTTATGCGGAAGCTAAGGTTTGATCTTGACGAGCCTAGCATGTACAGACATGGCCTCAGGAACACGGATCGCCGAAAGGCAAAGCATGAATCATATAGTAGATATGATGAACATGATGATTGTTCGCCATTAAAACTATATCAGCTCTCGTGATGATCGGTGTTGATGTAGTGGATTTGGTTCGTGTGATCACTAAAACAATGTGAGGGATGTTGTTTTGAGTGGGAGTTCACCTAGTTTAATTTCATTAATTAATTTGAACTCAATTTGTCATAAACTTAGTCTAAACTATTGCAAATATGTTGTAGATCAATGGCAGCCCCTACCATCAATTTTAATGCGTTCCTAGAGAAAGAAAAGTTGAAAAACAATGGAAGCAACTTCGCGGATTGGTTCCGCAATTTGAGGATTGTCCTCACAGCTGGTAATTTGACCTATGTGCTGGATGCACCGCTAGGTGACCCACCTGCAGCTGATGCTACCGATGAAGTAAAGAATGTTTACCTCGCTCGGAAGAATCAGTACTCCATAGTTCAGTGTGCTATCTTGTATGGTTTAGAATCGGAGCTTCAGAAAAGGTTTGAAGAGTCAGATCCATATGATATTGTCGAGGATCTCAAATTAATCTTTGAGACTCATGCGGCAATTGAAAGTTATGAAGCTTCTGAAAAGTTCTTTAACTGCAAGATGGAAGAGGGTAGCTCCGTCAGTGAGCATGTGCTTAAAATGTCTGGGCACGCAAATAAACTTCAAAGTTTGGGTATAGTGATTCCTAATACTTTGGGAGTTTACCGCATCCTCCAATCACTACCACCAAGTTACAAGAACTTTGTGATGAACTACAACATGCAGAACATGAACAAAGAGTTGCCAGAACTATTTGCTATGTTAAAATCTGCAGAAGTGGAGATCAAGAAAGAGCACCAAGTGTTGATGGTCAATAAGACCACCAAATTCAAGAAAGGCAAGTCTAAGCAGAAGGGACACTTCAAGAAGGGTGGTAAGAAAGTTACCACGCCGACGAAGAGGACCAAGGCTGGACCCAAGCCTGATACTGAGTGCTTTTACTGCAAGGGAGAAGGTCACTGGAAGCGGAATTGCCCAAGGTACTTGGCGGATTTGAAGAACGGCAACATCAAGAAGAAAGGTATATCTGATATACATGTTATTGATGTGTATCTCACTAGTACTCGTAGTAGTGCCTGGGTATTTGATACTGGTTCGGTTGCTCATATTTGTAACTCGAAACAGGAGCTGCAGAATAAACGGAAGCTAGTGAAGAACGAGGTGACGATGCGCGTGGGAAACGGATCAAAGGTTGATGTGATCGCGGTCGGCACACTACCTCTTCATCTACCATCGGGATTAGTTTTATACTTAAATAATTGTTATTTGGTGCCTGCGTTGAGCATGAACATTATATCGGGATCTTGTTTATTGCGAGACGGTTACTTGTTTAAATCCGAGAATAATGGTTGTTCGATTTATATGAGTAATATGTTTTATGCACATGCACCTTTGATAGATGGTCTATTCATATTGAATCTCGATAGTAGAAATACACATATTAATAACATTGAGGCTAAACGTTTGAAATCAAGCGATAATTTGACCTATATGTGGCACTGTCGTCTTGGTCACATTGGAGTGAAGCGTATGAAGAAACTCCATTCCGATGGACTTCTTGAATCACTTGATTTTGAATCACTTGAAAGATGCGAAGCATGTCTGATGGGTAAAATGACTAAGACTCCATTTTCTGGTATGATGGAGCGAGCTACAGACTTATTGGAAATCATACATACCGATGTGTGTGGTCCAATGAGTGTAGCATCGCGCAGTGGTTATCGTTATGTTCTTACCTTCACGGATGACTTGAGTAGATATGGGTATATCTATTTTATGAAACATAAGTCCGAAACTTTCGAGAAGTTTAAGGAGTTTCAAAGTGAGGTAGAGAATCAACGTAACAAGAAGATTAAATTTCTACGATCTGATCGTGGAGGTGAATATCTAAGTTACGAGTTTGGCGAGCATTTGAAGAAATGTGGAATACTTTCGCAGTTGACACCGCCGGGAACACCACAGCGTAATGGTGTGTCTGAACGTCGTAATCGAACTCTCTTAGATATGGTTCGTTCTATGATGTCACTTACAGATTTGCCACTATCATTTTGGGGTTATGCATTAGAAACAGCCGCATTCACTTTAAATAGGGCACCGTCTAAATCCGTTGAAACGACACCGTATGAATTATGGTTTGGGAAGAAACCTAAATTGTCGTTCCTTAAAGTTTGGGGATGCGAAGCCTATGTAAAGAAGTTACAGCCGGACAAGCTTGAACCCAAAGCGGAAAAATGCGTCTTCATAGGATACCCGAAGGAAACTGTTGGGTATACCTTCTATCATAGATCCGAAGGCAAAATCTTCGTTGCTAAGAATGGATCCTTTCTAGAGAAGGAATTTCTCTCGAAAGAAGTGACTGGAAGGAAAGTAGAACTCGACGAGGTTGTCGAACCTTCTCTCGAAATTGCGAGTAGCGCAGCACCGGAAGAAGTTCCTGTGGTGCCTGCACCAATAAGAGAGGAAGCTAATGATGGTGATCATGAAACTTCGGTTGAAGTTACTACAGAGCCTCGGAGGTCAACGAGAACTCGTACCACTCCAGATTGGTATGATTCCGTTATGAATGTCATGTTGGTGGACAACACCGATAACCCCGAGACATATGAGGAAGCGATGATGAGCCCAGATTCCAATAAATGGCAAGAAGCCATGAAATCCGAGATTGGATCCATGTACGAAAACCAAGTATGGACTTTGGTGGACTTACCGGATGGCCGGAAGGCTGTCGAGAACAAATGGATTTTCAAGAAGAAAACAGATGCTGATGGTAATGTTACTGTCTATAAAGCTCGACTTGTCGCAAAAGGGTTTCGACAAATTCAAGGAGTTGACTACGATGAGACTTTCTCACCGGTAGCGAAGCTAAAGTCTGTGAGGATTATGTTAGCAATCGCTGCATATTATGATTATGAGATATGGCAGATGGATGTCAAAACAGCATTCCTCAATGGAGACATTGATGAAGAGTTGTATATGATACAACCCAAAGGTTTTGTCGATCCTAAAGATGCTAACAAGGTATGCAAGCTTCAACGGTCCATCTATGGATTGAAGCAAGCATCCCGAAGTTGGAATCAACGTTTTGATAAGGTAATCAAAAGTTTTGGTTTTATACAAACTTATGGAGAAGCTTGTATTTACAAGAAAGTGAGTGGGAGCTCTGTAGCATTCTTAATACTGTATGTGGATGACATATTGTTGATTGGGAATGATGTAGACCTTCTTAATAGTGTCAAGGAATATTTGAATAATAGTTTTTCAATGAAGGATCTTGGCGAAGCAGCTTACATATTAGGCATAAAGATTTATAGAGATAGATCGAAACGCCAAATATCATTGTCACAAAGTACACATTTGGACAAAGTTCTAAAGAGGTTTGGAATGGAAGATAGCAAGAAAGGGTTCTTGCCCATGTTGCCCAATACGACCTTGAGTAAAACTCAAAGTCCGACATCGGCAGAAGATAGAGAAAAGATGAGTAAGACTCCCTATGCCTCAGCCATAGGATCTCTAATGTATGCCATGCTATGTACTAGACCCGACATCGCATATGCTGTTAGTCTAACTAGCAGATATCAAAGTGATCCAGGAGTGGATCATTGGACAGCGGTCAAAAACATCCTTAAGTACTTGAGAAGAACTAAGGATATGGTTCTTTCTTATGGAGGTGATGAACAGCTCGTTGTTAATGGTTACACCGATGCTAGTTGGAACACCGATCCGGATGATTCTAAATCACAATCTGGATACGTATTTATTTTGAATGGTGCAGCAGTTAGCTGGAGGAGTGCAAAGCAAAGCGTTGTGGCGAGATCTTCAACTGAATCGGAATACATGGCTGCTTCGGAGGCTTCACAAGAAGCGATATGGATGAAAGAGTTCATTACAGAGCTAGGTGTGGTTCCAAGTGCGCTGGACCCAATGTCTATCTACTGTGATAACATGGGCGCCATAGCCAATGCGCAAGAACCAAGGTCACACAAGAAGCTGAAGCATATCAAGCTGCGTTTCCACGCTATTCGAGAACATATCCAGGATGGGGATATAAAGATTTGCAAAGTACACACAGATCTGAATGTGGCGGATCCGTTGACTAAACCTCTCCCGAGGGCAAAACATGACCAACACCAAACTGCCATGGGTGTTCGGTATATTACCATGTAATCTAGATTAGATGACTCTAGTGCAAGTGGGAGACTGTTGGAGATATGCCCTAGAGGTAATAATAAATGTAGTTATTATTATATATCTTTGTGTTTATGATAAATGTTTACATTCATGCTATAATAGTATTAACAAGGAAACCATTAATACTTGTGTGATTTGTAAACTTAATTTGAAGTCCCTAGTATGGCCTCTATACTTCACTAGCTTGTTGGTTGATTGATGATGTGGTTTCTTTGTCATGAACATTGAGATGTTATCAACAACAAGATCATATCGTTAGGAGAATGATATGGTGGACATACTCCTATAGACAAGCGTAGCATAAAGATCAAGTCATTTCAATAGTTCAATTGCTATATGCTTTCTGATACATAGTAACCTAATTCCTTCGACCATGAGATCATGCATATTGCCTTTACTGGATGGATGCTTTGATGTCATCAAACACCACACCGTAACAGGGTGGCTATAAAAGTGGCATTGGGTGTTCGGAAAGTATTGGTTGAAACACATGGATCAAGAGTGGGATTTGTCCATCCACATGACGGATAGATATTCTCTGGGCCCTCTCGGTGAAATGTCATCCAATTAGCTTGCAAGCATGTGACTTGGTCACAAGGGATCACATATCACGGGAACGAGAAAAGAGTACTTATCAGTAACGAGGTTGAACTAGGTATGCAGAGATACCGACGATCATGACCTCGGATAAGTAACATATCGTGAGACAAAGGGAAATTGGTATCGTATGTAAGTGGTTCATTCGATCGCAAAGTAATCGTAGAAATATGTGGGAGCCATATGAATTTCCAGATTCCTCTATTGGTTATTGTTCGGAGAAGTGTCTCGATCATGTCCGCATAATTCACGAACCGTAGGGAGACACACTTAAGGATTCGACGTTGTTTGAGTAGTTATGGTATTATGAGAAAGAGACCGAATGTTGTTCGGAGTCTCGGATGGGATCCGGGATATCACGAGGTGATCCGGAATGGTCCGGAGAATAAGATTCATATAAGGAAAGTCCCATTTCGGAGTTGGGGAATGGTTCCGGTGTTTTCATCGGGAACATTCTAGAAGGTCCCGGAATGTCCGGCACTCCGGGGGGGAAGGGGTACATGAATGTGTCATTGCAAGATGGAATGATTGCATCATGTACTAAGTGTTCTCGCTGTCCAAAATAAAGGGTTTATTTAATTCCTAAATTGGAAAAGTCAAACGGCTAGTTTGAAAGTCAAACTGCCAGTTTTGGAAAGTGGGAAGAGGAGGAGAAGAGGAGACCGACTTGGGGAAGGAGTCCCCAAGCCGGCGGCCAGCCCTAGGCCGAGTTGGGGAGGGACTCCCTCCCTCCCCTAGCGCGCCAGCCCTCCCACCTATAAAGGGAGGGGCAGGGCTCCCCTCCCAAGACACACAAGTTCCTATCCTCTAAACTAGAAACTAGACCTAGACCCCGGTTTAGAGCTGTTTCGGTTTAGAGCTTTCTAATTGGTTTAGAGCCCTCTAATTGGTGTGTCTAATTACTAGACCACTAATAGCCTCTCTCATAAGCTCCACCATACTCGCACCGGCTTAAGGCGAAGCCCTGCGGGATCTCCCCTCTACCTCCGGTACCACGCCGTTGTGCTGCCGGAATCGCGAGGAGAGTGCTACAACCTCCGCTGCCTGCTGGAACAAGGGAGAGGAAGGTCTTCGTCGAGTACCGAACGTGTGACCGACTGCGGGAGCGCTGCGGGAACGCGGCGCCGGAAGGATCGTCTACGCGATCTTGAGATCGGAAAGAGTACGACTACATCACCCACGAGAATCTGCTCTCGTTAAACACTTTGGAATCTTCGAGGGTGAGTTATTCCATCGACTCGTTGCTACAATCTAGTAGATAGATCTTGGCTTGTTTGTTTGTATGCGATAGAAAATTTTTGTTTTCCATGCTACGAACCCCTACAGATACCCAGGGGGAGTGTTGGGAAACTGGGCCGGTAGACGCCCATTCGGTGTGGCCTCTACCAGGCTAGGGTTAGCCCATGTGGGTATCCTATCCCCCTTAGTCTATAAATAGAGGAGCAATCATTGTACGTGAACTTACCAGAAACATATCAATAAAGCTTCTCCTTCCCTGTGTCAATTTCCTATGCAATTTTGTGTGCCTTCGACTCTAGTCTTCTTCCTCGGTTGTGGAGCAGCCTCGGGACCGGCCAGCCGGCAGGGGTTGTTCAACAAGTACTAGTAGTACATGTTAGAAATTCAGAGCACCCGCTGGTGGAGGCGGCTCGGTACAGCAGGCAGCAGTTGTAGTTATGCGATGGCCGTAGGATGTAGCATAGCACATGTATTAGAATTGGGGGTATAAATAGTTGCTCAATAGAAGCAAACACATACAACTTGTTATAAAAATGGGGCAGACGGTATAAAATGTATACTTGCAGATTGAAATTGGTACATAGCGCTTGTGTGCAGCCGACACGTGTACGCCACGCGGTGCCATGCCATCTCCAACCCGGCGCGTCCATTTGCAGAAAACCCCATATTGATTTCCGTATTTTGGCACGTTAGTTCAGTGGTGGTGGAGGCCAGTTAAGACAGCGACCGCACCACGCGGTGCCCTGTCTCCCCACATTGCCCGCACCTGCTGCCTGCCTGGCGCCTCTTCTGCCTTAGCTCCGCCGCCGTCCAGCGCCGCTTCTTCTGCCTAAGCTCTGCCGCCTCCTCACCGTGATGCCTAGCTGGAACGACAGGAAAAGTTCCAGCCAGACGAGGCTCGGGGTAAGTTCCCCTCTCTCTCTAAGGTTAGGGTTCATAGCAATTTGGGGAACAATCATGATTTTTTTCTTAAATTTGTTCGATTGAGCTGGTGTATATGTTTGATTAGGAGTTCATGGCGATAGACTACGCTCCAGATCGCTGCGATGATCCCAATTTCAATGAGATTACCAGGGGTGCATAGAACGGTATCCATGACATAATCTGGAGCCAAAGAGATGTGTTGCATTTGAAGGCACAAACATAGGTCGAAGATTTTGCATGTGCCCTATTGAGAATGTGAGTTTTCTGCCTACAATTATTGCATTTTATGTTACACTTGTTAGCTTCTAACATTTGTTGTACATATGCTTATATTGTCTGCCAATAAGATGTACATCTGCTGCTTGTAATTGATCATATGATCAACAATGTGTAGCTCCTACTCTATTTTCCACAACATTCTACAAGAATTTGTTTTATGATGCACCATATTTGCCAACAAGATGTAAATATCCTGCATGCATTGGCTCATATGCTAATATGCATTTTCTGTTACAAGACCAATTCTGTTTTGCTAATATCATCCTTTAAAACATGCTAGAAATAGTCATATTCATGTGCTTTGAACTATGTTTTGAGGAAAGCTTTGAATTGTATGCACTGAATTTATGTGCCTTTTTATTTGTAGAATGCTTTGAACTATGGTTTTATATCTTGGGTAGATGACCAAGAGTGGCCAGATACCCTGCAGAATGCTTTGGCAAAGCTCTGGTCCATGTATGATGATGACAACACTTGCAGAATTGATGAGAGGGTGGAGAATGGAAAGCTGCTCTCTCAACTAGCTGAGGAGAAGACCAAGTCTGAGAAGAAATATGCAAGCATGATGGCTGTTGTGGGCAGGTTTGTGGATGATTCTCAGAAGAAGGTGATGGAGCAAAACTTAGCCCTGCTGAATGGTAAGAATGAACTTGAAGTTGTGGAGATGGAGAAGGAGAGGGATTCTCTGAAGACTATTGTGGAGATGCTCAAGCATATGCAGAAGACACATGCAGATGTGATGAAGTCAAAGGATAAGAAATGGGAGGAAGAAAGGGATGCTCTTAAGGCTGAAAAGAAAAAATTGGAATACATGTTATATGATCTGCTAAAAGCTAGTGATGACAACAAGGAGAAGGTGAAAATGATCAAGTCTATAGTTGATGAGTGATGGCATTTAGATGACATTTTAGTTTGGATGCCTCTTTTATTATGCAGTAATGCTGGACAATCAGTTGTAGTGTTGACCAAGTATTGTTGTAGTACTTGTTTCTGAGATATTCTTGGTAATGCTTTGTTATAATTTCTTTGTGGTAATTTGTTTTTTAGAAAAATGCAATATACTTGAGTTGTGATTCTGTTGGAATATTTCAAGCATTTTGAGAGAATGTAGTGTGATCTAGAAAGGAAGTACCTTTTCTGTTAGTTTTTGTTGCAATTAGTGTCTTTGCATTGCATTGTACGATCTTTGCATTAGTGTATTTGTTTAGTATGAATAGTGCATTGTCTCGATTGGTGTGGCACTGTGTTGTTCCATCAACTTATTAATGCACTGACATGGTAATAATTTCTTCTCACCCTCCTTGTTATTCTCTGCTTATCAGTTTGCTCACCATCTGCTTGCTCTATCTAGGAAAACCCTCTCTTCACCTCTCCGCCTTGCTGCCTCTCCGCCTCCCCACCCTGCTGCCTCCATTCCCCTGCCAGCTGATTGGTGGAGGTTGATCAGGTCTGGTACCTGCGGCCAGCGTCGGTGGAGGTGCTTCAAAAGGAGGAGGAGGTGGCGGTGTTGCTTGATTTGGCAAAGGTGCCGAAGGAAGAGCTGAAGCAACCTCGCTCCATATTCGAGGTAATTCGGCTTGGGCCAGAGTTGAGGCGCAGGGGAGGCGAGATCGTCATGCGACTGTTGGCCGACCTGAAGGAGAGGATGGTGATCAAGGTGAAGTCGGTACACTGGCCACTATCAGAGCTCATGCAACAGAGGTTGTCTCCTCCTCCAAGCAGCTGTCTGATGTGATTAAAATCACTAAGTTCGTAGGGGAGAAGAAGTTTCTATTTTAGACTATGTCTCAACAAGATTTGGATGTTCTACTAGAGCAGTCCTGACAGTTCCTAGCTGCAAAGCTTAAGTTACCACTGTCATGGGTTCCAGGAGTGATAGGTCTTCACATTCCCGGTTGAAGCTGCAGGAAGTAAGTGTGGTTCAGAGAAGTAGTGTAACAGTTTAGTTTTAGCAATGTAGGTAGTTGGGAGAAGTAGCCTTTTCGTTTTAGTGTAGTTCAGAGAAGTAGTGTTCTGGCTGGTGTAGTTGGCTTCAGGTTTAGAGAAGAAGAAGAAGCAATGCAGTTGGCTTCAGGTTCAGAGAAGAAGAAGCAGTGTAGTTGCCTTTTGCACATGGAGTAGTTTTAGCAGTATGTAATTTGCAACGTTTTGGTAAATATGAAAGATGTTGTGTTTTCATATCAGACATTGAAACATCCAAAATTATAGTTCATCCAACCATAATTAATGCCATTTCACTCATGAACTATGGCTTACAGTACCCAAGTTCATATATGAACTAACCCAAAAAATGCAACTGCTAGACAACAAGGGAAATCAAATAGGTGCATTTTGAGTAACAAAAACCTCCTCCTAGGTTTGTTCAGGGATTGATTCATTCAAAACTGGGATGCCTAGTCTTTGTTCATGCACATCACCAAAAAGTAGGTAATGAGCTGATCCAGGGCCAGTTTTGTATCCCCTTTTCCTTGTTCTTGCTGTTGAACTGGTTGCTTTATGTGCATTTGACTTCTTGATGGATTTGCCCTTCCTTCATGCCCCTCTCCCTCTAGATGTTGTTGCATTCCTTCCCCTCCCCATTTCAGCTACCGCACTATCTCTTTCAACATCTGCACTCTCTCTTTCTGAAGTGGGCACTCTTCCTCTTCCTATTCCCCTCAAGCTCCCTCTTGCAAGAGCAGTAGTCACTCTTCCTGTCCCAGCTGGCATTTCATCTCTTGCAGCAACAACAAATGCACTCTCCTCGGGCAATGGGCTACTTTCCCTTTGTAATGGTACAAAAGCAATCTCCTGCAATAATGAAATAGTATAAACTGAATAAGATAAAGCCATAAACCTTTGACAATTGGTAGAGTCCACGAAGACAACCTCCTGGCCCATCCTATATACCATCATGTGGGGTTGATTACTTGGATCATTGGCAGTTCTAGGATTCTGGGGGATAATGTGCTGTGAGAACAAGAAATTCAGGTAAGAATTCATATTGGCAGCAGTATATATGATGGTAAAAGTTCATATTGACATTACAAACCTGGAGAATGTGTGAATGGTCAGGTTGATCTCCATCACTGTCATCTCCATTCTCTTGTACATTGGAATTACTTTCCATGTATTTGGCATGCCCTTTCTTATTGTGGTATGCATTTCCACATATAGAACAATGCATTATCAGGCCAGCCCTAGTAAGAGTCTTGGCACCATTTTTTCTACCTCCTCTCATGTTTTCTTTCTGTTCTTTTTAGGCCTCCTCATTACTTTGGTAAACAGTGGTGGGTCTACAACCACTCCATTCATCTTATCCCAATGACATCTATCTCTTAGTGGATACAAGTAATGTGCATATGCCTTCTTGTGTGTGTCAATGGAGTAACAGCTATGCACAAGTTTTTCAGGGTCAATTATGTCCTCTCTACAGCAAGCAATAGCATGATGAAAAGGTATCCCATTTATCCATCATTTCTTACAGTCACATGTCCTTGGTTGAAGATCAACAATGTAGCCACCTTCTACTTCTGATGAACTCACTATGAACACCCCTCCACCAGCAATTTCCACAAGACAGTTCCTTCTCCAGTCAGTGTATTTTTCTAATTACTTCTTGATTTTTGGACAAATGATTCTAGGCCAATCTCCAAATTCCTTATTTTTAGTAAAAATCCTATGCATGATCTTGTAGAACACATTCTCTAGCATGGAAAGCATTGGCATTTCCCTTCCCTCTAAAATGTAGCTATTGAACACTTCATAATGGTTGTTCAAAAGCGTATCACATTTTGGGAAATCATTGAAGAATGCTTTAATCCATGTATTTGGTTGTAATTCTTCAACCCAAGCAAATGATTCTTCACTGTATGCCTTCAATCTGTCCATACTTAGCTTCCACTGAGGTATGTTGGTTGCCCTTGCTATGCTCCATAGATCATTCTTGAGTTTCTCCCCTTTGTGCTTATTGTGAAAGTTTTGGTACAAATGCCTAGCACAAAATCTGTGCTCAGAATCTAGGAACACTTGCTTCACTGACTTAATGAGGCCCTTTTGTTTTTCACTCATTATTGTGAATGTGGATGTATTGGTGATGCCCAAGTCATCTCTCAATGTGGTTAAGAACCACTCCCAAGAACTAGTATATTCCACTTCAACAACCCCAAATGCTAGTGGGTAGATGCAATCATTGGGATCAATACCCACTGCTATTAGCAAAATCCCCTTGTACCTTGTTTTTATGTGACAACCATCTATACAAATAACATGCCTACACCCTTCAACAAATCCCCTTTTGCATGCAGCATATGACCAATATAGTGTAGCCAAATGCTCCTTAACTTCTCCATCTTTTGTGGACTGATTTGTGGTAAAGAAAAATTTTGATCCAGGGTTTTTTGTACTCAGTTCATGACCATAGTCACATAGCAAATTGAACTGCTGTGCCTCATCATCATGTATTTTGGTCGGAGCCTACTTTCTTGCTCTTCCTAATTTCCATCTATTGGGAGTCAAGTTGAACTTTCTCTGGATTTTAGTTTCAAAAGTTGGTAAATCCATCTTCTGGTTTTCTTTGAATTCATCTATGAAGTACTCTGCTAGAAAAGATGATGTAAGTTCCTTTAGCTCCCAAACTCTTTCATACTTATGTGCACCACAATATTGTCTCACTGTCATTACTTATGTCCTGGTATCCTTTGATGTCTTTAGGAACCATGTGCATACACCTGTTGAACACTTTCCAACACTCTCAACATTGATTTTTGCTTGCTCATTTCTAATTTTGTGGAGATTCACTCTTTCATTTATGCTACATGCTTTGATTGCTTTCCTTAGCTCTTCTATGCAAGAAAAGACCATGCCAACCTTGAATTGTGGCACCTCCATGTCAAATTCTGCATTGAACATTTGAAATATGTACTTCAACTCCTCCTATTGCTCTTTTGTCAAATTGAGCTCTCCATATTGATACCCTGCATCATCCTCTTCTTCAACCATTTCCACCATTTCATCATGATCATTCACATCCTTGTCAACTATTGCTTCCCAAATGTCATCATCACCATTTTCTGCATCATACTCACTGTCATAGAAATCTAAATCTATATCTTCTCCTACTTCTTCATACTCTTCCATGGAAAGTTCATGTACCCTGGACCTCTTTGCCACTCCGCTAGCACTTCCATGGCCATCTTATGCATCATCTTCTTCCCAAATAATAGCACTCTGCTCTTTATCAACTGTTGGCTGCTCCAGTGCACTACCACTCTGAACATTGCCATCTGATGGGTGCTGCCTTGGATTGAGAATTACATCTGGACTGATCCCCTTGAGAAAATTTCCATGATCAACTAAAACTTGCAACTACTTGTGCTTCTTGGCACCTACAATCATTGACACAATATTAGCATCTTCCTCGATGCACACAAGCCCATCATCTTTGAGTTCTCTCCCAGGTAAACACCAATACAAACTTAACCTCTCAGTTATCACACACCCTAGCTGGACTATAACATCATGTATCCATAACAGTGACCATGCGTCACATCTGCAATTGTCAAAAATTCAACTGTCCCCTCCGCATAACCTATAAGTTGTATGCGTTTGCTCCTCTTGTACAACTATTTGTACCTCCAATGCTAATACCTCTCATTTCTTTACCTAGGGAAAAAGGTTTGCCCTATTTATTAATTATAAGCATGAAGTGTAAAAAAATAAAGTTCAAGTTATAATAAGGTTTTACTCTCGCGACATTAAATTAGTCAACTTTTTCGCACTCGCTAGAACCCAAAGGTTCGCCTCTACTTTAATCTTGCCATGAATAACTGAAGACGGAGCGCGCTTGTTTTTGAAGACTAGGAGTTCCGCTCGTTCCAAAATTTTCAAGATGTAAGAACTGCCATAGACATTAAGTCTTTGTGATTCGTCATGATGAACCACCATGAGTGGATAGGAAGCACCGACCAAGCTTCAAGATCGATGAAGGCAAGGCCAAGCCAATCCTTGGTGGGATCCCAAAGCCTTCTAGTGTATCCATAATGAACGAAGAGGTGGTCAAAAGGTTCCGAGATTTGCTTGCATAGGGGGCAAACACCACAATTTGGTCAACCCTTTTCTCTAAACGGTCGGCGGTCCAAATTCTATTTTGTATGGCAAGCCAAGCGGAGAACTTTATCTTTGTAGGGGCCCAAAATTTCCAAATCGACGAGCTAATGGGAGAGGAGGTAGACCCAAGGAATTACCTCTTGTAAGAGAACTTAACCGAATATTGGCCATTTTCGGATAGATGCTAAGTGATATTATGTCAACACCCGGATTTTTAATCCCAGATGCCTGTTATGCCATACATCGCAATCCCAGGATTACCATTTTTGCGAGACATAACAGATTGGATATCACACTACATCATCCATTACAAACCATACATAAGGTCTTACACAAATAAAGGATCTCATGATCCAGTCTTAGTACAATCATAACAGCGGAATAACGTAATAATAACGGTAGCGTAGGCGGGACTCCATCTTCATGGTCACAGGCAATGCTGATGATGGGAGATGATCCTAGTTGTCGTAATTGTCGTGGTATTGCCGACGAGTATGCCATAGAGGGGTCCTCATAGTGCGTGTTTAGAGACGTGGGGGAAGGAGGACGGTTGACGGGTACGAGGTAACACAACTTACCCAGGTTCAGATCCCACGACGGTGGTGGAATCCTACTCCTGCTATAAATCACTATAATGGCAATACGCCGAGTTACAGAGATAGGTTCGCTGTGCGAGGTATGAGTTAATTGGTGCCCTAAAGGCTCCCATAGGCCCGACTTATATAGTCGCCAGGTCCTAGGGTCACAGGGAAAAGTCCTAGCCGGACAGGTTACAGAGTCCTACACCGTCTATTACTAGTCTAGCGTGTCTTGTACTCCAAGGCTCCGGGTACGCTGGTGACTCCACCGTAGCCTTCCTTTATCCGGCATGGGCCTCCCTTCTGGATCCATCTAACTGGGCCGCCCAGCAGGCCATGGGCCATGCTACCAACTGTGGGCCACCCGGGTTATCCGGATAAGAGACATGCTATAAGGATACCCATATAGCATATCCCCAATAGTAGCCCCTGGAGAACTCCGAGATCTTGCGCCGTCTTGCCTCTTCATGTGGAATGCTCCGTCTAGATGGATGTCGGCAAATCTTCAAGCAACATCTTATAGTCCTCCCAAAGAACCCTGCAAGGTTTTCTCCATCTTCAATTTGTAAGACGTAGAATTGCTGAATCTTCCATCGTACTCTTCCGTAGCCGGACTAGATCCGTCCATGCCGGAATCTTCTGATGTGATGGTTCATCTGCCTATGTCAGTTAGAGAGACGTAGACATAGGTCAGCAACACCTTGTAACTCACACATGCAGAGAACGCAATCATGTCCACTTTTCCCGTGCGAGCGATACAAACCGTTGGCGGCGACGGTTGGTACGTGACGAAATTTCCACGCACGTCGCCTTCGCGGCAACCATTCGATCAAGCTGCACAAATCTTGATGATGGAGACCATAAATAGTAACTGCGGTGGAAAATTTACTTTTTCACCTCATTCTCCCATGCATCGTCTTCTTCCTCAGGCAAGCTCATCCTCGAGCTCTCCGCGCCTCGCACAAAAAACCCTAACTCCTAATCTCACCAGTCACCTCCGAACGTACCCAATGGCCAGCAGTAGCTCCTCCCCTTCGATGGCGGCATCGGGCGAAGCCGCGGTGAAGCCGGCGAGCTCCGTCGTCGTGCCCCCATAGGGCCTGGTCATCCCCAGCTCCGCGGTGGTCGAGGCCACTAGTGGCGACCATAATCCAGTGGCGCTGGAGCTGATGGAAGAGGAGTACGACTCCCACAAAGGCGATTGGCGCGGTTCAGACATCACGGACCGCGACATCAAAGAGCTGATCGTCGAAGGTTACCTCCCCGCGACGGAGGGGCTCGCCTGGCGGGCGGCACCGGACGACGAGGTCACACCTTCTCCCCAAGCCGGAGAAAATGTGTACCTCAAAGCACAGTTGGTACGTGGCGTCTCCCTGCCCATCTCTAATTTCTTCCTCGCTGTCTTGAATCATTACCGAGTACAGCCACAGAACCTTTATCCCAATACTATCCTAACGCTTAGCAATTACGCGACGCTTTGCGAGGGTTACTTAGGGATTAATCCTAGGCTAGATCTCTTCATATATTTCTTCACCGTCAAACGTGAAGCCGGAGCCAGCTAGGACGAACTTAGAAATTGTGGCACCATTAGCTTCAAGATCCAGCCTGGCCGGCGCTTCCCCGACATCGTTGGCCACGAGTCCTGCAAGAACTGGCAGCGTACTTACTTCTATGGCCCAGATATCCCTCTGGCCGTCCGAGAAGTAATGTACTCGGACTTTGTCAATGGAGCAGCCGCCGAAACTTTGACATGGATATCCCAGGCCTCCCTTCCCTCCGACAT
Source organism: Avena sativa (assembly GCA_916181665.1). Lineage (NCBI taxonomy): Eukaryota > Viridiplantae > Streptophyta > Magnoliopsida > Poales > Poaceae > Avena > Avena sativa. Next base: position 371,129,707 of record OV702284.1, read on the forward strand.
CGACGCTTCCCGTGCTATAAGGCGGATAGAGTGGTTCGTAGAGACGGGTTTGACCGGACTGGACCTAGCCATGTGCTGGTTCATCGGGCGGATCCAGCCTTTGCAGCACCGCTCGAAGCTGATGCACGCGTATTCCAACGATAGAAGGGATAGCCTCTGCATCTCCGTGGACAACTTTTCGAGCGACTCCGTCAAGCTTCGTCTCAAGGACATCGTCAAGTTGAAGGACAAGAAGCGTGGCTTCGCCATCACCTATGACATGTTCGTAGAGAGCAAGTACCCAAAGGTAACTACTTATTTTCCGTGTATGACATATACTCCAGTTCTTCCGTCTAGCCTTTACCATCTCATCTAACACGGTGGTTCTTCACCTTAACAGCTTAGCGACATAGATGAGGACAGCATGGCTCATCAAATCTATGATCCAAATATGAAGGAAGTCACTATCGTGTCCGACGACGATGCTCCGTTGGCGCGAAAGCGGAAGAGCTCCACCTCTGACGCTGCCGACGGAGGCAAGAAGAAGAAGCCGGAGGGTAGAGCCTCCAAAAAGACTACCGCCGCCCTGGAGGCGGAGAAAAGAAAGGTTACTGGGATCCCCTTTGCCAAAGCACCCCATCTTGTGTAAGCTTCTTTCTCTCCGACTTTGTCCATTTGTCTGTCTTATTCCCGTACTTATGCATTTTGCACGTTTCAGGAAGAAAGCCACGACCAGCTTGAAGAAGACCTCCAAAACTTCGGGGGCTTCTAGAACCATCAAGGATATGCTGCATCGCGACGTATCTCCCGCCATCGCCCCTATCACTCCCACCGTCCAGCCTTCGTCCGCCCCGACAAGCTCACAAGCTAGAGAAACATCTAGCCCTTATGCCATGGAAGTAGACTCAGGTGCCTCTACAGAGCTCGTTGTTGCCGGCGAACAGGCGACGCAGGAGAGTGCCGCACACCAAATGGCTGAAGCTCTGGCTAAGTATGCCATCGGTAGCGGTAAGGCGGTGGTGGAAGGTGGTACTTCTGCCGAAGGTGGCGCCCTCGCCCCAGGAAGACCATAGAGTTCCCGAAGATAGTCTACCCGGCACTTACGCCGAGTAGCACCTCTCTGGTTCCTGGTGCAGCGCCGACATCTCCAACATGCAGTCTCGAGGAGCTTCTCCAGCAAGCAGAAATCCTGCAAGGAAACAGTGTATCCTTCGGCAAGCTGCTGGATGAGAGTGCTACCAACTCAAGATTATTGCACTTGTAGGTTAGTTTTGCCTTTTTGCGTTTCATATGAATATCCCACTGTAGACCCCGAGGATTTAGACGGAAAATCATAGGTCTTTGCATCTAAATGCTCTAAGAGTGACTAAGCTAGAAAACTTCTCACTGTAGCCCCCAAGCATACAGGTGGAATGAATTATTCCGACTAGATGCTTTAAGAGTAGCATACGCAGTGTTTATACATTTTGATACTGTAGCCCCCAAGCTTCTAGTTGTAACTGAATTCGTTCCGACTAGATGCTTAAAGAGAAGCTAAGTATACATCCGATTTAAAAACTTTATACTGTATCCCCCAAGCTTCTAATCGAAAAATGAATTAGTTCCGACTAGATGCTTAAAGAAAGATTAAGCATGTTGCGAAGTTAAAAACTCTCGCTGTAGCCCCCGAGTGTCTAGGTGGAAATTTTCCGGCTAGATGCTCCAAGTAGACCAAACAACGTTTAACTTTATTTTTTTTCCATAAAATGAGAATGCTCGGAGGGGCATGGCCAACGACAAGTACCAGAAGATGCACACGAACTTGGAAGCTAAAAAGGGTAAAACTACCTTCTTGAAGGAACAGATCATCAAGATCAAGCGTCTATTTTTCCTTTCCTTTTTCGTACTCCGGCTTGGTCTTGTACATTCTCTGAGTACTCATTGTGTACTGTGTTTTCTCCGACTTGCAGAAACCATTTCCAAGGCTAAGGATATTGTCGAGCAATCCAAGCACATTCAACAGCTGGATAGCGAGAACAAGATCCTCAAGCAGGATAGGAAGGACATGCTGAAGATGCATGAAGAATCAATGAAAGTCCTGCAGGACTCCGCCACCGAGGAGATAAACCGCTTGAAGGAGGAAATCGCCATCCTGAAAGAGCAGAAGAAAGTTGCTGGTGAGCAAAATCAACGCCATCATGAAGCGTACAAGCTCCTCTAACAAGAATGGGACTCCATGGTGGAGACTCTCTGGCAGGCTGAGGCCAGCATCTTCAGTAAGCGATTCTCCGTCTTGGATTTCTGTAGTCTAGATACTCTGAATTTTTGAACTCATGCGCTCCTTTGTCGGGAATTCACAGCTCCTATGGGTTTAACCCGATCGCCTCCTCCGCCAAAGGAATGCATGGTCCTTGCCGACAACTTTACCAACACCGCCATCACGCATGCCAAAGAGATTGCCAAGCCCCTCCAGATCAATATCAAGGCATCGGACTGTGTGGCGAAGTTCTCGGAGATCCTGTGCTGAGCCCCCGAGCGTATCGCAAGCTGGAAAGCTTCATGTGCACGGGCCGATGCAAGGATGGAGTTGTCCATGGTCAAGGCACATTACGAGAATGCCGACATCGACACAGTAACCTCTGGTATCCTCGACGTAGATGACGAAGGCCAAAAGATAAACCACGAATCTATCTTGGCGTCACTCGTGGGTTATGACACCAGAGTTGCCGAGTTAGTCAAAGTTAACGTCTTCGTGCCAATGAGAACCATCGATGGCGGCAACCAAAGCGCCTCCGAGTCCCTCAACACTGCCAACTTCGAGGGTGACTCTCCTGCTGCCGATGATGTTGCTTCCAAGTCGCCTGCGCCAGAGGAATGAAGAACAATTTGTAATATTTTTTTCCTCTGTAACACGTTAGGCAGAAAAACTATGTGTTAACTTAAGGCGGAAAACAATGGTGTATGTCCTGCTACTTAAGAACTATTTCCAGCATGTATATATTTTTTTAAGCAAGTGTTGGCTTATCCATTACTTTGGTTTTTATGCTTGACTTTTCATGAGTCGGAAGACTCGTTGTCGGAACCATGCGCTCAGGTGATGATGCCCAATGGCACCGTCAATAACCTAAGCACAAAATCGCCAACAACAAGTGCTGAAAGTCACTACTCCAGAATCCACATAAAAAACGACAAAGAACGTGTAGACCAGAAAACTTAAGCTAACGTCCGTAGACAGAATTTTCACAAGTGCAATTGCAAAGCTTGTGCATAAAGGTTTTATACGATCCAAAAATGAACACTAAAGGAGGTAAAAGACTCAGAAATATGAGTGAACCAAAGAGCTTTATTTCATTGATCATATAAGAGGTACACAATTAGATAAAAAGTGCTAAGTGTAGAAAGGACGTAGCTGTGCTATGTTCCACGGCCGATCAAGCTCCGGGTAGTCATCATCCGGGTCACGTCGCTTACGCTTATGATCCTCGTTGGGTCTATCCTTCAGTTCACGATTGTCAACGAGGTAGTCATACCCATTGAGCAGCGCCTTGCTTATGATGAACGGTCCTTCCCATGGCGGGGATAATTTGTGTGACTTCTTCTGCTTAAGTCGGAGCACCAAATCCCCCTCTTTAAACGAGTGATGCCGAACGCGGCGACTATGGTAGCTGCGTAGCTTCTGCTGGTAGATGGCGGATCTTTGGCATGCCAAAACACGCTCCTCCTCAAGAAGGTCCACATCTAGGCGTCTAGATTCTTCAACGTCATCTTCGTCGTAGGCGGCAACCCTTGGTGCATCGTGAAGTATGTCGGAAGGTAGGATGGCTTCTGCTCCATATACCATGAAGTAAGGGTGTAGCTGGTGGATCTGTTGGGTGTAGTTCGTAAACTCCACAACACAGATGGCAATTCTTCCGCCTAGGCTCCAACTGCTCTATGTAGCGGTGCCTCAAGATGTGGCTTTATTCCCTGCAGAATTAATCCATTGGCTCGCTCAACCTGACCATTGGATTGTGGATGTGCCACAGATGCAAGGTCAAGTCGGATTCCCTTCTCCCAACAATATGCCTCCACTTGTCGTGGTGGTGGCACGGCAGATGCCATGGGTAGGCTAAAGTATGGGGCCAATGGATGCTTGAGGGATTCGGGGAGGGAAGATGTAGTGATTTCTACACTCAAGTGACTTGTAAGTAAATCTATATTCCTCTTCTCAAGTAATACAAGTGCTCCTAGAGCTGGATCATAGAGAGGAAGAAAACTAATACACGAGCCTAACGGCGTAGAATGAATCGACCCCCTCTCAGGAGCCCATGTCTCCCCTTATAAAGGGGTGCCTTGGGTCCTTCTAGGGCTGACGTGGCAAGCATATCCTTGGAATATGCTTGTCTCAAAATGGTAACTCCGCGGCCTCCTTTCTGTGTCCCCCTTCTATCGGCGGCAATGTTCCAAGAACCTCACATGCGCGCCTCGGGCTCCCTCACTGTCACCTCCGTGACGTTCTTCTACCCTTCTGCTGCTCTGCTCCTTGTCCTTTGCGCTTGGCTCTGTCTAGATTCCTCCTAGCTAGTGACTAGGGTTTGACTATAGGCACCTCCTTCTCCTGCAAGCTTCGCATTATTCGGCCTTGTCTCGCATAACTCGGCTCGGCCTTCACCTGTATTCGTATTATTTAGAGTTATTCGACCGACTTAACTCATATGTCGGTCGGATAAGGCGTTACTCGTCCTACATTTGTCATGGCCATGCTTATCTCGGCCGACTCTTACATGATTCGGCCGACACAATCAGCAACTCGGCTCAGGACAAGGGAGATTCCTCTCGTATTTCCCCTGTCTTGACCCTATCCGGGGTCACCTCCCCAACATTAGTCCCGAAGCTGGTGTGGTCCTGCTTGAAACCTCGGCTGGGTCACATCAATTTCCCAACATACTTCTCTCTTTCTTTCTGAGTTACTTATTTTTGTTCGAGGTATCCGTGCAGCTTCCTGAGAATGCCTTGTCCTACGTGTACCACTCATCATCGTTCTTCTAGTTTTTTGTTCCTCTACAGTGTTCACTGACAAGCTATAGTGATTACTGCGCCCGTCGCGTCGGCGCAGTGATGCCTCGAGTACCGCATCGGTCAGTTTGCCCGATCCCCTCCTGTGCCGTGTGGCCTGTGGTGTGGCTCCACTAGTTGCGAATGGTTCTGCCACGCGCGTGACTACACAGCTATCGCGGCGCACCCACGATCCCACTACCGCTAATACTGCGCGGTTATAAAGAGGGGAGCGGGGCTAAACGATTCACTTTCCCCCTTCATTTTCCCTTATTCTTCCTCCTCGCGCCGGTGCCTCCGTTCGTGTGCTAGCGGCTGCGCCATCGCCGATCTCCTCGACGGTCACGCCGTAGTTCTCTTGCTCCAACGACCTCACCGCCGTGCCCTTCTCCGTCGCCTTCACTGGTGAGTTATCCTACGGCACCACTGCTAGGTTTCCGCCCTAGGCATTCCCTCTGTTTCCTAGATTCCTCGCGGCGGTTCTTCTTTGTTGCGGCGCCGCGCTCTTTAGAATCACGACGGGCCCCTGCACCTCTAGGCCTCTCCCCGGCGCTAGTTTCTCCTCCGTTGATTCCTCTGACGAGCCCATGTCTAGTTCTATCATCAGAGCCCTTGTCGAGGAGGATGATTTTGCGTCCGGTCCAGAACGGGGTTATTGGCAGGGTTCCACTGTCACTTGCCGTGAGATAGAGTGTTTAATTAAGATGCGCTGGATCCCTGCCGAGGTAAGCTGTCGCTTGCCCGACAAAGAATCCTCTCCAGTGCTCAACGAGGGAGAGTACGTCGATTTTATGTCCCACTTTGCTCGTGGGTTTGGCCTTCCCCTTAGCGATTTTGCTAGGGGTTTCCTCGATTATTTCAGCCTCCAGACGCATCATCTGCTGGCCAATCCTATCGCCTCTTTGTCAGCTTTTATATCGGCTTCGGAGGGGTACTTCGGCCTTTGGCCCTCCGTACATGTCTGGTCCAAATTCTTCCAAATCTGATCTAATGTCATGTCGGACAAATCTCTTCACCCTTCTGAGAAATCTCTTACCCAATGCGGGGCTGTGTCCATTACACCTCGGCGAAACTCTGAGTTCCCGCGTGTCGCCGGCCTCGAGTCTTGTAAGAAATGGCATAGATCATTTTTCTATGTCAAAAATACTGGGAAAGAAGATAAGATTCGGCTCCCTGCTTTTTATATTGGCCCCCCTTCCAAGAAGAATTGGAACTACAATCCTAGTAAGAGCCATGCTTTGGCCAAGGCATTTGAGATTCGGCTCAAGGAGTTGATCCGTGCCAGGCTCCGTGGTGAGGATCTGATGACTGCATTCATCAGCAGCCGAATCTGCCCTTTTCAGCTTCGCTCTCACAAGCTTTGTTATATGAGTGGTTCTCTCAATTCCAACCGAGTTTCAACGGTTGAGCTCGACGATTATCATATTTATAAGCGTGTCCGGGCTATCTTCAAGACCGATATGCCAGAGGAGTAGGCATGGGGACTAAAGCCATTCACTCGCGGGAATCCCCCTCCTCAGGTAAAATTACGCATTGGTGTTTGCTTCCGAGTCGCACTCATGATTGTTCTTTTGCTAATCCTTCCTTGTTTCTTCTCTCGCATAGGTTTACCGAGCAAAAGACAGAGGATGTCGAGGTTCTGGCTCTTCCATGGACCGTAGATCGTAATACCCTGGACACCGGAGAACCTGACTCGGAAGAGTTTGTCCCTAAGTCAGATGTCGCTCCGGTTCGTGCCCGAGGCAAGACCTCGGCTCATGCGGATGAAGGTGACTCGGACGACGTCCAAATTCTTGAGGTAGTTGCCGCGGTGCCTATCTCTTACGCATTTCCGGCTCCTTCTTTCCCAGCTAATCCGGCTGGTCAGGTGCACGACGCCGAACCTCTCGCTTCTCAAGCTCCTGCTCCTTCGAAGAAGCGCACCGCTTCGGCAGATCCCTCCGATGCTGCCCCCAAGAAGCGAGTGAATAAGTCTTCACAGCATATCCCGAGGCGTAAGACCATGCCTGCGGTTACTGGGTGAGTTTATTTTCATTTGTATTTCTTGTTTTTCTCTTTCTGCCTATTGACTCAACTTTTTGTCTTTCGCAGAGCTCCTCTCTCCGCAAAGCCTAGAGGTCCGAGTATGACGACCCATAGTACTCGGTCGGCTTCTCCTCTTCCAGAAGATACTCGGGTTCCCAATCCCCCTCGTGTTGATTCTCCTCTTGCGCCGACACCTATGTCGCCTGGACGAGATTTGCCTATTGACCCCACTGTCATTGCTGACATAACTCCCACACCGGATCATCCGGTTGATCCTGTTGCTCCTGTCATGACCACCGAAGTTTCTCCCAATGATCCTTTGATCACCACAATTCCAGCTGCTACTCCGATTCCATCCGAGGATACCACCACCTCGGCCCCCTTGGAGGTTTCAGTTCCTCCTGTCCCCTAGGGCGTGATTCCTAGTGCTGAGGTTGCTGCCCCTACCGAAGTCTCTACTAAAATTAGGAAGACTGTCGTTACTAAACCTTCGGCACCTCAGAAAGGGCCAGCCTCCTCTTCTTAGCCCAACATAGCTGATGCACTCCACAAGGGAGTTTCTTCCGTTAAGCCTGTTGTCACCCCTGTTGCCGACACCCAACTTACTCTTCACAAGAGTCCGGCGACGGCGGTGGTCACATAACGGGGCCGAGGTAAAGTGCTGACTCGCACTGAGAGCGGAAACAGCCTCGGCTCTTTGGTGGAGTATGCCAATAACTGGAACGCCGTGGATCAACTTGAAGGCAATCCGAGTAGCCAACCATTCCATCTTTCCGACATCAGCAGTCGCTTGCACATGGCTGCTAAGATCGTCCTTGATAGTGACAAGATGAATGAGGTAAGTGCTTTCGTTGATACTTTGTCTATCATTCAAATGGTATTATATACACATTAGTCCCCGAAGCTTGCAACCGGATAACTTGTTGTTCGTTTGGAAGCTTTGTCAGGCTTCAAATGTCATGACTCGGATTAACCGTTATATCCAAATCAGGTTTTACTTAGTTCGGATTTGCTTTAGCTTTAAATATCTAGCCATTTAGATATAAGTCAAGTAAGTTATACTTAAGTTGGATCTGCTCTAACTTTGAATATCCAGCCACCTAGATCCGAGTCAAGTTTTATTTGGTTCGGATCTGCTTTGACTTTGAATATCGAGCCACCTAGATCCGAGCCAAATTTTATTTGATTCGGATCCGCTTTAGCTTTGAATATCCAGCCACCTAGATTCGAGTCAAGTTTTATTTGATTCGGATCTGCTTTTACTTTGAATATCTAGCCACCTAGATCTGAGTCAAATTTTATTTGATTCGGATCTACATTAACTTTGAATATCTAGCCACCTAGATCCGAGTCCAATTTTATTTGATTCGGATCTACATTAACTTTGAATATCCAGACACCTAGATCCGAGTCAAGTTTTATTTGATTCGGATCTGCTTTGACTTTGAATATCTAGTTTTGTAACCTTCTATTATATCTAGGTTGCCCATGATCGGCGGACTGCCGAATTTCAAAGGTTGCTCTTTGCCCATAAGAAGTTGCAAGAAAATTTTGAGAAGGTTGTTCCCGTAGTGAAGAAAACTGGTAATTTAATAAATCTTTTTATTGTTCCTTAAGTTCGTAACATTTTTGGTTTGTTGTGCTAATTCACTCTTTGCTGGTGTGTAGCTAGTATCAATAATCTGAATACCCGCCTTACCAAGAAAGTTGACGCTCTCGAAGGTTGGTTACTCATTTTTGTTTTTTAATTTGTTAAATCCCGTCCGGGATGAATATTGGGTTTCTTACAGCCTTCCGGCTTTGCTATAGCCGAGTTACACACATTTGCAGCATCGCATCAAGAATGCATACCTATGCCTGATATGATGCTGCATTTTTTAGAGCAAGCTGCCACTCATTCGGCGCAACTCAAGGAAAAGGATGATGAAATAACCCGGTTACGTGCCGAGGTTGAGTCTCTCAAGCTTTCCCAGAAATCCGAATTGGAAAAGGTTGATCAGGAATTCTCTGAAGAAAAGAATCGACTGAGCCTGCAGTTGCAGAAAATTAAGGAACTTCTTGACGCTGCCGAGCTAAAGACCCGGACAATGAGTGAGGAAATCACTCGGTTCGAGAAGAGTAGGGCCAATTGGTCCCTGGATCTCTAGAAAATGTTGAGTTACATCCATCGTAAGTCTCCGCCTGTGGCCGAGTTATATTCTTTTCTCTTATTTTTAACTGATATGATTTCCTTTTGTGTAGATCATTTTCCAGAAGCGAAACCTGTGAGCACTAAGGCTGTGATTGCTGCTCGTGAGCGCCGAGGCGTCCCCGTTGCTCCGAGTCAAGAATATTCGATGGAAGACTTCCTGATCGCCGTCGGTGATTCTATAGGACCAATGAAAATCATGGGAAGAGATCTGGTGCAAGCAGCTACCGTGCCTACCATGTTCTTTGGCCGAACACCTCTGGAACGTCTGAGATTGATGAAGTTGAAGTGCTCGTGTCGAGGCTGATGGCATCTCAGACCCAACTTAATCTCTGGAGAGAAACTGCAGTGAGGGCTGGTGCCGACATGGCCCTTACGGCCCTGTTGTCTAGCTATGAGGATATTTCCCTCGATACTCTGATGCATCTGCGCACTGGCTCTCCTTGGGTTGAAAATCCGGAGCTTGTTGCTCGCCACCAAGCTTGTGCCTTCCAGCTTATCGAGTATGCTGACTTGCATAATTGGATTGAAGGGCCGAGTTTCCTTCCCAACCCGGTGGATGATGTCGAAGTTGAAGATGCATCGGGTGATGACTCGGCCGATCAAGATGAATCGGAGGGTGATTCGGATAATTCCTGTGATTCGGACGACAGCTCGGGCGAGTATGGCGACGCGCGATCGTCCTCTAAAGGGACTGAAAACTCACGAGCTCAAACTGATGTCTCTCAGCAGCCGGGGCTTGCGCCAGAGGTTACTGTGGCTTCTGTTGAAGCCGGGTAACATCGGCTGATGCACCGGCTACCTCGGAGTGCCCAGTTACTGAAGATACCCTCTTGAAGGAGACCGAAGTCCCTCCTCCAGCGTCCGAGATACCGATGTCCAATGCTCCTGACCAAGCTACTGCCCATTAAGGGTTGTTTGGCCTCTTCTGGTGTTTAGGCTTGAAAAAACTTTAATTTTCTTTAAGTCCCTGGCATGTCGGGCGTATGATATTTGTGAAACAATTGTCCGTCTTTTGGTGTGGTGCGAACCTTTTTGCCTTGGGCCGCTGAGGCATTGGTGATGGTAACTATTGTCATTTCGTCTAATTTAAACTATCTGTTTCATATCTTTGCCTTGCCCCACTTTAATTTCGTAAGGCCGGATCGTATTCTCCCATGTGGTTGACCTTCGTCCGGCATTTATCTTGCTTGCCCTTTGTAAATTTGGTTGTATAACTGTTGTTTTCACGATTTCTATTTGAGGTACACTACCCTAACCTCATATATCGGCTTGTATCCCTTACCACATTTCGACTTGCTGAGGTTGTTACCTCTAGAAATCGTTAATTGTTTTCTCCTTGTTATTCCTTTGTCGATCGAGGCAAGCTTATGTTGCATCTTATGAATTATGGGCAGTAAATTGGGGTAGTCCCCGAGTTTCTGCTGAAGCTATCGAGCTCTTATGGAGGAAAGTAATGAGTGGTGTAAGTCATCCCCGAGTTATCCCTAAGGTCGCTGAAAGTTTACATCTGTTCAGATGATATTGAATAACACAAAACAGTCCCCAAGTTGTAAATTGGGTTGCCGAAATATAATTCATAGCTCAATGCAGAGAATACCACGGGGCAGTCCCCGAGTCACTACTCGAGGTGCCGAGGTTTAATACATAGTTCAAAACAAGAAATAATCATGGGGCAGTCCCCGAGTCGCTGCTCGAGGTACCGAGGTTTAATACATAATCTGAAATAAGAGATAACTCGGTGCAGTCTCCAAGTCACCGCTCGAGGTGCCGAAATTTAATACATAATCCAAAATAAGAAATAACACGATGCAGTCCACGAGTCACCGCTCGAGGTGCCGGGGTTTAATACATGCTTGATATTCCAACTTGATGTGTCGGATCACGACGTACAACATGTGGCTTCTAAGTGTAGGACGGGCGAAGTAAGGCTATGTTCCATGGTCTTTTTGATTCGTCTCCGGCCTTATTTGCCTTATTCTTTTCTGTTTGCTGAGCGTCGATCAGGTAATATGCATCATTGTGCAATGCTTTACTCACGATGAATGGTCCTTCCCACGGGGATGAGAGTTTGTGCATGCCGGATGTGCGTTGCACTAGCCGAAAAACCAAGTCTCCTTCTTTAAAACTCTTGGATTTACTTTTTTGCTATGGTACCGTCTGAGATTTTGCTGATAAACAGCTGATCTTGATAATGCCAATTCCCTTGCTTCTTCTAGCAGATCCACATCGTCTTGCCGTGATACTTCGTTTACTTCGGCCGTTGTGTATTGGATTACTCTTGGCGAGTCATGCATTATGTCAGCTGGAAGCACAGCTTCTGCCCCGTATACTAGAAAGAATGGGGTATACCCTGTCGACCTGTTTGGGGTGGTTCTGAGGCTCCACAGTACTGCTGGAAGCTCCTCAATCCAGCATCCTGCCGACCTTTGCAGTGGTTCGATAAGCCGGGGTTTTATTCCTGACAATACCAGTCCATTTGATCTTTCTACTTGCCCGTTTGATGTTGGGTGAGCCACCGAGGCAACATCTAGTCTTATGTGTTTTTCTTGGCAGAATCTAGCAAAGGCTCCTTCAGCAAAATTTGTGCCATTATCCGTGATAATACTGTGTGGATATCCATATCTCAAGATAATATCTTTTAGAAATTTTACCGTTGTTGGTCTATCACATTTTATTATTGGTTTTACCTCGATCCACTTTGTGAATTTGTCTACCATGACTAGAATGTGAGTCATTCTGCCTCGGGCTGGTTTGAATGCACCTACCATATCCAAGCACCATACAGAAAAAGGCCAAGTGATTGGTATCATTTTTAACTCGGACGAGGGCAGATGTATCTTGCTGGCATATCTCTGGCAACCATTACATTTTTCCACTAATTCTTTTGCCTCCTTTAATGCTGTCGGCCAATAAAACCCATGCCTAAATGCCTTGGCCACTAAAGCTCTGGATGAGGCATGATGCCCGCATTCTCGCTGATGTATATCTAGGAGTATTTCCTGTCCTTCTGCCGAGTCAACACATCTTTGTAGTACGTTCGTGACGCTTCTCTTATACAGCTCATTGTTTATGATTATATAAGCCTTTGCTCTTCTTACTATTTGTCTGGCCAGTACTTCATTACTCGGCAAGATTGCCTCCTTAAGGAATGAGAATATGGGTTGCGCCCATATCGGCGTGATTTTTTCTGGGAGAATTTCACCATCGATTTCCATATTTTCTGCCGACATGACAGCTTCGGATTTTTCTGTGTTCTCTCTTGCGATGGCCGGGTTCACCCTTAGAAAATCCGGGTCGCATTCTTTGTCGATTTCCATTGGCACACTTCCTTCTTTCAGTTCTGCCGAGACATGAATTGACTCGGATTCTGGTGATGGTGTAATCGATGGTTTTCTCAGGTGCTCTAGGGCAATACCTGGGGGAATTGACTGCCTAGTTGATCCGAGTTTTGACAGTGTGTCTGCAGCATCATTTTCCGCCTGGGGTATATGATAAAACTCGCATCCATCAAAGTATCCACTGATTTTTTGCACATGAAATCTATATAGGACCATATTCGCATCTAGTGCGTCCCAATTGCCTGATACTTGCTGTACTACCAGATCTGAATCCCCGTAGCATAGGATCCGACGTATACCAATCTCTTTTGCCACCTTTAACCCATGGGCGAGTGCTTCATACTCGGCTACATTGTTTGACGCGGCGAAATGTATCTGCAACACATACTTCAGCTGGTCTTTTTTCAGTGAAGTTAACACTATCCCTGCCCCCAAGCCATTTCTCAGCTTGGATCCGTCAAAATGCATTATCCAATAATTCGTATCTGGTAATGGCGGCTCATATTGTACCTCGGCCCAATCCACAAAGAAGTCGGCCACTGCCTGAGATTTGATTGCATCTCGCCTATCGAACTGCGGAGCATAAGGTGATAACTCGATTGCCCATTTTGCTATCCGGACACTTGCATCTTTGTTGCTCAATATCTCGGCTATGGTTGCTTCACAAATCACTTTTATCGGATGCTCTTCAAAGTAATGTTTAAGTTTTTTCGCCGACATGTATACTCCATAAGCCATCTTCTGGTAGTGCGGGTAGTTCTGTTTTGAGGCCGATAGTACCTCGCTTAGGTAATATACCAGCCTTTGTATTGACTTATCCCCTTCATTCCGTTCCACGACAACCACCGCACTTACCACTCTGTTAGTGGCAGCTACATAAAGTAACATAGGTTCTTTTGACAATGGAGAAGCCAAGATTGGTGCTGTGACCAACATCTTTTTTAACTCATGAAACACATTATCTGCCTGCGGTGTCCAGATGAATTTATCAGATTTTTTCATCAGTTGATATAAAGGTAATGCCTTTTCCCCCAGCCGACATACGAATTGACTCAGCGAAGCCAGGCATCCCGTGAATTTTTGTACATAATTTAGACACCTCGGCAGTTCCATTTTTTCAACTGCTCAGATTTTAGTTGGATTTGCCTTTATACCTCGGCTGGACACGAGGAAACCGAGTAATTTTCCAGCCGGCACACCGAAGGTACATTTTTCCGGGTTAAGCTTCACTCGGAATCTTCTCAAGTTTGCGAATGTCTGCCGAATATCATCAAGGAGCGTTTTGCTCTCTTTGGTTTTCATAACCACATCGTCTACATATACTTGTACATTTTTCCCTATCTGGTCATGTAGACACTTTTGCATGCATCTTTGGTATGTTGCTCCTGCATTACGCAGGCCGAATGGCATGGTGTTATAGCAATAAGCCCCGTACGGGGTAATAAACGCAGCCTTTATTTGATCGGCCGGATTTAATGGTATCTGATGGAAACCAGAATACGCGTCTACAAATGACAATAACTCACAACCAACGGTCGAATCAATGACTTGGTCTATCCTAGGTAAAGGAAAAGGATCTTTGGGACACGCCTTGTTTAGGTTCGTGTAATCGATACACATTCGCCATACGACCGCTATATTTGCGTCATCCTTTTTATTTTGCACTAACACCGGATTTGATAGCCAATCCGGATGAAGCACCTCCATGATGAACCCGACTGCAAGGAGCCGAGCTATCTCATCCCCTATTATTTTTCTCCTGTCTTCAGCGAAGCGGCGGAGAGGTTGCTTCACCGGCCTTGCTCCTGGCCTTACATGCAAAGAGTGCTCAGCCAACTCCCTCGGGACACCTTGCAGGTCTTGAGTTGACCATGCAAAGATATCCCGATTCTCATGGAGGAAGTTGGTGAGCTCGCCTTCCTATTTGGCATCTAGGCCGGCACCAATCGTGATGGTGCCTCGGGGAATTGCTCATCTATATAGATCTTTTTCGTCTGTTTAGTCGGCTGGAAAGAAACACTTCCATGGGGGTTGGCTAGTGCAGGCATATTCAGCTGTGCCGACTGAGCCAGAGCTGCTACCTCCTGAATCCTTCTTTTTTCTCTTGCAATCACCAATGACTCGGCCAGGTTTGATCCGGCCGATGCACACTCCATTGACTTTCTGTAATCTCCGGCTACTGTTATCACCCCCTGTGGCCCAGGTAACTTCATTTTCAAATAAGTAATGTGGCAGCTGCTCATGAATTAGCCAGCGCTGGCCGTCCGAGTAAAGCATGATAGAAACTTTCTAGGTCCACCACTTCAAACTCCAAATTCTCCGCTTTGCAATTCTCCCTTGTGCCGAATAGCACATCTACTCGGACTTTCCCAATGGGTTCACACGAGAGACCCGACACTATTCCATGGAATGTGGTTCTTGTGGATTGTAACATATTCTGTGTTATCCCAAGTTTGTGCATTGTGTCCTTGTACATAATGTTGATACTACTCCCATTATCAATGAGTACTTTTGAGAATTTGACGTTAATGCTGGGTCCGACAAATGTCGGATCCAGTACCAGCGCATATGACCCTGGATTCGGCATTATCTTTGGGTGATCTTTGATGCTCCAGGTTATTTCCTGATTGGACCAAGGCACGTAACTTGGTACCGCCGGCATAACAACATTCACTTCCATATGTCAGCGTTGTACGCTCTGCCTGTCTTGTTGTTCTGTTGTGAACACACAATATGATTGATGATGCTCCCTGTAATCATTACGTCCATTGTTTCCGGGGTTTTCCCTTCCATCTTGACCTTTATTTATCACTTGATGCACTGCATCCCTCCGGTCCGAGTTATCATACCTCGGAGGAGGTGGTGGTAACATTAACTGCTGCGCATTTGCTCCGGTTAGCTGTGGCTGCTGCTGCTGAAGCACTTGATGGGGAGGTGTTTGCATGCCCACCGAGTTCCCCATTGCATTTTTCATCCAAGCACATTGACGAGTTGTATGATTAGCCGGCTTGGCCGGGTTTGGAGTGTGGAACTTACATGGTTGATCCAACATTGACTCAAATGTGTACTTCGGCCTTTCCTGCCACTACTTCTTCTGTTCTGGCGTCCACTGTCTTTTCCCTTCATTCCTTGGCGTCCACTGCTGAGGAACATTCTTTTGTCGTTGACTGTTTCCGTGACTCGGCTGATCCTGTACCACCGCTGCCACCTGATTGGAAGCATATCTGTAATCTGGCCTCTCTTCCCTTCTTCTACCTCGGAATTCGTTGTGCCTTGATGATCCGGCTGCATCTCTTGCATATTGATCTTGATGCTCCCGATGCTCTGCTGACATTAACTCTGGTTGCGTTGGATCCCCTAACGCATACGAATCTGCTATCCTGATGGTCTCTGCCAACATGGTTGGCATATCTCTTTGCAGCCTCTGCCATAATACACTCCCATATCGGCAGCCTTGAGCAAACCAAGCTATCACTTGAGATTCTATGACCCCTTCGCATGAGTTTCTGAGGTTACACCACTGAGTCAAGAATTCCCTATCTATCTCATTCGGCTTCTGTTTGCACATAGCAAGATGTTGAGGCTTGTTTGGCCTCTTATAAGTACTGGTGAAATTGCTGACGAACATTTCTTCAAAATCCAGCCAACAGTTGATACTATCCGTCGGCAGATTGTTCAGCCATACTCTGGCTGGTCCTTCCAGCATTTGTGGGACGTATCTCACCGCCCATCGAAGGTTTCCACCAGCTATTTTCACCGCAGTGGCATAATCAATCAACCAATCCTGTGGTTTTGTACTTCCATTATATGTTTTTGTGCCCCTTGCCAATTGGAAATTTGGCACTGGTGGTTCGTCCATGATCCGAGGTCGGAAACATGCCGGACCTGGCGGACCATGTTCTTCCAATAACTCGGACCGATATAATCTGTCCAGTTTTAGTCTTGCGTCACTTGATGGCAAGTTTCTATAAACGATCCTCTCTTGTATTCCATAATGGTTATTCCCACCATGTCCTGCATGCTCCATATCCGAGTAACCATCATTGTACCTCTCATTTGCCTGATTATGGTGAGCTGGTCTCACTTCTCTCTCTTGACGAGGCTCATACATCGGTTGAGGATCTGGTGGAGGGTTTCTCCTTCCCTCTGTCGGGTTATTGTTCTCATGATTTCCCCTTCCGAGGTCTCCGTGCCCTTTGTTCGTACGGCCGGGGTTTCTATCTCCACTGTTACCTCGACTGCCGTTGCCTCTGTTATCATTGGCCTTTCCGGCTACCGCCGGATCATACAGAACAATTTGCTTATTTCTTTTTCCTGAAGTCACCGCTCTATCTTTTCGTGTGTTGTTTCCGGGTGAGGATGCTGCCGCTGCAGATAGTGCGGGTGCTGCTCTAGCCGAATGAACCATACGCGAGGCTCCCGGTCTCGCCGGGTCCTTCCTAAGCATTTCCTCATTCTGCTGGTTCGCAATGCGTACTAGCTCATTCACTCTTTCTTGTTGTTTCTGCCGGGCTTCGCCGGTTAATCCTTCTAGCTCCAAAGCAGCGGCATTTGCCGCCCTTAGGTTCTTTGTCGGGGTACTATACCTCGGCAAGCCTAGGTCGACTAGATCACCTTCACGAGCTTCATGCTCTTTGTTGATATCGTCCATGAGGTTCTTTCCTCTCAATCTCAATTCATCTACCCGCTCGGGGGCCACATCTAGTTTGTTTGCCTTAACATATTCTTGCAGGATCCTGTTCAAGAACTCCCGCAATGCCGATACCTTTTTTTGCCTCTACTAGTACTTTTCGTCTAGTTTCTTCTAACTCCGGGGCGTTAGCCGGGTTAAGTATCGGCGCCACAGGCGTGGTTAGATTATCTATAGTTGCCTAGAGAATATTCTCTGGTCTTTCCAGAGGCGGCCATCTTACCCTGGCCGCTTTTGGGGTCGTCTCCTGCACCTCGGCTGACTTGGCTGCTGGCGGATCTACCTCGGTGGGCTGTGGAGCTGCTTGCTTCGTGGTCACCTGTCCTCCTGCCGCCGGGTCCTTGCTTGGTCCGGCGCCTGCTCCTGCCGCATGTGTTGTGGCTGTCACCATCACCTCGACGCTACCGACAGGGCGTGCTACCGACAGGGCATGTTCCACGCAGACCGTTAGCAGCGCTGAGGGGAGGTTCTCCTTCTTCAATGACTCGGAGAGGATAGACGCGGGATGTGTCGACACCGACGTAGACCTTGTGCGTGCCCAGGTTGATGAAGACGCCATTGCGTGGAGGCGCTTTCCTCCTAAAGCTACCCGCGTTGTCGCTGACATAGTCCCAGAGATCAAACCTCTGGACTAAGCCGGAGACAATCCGCTCACCGGTGTGGATGAAGTTTCCCGTCCGGATCTTGACTCCAGCTAGCATCGTTGCTGGCCCCATGGTGGGAGCCAACTGTCGTGGTGGTGGCACAGCAGATGCCATGGGTAGGCTAAAGTATGGGGCCAATGGATGCTAGAGGGATTCGGGGAGGGAAGATGTAGTGATTTCTACACTCAAGTGACTTGTAAGTAAATATCTATTCCTCTTCTCAAGTAATACAAGTGCTCCTAGAGCTGGATCATAGAGAGGAAGAAAACTAATACACGAGCCTAACGGCGTAGAATGAATCGACACCCTCTCAGGACCCCGTGTCTCCCCTTATAAAGGGGTGCCTTGGGTCCTTCTAGGGCTGACGTGGCAAGCATATCCTTGGAATATGCTTGTCCCAAAATGGTAACTCGGCGGCCTCCTTTCTGTGTCCCCCTTCTATCGGCGGCAATGTTCCAGGAACCTCACATGCGCGCCTCGGGCTCCCTCACTGTCACCTCCGTGACGTTCTTCTGCCCTTCTGCTGCTCTGCTTCTTGTCCTTTGCGCTTGGCTTTATCTAGATTCCTCCTAGCTAGTAACTAGGGTTTGACTATAGGCACCTCTTTCTCCTGCAAGCTTCATGTTATTCGGCCTTGTCTCGCATAACTCAGCTCGGCCTTCACCTGTATTCGTATTATTCAGAGTTATTCGGCCGACTTCACTCATATGTCGGTCGGATAAGGCGTTACTCATCCTACATTTGTCATGGCCCTGCTTATCTCGGCCGACTCTTACATGATTCGGCCGACACAATCAGCAACTCGGCTAACGACAAGGGAGATTCCTCTCGTATTTCCCCTGTCTTGACCCTATCCGGGGTCACCTCCCCAACACCACTTCTCCGAGTGACAAGTTGCTGCCGTTGTTGGTGATAATGCTATGTGGGAGACCAAATCTCACCACTAGATCCCGGACAAACCTGAGGGCAGTTGCCCCATAAAGCTTTCTGATGGGTTTAGCTTCTATCCATTTAGTGAATTTATCAACTGCTACTAGCAGATGCGTAAACCCACATGGTGTCGTCTATAACGGTCCCACCATGTCTAGCCCCCAGACTGCAAACAGCCAAGTTATTGGTATTGTTCGCAATTCTTCAGCAGGAACATGTGGTTGTCGGGCATAATACTGGCATCCCA
The DNA here is from genome assembly GCA_916181665.1 of Avena sativa. Taxonomy (NCBI): domain Eukaryota; kingdom Viridiplantae; phylum Streptophyta; class Magnoliopsida; order Poales; family Poaceae; genus Avena; species Avena sativa. The sequence goes on from OV702284.1 coordinate 371,148,764, forward strand.
TGCATGTCTCAACCAGCTTGTCGGCGTCCGCCTTCGCGGTCAGCCAGTAGAATCCTTGCCGGAAGGCTTTTGTGACCAAAGATCGAGGAGCGGCGTGATGCCCGCAATCTCTGAGATGGATTTCGCGTAGGATTTCGATACCTTCTAGCTGGGAAACACACATAAGGTATACACCAGTAGTGCTCCTTTTGTACAGCTGCCCATTGATTATGGTATAGCCCTTCGCTCGACGTATTATTTGTCGTCTTTCGACTTTGTCGTCGAGCAAAGTTCCGTGTTCGAGATATTCCATGAACGGTTTTGTCCAAGCCGGAGGGACCTTTGCCACCATGTGGACGAAAGAGTTAACTCTATCCGGGTTGTCGATGTCTGCTCCCTTCGCAGATGGTGCCCGTAGATGCTCTAGGAAAACTCCTGGCGGAATTCGCTTGCGCCCTGATCCAAGCTTAGACAGCAGATCAGTCGCCTTGTTTGCTCCCTAGGTACATACTTGACCTCGCAGCCCAAGAAGCTCTTGGCTATCTTGTCCACTTCGTCTCGATATGCCGCCATCATAGGGTTTCGTGCATTCCAGGTGCCAGCCACATGCTGGGCAACCAAGTCGGAATCTCCACAAAAAACTATGCGCTTGATGCCAATATCCTTGGCTACGCGTAATCCGTGAATGAGTGCTTCATACTCAGCCATGTTGTTCGTAGCCTCAAAGTGGATCTGCAGAACGTAATGTAGCTTGTCGCCAGTTGGTGACTGTAGCGGTACACCAGCCCCGAGCCGTTGAGCAACTTTGATCCTTCAAAGTGCATCACCCGGTACTTTGGTTCCGGCAACGGAGTAGCATCTGGCATCTCCATCCAATCTGCAACAAAATCCGCCAAGGCTTGTGACTTGATAGCGTCGCGTCTCTTGTAGGTGATCTCGAAGGCAGCAAGTTCAATGCCCCACTTCGCGACCCTTCCCGTAGCGTCCTGTTGTTGATAATGTCGGACAGTGGAGTCTTGCTCATCACTGTGATTGGGTGCTCCTAAAAGTAATGCCTCAGCTTCCGAGAAGCAAGGAATACTCCATAAGCTATCTTCTGGTAGTGCGGGTAACGCTTCTTGGACTCTGTCAAGACCTCGCTTACATAGTTAACTGGTAGTTGAACTCTGTGCTCATAGCATGGTTCCTTCCGCTCTACCACGACGACGATGCTGATTACCCGGTTGGTTGCCGCCATGTAGATTAACATGGGCTCTCCAGGATCAGGTGCTGCAAGGATGGGCGCTGAGTAAAGAATATCCTTGAGCTGCTTCAATGTTGCAACTGCTTCGTCCGTCCACGTGAACTTGTCCGCCTTCTTCAGCAACTTGTATAGCGGCAGAGCCTTCTCCCCAAGTCGGCTGACGAACCGACTAACTGCTGCAACACAACCTGTTAGTCGCTGAATGTCCTTTAGGCATGTCGGACGGTTTATGTTTAAGATGGACTTGATTTTCTCCGGGTTGACCTCAATTCCACGCTGGGAAACAATGAAACCCAACAATTTGCCGGCTGGAACCACGAAGACGCACTTTTTGGGGTTAAGCATCATGTTGTATTTCCGGAGATTATCAAAGGTTTCTGTTAAGTCGGAGATTAAGTCATTTGAATTTTTAGATCACCGCTATAGCGTCCACATAGGCATGAACATTCCGACAAAATTGGTCATGCAGGCAATGTTGCATTGTCCGCTGGTACGTAGCACATGCGTTTTCAGCCCAAAGGGCATCGTGACATAGCAAAACGTGCTGTATGGAGTAGTGAACGAAGTGGCCAATTGGTCCGACTTCCTCATCTTGATCTGGTGGTATCCTGAGTATGCATCGATAAAACACAAAAGTTCCGAGCCATCCGTCGAGTCAATGACTTGGTCAATGCGAGGCAAAGCATACGGATCTTTGGGGCATGCTTTGTTCAAGCCGGTGTAATCAATGCACATTCTTAATTCTTTGGTTCCCTTTTTGGGGACAAGTACATGATTGGCCACCCATTGGGTGTGAAGGACTTCTTGGATAAAACTAGCCTTCAGTAATCTAGCTATCTCTTTGCCTATGGAGCGTCTCTTCTCATATCCAAAGCGTCGTAGAGGTTGCTTCACTGGTTTGCATTTTGGATCAATGTTTAAGCTGTGCTCGGCAAGTTCCCTAGATACACCTTTCATGTCAGCAAGTTGCCAGGCAAAGATGTCCCTGTTCTCATGGAGGAACTCGACGAGTGCGCTTTCCTATTTGGGATCCAGGTTCGTTCCAATGGCGGTGGTCTTGGAGGCATCGCCTACCACAAGTTCCACCGGCTTGGTCTCGATGGCTGCCTTGAATGCTGGAGCGGAGTCAGAGATCTGCTTCTTCGACGTGGGCATCTCTGAGTCATCGACCTTGCTCTGGATCTCTTTGAATTCTTCGCTATAGAGGACAGCTTCCTCGTAGGATGCTTCATTAATCTCGCAGTCCCTAGCTTTGGTAAAGCTTCCGGATACGATGATGACACCGTTTGGTCCGGGTATCTTGAGTTTGTTGTAGACGAAGCATGGTTTGGCCATGAAGGTGTGGAAGATGTCGCGTGACGTGGTACACGCTCTTGAAGGGGACCACCTCAAAGGTCATGCCCTCTTGGTGGTAATTATTAACATCACCAAAGGCAACCTGAAGTGTGATACACCCAAGGGACCGAGCCTCCCGATCAGGAACTACGCCGTGGAAGATGGTGTTGGTCCGCCTTAGGTTTGCCTCTGTCAAGTTCATCTTCTGCAGTGTATCCAGGTACATGATGTTGATGTTGCTTCCACTATCCACCATACATTTGGTGAACTCAATGCCATCAATCAAGGGGTTGATGATCATGGCGTATTGGTTCTCCGTAGGGATAAGGTCTGGGTGATCCATCCTGTCCCAAGTAATTGGAACCTCTGACCAGCGCAGGTACTGGGGAACTGGGGGTAGAGTATCCATCAGTATCCTCATAGAGGTCTTCTATTGTCAGACGGTGGGGGTGCCAAGGAAAGTATGGTAAACTGCCTCCTTCCTCTCGAATGGGTTCTTGCCTTTGCCGTCGCTCTTGGCAGTGTGCTTGGGGTAAACATCCTCGTCCATGTCACTTGAATACTTGGACTCCTCCTTCTTCTTCTTCTTCCCCTTGCCTTTACCCCGCGGTCTATTCTTCCGACTTTGCTTTATCCGGATTCCGGGTCCTCCTTGAGGTCGTTGACGAACTTGCAGTGTCGATTGGTATGGGTGGCCTTGCCGTTGACATCGAGGTGTACGAGGCACGGCATATCACGGTACTCTTCATAGGTCTGGGGAACACGGAGTGCTGCCGAGGTAGTTTTACTTCCTCGTTGCTTCCCACGACCAGCTCCCCTTCCTCAGCCACGTTGTTCGCCATCACCTCGTCCTGCAAAGGTCATAGCGACCATGTCGGGAGTTTGCTTTTCTTCTGGAGCGGTTTTCCGCTTTGTGCTGTTGTCCCTCCGATCTTGAGTTGGAATGGCCGTTGCCGGCAGAGAGCCGCGAGCATCATCGTCGGCAGTTGCGAACTCACTAGCCAACTGAATCATCTGGTTCAAGTCGAGCTGGTGATTGTCCTGCAAGCGCTTCAGCTTATGTCGGAGCAACGTGCCCCTTTCCAACCCATCAATGAAGGAGTCCATGGAGGTCTGAGCGTGCACTCCTGCGCAGGAATTTTTCATATCCAGCCAGCGGGAGAGGTAGGCGCGAGATGTCTCGTCTTTCTCTTGCACGCACCGCTGTAGATCGCCAACAGTGCAGGGACGTTTGTACGAACCCTCGAAGTTCTTGGTGAATGCTTCTTGCATATCCAACCAATTGCATATGGATTTCTCCGGCAAGTCGTCCATCCATTGACGGGCTGTGCCCGCCAACATCAGTGGGAATTACTTGACGACAACGTTGGGGTTACCCCCGACAATCTCTACCGCGTTGCTGTAATCCTGCAACCATGTAGCTGGTTTAGCGGTGCCGTCATAGGGCTTGATGGTCTTGTCAATCCGGAAACCTTTGGGGTAAGTTGCAGACCATATCGCAGGTCGAAAGCAACGTGGTCCCAGGTATGGTCCTTCCCGGGCCTCGTGGATCTTATCGATCCACGAACGTGCATCATATGGCTCCGGGTTTCTTTTCTTCTTGTCAACAGGGGATGGGCTGCGTGAATGATGCGGGCCTCCTCCGCCATGGTGACTGCTAGGTGGCGACGGAGGCGGAGGTGGCGGTGGGTTATCTTTCTTGCTATTACCCTCCTGTGACGCCTCACGCTTGTCGCGATTGCTTACCGGACGCGGAGGGTCATGGCGTGACCTGCTCTTGTGTCCCTGGTTGCACTCTCTATCATGACGGGTCTGCTCCGCATTGTCGCGGATGACGATGCCGCTCTGCCTTGGCGGGGGCATATCCTCACGATGGTGATCCTTGGGTTCTTCGCGATGTCGGGGGGAGCGGGGCAGTGGCGATGGGCGATGAGGTTGGGCCTTTTCTCCGTGGTCAGAGGATACGGGGATAGCATCCTTCCTATTGCGTGCATCCCTCCGTCTTTGTTCCGATGACCCGTTTGGGACCCGACATCAAGAGGAGATCTGTCCCTTGGCGGCTTATGCTGGCTAGACTGGCAAAACGCTGGGTCTGACTCAAGCCTCTGAGAGGTGGCCTTTTCCTGTTGCTTCACCGCCTTGGCCACTAGGTCATAGACCTAGTCCACCTCCTCGGGCGATCTATCCCGCTCCAGAAGGGTTTTGGCGACGGCGAGGTTGAGGAGAGAAGTGGGCATCACCTGTCTGCCTTCACTGTCAATGTATGGCTTGGCTTGTGCCGGCTTTGGGGGAGCCCATCCTAGGTTTTGCCGCACACCAGGATCGTTGATGACACGAGCCGGAGCTTTCTTGTCCTTCTACTGTTGCAACAGAGTCTTGTACTCGGCCTCCATTGCTCTAGCTTTCTCTATAGATTTCTGCGTGTTGACCAGATCTCGATCTAGCTTAGTGCCTTGCTCTGCGATGGCCTGCGCTTCCTCCAGCAGCTGCTGGCGCTTCTCGTCAAGATGGGTCACATTCCGGATATGAGCTACGGTCAATGGCTCGATGAGGAGATTGCCGTACATCACTCTATCGGCTGGAGTAACTTGGGCAGGAGCAGACGTAGATGCCAGAGGCGGCAAGTTTGTGGTGATGTTGTTGCTCGGGCCGGCGCCGAGTTCCTGCGGTTGTTGCACTGGGTTAGGTGGAGGGGGCATGAACTTTGCGCGATCAATGTCGGCAGCAATAGGTGGTCTCTTCCCTTTGTCCAGAGTTGTAGACGGAGCTCGCCCGGGTTGATCTTCATCCATCGTCGTGCCAATGGTGACGAACACCTCTCGAGACGTGACGGCGTTGTTGGCTTGCTCGTCGCGCGTGTACTCCTCCTCCATCTCCTGCATGGCAGAGTCTAGTTCCTCTGGACTGAAATCTATCTCCTCTGAATCTGCACTGAAGTCGGCGTATAGCGCGTCAATAACAGAGTCAGAGGGTGCCAGGACTTCCTCGATGATGGGGGTGGAGGTGCAATAGTAGCAATGATGACTAGAGGTGGTGGTGCAACTGCGGCGATGACGGCCGGAGGCGGTGGTGGCGGTGGCTGAATCGGAGGGGCACCGTCAATGAGCGCAAGCGCTGTCTAAGCTACCGCTTCGACCTCCGCGTAGTTGTTGACGGTGTTCACCATGCCTTCGAAGGTAAGGCATCCCGAAGCCTGCTGCCGCCTTAGAGAATGCCGGAGAAGCGTGACGTGGTCCAGTCCTTCCACAAAGTGATACATGGCATCATCATTGGGGTAGTGGGCCAGATCGGATCGTATACGAAGGCACCTGGCAAGGTAATCGCAGGGGTTTTCGCCCTCTCTCTGAATGCAACGTGCCAGATCGAAGATGGTAACCATGCCGACGAACTTGGATCTCTGTTGTCCAGACACACGGACGGAGCTGACGGACTTGCAGTGATCTTCCACCGTTATATCCTGCACAGGGGCGGTTTGGGTGGGCCTTGAATTTTTCCGATCTTTGCCGGCAAACTCCAAGGAGAGATCCGACATCGATCCTTCCGCGAACGTATCCTGCCCGTAGGCGGTCCGTGTGGGTCTTGATGCTCCTTCGACTCCTAGGAAACTAGTGCCCGATTCGGTTTCGCCAATGAAGAGGTGGATGTCTCCGATAGGAACGATCGAACACCGCATAGGATTCGTCTTCGCCGGGATCCAGAACTCTTTAGGAGGGACGATCGAAACATTGCCGGAGAATAGAGCGCGACCGATGGCTACGGTTTTGCCAATTCCCGCAAAGATCTTGGTCCTCGCCCTCTGAAGAGCCTGAAGCGCCTCTTGCCCCATGGTGGGCGCCAACTGTCATGGTATTGCCGACGAGTACGCCATGGAGGGATCCTGACAATGCGTGTTTAGAGACGTGGGGGAAGGCGGATGGTTGACAGGTACGAGGTAACACAGCTTACCTAGGTTCAGATCCCACGACGGTGGCGGAATCCTACTCCTGCTATAAATCACTATAATGGCAATACACCGAGTTATAGAGATAGGTTCGCTGTGCGAGGTATGAGTTAATTGGTGCCCTAAAGGCTCCCATAGGCCCGACTTATATAGTCGCCAGGTCCTAGGGTTACAGGGAAAAGTCCTAGCCGGACAGGTTATAGAGTCCTACACCGTCTATTACTAGTCTAGCATGACTTGTACTCCAAGGCACCGGGTACGCTGGTGACTCCACCGTAGCCTTCCTTTATCCGGCATGGGCCTCCCTTCTGGATCCATCTAACTGGGCCGACCAGTAGGCCATGGGCTATGCTACCAACTGTGGGCCACATGGGTTATCCGGATAAGAGACATGCTATAAGGATACCCATATAGCATATCCCCAACAGTAACCTTCCTGTTGTTCGTCCTCCTGATAGTCCTCTTCATAGTCTGGCCACAGGAATATCCAGGGACAAAGCCATGAGTACTCTTTAAGTACTCACAAACTAATACTAACAAGTGAAGTGGTTTTGGAGTAGGAAATACTAAGATCTAGGTTGTTTTGCAAAAAGCCAGATTTATCTCTACTGAGTTCAGAAGCACAGAATGCTAGTTGAAAATTTTATAACACCTAAGTGGGAACTTGAATTTCATAACACAGCCCTATTATGGTCAAATCAAATTACAAATCATTTCATAAGTCATTTTGAAAACATCTGACGACAGAACAGTATGGCCACTCCAACTGTTCATAACCGCGGACGCGGCTATTCGAATAGTTTGACACTCTGCAAAGGTGGTACACTTTTACCACAACATTCAATACATCCGTCAGGAACAATCCTGAATTCACCATACTCAGTATGCGGATAATCAATCCTAACCTTTAAATTACACGCCTTAGTACAACCACCTCTCGTGCGAGTTTGGCCTCCCACCCATGACCAACTGTCATCTTGGGAACTGCACAGGTGGACAATCTTCACAAGGTAGCCTCAGCTCAAACCTTGGCTGCAAGGGAACCCATACTAAGGTATATAAATTTCCAGTCAAGCCCTACCCGAATTTCAGGTATTGTGGTTATACGGTAAAATTGGAATGGTATCACATCCAGACAACCATCAGTTTTATAAAGGGCTAAGGCTCATGCCTCTACATTTTCATCATCAAAATCATCTGGTGTTCAAGAACACATGTCAAAAAAATTCAGTAGAATGACTCATCATTCTAAGTTCATAACCATTTTCACCAAGTATTCCCATCTAAAGTTGATCAAGTTTTATGCTTAGCACTAGCATCTACAAGTGGGGGTAAATACTAATGAGGGTGGTAATCAAGTGTGAATGATCTAAGTTCAATCTCATGCCTCAGGATGGCATCAAGATTATCTAACTTACGCCAAGTTTTATGCTCTGTATGCTACCTTCAGATATCTTTCTAAAGTCTACAAGTCACAAAGTAAACTCTAAAAGAAAGCTTTGATAAAGAAATAAAATAATTAAGCTTGCAAATAAAACTAGGATTGTGTATCATCAATTGGCATAATCAAGGCATGCCTAAGGCATTGCATAGATTATATAGTTTTCACAGTTGCAAGTGTTAGCTTGCTCAGTTAGTAGCTTGCCTTGTGCAGAGCAGTGGTTGAAGTTCTCCTCGGCTCCTTCCTCGTAGTATTCTCCTTCATCCTCGTATCCTTGGTCGGTACTAGCGTATATAAATAAATATGAGGTACACAATCACCCAATAATACTTAACTACTTCTATTTAGCACACAAAGGTTCACACTAGATGATTTAGCATCATCACTATTGTCACCAAGATTAAAGCACTTGTTTCAATTATTTTATTTTAGAAAAGTAATTTCTACTCATTGAAAAACTACTTAAGATTTAATATTCTCCAACTAAAACATGGGATCATATTCACACATGTCATCACCACATATTTCAGTACATGGGAATGTGATTTAAAGTGGTGCCACAATTTAATAAGGTTCAACCTTTTTATTTTATTGCTTTTACAATATTTTTGCAAGTAAACCTAGATATTTTTATATATTCATAAAGGTATAGTTAAATGTGATTTTTGAGAGTTGGAATCAACACAAAATCTTTTGTAGTTGAATTTTGAAAAATGTTTGAATGTAGAAAAACTCTTGCCTTGTTATTTTTACTATAGGTGATCTACAATTCCAAATGAATTGAATCAAACGGACTTGGATTAAGAATTCCAGTACCTTTCTAACAAAATTGGTTTCATGCATTTTGGTTCAGTGAATCGACCTGGGTTGATTTTTGAATCTAGGTACAGAACTAGGTTTGAAACTAAATTGATAAAACCTAAATTTGAATTACTGGGTCGCGCGGGGTGTTAACCGGGTCGGCCCACGGTGCATAGCGCATGTGCGGGTGAGTTTAAGTGAATGACCCCACCAGTCAGCGAGACAGGGGGTGCGAAGCGGTACGGGGTGATCTAGACCGTGCGATCAAACTCTAATCCAACGACCACGACCTGTCATCTCCGTTGGGCAACTCCGGTGAGACTAAACCCTAGTGCGGCCAGTGGGGGTCTACGGGGGCTCACCTAGGCTCAGGATAGGGTCGACGATGGGGGCGAACGACGAAGTCGACGATGGCGAACCTCCTGGTACCGGCAGCTCCTCCTGGGGCGGCTCCAATCAACGGCTCCTTTCTTCCTCCTCCATGGCAGACTCCGGCCAAATTCCGGCGATGGGCTGCTCGCCTTGCTCCGGGGGTGAGGTGGGGTGCTTCTGAGAGACAGGGGAGTGAGATGGTGTACTGAATTCGAACGAGAGTGGCGTCTATTTATAGTGCACGAGGGGACCGAAGGGCGCAGGCTGAGCTCGTCGGTGTCGTTGGCACAACGAGCTAAAGTCATGGGCGACGGTAGGGGGCGGTGTTGTGCTCCCTAGAGAAGCTCAACGGCATGGTTACGCGGCGTGGGGTGGTGCGGAATGGTCGGAACATCACGGCGCTCTGGGCGGGTTCGACGGGAAGTTTTATGGCGCACAACGTGCACGCTCCGTGCAGCGGTGAACGAGCATGTCTACGGAGCTGCTGGGGTGGTGGTGATCACGCTTGCACGCGGCTAGGGCGGCGCGCAGTCTGTGGGCGTGTGT